>CM028135.1:193700000-194950000 GCA_016271365.2 Neoceratodus forsteri | reverse complement strand
ATAATTCCTCCCTAAAAGGTTTGAATTTGGCAAGGAACTGCTCTAGTGTAAACGGAGAGTCCTCTGGGCCTGTGGCAATGGTAGCAGTAGTGGAGCACCTGAGTGGGCTAGCTGAGCCCTGGCCTTCTTGCTGCTCTTCTCAGGGGTCGCCGGCGGGGTGTGTTTCGGTGGTGCCGAGCGCATTTCAGATTCCATCTGTGTCACTATGAGGAAAACTAGACTGCTGGTAAGTGCAAGCAACTATTAAAATTTTACTAAACAATGGTTAAAGATGCAATTTTAGCGAGACCGGGACCGGGAAGAAATAGCACGCTCGGAGAGCTGCTACTCAGTGCCCTGCATCACGTGGTCTCACATTTTGGCCACTATACTATAAATGGCACATGTCATGTCTATAAGGTGAATCCTAAAACACGTATCTTCAAAATTTGGTGTCAGAATTGCAAAAAACAAACTGTTTAACAAGCAGCCAATGTTTGGCATTGACAAATGCTTGTCTATACATGATATAATAACTGTTGATTATGCATCCCTAATTATTTATATAGCAACATATTTTAATGTCACAAGCAGGGGATAGCGATATCAGGTGTAGACAAGGAGCCAGAGTAAAGTTGTATTATACTGTGATGACAGAAGGGACTTTGGGTCCCTTCTGTATGTATATCCTGTCTTACAACAGACAGAAACAAGCATGGAGGGCTGGTGCTGTCTATATTATGGACAGTCTTATAGTGTCTGAAGCAGTAGGGACATACGCAATAATATGGAGACCCTCTCATCTTCACACCGTCAAGTCTATACATGTGGGCTGTATTTAGAGACCACTGAAGGGGTCTCATGACTGTGATACCTTTATACAGGGTAGGTGCACTTGGCACTGCTGTTGGAAGGCACAGCCTTAGATACTCCTGCTTGGTGACCTTAACCACAACAGGTTGGGAAAGGACTTGTCAAAATACAAACATGCTCTTTCCAACTTAAACCTCTCCCAAATGATCACACTGCCTATGAACGCAACCATGCTACCAACAACCCAAGCCTTCTAGAGGGGATTCTTTTTAAATGCCCTGACAGAATCTCAGCTGTTGGTATACTTTCAGACTGCTTCCATTATCATTCCATCACATTCAGCAGCTGGGAACTTCATAACAAAATATCCACTCCAGTGGGACCACATCAGCGTTATTCCCTCATTACAGTAGTTGATGCTTGTGAGTTTTTTTGCTAGTGAATTTCTCAGCATCTGCAACAAATGTGCACCAGACAGAACATACACTGTCAAAGGACACCATCACTCTTGGATCTCTAAGGAGATTATTGCACTGTTTTCACATAGGGAGGCTGCATGTGCCGTATTTAGAAAGACCAGATCCCTCAGTAACAGAAGCAATGTTGAAAATGCTGGACCCTAAGTAAATCATCAGTAACTAAAGAAAAAGTGGACTACTACCACAACTACTGGGAGGAAAACAAACATCATTAGGGCAAATTCTGGTCAGGGGTATAAACCTATTTAAAATGGATCTTCAAGAGCAAATTGATCAAATAGAAAACCCCTCTAGGGACCTTGTCACCTCCCTTTCTAACATTGTGAAGGCTTTTAAGACCCATTTCACTGACCTCAGCATCATCACTAAGCCCCAAATCTCCTTGGTGTCATCCATGCTTGGTCCCTCATCAAGCAGCCCATAGCCTGATATGTCAAACCATGATATGTCAAACTTTAACCTCCAATCACTGAAGCAGAGGTCCACAAAGGACTAATGGGCCTCAGAATGCTGATGCTGACTCCCTTTACCTGAAGCTTCTCCACCTTGCTGCACTTTTGATCTTCTCCATGGTCTCTGGTGAGATGCCTACTTTTTGGAAATGGGCCAGAGTTGTGCCCATCCACAAAAGAAGGGGCTAAACAGGAGCTGAGTCAGTATAGACCCATTTTGGTCCCTTTTACCCTCTACAAAGTTCTTAATAAGTGCATTCACTCACAACTGACTGAGCATCTCAGTCTGCACAATCTGTGCTCTCCCATGCAATATGGCTTCAGGACTCTCCCATATCTGCATTGCTCAAAGTCACTGGCGATCCCAAAATAGCCATGGATAATGGCCTCCTCACTAGGCTATCTTCATGGACCTCTCCAGGGCTTTTGAGTTGGTGGTTCATGCAATACTGTTGCTGAAGCTCAAGACCCTGAGTCTAAGCCAACCAACTATCAATTGTTTGAAAATTACTTGGGTAACCATACCCAGCTAGTGTCCATAAAAGGCATTAATTCAAATTTAATTAACTTTATTGAGTTTTACCAGAACAGGTTTACATAGCAATGGGAACCATATACTGCTGAAACAAGTAGACAGCGTAACCAGAGTAAGCGGTATAACAGATTGACAAGTACATATAAGACCTTTAGACCAGAATGTTTGCCATACACCTGCCTGGTTCCCCCCCCCCCAAAGCTATCAACTGTCCCTATTTTCCCAGGACAGTCCCTATTTTAGGCAGCATGTCCCAGTGTCCCCACAAGTTTTGTAAAATGTCACTTTTGTTCTGGTTTTTGCTTACTTGTCCCAGTTTTGTCCTTTTTTTTTTTTTGCTGGCTGCTAATCTGTGAGTGACAGTTATTTCAGCACCACTGCGGTGCTGCTCGGGCTCGATAACAGTTTGCAACTTCAATCCCTGCACCTGTGTTGCACTGCAAGCATGTCAATGGGAGCACAGTAAAGCATGTTCCTTCCTGTTAGATTAGACTGGGTAGTAATGCAAATAAGTGCATGTGGATGTCTGCTTGCCAGCAGATAAGAGGGACTCCTGATAGAGAAGAAACTGGCAGCAGTGAACCAAGGTACCTGAACCTGATCTGCTGTGGGGAAGTGTGTGAAAACAATCTGGTGTGGTGGTGGGAGTCACTGAAGTGAAGTTTGCTCAGCAAATGAGGTTAGTGTAAGTGGGTTGGATGGAACGGTCAGGAGGAGCAATACATGCAGCTCAAATGTCTGATCACAATTTAATGCAGATTTGCTTCTAATGAACTTTCTGTACATCAAGATTTGGAACTTGGTGCAGCAGAATGATGTATTGCTTTAATCTGGATGTTTGCTGTTGGTGTTACTGTGGGGCGGCATGGCCAGAGCAAGCAGCAAATGTAATTGTGTGCAGCGTTGTCTCTTGGCGGTGCCGATGGGAGTGACATGGTGGGGGGTGGGATCATGGTCAGGATGGACCGTCCCAGTTGTAGACCTCAGAAAGTTAGTAGCTTTACCCCCAGACCCCTAGCACCCATCAACCCCATCCTCCCCAGACCACCCTTCTCAGAGTCTCCCAAGTCTTAACATAACTGGGTTGGTATATGGTGACAACAAGGCATTAATTCAGACCTTGCTGTCTTACATTTTGGTGTTCCTCAAGGCTCAATGTTTAGCTCTACACTGTTCTCCATTTTTATGTTGATTGCTTGCGCATGCACAAGAAACATATTGCGGCAGCGTTCTCCAGAAGCAGGTTGTGGAGGTGCGGCACTGTTGTGGCCAATGCCCCCACAGCCTTTTAAGGCTTGGCCGCTTCCCCAATGCCGCTGGCACGCTGCTGCTGACACTAGTTCAGCCAGCGTGCACAACTTTAACATTTTAGCCACTGCAATCAGGGGGCTGCCTCTGCCATTGCAGCATCAGCCATTCGCTGCAATAAGGGAGCGACCCGTCATTGCTGGGCAGAATGTTGGCAAGTGTAATATTGTTTGTGAACATGGCACTGGTTTGCCACTGTGTTCACAAACAATAATATACCCCAGTGCCGAGGGTGCCCAGTCCCCTCGGCAGCATGCCTCAACAGTGTGTGTTTGCCGACGGGGGCCCCAATCCCCATTGGCTTCAGTGCCCCTGCCTTGTACTTTGATGTTGCTGATGGGGGAGCCCACTCCCCATTGGCATAATGCCCCCCCACAAACACCCAGTAGATTTGTGCCAAGGGAGTGCTCAATCCCCCTCGGCTCCCCCCTTTTGTGCCGACAGGGGTGCCCAATCCCCATCGGCTATAGCTGCCCCTCCAAAAAAAACACTCCATTTGCATGCTGGTAGCCCACCCCAGCATGCAACATGCCCCAGTGAAAAAAAAAAAGTCCCACAATTTTTTTTTTTTAACCTGTGGAACAAGAAAATGGTCTCTCGCGGTGTCCCTGTCCCCCTTCCACAACCCGCGCCCTCCCACTGCACACCCTGCCTCCCAACACCCCCCTCACCCCATACTTACCTCCGGAGTCTGGTGCGACGATCTTCAGTGGACCGGGAACACGTCTGCACTCTTCAAAGCCGACTGCGAACTGAGGAAATGCTGGTAAGCTGTATAATGGAATAAATAGGGTTTTTCCAACTTTGATGCATATCTCAGGCATTTTTTTGAATTTTGGCACCAAATTTTCAACATGGGGTTTTTGGGACCCCTCCTCATGAATTATGCCACTGTCATGGCGTTATTGGGCCCCGAAAGTTGATTTTGCAGTCACTGCGCGGAATTCCCTTTCGGGACTGATTAATGAAATGACAATGCCAGTGTTCATGAGGTGGGCTCTCAAAAAGCCTATGTTTCAAATTTGGTGGAAAACATCAAAATTACTGTTTTACGAGTGTGCGTTGAGCAGTTGCCACATCAGTAACTTTGCAATGTGCAATATTTTCATGCCAGATTTTCAACATTGGCATTTTTCACACCTCCTTGTGAAGAGTACAGCTGTCATTTTTCACATCCTGGCGAAATGTGTTTTGCTCTTCCGCGCCCAGAATAGCACGGTGCGCTGTAGGAATCAGTGTTCAGGACAGATTAAGAAAATGACAGTGACACTGTTCATGAACAGAGATCCTAAAATGCCTATGTTGAAAATTTGGTGATGATACTCCATAAAATGACTGTGTTACAAGCGTGCGTTGCGCAGTTTGCAAGCACGCTCATAACTTCGCGAATTAATAATATTTTTAGTCCAGATTTTCAACATTGCCATTCTTCTGCACCTCCTTATGAACAGTATAGCTTTTACATTTCACATCCTGGCTGAAATGTGTTTTCGCAGTTCCGGCGCAGAATAACGCGGTCGCCATGGGAAATCCATGTTTGGGACACATTATGAAAATGACAGTGACACTGTTCATTAGCAGAGTCCTAAAATGCCTATGTTGAAAATTTGGTGATGAAAGTCCATAAAATGAGTGTATTACGCGCGTACATTGTGCAGTTCCCACGCACGCTTGTACCTTCGCAACTTTGCAATATTTTCACTCCAGATTTTCAACATTGCCATTTTTCCACACCTCCTTATGATCAGTGCAGCTGTCATTTTTCACAGCCTGGCTGAAATGTGTTTTCCGTCTTCCAGAGCACAATTGCGCGGTCGCTGTGGGAAATCAGTGTTTGGGACACATTAAGAAAATCACACTGACACTGTTCATGAGCAGAGGTCCTAAAATGCCTATGTTGAAAGTTTTGTGATGAAACTCCATAAAATGACTGTGTTACGAGCTTGCGTTGTGCAGTTTCCCCACACCCTTGTAAGTTCGCAAATTAGTAATATTTTCACACCAGATTTTCAACACTGGCATTTTTTCACATCTCCTTATGAACAGTACAGCTGTCATTTTTCACATCCTGGCTGAAATGTGTTACTGCACTTCCGGCGCAGAATACCATAGTCGCTGTCAGAAATCAGTGCTTGGGACAGATTAGGATTGAGCAAGTGAGGGGCAGAGTGACCGAGCTCAACTGAGCTCTGTTGGGACTGCTGCAGAGTTCTTTGTGGGCAGGAAAAGCCGCCAGCACAGACAGAAGCCCAGTACAAAACGGCAGCCTACAGCGACGGGAGACACAGAACGAGCGAGTGAGAGAGGGGGACTGAGTGAGCTCAACGGAGCTCTGTTGGGACTGCTGCGGATTTCTTTGTGGGCAGAAAAAGGCAGCAATGCAGGCAGGGCCCAGTACAAAGGGCAGCCTGCAGCAGCGGAAAAACAGAACGAGCGAGTGAGAGAGGGGAGTGTGCAGCTCAACGAGAGTCTATCGTGACTGCTGCAGATTTCTTTGTGGGCAGAAAAGGGCAAGACAGGCAGGAGCCCAGTACAAAGGTCAGCCTGCAGCGCTCGAGAAACGAATGAGCAGAGTGAGAGAGGGGGAGTGAGCTAAGAGCTGTGTCGGGACTGCTGCAGATTTCTTTGTGGGCAGAAAAAGCCGCCAGCGCAGGCAGGAGCCCAGTACGAAAGGGCAGCCTGCAGCAGCGGGAGACACAGAATGAGCGAGTGAGGAAGGGGGAGTGAGTGAGCTGAATGGAGCTCTGTTGGGAGTGCTGCAGATTTCTTTGTGGGCAGAAAAAGGCAGCAATGCATGCAGGGGCCCCGTACAAAAGGGCAGCCTGCAGCGGCAGGAGAAACAGAATGAGCAAGTGAGAGAGGGGGAGTGAGCAAGCTCAACAGAGCTCTATCATGACTGCTGCAGATTTCCTTGTGGGCAGAAGAAGACAGCAACGCAGGTAGGAGCCCAGTACCAAAAGGGCAGCCTGCAGCGCAGGCAGAAATGGAATGAGCGAGTGAGAGAGGGGGAGTGAGCAAGCTCAGTGGAGCTCTTTCGGGACTGCTGCAGATTTCTTTGTGGGCAGAAAAAGGCACCAACAGAGGCAGGAGCCTACTACAAAAGGGCAGCCTGCAGCACCAGGAGAAACAGAATGAGCGAGTGAGATGGGGAGTGAGCGACCTCAACAGAGCTCTGTCGGCACAGCTGCAGATTTCTTTGTGGGCAGAAAAAGGTGCCAATGCAGGCAGAAGCCCAGAACAAAAGGGCAGCCTGCACTGCCGGGAGAAACACAATGAATGAGTGAGAGAGGGGGAGTGAGCGAGCTCAACGAAGGTCTATTGTGACTGCTGCAGATTTCTTTGTGGCCAGAAAAAGGTGGCAACACAGTCAAGAGAGCGAGCTTAACGGAGGTCTATCATGACTGCTGTGGATTTCTTAGTGGGCAGGAAAAGGCGGCAACACAGGCAGGAGCCCAGTACAAAAGGCCAGCCTGCAGCATGGGCAGAAACGGAATGAGCAAGTGAGAAAGGGGGAGTGAGGAGCTCAACGGAGCTGTCAGGACTGCTGCAGATTTCTTTGTGGCCAGAAAAGACGGCCAATGAGGCAGGCAGCCCAGTACAAAGGCCAGCCTGCAGCAGCGGGAGACACAGGACGAGCGAGTGAGGGAGGGGGAGTGAGTGAGCTCAACAGAGCTCTGTTGGGAGTGCTTCGGATTTCTTTGTGGACAGAAAAAGGCAGCAATGCACGCAGGGGACCAGTACAAAAGGGCAGCCTGCAGCGGTGGGAGAAACAGAATGAGCGAGTGAGAGTGGGAGAGTGAGCAAGCTCAACAGAGCTCTATTGTGACTGCTGCAGATTTCTTTGTGGGCAGAAGAAGGTGACAACGCAGGGAGGAGCCCAGTATAAAAGGGAAGCCTGCAGTGCCAGCAGAAACGGAACAAGCAAATGAGAGAGGGAGAGTGAGCGAGGTCAACGGAGCTCTGTTGGCACTGCTGTAGATTTCTTTATGGGCAGAAAAAGGGCCACCATAGGCAGAAGCCCACTACAGAAGGGCAGCCTGCAGCACCAGGAGAAACAGAATGAGCGAGTTAGACGGGGGAGTGAGCGACCTCAACAGAGCTCTGTCGGAACAGCTGCAGATTTCTTTGTGGGCAGAAAAAGGTGCCAACTTAGGCAGAAGCCCAGTAGAAAAGAGCAGCCTGCAGCACTGGGAGAAACATAATGAGTGCGTGAGAGAGGAGGACTGAGTGAGCTCAACGGAGCTCTATCGTGACTGCTGCAGTTTCTTTGTGGGCAGAACAAGGCAGCAATGCAGACAGGAGCCCAGTACAAAAGGCCAGCCTGCAGTGCTGGCAGAAATGGAAACGAATGAGTGAGAGAGGGGGAGTGAGCAAGCTCAATGGACCTGTGACAGGACTGCTACAGATTTCTTTGTGGGCAGAAAAAGCCACCAACAGAGGCAGGAGCCCAGTGCAAAAGGGCAGCCTGCAGCACCAGGAGAAACAGAATGAGCAAGTGAGAGAGGGGGAGTGAGTCACCTCAATGGAGCTCTGTCGGGACAGCTGCAGATTTCTTTGTGGACAGAAAAAGGTGCCGACGCAGGCAGGAGCCCAGTACAAAACAGCAGCCTGCAGAACCAGGAGAAACAGAACGAGCAACTGACAGAGGGGCACTGAGCAAGCTCAACGGACCAACGCAATCATTATGCGGCATTGACAAATGCTTATTGTTAATGATGTCCTGAAGCACAGCGGGAAGTTTTATCTACATACCATATGTATGCAGATGACAGCCTACTCTACTACAGTGCAATGACAGTGTCTGAGGTTAGTTCAGTATTCCACTCTGATGCGAATACAATCCTCTGCTTGTTAGTCATTGACTGCTTGACCCTTAATACAGCCAAAACTAAGAATCTGGTGTTTGGATCCTAGAACTTGCTAACTTGTTCACTTGCAATCATAACATCAGATGACAACGCTCTTGAGCAAGTCAAGTATTCAAAAAGGGAACCTGGCCTGAAGAACTGTATCACACATACATACAGTAGGCCCATCAATTACAGCTTAACAACCACAGGGCCAAAGCTCAATTTTCTCAACAGGGCTAAGTCCTCTTTCAGTGCTGCCATGAAGAAGCAGGAGGTCTGGCTGGCCTAGTGGCACAGAGGGCTGAGGCACTGCATGCCTTACTTCCTGCTACGCTAGCAACCCAGGTTCTGGAATGTGCTCGGGTTGCTGGGGGTCCCATATGAAAACACCCAAGGGGCTGGCTCCTGAGACACAGGTCTAGCAATGCCTCTTAGTCAAGGATGGGGTTACCATTGATGGTGTAAAACATTCATCATTCAGAAGGTTTCCCCACCCTGTATATTAGAGTTTGGCCTGGTGAGTGGGCGGAGGACAAACTCCCCTGCTGGACCAGTAAAGCTCTCAGTACAGCCAAACCAGGATTGAAAATGAAAACTACAGAACTGTTTAGGAGGAGAGACTCCCCAGACATGAATGTAGTACAAACGTCACACTACTGCATGCCCTCATGTAAAGGAACAGCCTGAAACTGTTGGCTGTATATATGTGCAGTTCAGAGACTGTTTCATGGTCCTAGTAAAATAGAAAATATCTGCAATGCAGATGAGTGGGTCATATTTTTCAATATCTGGTTGATCTACTTCAGGCAATACTGAAACAGACCTCTCACATAGCTCTCTTCTTTTCACAGATCAGCTGGCATCCTCACTGGACATTGTAGATACGCCAAAAATCTGACAAAGAAGGAAAGGACGTCCACCTCTTACAGGCCTTATTGAAGGGGAGTGTGGCCTACTATAATAGGCCCTATCTCCACTATTGGGATCCAGTGCACAGAGGTACTGGGAGAGGCAGAGGCAGGAGGGGAGCAAGGCAGAGGCCAGCACCAGCTCCTCAGCCACAAGCAAAGCCAAACTCCTGACAATTTTGTCCAGCTTACCATAGTCTCATTGCCAGTTGGAGGACATCTGGTCCACTATTTCTAGGAGTTGCAAAATATTACCACAGATAAGTGTGTCCTGGAGGTAGGGTCAGGGTATATCGCTTCAATTTGTAAAATTCCCAAGGTTAAATAGACCTATTAACAAAGCAGTTTAGGACAGTCTCGCACTCACCAAAATAGTTCTATTTTTTACTTTTACCAGAACTAAGGGCAGACTCCTCTCAAATGAAGTTTTCCTATTATTAACAGGATCAAGTGGCACCAGACTGCTCTGAATTTTGTAAAAGTCTTTCCAGCTAACAGTCAAGAGCAAAAGCTTCATATAGAACTGGAAATGGAAAAGCTGCTCCAGCTAAAAGCAGTGGAAAAAAGTCTCCTCCTCATCCTAGGGGATATGACTATTTTCAGGATTCCTTACCCAAAAGAAAAATGGGAAATTACAATTCATTCTGGAAGTAAGGTTTCTGAACCTGTACCTCAAGAAGGAAAAGTCCAGGATGGTGATATGGCACAGTGATCCCATCCCTGCAAAAAGGAGAATGGTTGGAGTTTCTGGATCTGAAAGATGACTACTTCCATATTCTAGTACGCCCAGCCACAGAAAATATCTGAGATTCAAGCTGGGGACTGGCCACTACCAGTTCTCAATGCTGCTTTTCAGCCAAACATTAGTGCTAAGGCTAAAAGACAAAGAACCTTAGTGCACAAGCACTGGGGCATGGGTTACCCCAAAGGGCATTGGCCGGGAAGCCATTTTTCAAAGAAATAAAAAATCACACATAACCCCATAATGCAAAGCATCATGGGCTGTATATGCAAATCATCACAACATATTATGCTGGTTCAGCTTTAAGTAGAAATGCATGGTGCCGAAAGGCCTCTTACACAGTCTGCAAAGGGTGCCAACAGAAGACATAGACACATGTTTCATCCTACAAGGACTCATCAGTGTGTCTCATCTGTACGACACCCCATTGGAATGAACCAGCTAGCCTAAGTTGGTCTATCTGGGTTGGGTTGTGGTGAGCCCAATAAAACCAAAAAACAAGCTAAAAGACAAAGAACCTTAGTGCACAAGCACTGAGGCAAGGGTTACCCCAAAGGGCATTGGGTGGGAAGCCAAGTTTAAAAGAAATACAAAATCACACATACCCCCATAGTGCAAAGCATCATGGACTGTATATGCAAATCACCACAAAATATTATGCTGGTTCAACTTTAAGCAGAAATACACGGTGCTGAAAGGCCTCTCACACAGTTTGCAAAGGGTGCCAACAGAAGACACAGACACGTGTTTTGTCCTACCAGGACTCATCAGTGTGTCTCGTCTGTATGACACCCCAGTGGAATGAACCAGCTAAGACTGTTCACATAGTGTCTAGCTGTAGTGGTGGCACATCTGTAAGGAAAGGTGTGGTAGTTTTTCTCAACTTAAATAACTGGCTCGTAAGTGGGAGAACAGTGGTGGAAGCAGTTCACTGCATATCAGTGGCAAGGAGAACATGTTGAAAAATTGGAGCTCCTTCTGAACTTGTGAAAATCACACGTAGAACCTAGCAAGGTGCTGGAGTTCATAGGGGCAAAGCTGAGCACAATAGAGGGAAAGGCTTTTCTGCCTAAGAACAGGGCTGAACCCCTCATTCATTGTGCAAACACATTCATGCCAAGCCACAAAAAGACTGCTCAGGAATTCCTACAACTACTGGTTACATGGCTTCAGCAACAGCTGTGGTGTCATGGGCTTGGCTACAAATGAGAGATTTGCAGTACCGCCTAAGAAGGTATTGGCAACAGAGAACACAATCTCTACACCAACCAATGCATTACCCCAAAACTGTTTCAGGCTCTGGAGTGGTGGAAGGGCATGGTCAACCAGAGAGCGCATATCCCCTTCCTCCAATCGTCTTCCACAAAGGTCCTCACAACTGATGCCTCACTACTGGGATGGGGAGGGCATCTGGAGAACAAAACAGTAAGTGGTGCCTGGAGTGCACAGGAGCATATGGAACACATAAACCTGTAGAAGCTCTGAGCGGTGCATCTTTCTCCTCCCTGTTACATTTGGACTGTTTGCAAGGACAAACAGTCCAAATGAAGACAGGCAATGCCAACAACAATGAATTACCTAAACAAGCAGGGAGGTACCTGATCCGTAAAGTTCTGCACAGAAACAATGCAAATATCAGAAATTATGAGTGGTCACTAGATCAGAAAGTGCTGAATAGAGTGTTCAAAAGATGGGGTGTTCCAGAAAGAGATCTGTTTGCCTTTAGGGAGAATAGAAAGATACCCAATTTTTGCTGCTGTCAACCATCCAAGAGACTGTACCAGAAGAGACACTGTCCCTGTCCCGGAAGAGAAAATTCCTGTGTGTATTTCCACCATTGCTCCTAATGCACAGAGTATTGCTGAAACTGAGGAGGAAGTCAACAGCAATGATTCTGATAGTTCCAGACTGGGCCACGCAGGCTTGGTACTCACTGCTGCTGTTACTGTCACACAGAAATTCAATTATGCTGCCTCTGAAACACAATCTACTGACCTTGCCTCAGGACAGGGAGATGCATACAGATCTTGGAACACTGTACATCACTGAAGGCTTAGTTCTTGAGGAGTTCGAGTATTCTCGCATTAACTTTTCCAGCCAGGCATTGGAGGGTCTAAAAGTGGCCAGAAAACCAGCTGCAAGGAAAATATACTGTATTCTTCAGAGTGGAAAAGGTTTTCACTCTAGCGTGTGTCACACAAAGTCTCCCCATTAGAGGCAAACCTGTGTTAGGGGCTCTAGATTACCTGATGCACTTGCAGTGAGGTCCTCTACCTTGAAAGTGCATTTAACTACAAGTAATATAAAATTGGCAGGCAAAGAAAAATCATGTGTGTCACAGTCATTGTTCAAATGAGTATTCAAGGGCCTAAATCACAGGTATCCACCAGTGAAGGAACCAGTACTCCTATGGGATTTAAACAAATGCCTTATGTAATTGTTGGAGCCTCCTTTTGAGTCAGTTGCCTCAGCAGACCTTAAGTATGTGACATGGAAAACGGTGTTCTTGATAGCCATGACTTCTGCCTGGAGGGTAAGTGAACTACAAGCCCTCTCTACAGAACCTACCTGCATTATCTCACATAGAGAACAATTAGTGCAGAGAGCACATAGGAAATTCCTTCCAAAGTATGTGTCAGAATTTCATTTAAACTAGTCAGTTACCATACCTGTACTTTTCCCAAACTACACATGTACAGGTGATCAGAAGCAGGGATGCCCCTAGGCATACTCAAGTGCACACCCTGCATACCTTAAATCTGTCAAGCATGTGTTAAAATTCAGAGCAGCACAGCCATGCAGCAAACTGTTAAAAAATACCCTTTTGTTGTCATTTTTTGGATGTAAAAAGGGCCTAGACAATATAAAAGATACCAGAACTGACCGCACCCATCTACCCATCACTTATGAAGAGATAAGGAAGGGTATACCAGCAGTAAAGAAGACTATCTCGTGGTGATTAGTTTTTTTGTATTCCGTTATAGTATGAAAAAGCTGATGAACAGCCGCCTAGAGGCCTAAAGGCTCACACTATAAGAGCTATGTCTGCCTTAGTAACAGTCGCAAGGGGTATCCCCCTTCAGGAGATCTGTAAAGCAGCTATCTAGTCTACAGTATACACCTTTATAAGACATTACTGCCTGGACATCCAATCTAGAAGAGATGCCAGATTTGAAACCGCAGTCCTGCAGAATCTGTTCCCTAAACTGGTTCAAGACCTAGCCTCCCAACGTACTACTAGTGAGTCTGCAGAGTTGTATGACATCACTGTTATACCCTGTTATTAGAAGAAAAAAATTGTCCCCATAATAATGATGTTTCTTCTAAGGAGTCTAATAGTAATTCACACAATCCCTACTCTACCCTTCCTGCCCTTCTAGACTTAGTAAAAATTGTTCTGCTACCAATCAGTTGTGCTTTATAACATTGCTTGAGTATTCATTGTTACAGAATTTACAGTGTTCACAATTTCTGAAGTGTGGTACTATTATTTGTAATTCGTTAGGGTATGTAGGAATGCTAGGATAAGTTTAGATAGATTTTCACTGCTCCCTTTGCTCTTCATCAACAAATCTGTCATTAGGACCCTAGGGGGCATGTGACCACAGTATAGAGTTTGAAATTTGATCTAAGTTCTAAATTCCATCTCTGGGGGAACATCAAAGGCACAAGTTAATTGCAGAAATGCAGAAATCACTATTAGATCCCTTAGAAGAAACATTATTACCACAGACAGTAATGTTTTCATCAGTCAAATGTCAACACCATTTGTTAATGAGTGTTTCTGTCACGTGTTAGTACTGTTTGGTAATATGTACTTCTGTCACATGTCAGCACTGTTTGGTAATGAGTGATTCTGTCACATGTCAATACTGCTGGTAATATATACTTCTCTGACATACCCACACTGTTTAGTAATGGGGTTTTCCATCACATGCTATGGTATGTAGTAAAAAGAGCATGTCTATCTATTTAGGTTACCCAAACCCTAAATTGGTTGGTGAGAATGACGTCAGAATTAGAGACCAACATTGTGGCTGTGGAGCGAGTAAGTGAATATACCGACATTGAAAATGAGGTAAGAGGATATATCTACATAATAATACTGGGGAAAAGCCATAAATTAAATGCTTCTGGTGGCATAGTACAAAATCTGTATTTAGCCAGTGTCCCCAATTTTTGAAATCTCACCTGCTATGTCTTATGTGTTTAGTCTGGCATGTACCCATGCACTTACAGTATTTACATGTGTCTACTGTGTGTAAGTATGCACGTGAACCAGGTTTGTTCCTTGCAAGGTCTATATTTTGATTGAAGATTTCAGAGTTTTGGGGAGAAGACTAGTGGACTCCATAAAAAAAAGGCTGACTGACCCACTGATATGGGAAGGATTCCTAGCATGGTGTGGATCAAGTCTGGCTCAAGCTTTAGAATTCTGAACAGCCAATGATACTTTTCAGAGTGCACAGAACACTCCCACAAAAGGTGCATCCATGCTGGTTCAGGGCAAATGCATCTGAATAGGCAGCAATACTCTGTTACAGTGTTAGGCAGGGTTCAGTTTTTGATAATTGTATCCAATTTGCAGAGCCATGCTGGTTCAGGCCTAACACATCTAAATAGACAGTGGTGCACCAAGACAGTGTGACAAAATGATTTTTTGAACTGTGAATGGATTTCCACATAAGGAGGTACGTGCTGACTGAGGTTAAGCACCTCTAATTAGACATAAAACTTGTGAGACACCTTACGCAGACAGGTCTTGAATCTGGGAGGGGATTTCTATGCAAGCTACAGCCATTTTGACTCAGGCCTTACCCTTCTAATGGGAAACATTGCTCAGAGAAAATTACAGTGCAAGCTGGAACAATGCTAAATGAGGTCTAACACCACTAATTAGAAACACTGTGAGACAGCTTGATGCAGACAGGTCTCAGAGCTGGGAGAGTAATCCCATGCAAGCTGAAGTCATGCTGACTCAGGCCTAACACTTCTAAATACAAACACTGTGATACAGATTGATACAAACAGGTCTCCCTGCTGGGAGAGTAATACCATGCAAGCTGGGGCCATGCTGACCCAGGCCTAAGACCTCTAGTTAGAAACATTATGGGACAGCATGAGGCAGATGGTCTCAGAGCTGGGAGACTAATCCCATGCAAGATGGAGCCATGCTGACTCAGGTCTAACACCTCTAACTGGAAAAATTGTGAGGCAGCCTGATATATACAGGTCTCAGTGCTGGGAGAGTAATCCCCTACCAACTGGATCCATTCTGACTCAAGCCTAACACCTCTAATTAGAAACATTATGATACAGCTTAACACATACAGGTTTCAGAGCAGGAAGAGTAATCCCATGCAAGCTGGATCCATGCTAACTTGGGCCTCATATGTCTAATTAGAAACATTGAGATATAGCCTGATGCATAGAGGTCAAAGCAGGAAGAGTAATCCCATGCAAGCTGGAACCATGCTGACTCAGGCCAAACACATCTAATAAGAAACATTGTGTGACAGTCTGATGAAAACAGGTCTCAAAGCTGGGAAAGAATTATTTTGAAAGCTCGATCCATGCTAGGTTTACCACCTGTCCTGATTTTCGCAGGACAGTCCTGATTTGGGCAGCTGTGTCCTGCAAAAAAACATGAAAAATACTAAATGTCCTGATTTTACAGTAGGAAAAATATTTTCTAACTTTCCATTAAATGTTCTAGAAAACTACAATAGCTTAACTAAAATACCTTAAAATGATAAGAAACAATAGAAGCAACTAAGAAACTACAATACTTAGCCTTAATGCTGGTTATATAGAGAAATACAAGTCTGTTGCATCTGTCGAGGTTAGGTATTGTCCTGAGAAAAATCATGTTTCAGTAAGAAATGTCCCACTTTGAGCTTCTTAAAAGGTGGTAACCCTAATCCGTGCTGAAGTCATAACACCTCTTATTAGAAACACTGGCCCTGGCCCCTATCCACTAAGTGGCATTGTGCCTATGCACTGCGGATTCACAGTGTGTAGGCAAGCCTAAGTTGCTGTGCCATGCATCAGGGGTCTCGCATACTCCCAGCTGCATGCATGGAAGGGACGTGTGCCCCTTTATCACTTGATCCCCCGGCCGTTTGCACAACTACGTGTGAGGATGGTGTGGGGGCATGCCTGCACTCCATGCCATTCACAAAGGCATGGAGTACCAGGTGAGGGGTGCGGATATGGTAGCAGAGACTCTGTCATATCCATTGTGTGCCCCCCAGAGTACACTCGCCATCTGTGGTGGAATGAATAATTCCCCTACCATGCTGTCCCAGTCTACTGGGCAGGCAGGGAGGGCTGAAATATAGAAACATAGAATTTGATGGCAGATAAGGACTGCTTGGCCATCCAGTCTTCCCATTTCTTCCTACCTACACTATTACCACAGACTATGCCTGATCTTTTTCCCTCCTACCCACCCCTTCCTTTCCACTATGATTCCTTTGTGCTTATTCCATGCAGTCTTCAACCCCACCACTATTTTTACCCCCACCACCTCTGCTGGAAGGCTGTTTCAGGAATCCACCACTCTTTCTGTGAAGTACGTCCTTACAACTCTCCTGAATCTACCTCCCCTCCAGCTTCTTAGCATGTCCCTATGTTCTTGAGCACCTTTTCTTCTGAAAAATACTTTCCTCCTGTGCCTTATCTACCCCTGTGAGGTATTTAAAGGTCTCTATCATATCCCCGTCCCTCCTCTGTTCCAGGGTGTACATACTGAAGTCCTTTAGTCTCTCCTCATAGGGCTTTTGATGCAGACCCTGCACCATTTTAGTTGCCCCCCTAGACCACTTCCACTCTGTCTATGTCCTTCTGGAGATGTGGTCTCCAGAACTGGATGCAGTACTCTAGGACTCTAGGTGGAGTTTTACCAGTGATCTATACAGAGGTAATGCCACCTCCCTCTGTCTGCTGATGATACCTCTCCTTATTCACCCCAGCATCCCACTCACCCTCCCTACTGCTTTGTTGCATAGCCTGGAAACCTTTAGGTCATCCAGTATGATTACCCCGGTCTCTTTTCTGCTCCACATATTTTGTACTCTGCCCATGGGGTTCTGTGCCCTAAGTGCATTATTTTGCACTTTTTTTGTTTTGCATTGAACCCAGCACCATAACCTTAACCACTCCTTTAATTTTTTTCAGGGCAGCCATTTGGCCACTTGCCCATCAATGTACAGTTTTCTTGTCCCACACCATGCCACAATCCCCTGCAGCTGACCCTGATACTGTCCATGAACTGCTGCCCACCATCCTTTTACTTCTGCTCCTCCTTGGCACTGCACCTACACTAGTGTAGTCCCCTCTTCACCCTCCCCAATGGACAATCTTTGCTCCCACCCTTAACTCAGTATTGCCTCTGCACATTGCCAATGTTGTTATCCCCCAGCACTTTATTGTATTGTAACTGCTAATGCGGTTATCCCCTGGCACTGTATTGTATAGTAACTGCTAATGCAGTTATTCCCCAGCACTTTATTGTATTATAACTGCTAATGAGATTGTCCCCAGCAATGTATTATATTGTAACTGCTAATGCAGTTATCCCCCAGCACTTTACTGTATGGTAACTGCTAATGCAGTTGTCCCCCAGCATGTTATTGTATTGTAACTGCTAATGATGTTATCCTCGAGCACTTTATTACATTGTAACTGCTAATGCAGTTACCTCGCAACACTTTGTTGCATAGTAACTGCTAATGCAGTTAGCCTCCAGCACTTTATTGTAACTGCTAATGCAGTTATCCTCCAGCACTTTATTGTTCTGTACCTGTTAATAAAGTTATCCTCCAGCACTTCATTGTATTGTAACTGCTAAAGCAGTTATCCACCAGCACTGTATTGTATAATAACTGCTAATGCAGTTATTCTACAGCACTTTATTGTATTGCAACTGCTAATGCAGTAATCCCTTGGCACTTTATTGTATTGTAACTGCTAATGCAGTTATCCCCAGCACTTTATTGTACTGTAACTGCTAATGCAGTTATCCCCAGCACTTTATTTTGTTACTGCTAATGCAGTTATCCTCCAGCACTTTATTGTATAATAACTGCTAATGCAGTTATTCTACAGCACTTTATTGTATTGCAACTGCTAATGCAGTAATCCCTCGGCACTTTATTGTATTGTAACTGCTAATGCAGTTATCCCCAGCACTTTATTGTACTGTATCTGCTAATGCAGTTATCCCCAGTACTGTATTGTACTGTAACTGCTAATGCAGTTATCCCCAGCACTTTATTTTATTGTTACTGCTAATGCAGTTATCCTCCAGCACTTTATTGTATTGTAACTGCTAATGCAGTTATCTCCAGTACTTTATTGTACTGTAACTGCTAATGCAGTTGTCCCCTAGCACTTTACTGTATAGTAACTGCTAATGCAGTTATCCTCCAGCACTTTATTGTATTGTAACTGTTAATGCAGTTATCCCCATCACTTTATTGTACTGTAACTGCTAATGCAGTTATCCCCAGCACTTTATTTTATTGTAACTGCTAATGCAGTATCCTCCAGCCCTTTACTGTACTGTAACTGCTAATGAAGTTATCCCCAGCACTTTATTGTATTGTAACTGCTAATGCAGTTCTCCCCCAGCATTGTATTGCATAGTAACTGCTAATGCAGTTATCCCCCAGTACTTTACTGTACTGTAACTGCTAATGCAGTTATCCCCAACACTTTATTGTATTGTAACTGCTAATGCAGTTATTCCCCAGCATTTGATTGTATAGTAACTTAACTGCTAATGCAGTTATCCCCCAGCACTTTACTGTAACTGCTAATGCAGTTATCCCCAGCACTTTATTGTATTGTAACTGCTAATGCAGTTATCATCCAGTATATTATTGTATAGTAACTGCTAATGCAGTTATCTCCAGTACTTTACTGTACTGTAACTGCTAATACAGTTATCCCCAGCACTTTATTGTATTGTAACTGCTAATGCAGTTATCCCCCTGCATTTTATTGTGTAGTAACTGCGAATGCAGTTATCCCCCAGCACTTTACTATACTGTAACTGCTAATGCAGTTATCCTCAGCACTTTATTGTATTGTAACTGCTAATGCAGTTATCCCCCAGCATTTTATTGTATAGTAACTGCTAATGCAGTTATCCCCAGCACTTTATTGTATTGTTATGTATTTAATTCTTGCAATCATTGTCTTTGCATAGTTATTTATGATGCTTATTCACCTATCATTGTATTATTGTTCTTGTTGTATTATTGTTCTTGTTGTATTATTGTTCTTGATGTTCCTCGTTGTCCTGCCTTCCCCCCATCCCCAGGACACATCTGGAAACAAACTGTTATCAGCCCAGGATATCCTTCCTGGTGAAACTTTTGAAATAAATAAATAAACAACTAATAAAACTAGAAATACTGCAACAATAAATTCTCACAGTAAAGTAATACAGAGATGGCTGAGTTACAATCCTTATTACTTCATGTAGAGGATGCACTATTAAGAAGGCACGTATAAGGTGTCACATATATGGCCATGACACACTCTGTTTGAATATAGGATTAATCATAAGAATCACCCTGTTAATCCATGCCCATTGGCTGCTATTGCAATTCCTATTCTGCATACGTAGGCATCACAGTATAGTTAACGTTTCTCTTAAGCATCTGTTGTGAGCAGCCCTCTATTGCCAAGCGTATAACTGCCTTGAAACATTCCCTCAAGCCATCCCCAGTAACCTCCTGCTGCTGCACATGAACCTTTAATTTACAGTAACATTTGATTATAAACCCTCTCCTCAGCTCCAAACAAACCTTTTCTCTTTCTTTCTTACTTACTTGGTTGTCTATCTGCCTTACTGCTTTCACCCTGCATCCCCACTTTGCTATCTACTGTCTTTCTCAATTGAGTTTAGTGCTCACCACAGTCTCCACTCTGTATTTTGTTTTATCTCTGTGAGATATTGTATATCCTTGCCATGAGTTGTTGTATCTTATCTTATTTGGCCACACTAGTGTGTCATATCTGATATTGTAATCATGTGTATTATTGTTGCTATTTCTGATACCCAATTCCCTGGGTCACATCTGGAAATGAGCCCTGACTCAATGTGCCTCTCCCAGCTACCAATCTATAAATAAATAACTAAATAACTGGGGAGTTTTTCCAGTAAAGTAGACCAGTTTCAGAACTCGACTGATCTTACAACAGGTAGGAATTTAAATTTACATATTTAGTAAAACACTGATTCAACAGTTGGAAAAGGTTCACACCTACAGAAAAGTGAGTGAGGTCTGGAAGAATGAGACACCATTTTTATTAAATCTTGTAAAGCAGACAGTGTGCTGCTGTGCTAGTGACCATTTAAAGAGACAGAAAACATACAGATATTTGATTTGTACATAATATTCTGACTCTGGCCACAGGCCAAGCTTAGCGGAAATACTGTATGGCTAAGCTAAGCGTCAATTTTTAGCAAATGAGAGAGGGAGATGCTATGCTTCTGATGTTGCAGCCTCACTTTAATGATGTCCATATTTTGAATATTGTAGGCTCCGTGGTTGACAGACCGACGCCTTCCCTTAGGCTGGCCAGACAGAGGACATGTCCAGTTCATTGACTTTAAGGCTCGCTATCGCCCAGAGCTGGACCTGGTACTGCATGGGATAACGTGTGACATTACAAGTAATGAAAAGGTAAAGAGTTAAGTATGTAGATAACTCTTTAAACAGGTAGGAGCCTGCTGCCAGTCTGATGTCAATAGACACACATTCCGTATTGAGCTGTTAATATTGATAGTGAATGGAACACATCTGGGATGTTTTGTTTAGTAGAGTAATAGGGCTGTACTGACTATCCTTTTTAAAGTGCAGCACATAAACACACACGCACGCACTTCTTTCCCTTCTTACAATTAGAATTAGAGGTTGGAGGGTCTCTGCAGCTAGGGTAAAAAAAATGTAAGCAAGAACTTTTGAATCTGGCGGCCTTCAGTACATGTGCATGTACGTGCGTGTGTTGTGTGCTGTGTGTATTTCTGTACATGGGCATGTGCGCTTGATTTTGTGAAGTGACATTTTGTGTGATTTTGAGTTTGCATAGGGGGTGGGAAACATAAAAATAAGAGCTTCTTAACAGCTACCAAAGATCGCTATCTGATCTACACTACAAAACTAGAAACAAAATTCTGGGTTTACACACCCTGGAAAAAAATGTATTCTTTGGGGGGGAGGTGGGAAGGGGGTTGCGACTCTACAGAATACTAAGAAATTCTCTGATTGTACTTGTCTAATTAACCATTTAAAATAAAAAGTCATAATGCCAGACAACATACATATCAGGTAAATGTGAAACTGTTTAGAACTGAGGAAAACAAATGTTTTATAACAAAGGGTCATAGAAGTTAGGAATAGTCTACCAGCATTGCTAGTTAAGCACATCTGAAATATGAACATAACTGCACGTTACTGCTGAGATAGCAGGGGTCAGTCTTAGATGCATTTACAAGCTTGCTTCAGACTATGATACCGCAGTACGGACCATTATAAATAGGGCATGTGGCATGTAAAACTGGGCTCCTCAACTTAATTAGCATTCCTGAGGCAAGAGTCAAAGAAATGTCACACCCGGATTGGAGGGGAGGTCTCTCAGGGATCTGTTCCCCTAGGGGAGGGACATTGATTTAAAACTGATGTTTCATTAGAGAAAAATGCCAAAACACAGGATGAAAAGGCTGTGCCTTTACTGCCAGTGGAATCCAATTGTGCACTGTACAGAATGGCAACAGTGCAAGAGAAGAGAAAAGAGGACGAGTAAGCAGGCCTGACAATTCTGGATTCTCTGTCTAGAAAGGGAAGGGCAGATAGTTGAGAGGCAATGGAGAATCCAGAGCCAGATATACTGGTAGACACAACCAAGGTGGGGGGCATAGGCAGGATGGGGGACACAGGAAGAAATGCTTAAGGTTTGGGACACAGACAGACACAGTCACAGAGGAGGACAGAGTCAGGCATACACATGGTTGAGGACACAGGCAGATGCTGTCATGGCAGGGGACACAGTCAGACACAGGATACAGGATTTAAGAAACCATGGGCTACACACAGAAAGATCTTAGTAATGAAGGGGGGCGGGGGCGGAGACCGAGCAGGGCGTGTAGTGTCATAGGTAAGGAAAACAGGGCAGACTAGCTGGGCCAGGATGCCCTTATCTGCTGACAGCTTCTATGTTTCTATGTTTCTATGACTGTTATTATTGTAGTCACGAACAGACACTCTGTGGGGAACTAAAGCAGACATACTCATAGGAGGAACACAGACTGACACACTCACTGGGAGGTACATAGGCAGGTGCACTCACTGCATTGGACAAAGGCAGACACACTCACAGCAGGGGACACAGGCAGATACACTCATGGTAGGGAACACAGACACACTTGTGGGGGACGCTGTTGAGTACTTAGGCAGATACATTCACAGTGAGATGGGACATAGGCAGAAAAACTCATGTTAGGGGACATAGGCAGACACACAGCAGAGAACACAGGCAGACGCACTTACAGAAGGCGACACAGGCAGACACACTTACAGTGGGGGGCACAGACAAACAGTATGGGGACATAGGCAGACACACTCACAGTTGGGTAAATAGGCAGAAACACTCACTGGGGTGAATCGGTAAACACAGTCACAGTGGGTGACATAGGTAGACACATTCCCAGTGGGTACATAGGCAGACACAGTCACTGTGGGATACACAAGCAGATACATTCATAGTGGGTACATAGGTAGGCACACTCATGGTTGGGTGGGTTCATAGACCTACATGTTGTAGGGGACACAGGCAGACAGGCTTACTCTGGGGTTCATAGGCAGACACAATCATGGTAGGTTAATTAGGCAGACACACTTATGATTGGGGACACAGGCAGACACAGTGGGGAATGCAAGCAGACACACTCATGGTAGGGAACACATGCAGACACACTCACTGTGGGGTACATAGGCAGAAATGTAAACAGGAGAAGAGGCAACTGGCCTAGCATCACAGGGAAAGCAGTGGGATAAACAACTACGAATGAACAAAAATGAAAACCACGCTTAAAAAAGTGCTGAAAAGTTAAGTCTGAGTATAAATAGTGGCTTTTAATAGAACAATGGAGCAAAGTAAGATAAACAATTAAAACAATGCTCCAGCACTTCGAACCAAATAGTTCTTCCTCAGAGCATCGGCAGACACACTCGTGGTGGGGTACACAGGCAGACACACTTACAGTGGGTGAAACAGCAGATACAGTCACCGTAGGGTACAGAGGCAGATATTTTCACAGTGAGTGCATAGGCAGACATACTCATTATGGGTACATAGACAGACACACTCCCTGTGGGTACATAGGCAGACACACTCATACATACGAATATACAAATCTGCCAGCAGAAAAAGGCCTTTCAGTCTATCGAGTCTGCTCGATTTTGCAGCTAGCACCCCTACCTTGCAGCTGCCCTCCCGCCTCCCATGACCCTCCTTTTGCCCTCTACCAGCCCCGCTGGACGCATCTCACTGTTTTACAGGCCACCACCTCTGCCAGTAGTGCGTACCACTCTGCTACCACCCTTTCAGTAAAGAAATGCTTCCTCATCTCCCGCCTAAACCTTCCACCTTCCAATCTCATGTCATGAGCCCAAGTGTCTCTCCCTACCCTTCCCTGGAATAGTCCCTTTGTGCCTCTCCTGTTTATTCCTGTCATGTACTTAAAGGTCTCAGTCATATTCCCCATCCCTCCTCTCCTCCAGAAAGTACATAGTCAACTCCCTCAGTCCAACCTCATATGGTAACTCCCCAAGACCCATGATCATTTTTGTTGCTCTGTGTTGCACCCCTTCCAGCAATCTAATGTCCCTCTTTAGGTAGTGGTGCCAAAACAGAATGCAGTACTCCAGGTGGGGTCTGACCAGTGATCTGTACGATGGCAGAATCACCTCCCTCCTCCTAGAGGTTATAGCCCTTGCAATACAACCCAGCATCTTGTTGGACACTGCTGCTGCTGCTTTCCTACACTGTGCTGAGTTGTTCATTGCTCCTGTAATGGGCATCCCCAGATCTTACTCCTCCTCAATCACAGCTAGCTGCACCCCCCAGATGGTAGCTCCTTTTTAGATTCTTTGCCCAGAAATGAAGCACCTTGCATTTTTTGGCATTGAAACCAAGTTGCCAGGTGTCAGATCATGTCTCCAGCCTTGTTAGATCTTCCTGCAATCCCTGCCACCCTTCCCCCGGTCATCCACCACTGCTCCCATCTTGGTGTCGTCCCCAAATAGGCTGATCTTGCTATTTACACCTACCAAGATGTCTGCAATAAATACCCCAAATAACATCTGCCCCAGCACTGACATGGTGGGTACATAGACAGACACACTCCCTGTGGGTACATAGGCAGACATACTCACGGCAGGTACCTAGGCAGACATGCTCCCTGTGGGTATGTAGGCAGACATACTCATGGCGGGTACATAGACAGACACACTCCCCGTGGGTACTTAGGCAGACACACTCATGATGGGTACATAGACAGACACACTCCCTGTGGGTACATAGGCAGACATACTCATGACAGGTACATAGACAGACACACTCCCTGTGGGTACCTAGGCAGACACACTCATGATGGGTACATAGACACACTCCCCGTGGGTACATAGGCAGACACACTCATGATGGGTACATAGACAGACACACTCCCTGTGGGTACAGAGGCAGACACATTCATGATGGGTACATAGACAGACACACTCCCTGTGGGTACATAGACAGACATACTCATGATGGGTACATAGACAGATGCACTCCCTGTGGGTACATAGGCAGACACATTCATAATGGGTACATAGACACACTCCCTGTGGGTACATAGTCAGACATACTCATGGTGGGTACATAGGCAGACACACTCCCTGTGGGTACCTAGGCAGACACACTCATGATGGGTACATAGACAAACACACTCCCTGTGGGTACATAGGCAGACATACTCATGGCAGGTACATAGACAGACACACTCCCTGTGGGTACCTAGGCAGACACACTCATGATGGGTACATAGACAGACACACTCCCTGTGGGTACATAGGCAGACATACTCATGGTGGGTACATAGGCATATGCACTCACGGTGGGTACACAGGCAGACACACTCATGGTTTGATAGAGATGTTGTTGTCTGTTTTCTGTAAGTGTTGCATTCAGAACCCATAATGACCTAGAATTTCAGACCTTTTGGGTCTGTTCATACCTGAAACTTAGAACACACACACCACCATCAAATTTATATACCCTAAATCCATGAACTATAACCTTGGGAGCACTGGTGATTGGCCTGGCAGTGAGGAAGCACTAATGTCATAATTCGACTTATGTTCTCTCTTTTTCTCTGGGTGTGGGGTTAAAGATTCTCATGGAAACATAGCACCTCTTGTTCCTGTTATACGTAGCACTTCCCATGGATTATATGTTAAAACTCTGCTGCACTATGATTGTATGCTTATTATGTTTTGCACTATAGTGTATTTTCCTGCCATTGTCTCTATCATATTAGCAATACTGTTTACTTCACAAAACATCGTGTAGATTTTTCCTTGCATGGTTGATTACCTCTGAACTATACCTGCTATTTGTTTTGTCTGCCAATTTTGTATTGTAACCTCCCGGGCTGTGTCTGAAAACAGTCATATTTTGTGGCTACGACACCTTACCCGGTAAACAAAAATGAAATAAATAAATAAATAGCCACTGATGGCAGAATACGGCCAGTGATCCATCTAGTCCGCCCATAATACCCTATCCTACCACCAAGAGCTAGTGTCTGTACAGGGTTTATGCCCATGCTATCTGCCCCCATGTTCCCTGCCTTGTTGCTACTCCCTGGGTGACTGTTAAGCCGTATCTCCTTTTCTGCAACTGCAGGTTCTTAAAGTCAGGTGTGACTCCCTTTTCTTTATTTACTTTTCTTCATTCATTTATTCAGGTTGGCATTGTGGGGAGAACGGGAGCAGGGAAGTCCTCTCTTACCAACTGTCTGTTCCGCCTCATCGAGTCAGCTGGGGGCAAGATCGTAATCGATGGGGTGGATATCTCCAGCATTGGGATGCATGACCTGCGACAGAAACTTACCATCATACCCCAGGTAACAGCCCTCTCAGGTAACAATTCTACAGGGGGTGACAGTCACTCAAACCTCTCAGTGAAACTTTGCAGAGCAAGGATATACCCTACACAACAAACACCCCAAATGACAAGTACCCCAAGCGACCAGTAGCGGATCCAGGATTTTACAATGGGGGGGGGTGCTGTGGTAGTATGCATACCTGACATGCAATTTTTTGACATTTTTTACTCCTTTGTATTATCTTTTCCATTAAATCTTTGACAGAGAATATCAATGTAATTTATTGTTTTGACTGTAGATTTTCTTACAATATATTAGACTTCTCCAGCAAAGTGAAATACAGATGCAGCAAGCAAGTAAGTTACAATGGGGGGGGGGGCACCTGCATCCAATAAAGCCCCCTAGATCCGCTATTGCAAGTGACAACTCACTGTGTGGGTTTGGGAGTGAAGTCACTCAAATTCTTCAGTCTGTCTAACATGGAACAGTAGAAAAAGAATAATCAACAAGTACCCCAGGCAATACTACCCCCCCACCACTGTAACCCCCCCTACCACTGTAAAGGAGATTAACTAAGACCACAGCCGTTCCAACCTGGGGTGGTGATGGTGTGGGGGGAGGGACCAACCAAAACATGACAGTGGTTTTAGTCACAGCAATTCCAAAATAGGAAAGCAATTTAAAAGACAAGAACCTCAGTGTAAAACTACTGAAGCAAGGTTTACTTTTGAAAGGTAAACTGTAAAAAGCAGGGAAAGAGCATGTCTCAGAGTGTGGAGAAATGGTGATGTATAGGTTACGGTTATGTGCAGAGAGTAAGAGATCAGTTCTGTTTTTATTGTCATATTCTATTTCCTGGTGACACTGAGAAAGATCTTTAGTTGGAACTATTGCAGTGGTCTTTTATGTAAGTTCATGGGTCCGCTTGGAGGGTCTCTCATGGATATAAGAATGTCACTTCACATGTTCTTAGGACCAGAGGACTGTGAACTAAAGGTGAGCAGTTCTGTTGTGGTCCTAAGGACACAAGAGGTGACACTCTTAGATCCATAAGATGCCCTCCAAACAGACTCATAAATTATTATAGATTGCCAATTGTATTCAATTAAAAATATCTTTTTTTTTTTAAATTTAAAATGCTGACGTTGAGAAGCCCGTTAGAGTGGCTCAGTGCATGAGGTACTCATACAGTAATAAGACTACGTCACACGCAACTGAAAGGAGAGCTTTGATTGTTCGGGGATGCTCCCGTGATCTATAATGTAAGCCTTTGTTACTCAGAAAGGAAGTATACACATCTCATGTTGCTAGTGTAACAAACCCAAAATGAAACATTCTTAAAGGTACCGATTAACAGATTTAATAGAATTATAACCCATCAGGAAAGCACAGATTTCTGTGTACAGAGAAACCAGCCAGGGTGCAACGCAAAATACTGTAGCATTTCAGCAGAGTTGCTACAGGAAATAGTGCAATTTCAATGGGAGGTGATCCCCTTCTGTCATGAAGGAATCTGTGACATCACGTTATATCCTGGTGGGGTCCCATTGTACATTAACTGTTCTGTTTTAGTGGTGCTTCAGGAGACTGTGATTTTACATCGTTTCATTTACAAGACTCAGCCTTACTGTATTTGATGTGCAGGATCCAGTGGTGTTCTCCGGCACCCTGAGGATGAATCTAGACCCATTTGAGCAATACTCAGATGATGACATCTGGCAGGCATTGGAGATGGCCCACCTCAAACAGTATGTGGAGGGACTACAGAACAAACTTCATTATGAAGCAGCTGAAGGAGGGGAGAACCTCAGGTAAGGAGTAGTGATGATGGAGTTAAGACTGTGGGAGCACTCAGAAATGTTTGGAGTGTGACAGGAAGAGCATTAGTATGATATTTACAGTGATATCTGAATATTGGAGCACTGTTGCTCACAACAGTAATGTGGCATGATATAAAATGTCAGCATTTATAGATCTGAATATGACAGCACTCAACACAATAATGTGACATAGATTTTAATGTTAAGATCATGCATAACAGTATGTTGACACATAACAGATTGTAAGAACCCTTTCAACAATACTGTGAGATATATCTGAATGTGAGAGTACCACAGACAATAATCCGAAGCAGATCTGAATGTGAGAGTGCTCAGAACAATAATTTTATAGTTTGAAATGAGAGTGCTCTGAACAGTAAAGTGACACAGATCTAAATATGAGTGATCAGAACAATAATATTAAATGTGAGAGCACTCTGTATAATAATATGCCACAGATATGAATGAGAACACTCAGAGCAGCAGTTTAACACATACCTAAATTTGAGAGCACTCAGAACAATAATGTGACACAGATCTGAAAGTGAGAGTGAGCAAAAGAATAATGTGACAGATTAGCTTGTGAGAGTGATCAGGGCAGTAACTTACAGCTCTGAATGTGAGGTTGAGCAAAGCAGTAATGTGAAACATTCAAATATGAGAGTGATCAGAACAATAATGTGACCAATCTGAATGTGAGAGCACTCAGAACAATAATGTGACATATATCATAATGTGAGAACAGTCAGAACAATAATGTGACATAGATCTGAATGTGAGAGCACTCAAAACGATAATGTGTCAGTTCTATTAATGTGAGAGTAGTCAGAACAATAATGTGATACAAATATAAATGTGAGAACACTTAGAACAATAATGTTATAAATCAGCATGTGAGTGTGATCAGAGCAGTAATGTGACAAAGCTAAAAAAAGAGAGCACTCAAAATAATAATGTAACACATACCGATCTGAACATGAGAGCACAAATCGTGACGGAGTTGAATGCAAGAGTAATCAGGACAAATATGTAACTGATCTAAATGAAAGCACTTAGAAAAATGTGACACAGATCTGAATGTGAGAGCTTTTAGAACAATGTATCAGATATGAATATGAGAATGCTTAGAACAATAATTTAACAAGACATTAATGTGGGTACACTCAGGTTAAGTAACAGATCTGAATGTGAGAGCAATCAGAACAATGTGGTTTAAATTATAATGTGGCACAAAAGACAATGTGAGATAAGTAAAACAAAGGGACAACATATCTGAATGTGAGAGCACTCTGAACAACAATGTGACATAAATCATCATGTAACAGCCATCTTTAATTTTTTATCCCTACAGTGTTGGTCAGAGACAACTACTTTGCCTGGCACGGGCTCTGCTCCGGAAGTCAAAAATCCTTATCCTGGATGAAGCAACAGCAGCTGTTGACCTGGAGACAGATGACCTGATTCAGACAACTATCCGGAAAGAATTCTCCGACTGTACCGTCCTCACTATTGCACACCGGCTCAACACAATCATGGACAGCAACAGGTAGGGGAGATGCAGACTGGGGAAGTTCTGGCTGGTAGAGTTGAACATTTTGTTCACTTGAAGTTAGAGACCCTGAAAGTGTTTATGCAAAGCAAATTTGTGATTGATGTATGGTTCTGACAAATGCAGGATGTGGAAACCATGTAAACATAGTGTCACTTCTGATCTCATTCACTAGTGTAAGAATGTTCTTTGCCAATGGTCATCAAGAGAGGGATCAGGCCAACATCATGGTGGAGGGCAGTAGTGGGAAGCCTGGCTCGCTGATTGCCTAGGGTTGTTCCCATCCTGAAACTTTACATCGCTGAAGCAGAGGTCAGCAGGGAAGTCTCTGAGCATCCACAAGATGTCCTCCATCTGGAGGTGGGCTTGGCAAGCAGCTCACTGAGTGACCATCTGTGGTGCAGCTGGAGGTGCCGGTGACCACATGCTTCCTGGTACCTCCCCAGACCACCATTAAGGGCTCCAGTTTAGCAGAGTGGTGAGCCAGAAAGACTACATTGGCCAAATTTAAACTGGATGACAGAAATAGTAATGATCCACCACACCAATTAGGCGCACTCAGATGCTCCACATACTACCTGTGCACTGCCCCAAGAGCCTCTTCTTAAATACAACAGGCAATAGCAGGAAAAGGAGGCCCTCAGAAGTAATCCAATGTGGGACATGAGGGAGCCAGGAGGTGTCCTGAAAGATCATTGAAGATAGTACTGGGACACTGGGTGTGTAAAAGGGCAAGAGGCAGGTCCCCCCACTATCCCAGCTATAGTGTGTCATGCTACTGATTTGGCAACCTGGATTCAGCAGTGAGACTGGGTTGCCAGCAATCAGGTGGTCAGGGCAGGCAAAGCACTGCTGATGGTAGCATGACTTAGCCTGAGGAGATTGACACCAAATTCTGCCACTGCAGTGACTCATATGTTGGGCTGTGGGACATTTATCCCTCCACAGGGGCACACTGCACACATGCATGCAAGGTCATAGTTTGTTTGTTTATATGTGTATATATTTATTTGTTTATGGTGTAAGAATGCTTGTCCAAGAGACTGTTTTCAGGAATTACGCTGACCTACATAGGTAAAGAAAAGGGTGGAGGTCAGAGATATGTGATTACAAACATGCTGGGAAATACATTTTCAAGAGTAACTGAAAGTACAGATAAAAACAAAGTAACAACTTTGGATACATATTAGCATGCATGATGTCAGCAGGGTGGTCTGAACAGACAGGGGTGGAGGGAAGTAAACTCAGGAGGAAATAAGCAGGTGACAAGAGGACGTCCGGGCCCTGGCCCCACCTGATCCCCAAGTCTACAGGTGAAGGAGAGTGGTAACTGTCAGGGCTGGAAAGTCTGATGTGTGCCATCTGGTTAGAAGTATAAAAGGCTATATGGAACAAGCATTTGTCAATGGCGAATGTTGATTGCTTGTATGTGCTGCTTAGGTATTTGGACGTGTAAGTACCATGCCTAAGAACTGTCATGTGCCCCCCCCAAGACATCCACTGTGTCTTTCTGTTCAGTATTCACAGAACAGGGGGAGGGGCAAGGACCACAGCAGTACAGCAGTAGCAAAGGAATGAAGAGGTGGACAATAGTCCATTCACAGGCAGAAGAATCCTGCAGAAGGTGAGTAAACTGAAGGTGGACAAAGTGATGGAACCAGATGGCATACACCCAAGGATATGAAAAGAACTGTGAAGGGAAATAGCAGTGCCTGTGGCAGCCATGTTCACTGAGTCATTCAACAGAGGAGTGGTACCAGAGAATTGGAGGAGGGCACATGTGGTCCCTGTATAGAAATCCATTAGTAGGGAGGAGACGCGGAACTATAGGCCAATCAGCCTCACTTCAGTAGTGCGGAAGATCATGGAGACATTGGTTTAAGAAAGGATAGTGGTGTATGTAGAAGCCATTGGAGCCCAGGGCCATAGGCAACATGGATTGACAGTGGGGAGGTCATATCAGACAAATCTGGTTGATCTCTTTGGGTGACAAAGGAAATAAATCAGGGTGGGGCAGTGGACAACGTTTACCTTGATGTAAGCAAAGCGTTTGACACCGTCCCACATAGGAGGCTGATAATCTAGCTGAGTAGGGTGGGCATGGGGGAAAGGGTGGTAAAGTGGGTTAGAAACTGGGTAAGAGACAGGAGGCAGAGTGTGGTGGAATCAGCAGCATATGGAGGGAGGTAGTGATGCCATGATATAAAACCATGGTCAGGCTTCACATGGAGTACTGTGCGCAGTTCTGGAGGTCGCACCTTTGTAAGGATATTAACAGGCTGGAGATGGTCCAGAGAAGGGCAAATAAGATGGTACAGAGCTTGCAACACAAGACTTATGAGGAGAAATTAAGGGACCTCAATATGTAGTCACTGGAAGAGAGGAGGGAAAGAGGGGATATGATAGAAACATTCAAGTACCTGAAGGGTATAAATAGAACTACTGAGAAGCAGGAGACAGCTGCTATAGAGATATGTGCCAGCTTCTGTGTGATATTCTTTTGTTCTTATAAATCTGTAATCTCCAGTATTTCAGTAACCACATGACCACACTGTCTCTCTAGATTACTGATCTGGGGGTGGAACTGGTCAGCTGGTCTGACCACCACACCATAAGGTTCAGTTTCTGGGTCCCCCCAATAGGTCTGCCCCTATGGAGTTGGTTCAGTACCGTCCTTTAAGGGGGATTAACCCCAGTGACCTATCGGCAGTATTGGACCTCTTGGGCTTGTCGAGTGAATGCATGAGTCCAGATGATCTTGTTCTAGCCTATAATAAGGCTGTTGGAGATGCTCTGGACAAAATTGCTCCTGTTCGTGTTCGGCCTCTCACTCTTCGCCCAAGGAGCCCGTGTTATGATGGCTCCTTCAAGGAGATGAGGCGAGTTGGTCGAAGGATGGAGAGAGTTTGGCGGAAGTCCAGCTGTGATGATGACAGACTTAGATTGATGGCACATTATGATAGCTATCAATCAGAAATCACCTGTAAGAAGGCAGAATTCCTGTCCAGGGAGATTTCTGCTGCACAGAATCGACCGGCTCAGCTTTTCCTGACTGTTGACAGATTGGGCAATCCAATCTGTCTCCAGCCCAGAGAAGCTTTTTCTCAGCTAAGATGCGAGGAGTTTGCTCAATTCTTTGCAGATAAGGTTGCCAGCATCAGGTCTGGCATCGGTTCATCCTCCTCTATGAGCGATTGCAGTGGTTGACGGGAAGTGACTGGCACTTTGTCTGTCTGGTTAGATTTTCACTAGCTGGACTTCAATGACATTGTGAAGATCATCCAAACACTGCTTCCAACCAGTTGTAGTTTGGATCCGGGCCGTACACCCCTTTTGATGTGTTGTGTAGATGTTATCTGCCCAATCCTTGCTGACATTGTCTGGAAGTCCTTGGAGAGGGGAGTCTTTCCTGACTCCCTCAAGGAGGCGGTTGTTCAACCACTCCTTAAGAAATTCTTTGGATCCAGACTATCTAGCTGATCTATCTCTAACTTGCCATTTGTTGGTAAAGTTATTGAAAAGGTGGTTGCATTGCAGTTGGATGATCATCTTATAACTCACAATGTCTATGATACTCTCCAATCTGGTTTTAGGAAGAAACATAGCATGGAGTCTGCTCTTGTCTGGGTATTGAATTGCCTTCTAATGAATAGAGATCGAAAGGCACGTACCATTCTGGTCCTTCTCAATCTCTCTGCTGCATTTGACATTGTAGACCATGGTGTGCTATTGGAGCACCTGTGGTTTTTTATGTGGACTGTCTGGTACAGTCCTAAATTGGTTCCATTCATACCTTACAGGCAGGTCTCAGAGAGTGACCACTGGAATTTATTCCTCTGGCACTCAGTCCCTGCCTTGTGGGGTGCCGCAGGGCTCTATATTAGCCCCCATGTTGTTTGCAGTGTATATGCTGCCATTGTGAGATATCATCAGGTGATACAGTCTGAGTTTTCACTGCTATGCAGATGATACTCAGCTGTATATGTCCTTCCTGCCCAGACAGAATGATGCAGTCTCCATGCTAAATAGTTGCCTTGCAGAGATCAGATCTTGGATGAGTTCCAGCTGGTTGAGAATGAATCCAGACAAACTGAAGTGTTGGTTGTGGACCCAGGTCGTCCGAGGGCAGGTTTGGGGGTTGGACAACCATCAGGTTTATTACTTGGCGGTGTGCCACTCACTACCTCAGATCAGGTGTGTAACCTGGGCGTTAATTTTGATGATGGCTTGACCTTAAAATCTCAGGTGTCAGCTGTCATCAAATCCTCTTTTTTATCATCTGAGGAATATTGCCTGGGTTCAACCTCTGGTTCCCTTGGATGATCTTCCAACATTGGTTCATGCCTTTGTTATGATCCGTCTTGACTACTGCAACTCCCTCCACCTAGGGCTTCCAGGTGTTGATATCCACCACTTGCAGCTGGTGCAGAATGCGGCGGCCAGGCTTTTGACTGGACATCTAGGTTCAGTCATATTACGCCTGTGCTCCCTATACAGTGGTGGATCACCTTTAAGGTTGGCTTGCTAACCTTCAAAGCCCTACATGATCAGGGACCTGGCTACCTTAAAGATCTCCTGGTATCTTACAGCCCCCTCCACCCTCTCCGTTCCACCGATGAGGGATTGCTAGAGATTCCCAAGATACGATTAAAGATGTCTGGTTCCAGTGCCTTTGATTTTTCAGTGCCGACCCTGTGGAATTCTCTACCTCATCGGTTGAGAGACTGCCCAAGCATCAGTAGATTTAAAACTGAGCTTAAAGCTTATTTATTTGACCTGGCCTTCCCTAGTGATTGATAATGTAAGTTTTGTTTTAATGTTATTTATATTGGTTGTTTGTTTTTTATGTTAAGCGCCTTGGTTTTGAAAGGCGCTATAAAAATAAAGTTGAATTGAATTGAAATTGAATATTAGGCAGTTTTATGCTGGTTTGATGCCTGGTGTCAGATGGCAGACAGAGGGCTCACCAGATTTTGTTGCCATTTGAAAAACTTTATAGAGTGTTCTTTTACTGGTAAGCGGTAAGCGTTACTGGTAAGCGTTTTGGAAAGCTGGTGAAGGTCTCACAATTTTTATTATGATTTCATTTCCTTATGTCTGTCCCCTTTGGTCCCCCCATCCCCACACTCCAACAGTCATTAGTGGCCACAGCTTCAGCCTTCTTCTTGCTGAGATGGTAGGTGAGAAACAGAAACATACAAGTTGCCTGCACATAAGGACCGCTTGGGACACCTAGTCTGCCCATTTCCCTACCTGATGGATAAGCTGCAGATTCTAGTTAATCAATAGCTTACTTCCTCCTACCCCCCCCAGTAGAATTGTCTTATGTCTGTCCATGAGCAGCTGCCTTCACAGTCTGTGAAGTCTGACGTCTTTCAGTGCCGCTTATTGGTCATCTTCCAAACACAGGCAAGGCACTGCCAACCCAAAAGTAACTCAGGACAAGCAGGTTTCAAAGTGGGGAAGAAATGGAGCGAGCAAGAATCAAGTACTTATTCAGATGCGGTGTCAATTTTAAGATCAGCATACTGGTGTGGACACTGCAAATAGAACCCCAGCTGTTTAAGCAGCCTCATGAAGAGTAAAGGCTTCTCAAAGCACTGGGGTTCTGTTTATTGCAGTGTAAGTGGGCTGCATCTAATTCAGTAATTTACTGTACCTTACATGTGGATGTATGGTAGGCCCAACTTTAAATAAACAATGCACCTGAATTAACTCATGATGTGATAGAAACATAGAATTTGTCAGCAGAAAAGGACCGCTCAGTCCACCCAGTCTGGCCAAGTGTTCTCTCTACCTATGTCTAACTCCTGCCTGTATATGTTAGTGCATGTCTTATTCTGCCTGCGTCCATCAGGACTTCCTTGTGAATGAGCTTGCTTAATGCATTTTTCCTGCAATGAAACTGAACCTACTTCACGTCCATGGCCCTACTGATCTCCGTTGACCCCCCCTCCTTCTCCTTTCTGTAATACACCCCATGTTTATCCCATGCACGATTAATGCCCCCTACCATTTTAGCTTCCACCACTTCTCCTGGCAGTCTGTTCAAGGCAACTGCCACCATTTCAGTAAAGAAATATTTCTGCACATCTATCTTGAATGCCCCCCCCCACAGCTTCATTGTATGTCCCTTGGTTTGGGTGCTCATCCTCATTTGAAGGGAACTCCTCAACTGTACCCTCTTTAACCCTATGAGGTACTTTGTAGGTCTTGATCATATCACCTCTCAGTCTCCTCTCTTCCAGAGTGTACACGTTGAGATTCTTCAGCCTTTCCTTGAAGGGATTCCTATGAAAATTCTGAACCATTTTAGTTGCCCTCCTGTGGAAAACCTCCACCTTATGTCCTTTCTGAAGTGTGGACTGTAAAACTGGACACAGTACTCCAGCTGGGGCATACCAGGGAGTGATACAATGGCAGCACAACATCCCTCGTCCTCCTACTGGAGATGCCAGTCCTTATGCACCCCAGAATTCAATTTGCCCTGCCCATAGCCTTGTCACACTGTACTGCCCTCTTGAGGTCCTCTGATATAATAACCTCAAGGACCCTTTCATGTTTAGTGAGTATCAGTACCTCCCCCCATCCTATACCCAGCATCGGGGTTCCTGTGGCCTAGGTACATGATTTTACACTTGTTGGCATTGAACCCCAAGTAAGTAAGAAAATAGAACTGATTTGAATGAATTGCAGGCTTTAAGCAGCTTTTGAGGCGTGTGTATGTGTGTGTTTGGGGCTCTGGCACCGGCAGTACCTCCAAGAATGCCACCGACTTCCCACCCACTCACACTGCCTGCCCAAGCACGCAAACCTCCCCTCACTACTTCCACAATGTCCCCAAGTCGTTTGTACCCACATGCAACAGTAAATGAGGTTTCTTCCTGCCCTTGCTGCATGCTTGAGCAATGCTTGCCTGCTCCCTGCACTCAACCTCGGACAGCTTTCAATCTAAATACTGGTATGCCTTTCACTCTTTCCACCCCATCTCACCCATTTCAGTATAGAATCCCTCAAGACAAGTACCCCTCACCCCTTACCACCTTTCCCTTCTAATGCCCCTTCCACCACCCCCGTATTTGTTCTTCCCTGTCCCTTACCCCCACCAACTTCTCCCTCTGTGACTTCTATAGCTGTACCCCCTACTTCTGCCTTACCCCTTTTCTCTGCCTTATTCCTCCCATCCCCCTTGAACCCCTTCCCAGCCTGACTACTTCCTACTGGGCTTCCTATGTCGACCTCCCCTCCTCCCCTGCTGATTTCCAACCCCTCTCCTATCCCTGCTGTTGTCAATTTAGAGCCTTCATTCCCTTCTACCCCAGTAGTGATGCCCCTCCCATCCTTCCCCTTCCCCTTCCTGTAGCCTTCTCCTTCAGTCACCACCCCTCCTTCCTTACTAGCCCCTCTACCCCTTTTGTCATCGCTATATCTTCCTCTACCTGTTTGCCATCCCTCTCATGCCCCGCTTGTCCTCCCCCCTTCAATATGTTCCTGCTCCCCCTCTCTGTCCCATAGCAGAGGTTTGAATCTATTTGTAATCGATACCTGTCCTACATCTCTTCCCCCTATGGGTTCTCCCCTCCTACTTGTTCCTCTCTGTGCCACCCCTGGTGCCTCGCTACCCACAGCCATCTGCTCTCTCCCCTGGTACTCCTCGTGGTGTCTTCCTCCCCCATCAGGAGGCAGCCCTCCCCTCGCCTCGGGCACCCCCTTCCTTCTCCTCTCTTTTCTGCTGCTGCCTCTGATACTGGGGTCGGTTTCAGTCCCTAGTTATTCTTCCTCTGTCCCCCTTTGTCATCCCCTATTCCCCCCAAGATGCCTCTCATACTCATCTGCCCTGCCACTTACACTCCTCCCTAAACTCCACAGTTCCTCCCTCAAAACAGCCAGTCATCTACAGACCATACACCCCTCCCCATTCTCCAAGCCCAGTCCAGGATCATGGCACACCCACACCCTGTATACACCTCCACCCTTCCAAAGATGCCCACCCTAGTGACATGTGGCACCTGCCCCATTGTGGCCCCCATCTTATGCTAGGGGTGCTTACTCCCAGGTTCTGTACCCTAATACAACTGTTAGGCCCCTATTTACTCAAATTCCTGTCCCCCCCACGCTAGTCCCCGTACTGACTCCATGCCAACAGGGGTAATTCAGGCTCAAATATCATCCATTAGACACTGTATTACTGTAGCAATCCTAAAGCCTCCTTGTCCATTTTTCACCCCTCAGCTACCATACTTTTTGTTCTCAGCTCTCATATAGTTTCACTTAGCCCAGTTAGAAATCCTGTTGCACTCCAAGTATTACTCAGTTCAGTTAGAGAAATAAACAGAACAAATAAATATGTATTATTACAGCAATCATAACAGTATAGCTCAGTACTTAGCTCAATTAGAGTAAGAAACAAGAAGTAAATCTGCATTAGTACAGCAATCCTAAAGCATCCAGTCATTGCTTTGTCTCCACTCCAGAGACCCTGCTGTAACAGAGGACCACAGAGGACACTGGGCGGGAGGGTGGGCAAGTGTAAAGTCCCGGCAGAGCTCCGTTGAGCTCGCTCCTCCCCTCTCTCACTCGCTCATTCTGTTTCTCCCAAAGCTGCAGGCTGCCCTCTTGTACTGGCCCTGCCTGCATTGATGCCTTTTTCTGCCCACGAAAAATCCACAGCAGTCCCAACAGAGCTCCATTGACCTTGCTCACTCCCCATCCCTTACTCGCTCATTCTGTTTCTCCCGGCACTGCAGGCTGCCCTGTTGTACTGGACTCCTGCTTGCGTTGGCGCCTTTTTCTGCCCACAAAGAAATCTGCACCACTCCTGACAGAGCTCAGTTGAGCTTGGTCACTCCCCCTCTTTCATTCGCTCGATCCTAATCTGTCTCAAACACTGATTTCCCAAAGCGACTGCGGTATTCTGCGCCGGAAGCACAAAAACACATTTTGGCCAGGATGTGAAAAATGACAGCTGTACTATTCATAAGGAGGTGTGAAAAATGCTAGTGTTGAAAATCTGGTGTGAAAACATTACTGAGTTGCGAAGTTACAAGGGTGTGTGGAAACTGCACAATGCACGCTCGTAACACAGTCATTTTATGGACTTTCATCACAAAATTTTCAACATAGGCATTTTAGGACCTCTGCTCATGAACAGTGTCACTGCGGTTTTCTTACTGTGTTCCAAACACTGATTTCCCACAGCGACCGCACTTTTTGCGCCAGAGGTGTGAAACGATTTTGTCCAGGATGTGAAAAATGACAGTTGTACTGTTCATAAGGAGGTATGGAAAAATGTCAATGTTGAAAATCTGGAGTGAAAATATTGCAGATTTGCAAAGTTACTGGTGGTGTAGCAACTGCACAATGCACGCCAGAAAACAGTAATATTTAGGATTTTTTCTACCAAATATATTACTCAGCTCAGTTAGAGAAATAAACAGAACAACTTAATCTGTATTATTAGAGCAACCCTAAAGTATCCAGTCATTGCTTTGTCTCCCTCCGAGACCCTGCTGTAATATAGGACCACAGAGGACCCTGGGCGGGAGGTGGGCATCTCTAAAGTTCGGCACAGCTCTATTGAGTTCACTCCTCCACCTCTCTCACTCACTTGTTCTATTTCTCCCGATGCTGCGGATGCCCTTTTGTACTGGGCTTCTGCTTGCATTGGTGCCTTTTCTGCCCACAAAGAAATCGCAGCAGTCCTGACACACCTCCATTGAGCTCACTCTCTCCCTCTCTCACTAGCTCATTCTGTCTCGCGCCGCGCTGCAGGCTGCCCTTTTGTACTGGGCTCTTGCCTGTGTTGGCGCCTTTTTCTGCCCACAAAGAAGTTCACAGCTGTCCCAACAGAGCTCTGTTGAGGTCGCTCACCCCCCCCACTTGCTCATTCTGTTTCTCCTGGCGCTGCAGGCTGCCCTTTTATACCTGGCTGCTGCCTCCATTGGCACCTTTTTCTGCCCACAAAGAAATCTGCAGCATCCCAACAGAGCTCCTTGAGCTGCGCCTCACTTCTCCTCTCACTCATTCATTCCATTTCTCCCAGCACTGCAGGATGTCCTTTTTCTGGGCTCCTGCTTGCATTGGTGCCTTTTCTGCCTACAAAGAAATCCATAGCAGTCCTGCTAGAGCTCCGTTGAGTTTGCTCACTCCTCCTCCTCCCTCACTGCTCTCTCATTCTATTTCTCCTGGCTTTGCAGGCTGCCCTTTGAACTAGGCTCCTGTGTTGGGGACTTTGTCTGCCCACAAAGAAATCCACAGCAGTCCCGACAGAGCTCAGTTGAGCTCGGTCACGCCCCCTTCTCACTCGCTCGATCTTAATCTGTCCCAAACACACTGATTTCCCACAGTGACCATGCTATTCTGCGCCGGAAGTGCAAACACATATTTTGGCCAGGATGTGAAAAATGACAGCTGTACTATTCATAAGGAGGTGTGAAAAAATGGCAGTGTTGAAAATGTAGCGTGAAAATATTATAAATTTGCGAAGTTACAAGGATGCGTGGAAACAGTTCAATGCACACTTGTAATACAGTAATTTTATGGATTTTCATCACCAAATTTTCAACATAGGGATTTTAGGACCTCTGCTCGTGAACAGTGTCACTGTCATTTTCTTACTCTGTCCCAAACACTGATTTTCCACAGCGACCGCGCTATTCTGCACCGGAAGTGTGAAAACACATTTTGGCCAGGATGTGAAAAATTACAGCTATACTGTTCATAAGGAGGTGTGAAAAAATGCCAGTGTTGAAAATCTGGTGTGAAAATATTACTGATTTGCGAAGTTACAAGGGTGCGTGGAAACTGCACAATGCACACTGTAACACAGTCATTTTATAGGCTTTCATCACAAAATTTTCAACATAGGGATTTTAGGATCTCTGCTCATGAACATTGTCACTGTGGTTTTCTTACTGTGTTCCAAACACTGATTTCCCACAGCGACCGTACTTATTTTCGCTGAAAGTGTGAAAAATGCATTCGGCAGGATTGAAAAATGACAGTTGTACTGTTCATAAGGAGGTGTGGAAAATGCCAGTGTTGAAAATCTGGAGTGAAAATATTGCAGATTCATTAAGTTACTAGCGTATGAGCAACTCGTGCAACGACGCCTGTAAAACAGTAATTTTTGGATTTTTTTTACCAAATTTATTACTCAGCTCTGTGTTAGAGAAATAAACAGAACAACTTAATCTGTATTATTAGAGCAATCCTTAAAGTATCCAGTCATTGCTTTGTCTCCACTCCAGAGACCCTGCTGTAATATAGGACTACAAAGGACCCGAGGCGGAGGGTGGGCAACTCTAAAGTTCTGGTACAGCTCCATTGAGCTCGCTCACCTCCTCTTTCTCACTTGCTCATTCTATTTCTCCCAACGCTGCAGGATGCCCTTTGTACTGGGCTCCTGCTTGCGCGCGCTGCTTGCCCACAAAGAAATCCGTAGCAGTCCCGACACACCTCCGCTGAGCTTCACTCTCTTTCCCCTCTCATCTGCTCATTCTGTCTCTCCCCGTGCTGCAGGCTGCCCTTTTGTACTGGGCTCTTGCCTGTGTTGGCACATTTTCTGCCCACAAAGAATTTCACAGCAGTCCCAACAGAGCTCCGTTGAGCTTGCTCACTCCCCCTCTCTCACTCACTCATTCCTTTTCTCCCGGCACTGCAGGCTGCCCTTTTGTTCTGGGCTCCTGCTTGCATTGGCACCTTTTTCTGCCCACAAAGAAATCTGCAGCAGTTCTGATAGAGCTCCATTGAGTTCGCTCACTCCTCCTCCCTCACTCGCTTTCTCGTTCTGTTTCTACCAGCTCTGCAGGCTGCTCTTTTGTACTGGGCTCCTGTGTTGGGGCCTTTTTCTGCCCACAAAGAAATCCGCAGCCGTTCTGACAGAGCTGAGTTGTGCTCGGTCACTCCCCCCCCCTCACTCACTCGATCTTAATCTGTCCCAAACACTGATTTCCCACAGCGACCGCGCTATTCTGAGCTGGAAGTGCGAAAACACATTTCAGTCAGGATGTGAAAAATGACAGCTGTACTGTTCATAAGGAGGTGTGAGAAAATGCCAGTGTTGAAAATCTGGCATGACAATATTACAAATCTGCGAAGTTACAAGGGTGTGTAGAAACTGCACAACGCACACTTGCAACACAGTCATGTGATGGGCTATTGTCACCAAATTTTCAACATAGGCATTTTAGGACCTCTGCTCATGAACAGTGTCACTGGCATTTTATTAATCTGTCCCGAACACTGATTTCCCACAGCGACTGCGCTATTCTGCACTGGAAGTGCGAAAACACATTTCAGCTAGGATGGAGAAAATGATAGCTGTACTTTTCATAAGGAGGTATGAAAAAATGCCAATGTTGAAAATCTGGCGAGAAAATATTGCAAATTCATGAAGTTACGAGCATGTGTAGCAACTGTGCAACGCACACTCGTAAAACAGTCATTTTTTTTGGATTTTTTCCACCAAATTTGCAACATAGGCTTTTTGAGAGCCCACCTGATGAACATTGGCACTGTTGTTTTGTTAATCGGTCCCAAATGGTGATTCTGTGCAGTGACCGTAAAATCACCTTTCGGGGCTGAATAACACCATGGCAGTGGCTGAATTCATGAGGAGGGGTCCCAAAACACCATGTTGAAAATTTGGTACCAAAATTCAAAAATGCCTGAGATATACATCAAAGTTGAAAACCCTATTTATGCCATTATACAGCTTACCGGCATTTCTTCAGTTTGCGGTTGGCTTTGAAGAGTGCAGACGCGTTCCCGGTCCACTGAAGATCATCGCGCTGGACTCCAGAGGTAAGTATTAGGTGGGGGTGTGTGGTGGTATACGCAGTGGGAGGGCTCGGGTTGGGGAGGGGGCGCAGACGGCGAGGGACTGTTTTCTTCTTTTCAGGGTTAGAAAGAAAAAAAAAGACTCTGCGGGACAGTTTTTACTTTTTGCAGGTACTTTTGGCATGCTGGGGTGGGCTCCCAGTGTGCCACCTGTATGTTTTGGGTTGGGGGACTGGAGCTGACGGGGATTGAGCACCCCCATCGGCACATACTGGTGTGGGGGGGTCTCATGAGCCATGGGGCAATGGGCACCCCCTCGGCACACAAGAACTGGGGGGGACATGCTGATGGGGATTGGGCACCCCCCATCGGCAATGAACCAGGGGGAGGGGACATGATGCTGAGAGGGATTGGGCACCCCCTCAGCAAACGACACAAACCGATGGGGACTGGTCTCCCTATTGACAAAATGGTCAGGGAATTCAAGGAAGCCCTGCAATGACGGGTCGCTCTCTCATTGCAGTGGATGATGCTGCAATGATGAGGCAGCCCCTGATTGCATCAGCTGAAACTTTTCCAGGTTGTGGCATGCTGGCTGAACTACTGTCAGCAGCAGCGTACCATGGCATTGGGGACAGCGGGCCAAGCTTTTAAAGGTTGTGGGGCACTGGCCACAACAGTGCCGCACCTTCACAACCTGCTTCTGGAACAAGCTGCCTCAACATGTTTCTTGCGCATGTGCACAATCAACATAAAAAGGAAAAAAAAAGAGGCAGACTCCAGAATGGAAGCATGCAATTACAGAACAGAAGCAGCACATGAAAATCAGTAGCAGGATCACTTGAACAGGTTATTAGTATTTTTCTCCCCATTTTTTCCTCATCCTGTACCCCCAGTGATCAATTTGTTAAATTATTTTCTTCCTAAGTTTTACCCCCTTTCTCTCACCCAGCACTCCCAATGATTTTTTTTTTTCATGAATTTGCCTCTGGTGTCAGTGTTCCCAACAAATGAAAACAAGCATTTGTCAATACCAAATGTTTGCTTGCTGGCATTAGCAGTGGAAGTGCAGGTGTTAGACAGATGCAGTATAGGAATAGCAGTGATGCATTGCACTGACGTAACTCCACCCCCACCCTGCAGAGATGGACAGGCATTGGGGTGTGCCTTTGGGACATCACCCACAACAGTCACGACATTTCACCTCACCCTACCCTGCAGACACTGACAAGTATCGATGTGTGCCTTGGGGTGTTTGGGCTGTACACTCACCTTATTCCATGGGGAAATATGCTGAAATGGGCACAGTATAGGAGAATGGGGTGAACTCTGGGGGCAAAGAGTCCAAGGTGCACCTCGATGCCTGCCACTGGCTGCAGGGTGGGAGTGGAATGGCGTGAGCATTACTGTTGACAATCCCAAGTCACACCCCTCATGCCTGTCAGTCCCTACAAGTTAGGGCGGATGCCTGTCAGTCCCTACAGGCTAGGGGGTTTGGTTGGAAACCCTAACGCCCTGGGCATTTCTTGGTATTTTTACTCCAAGTTTTCAACAATGGTTTTTTGTGACCCCACCGCATGAACAGTGACACTATCATTTTGTTAGCGGAAAGGTGATTTTGCACAATGACTGCACCGTTTGGAGCCACAGGTGTGAAAACACATTTCGAACATGATATGAAAAATAACAGCTGTACTGTTCATGAGGAGGTGTAACAAAATGGTAATGTTGAAAATCTGGAGTGAAAATATAAAAAAACTGGTGAAGTTACGAGCGTGCATAGAAACTGTGCAATGCACACCTGTAATGCAATTATTTTAGGGATTTTTTGCACCAGATTTTCAGTATCGGCATTTTGGGACCTCTGCTCATGAACAATGTTACTGTGATTTTCTTAATCTGTGCCGAACACTGATTTCCCACAGCAATTGCACTACTCTGCACTGGAAGTGTGAAAACACATTTTGGCCAGGATGTGAAAAATGACAGCTGTACTGTTCATAAGGATGTGTGGAAAAATGCCAGTGTTGAAAATCTGGAGTGAAAATATTACAAATTTGGGAAGTTACGTGGGTGCGTAGAAACTGTGCAATGCATGCTCGTAACACAGTCATTTTATGGATTTTTGTCACCAAATTTTCCACATAAGCATTTTAGGCCCTCTGCTCATGAACAGTGTCACTGTGATTTTCTTAATCTGTTCTGAACATGGATTTCCCACAGTGACCGCACTGTTCTGCTCCTGAAGTGCGAAAACACATTTCGGCCAGGATGTGAAAAATGACAGCTGTACTGTTCATAAGAAGATGTGAAAAAATGCCAATGTTGAAAATCTGGAGTGAAAATATTACAAGTTCACAAACTTGCGAGTGTGCATGGACACTGCGCAACACATGTTCGTGACAGTCATTTTTGGGAATTTTTTTACCAAATTTGCAACATAGGCTTTTTGAGAGCCAACCTCATAAACAGTGACGCTGTTGTTTCGTTAATCGGTTCTGAAAGGTGATTCTGTGCAGTGACCGTGAAATCACCTTTTGGGACAGAATAACCAAATGACAGTCACTGATTTCATGAGATGGGGTCCCAAGAACCTCATGTTGAAAATGTGGTGCAGAAATTTGAAAAAATTACCGAGATATGCACCAAAGTTGAAAAACACTGTTTATGCCGTTATACAGTTTACCGGCATTTCTTCAGTTTGCGGTCAGCTTTGAAGAGTGCAGACATGTTCCCAGTTCACTGAAGATCATTGTGCTAGCATCGGTAAGTATGAGGTAAGGGGGATGTAGGGAGTGCGTATGCAGAAGGTGGGCATGGGTTGGGAGAGAGGAGCAAGAGAGTCAACAAGGGACTGTTTTTTTGTTGCAGTTTTTTAATAATTTACAAAGATGACGGAGGACTTTTGCCATGCTGGGGTGGGCTCCCAGTGTGACTCCTGGAAGTTTGTTTGGGGTAGTGGAGCCAATAGGGGATTGGGCACCCCCATTGGCCATGCAGTGTGGAGGGGGCACATGAGAACACTGGACTTTTGCCATGCTGGGGTGGGCTCCCAGCATGGCATGTAGAAGTTATTTTTTTGGGGGGGGCACTGGAGCTGATGGAAATTGGGCACCCCCATCGGACATACAATGTGCTTGGGGGGGAGTGTGCATGAGTCAAGGGGGATTGGTCACCCCCTCGGCACACAACAAATGGGGGGACGCATAAAATGACCACTTTAATCAGCGGTATTGACATGTAGGCAATTTGCATACTGCTGACAGCAAGGCAGTATGCAAATTGCCTACACGTTACCACCTCTGATTGTAGTGGTAGTTTGCTTTCTACTGTAGGCTACTGCATCTGAACTGCTGTCCTAGACTGCTCAGACAGTCATTGGTGCAGTGGGGCTGCACCTGCAAAAAGGAGCAGGGCATTGGAAGCGGGGTGTCATACCTACGAAAACACATATGGTGGCACTGTGTTTCTTGCACATGCGCGCAAGCAAACATAATTAAATCACATAAATAAAATAAATAAAAATATGTTTCCCTAATATCCCTCTGTGTACCGCATGGAGGTATTTGTATGTCTCAGTCATGTCCCCTGTCTCTCTTGTTTCTCCTCCAATGTGTACATGATTAAGTCTTTTAGTAACCTTTCATATGTCATTCCCTGCTGACCCTGGATCATTGCCTCCACTTTTCCCCACCTGCATTGCCTCCACTCTGTTCCCATCTTTCCTCTTATGCAGTCTCCAAAACTGCACATGGTATTCCACGTTAGGATGAATTGATGACCTATAGTACAGGCAGGTGCTTCTGCCACTGTATAGTCCTATACAGTAGCAGAAGCGCCTCCCCTTTCTGGCTGCTGCCCCCCCATGCACCCAACATCATGTTTGTCTTTCCCACTGCTTTACTGCACTGTGTTGTTGCCTTTAGACTGTGTGACATTGTTACCCCAAGTTCCTCTCCCCTGTCATGGTTTCCATTGCCACCCCTCATTCTGTACTCAGTTTCCTGATTTATTGCCCCAATGTGCATTACCTTGCACTTCTTGACATTAAAGTTTAGCTGTCATACTTTCACCAACTCTCCAATGTACCCAGATCTTCCTTTATATGTCCTACTGTTTCCTCACCATCTACCTAGCCACGTTTAAAAAAAATTTATTTACATAAAAATTGGTGACCGGGAAAGACACACTGAGCTAAGGCTCATTTCCAAGCACGACCAAGGGGAGAAGGAAAAGTGGAGTACAGGATAGAATCAAAAATTACATCAGTAATAAAGAGAAGATGAACAAGAAAGTAATCTGTACTAGGACAAAAGCACCATGAAGCAAGTTCCAGCAGGTGGTACATGCCAGGTGGAATACACATATGGCCAATGGTTAAGTGCATGGTGCCTGAAATAAAGTGACAGTGCAGTGTTATTCCAAGCCAGCAAAATGGGCAGTTTTTTTGTTAAAGATTTTATTAATTATATAGGAATAAGCACCACATATATGCATAAACACATACATGATCTGAGACCATACCGCAACATTTGGTATGTCCGGATCTCCAGAGAATTACATTGAAATAAGAAGCATTGACTTAGCTAGTTAAAAGGTTAGTCAGAGTGGATTAATAAGCATGTTCAAAGGGAGAAAAAGAAACAACATGCTGCATGAGGTTGACTGCTTATGCCATGACTAGTTTCTGTATAAGCATTTAGATAAAAGGACCATAGTGTACTAAACCTTGACATTCCAGAGTAACCAGAAGTAACTGAAGGTAAGGCATTGGTCACAACACAGAACTAGATGTGGTGCAACATAATAATTATGTTTGTACTAATATCAACTATATACAAAAATAAGGCAATCCTATCTAAAAGAAGGGGAGTCAGTTATTTAACAAATCTGATGACTTCAAGAAGGAGACAGAGTTGCTGGTGAGGAAGGTGAGGAGCCTCTTCCAGAGCAAGGTGGGGAGCCGTGCTTGGCAGCCAGCGAGTGGACTCCATGGCAGTACTCTGAGTTAAGGAAGGGCTGCCAGCATGCCTCAAACTGAGAAGTTAGGCCTGCAGCAAAGTCCCTCCCACATGGCACCTTGGGCAGCTGCCAGAAGGAATTCCTGGAAGGTCGGAGTATCAGGGGATCTCCATTTCATCAGGATTAGTTTTTTGGCAATAGCCCCTATTCCAGTAATCCATTTAGCCCTGGGACAATATTTTGGCGTGGACGGACCTCTACACCCCAGTAAGAGGAGAGAGGGATCAGGGTTAACCATGGGGAATATTTGCTTACATATACTCTGGACTGATAGCCAGAAGGAATGGAGAGAGGGGCAGGCCCAGAGAATGTGAAAGAGATTAGCCCCTAGATTGCCACACCTCCAACAGTCATCGGCCTTACTGAGACCCATGCGCTTAAGTTTGCCAGGGTCACGATACCTTCTATGTAGGGTTTTATTCATTATAAGGCAGGTACGTCCATCTCTGCAGGCAGCGTGTATCCTTGCCCAGCTACAGTATGAGCCCACTGACAATCAGAGATAGGGGTTTGTAAGTCCGACTCCCATTGCACTCTAGCTGCTCAGGTAGGGTCCTGCGTGGCATCCCTGAGAGCAATATAGATTGTGCTCACTCATTTTTTGAGGAGCTTATCCCAAGCATCAATGGGGTGGGAATCTTGGGAGAGCTCCTTATGGAGTGGGGCCTTAAGAAGGTGGGTAATGGCATCCCTGATTTGGCAGTATCTCCAAAAGTGGGTCCTGGGGAGATGAAACGAGTTTCAGGGCTTTAAAGTAGTCAAGAGAGCGGGTGCCGGGGAGTAATAAGTCGTGTACCAAGGAAATGCATTGAGCTTCCCACAACTTCCAATGGAGCATGTGGTTCCCTATTTGAATAACAGGGTTGTTCCAAAGAGGAGTAAATTCTCAAGGCGTCGGGTCCTGGCCTAGAAGGGACAAGGTTATCTTCCAGTAGTTAACTGAAATCGCTATGGAGGAGGGAGGAGCCGGAGGCTGGAGATTTCTTCCCGTACAACACCACTGTGGCGGAGGGAGCATGTACCAGAGATGTTTCCAACTGGAGCCAGAGGAGAGGACTGACCTGTCTTGTGGAACCATCTGGTAGTTTGAGTTGAAATATAGGCCATGTGGTACCCTTGTAGCCAGGGGAGTCCCCACCCACCTCTACTCCAATGTTGCCTCAGTTTGAGTTTGCTAAATCTGGGGTGAGACACTTCCCATAGAAAATTGCCCATTATGGTCTCCATTTTTTGAAACCAATTCTGGGGGATAGGTACTGGTAGATGAGCCAGAATGTATAGTATCTTCGGGGCAGACATCAGCTTAATGGAGTCAATTTTCCTGGCTAGCGAAAGCCGCAAGGCTTTCCATCTCTCCATATCCTGTCAAAGTGAGTCTACTAGGTTAGTAAAATTTATGGTGAGCATTTTGTCCAGATTCGGGTGGAGGATAATGCCCAAATATTTGATACTGTGTGGTGACCATTTTAGCCCTAGAGTATGGAACACTTCCCCTGAGGATACTGAGTTCAGTGGAAGAACCTCAGTTTTAGACTGATTCAGTTTAAGCCCCGATACCTGGGAAAATTCCGCCAAAATAGTGAAGATATCCTTGATCACTTGAGGATATACACCATAGTGATGAGGAGATCATCTGCGTAGAAGAATGTTTTGAAATGGAGTCCCTCCTCGTATCCCAGGGATCAGGGAGGATTCCTGAAGAGCAATGGCTAGGGGTTCTATGGCTAGAATGAATAGGAGTGGGGAAAGGGGGCAGCCTTGCCTCATGCCTTTCTGTAGCTGAAAGGGTTGAGAAAGGTTGCCATTAGTCACGGGTGAGGAGTATAGGAGCTTGATCCAAGAAGTGAAGATTGGTCCCATTCTCATTATAGAGAGGGTGTGGAATACAAAGGGCCATTCTACCAAGTCAAATGCCTTTTCAAAATCGAAGGCCAAAGCTACAGAGGGCATTTTAGATTGTTTGGTAAGGTACATTAATAAGACCAACATTCTGTGGTGGTCTGATCCTAACCGAACTTTGACAAAACCAGCCTGTGAGGGATGAATTAGGCCCAGGAAGAGATGCTCAAGCCTGGTAGCCAGGACTTTTGCCAGAATTTTGGCATCAGCATTGATAAGTGATATGGGCGGTAACTGCTCGGGAGAGCGAGTCTTTCCTTCTTCAGGAGAACTGTAATGGTAGCTTCTCTCAGCGAAGGAGGAAGGCAACCATTCAATAAGGAATGGCAAAAGTTCGGGCCAAGTATGGAGCCAGATTGAGACCTGGGATTCTGTAAATGTCTATAGGCAACCCATCTCTACCTGGGGCCTTGCAAAGATTCATAGATTTAATGGCCTCCAATACTGCTTCCTCTGTTATTGGAGATTTCAGAGCTTGGGAGTCGCTCTCCAGAATTCGAGGGATAGGTAACGAGGTCAGAAAGCCTTGGATCTTAAGCGGATCAGGAGAATGAGGAGATGAATATAGTTGTTCATAAAACTGTGTCATGATGTCATTAATCCCTTTCTTGGAGTAGCATTTAACTCCCTGTTTGTCAGTTAAGGTGTGTGTATTACGACAGGCCTGTTGATGCTTCAACCTATGGCCAAGGAGTTTGCCTGCCTCCCAGCATGCGTGATGCAACCTTCTAAGATTTAGCTCAGCCTGGCGGGTTAGGTGGGCATTGAGGGAGATTCTAGTACTAATTAGCTGGGCTAGTAAAGTTTGAGATGGGATCTGGTTGCTGAGAGCCTCATATTGGGATTCTAATTGATATAGTTGTTTCTCTAAGGCTCGTTGATCGGCTTCTCGCGACGCCTCCTGGCAGAGGCAAAGGCAATTATTCTGCCTCAGAGAGTTGGCTTAAAGGCCTCCCAGAGGTTGAATCAGAGACAGCTGCATTACCTTTGTTTCTTCTGTAGTCCGCCACTTGGGGCAAAGCCACTTCTGAAAGGCCACATCCTCCGACAGGAGGGGGTCAAGGTGCCAAGCAGAAGATGTGAGGGGGTGTCTGAGCCCTGCCTAATCAGAAGTTCTAAGGGTGCATGATCTGAGATAATGATCAGGTGTATATGAGCGTGTACCACCGTTTCATATATCCCAGAGCAGATGAGCCAGAGATCTAGTGTACTGGAGGAGCCGTGAACTGAGGGAAAGCAAGTAAAATCATGGTCACTTGGGTGTTGAGCCCTCCAAGCAGCCCGCAATCCCTGCGCGCTCATTAATCTCTGGACAGCTAGTTTAGCTTGGCAATGTGGTTCGGTGGTCTTGTTACTCCTATCTCTTGTATGATCTAATGTCTGATTAAAATCCCCCCCATTAGTACCGGAGCTTGTTTTGAATTGAAGTCAGAAAGAGCCTGGTTGACAGTATGGAAATATCGGGGGCAGCCCTGATTCGGAGCATAAATATTGGTCAAGATCAGTGAGCCCACAGGGGTTTCCATCTCTGCCATAACCCACTTTCCTTACTTATCATGGGTATGTCTGAACAATTTCCTACCTAATGCTTTATGTAAAAGTATGGAAACTCCTCGTTTGTGGAAGGTAGCTACACTATGTATCTCTTCGCCAACCCACCCTTGCTTGAGTTTCCTCGCTTCTATAGAGGAAAGTTTAGTCTCTTGTAAAAAAGCTATGAGAGGGCCTAATTTTTTAAGATGAAGTAACACTTTTTTTCTTTTAACTGGGGAATTGAGCCCCCTGACATTCCAGGTTATCAACTTAGTTTCCATCATCACTGGGGTATACCATGGTTGAAAAGGATGGAGCATAAAAAAGAGACAAACCCCATAAGATAACACTGTAGCAAGCATCCAAGCCTAGCCTGCATCTGCCCCCTTTGTACCAGTTAGAAATCCCACCCCCTTCAAACAGATTACCATAAGCAGAGACATAACTGTGTGGCTCGAACAGGCCACCAAATAACATAAACATCTTAAACATGTAATTTAAAAATAACAATGTAATCAGTTAATACAGCATTTGACAAACCCCCCCCCCCCAAAAAAAAAACCCTCATAAACTTACTTATAATACACCAACATCCGCTGTGGGTATTGGCTAATACACAGACCAGATAACAGTGGAGGTCGCTGGGAGGCGGGAGATTTTCAAAAAACATCAGGGAAAAGGGACCCCTGGAGTGCTGAGATGTCCCTGTTTTCCCCCAGTACTGTGTGCCATTCATCAAGTATGGCATATTAAGTTGTTACTCAGGGAAATAACTCGTATAACTGCAGGTGGGACCTACGTCCCCGTGCCCAGCCCCTCCCAGGAAAAAAGGGGGTTAAATCCAGAGTAAGAGGGATACCTATATACCAAATCCTCATATGGATAAATACGGTGGAGAGAAAACATGTTGCTAGCCTAGAGCATGGATTAATAGCCTATGCATAGGAGAGAAATAAAATCGAGCCACAGGTAAATAAATAACCTATCAGACCCCCATATAATCTGATTACACTCTCCTCCCCATGTACTTACTGCCTCAGATCAAGGTGTAGAGGGAAGTAAGCAGAATAGTGTACTGGCTGAAAACAGGATAGATTCACCGGCTTGTGGAATAGCCAGAGGGATTCTTCATAGGAGAAAAAGAAACAACAATCACAAGGAAGCAGAGTGAAAATCAGCCCACAGAGTCTATGGTAACGCGTTTGCATCACACAGGGTGCTGTCCGAAGAGGCTTAGTGGACACTGTGTCCGTGGATGCAGAGGCCTCAGAAGGAATAGGACTTGCTGATTCGCCCACAAAAGACTTCTTGCTGGCTGGGGTTTACAGTTTTTAGTAGGTGTATTCTGGGAGGCTTAGGTATGTCTTGTAGTGAGTCGTCAGTCGGTAGATCCATCAGGGCAATGAACTGGTTGTTGTTCAGGTCCTGTGTATTAAGTGAGACAATCAAGTCAGGGCTCTTATTACAACTTCTGGAGCGGAGCTGAGGGGTTTAATTAACATGGAACATGGGCCCTTCTATTCTTGCCTTTCTACTATTTTTTGCTTACTGCCAGGGATTTTCTTAGAGTGCATGAGTTGAAGAAGGCATGGTAGAGGGTTTGGGAATTGTTTGAGCCGCTCCTGCTGACCTGTTTCTATTTAACAGTGTCAGTTGGCTCAATAAGATAGCACACCTGCCTCTGAGGCTGGGAGATCAGAGGCTCTGGCACTTGGTTAATATCCAGTACTGACACTGTAATGCAGCATAAGAGGGTGCTGCATTTTGAGGTGCCGTCTTTCGGATGAGACGTTAAACCGAGGTCCCATCTGCCTGGATTGGTGGTAGTTCAGGTGGATGTTAAAGATCCCATGGCACTTATCGAAAAGAGTAGGGAATTTCCCGTGTCCTGGGCCAAATTTCCTCATTCACTAAAAATACCACCAACAGCTTAATCTGGTTCAAGATCAGTTGGAATTCATCTATCCCTCCCGGGTCGTGTCTGAAAATAGGCAGGATTTGTCTAGTGCACTTACCCGGTCAACAAAAGCTAAATAAAAAATAAATAAATAAATTGATGTTGGCCTGGGTGAGATGGCCCCGGGTTACTGAACTCTCTCAGCTTGCCCCAGTTCAATTTAGGAGCTTGTGCCACCAGAAAGGACTCAGCTGCTCTGGGGTTATCAAACAGCCATGGGGATCCATTAAAAATAACTCTGGGGGAGGCAGAGTATCTGAGAGAATACTTGAGCCCCAATTCTGCACAGGCTCTACGTGCTGGAGTAAAGGCCTTCCATCTCACAGTCCCCTCTTGAGAATAATCGGCGAAGATCTGTATTCGGTGGCCTTGCCAGGAGAGTTCTTTCTTCTCACGGGCCAGTTTGGTGATGGTCTCCCTGTCCTGAAATCGGAGAAAACCGGGCTAAGATCATATGCGGGTGGGCCCCCTGAGCAGGCCTAGGGGCAAGCAATCTGTGTGTCCTGTCAATTTCAGGTGGGGTCCCACCTCGCCAGTTCAGTAAGGGAGGTAGTTCCTTCTGCAAAAACAAGATGGTGTCAGATCCTTCGCACCCTTCAGGGAACCCTACAAACCGGAGATTATTCCGACGGCTTCGGTTTTCAAGGTCCTCCACACTAGATCAAAGCATGTTGATCAGCCTGTCTTGCTCTTGGAGCCTATCTCAGTTGTGCCAACCATCCTCCATTTCAGCCAGTCTGTGTTCGGTAATGCAAGCTCTCTGTGAAAGGTCTGCAATATCAGAGGTATTTTTCCTCATAGCCATATCGAGATTGTTCATCCGCTAGGATTTCAGCAAACATCTGCCAAATTTCGTGAGGCTCCTCTGGTTGATTTGGGAGTGCAGCAGGCTCCATTATGAAGAGCGAGCAGGCTGACTAGGGCTCGTCGCCTGTGTTAGTGCAGCAATTGAAATGCCTTAGTTTAATGCAGACCGAGAATCGAGCCACAGATCACTATGCGGGCCAATATCTATACTTCCACTAATTAGTATTACTGTCACATCGTATATGAAAGGATACGGATAACTAAGGATTTTGGGTGGTTTGCAGGGAGCTCAGAGCTCAAGCGCCCATTCCAGTTGGCTGCAGACCATGCCCCCCACCGCAAAATGGGCAGTTTTAGTTTGTGGATAGGGGCAGAAATCATTAGTGGGAAGGGAGGATAGGGTCTAGTGGAGAGTCAGGAGGAGGATGATCAGGTGGGAGCAGAGGTCAGGAGAGGACAGGAGGGTTAGGTTGGCAGGAGGGGGAAATCAGGGAGAACCCTCCGTTGGTGTCTGAGGGTAGGGAGAGAGAGGTGGAGAGGCAGATGGATGGTGGGAGCAGTTTTCAGAGGGGGGCAAGGCAGTAACAAAAGACAGACTGCACAACAGAAGAGTGAGGGTGGGAAAAGGAGAAGGTGTGATAGTTCATGGAGTGGTGGGAGAAGAAGGAGGAGGAGGTGGGAGAAAGAAGAGAGGAGAGGTCGGAGGGGACATTAAACAATTGTTGTCCACACTAGCCTGTAGTATTCTTGCTGTTATTCTTAGGCTGTTTTGTTAATGCTATTTGTGTAGATTGTCCTGACAGTTATTTTTGCCTTTGCACCTTATTGTTGTTATTTGATGTCTCTGCTGTATTTACTGTAACTGTACTCTCCCAGGTCATGCCTGAAAATAGGCAGACCCCTTGCCTAGCGCACCTACCCAGTCATCAAAAGCAAATAAATATAAATAAATAAATGCTAGTATCCTCTGCAAAGTGATGGATCTTATTGGTATCCTAACCCCAAATGTCATAGATGAAGATGTTGAAGAGGACTAGCCCTAGGCCCAATCCCTGTGGCACTTGATTAGTGACTTCCCTGTCCCCAAGAATTTCCTATCAATTACCATTAGGGATGTCACGATATAAAATTTTTAGTATAATGATATTTATGTAAAAAATATCACAAATATGTCAATTACTGTGATTATTATGCAACCCCCACCCAGGTATGCCATTTCTATCTGACAGCTGTACCTGGTGGGCTGGGTTCGGGGAGGAAAATGTCACTCGGCACATTGGCTAGGTTTGGCTACTCTGCACAGGGGCACCCAAGTAACTCTGGACAAAGGAAGCAAAAACTATAATGTCCAATACCAGAAGTGGGATTCTAAAGTGTGGCTTTTATTCACATCCAACAGAATAAACAAAGCATAGATGGACCCCCACGGGGCTACATTCCTGGTAATGCAGATTTAAGGAGACCAGAACACATCCTTATTCAATTTAGCCCTCAGACTCTGAAACACACTGGGCACACAGCCCGCACTTGTACTCTGCTCTGGGTTTTCCCTGGCTTGGCTCTCTTGCCAGCCACTTGGACACTTTCCATATAGCATGGAAACATTTACTGGTGGCTCCCTAAACCACCTCTGAGCACTTCTGCTCCATAAGGGAATCTTCCTCATCAATCCCATGTCTAGGTATTTTCCTCAGGCACTGGCCAAGTATCTGAGAGAAAGCAACAGGTGTCCCAGAACAAATCTGTAGAGGTGAATTTGGTTACTACTGATGGGGGGGGGTCTCCCATCTCTTCCTCCCATAATTCATACCCGACCATTTTTCTGGACTGCAACACCTCATCCTTTAACACATTTTACTGTGTAGACTCTTTTTAAATGTATTTCACATTCAGTCTACTGTCTTTACATCCCATTTGTGCTGGACTTGAACATACTTAAAAAGTGGCTTTGTCCATTACTCTAGACCCCCCACAGAGTTAAGCAGTCCAATCCCCATGTCTTCCAAACTGTACTTGGCTGTCTTTTCCTGACCCCACAATAACAGTCCCTTTAGTTTCATCTTGATGCAGGTGAAAACACATGGCCCTTTAACAGAGTGAACTCACCCTTCTGTTGCAGGTGCCCCACAGGCATTTCCTCCTCAAGGAACTCTCTTCTTGAGCTTCTGGTGCCTCAACACGAACTTAAACAGGCAGCTTCTTTTCCCTAGCTGGACCAAGGGGGTTGTCCCTGGAAGCAGGCTGATTCCTTCCCCCCATCCCCACAGAGATGGGGCCCTGAACCATTGAGAGCAGTCTCCACCACTTCAATATGCTCTTCTTGTGTTCTTCTTCAGGTGAGAATACACACCTATTTCAAAATAATAGCTCTTTGTCAGAGCTTAAAGCTCTGAGGGCCTGCTTACAGCAGAGCACCTCTTTCAGACTGTGCCACTCTACTGAACTCTACAGAACTGACTTCAAATTCCCCAACATTCTACTCTAACCTCCAACTGCAATATTCCAGTGTGGCTTATGCAGCTGCGACAGTTCTAAATGATGTCATCCCTCAGTCTCAGCTGAGACTGAGAACAGAGTGAGACAGCGTGAAATCCATTTAACTGGAGTTTCACAAGCTGCCTTCCCTGTCTACCACTAGGTCTTACTGGGATTCTAGTAACCCCGGGTAACAGGGGGGTTACACTCACCCTGGGCCAGGAAAATGACTGTCCACAGTCATTAGTTACCCGACCTAGGCCATCCTACTCTATGTGTTACCTATGGAGGGGTGATCAGGCCCCTCCTACCATCTGCTAGGCACAGGCAGACAACACTAAGGGCCTAGAGGCCTTGACTGACGATCAGCCTCTGCTCTACCCGCTGACTATGGGTACCTAGTGACTCGTAGAATTGTCCACAGCATAGCCCCAATAGATCAGTACTGCAACTCCTACTGCAGGTCAGGGCCACAGCCTGTCTATCCTCTAGCCCTCTAGGAAAATCTGTCTGCCTCTAACTTAGAATTCCCAAACAAAACAAACAGGGACCTCCCACCCTGGACACCATGCACACACACACCAGGAGCTAATACCATATGCTATGCATTACTCCCACATTCCCCCACAACCATACCTGTGGAAGGAAAAAGTTACTCACAGTAACAACAACAACAGTACTTTAAACACTACACTCTAAAGAACTACTGAGGAACTCCGCTGAGTCCATTCTCCTCTTCTTGTCTTCTCTTCTATCTTCTTCAGGAACACCTGCAAGAAAAAGAAAGCCAATCACACTCCTAATCTGCATACACAGTCTATCTAACCCCCTACCATCAAAACACAGGTGAATGCCAAAAAGATTTTTTTTAGAAAAGTAGAAAAAACAGTATAAACATTAGAAAACAGTAGAAAACAATGACATTATTTACAATATACAATATTTGGGGGATGGAGTGCTCTAAAAGTTCCATCTAGTGACCACAGTGCCCAAAGGCAAGTCCATTAAAGAGTCTCTCCTGGGCTGGAGCTCGGTGAAGCACAGTTCTAGCAGCCAAAGTCCCAAGGAGAATCTTTGAGGACAGTTCAAACATCTGGAGTCTGCTAGTGTAGGGTGTGTACTGCAATGTCATTAGAATAGAAAAGTCTGGACTTACCAGTCCCTTGTAGAATGAAAATGGTACCACATCTGGTCCTCAGCCGAAGACTCTCCCTGGCAGCATTCTTCTGATACAGCTGGGTGGACATCTTCCGGGAAATGACAGAAGGGCACATCTGGAAACTGCTGGGATGATGTCATCTCTGGAGATGGAACCTTGGAACAGGAACAAAAAGGAAAACAGCTGGTCTGAAGTCATCCGATACCCAGGTGATGAATTAGGATACAGCTGGGCTGGTGTCCTCTCTGGATCTGAAGTCATCAGGTGGGCCAGTCGATGGATTCTGGAAAGCCAGTACACTGTAGAACTGATGAATGTGGGGCACCTGAGTCCTGGATGTCCAGACTGGCGGAACAACATAGGTATGGCAATGGCTGGAGTGGCAGCACTGGCTACTACTGCTCTGCTTTCCATTTGGTAGGCATGGGAACATTCGCAGGAAGGTCTTTGCATTGTGGCCAATAGCACAACGGGTCAGGTGCTTGAATTATTGCCCCATCTGGGTGCTCATAATTCACACTGTGAAAGGTTTCATGTCCCTCTCCATCCACAATTCGAACAGTGGCCATAAACAGTGTCCTGCCTTTTTTCCACTGGCTGTATTGTTCTTGGAATATTCTGTTCTTGACATGTTTGTTTGCACCAGGATGCACACATTTCATTGCTTCTTCCCAAATCCAGGATTTCCTGCTTTTTTCAGTCTCCTCCCAGACTCTCCAAGGAAAGGTAGGAAAGGACATCCCGTAGATTTCATTTGCTTTCCTACAAACCAGTATTTCTTCTTTACTAGCTTTGGTCAACCTGAGACCTCTGGCCTGGCTTGGGGGCAGCCAGTCCTGGTTCTGCCAGCTATGTATTCTTAATGGGACAAAAAATGGATCCCTGGCTGCGTCTTGCACAGCCAGGGCAGTGGAATCACCACTCTCTTCCATGCGTTCCTCTAAGGCAAGAGCTTGAGGCTGTGTACCAGTTCCTTTTTCAGAAGGCCACATAGGTTCCTCTTCTTCTTCTTCCTCCTCACTGAGAATCTGTGCCCAGGATTGAGCAGTTGTCCTCACTCCTGAGACTGTCCACTCTTTGCTGGGTGTGGAGGTCGAAACCTCCCATTCAAAGGCCTCCCTCATCTCGTCTTCACCTATGAGACTTGGGCTAGGCCCCTCTCTCCAAGGGTCTACTGATGCTCTTCCTGAAATTGGTCTCTGCGACTCAGACTCTGAAACGTCAGCACATTGTTCTGTGTAAATCTGCACCTCTTGCTTCGTACACACTCTAAGGGGCCTTCTCCAACAGGCTCTGCCTGGTGCTGTGCTGCCAACTGCAGATTTGTGAACTTTTGTCCATGTGGGAGCCAAACAAATCTTGGGCGCTTTAAACAAACCATATTTCTCTAGGCACCTAGAACAGTGAGGTACCATGAAGATGTCCCTTCCAGCATTTAAGCACATCAAACATACTGACTGGATATCCAGGAATCACCACATGAGGAGGCAGTCATCCCCATAGTAACATCTCTCAATGCCCCTTAACTTGTTAACTTCTACTGCTATCACAGCCCGGCATGATCCGGTAGGGCTGGTCCTGAACAGACGAGAGAAAAACAAACAACGCTCACTGTTATTTCAGGTTCCACATCACTGAAAACTTTCTTCTTCAAAATGGCTCTGTTGCTGTGTTTACATTACTACCCCACCCTGTTATGGCGGCGCAGCACTACGCATCAACATTCTGTGATTGAGTCAAGCCACTGCACATCCGATTTATACGCCTACTGATAACGTTGCTCAAACTGCACAAACTTGCACTGTTTCTTTATCCTAGCACATTTATACGATTTACCATGGACTTTTATCATAAAGACATTGCTCTAGCTTACAGTCCCTTAAAGCCTCAGTATTTCATAGCACAGGATTGCCTGTATTTCTTGCTGCATATCTGATACAACTCACAGTCTCTTTCATGGCTTTGAAACTTATACTGACACTGAACCTATAATTATGCTCACAGTTGATTGCTTAGAATGATTGCTTTTGCTGGTAAAACTTAACACAGTCCTTCTTTGCAAAGCGATTACACTGCTACACACAGATTCAGCTGGCTTTTGGCAAAATCACTTAGCTTGAGCAATTATTTCTGTTGGTACTCACTGCTATCAGTAGCTGTTTGCTGCGATGGAAAAATGGCCTGCAGCCAGTCTTGGAGGCCTCTGAAAGAAGTGGGTTGACAGTCCTGCCGATTGTCCCTCTGAACACCACACTCACAGTCCAGTCGATCGAGATGCTGGTTGAGCCCGAATTCAAAACAGAAAAGTCATTTTTTAACTTTTACAGCACTTTCAGTCACCGCGACCTCCTCCTGGTAAGCCAGTTTGCACACTCCACTCACTGTCCCGCCGAATGCTGTGCAGTTGCTCTAGAGCTGGCTTGGGGACGGACTGATTGCAGTCTCACCAATCACCGACGCCATGCAATGACCCTCTTCCTCTCAAATGCTCTTCTCACAGCGATTGTCGAGCAGACAAATTTAAACTGCAAACCACACTTTTTTGTTAACTGACTCCATGGCAGGAGCCCATTTCAACCATTTTCATGACCATTAGCATAACAAGTCTCAGTTCACAAGAAAGCATTTCCAATGTCTAGGCACAATTTTCCTTTGCTACCCACAGTTTTCCACACTTTTCTTTGTCACAAACACTTTTAAAAGCTGGCAAACGCTGTAATTTGATGGGACAAGGGCATACACTCTCAGGCTTTACTGCTCCTTGGTAAACAGTTGGCATTTTAATAGCAGTACATGAATAACAGCACACAGCAGCACATTAGTTAACATTGCTTCAGCTTTTTGGCTACCCACTGCCAGATAACCAAAACACTAGCCTTTGCCCGAGACCTTTCTTACATTCCTCCCCAAATTCCAAACCAAATCCTCAGCGGTGCCTCCATTTTTGCAATCCCACCCAGGTATGCGGTTTCTATCTGACAGCTCTACCTGGTGGGCTGGGTTCGGGGAGGAATATGTCACTCGGCACATTGGCTAGGTTTGGCTACTCTGCACAGGGGCACCCAAGTAACTCCGGACAAAGGAAGCAATAACTGTAATGTCCAATACCAGAAGTGGGATTCTAAAGTGTGACTTTTATTCACATCCAGCAGAATAAACAAAGCATAGATGGACCCCCATGGGGCTGCATTCCTGGTAATGCAGATTTAAGGAGACCAGAACACATCCTTATTCACTGTAGCCCTCAGGCTCTGAAACACACTGGGCACACAGCCCGCACTTGTACTCTGCTCTGGGTTTTCCCTGGCTCGGCTCCCTTGCCGGCCACTTGCACACTTTCCATATAGCATGGAAACATTTACTGGTGGCTCTCTAAACCACCTCTGAGCACTTCTGCTCCATAAGGGAATCTTCCTTATCAATCCCACATCTGGTACTTTCCTCAGGCACTGGCCAAGCACCTGAGAGAAAGCAACAGGTGTCCCAGATCAAATCCTGAGAAGTGAATTTGCTTACTACTGATGGGGGTCTCCCACCTCTCGCCCCATAATTCATACCGCCATTTCTCTGGAATGCAATACCTCATACTTTAACATACTTTACTGTGTAGACTCTTTTAAATGTATTTCACATTCAATCTACTGTCAAAATGGGTGAGTGCCTAAGGAATGCACTAGCAAATGGGCAGGAAGGAGGGGGGGAAGAACAATGGGGAATAATAAAAACTGCCATCACAGAGGTAACAAGCCTTTGTGTGAAGCAAATAAACAAAACGAAATGATGTAAGAAACCACTATGGTTCTCAAAGGAAGTGGCAGTGAAGGTTCAAGAGAAAAAGAAAGCATTCAGGAAGTACAAGGAATCACATTCAGGAAGTACAAGGAATCACAGAAGGAGCAGGACAGAGAACTGTATCAGTTAAAGCAAAAGGAAGCTGGGAAGGCAGTCAGAACAGCAAAGGCCCAAACCGAGGAAAAGATAGCCAACTCAGTTAAGAAGGGGTATAAAACCTTTTATAAGTACATCAGGGAGTGAAGGAAAACCAAGGGAGGGTTAGTGAGGTTTAATAAAGGGAGGGAGGGTGGGCAGAGGGTGACTGTGAAAAGGCAGAGATACTAAACAAATATTTTTGCTCAGTATTTACAAAGGAAGTGGGGGAGGTACCTAAAACAAACAGTAGAAATACTCTGGATACAGAAGTTGATACCAGCCCATTTACAGAAGAAAGGGTTCTGAAAGAACTCTTAAAACTGAAGGTGGACAAAGCAATGGGGCCTGATGGGATTCATCCCAGAATTCTAAAAGAACTAAGGGTAGAACTAGTGACACCACTGACTACCCTCTTAACAAATCATGGGAGGATGGGGTGGTATCCGAGGACTGGAGGAGGAGGGCAGATGTGATTCCCTTCACAAAAGGGGAGCAAGGCAGAAACAGGAAACTACAGACCTGTTAGTTTAACCTCAGTGGTAGGGAAAATGATGGAATCACTTCGAAGGAAAGAATTGTTGAGTATCTAGCCAGAGGGGCACAGGACCCAAGGCAGCATGGATTCACAGCGGAAGGTCATGCAGACAAATCTGATAGATTTTTGACAGGGTGACCAAAGTAGTAGATCAGGAGGGGCTGTGGACATGGCCTACCTAGACTTTAGCAAGGCATTTGACACAGTCCACACAAAAGATTAATATACAAGTTAGCCAGCCTGGGAGTGGTCCCAAGATGACAGCCTGGGTAAAGAATTGGCTGGAGAATAGGACACAGAGAGTAATAGTAAATGGAGTCCACTCTGAAGAAAGGGGGATATTAGTGGGGTACCGCTGTTCAGATTAGACTAGTCCCTTCAATGTCTTTTTATGTTTACATTGCAGAGGGACTGGAAGGAAAAGTATGTCTCTTTGCAGATGACACAAAGATCTGCAACAGAGTTGATGCACAAGGTGGGTGGATAGGATGAGAAGGGACTTGGCAAGGTTAGAGGAATGGTCAAATGTATGGCAGCTTAGATTCAATGCTAAGAAGTGCAAGGTAATGCACCTGGGAAACAAAAACCCAGGGGAAGAGTACACAATGGGGGGTGAGATACTAACAACAACAAAAATGGAAAGGGACCTGGGGGTAGTCATATCAGATGACCTAAAGGTGGGCAAGCAATGTGAGAGGGCAGCAAGGAGGGCTGGGGGGATACTGGGATGCATAGGGAGAGGCATCACCAGTAGAAAACAGGAAGTTATTATCACTCTGTACAGACAGTTGGTGAGACCCCATCTGGAGTACTGCGTGCAGTTCTGGAGACCCAATCTCCGCAAAGACATAGACAGGATGGAAGCTGTCCAGAGGAGGGCAACTAAAATGGTGCAGGGTCTGCACCGGAAGACATATGAGAGACTTAAGGAGCTTAATATGTATAGCCTCGAGGAAAGGAGGGAGAGGGGGACATGATAGAAACTTTCAAGTACCTCAAGGGAATCAACAAAGTCCAAGAGGTAGCATCTTTCAAAAAAGAGGTGTGCAAGAACAAGGGCACAATTTGAAGATAGAAGAGGCGGCTCGGAGGTAACTTAAGGAAGTATTTTTCACAGAGAGGGTTGTGGATGCATGGAATGGCCTTCGGAGGAAGGTTGTGGAGTCAAAACAGTGGTGGAATTCAAGCATGCATGGGACAGTCATAAGAGCAATTCTAGGGGTGGGGGTAGGAAGAAGTAGGCTGCTGGTTAACTAGGATCTGCAGCTTATCCATTAGGTAAGGAAATGGGCAGACTGGGTGGGCCAAGTGGTCCTTATCTGCTGTCAAAATGTATGTTTCTATGTTTCTGTGTTTACATCCCATTTGTGCTGGACTTGAACAACTTAAAAAGTGTCTTTGTCCATTACTCTAGACCCCCCACAGAGTTGGGCAGTCCAATCCCTACATCTTCCAAACCGTACTTGGCTGTCTTTTCCTGACCCCACAGTAATAGTCCCTTTAGTTTCATCTTGATGAAGGTGACACATGGCCCTTTAGCAGAGCAAACTCACCTTTCAGTTGCAGGTGCCCCACAGGCATTTCCTCCTCAAGGAACTCTCTTTTGAGCTTCTGGTGCCTCAGCACGAACTTAAACAGGCAGCTTCTTTTCCCTAGCTGGACCAAGGGGGTTGCCCCTGGAAGCAGGCTGATTCCTTCCCCCCACCCCCGCAGGGATGGGGCCCTGAGCCATTAAGAGCAGTCTCCACCACTTCAATATGCTCTTCTTGTGTTCCTCTTCAGGTGAGAACACACACCTATACCAAAATAATAGCTCTTTGTCAGAGCTTAACGCTCTGAGGGCCTGCTTATAGCAGAGCACCTCTTTCAGACTGCACCACTCTACTGAACTCTACAGAACTGACTTCAAATTCCCCAACGTTCTACTCTAACCTCCAACTGCAACATTCCAGTGTGGCTTATGCAGCTGCAACAGTTCTAAATGATGTCATCCCACAGTCTCAGCTGAGACTGAGAACAAAGTGAGACAGTGTGAAATCCATTTAACTGGAGTTTCAAGCTGCCTTCCTGCCTACCACTAGGTCTTACTGGAATTCTAGTAACTCCGGTAACAGGGGGTTACAATTGGCAACATTTCTAATTTTAGTAGAAATAGTAAACTCTAATTGGAGGATGGTGGGAATGGGAATCATGGTTACACCTGGAGAGGTCACGCTCAGAGCAAGTTAAGACCATTTATCACAGTATATTGCTGTATATCATTCTGCACAATAATTACAATATTGTTTTTTTACAATGCTAAATTATCATCAGTGGTAATTAGTATATCACTATATCGTGTTATCACGACAACCCTAACTGCCACCCTCTAGGCTCTGCCACTCAGTCAGTTTCTCCTCCATCTTGTGACCTTGACCCCCACCACACCATCCCTCATTTTGCCTCTTAAAATTGCTCTGTCTCTCATCCGTCCCTCGTGGAAAAGGTGCTGCCCACACAGAGAATGTGCTGTCAATTCAGACTTTAAAGCAGAAACTCTTAATATTCTAGAATACTGAATCCTAAATAAACTTTGTACAAGTAAACACTATGGTTTTCACAGTGTCCTGAGCTTGTATCTTCATGTTTAAGGATGTGTCCCTCATTCTGAGGGTCTGTGTCCCTCATTTTGAGTGACAAAAGGTTGAGAGGTATGCCCTCACCCCCAGGTCATTTATCCTCTTTATAAGCCTTCCATGTAAGATGGAGTGGAAGGCTTTACTGAAGTCAAGATACAGCATGTCTGCTGCTAGCCCCTTGTCCACTACCGTCATCCCCCAGTTGAACAAACAATCTGTTGTGTCTGACATGATGGCCCTCGTGAACCCATACTGTCCTTTTTTTGTCCTGGAGTCTGTTGGCCTAAACTCACCAGCCCCTCCCTAATTCTGGTCTCTAGCAGCTTACCCCCATAGATGTTAAACTACCATCTTTACCTTCCGTTAGCTTTGCAAACTTAGTTGTAATGCAGCTTTTTCCCCTTTAAATTACATTCAATATGTGTGTATCCAGGAGTTTTTCAGGTTATTTGTAATTTCAGCATAGAGATACATAGTGTCAATGGGTGAAGTGATATCATGTTCTCATATGCCAAAGAAGCTCTCAGGGACAATGAGATTTCAGCACCCTTGTCACCAAGGTTGACTCTTGGTTCACAGACCCCCTCCCCTCGCCCTGACTGCACAGTCAGGCAATAACCCCTCTTCCTCTACTGCCAAAACTGAGCTAAAGTATTTGTTGAGGATGTCCATTATTCTTCCATCCTCTTCTTCCCATTCATTACCCTTCTTTAGTCTGATTATTCCTTCCTTACTCTTTTGCTTCTCTTGTATGTAACAAACGATTTTGTCTCCCTTCTTCATTCCCTCTGCTATTTCCAACCCTGTCTTATCCTTATCCTTAGCCTTCCTCATGATCCTGTTGGCCACCTTTTTCCTCATTTTGAAACTCCACCGTACCCCCCAGCTCTTGGCTAGATGTGTGTACTTTTAATGCCTTTTCTTTGCCCTCACAGCTGACCTCACCTCCCTTAAGAGAAACAATAGTTTCTTGCCTCAGTCTTTCCTATTACCTCTGGCACTGAGGTCTATGACCTCTGATATCCTATATTTTAGCATTTCTCATTTTTCTTCTACCCCCTCTGCTGCTCTTACCCCTTCCAGTTTCCCCTTAACCAGCGCCCTGATCCTATCAAAATCAGACCCCCTAAAATGCAGGACCCAGGACCTTTGTCAGGGATAGATTTCTTTCTACTTCCAGTTTAATATCAAACCATAGTGTCTGGTGGTCAATGACTCCCATTGTGTGTAGCACTGTAACCTCCCCTATCCTGTACCTGTCCATGAGGACTAAGTCAAAGATGGATGCACCTCTGATGGGCTTCATCATACTCTGTACCAGGAATGATTCCAGGAAAACCACCACCGGCTGCTGACTCCTTGCGCTTCCTGCTGCTGGGATATTCCGGTCTATGTCAGGCATGTTGAAGTCACCCAGCAGCATCTCCCCTGCATTGTTGCCCTTTAATCTTCTCCTCTAGCTCCCAATCTGCTTTTTCCTTTTGAGATGGTGGCCTGTATACCACCTGAACCCTAACGCTTTCCCTCATCACTGCCTGCACCCATACAGTCTCTGCACTCACCTTTCCACATATTGTACCTTCAATCTCTGTAGCCTTTTGCTCTGTCTCTCACGTGATAATGCCATGCCTCTTCTTCCATACCTATTCCACCTGAATACAGCGTATCCTAGTATAAGGATGTCACGATAACACAATATAGTGATATATTGCAATAATTACCACTGACAATAATTTATCATTGTAATAAACTAATATTATAACTATCGGGCAGCACACTATATCATGATATACTTTGATAAAGTGTTTCAACTTGCTGCTCCTGCAGCATGACCCTTTCCAAAAGTGCAACTATAATTCCTAAATCCCCTCCTTCCTCCAATCAGATTTTTACTATTTTTCCTAAAATTAGAAACGCTACTGATTTTCGTGATAATCGATATATCATGATAGTTTCAACTTCAACTTTTTATTGGATAACAAACTGAGATAATGTTATCTCTTTTATAATTGCATCCAAACATATAACATCACAAGACAAAGTAGAAAACTTACATACAAAATTTCCGTTTCAATATAAAATTACAGAGATGAACAAATATTGTGATGCTATAAAATGTAATATTGTGACATCCCTACCCTGGCATGTTCATGTCACAGTCATGATACTTGGTTGTCCACATCTTGATGATTGGCACCAGATCTAATTGCATCTCTGCCACAGCTGCCTCCAGATCACTGATCCTATTACCATGCTCATGGCATTTGTGTACATAGCCTTCCAGGACACCTGCTTTCCCCTCTCGGTGGCACTGCCTCCTGTCCCTTTTACTCTGACCCTTTTTCCAGCCTGGACCCCTCCCCTTCCTTCTACCTCACTCCTGGATCCCCTTTCCTGCAACCTTCCAGCATCCCTTGTCTCCACGCTAGTTATGTCTTATTGTTTCATCTGTGTATCCTAGTATGGGGAGGGAATCCAGGTAGGAGCGGAGAAGATAACGGGTAGGAAGGCAAATTCCTTCAGGGCACTGAGGGTTCTGCAAACTTACAGACATGACAGACTGCAAGGCCTTTGTCTGTTGGCTCAATCATATGTTCACAGGTACTGTGGTACAACAGGATTCTGACATCACTACTGTGATGCAACAGCATTCTGACATCACTACTGTGGTGCAACAGCATTCTGACATCACTACTGTGATGCAACAGCATTCTGACATCACTACTGTGGTGCAACAGCATTCTGACATCACTACTGTGATACAGCAGCATTCTGACATCACTACTGTGATACAGCAGCATTCTGACATCACTGCTGTGGTGCAACAGAATTTGACATTATTACTACAGAGCAACAGCATCTGGAAGTATTGATTTCCATACACAACACTGAACCATATATTATAATAAGTTATATTACAGTTGGCCTGATACAGAGCATAACACAGATTCCTTGTTGTACAGGGATAAAACTGATGTGCACAGTTCAAACATATAGAGGAGGAGGAGGCAGTATAGTGTAGTGGTTAAGGGCAGTGAGCTACAAACCTGGAGACCTGGGTTTGAATCTCATCATCCCCCACTTGCATATTGTGTGACCCTGAGCAAGTCACTTAAACTTCCTTGTGCTCCCAGCTTGCACCTGGAAACAAGCTCTGGCTTAGTGTGCCTTTCCTGCTTAAACAATTTCTCCCTCCCCCTTCCTCACTTCAAATGTCATAAGAATGGATTAACCAATAGCAGGCTATGGGTTTACTGAGAATTAATCCATGCCTGGGAGGGGGGCTGGAGTCGTGATGCAAAGCTGAGTGACTTCAGCCACCCAGGTGTGGATTAATGCTCAGTAAACCCATACCCTGGAGTATGTTAAGCCTCTATTACATGGGTAATTTTATGTTAGAGTTTTACCTAAAGAAATAGTAAAATAAAGCCCTGTGAACATGCAACTATGGGCATACATTAGGATTAATCAGTGGTCAGGTGACCTGTTTGGATGAATCAGAAGAACATATTTTCAGAACCCATTTTATAAAAAGCTATCGTGTTTAGTGAAGGTTTGTTCTGCATGGCTTTCCATGACAGCTGAAACACTGTTGTACCACAGTTCAAAGGTCATCATGGAATGCAGTTGCATCCTTCTGTAATACAACAACATTCCAGTTGATTGGAAATCCTTGTGGCAGTTGATGTTTTACACAGCACTGCCATGCGCACAGCAATCAGTTCAAGTTCTGAACTGAAAACACTGGCACGTTCACTGCTACTGCTGAGCACTGTGAAAAAACTTTGGTTAAAAAAATTATTAAAAACTAAAACCAAAAAGCCATACACTATAAAAAAAATACTGATTGGGCAACCACATGCCCAACCAGCCAATGCTGCCACTTTGGGCTTCTGATTACATCGGACCTCTCAAGTTTCGCTCTTGAGGCCTGTTGTAATCAGAACCACTCTCTGGTAGCAGAGGCTGGTTGTGCATGGTTGAGAACAAAAGGGCCCATGCTTCCTGGTGCAAGTCTGAGGTGCTGCTGTGGGAAGGCTATCCCCCAATATTACATAGGCAGAAAAATCAGCACACTCTAAAGAAACCCAAACATCACCAACTATATATTGCTGGAGAAGTAATCCAGTTCATGCTGTCAAACAAACAAGAAGATACAATGTGCTCCTGCTGGATGGATGCCCTGCCACTTCATTTAAAGAGCTTCGTGCTGGTGGTGGTGGGGGGGCTCCATCTGAGTGTCACCCATTATAACCTCTCTTGTCTCCTGATGTAAAAAGCCACCTTGGCTGACATATTATAGTAGCAGCAGTATGTAGTTAGTAGTGGGAGAACAGTTATATCTAGTGGGCGGGATATTCAGAAGGGTTGTGCATGGCGCAACACGGTTGCACCATGTGCAACCCCTGATACACCAGTGGCGATATTCCAAAGAGAATTGAGCCTGGCACAAATCGATCCGCGGGCGCATCAGTCAATGATAAGCGCGGAGTGGGGCGTGCCCATGCATACTCCGCACATCGATATTCAGCCCAGGATGTGCTGAGCCCATCATCATAGCCCTCACCGCTGTACACCTATTGGTCCACAGCATGAGCCAATGGGCGTGCAGCCCGTGACCTTACTACACAGTCCAGATATGTGAATGGATCCATTCACATTTCTGGACTGTGGCATAACGGCTACCGAGCTCTGCCCATTGGCTCATGCTGTGAACCAATGGGCGACAGTCCCACCGTATGAGTCAGTCAGCAGGTGGCGGCAGCAAGCTAGTAGAGTTGCCACCCGCCACTGACCAGGGGTGGGCTCAGTGGGCAGGTGGGAGGGGTACCGCTTGGTTTGGCATAGGATATTACTGACGCCCGTGATCAGGCTGGCAGCGGTCCACTGGACCACAAGGGATATAGGACTGATCTGTAATACAAATGCCCACGATCGGGCTGCGAGCGGTCCTCTGGACGACCAGGGATATAGGACTGATCTGTAGTACAAATGCCCACGATCGGGCTGCGAGTGGTCCACTGGACCACCAGGGATATGGGACTATTCATATTAACATATGCCCGCGATCGGGCAGTGGGGCACTTTGCCACTTGTGCAGGGGGCATTAGTCCCCGATGGCTGCAGCCTGGCAGGGCACCAGGCGCAAGTCGCCGGGGATCGGCACACCTGCATGCAAAAGGGGCCATAATGTATGCAAATGGCCCCATTTTTGCCTTGCATACATTATGGCCCCATTTGCATGTGCACTTTTGAATATCACGGTAGTTGCACCTAACACAATGGTACTTGCACTAGCGCATCCCCCTGCTCCACTCTAGCCACTTGCGCTGGCACAATGCCACTGCACCATGCACACTGCAGGTGGTTAGGAGGATATTCAATGATGCTGTGCCATGGCACAGCTCCATTGAATATCACCCTGTCAATGCCCCGCGCATCCAAGTTGCACTGCACCCAGGCTTGCTCCACAGCCCGGCGAGTCTGTATATCCCACCTGTATGTACAAACAAGTATAAATCACATGCTGTACTTATTAAAAGTGCAACAGCATTGCAAATATAGATTGATCATGTTGAAATCATGAATTTCTCATTTCTAGAACTATCCATAAACCAAGTACCAAAATAAATGGAAAAGAAAGGATACCGTTGGGATGGGGTTATGGTTGTAAGGATAGGAGCTGGGTAGGGCACAAACAAAGGGGCGAGGAGAAGAACACCATTAAGAGCTCCGTTAGATAGAAAACATAATCAGTTAAAGACAGAAAATGGCACCCCATGACCTCATTGTTTCTGAAAATTCCTAATTCCTAACACTTCCAGATATCTGGATCCCAATACTATGATCTCCCTATTTTTCTGCAAAATATACTTATAGAGGATCTGCATCACGTGATCCTAGTCCAAGGAAAAAAAATCTAAGGAAGAAACAATAGTTAGTATGAGTACCAATTAATTACATAGTGGCCGGATATTCAAACTGCGCCATTCTGAGGCGCAAGCCCTTGCGCTGCTCAAAATAGTTGCGCAGGGGTGTGGCCGGGGCGATATTCAAAGAAGTTGCACTATTGAGCAACTCCTTTGAATATCACCCCCCAGCCACAGCCATTGTGCATGGCGCAGTGGAACTTGCGCCACCGCAAGTTGTCAGAGTGGAGCATTCAACTAGCGGTGGGCGCAAAATTCGACCGCCATCGCAAATTTCCGATATTCAAAAGGTGACATGCAAATGGGGCCATAATTCATGCAAGGTGCAGGGCCATTTGCATCTGATTATCAGCCCCATTTGCATGCCATTGGCATGTGATGCGCCGATCCGAGGACTTAGCCTGGCAGCCCTGCCAGGCAGCAGCCGTCGAGGACCGCGCCCTGCAGCCGTCGTGGGCAGAGCGTGAAAACAACCCCCAAACATCTCCCTAATGCCCGATCGCGGGCAGAATGTAAAAAGAACCCCAACCCGAATATCTTCCTGGTGGTCCAGTGGACCGTAATGCCCGATCGCGGCAGAATGTATAATGACAACCCCCAGTGCCCGATCGTGGGCAGAATGTATGATTACCTTTGCGTGATTCATCGCGGCAGAATGTCCAGTGGCACAACCCCCAAACATCTCCCTGGTGTCTAGTGTCCCCCAATTTACCCACTCACGGTAAGCCCTTACCATTCATTTCCGCCCCCTGGCAGCCATGGCGGGACATCCTTACCTGCCTGCCGCTTCGATCGCTTCGCTGAGCCGATCAGAAAGCGTAGAGTTGTCACCGAGCGCAGTCCATACCGTTAAGATGACAGTCCAGATTTGTGAATGAACATCAATCACAAATCTGGACTGTCATGTAGTATGGCTGCACGCCCATTGGCTCTAGCTCTGCACCAATGGGCGGCAGCCCTACCGGACAGTCAGTCAGCGGGCGGCGGGCGGCAGGCGGGTGATGCTGCCACCGCCGCCGGGGGGAGCGGTGGTGGGGCTTCGGTGGGTGGGGGGACACTAGACACCAGGGAGATGTTTGGGGGGTTGTCACTGGACATTCTTCCTGATCGGGCATTATGGTCCACTGGACCACCAGGAGATATTTGGGTTGGGGGTTCTTTTACATTTGCCCGCAATCGGGCACTGGGGGTTGTTATACATTCTGCCCAATGATCGCACTGGGGTTCATATCATTCTGCCCGATCGGGCATTATGGTCCACTGACCACCAGGAGATATTCGGGTTGGGGGTTTTTACATTCTGCCCGCGATCGGGCACTGGGGTTGTCATTATACATTCTGCCCGCTGATTGGGCATTACGGTCCACTGGACCACCAGGGAGATATTCGGTTGGGGGTCTTTTACATTCTGCCCATGATCGGGCACTGGGGGTTGTCACTGTACATTCTGCCCGCAATCGGGCATTAGGAAGATGTTTGTGCGGGGTTCTTTTCACGTTCTGCCGCAATCAGGCTGGTGGGGGGGCACAGGGACTGAGTTGGGGGCCAGCCACGGGTGGCAGCTGCTGTGTTGTGCCCTGCAATACAGCAGCTCACCTGTGGGTGGCCCTCAACTTGATCCTTTTTTTTTGGCTCAAAGTTGTGCAGGCGCAGGTTATGGGTTTCACCTGCACAACTCTGCACAACCCGACTGAATATCGGGCTGTGCAGTTTATGCATGGTTCCTCCCCCTCCTGTTGAGCATGCATTCATTTGCATTGCGCTGTTGATCAACCTGTTTTCAGTGGTGCAACTGCCTCCTGCTGAATATCGCAGAATGGCGCAATGTAGGACTTGAGCATGCTCAACCCTGTTGCGCATGCCGCAACCCTTTTGAATATCTGGGCCACAGTGTTTGGACAGTTTGTAGGGTCCAAGAACTGAAAACATGAAATACAGCTACAGTAGCAGCTGGATTACTTTTTCAGCACTTTATAATTGGTGATCTTTGGGTTTCTTTAGAATACACTTCTTTTTGTGGCTTTGATTGCGAATGGTTGCCCAACCAGTATTCTCTATGCTACACACAGTTCAAAAGTGATGACAAATTGCTGTGCACAGTTCAAAGGTCACAGAAAGTTGCAATGTTATGTTTTTTTCCTGTCAAGTCCTCATTGACATAAGAGTTTATCTTCAATAAAGCTACTGAGCAATGAAAGGTAGGTAGGAAGGAAGGGGATGGGTCCCACTTAGTACAATATAAAAACTGAAATATTCACGTTTGACAAACAGTAAACTCATATGCTGCAGAGAATAAATTAAAATATGGGAACCCATGCCCAACTTGGCTCATGTTCCCACCTTGGGGTTGAGATGACATCATGGACCTCTCAAGCTTTGCTCTTGAGGTCCATGCGATATCATCTTAACCCCTTGATGGAAACATAGCCTTGCTAAGTATTGTTGCCCATACATTATTCTATATATATATATATTTAGAGGACTGTACTGTACATTGTACTGTTTCCATTCTTTTGCTCTGGTTCTGACTTCTCTTGCTCAGCTCTAATTACCACCTTTGACCCATTCTCATTAATCCAGCATTTCCACAATAACACAGAGACATGTAATTCACCAGTGTTTTCATATCTCCATACCATAGAGGTTACTAGTGGGGTACTGCAAGGTTCAGTACTAGGACTGGTCCTCTTCAATGTCTTATAAGTGACATTGTAGAGGGACTGGAAGGAAAAGTATGTCTCTTTGCAGACAACACAAAGATCTGCAACAGGGTTGATACACAAGGAGGAGTGGAAAGGATGAGAAGGGACATGGCAAGGTTGGAGAAATGGTCAAATGTATGGCAGCTTAGATTCAGTGCTGAGAATTGCAAAGTAATGCACCTGGGAAACAAAAATCCAGGGGAAGAGTACGCAATGGGGGGTGAGATACCAACAACAACAAAAATGGAAAGGGACCTGGGGTAGTCATATCAGATTACCTAAAGGTGGGCAAGCAATGTGAGAGGGCAGTAAGGAGGGCTGGGGGGATACTGGGATGCATAGGGAGAGGCATCACCAGTAGAAAACAGGAAGTTGTTATCCCTCTGTACAGACAGCTGGCGAGACCCCATCTGGAGTACTGTGTGCAGTTCTGGAGACCCAATCTCTGCAAAGACATAGAAAGGATGGAGGCAGTCCAGAGGAGGGCAACTAAAATGGTGCAGGGTCTGCACCAGAAGACATATGAAGAGAGACTTAAGGAGCTTAATATGTATACCCTTGAGAAAAGGAGGGAGAGGGGGGACATGATAGAAACTTTGAAGTACCTCAAGGGAATCAACAAAGTCCAAGATGGTAGCATCTTTCAGAAAAAGATGTGTGCAAGAACAAGGGAGCACAATTCGAAGATAGAGGGGGGATGGCTCAGAGGTAATGTGAGGAAGTATTTTTTCATGGAGAGGGTTGTGGATGCATGGAACGGCCTTCCTGAGGAGGTTGTGGAGTCAAAAACAGTGGTGGAATTCAAGAATGCATGGGACAGTCATAAGGCAATTCTAGGGGGTGTGGGTAGGAGGAAATAGACTGTTAGTTAACTAGGATCAGCAGCTTATCCATTAGGTAGGGAAATGGGCAGACTGGGTGGGCCAAGTGGTCCTTATCTGCCGTCAAATTTTATGTTTCTATGTTTCATAGCACCTTGTAAACACATGAACTGGAAATGACAGCTAATACATTCTCCTTTGTGTTTTCCCAGAGTGATGGTGCTGGATGCCGGGAGGATCGCGGAATTTGATTCACCTGCGGAGCTGCTGCAAAAGGAAGGACACTTCTACTCCATGGCAAAGGATGCTGGCATAGTGTACAAGGACAACATTACCCTGTAGAAGGATGGCACTAGGGACAGAGTACACAACTGACAACAGAGAGGACCTGCCTTCTTCTCAGATCACCTCCTGGACACCTTTCTCACAGAACTGAGCACTGCAGCATATTCTACATTAAAGGAGGGAGGAGAAGACATTTCTGCATTTAACTCACACATCCATTGAGATGTTACTTAAAAATACTGTTTACAAGAATTCTTGTGATGTTAATTCAAGAGACATTTTAATAGACTAAGACTCCAACACAGCAAACATATTTTTAAGTGAGAAGTTCTCATCAAAAATGGTTTTGTCCATGCAAAACACTGTAAATAAAGAATAGAATGTAGAGTATGGTTTTAATAAAGAAAACTCCTTTCACACTTGAAGTATAATCTGGCAGACTTGATGGGTCATGAGGCCCTTCTTTGCTGTGAATCACTGTGTAACTATGTTTTGTGCAGGGGTGTCATGTGTTGACTACAACTGCAGTGCTCTGTGTCTCAGGGAGCAGCATCATGTCACTTGTACAGTGACCCATGTGACTGACTGAGGCAGATATGCAATGTATGCATCCTCTTCCATGGGGGGACAGATGATGGGATGGCTAATGTACACTGGTGGGCGAGACAGGTGGGGTTATGTGAATGCACTAAATCAGAGCTTCTGTATGAGTTTGTTTTTATTTTGATGACCAGGTGAGGTACACTGCCACCAAAGGCACCTTTTGCAGGTATGACTCGGTGTACAATAGTACAACATGTAACAGTGTAATATCAAACAGATGAGTTACTATATGAACAAGTAATACAATACATAGTTGAGGCACGGTTGTGCCACAGAACATCATTTAGGTAGAGGCATACACAGTACAATGACCAACTAAAATAAGAATTCTCAGCACATAGATAAGGAGGCAGTAGTAAAATACTATGGGAACGCACGCAACCGTTCAGTGTTAAGACATGATTTTTCAGTTCTTTAGAAAATGAGGAAAAATGAGTCAGTATTCTAATTGGGACAGGGATAGTGTTCCATATAGAAGGGGCATAATAGCTAAATGATTTTTGGTCCCGGCTTGTAGCCATACATGGAACTGACAAGCAAAGATTTGGGGTTGATCTTGAATTGAAATTCGATGCAACCGGTTGAAGCACATCTCTGATGATTCCTGAACCATATTTACATATGAGAAATGAGAGGGGCGGGACAGTAAGATAACTGATGCTACTGTGGAGTACACTTGTACTTATATATGGCGCTAATGTCAGCTGTGTCCCTTTAAGTGCTCTAAGAACTATGTAGCAATTATTATGCTAATTACTGTCTTAGCAGGGGCTCCTAAGAAACCCCTTGGATTTCTGTCTGTTAGTCAGTCTGGGGCTAGTCCTCATGAAGAGAACATCTGCTGTACAGAATAAACACCTTTATTCATTTATTTTATGCGTCCCTCAGTTTGTTCGCACAGTCAGCAAGGGGTCTCACCAGCAGCAACAGATGGGTCTGGCAGACCAGAGAGAAGGTACAGATCTTTCAGTGGCAGACCAAACCAAAATGCCACACCTGGTGAAGAATGCGGCCCTTCTTCTGCCCAGACCCCTATCTCGCTTGCCTGCATCGCTTGGTACCCCAAAGTCATTATCCCAGTATGCCTGAACAACTGCCTGAATGTTATTTGCATCACAGCCTGGCTGCAGTAGAAACAATGAAATGTCTCCTGTCTTGTACAGCAGTCTGTAGCTCTCCTACTGTAAAAAACTACTGAAAGAAAAAGTGCTCCCCATGGTTGGCCAGTAGCTCCATGTCTGGCCTTTTCAACTTTAATTGGGCCAAATCCTCTGCTCCAGGGAGCTGCTGCAAACTGCACCCCCCAGCTCCCACCTCATGGCAGGGCTCCTCTCAAACTGTTGTTTGCCTGGACTATTACCCCAAGCTGCAGCCACAGTGTCTCTTCCAGCATGGATGGTAGTAATAGAAAAGGCAAACTTTACAAATGAGTCCCCATGGATGCTATCTCCTGACAGCAGCTCCACAGCAAACTGCCGCTCTATTTCTCTGTATCTTGGCTTCACGGCCATGCATCCAGCTACTCCTCAGGCCTGCATCTTCAGTCCCCTTGCCCCAACAGCGATCTGACAACCACTAACTGCCCCAGCACACCGAGGAACATCCCGCTTCCACATTATGTGGCTCACCTAACCCTGTCACAAGACTGCCATGAAGAAAAAAAAAACTTATAAAACTGAACTTTGTGGCTACCAGCCACTACTTACGGATTGTGGCTTCCCCCACAGATTGCTCCCAAAAAGACTGCTGCCATTCAGGAGCACAGTTCAGTCCTACTCCACACCTAATGACTCAGCCTGCAGCCCGACCCCTCCTCTCATCAGTGGCTCACTGCGCTCCTCCCAAATAACCACAACCTCTCGCACCTTCCAACCGTCACCTGGTTGCCCCAGCACACAATGGGACCAAACATGACTACTCCTCCTGAACTGCTGCACCAGCAGCTCTGCTCCTGCAAACATGCAGTAATTAGTGCTGCAGAACGGAGCTTCTGTTCCCCACTTGGGCTCAACTCACCACAGCACTCGCACAGAGCTCTGCTGCTTCCCTTCGGCCACACTCACAATTATGGGCCGAACTTCCCAGCAGCCACACGAAGCACTCATCTCTCATCTCTCATCAAAGGTATTTGTAATCCGAGAATTTAATAAATAAAAATAATAAAATCTCCTTGCTTAGCCATGCTACATAAACAGCCCAACAGCAAACATAATAAATAAATTAAAAAGAAAAGGAGCAAAGAAAAGAAAGCAAGTAGTCACATACATGGAGCAAATACGTAAACTGGGGCAGCTACAAATATAAACAGAGCTAATCAAGCAGGACAAGAAACAACAACAAAAGGAAAAAAACAAGGGACAGACCTAGGAGAACCACGAAAGAAAAAAATAAAAGGGCTGTACAGTAGCCTAAGCCACAGCAGCGAAATACAATAAATAAAGTGGGGGATAAACGGTAGCCCAATCAGTTCAAGTCTCTGCAAATAAAAATGTTTAAAAAAGGACACAAACAAAGGAGAAGTCAAACAAAATATTTCCTTCAGCATTCACCATTCACCAAAAGCCCACCATTTTCCTGTGTGAAGGTTGGGGAAGAAGGACAACTGCACAGCGATCGCCATTTTGCCATTGTGATGCAGCACAGCAGCCTAATGGCAAGAAGCATTCGTCTTGTGCACAGCAAAACATCAACACAGAAAGTGACCCTTAAGCTCCCTGCTGGCGGCCATCTTGCTACAGTCAGAAATACAGGAACTGTATGTCAAAGTTCAGCGGCCATCTTGTGAAGAGCACTAAATGACCTCACTCCATAGAAATCAATGGCAATCCTACTGAAATGCATGGACACTGCAATGAATAGCTGATTTTTTCAATGAAACAGACAACACAGAATTGAGTGGGAACTGTTTATTAAGATGTCATTTGATGAACCTTGCTACAAATAATTGTACTTTGTCTACAAAAATACTTTCTTCTCAGCACTTCATCTACTCCACGACATCCCATCTTCTGCATGATGACAACTCCTTCTCATCCTTACAACCTTCGTTCAGTGAAATGAAGCTCGTCATCATCCACAATGTCCGAAAACGACAGATATGGGCACCGGAGCGTCCGGAGATCTTACTTCGAGATACAGCTCTTGCAGCAGGTTACACCATTAGGACTGAAGCCATCAGGTGTCAGGACCCCATGGAAATTTTCTAGCTAGCAGTCTTCAGTGGGGACCGCCTCCGATGTCAGTCCTGCACCCGGCGATCCAGGCGTGAGTACATAGGAGGCGGTCCCCCCACAATCCTCAGTTCTTTTCCTGCCGTCGACATCGCAAGCATCGGCCTCTTGGTCCCTTTCTAGCGTGTGACAAACTTTGAGCTGTGACGTTCTCGTCTTTCTTCACAGATTTGGATTCATCTGATGTTCTCTCCAAACACTTCTCTGGAAGGTCACCAATCGAAGTGTGCCTGCTGCAAACAGATCCACTTCAAGGATCCTCACTCGGCCTGCGTGCGCTGCCTAGGCCCGGAACATGACACCAAGGCCTGCTCCTTCTGCCAGGGCTTCAATAGTCGCACCAGGATTTGCCGCCAGAAGGCCCTTCAAGCATTTCTCTTAGAGGAGAAACTAAAGACCATGGATAAGGAACCTTCCTCCAGGGGGGAGTCGTCGGGAAAAACCCACAAACACCGGGAGAAACACCAGGAGCACTCTCCCTCCAGGGCTCAATCGCAGCCTCCCCCGGTTCAGGTCAGATCCTCCAGCGGCTCCTCCTCTCTGCAGCCTCTCAAGACTTCCAGGCCGTCAGCATCGTCCACTCCATCTAAGGCCTCGTCTAAGTCTGGGGAGCGCCACAAATCTTCCTCCTGCCGTCGGGACTCCGACACCAGGTCGGTTTCCCAGCCTCCGCATGGGTTGGACCCGGTCCCTCCTAAGACGAAGGACCTGACATCCCTCAAATGGAGGTCGGACCCAATGTCAGCCCACCCGACGTTGGCCAAGCATCACTGGCGCTCCCAGGAGCCGGCGACAGTGAAACATCTGTCACCGGCCAGGCGTTCGCCTCCGAGGATGTCAGCCAGGGGACCGACGTCAGCTACCCCAGAGAGGGGGACTGTACCACCGTTGCCGGCTGATGTCAGTCGGAAGGACTCATCGGAGGAGGATACCACTCAGCCCAAGGACCAGGCGGGTGACACCGGAGATGTTGGGCTCCCACGGGAACCTTCCCTGGAGCAGAAGACCCCCGGGACCTGACGCCCGACCCCGGCGACAGGCCACCGGCGCCTGGCCCATCGTTGGGCTTGAACTTGGCAGAGGTAAAGGAGCTCTTTACCTTCTGGTGGGACAACATCAGGAAAGATGTGGTCGCCACACACCCTCCTCCTACTCTGGCTCCGCCTCCACCCACTCCTTCACCACCTACGCCCCCTCCTCCACCCAAGGGACCCATAGGACGCTCACCAACCCCCAAGGAGCAAACACCACCTCCTCAGGGCAGATCCTCAGACAGGAGAAGACCTCCCTCTAGGTCCACTTCAGCGTCACCCAGTCCTAAGAGACCCAGATGATGCCGGTACACCCCGTCGGGGGAGGATTCTAGATCTGACACCTCAGGGTGCTCCACATCTCCTTCTCCCATCAGCATTCTCTCTCCGGACCCACACGACCTACCTAGGTCTCCTCTGGATGATCCCTCTTTCGCGGAGATCATGAGGCACTTCCAGGAGAATATGGGGTGGGATGTTGAAGAGCTTCACCCCGAGAGACAACGCCTTGCCCGCTACCTTTGGCAGAAAGACTCAAAGCCTGTGGTAGTGCCACCCTTGGTGGACACTTTTGCGGACGTCACCAAGGCTGCTTGGAAGCGTCTGCATTTTACTCCGGCAGTGCCGAAGAAGGCTGACCACCTATACAAGGCCCCTAGGGAGGACCAGTATCTGGCGAACCATCCTCTGGATGACTCCCTGGTCATCACTGCCTCACAGTCTCAGAGACCTCAGCATTTGAGCACACAGCCACCGGACCCGGAATCCAAGCAATTGGATGTCCTGGGTAGGCGCACGTATGCGGCTGTGACTTGCACCATCAGGTCACTGAATTACCTCACCCATATAGTTCAATGCCAGAACGCACTGTGGGAACAGGGACAGCACCTGGTTGAGAAGATGCCCGATGGCGACCAAAAGAAGGAGCTCTTGAACCTCCTCCACACGGGTTCGGATGTGGGGACCCAGGTGCTCAGAGCCATGTATGATGCTGCGGACTCTTCAGCTGGAGCTGTAGCCTCAGGCGTGTGTCTCCGGAGACACTCTTGGCTCTGTGTCTCGAATTCACCTTGACGCCCAGAAGAAAATCTTAGACGCTCCCTACAATGGCGAGTCCTATTTGGTGAAGCTTCCGAGAAGGTGATCACCAAACTTCAGGACGCAGGGAAGGCAGTCAGATCTGTACAGGCCATGTACAGGTCTCGGCCCAGTTCCTTTCGTAGGAACCAGAGCCACTTTCGCGGCTGGATACAAAGGCAGCAGCCATGTTCCGGCCAACAGCAGAGGGGCACTTTCACCTGAAAAGCCCAGGCCAAGTCATCCCCAGGCAGAGGCCAATGAATTGAAAAGTTGGCCCAGCCTGCTGGATCGAACGCTGCCACAGCATGACTCCTTCCCAGCCCCCGCCCCTCCTCAGGATCAACGGAAAATGAAGGTCGGGGTTCGCATCGCACGCCACCTGCCAGGGTGGCTGTCGGTCACCACCGACAGATGGGTACTGCAACTGGTCAAAAAAGGCTACTATATAGAATTTGTAGGCAGCCCACCTACAAGACCTCCCCTGCTTTCCCGCTACTCGGGTCAGCACGCCCTGCTCATACAGCAGGAAGTGCTCGCGCTTCTGGAGAAAGAAGCCTTAGAGCACGTTCCAGAGAACCAGAGAGGACTAGGGTATTATTCTCACTTCTTCCTGGTTCCAAAGAAAACAGGGGACCTCCGTCCAATACTGGACCTCAGAGACCTCAACCTCTCGGTCACTTACAAACGCTTCCGCATGGTGACCCTTCTGGGCCTAATTCCCGTGTTGAAATGAGGTGCCTTTCTGGTGTCTTTGGACATGCTGGACGCCTACCTGCACATTCCAATTGCTCCAGCACACAGGAGGTTCCTGCGCTTCGAGTTTCAGAGCTGCCATTATCAGTTCCGAACTCTTCCCTTCGGGCTGTCATTGGCACCTTACATTTTTACGAAGTGCATGGCAGTTGTAACGGCGTTTCTGAGGAGACAAGGCCACTACGTGTTCCCATACCTGGACGACTGGCTTCTCATGGCACCCTCCAGGGAGGCACAGATGATGGCCATTCATGACACCCAGTCTCTTTTTCAATCACTGGGTATCCTCATCAACTACAAGAAGTCACTCCTGGTGCCGTCCCAGAAACTGCAGTTTATAGGAGCAGTTCTGGACACCATCAGAGGGAAAGCTTTTCTTCCCCCAGACAGAGCAGAACACATCAGATCCCTCATCAGGGACCTGTCGGTGAAGAAGACTGTCCCGGTCAGGCTGGTCCTCCACCTGCTCAGACACATGGCTGCGGCCATTGCAACAGTCCCGATGGCACGGCTCCACATGTGGGTAACCCAGTAGATGCTAAGGGTACAATGGGACCAAAGGCAAGACCATTTGCAGCAGCCAATTCGAATCATGAATGCCGCGATTCGGAACTGGCAATGGTGGCTAGTTCTAGAGAACCTCTCCGTGGGGGTTCCCTTCACAGCACCATCTCTGACTGTGACTCCCTCCACAGATGTCTCAGGGCTTGGGTGGGGAGCACACTTAAACGGTGTGCGGTCTCAGGGCCTTTGGACAGCCCAGGAATCTTATCTCCACATCAACATTTTGGAAATGAGGGCAGTACTTTACGCTGTGCAGGCCTTCCAGTCAGAGATTCCACCGGGTACACTCCTGTTGCAAACAGACAATACTGTGGTGATGTATTACCTCAACAAACAAGGAGGCACTCACTCCTACCCACTTTGCAGGGAGGCCATGAGAGTGTGGGGAGTGGGTATTGCAACATGGCGCAAACCTAATTGCAGTACACGTCCCAGGAGTGGACAACACCGTCGCAGACAGTCTGAGTCACTCTCAGGCCAGGGTCCACGAGTGGGAACTTCTACAGGAGGTTGCAGAGGATCTGTTTCACAGATGGGACACTCCAGAGTTAGACCTTTTCGTGTCCCCATTCAATGCAAAACTGCCCAATTTTTGCTCGCTAGATCCAGGGCCTGGTGTTTTCTGGTGAGACACGTTGTCTCTCTCCTGGGCGGGCAGATTCCTCTATGCCTTCCCTCCTTTCCCGTTGATCCAGAGAGTTCTCTTAAAACTTTGCAGGGAGCAGGTGATGCTCATTTTGATCGCGCCTTTCTGGCCCAGACAAATTTGGTTCCCTTTTCTGCATCAGCTATCTCAGGAACCTCCAGTTTCTTGCCAATCAGCTCCCATCTGTTGTCTCAGGAGGCGGGTTTATTGGTTCATCCAGACTTACGTTCATTGAACCTGCACGCTTGGCTCCTAGAGACATAGCCATGATGTGATACGGGGTCTCACAAGAAGTGGCAGATGTTCTCTCTGCCACCATAAAACCAGCAACCCACGCAACGTATGCCTTGAAATGGCGTAGATTTTGTTTGTGGGCTCAAGCGTTCGGTTTCTCGCTGTTAGACTGTCCCGAAAAGATGGTTCTGGACTACCTGCTTTCCCTTTTCCATTCTGGACTGGCTTACTCCTCAATTAAAGTGCACCTTTGTGCAATTTCTGCTTACCATACCCCCTAGGCCATCGGACAGTGGCCCAGTTGGACACTACTCATGCCTTTTAAAGGGGGGTCCTCCACCTTAGGCTGCCCATCAAGGATCCGATTCCTCCTTGGGACTTACCCTTCATCCTGGAGCAGCTTACACTGCCATCTTTTGAACCAGTCTCGGATTACGAGCTACGTTTTCTCTCATGGAAAACGTTATTTTTAGTTGCTGTTACTTCGGCGAGAAGGATCTCGGAATTGCATGCTCTAATGTGCAAAGAGCCTTATTTGGTTTTTCACCAGGACAGGGTATCCCTGAGGACAAACCCAAAGTTTTTGCCTTAGGTGGTTTCAGCCCTCACTCTTAACCAGGATATTGATCTACCAGTGTATTTCCCAAGGTACACTAATCAAGGAGAAGCCCTTCTGCACACCCTCGATGTGCATCGGTGCCTCAGATATTATCTGACCAGAACCAAACAGTTTCGAAAGACAGACCAACTTTTTGTCTCCTTTGCTTTCAGAATGAAGGGAGCTCCTGTCTCCAAGCAGTATCTCTTGAGGTGGCTCATCTAGTGCATCACTTTCTGTTATGACAAGCGCAATAAACCCTTACTGGGTGCGGTCAAGGGTCATTCCATGAGAGGGGTGGCCACTTCTTTTGCAGCGTTAAAGAACATCTCCACCTCAGCTATTTGCGCTGCAGCTACTTGGAGCTCTGTGCATACCTTTATCAGGCATTACAGTCTGGACATTTCATCGAGGCGAAGAGCAGGGTTCGGCCTAGCTGTCCTTCAGGGACTTCTGTCCTAGGCTCGAGTAGTATTGAGATCTCACCTTTCCTCCTCCCAGTGGCGAGGATTGCCACTATTGCTTGGAAATCAGTCCTAATGGTGTAACCTGCTGCAAGAGCTGTATCTCGAAGTAAGATAGTACAGTTACGTAAGAACTTACCATAACAGCAGATCTTCGAGAACAGCTCTTGCAGCAGGTACCTTCCGGCCTACCATCCCCCTTCTTTTGGAGGTAGGTCAAAGCCAAACACCCATCTTAAGGGATGGGACATTCTGATTTTACAGTCTTGGCCATCTGGTGGCGGATCTTTGGTCTCCTCTTCTGATGTCGTCCAGCAGCTGGGAGTCTCCGGCGGGAGAACTGAGGATTGTGGGGGGACTGCCTCCTTATGTGCTACGCCTGACGTTGAGGTTTGGACCAACGTTGGAAGCAGTCCTCACTGAAGACTGCTAGCTAGAAAATTTCCATGGGGTCCTGATGCCTAACGGCTTCAGTCCTAATGGTGTAACCTGCTGCAAGAGCTGTTCTCGAAGATCTACTGTTACGGTAAGTTCTTACGTAACTGTACTTTCTACCTTCACCCATCTCAAGGGCATGGGGGGTACAAAATCAAAACCATCCTCCATGACATCCAGTCTTCTACTTCACCTCAAGGGGCACCAGCTATGCAAGTCATTCAAGATGACCTTGCCTACATTAAAACTATTTCATCTCGATCCATGGTGCATACCAGCCTACAGCCAGTACCCTTCTCAGCCTTGCCTCACAAATACACTGTTGACTGGCTTGAGCAGTTCCAAGTCTGGATTTCCTTACATGGTTGGATTGATCCTTTGCATATTTTCAATGTCTTGTGCTTGTTTCTGAGAGGGACTGCCATTTCCTGGTTCAATGCACTTACAGAACAAGTCACAGGAGATACTGTCACCCTGTATGCAACCTTCAAACACTATTTTGTCCAAGCACATTTGCCCTGGTTATTGGAACAACAGCTGTGGTAATGCACCATGCAACCCTCTGAGTCTCTAGAAACATTCATAGTGGTCACTGAGTCATGGTGCAGACGTCTGCAGAAGTCTGAGAAAGAGCAAATCACAACATTTGTCTGGGGACTGCTTCCTCAACTCCATCTTTATGTAATCCAACAGAATCCAGCAACCTGGATGGACACAATACACGTTGCATGACTTGCACAAGAGTCCATACTGATGTCCCAGGCCACCAGTGTACAAGTGCCTCAGTCATCACAGTTAGCTGCGCTCGCAACATGTGTCCAGCAGCAGCAATCAATGATAGAGACACTCACCACAACTATCAATAGTATGCACCACCACTCAACTGCTTCTTCTGCTACCTCTGCTAGTGTTCTCTGACCATTTTGACAGTCACCTAATCTGCCTCCACCTTCACGTGAGCCTGTGACCTGCCAGTGGTGTGGATTCAGAGGACACATTGCTGCTGTCTGCCAAAAGCTGAAGTACTACAAGAGAAATCAAGAGAACCAAAGGCACCAACGCTGCACAATCGGCAAGATAACCGCAACTACTCCTAGGATCAGAGGAACACAGCAACTGACCACCCCTCTGACTCTCACAACTCAAACAAAGTGCATCCTCCAACTGCTAACTCAGGCATACTCTCACTTCCAGGGGCAAAGGTACCTGTCATCAGATCATCTCTCCTACCAAACTATGTGCCTGTAACCATTAAAGATTGGTTCACACATGCCTTGGTCAACACTGGAGCAGAAATCTCAGTTATCAACAACAGTATTCTGAACAACTAAGCTATTCGTCATGTACCTAATGTCTCTCTAGCCGACCTAAAGTACATTATCACAGCAAGTACAGTTACAGTACCTATCACAGGCATGGTCCATCTCAAGCTACACTTTGGCTCACAACAAGCTACTGTCAAGTTCTGCCTAGTGCCTGATCTACAACCTGCAGGGATTCTTGGTCTGAACCTCCTCAGAGCTCACAATGCCATCCTAGACTTTGCATCAAACAAACTGTCACTAGACCCTTGGAGGCAATGTGCAGCTATAGACTCAGACACTTTGCCTCCTAAGTCAGAGATGATTTTGATTGCCAATATTCAAGGTGAACCACTTCCGCAAGGCGTTGTTGGCTTCATCATCATGGGATCCCCCAGACTGCATTCATCAGGTCTCCTTCAAGGAAACACCTTATCAATGGTGCATGGTGGCACAGTCTTCCAAAAATGCTGCAACTTCATAGATGAGCCTGTGGTCATCTCAAAGGATGCCAACATTGGAAAATTTGTCTGCTTGTCTGCAGGGGACCAACTCCATCTCATGCAAGTACAGTCAATTCCACTTGTGTGCAATTCGGATGTGTGCACATTCCGGTTGTATGCACACACTCCTCCGGTCCCGATTCCATTACCATTACTATAGTGTTAAAAAATTTGGTTGTGTGCACTATGAGTTTCGGTTATGTGCACAATTCTGACAGCATTTAGCTGTCACTAGCAGTGGTAGTGAGCTGTTAACTGCATTGTTGAATGGCTGCTTTTGTTCAGCGCTTAAGTTTCCTGAGCTGTCCACTCCACAATCACAGGTAGTTAGCCTCTAATCTCTTTCAGCTGGTGTGAGGTGATGGGGTATGAAAAGCATCACTCCTGGATCCATTGAAATCAGCGAGCAGGTTTGGTGGTTCAAGTCAGTGACCTGCCTTCCCTGAGCAGACTCAATGCTGTGGACACATTATTTAGCTTCAATTGCTTTTTTAAAACAAGTGGAATTGACTGTATTTTTGGAGATCGAACCTGGAAAACAATCTACAGTTTTGCTGGGCAGATCCATTCTAATTCCCAGCCAAGAGCATGCAGTTTAGATGTTACTCCAGAAAAATGTTGGCATTTGATTTGTAAGTCCCGGACGAAATCCTATTGCCATCTCAGTCGATCGGATCATGTTGTCAGGTAGCTCATAAAACTACTGCAGACTGCCTATTTATTAACTGCTGCAGTATTTTTAACATGTTGACACAAGATAAAGTGTTTAATAAGCTGATGTTATGTTTTTACCGCAACCGCGATTCTCTCCTGTCTATAAAACTGCAATTTCGGTTTAGTGCATTTTTGGTTGTGTGCACACTTTCGGCTGGTCCCGAGGGTGTGCACACAAGCGGAATTGACTGTACCTCAGCCTGGTTCCATCAACTGTAATCCTGTCAGTACTATCATGACCACTCTAGCTTCAAAAAAGTTACCCCATAGTCAGTGACTATCCTCTTCAAAACTTCCAGCATCTCCCACAGAAAAACAACAACTTTTGAAATTCCTGGGGAATTATTCGGATGTCTTTGTAGGTCCAGATAATAAGCTTGGATGCTGTGATATCCTGCAACACACCATCGAGGTGCAGCCCAACCAGAAACCAGTCCATCAGCGAGCCTACAAAGTGGGACACAAACAGAAACAAGTCCTAGAGGACCTAATCAAAGACATGCTGGAACAAGACATTGTTGAAGAGTCTACAAGTCCCTGGGGTGCACCTTGCCTGCTGGTGGTAAAGAAGGGCAAAGGGTACTGCTTTGTGATAGACTACAGAAAACTCAGTGCCTACACGGTGCACAATGCTCATCTTTTACCTACAACTGAAGATGCCTTAGTTTTGGTGCAGCCAGCCCTGCTTACTTCACCACTCTAGACCTTCAGAGTGGGTTCTACCAAGTTTCCATTGATCCAGTTTCTCATTCATACACAGCATGGCACTGCTACTTGGGACTTTTTCAATTCAAACATCTGCCTATGGGACTTCAGAACAGTCCAGCCACATTCCAACGTGTTATGGAAGCTGTACTACATAGGTTGTCTTGGAAATCTTGTCTAGTCTACTTGGACGATGTTATTGTCTTCAGCAGAACTTTGCCAGAGCACCTCCAATATCTTAAAGAAGTGTTTGAATGTTTCAGACAAGCCAATCTTAAGCTTCACCCAGAGAAATGTTGTTTTGCACAGCATCAAATTCATCACCTGAGACATGTTGTTAGTTCTCAAGGCATCTCTCCAGATCCAGACAAGCTCTCAGTAGTCAAAGACTATCCAGAACCTAACAATCTGAAAGATCTTCAAGTTTTCCTGGGCTTGTCTGGCTACTACCGAAAGTTCATTTGCAACTATGCCAAGATTGCAGCTCCACTGTACGCCCTCACCAAAAAGGGATGTGACTATACATGGACTTCCGAATGCAAAGAGGCCTTTGACACCTTGAAAAAAAAACCTAATCTCTAATCCAGTATTGACTTACCCAAGGTTCAACCAACCCTTCAAGCTCTACTCAGATGCTAGTTCCTTTGCACTGGGAGCTGTGCTGTGTTCTGTCAAATTCAAGATGGAACAGAACCATGATCCTAGGTGATAGGTTTAAAAGCTTCATTGGCAAGCATTTAAACCAGCCAAAGGGGGGGGCACTGAAAAGGAGCAGGGAAATCCCAGCCCCCCCCAAAAAAAACAGGATAGCTAGCGAGGTAAATATCAAGATAGAGAAGCCAATGGGAGAAGGGAAGGGGTAAATGGAGAAAAAGGAAAAGGCAGTAAGGATAGGGACAGTGCTAAAAGGGGTAAGGCCATCAACAAATGGAGGGCAATGAGTAACAATGCCCGTAGTCTGGGTAACAAGCTCCCTGAACTAGTGACCTTGATGTAATAGGGATGCCTGGATATTGTGGCAATCACAGAAACATGGTACACAGAGAACCATGACTGGGATATCAACATACCAGGGTACACAATCTACAGGAGGGACAGGGAGGGCAGGAGAGGGGGAGGAGTAGCTCTCTACATAAGGGAAGGGACCAAAGCAACAGATCTAAAGGGTAAACAGGGAGGAGAGGAGGCATTGTGGGTCACCCTGGAGACAGGAAATGGCACCACAATCTGCACCGGGGTTGTATACAGACCCCCATCTCAAGGGCAGGAAATGGACCAGGAAATGATAGAAACCATCCTTAGGATGGCAGAAAAAGAGGAGATATTGTTGATGGGGGATCTGATATATAAATGACCTAGATGCCTCCTCACAACATATTAAGAATAGATGGGAGAGACAGTAGCGGCTCTAGCCACAAATGGTTACCTGGGCACAGCTGGGGCACAACAGATGGCAGCCAGGGCACTGATATATTGTTACTATGGGGGAAGCTCTGTACCATATGGGGCACCAACTGGGGCACAGCATTTTTTTACTGGTGTACATGCCCTGGCGGGCCCTGGTGTAGAGCCGCCACTGGAGAGAGACCTTAACCTCTCTCTTACAGACTTGCAATGGTCCCAGGTTTGGAGGAGCACTTGGAATACCTCATCTTCCCCAACCTGGAAGGAGTTTGGTTGGAAAGTGAGGACCCGCTCCTTTTTGGTCCCAGCTCAACTCAGTCATGCCAGCTCAGGGGCTGGTTCTGAGTGTTGGCGGCGATGTGGTGGGGACATGCGTCCCAGGCGCATGTTTTCTGGACCTGCCCAGGAATTACATCTTTCTGGGAGGAGGTCCAACAACATGTGTCTCAGATGTTTGAGGTCCAAGCACCCTTGGGACCTAAATATAGTTTGGTTTTGGGCATGATCCCACGGGAAATAAAGGGGAGAGAGGCTAAATATTTATGGTCGATTCTAATGATCGCAGCATTGAAATCCATCATTAAAAGGTGGCTAGTAAGTAACAGTCCTGATCTAAAGGAGTGGACCAAAATAATAGATACCATAATGGGCCTAGAGAAAATAACTTTCTCTCTCTCTCTCTCTCTCTCTCTCTCTCTCTCTCTCCTCACTCAGGCAACAAGACCACTTGTATCAGAATAGATGGACAAGGTGGCTCCTGTACGAGGGAAAAGAAGAACTTCAGAGCTAAGGGAAATAAGGGACAGAAGCCCCCAATGTAAAGTAACCAAAAATTAAAAAAATAAAAATAAAAAAAACTACTGAAAATACATCTTTGTAGACAAAGGGACGACAGTTACTTGAGATGCCGCGACTGCCTGGCCTTACCCATGTGGGGTTTCCTTGATAAACTGGACTGATATATAAGACCTATAGGATGAACTTATGTTATGTTTAGTTAACCTGGTAACTGTTTTGTAGATAGTTTTTACTTTAGTGTTGGTTGACTTTAAACCTCTGAACACTACAATAATTATAGAGGTACGATAGACTGTTTCTTTTTATTCTCTTTTCCTTTTTAATCCTTCTTAAAAATGTGATGATCCTGTAACAAATACATAATACTGGATGTATGAAGGAAGATCTACATATTTCTGTATTTGATCACTAATAAAACAAGTATAAAAAAACAAACATTGACAGACAATCTTAAAAATTGTTCATTAAGCACTGTCAGTGCCTTGGTAGAGTCCTCAGGTTCCTCTTCTTCTCCTCCTTTGCTTCTACTGCTGCACCTGCAAAACAACATGCAAAAGCACACAACGTCATACTACTTGACTCTAAACATTTTTATGAAAGGTTTTTCTATAAAAATATTTTGTACTTTTTGTGTGTGTGTGTGTGTGTGTGTTTGTGCAAAACAGTAAGACTAAAAAAAATTAAAACATTTGGGGGGGGGGGGCTAAAAGTCCACCTAAGTATAAATGTTCTTGGGGCTGGGACTTACCAGATAAAATGTCTCTGAAGACTGGTGGAATAAGTTCCAAAATTCTCAGGTGGGAACACTGCCCACTGGAAGTGTCCAGATATAAATGTCCAAATGGTCCAAGGTGGAAGTACTGTCCACAATACCCCTTGGGTGTTTTACCAGGTGTATGTAACAAACATCAACAGTCAAGAAAACAACAGAAACTTGGCCCTACCATTTCCTGCCTGAAGGGAGATCTCTGGGACTCACAGCTGCTGCTGGAGCTGTTGTCTGTAGACCTGCTGATTCAACTCCCTCTTGGACTCTGGAACTGGAAAACCAGACAAACTCATCCCCTTCTTCTTCAGGCGATGAACATGCAGTGGCAGTCGTCCTCTTCAGCCGATGCTCACTAGGGCATGTAGCCCTCCAACCATGGCTCAAAACTTCTTTTCTTCTTTGCCAATGTGGCAACTTTATACACTTGTGGCTCCAGGAAGGTGCAAATCTGGTCTTACCAGGAAGTCTCCTCATGAATATGAGTTCAGATGAGGCTTGTACACAATGGTGCCATCTGGACATTGCATTGGCATACTGTGTTGAACTTCTTGCCTCCCCTCTTTGTCCATGACAATCACTGCATTCACGTGGAGAGTCCAGCTAGTCTTCCATATATTAATGCATTCTTCACACCTTCTTTTCGGTTCTGCTGTTCTGCCCTTTGGTCCGTGGCCATTCTCATGGCTTTCTCCATAAGTCATGTCTCACAAAAGTCCTCTGTTTCACACCAGACCCATCATGGCAGATATGGGTACTGGTCTCTGAAAAGTTCCTCTGTTTTTCTGTAGATGAGTCTTTCTTCTTTCCTACTCTTGGGTAGACGCCATTCACCAAACTGACCAGGCGGTGGCCAGATCTGGTTGTCTGAGGCTTCTTGGTACCACAATGGTAGGATACTGTTGTAGTCCCACCTTCTCTTCTTCCTCAGCTGTCAAAGACTCTTCTTGAACAATGGTGGCATCAGGCAAAGCAGTAGTGGCATCTGGCAGGATGTCTCTCGGGTCTGGTCTGCGGATCCCAGATCTTCTGCTGGCTTCTTCAGTTTCTCCCGGGCATTGGGCTCCAGCTTGAGCCCCAAGACTTCTTCTGTGGCTTGACCTGGAACAGCCTGAGGGCCAGGGCCACACTCCTCAACCTCACAGCTGGGCATCCAAACCCCAGGGTGAAATGTAGACAGTGCCCAGCATTGACACTGCCCGGCTGATCCCTCAGACTGTCCGCTGCCTTCTTCCTCCCAGGCTCTTCCTCACTTGGAAGGCTAGCTTCTGATCGAGAATGGCTGGCTCTCTGAAGCAGCTGTAGCCACTCTTTACAAAATTCTTCTGGATCTTCATCTCCCTCTTCAGATGTTACAGTATCAGCATTAGTACCCCATCTAGCCACCAGTCAGACACAGCTGGCTTGGACCCTGACAGGCCTAGAGGGTTGACATATCCATAGGTCTCTCTACAGGCCTGCCAGAGAGGTATGGACAGGACATCTCTCCCATGATGGTAACACAATGCACACACTGATACTGGCCATTTAGGTAGCGGCATGTCATCTGGAGCCCCAGCTTACCCTGTGCTTTCATTTAGCTCTCTCAGCTGCTCTTCCTGCTGGCTGACCCAGGCATACAGATGTGGTGGATAGTGCTTTTCTCCACTGCCATCCATGTTCCTGGTTGCTGCAAAAATACACACAACAGTTTAAGTGGAGCTGGTTGCACTTAACATTGTCTTCCAATAATAACTTGGCCAGATGGGGGGAAGGGGAAAAGCATCTAGTTTCCGCTCCCCACTCCCATTCTTTACCACTTAACTTTTGCACTGTAACTCATCTTGTTACAGTCCAGTTTACTTAGAGGTTTCACAAGCAACTTGTCACTGCAGCATTTCCTTTACTCACTATGCTTAACTGTGCTCAGAGATTTGCATGCTGAGCTTGAATTCTCATTGTGCCATACATAGGCCTCACAGTCTTGTCCCCGAATCCCCTGCCTACTATTTCCTGCCAAATAGTTTCTCCAAACTTCTCTCTGCATTTACAATTTTGTACCTGCTGTAACCTGCATTTTAAGTTTTGACTCCATCTTTGTCCCATGCCTATGCCCAACTTGCATGCAGAAACAGTCACTTTACTGGCAATTTGCCACATTTACATTTGTTAGCTGCTTGAGAGATTTTTGAAGCGTCACAGTTCAGATGCACTCACAGTCCAGCTAATTCTTTGCAGCTTTTCCTTTTACGTTCCATTCTGGTCGAACAGACCGTGACTGCTCAACGTTGAGTGAAATTCACTTCTTGGGTGGTCTTGACTGTGGCAACTAACTCCCAGTGTAAGTTACACCCACACAAATGGACTGAAGGCTGCCTGCCCTTTGGGGTTTGCCCATCGCCCACTCCAGATTAACTTTAAACACAGTCCAAATCAACAAATCTCTACAAGTCTTGAAGTCCTTGTCTCACTGTAGCTGCTATATGAGCTTCAATTTCTCCACGACTCTCCCATCCCCTCACACACACAGAACTCAGTCCAAAGGGGTGGGACTTTTTTGCTTGAGCCAATCATTTGATACCATGCAAATTAGTGCAGTGGCAAACTCTCTCTTTCCTTTCAAACACATACTGGCTCTCTGGGAAGGATTTTAAACTTCAGTTTACACTTTTCTTTTTCTCTTGCTGCTCAGACCCCAGCTTGAAACCAGTTGCCTTCATAGTTAAAACATCTTGTTGCAGGTGCTTCACCACCACATTCGTCAACCCAGGTCATTTTCTGAGGCAACCAAACCCTGATATCACCGGATGAGCCCCCATTTTGTGTAACCACCCCTTCCTGACCCTGGGCAAAACAGTTGACATGAGTGTTTGGGCACCTGACAATATGTCTTTGTCTTGGGGATCTTCTTGTGTCAGAACTCAGGTGAAAAGGGGGCACACAAAAGAACATTTGTATTTGTAACTTGGGTGCCGTGTACCAATGGGCTACTACCCCTGCTTGATGACCTGAAAACAAGTTGAGGGGTCTGGGCTCAGGTTCAGATCCCACGCCCTGCTATGGTTGGCTCTAAACTACATTTCTGCCCATCCCTCTTCTGGGTTATGGACATGAGGCTACTTTGGGATTACTTATCTCAGGGGTGAACACCCCAGGTCCCCTCAATTATCAAAGTATCCAAATCTGTAGGATTCATCTACTGGACAATAGATGTCCTCCAAACTGCATGCAGCAATTTCAGTGGAATTATTCTGATCACACAAGCTTTCTCCTTCTTAGCCAGACAGAGTGTGCCAGTAGCATCTCTGGACAGCAGGGATGCAACTTGTTTCCATCAACAAATCCATACTGCGAATGCACCATTTGTGACTAAAACCATCCTTCTACAGTGTCTGAAGTATCACTTCTCAAACCTTGCAGGAATTCCCTGAGCTCACGGGGCAGATCCTGACCATTCCCAACACTGGACAGCACTTTACTCTCCAAGTATCTCACAGTGGGGTGAGGTATCCCCAAAGTTATGGCTGCTGAATTCATCTCCATGCAGGAATCTGCACCCAACATGGGTGCAGAACTGTAGACAGCCATCACCACTACTACTCCATGCTGCTCTCTTTTAGTCAACATTGAGGTTGACAGGGACAGATGAGAGGAGTCACCTCTCCTGAGGCCCGCTTAGCCAGCCCCACATTCCTCCTCTACACACTAGCAGAAAGCAACTCACTACTGCAGCAAGATAGGGGAGGCAGTATAACTCAGTGGTTTAAGGCTCTGAGCTGCAAATCTGGTGACAGCCAGCAGACCAGACCTGGGTTTGAACCCACAGCTTCCACTTACATATTGTGTGACCCTGAGCAAGTCACTTAACTTCCCTGTGCTCCCAGGTCGTACCTGCAAAAAAGCTTTCAGCTTAGTGTGCTACTCCTGGTTAAACAACTACAAAAAAACAAGCATTTGTCAATGCTGAATGTTGATTGTGTTGGTGTGTTGAGCTTGCTCACTGCCCCTCTGTCACTCAATCAGTCTGTTTCTCCTGGTGCTGCAGGCTGCTCTTTTGTACTGGGCTCCTGCTTGCGTTGGCACTTTGTTCTGCCCACTAAGAAATCTGCAGCTGTCCTGACAGAGCTCCATTGAGGTGGCTCACTCCCCCTCTGTCACTCACTCATTCTGTTTCTCCTGGCGCTGCAGGCTGCCCTTTTGTACTGGGCTCCTGCCTCCAATGGTGGCTTTTTCTGCCCACAAAGAAATCTGCAGCAGTCCCGACACAGGTCTGTTGAGCCTGCTGACTCCCCCCTCTCTCACTCACTTGTTCCGTTTCTGCCAGCGCTGCAGGCAGGCCTTTTGTACTGGGCTCCTGCCTGCGTTGCCACCTTTTTCTGCCAACAAAGAAATCTGCAGCAGTCACGATACAGCTCCATTGAGCTCGCTCACTCCTTCTCTCTCACTCACGCATTGTTTCTCCCAGTGCTGCAGGCTGCCCTTTTGTACTGGGCTCCTGCTGCATCGGCACCTTTTTCTGCCCACTAAGAAATCCACGGCTGTCCCGACAGAGCTCCGTTGAGGTCGCTCACTCCCCCTGTGTCACTCACTCATTCTGTTTCTCCTGGTGCTGCAGGCTGCCTTTTTGTACTGGGTTCCTGCCTCTGTTGGCACCTTTTTCTGCCCACAAAGAAACCTGCAGCAGTCCTGACAAAGCTCTGTTGAGCTCGCTCACTCCTCTTCTCTCAATCGCTCATTCCGTTTCTGCCAGCGCTGCAGGCTACCCTTTTCTATTGGGCTCCTGCTTGTGTTGTCGCCTTCTTCTGCCCAAAAAGAAATTTGCAGCGGTTACAATAGAGCTCCATTGAGCTCGCTGACTTCCCCTCTCTCACTCGCTCATTCTGGTTTTCCTGCCACTGCAGGCTGCCCTTTTGTACTTGGCCCCTGTGTGCATTGCTGCCTTTTTCTGCCCACAAACAAATCTGCAGCAGTCCAAACAGAGCTCTGTAGAACTCACTCACTCCCCCTCCCTCACTCGCTCATTCTGTGTCTCCTGCTGCTGCAGGCTGCCCTTTTGTACTGGACTCCTGCCTGCAGTGGCGGCTTATTCTGGCCAGAAAGAAATCTGAAGCAGTCCCGACACAGCTCCATTGAGCTCGCTCACTCCCCCTCTCTAACTCACTCATTCCATTTCTGCCAGCGCTGTCAAGCTGGAATTTTGTATTGCACTCCTGCCTGAGTTGTCACATTTTCAGCCCACAAAGAAATCCACAGCAGTCACAATAGAGCTCCGTTGAGCTCGCTCACTACCGCTCTGTCACTCACTCGTTCTGTGTCTCATGGCGCTGCAGGCCATGCTTGTGTATGGGGCTCCTGGCTGCGTTGGCACCTTTTTCTGTCTACAAAGAAATCCACAGCTGTCCTGACAGAGCTCCGTTGAGGTCGTTCAGTCTCCCTCTGTCACACGTTCATTCTGTTTGTCCTGGCGCTGCAAGCGGCCCTTTTGTACTGGGCTGCTGCCTGCATTGGCACCTTTTTCTGCCCACAAAGAAATCTGCAGAAGTCCTGATAGAGCTCCGTTGAGCTCACTCAGTCCCCCTGTCTCACTCACTCATACTGTTTCTCCTACCGCTGCAGGCTGGCCTTTTCTACTGGGCCCCTGTTGCATTGATGCCTTTTTCTGCCCACAAAGAAATCCACAGCAGTCCTGACAGCGCTCCGGTGAGTTCGCTCACTCCCCCTTCCTCACTTGCTCTCTCATTCTGTTTCTCCCAGTGCTGCAGGCTGCCCTTTTGTACTTGGCTCTTGTGTTGGGGCCTTTTTCTGCCCACAAACAAATCCACAGCAGTCCCGACAGAGCTCAGTTGAGTTCGGTCACTCCCCCCTCTCTCACTCGTTCGATCTTAATCTGTCCCAAACACAGATTTCCCACAGCAACCGTGCTATTCTCCGGCAGGAGTGCAAAAACATATTTTATCCAGGATGTGAAAAATGACAGCTATACTGTTCATAAGGAGGTGTGAAAAATGCCACTGTTGAAAGTGTGGTGTGGAAATATTACAAATTTGCGAAGTTACAAGGGTGCGTAGAAACAGTTCAATGCACGCTTGTAACCCAGTCATGTTATAGAGTTTCATCACCAAATCTTCAACATAGGGATTTTAGGACCTCTGCTCATGAACAGTGCCACTGTCATTTTCTTAATCTGTCCCAAACACTGATTTCCCACAGCAACCGCTCTATTCTGCACCGGAAGTGCGAAAATGCATTTTGGCCAGGTTGGGAAAAATGACAGCTGCACTGTTCATAAGTAGGTGTGGGAAAATGGCAATGTTGAAAATCTGTAGTGAAAACATTATAAATTTGCAAAGTTACGATGGTACAAGCACATAGCATACGCTTCATTTATGAACATCGTGACAAATTTTAACATAGGCATTTTAGGGCCTCTATTGATGAACAACATCACTGTCATTTTCTTACTGTATCAGCTGATTTCCCACAGCAACCGTGCTATTCTGCGCTGGAAGTGCGAAAACACATTTCTGCCAGGATGTGAACAATGACAGCTGTACTGTTCACAAGGAGGTGTGAAAAAAGCCAATTTTGAAAATACACCATGAAAATATTGCAAATGGATGAAGTTATTAACATGCGTAACAACTGCTAAGCGCATGCTCGTAAAACAGTCATTTTTTGGATTTTTTTCCACCAAATTTGCAACATAGGCTTTTTGAGAGCCCACCTCATGAACACTGGCACTGTTGTTTTGTTAATGGGCCCCAAAAGGTGATTCTGCGCAGTGACCTCAAAATCACCTTTTCAGGACGATTAACACCATAACAGTTCAAGAATTCATGAGGAGGTGTCCCAAAAACCCCATGTTGAAAATCTGGTGCCAAAATTCCCAAAAATGCCTGAAATATGCAGCAAAGTTGAAAAACCCTATTTATTCCATTATACAGCTTACCGGCATTTCCTCAGTTTGCAGTCGGCTTTGAAGAGTGCAGACGTGTTCCCGGTCCACCGAAGTTCACCTCGCCGGATTCTGGAGGTAAGTATGGGGTGAGGAGGGAGGTGTGGGAAACAAAACTGCGAGTGGGTGGCGCGAGTTGTGGGAGGGGCAGGAGACCACCAAGGGACAGCTTACTTTTATAGGGTTAAAAAAAAAGTCGCGGGACAGTTTTTATTTCACAGGGCATGTGGCGTGCTTGGGGTGGGCTCCCAGCATGCCACGGACTCTTTGTTTGGGGGCAGCAGTAGCTGATGGGGATTGGACACCCGGTCAGCACACAACAAAGGGGGTTTAGATTATGCCAGCGAGGGATTAGGCACCCGTCGGTAGACAATAAAAGTGAGGGGAGGGGGTTGGTTACAGAATGCCGACGGGGAGTGGGCTCCCCCATTGGCAAAATCAACATTTTGGCACTGAAGCCGATGTGGATTGGGGCCCCCGTCGGCAAATAAACACGGTGGGGGGGTTATATTGTTTGTGAACACGGTGGCTAGCCGCCGCCATGTTCTCAAACAATATCAGTCTTTCTATATCCCGCCTTGCAATGACGGGTTACTCCCTCATTGCAGCAGATGGCTTACACTGCAACGACGAGGTGGCCCCTGATTGCAGCAGCTAAATTGTCACAAGCTGATGACAGCGCTCCAAACTACTGTAACCGGCTGTGTCCCCCATTATTGGTGGACATCACACACGCCCCAAAATGCCGTGCCAGTATTGGCCTCAACAGTGCCGTACCTCCAGAGCCTGCTTCGGCACCAAGCTGCCGCTATATGTTTCTTGTGCTGCACGCAATCAACATAAAAAAAAAAAAGATTCCAAAGAGCATTATGCTGCTGCGAGAGTACCATCCACTTGGAACCTCTGCCATGGTGATTGACAGGAGCTGCCAAGGGAGTCCCAAGCAAGTTTGAAACCCGGAATGCCCAGCTTTTTAAGGACAATTAAACAAGCATACTTAAGGGGTAAAGCAAATCATAAATGCTCCTGCCCAGCGATAAAGTCAGGGCTGCTTAGTTACCTCATCATAGTCTTTACTTCATTTTGTGGTTTATAAACTCATCAGAACCCTGCAAAGATTTCTCTGAAATGTAAACAAAGCCCCCGAGCAGCTCAGATGCCCAGCCACCACTCGACTCACAAAATGGCGATGATGATTATCAGTTAAAGCAGAAAGAGGCTGGGAAGGCAGTCAGAATAGCAAAGGCCAAAACCGAGGAAAGGATAGCCAATTCTATTAAGAAGGGGGATGAGACCTTTTATAGATACATTAAGGATTGAAGAAAGACCAAAGGAGGGATACTGAGGCTTAATAAAGGGGAGGGAATGTTGGTAGAGGGTGACAGTGAAAAAGCAGGGATACTGAATGAATATTTCTGCTCAGTATTCAGAAAGGAAGAGGAGGGGGAGGTACCTAAACCAAACAAGAGAAACACTCTGTAGACGGGGGTTGATACCAGTCCATTTACAGAAGAAAGGGTTCTGAAAGACCTACTAAAATTGAAGGTGGACAAAGCAATGGGGCCTGATGGGATTCACCCGAGAATTCTAAAAGAAATAAGGGGAGAACTAGTGACACCACTGACTATCCTTTTTAACAAATCATGGGAGGATGGTGCGGTACCTGAGGACTGGAGATGGGCAGATGTGATTCCCCTTCACAAAAGTGGGAGCAGGACAGAGGCAGAAAACTACAGACCAGTTAGTTTGACCTCAGTGGTAGGGAAAATGATGGAATCACTTCTGAAGGAAAGAACTGTTGAGTACCTAGAGGCCAGTGGGGCACAGGACCCAAGGCAGTGTGGATTCACAATGGGAAGGTCGTGTCAGACGAATCTAATAGATTTCTTTGACTAGGTGACCAAAGTAGTAGACCAGGGAGGGGTTGTGGACATGGTCTACCAAGATTTAACAAGGCATTTGATACAGTCCCACACAAAGATTAATACACAAGTTAGCCAGCCTTGGAGTGGGTCCCAAGGTGGTAGCCTGGATAAAAATTGGCTAGACAACAGGGCATAAAGGATAGTAGTAAATGGAGTACACAGTGAAGAAGGAGGGTTACTAGTGGGTGCCGTGAGGGTTCAGTACGGGACGGTCCTTTTTAATGTCTTTATAAGTGACATTGCAGAGGAACTGGAAGGAAAAGTATGTCTCTTTGCAGGCGACACAAAGATCTGCAACAGGGTTGATACACAAGATGGAGTGAAAAGGATGAGAAGGGACTTGGCAAGGTTGGAGGAATGGTCAAATGTATGGCAGCTCGATTCAATGCAAAGAAATTCAAGGTAAAGCACATGGGAAACAAAAAAACCAGGAAGCGTATACAATGGGGGTGAGATACTGACAACAGTAAAAATGGAAAGGATCAGGGTAATTATATCAGATGACCTAAAGGTGGGCAAGCAATGTGAGAAGGCAGTAAGGAAGGCTGGGGGATACTGGGATGCATAGGAAGAGCATCAAGTAGAAAACAGGAAGTTGTTATCTCTCTGTACAGACAGTTGGTGAGACCCCATCTGGACTACTGTGTGCAGTTCTGGAGACCCCATCTCTGCAAAGACATAGACAGAGTGGAGGCTGTCAGAGGAGGGCAACCAAAATGGTACAGGGTCTGCACCAGAAGACATCTAAGAAAGACTAAAGGAGCTTAATATGTATACCCTTGAGGAAAGAAGGGAGAGAGGGGACATGATAGAAACTTTCAAGTACCTCAAGGGAATCAACAAAGACCAAGAAGGTAGCATCTTTCAGAAAAAGAGATGTGCAAGAACAAGGGGGCACGATTTGAAGATAGAAGGGGGACGGCTCAGAGGTAATGTGAGGAAGTATTTTTTCACTGAGAGGGTTGTGGATGCATGGAACAGCATCCCTGAGGAGGTCGTGGAGTCAAGAACAGTGGAGGAATTCAAGAATGCATGGGACAGACATAAGGCAGTCCTAGTGGGGGGTAGGAGGAAGTAAGCTGTTGGTTAACTAGGATCTGCAGCTTATCTGTTAGGTAGGAAAATGGGCCGACTAGGTGGGCCAAGCGGTCCTTATCTGCCGTCAAATTCTATGTTTCTATGTGATGATGTAATCCGAGTGACTCCACTCCAATTCTTTCCTTGAAACCTATGGGCATTGCTTTTAAATGTTGGATATTTCCACTAAAGGTACATATAAGTATAGATATTGATACCTAGCTTATGCATCGGAGTCTGATGCATAAGCTAGATAGCAATGCGTATGCTTATATGTACCTACAGTTGCAATATCCAACATTTAAAAGCAGTGCCCACAGGTTTCAAGGAGAAAACTGGAGCGGAGTCGCTCTGATGACATCATCACCATTGGCACATCGGTGCCATTTTGTGAGCCAAGTGGCGGCTGGACTTCTGAGCTGCTTGGGGGCTTTGTTTACATTTCAGGGAAATCTTTGCAGGGTTCTGATGAGTTTATAAACCACAAAATGAAGTAAAGACTATGACGAGGTAACTAAGCATCCCTGACTTTATCACTGGGCAGGAGTATTTGTGATTAGCTTTACCCCCTAAGTATGCTTATTTAATTGTCCTTTAACTAATAACCCACTAAAATACCAGGGTCCTAGTAACCCTAGGGGGAACCTGGGGGTTACAATAGAAACAAAATGTGTTAGCACAAAAGGGCCGCTTGTTCCACCCAGTCTTCCCAGGTGGTCCTTGTCTAGTCTGTCTCCGCAGACCCTAACTGGTCTACAGTGACCATCTCTCCTCCCTGTCTATTTACTAATATTCTCCTAGGTCTAACCCAAGCATGTTTGAAGCCTCCTACTATTTCTGCAGTACCACTGCTGCTGGCAGTCTGTTCCAGGTGTCCACCACTCTTTCAGTGAAGTAGTACTTCCTCCTATCCCTCTTAAACTTCCTCTCTTTAGCTTCATCGAATGCCCTCTGGTCCCAAGAGGCTCTTTCTCATTTGAAAGAGACTCCTTTCCTGCATCCTGTTCATCCCTATGAGCTACTTGAAGGTCTCTATCATGTCCCCTCTTGCTCGCCTCTCTTCCAGGGTGTACATGTTGATATCCCTCCGTTTCTCTTCATAGGGGTTTTGATCCAACCTCTGTACCATTTTAGATGCCTTTCTTTGCACTGTCACCATCCTGTCTATGTCCTTTTTGAGGTGCAGCATCCAGAACTGGATACAATACTCCAGGTGGGGTCTCACAAGTGAGCGATACAGTGGGAACACCATCTCCCTCCTTCTGCTGGAAATACCTCTCCCTATGCATCCCACTGGCCCTACCCACTGCTTTGTCACACTGCTCCGCAACTGCTCTGCCACTTTGAGGTCATCAGATATGATAACCCAAGGTCCCTTTCCTACTTAGTAAATGTCATTACCTCTCCCCCTCCTATACTCAACTTCTGGGTTCCTATGCCCTAGGCGAAGGATTTTGCACTTTTTGGAGTTGAACCCCAACTGCCATGCTTTTGACCACTCCTTGAGTTTACCATGGTCCCTATACATTTACTCCACCCCTCCTGAGTGTCCACTCTATTATAGATTTTGGTGCCATCTGCAAAAAGGCATACCTTCCCTTCCAGTTCTTCCGCAATATCACTTATGAAGACATTGAAGAGGATCGGTCCCAGTATTAAGCCCTGCGGCAACCTGCTGGTCACTCTCCCCTCATTAGACTGAGAGCTGTTAACCACTACCCTCTGTCTTCTATCCATTAACCAGTTCCTTACCCATTACACCACTTTTGGTCCTACCCTTAGGCTGCTCAATTGTTTTATCAATCTCCTGTGCAGTACAGTGTTGAAGGCCTTGCTAAGTCCAGATAAGCCACATTCACTGCCCTCCCTGATCTATGTCATTTGTCACCCAGTTAAAGAAATCAATCAGATTTGTCTGGCATGACCAACCCCCATCCCCCATAAATCCATGCTGCCTTCATACTTGTAGCCCCGTGGATGCCCTTTCCTTTAACAGGGTTTACATTAATTTCTCCACTACTGAGGTAAGACTGACCTGCCAGTAGTTGCTAGTCTCCTCCATGCTGCCACTGTTATGTAGATGGACAAGATCTGGTCTCCTCCAGTCCTCCAGAACCATGCCTGTTTTCAGTGAGCTGTTGAATAAGGCCATCAGTTGGGCAGCTAGAAGCTCCCTGAGTTCCTTTAGTACCCTTGGGTGTAACCTATTCAGCCCCATAGCCTCACCCACCTGTAGAGCTGCAAATCCCTTCAGGCCTCTCCTCTGAAAATGGACTTGTGTCCACTCCCTCCTTGTTCCTGCTGCTGCCTGGTGGTCCCTTCCCCCCCCTCCCCAGTGTGAAGACTGAGCGTAAGTACCAGTTCAGGATGTCGGCTTTTTCTTGATCCTTTTCTGTGCAGTCTTCCCCTGTTGCCTCCTTATTCTCACTATCCCTCCCTTGCTTTCCTCTTCTCATTTATGTACCTGAAGAAAGTATTATCCCCTTTACCTATTCCTTTGGCTGTCCCTTCCTCTGTCTGCACCTTTGCACCCCCCTTCCTGGCTTTCCTGCATCTGTCTGATTAATTTGCTATTCTGCCCTGTCTTCCTCCTTCTGCATTTCCGTATAACGCCTGAATGCCACCCTTTTTTCCCTCACTACCTTGGCGTCCTCCCTAGAGAACCAGAAAGGTCTATTTTTCCTTCTACTTTTACTTATTTCCTTCATGCAGAGGCTGGCTACATTAATTATGCTCTCCCTTAAGTTTCCCACAGTTGCTTTACCCCTCCCTGGCAATTCCCCCCCACGAGGCAGTTTTTGAGGCAGTCTCACATTTCTTTAAATTCAACCGCCTAAAGCCCAGAGCCCTTCTTCCCATGTGGTTTGCCTCTGTTCCCATCTAAATCTTAAACTACACTGTACAGTGATCATTGGTACCTAGTGGACTGCCCACTGTGACATCTCTAATGCCATCCTGGTTTGTAAGCAGCAGGTCCAATACTGCCCCATCCGTAGTGGGTTCCTTGACTAGCTGCCTGAGAGAGTGAGAGTCCAGCCTCTTCAGCTGTGACTGACTTGAAGGGGTCTGCAGCCTCCGGAATGGTGGCAGGGTGCTGGGCCTGGGTGGTAGTGGTCCACTCTGGTGAGAGTTCCAGAGACTGGGGACACAGCTGGACCAGAGTGATAAAGAAGAAGGAAGGGACTGGCAGTATAGCCTAGAGGTTAGAGTAACCAGCTGTGAATGAGCTTGGTACATCCAGTAGACCTGGGTTTGAGTCACAGCTTCCATGTGCATACTGTGTGAATGTGTACAAGTCACTTAACCTCCCCAGGCCAGTACTCCCAGGTTGCCCCTGAAAACAAGCTCTTGTGCCTAGTGGGCTTTATCTGGTTACCAAAAAAAAAAAAAATAAAAGAACTACCAAGGATGCCAGCAAGTAGCAGGAGTATAGAATCACAAGTCCTGCCTTGGAAGGAAGGGAAGATTGAGATCTGATGGGCATCTGGGAGTAGTGGAGGGCCACCCCTCAATGGAGATTGCTGGGATCCTTTTGGATCCACTCCCATCAAAAGTACACAATGTAGAGAGCAGATATGTAAGCACACTTTCATTGAATTGCTCTGTGTGAGCCATTCAACACAGGTGTAATATCAGAGGATTGTAGAAGGGCACATGTGATCCCGCTACACAAATCTAGCAGAAGGGGGGGAGGCAGGAAACTATAGACCAGTCAGCCTCACTTCAGTAGTGGGGAAGGTCATGAAGACATTCCTTAAAGAAAGCAACGGGGCAATAGTGGGGCATCTAGAAGCCATCAGAGCCCAGGACCATAAGCAACACGGATTCACAGTGGGCAGGTCATATCAGACAAATCTGAAATTCAAAAGTTCAAAGTTTATTCAAACACAGATGTACCAAAAGACATTTACACTGTGTTACATCACATAATTAAATAGGAGACATATGGTTAAAATTATACATATTAAATTGTAAGGTGACTTAAATTTAAGATGCCAAATAGCTAAAACTGCCATAGACATAATTGCAGTAATTTTAGAACTTGTTCACAAAATGTTGCCACTCCATAAATAACATTCATTTTGTCCAAAGCTAGCAGATATTGGATATGATCTTCAACAGTTTTTAATGTATAATGTTGTAAGAGTGGTTCAATCTATTTTGCTCTTTCATCAACTAATTCCAAACATTCCACCAACATATGGGCCAGGATAGTGGTCTTCACATTTTTACATTTACAACCCAGTTTTTATCCAATAGCACCCCTCCTCATTTTATATTGCAAATTAATAACTTCCATACTACTAAGTCTTAAATTACACAATATATTTCTGTGCCACTTGTTTTCACAATATATGAGATAATATTCAGTATCACCATTCAACTTTAAGCGTGAGTAAAGACCTCTTGCATCTATTTCATGTATTTTAGTTCCATCTTTCTGGTTTGCAATATCACAAATTCTACAAGTTATTTCATTTACAAACAGGTTTACACTACTCCTTGCTTTATTTGACCATATGTTTTAACCCCCATTTTCTTCACTACTAGGTTAAGTGTTGAGAACCAGGATATAGGAGAGGGACAAACCTCAAGTTGTAGCAGACAATCTTCCCAACATAAATGCGGAAGTCTATCCTTGGACATCTTTGTTATTTTTGTCCAATATTTAATTGCTCTCACCATAATCCTGGCAATCAAAGGACACAGTCCCGTTTCAGGCCTCATAAAGGCTGTTGGGCAATCCCAAGGTAGATTTAGTGAATTTCTCAAAAAGGAATTTTGAATAGTTTCAATTTTTGACTCATTTGTAGTAAGGCCCCACACTTCACTTCCATAAAGGGTCTGGCTTATAGTCTTTGCTTCATATGATAATTTTAGAGCTACAAATGAGTTTCCTGCAAACTTAACTGCAAATGAACTGATTGCATTCAATGAACTATAGACATTGTTCCTTACATCAGAGAAATGGGCATTCTAAAACAGGTTACTTTCTACCATGACCCCAAGATATTTATACTCTTTTACTTCCTCCAGTTTTGTGCCATTTATTTCCCAATACTTTTTCATAACTCTCTTTCTACCAAATGTCATTATTTTCATTTTTTTTCTACATTCATCTCTAGATCTAACTTACTAAATGAATTCACGAGACTTGTAACACCCCTCCTAAGACCTAATGGGGTTTTGGAAATAACAGTAGTATCATCTGCATACATCAGTAGTTGGATTTTCTCCTTATTAACAATGGGTAGAAATGTGTCCGTTTTTGATATATTGTTTACCAACATTTCTATATAAAGATTAAATAAAAAAGGCACTAGTAAACACCCTAGCTTAGCCCTTTTACTAATTTTTATTTCCGTGGAAAATGCCCCGTGTCTGGTATAACAAACTTGTGCTGTTTTATTGTAATGTAACCACTGAAGCATCTCTAACAACTGCTTATCAATATTTAATGATGCTAATAACTCCCATAATTTACTCCTGTTCACAGAATCAAATGCAGCCCTTATATCCACAAAACATACATAAATCAAACTCTTTTTCTGGGATACATATAGATCCACAACATAATTGAGTGTAAATATCAAATCCACAGTACTGAAATATTTCCTAAATCCACACTGGTCATTTGAAATTAGTTTTTTTTCCCTCCAACCACTGTGTCAGTCTTTAGAGCAATAGTATCATCTGCATACATCAGCATACATATTGTTCCTCTGCCCAGTCTGCAGATGTTGGGAGACACTGCAGACTTGGGCAGAGGAACAGTGGTGGTGTTGGGGGACTTAAACATGCCAGGAACAGACTGGGACACTTTGACATCTTCTGTGACCAGGGAACAGAGGTTATTGGATGTCTTTCAAGACACATTCCTAACTCAGCAGGTGGGGGAATTGACCAGGGAGGTGCGGGTACTGGATATGGTCCTGGCAGACAGTGACCAGATTGGGGCCTGGAGGTAAGGGACCCGTTGGTGGGGCGTGACCATGCCATGGTCTGGTTCTGCCTGGACCTAGGAGGGTTAGAAGGCTGCACAAAGACAGAGGTAACTGACTTCAGGGGAACAGATTTTAAGGAAATGGGAAGGACCCTTAAGGAGCATTTGGATGTGATTGGGTCAGACATGGATGCTGATAGTAGGTGGGAAATCATCAGGAGAGGGGTGCAAGATGCTACCAGTACCTGTGCAAGAGTAAGATGAAAATGCGGTAGGGCCCGAAAACCCTGCTGGTGGACCAGGGAGGTCCAGGAGGTGGTGCGGGGAAAGAAGGCAGCCTATAGGCAATTCAAATGCTCAAGGAGTGAAAGGGATTGAGGGGAGTATGAGCTGATGGCTAGAAGGGCCACTAGGGTGGTAAGGGCAGCTAAGGCAAAGAAGGAGCAGAACCTGGCCAGGGAAATTAGAAGAGGGAACAAGGGGTTCTTTAGATACATTGGGGAAAAACGAAGGGTGAAGGGGCAGATTAGCAGGATTAAATCAGGGGAGAGATGGGCACAAGACCCGGGAGAGCAGGCTGAGGTACTAAATGAGTATTTCACCTCAGTTTTCACCAAGGAAAATGGGGGTGCTGCATCATACATGAGAGGAGACAGAGATACTGAGGAGGGGGGGACCCTTACTGATCGGTGGGTCTGGGGAGAGGGGGAGGCATCACTGGCAGGAGGGGAGGGGCTAAGCAGGGAGAAGAGGTACCGAGGGAAATCACAACAGAGAGTGAGGAAGCCCTCAGCTCCCTTAAGACAGAGAAAGCACGGGGCTGGATAAATTACATCCCAGAGTGCTGAAGAAACTTCTGGATGTTCTGGCAAAACCCTGGTGGAGCTTTTCACCATCTCTCTGAGGGCAGGGTGGGTGCCCCAGGACTGGAAGGTGGTGCATATAGTGCCTATCCACAAGGGGGGATGAAGGGAGGTGGCAGGGAACTACAGGCCTGTCAGCCTGACATCGGTGGTGGGCAAGGTGATGGAGGGCATTGTCAAGGAGGAGGCTGGGGGACCTAGAAAAGTCAGGGTGCCTGGATGATAGACAGCATGGATTCATCCCGGAAATCATGTCAGACAAACCTTGTGGAGTTCTATGATTGGGTGACGAGTGCCTTGGACCTGAGTAGACCAGTGGACATCCTCTTTCTAGACTTCAGCAAGGCATTTGACTCTGTTCCTCACGTGGGCCTGTTGGATAAGCTGGGAGAAATGGGAATGGGGAACCAGATGATCAGATGGATAGGCAATTGGCTCCAGGACTGGACCCAGAGGGTCGAAGTTGGCGGGATAGTCTCATCCCCAAGGAGGGTCATTAGTGGGGTCCCACAGGGATCAGTCCTTGGGCCTCTCCTGTTCAGTGCCTACATCTCTGACACAAATACAGGAATCAGAAGTGAGATGAGTCTCTTTGCGGATGACTCAAAACTGGGGGTAGTGGTGGATGGGGAGGAGGGAAGGGTGACCCTACAGGGAGACCTGGAGGCTCTGGAAAGATGGTCTAGAAAGTTGAAGTTGAGGTTCAATGCAGGGAAATGCAAGGTACTCCACCTGGGGGCCAGAAACCCAGGCCAAGTGTATACCCTGGGGCAGGGGAAACTGCTACAAGTCTTGATGGCTGAGAGGGACCTGGGGGTGGTGGTGGATGTCAAGATGAACAACTCGGAGACTTGTAGGAGGGCAGCAGCCAAGGCCAACAGGATGCTGGGATGCATCACTAGGGGGATCACCTCCAAAAGAAGGGAAGTGATACTCCCTTTATATAACTGCTTGGTGAGGCCGCACCTCAAGTACTGCATGCAGTTTGAGGCCACACTTAAAAAGGACATTAAACCCTGGAAAGGGTCCAGAGAGGCAACCAAAATGATTTGGGGCTTGGGGACAGGACCTATGAGGACAGGCTCAAGAGCTAAATATGTACACATTGGAAGAGAAGGAACGGGGGACATGATAGAGGTCTTCAGGTACATGAAGAGGGTAAATAGGGGAAGAACAGTCAGGGTGCTTTGAAGGAAGGAGGAGGGGGCCACTAGAGGGTATGGGTGGAAGCTGGGGGGAAGATTTATGGGAGAAAGGAGGAGGTGCAACTTCACTGAGAGGGTGGTGGAGCTATGGAATGTACTGCCTAGGGGGCTGGTGGAGGCAGAGACGGTGGAGGGGTTCAAGAGGGGCTGGGACAGGTACAGGGGAAGGGTTCTGGAAGCAAAATCCAATGCAGCAAGAATATCTGGAACTGGGAAGGGAGAAGCCAGAGAAGGCGAGGGGGGCAGCAAGGTCAGCACCCAGGGTGGGGGCTGACCAATTGAGCAGACTTGAAAGACTGTTAGGCCTATTCTGCTGGCATTTTAGTATGTTAGCAATGACCATGTGTAAATTGTTTGGACCACGGGCAACGATGTAATTGGCCTATATAAGGCTGGATCCTGTCTTTGTCCTTTTTTTAAAGAGGGGAATAATCACTCTTTTATTCCAGCCTGAAGGTAAAACCTGATATTACCCTATCACCCTAAATAATGGGGTCAATACCTCCACCCAGTGATCTATATTATGCAAGAACACCATCTACCCCAGGGGCCTTGTTTTTTTTCTGAGACTGAATTGCATCTTTTACTTCACTTTTCTTCCTTTACTTCATTAGGGGAGAAGGCCAATATACTTGAATTAACAATATACTTGAATTAATTACACTTTCAACTACAGGGGACTATTTCAACATCAACTCCCTACATTCTATTAAAATGTGAAATCCATTGACTTTCTGTGATCATGCCCAACAAATTATATTGAGTATTCTTTTCATTACATCTGAAGGCCACCAAAGTCCAGAAATTTGGACTATCCTTTTGCCATATTGCTTCTTGTAGGTTGTCCCATAAAGAATTTCTGTAGTTCTTTTTTTCTCTTTGGATCATATCTTTATATTCATTCTTTAGGGTTCTAAAGGCTTTCAAAATAACTGGGGATAAAAACTTTGACTGAGTTTAGCAACTCTTTTTATTTCTTGTCTTAACTATAAACAATCTTTATCAAACCATGGCTGACCGAAACCCACATTTACTTTTTTCCTAACCTTTTCATTGAAGCTTAATGCTTCAACAATTTGCTGGATATAGAGATCAATTCTTTGTACAATGTACTTAGCCTCTAGTTTTTGTGCTATAGCTAAGGGATACTCTACATTATTATGATTCTTTATTATTTCATCTACTACTCCTTTTGTATATTGGTTCCATACAATTTTCTTTCCGTATCTAATGCACATATTCAGGTCAGCATCAGAGGTTTGTATTAGATTTTTTTATTGTTTGAGTAAATTTAGTAACCAAGCTATAGTTACATAGATACATAGACAGTGCCGGCAGATAAGGGCCTATGGCCCACCCAGTCTGCCCATTTAAGTTTGTAAGTTCAGTTTATGTTTTCCAGGAAGTCTGTTGCCCCTTACCCCTGATCTCCAGAATTCCTTTATGTCTATCCCATGCATTCTTAAATCCCATGATTGTTTCAGCCCCCACCACTTCCTCTGGCAGGGTGTTCCACTTGTCCACCACCCGTTCTGTGAAGAAATTCTTCCTCACATTTCCTCTGAATCGTCCTCCTCCAACTTCATCCCATGCCCTCTAGTTCTGGAACATCTTTTTGCTTAAAATAGTGCATTCCTGCACCCTGTTCCTCCCTGTAAGATACTTGTATGTCTCTATCCATATCCTCTCTCCCTCCTCTCCTCCAGGAGTACATGTTCAGTGCCTCAACCTGTCCTCATAGGACTTGTGATGCAATCCATGCACCATCTTTGTTGCCCTCCTCTGAACCTTCTCTACCCTGTCTATGTCCTTACGTGGTAAGGTCTCAGAACTGCACAGTGTACTCCAGGTGCGGCCTCACTAGTGTCTTATATAGTGGAATTATGACCTCCCTTTTCCTGCTGGTGATGCCCCTGCCTATGCATCCCAGCATCCTATTTGCTTTACCTGCTGCCTTGTCACACTGTTTCCCTGCCTTGAGGTCATCAGAGATAACTCCAAGATCCCTTTCCAGTTCACTGGATAATGATCGCTATCCCACATCTTGTGAATCTTAAAAGAATTCACCCTGTTATATTCCATAGCTTCAACTATACAGTAATCTGAAACACTCTCACCCTTAATTGTAGGGAATGTTACTTCCCCCTCCCAATCCCTCTTTGTATGGCCATTTAATATTCTTAGTTCAAATTTACCCAAGAATTTCAAAAACAATTTACCATTATGATTTAAAACCTTATCCTTTGACTGAGATATAGGTATGTTTAATAAATCATCTATTCCCCAATCCGGGGAAGGGTCCTCAATACTAACTCCGGTCCGTTCATTAAAATCAACAAGTAGAAATATACATATCCCAAGAAATATTGATTTCACTGATTCTATATCCTGCCCTATCTGATCAAGCATAACCGTAAATTCCTTTCTCTTCACCGTTGGTGGAATGTAAACATTAAATAAGGCCATACTTTGCTCAGCCTCTACTGTGATTATATACATGTAGAACTCGTGATATGTACATACTTCTGGGTTTCCAAATCCCAAAGTTACATTGATGCAAATAGCCAACCCACCCTTGCACCTGCCGAACTTACTCTTCCTATATGCAGGGGATACCCAACCCCTATACCCTTTCATCTCAACTTCCTCTATTTTTCACATCCAAGTTTCTTGAAGAGCTAAAATTGTGTAGTTTGACACCCATTCTAAACATGCTTTATCTGCTAGCTTTTCTCTCAGGCCTGCAACATTCCAGGATAAAATATCTACATGTCTTTTAATTTTTCAGTCAGTTTATTAGCTCTCTGCTTTCTATATTTTCTACTGTGCTATCATCCAGTGAGGATACACTACTACTCTCTTCTTCATCTTCACTTTCCATCCCAATCATATCAGAGTTTCTATCTTCTAAAACTAAGGAGGTATTTATTCTCTCACCCAGTTGTTTCCTACCCCTTATAAAAATAGCTTTTGAATCCTCCCCATCTAGTGTGTGTGTTATCTCCACTGGCTTTAAAAAAGCCATAATTCTAGGCTGTTTCACTAGAACTTGATCCTTCTTACTCATGGGAACATTAGGACCCAATTTCCCCTCTTGGGGATCATTTATTTCCCCAGTGGGTACTCTAATACAAACATACAAAATTTGCCAGCAGATAAAGGCCTAGAGATCTATCAAGTCTGCTCGAATGTACAGCTAGCATCCCTTATTCTGCAGCTGCTCCTCCCTTCCACCCTTCCCCTTCATTAACCCTCCCCCTTGTCCTGTCCCATCCTCATTTGAAGCAGTCCACTGTTCTACTGCATACCACTTCAGCAGGTAACACATTCCACACAGCCACCACCCCCTCTGTAAAAAAGTGTCTCCTCATCTCCCTCCTGAACCTTCCTCGCTTCAGTCTCATATCATGGCCCTGGTGGCTCTCCCCTCCTTTACTTTGAACAGCCCCTCTGTACCCGTCTTGTTTATTCCTTTCATGTATTTAAAGGTTTCAATCATGTCACCCCTGTCTCTCCTCTCCTCCAGTGAGTACATATTCAACTCCTTCAACCTCCTCTCGTATGATAAGTCCCCCAGCCCCTTGATCATCTTTGTCGCTCTGTGCCACACCCCCTCCAGTAACTTAATGTCCCTCTTCATATACGGACGCTAGTACTGCATGCAGTACTCCAGGTGTGGTCTAACTAATGACCTATACAGTGGTAGAATCACCTCCTCCCTCCTCGAGGATATACCCCTTGCAATACAACCCAGCATTTTGTTGGCCTTTGCAGCTGCCTTCCTACATTGTGCCAAGTTGTTCATTGACCCTGTAATGAGCACACCCAGATCCTTCTCTTCCTCTGCCTGGGCTAGCTGCACTCCCCCTAGCTGGTAACTCCTCCTTGGGTTCTTCATCCCAAAATGTAGCACCTTGCACTTTTTGGCATTAAAGCCCAGTTGCCAGGTGTCTGACCAGGTTTCAAGCTTTTCCAGATCATCCTGCAACCCCTGCCATCGCCCTAGGTCATCCACCACTGCACATCCTAATAAAATGCATATTATATTCCAAATGTGGCCTATACAAATAATCAAGCCATCATGAAATAGCCATAATGAATATTTACAATTATTTAACTACACCTAAGTCCTCAGGTCAAAGCACATGGAATTTTTAACAATTCGTAGACTAATCACACACTATCATACATTGTAAATCCAAAGTACACAAATGAATAGCAATATCAGCAGGCATATTGACCAATAATTTACCAACTATACCCCACATTACCAATTATGCCTACAACACAAACACAGCTGGGCAGGGCACGCAGGAGCCCAAGGCTGGCCAGGTTTGCAGATGAACTATCTGGAGGGGAACTAGAGGAATGGATAGACGAATGGCAGGGGATGTACAATGACAGAGGTTGGAATGGAGAATTTCAAATGAGGGGAAAACACAAAATGCTGTATGGGACTCGGACAGGGATGAGGAGGGGAGAGGGAACCCCAGGTACTACAATAGGGGCAGACAGTACATGTAAATGATTTGAATAACCATTTGGTAGTTAATATTTCCAGTTATGTATTAACTGACAGTGAAAATGCACTTTTGAATAAAGGCCTTTCCTTTGTTCCTACGACTTCTAGCGATGGCTTTAGTGCAGTTTAGGATGTTCAGCTATTTGGTAGGAAACTTAATTTGAAAGCACTTTATCCCATTGATAATGATATAATTACGAACTCTAATATGGACATCACTGCATCAACTTCTGTAGACACAAGGGTACAATTTTGGAGAAAGACATCGACATTTATTCCTGTAATTAATCCAATAGTACAGGTATTCAAAAAGAGATGTGAACAGGATTTGGAAAAGTTACATGAAACACCGCATCCTCCAATGTTTTACAACTGTACTATGTGAGAGAAGTTGGCTATCAAAACACTGTAGTATAACCAAACCATCACCATCTGGCCAGCTGATAAAAGTGGGGCCGTAGTGGTGGTGATGGACTAAGGTAAGTGTGTATGGCAATGTTATAACATTTAGATGATTTGACATTTTATAAAAAAATGCAATGTGATCCTACTTTAAAATACAGAAAACAAATAGCTATGGCTGCACATCAAGCAGTAACAGATGGTTTAATGTCATCAAGTACTGGACACTTTTTAGTTCCAAATTTTCCTATTAAACCTCGAATATATGGGTTACCTAAAATACATAAAACATTGAAAATCCACCCATGAGAACAATTGTATCGCGTATAGGTTATTTGATGGAACCAATGGCACAGTTTGTAGATGCTCAGATTAAGCAAGTTGCTATGAGTGGTAGAGCATACTTGAGGGACACCACTCATATATTGAATTTATTTGAGGAGATGATGGTTGAAAATTAATGGTGGCTTGTAACGCTAGATATACAATCCTTGTATACAAATATCCCCCACAAGGAGAGGTTAGAAGCTATTTATACATCATTGGTAGAAAATACTAAGTTTGGGAATAATTTTATTTTATTTGTGGGAGAGATTCTTGAGCATGTTTTGACAAAAAACATTTTTCTATATGAAACCCAACTGTACCATCAGCTTAAAGGAACAGCCATGGGGGCAGCAATGGCCCCAAATTATGCAAATATATATTTGTCTGAATGGGAAAAAATATTTGTATATGATGGTGACATTAACCCCTTTCGAGTATATATCAATTTTTACTGTCGCTTTGATGTCATTTTTTTTTATTTGGACTAGTGGGTTGGAGGAGCTTAATTTGTTCATAAAATATTTGGAACAAACAAATTTAAATTTGAAATTTACAATGACAGGAAGTAAAAAAGAATTGCCATTTTTGTATTTATGGGTATACAAAGATAATTGTGGGGGAATTGGAACAAAGCTATACAGAAAAAATACAGATCGGAATAGTATTTTTTCCACAATAGCTGCCATCCAACCCACATAGCCAAAAATATCCCTTTTGGTCAATATATGTGCATTAAACGTAATTATAGTACAGAAAATGAATATGAGCAGGGAAAGAGAGCTATGACCTGCAGATTTTTTGAAAGGGGATATGGTACTGATAGTTTGGAAAATGCCATTATGAGAGTGGATAATATTGATAGAAGAGATATGTTAAATAAAAGTACAAATGCTCAGAAATCAGATATGTCTAGTATTTTAAGCCCTGTGTTTGTGTCTACTTTCAGTGCTCAGTCCCATGAAGTGAAGACTATTATAAAATCAAATTGGAGCATTTTAAGTGCTGAACCTAAGCTTAAACATGTGGTGGAACAAGGTCTCAAGATGGTTTATAAAAGAAGTAGCAACTTGTCTGATCTGCTAGTACATGGGTCGATGAACAAGAATACATGAATAGATTGAATCTTCCTGCTGGAAACCATCATTGTGGGAATTGTACAGCATGCAAATTTATAGAAGTGGGACAGTGTTTTTTAATTACCAAACAAAAAGGGGACATTTATGATGAAACACTTAATTTCATGTACAACAGAAGGCATCATTCATCTTGTGATTTGCACTTGTAATTGTTTTTATGTTGGAATGACAATTCGTAGATTCAAAGATCAAATTTTGGAACATTTATCTTGCATTAGAACTAAAAAAAATGGAAAATACAAGAGTGTGTCTTGTTAAAATAACAGAAGTTGAACACTACTTTAGATTTAAAGTCTTAGAAACAGTGAGGTTAGAAATAAAGGCCTGGATATTCAAACTGCGCTCAAAACTGGCGCAACAGCAGGAGCAAGCGCAAACCAGTTGCGCAAATGTGCAACAGGTGCGATATTCAAACACGGAGCACAGCAAATTGCGCAAGCAACCAACGTCTCAATATCGCACATACTGCGCCATCGCGCAACCAGGAAGGAGAAGCTGAGCCAAAATGTTGCGCTATGGCGCAACCAGGGAAGCTCAGCTGAGCAGTCCAGAGCTGCCATAACGCAAGCACAGCCCCCCCAGAGCAATGGAACTGCACATCCAGGGAGGCAGGCTGGGGCCCACCGCCAGCCATGCCACACATGGGCACAGGAACACACTGCAGAACCCACACCACACGGCACACCCAAGCACAGCATCACTGGGGGTGGGACCGATGATCACGATGCCCATGGGGACAAGCCAACACAGCATAGCAGAGCCCTGACACCCAGCACAACCACTGGCAGGCGGAGAGTGCCACACACACAGGGGGTTGACAACCACAGTGCACAGCAGCCCCCCGTATGCACAGCACACCCTGCACTGTGACCCCAAGACACCACCCATGTGCAGTGACTGGCACTGCAAGAAACCATGCAGTCCCCCCAGCACACGTCAGCCCCATGCAACACAGAAGCCTACAAGCCAGACACACCCTGTGCACCCAGCAGTGGGTGGCAGCAGATGGCAAGACCAACCGAAAGTCACTGCCACGCTGGAGATACCTCCCCATGCACACACATGCACACACACACACACACACACACACACACACACACACACACACACACATATACCCAGGACCATACCAGCCCAGATGGCATGTACACACCTGCAACTGAGCACCTATAGCCAGCTGCAAATCAGAGACCGACACAGTATTCATATATCAAAATAGAAATGTATATTGAACATAGTGCAACAACAACGATAAAACTATTTACAAGGGGAACGGGTACAAGGAAGGGGTGTTCAAGGGAGGATTAAAAACTTGGAGAGGAAGGCAGGGTGGTGGGATGGGAGAAGTGGGATGGGTGATGATGGCTATGGCCCAGCCGGCTCCTGGTCCTCCCCCTGCTGGCGCACCATCCTGTGCCGCCCCTGCCGACGTCCATGTCGCCGGATGGCCTGGAGGATCTCCTGGTTCTCAACGCTGACCTGTGCGAGGTGCCTGACATCGCGCGACAACCTCCTGAGAACCTCGAGGCCTAGGATAATGGGAACACAGTCAATGGCTGTGACTGACCACAACCCTGAACACCACCCAACCTGCAAGCCATATAGCCCAATGTCCTGCACCTGTGATGGCATACACACCCACAGTGAACATGCACATGGCCATCACAAACAGGCGGCACTAGCGATGTGCACCACCGCCCACACACTGCCCACGTCAATCACAGTACAAACTAGGCTGGCAAGTGACGTGGCAACATGGTGCGATGCCAGTTACACAGCTATGTGCCCAGTGCATGTCTGGACCACCAGTGGCGCATACACAGGCGTGCTGTGCTACTGCACTGTGATGCATGTCACCTGTGTCGTGCCTGCATACATAAATACATAGACAGTGTCGGCAGATAAGGCCTATGGGCCACCCAGTCTGCCCATTTGACCTTGTAAGTTCACTCTGTTTTCCTATAAGTCTGTTGCACCTTACCCCTGACCTCCAGAATTCCTGTATGGCTATCCCATGCATTCTTAAATCCCGTGACCAAGTCAGCCCCCACCACTTCCTCTGGCAGGGTGTTACACTTGTCCACCACCCATTCTGTGAAGAAATACATTCTCATGTGTCCTCTGAATCGTCCCCCCTCCAACATCATCCCATGCTCACTAGTCCTGGAACGTCTTTTACGCTGAAAAATAGTGTTGTCATGCACTCTGTTCCCCCCTGTAAGATACTTGTATGTCCCCATCATATCCCCTCTCCTTCCTCATCCAGGGTACATGTTCAGTTCCTTCAACCTGTCTTCATCGGACTTGTGCTGCAATCCATGCACCATCCGTGTTGCCCTCCTCTGAACCCTCTCTACCCAGTCCATGTCCATACGTGGGTATGGTCTCCTGAACTGTACACTGTACTCCAGTGTGGGGCCTCACTAGTGTCTTGTATAGTGGACGTATGACCTCCCTTTGGTTGTGTTGTGCATGGCTGGTGGTCTTGCCCCAGCATGCAATAGCATCCATGAAGTAATGATACTCACACTGCTCCAGCAGCTGGGTCTGCGCTGCTGCTGCCTGCTGCTGCTGCTGCTGTGGTTGGGGCACAACACCCCTGGCACGGGGCCTGGCCAGCCCACCTCACCCTCCCCGGCGTCCTCAAAATCCGCCCTGTGGAGACATATGTTGAGACAAACATCAGTGTGACTCAAAGCAGAGTGCCCCTGCCCCAGTGAGAGTGCTGCCCACACAGCCATAACCATCCATCGCACAGCTGCACACCTGACACAGCCAACCGTGTCCGAGCGGCACCTATGCACACCACCCAAGCACACACACACCACAGAGAATATAGGTGCATAGATGGTACACTCACCTGGCCTGGGACTACGCCCACCTGACACGTGACCGCAGCAGCGTCAAAGTTCCGGCTCCCTCCGGTGAGGTCACTGTACTGGTGCCGGCACTGCTCAGCTGACCGGCCCTGGCCAGTGACCTCCACCAGGTCAGTGGCCACTTGCTGCACACGTGTGTCCCTTGGCATGGTGAGGGGCCTCACCATACAGTGCCTCTGGTGGGGCTCCACCAGGGCCACCAGGTTGGCCACCTCCAGCTGGCTCAGGACACTGCCCTTCTCCGTGCCATGGCACCAACTTTACAACAGGCAATATGGCGCCCGCTGCACCGTAACCCCACGTGGAGTTGTTGTGCAATAGACCACCACAGGCTCCAATCGCGCTGTTCGAGCAGCGCCATCACTGTACATAGCGCTGTCACCGGACAGCACAATAGGGACGTACACATGGCATGCGAACAGCGCCAGGGGTCAGAGGCCATACACAAGGTCACGGCAATGACGCAAGGCTACGCACAGCGCCACCGGTCATATAGGCATCCTGCGCGACTGCAGAGATATGCACCAGCCACAGTGGACTATAGCGCAGTAGTGCCACAGTGCCATATAGTGCCCAGTGCTGTAGCGCCACTGGCACAATGGTGGCCATGGCCTGAATCGCCTATCACGCTCAGCAGGTCTGCAGCGCGATAGACGCATGTGTAAGCTGTCTGGGCATGCACAATGCAGTGTGGCACGCAGCCACAAACCTGCGCCATTGGCTCAGCCGGACCTTCCGTATTGCGCAAAGCGCAAATACGCGATATTCAGCCCACATATGCAAATCATCCGATCAGCCATTCAAAGGCGCAGTGGCGTGATTAGCATGTCATTAAAGTTGAGCCACACCTCATTTGCATGTGTTGCGCTATAAAAATGCGACAGTGGGTTGTGCTGGCCAGATTTGGTTACTGCAGGTGAGAGGTGAGTTACATGCTGTGTGATGCTCAGGACAATGCTCGTGGGCGGAGGATGATAAAGGCTGAGGGGCTGAGCATGAAATGGGCATAGAAAGGGACAAGGGCACCCTTTCTATCAGTATCTGCCATGCGGAGAGGAAGCAGGGGGCTTCCGCACCCCGGGCGGCAGCTATGCTCATGGGGTAATGCTGTTGACTGCACAGTGACAGGTGTCCACTTCCACCCATACAGATCCCGCATGACTGACCAGAGCAAAGCTGAGGGTGTGGACGGGGGCGTGGGAGGCCGAACTTCACGCGGCAGAGACAGAGCCCTCTTCCAGGCCTACCTGGAGGATGAGCCACTATTGAGTGGACGGGAGGGCACCCCTCAGGGCGTGCAGCTGCATGGGAGGGTAGCTCGGGCCGTCAACCTGCGAAGCCACCAGCGCTCCGTGCAGGAATGCAGGAAGAAGATGGGGACTGACGCGGGAGGCTGAAGGAGAAGGTGGCAGCCTTCACGGGCGGGACGCGATGCTGGCACTGGTGGGGCCCACCAGTGGTGTTGCAACTGACCCCTACAGAGGAGACACTGGTCGCGGCCATGCAGCCGAGTGCCATTGCGGGCGTACCTGGCGGAGGATTCCAGACAGGTGGAAGCCCATCACTACGCATATGACATGGTGTGGTGTTGGGGGCTGTTGTTCACATGCACTCACATGTACTCTTTTTCTGTTACAGATCCTGTTCGTCTGCAGGAGGCGGTGGTGGTGGTGGGTCCAGACAGTGAGGGCAGACCTGCTGGGCGTGGAGGAGGACCATCCACCTCCAGCCACCAGCCTGCAGGCACTGCAGCAACATGCAGGCTGGGCCGACAACTCCAGTGTCAGTGATCCGGGTGCAGGGGTGTACAGCCTGTGTCACAGCAGTCTGGCATGCAGGTATGCCAGCATGCTGTACTATGGCGATGTACGCACCTGCACCATTGATGATAGCAGGCCTGCAATGGGCAGTGATAGGTGTGTGTCCCATAGCGGACACATGGCGAGCAGCATATGCCCCTGGGCCTTCCTGGTTCACACCTGTGTACCAGCATGCTGCAGTCCCAGGCTGTGCCTGTCAGCACCGGTGGGGCAGCACCAGTGGCTGTGCAGGTGTCTGGAACTGTTGTCAGCATGGAGGTGGAACAGGTGGACCTGGGGGCTCAGCAGTTGGAGGGGCAGCAGCAGCAGTCGCACACCAGGTCTGGGGGTACAGTGTCAAGCAGTGGCACATGTCCACCGCTCTTTGATCCGCCCATACCTGGTCCTGGCGAACAGCGCCCACCCTCAAGGGGTGCTGTGCAGCAGGACCGTCCACACCCTGGGGGTCACGATGCCATTGGGGCACAGTACCCGTGGATCGCACCACCGCCTGCTGCAGGAGTCAGTGCAGCTGCAGGGGCGGGTTGCAAGGTATCGTGGAGGCACTGTCTGTGTCCGTGGGCGGCATAGCAGGGGAGGTGCGCGGGACAAGCCGAACTGGTCCTTATGCGGACGGATGTGACCGCTGCCATTGACAGGCTGACCCAGGCAGTGGTCTCTGTCGTGGATGCGTGGCCACACTGTCAGGTGCCCTTCCACACACCCCAGTGCACTCTCACTCCCGTTCCCGGTGCGTGCGACACCAGGCCTGTCGACGCGGGTTCTGTTGATGGGCATCCCGAGCACCCCTGGTGCAGGATTTGTTTGGCAGGATGCAGACCCTGTCGCAGGGCAAGGTCGCGTCACGCAGTGGGACCCTGGTGGTGCACCAGCGCCACCCGATGTAACCCCTGCTCAGCCTGCCAGTGCTGCTGGGCCACGGCGGGGCCACCCACGCATCCGTGGTGGCTGTGGGACAGTGCTACCTGACTGAGCTGTCTCCCAGTGCAGGCCCTGTCTGGTGCTGCCCTGTGTGCAATGTGTGTCATGGTGGGCAGTGCACTGCTGGGTGCTCTGCTCACCAAGCTGACACACGGACCATCTGCACACTCTCCCAACTGCTGTCCACAGGTGCGTATGCATGATGATGCCTGCATTGCACTGTACACCAAGGTGCAAGGGTGCCGGGTCCTGACACATGTACGTGGACAGTCCAGGTGGTGGGGGTGGTAGGTGGTGCTGTGTGTTGGCAATGTCATTTCCACAGTGCTGTGTTGCTGCCCATGTATGCTGCCTGGTGTGTGTGTGTGTCTCCATGTGTGTCTCACCCCTCTCTGCTGGTGTGTTGGTATGCCTGGAACCTTCCTCCCATGACCTTCATGCACGGTGTGTTCCCCTGTGTGCCTGTGGTTTGCGCATGGACAGTGTTGCCTGCACATGTCCCCTTGCCTTACCTGTGTTGGGCGTAGTGCTCTTCTGCAATGGTGTCCCGGTGCAGCTGGGCCTGCTGGGTCAGTCGGGGGTCCCTCCATCCTAGGGGGGGCTGCTCATCACCCACATCACCAGCGCCACTGGCGTCCCCATCGCTGTCCCCCTCTTGGACCTGTACGGCTATCCCATGGTCTTTGGCCATGTTGTGCAGGATGCAACAGGCCAGGAATATCCCACAGGCCTTTTGGGGGCTGTACTGTAGGAGCTCCGCCGGGAGTGTCCAGAGCGCCGAAGCGTGCCTTGAGCATCCCAAACACCTGCTTTATGATGTTCACGTGTTGCGGCATATGCCTCAGCTGAAACATAGCTGCGCTGGGGTGCGTGGGGCACGATGCGGTGTGAGCAGCCAGGGACAGGTGGGTATCTGCAGTCACCTGTGTGGAGATAGTGGAGATCAGTGTCATGTCCAGGTCCATATTGGCCCATATCCTTGTGTGCCACTACCATAGCACCTGTGTCATTCCACCCCCTTGCCCAGGGTTTGCATTCCATACATGTGTACTCACCCACTAGATGACCCGTGGGATGTTCCCACTCTCGAATCGATGGCACAGTGCAGACTGGTGCCATATGAAGCATCATGTGCTCCACCAGGGTGTTGGCACAGACATTGATAATGTGCCCAGTGGCGATTGACACTGGAAAAGCCTTCGGTTCCGATAAGCCTGGCCCGTCGGGGCCAGGTGGCGACGTCGCGAATAGCCACATGGGTGCAGTCATGGCCCCTAGCACCCAGGCATACGTGCTACCCTGTGGAACTCCTGCATGTTTGCTGTATGCTCTGCGCGGTGCTGGGGAAATGGATGTACTCCGCAGCATGTGGCAGCAGTGCGCTGAGGTTGGGTGAGGATGCGTGCGTGGCTGACTGTGTAATGCCTGTGTGTCCCCTGTCAGCCTCTGGAAGGTGCCGTGGTGAGCAGGCACATGCAGGCTGTCACCTTGGTCTCCGGACAGAGCATGACTCCGTCGTGAGGGTGCCTGCATCACATCACTGCACAGCTCGCAGAGCCGTCTCAGTATTGCCCTGTTCAGGCAGTACCGGCCCACAATCTCGATGTCTGTGTACAGCTTGAAGCTGATGCGGGCACGATACCGCCTGTCGGGGGCATACCGCCGACAGGCCCCTCCGCGGCCACGTCCCCCTGCAGCATGGTGTCTCATCCCCCTCATTACAGCTTCCATGTGGAGGCTAACCATATCCATCTCCTGGCTTCTGCCCCCCGGCTGCTGCTCCTGTGTTACCCGTGCCCCCCTGCTGCTTCCACTGCACAGCACCCCCACTGGCCTCTCTGTCCTCCTGGACCCACTGTCCCTCTCTGCCCTTCCAGCTCCTGTCTCTCTCTTTTCTCTCTGTCTCTCTCCCCAGTTTTGCGGCCTGCTAGGGTTCTTGCGCGCCGCTTCCTTGAGCCTTTTTATTTTGGCTCAAATCAGGTACTGCGCAACTTCCGGCTGAGCCACTCTTGCGCATTGCGCAAGTGTTCGGATATCGCATTGCGCACTTTATGCATGGACCCGCCCCCTTCGGTTGTGCATGCCTTCATTTCCATTGCGCTGTTGCTCAGCATGTTTTCGGTGGCGCAACTGGCCCCTTCTGAATATCGCAGAATGGCGCATTTTTGGAGTTGCGCACGTGCAACTCTGTTGCGCATGGCGCAACCCTTTTGAATATCCAGGCCAAGAGGTGGAAACCTTACTAATATGTTACAACGACATGAGTCATATTGGCAGTTTAAATTAAAAGCTGGACAATACCCTGGATTGAATGATACTTTCCAACTGTCCCCCTTTTTAATAAAATAGTTGGTAAATTATTGGCCAATATGCCTGCTGATATTGCTATTCATTTGTATATTTTGGATTTACAATGTATGATAGTGTGTGATTAGTCTACAAATTGTTAAAAATGCCATGTGCTTTTTGCTGAGGACTTAGGTGTAGTTAAGTAATTGTAAATATTCTTTATGGCTATTTCATGATGGCTTGATTATTGTTGTAGGCCCAAGATTCATCTGCATGCTATTTTCAAAGCAGAAATGCATCCAAATCCGTTACATCATCTACAGTATTAGATGGCCTAATAGCATCCAAAGTTTGCATCTAAGACCGGGCACCATTGCATCCAAAATGGACACAATTGCTCTTGCATCCAGTCTGGATGTAATTGTGTCTGTTTTTTGCCATAAATTGTGGCTTTTTGTAGTAAATGGATGCAACTTCTAAAAACAGCAACAAGGCTGCCTGGATGCAAGAAAATGGACACAGACACAACAAGCATGTGCGTTATGCCCAAGCCTTTTGAAAATCCCCCCCCCCTTCATATCTGAGGGGAATAAACAAGGTGGTCTAACAAACTGTTTCCAAGGAGTGAGAACTCTTTTGAAAGGGTGAATTCACAGAAGCTGATGGAAGGTAAATTCAGGACAGAAGGGATGTGAGGAACTGTTTCTTCATGGTGGTGGGCTGACTGGACAGAATGCCTAGAGAGGTGGTAAATGCAGAGACAGTGGTGGGCTTCAAATATGATTGGGACAGATGAATGGTAAGTATAAAGATAAGCAGGGTGCATTGGGGGAGGTTAGGAGTAGAAAACTGTGGGCACTGGGCATCACCAAGGTGCTCAAAGCACATACCAAGAAAAGTCTGTCCCTTGATTTACACGTCAACTGAAGTGAGTTTTACTCAACAGGGACAAGCTCTGGAAGAAAGCACGTAAATCAAAGCTTCAGTTGGATTGGACTGATTTGAGGGCAGCCAGAAACCTCTGCACAAAGCTTGTCAGAAACATTAAGGCTAACTACTTCCAGTCAGCTCTTGACTCCTCCAACCAGGACCCTGCCAAATTCTGGCAAACCCTTAGACATATTCAAGGACATGCTACATCAGGTTCTCTCCCTACCAAGACCTTATATGAAGGACCCCTCATTACCAAGAAGGCAGAAATCTTTGACTACTTTAACAATCATTTTATTACCACTGATATGGCCTGTGACATTTCACCTGCTAATAACCTACGTACCCAGTTCTTATTACAAGGACCAGCAAGTCCTCCCCCTGTCCACGGTACTCCTGTCACAAGTTTTTCCTTTCAACCTGTAATTTACAAGGAAGTGGATGGCCTGCTCCTTCAGCTGGATGCCAGAAAAAGCATAGTAGCGGACCTCGGTGGCCCTTTTTTCCTAAAGCTCGGTCACCAAGTTCTGGGAGCTCCATTAACACACCACTTTAGTATGTCTCTTAGCCTGGATAAACTCACTTCTGTCTGGAAGACTGCCCAGGTTTTACCACTCTTCAAATCAGGAGACCCCAGAGACCCAAATAACTACAGGCCAATCCCCTTACTCCCCACCCTATCAAAACTGCTGGAGAAATTAGTGAATTGCCAACTTAGAAACTACATTGATGCCTCAGATCTGCTAAACCCCATGCAATCAGGCTTTAGGAAATACCATAGCACAATCACAGCTCTGGCTAAAGTCATAAATGACTGGCAGAGAGCCCTTGACTTAAAGAATCATGTATGTACGGTATTCCTCGGCTCTCTGAGAGTACCGCTACGTACAATCAAGAAGCATGGGACAAGATGGTTTAAAATTTTAAATGTGGCTACAACAGGAATAGTGTGTACCAGATGCTGTGTGTGTGTGTGTAGTAACAGAAATCAGAGATCGGGAGAATGGCTAAAGGACTGAGATTGGGTCTCAGCTCTTGCTAAGCGAGACAAAAAAAATGGCGGATATTTCAAATTTAAATGAAGGGGTTTAGCTAATTAGGGAGCAGGGTGGGCATCAGGACTCTTGTGATGGGGCAGGCTGAGTTAGTACTTTTAATAGGTGGGCAGGCATCTGTTGTCTGATAGATGCCCAGCTACAGAAGTCCCTCAGCCAATCAGGAGCTTGAAAAAGTTTTACTCATTTTCTAACAGAGATTAATGTAAGGCTGTTAGAATGCTGACAGCCAATCAGAATATAGCTCTTTTGAGACCCTTTCTGTAACATTTAACATTTTGCATGTGATTGGAATGTTTGAATTTTGCTGCCACCTACTGACAGAACACTGATTTAGGTCTCTCCTTCATGTCAGCCATCTAGTAATACTTTATTACCAGACTCTGTGAATGTGCACAGGAGCGATCCCTTGCTGAAACCTGGTCACATGGTAAAACCGCAATGTATGCCAGGTAGTTTGCCACACTTGATTGCCTGTCTGTGATAGCAGGCTCAGAAACAAATGTGTGCAAGTTGTTATGTAAACCCCCATCCCTCTCTTTTGCCCCTAGATGCTATGTGGTGAGAGGGGTAGCCCTGTTAGTTAAACAATGGGGGCCGGTGGGGAGGGGGGGTTACACAACAGTTCAATGGCAGTACAATACCCTACAAAAAAGGTACACACTAGCCAGGTTAAATGCAAAAATAACACAATTTGATTTATTCAGGGGGATGTGAACAGTAGTGGGGCATGAATCTAGCAGATGATTAATAGATCTGATTATTTCAGGCTGAAAATGCATGCGCGAGTCCCTTCTTTACAGTCACACAGCCCTGGATAACCAGTTTGGAATAATAGGCTAGTATGAAGCGTTGGCCGGAGTAGGCTGGCATTGTAGCTGACCATTGGGCCCTTAGGAGAAAACAACTGGCATGCACTACAACCCAGAATTTGTAATCTGGAGCTGGATGGCTCATTTTGTTGCAATAAACCCCAAAGAAACTTGATAGCACACACAAGTAATTTGCAGCTTTGTAGCAGGGAGCTATCCTGTTTGTACTCATACTACCCAGATGCTATGATGATCTGACAATATAAAACCTTGTGCAGATGGCTTCATGAAGTTGAAGAAAGATTCCCTCATGGTCCTTGTTGAAATACTGGTCTTCGGGATGCAGGAGCAATTAAAACACTAGCCGAAACATGCACAGCGGATGTCACAAACTGATTGGCCGCGCAAATATTTCAGCAAACTAAGCACATTTATATGTAAGGCTCTGTCCTTTTTTAATCCTTCTAGCTAGCTTGCAGGTTGATTCCTCTTTTCAGCTTGATTGCTGCACAAATCGCCTGTTGCTGTGACCCCGACATGGGCCAACTGGACACTTAAACCCGTGGACTGATGGCCGAAAAAGTCTAGGCCTGGCAGGCCTAACCTCTGGGAGCTGGCAAGCTCCCCAGAGGCACAAACATTGAACTCTAGGGCAACTCTCACGAATCTGACCAAACTGAGCAGTCACCCCTTTTTATATGGAGCTGAATTCCAGAGTTCTTATTGGCTGTAAATGTTTTCTTAAACAGTCCCCAGATGATAACTGGCTTGTGTTTTGGTGCCTAGAAATTGTCCCAGTAAATTCCCCATAAGTCTCTGGCATTGCTCCAGAAGCCCCTTTGTTAAATCCTGGCTTTCAACTGGTTATTAGCTGCTAAAATGGTGGCTGCATGCAGTCCCCAAAGCAGTTCATTTCACTGTCCCCAAGTATAAAGTTCTGGTGCAGCCAGCAGTTTTACTTTTATTTAATAAATTCCCCAATGGCTTATAGCCCCAAAAGTTCTCTTTTAAGCAAGTCCACTGTTAAATTAATGTGCTGTACCCTTAGGGAGTTGCTGCTCCTGTAACACACTGTCCCTAGGAACACTGCAATGCTTATGAATATTTATGAGGACTACACTGCCCTGACCTTTGCCCTTCAACCTCCTGGTGCCCCAGAGGCAACACTTTAAGTGTCTGCCTATTTATTTAATTAAAAATATTTCCTTCCTTTTTGTTTTGTGTTCCTGGTGCCTTCTTAAACTTAGCACAGCACCGGAAACCTGTGAAGACACATTTTCTGGCTTTTTGACTGCAATGGCTGTCTGATGCGCAATGCATCCTTTCGAACATGTGAGCGGTGGCTTAGCAAACATGCTGACCACTCACAGATGAATTTTCAAGCTCTGCAGGGCTCAATCAAACAGGGAGCACCTGGAGACCTGGGTTAGTGGCAAAAGGAGCCGCGGAGGAACGGAGGATGCTGGTGGCAACGGGGGACACCCGGAGGCGTAAGGTAAGACCGCCAAATGGTGGGGGGTTACATAGCTACTGTTACATAATAATGCTACTGAGTAAGCCATTATAGCCTGTACTCTGCTACCCTAATGCATGTATAATATTTTTATTTACTGCCGGGTAATTCAAAACAGATTTAATTGCAGTAAGGCTATCTCATAAACATGGAAATGATGTAACGTTCCAAAATGTGCCAGTTTTTATTATTTAACTGCAGATTTCATTTTCCATATCTCTAGTTAGGTTGCTATTGCTTGCAAAACTAAGATTATCAAGTTTTCTAGGAAACATTAGTATTCTACAATAGATCTAGGTACGTTGACTCTATGTCTGACGCCTTTATTTTTAAGAAAAGATTTAGAATGCCCATACATATGATACTGATTATAAATGGTTGCGTAACAATCCATTTAAACAGATGTAACCCCCCTACAAATGGGGGTTCCCATAAAGTCTTCCTTGAGTTTGCTTAAATGCTCACTGTCAGGCTGGTGTCCTGTGTTTTAGCAGTTTAAATGTATTGCCAGAGAGTGCCAGTATAGCCTCTGTGTACTATCTCTTTAAGAGCTGCCTGGATTGCAGTCATAATTAATCTGAGAGGAGCACTGTTAGAAGCTGTACTTGTTTGCTGATCATTTGTTAGAGTAGTAATACTATTGCAGTTTGTTCTAACCTGCCTTCTTTGCAGCATGGACAGTTCTGTTTGTTTCCATCATCTTGGTCCTGGACTGCAGAATGAGCCAATCAGTACGTTTGGGACTCTAAAATGGAGCATGCCTACAGGGGCTTGGTGGGGCCAAAACTTGTAGGAATTGTAGTTTTGGGCTTTAGGCACCTAAAATAACCTGGAGGGGGAGCCCTTGTTGTGACTGACAGACAGATCAGCCAACCAAACCTTTTGGATCTTGGGGAAAGTCCCACACTGCTTGTAGTTTCAGTTAGTTCTGAGTTGGGAACTGAAGAAGTAACAGCTCAAGATAGTTTGAGCATCAATCTACAGTGGATTCACGCGGGAGAACCGTGGAAAGGCCTGAGTTTGGCCTGCCTACCTGCCTGCTGTTCCTGAGAGGAAACTTGTGCTTTTTTTGGACTGAATCTGAATTTGGAGAGTGAATTAAGCCACTGAATTGTGACCAAGATTTAACCTGAAGAAGACCGAAGATTTGCTGAATGCGATTGGCCTATCAGGATTTCCAGCTACCTCTGAACTCCCGGATTGTGAAGAGACTCTGTAATTGCGACCAGAGAGCCATTTGCCTGGTACAGTGGAATTTCCTACATGTGAATGTGCTGTGTGCTTATAGTGGGTCGTGACTTGGTTCCCCACTATGTGTCTGAACTGTGTTTTGCTTGCTGGAGGCTGTATCCAGCTCCACGGAATGAATCTGTATCCATTTATGTTTGCCTGAGCCCTGCTACACTGGCCCAGCCAGAATACCTGCTATGCAGAGAAAGTCATCGACGAGAGACAGGCCTGGGGATCAGACCCCTGCTCAATGCCTTGAACAGGAACAACGCCTCAGTGATTCATGTGGGACTGCTTCTCTGGGCACTCTAGTTCAACAGCCTGCAGTCTCAATTTCATCCTGCCTGTGTCCAGTATTGGGTATCATGAGTAAACATCAGGGTAGCTCCCTGCAACAACAGCTAAATCTAAAAGTGTTGTCATCTGATTGTCTTGTTGCCCTTCCTTTCATGAACTGAGCCCTCTGGCTCCGGATTACAAATAGTGTGTGTTGTGCATGTTGCTTTCTTCCATCACAGGGTCCCAACCAGCTGCAATGTTCCTGTCTAGCCCACCATCTTCCTTCCTGGGTACCCAGAGTGTGTGACGGTGTAGGGACTCTGAACTGCATGCATAACTGTCTGATTTATATAGCTTTTAAGCAAATCAACCTGATTACGCCCTTCCCTTGTTCAAGTCCCCGAATAAATCAGATTTAACTTTGTTTGCATTTAACCTGACTGTGGTTCCAGTCTGTGCCAAAAGTATTGTACTGTTGCTATTTGCTGTGCTTAACCTTGTTTTACAGGGGGTCCCCAGGGTCAAGCTAGAGGAACCAGCCATGGTGGTAAGTGTAAACAGTGTGGTTAATTGCCTGGTGAATAAGGGTCATTGTGAAAGTAATTATTGTGTATCGTTCAGGCCACTAGAAGGGAAAGAGGGGTGTTACAGTGTCCCAGAGGACTGTACCAAGGTTAACTTGACCACTAACAACCCTGACCTCTGGGTGGAGGCACCCTTTTCATTACCCAGGTCCCTTAACCTGCTACTAGTCAAGCAGGCAGGGGTAGTAGCCCTTGGGATAGTGCCACCTAGGGGTTACATCTTGGAGGCTCACCGCGGGATTTTGTGGCTTCTAGTGGCCAAAAATTATGAATTATTGTTAAGATTAATGACTACCCCAGTAGAAATGGCTGTACACCAGTTGGTGGGGTGGTGTACTGGGCAGGAGATTGACCCCCAAAATGTTCTGCTTATACTGGATATTCCCTTGGGTACCAGTAAGGACACTGTAGAGGGAGCACTATCCAAAGTTGAATGTTTAGAAAACCCTGTGGTGGTGGGTTGACAGGCTAATTTGATCGTTCAAACTTTCATAACCTTGGTAGAGTGTAGTGACCTCATGGACAGCTCTAAAGTGCCACAGACTATTGCCTCAGAAGGGGTCCTAGCCATCTGGATAGTGATAACAAAAGACAGTAAAGACCCTGGGGAGGATGAGCTCCCACCATTATCTGAGACTTCTGAGGAGAAATTTGCTAAGTTGATGCTGGAGGAAGGGAAAACCATAGAGGACTTTAAGAAACTATTCCTGCCACTTGGGGGTGTTCCTTCCAGAACACCCCTTCCCACTCCAGCACCTGTTACTGCCCCACCTTCTGTGACTGTACCAATGCTGGCCCTATATCTGTACCCGCCATTAGTCATGACTCCTACTGAAGGCTGAGAATCTTCTCAGGCACATTCCCCACCCCACAGGGGGAGGATGACTGGGAGACCTGGATCGACTATGTTGCCCCCTTGGTACCTGAGAGGCTGTGTGCAGAGGCTGACAAGTGGAAAAGAATCATAGAATGTTTGAGGGGCCCTGCCCTTGAAGCCATTACATTTTTGAGGTCCACGAACCCTGATGCATCTGCTCAGAAGTAGCTATCTGTACTTGAAGGCAATTTTGAGAGCATTGAGTCAGGGGAGACTTTGATAAGGAAATTCCAAGGTACCAAACAATGGAAGGGGGAAAGTTTGTCTGTGTATGTTACTCACCTAGAAAGAGCTCTGCAGAAAGCTTACCGGAAAGGTGGGGTAGCCGCCAACTATTTGAACTGTTCGAGATTGGGGCACATACCGCAACATGCCAAGCATTCTAAACTACAGATTACTTGGTTTACTTGGTTTAAAAGGACAAAAGAAGGCTATTGTCCATTGAGATTGTCCCCAGCCACCACGGTGGGAAAAGTTATACCCAGGAGTAATTAGACTCCATCCAAAAATCCAAACCTGTTTTAAATGATAAAATTGAACTACTTTCCACCAAATGTTGCGGAAATATGTTCCAAATTCTGGGGGTTCTCACCATAAAGTAATTTAACCTTTTGTTTAATTTGGATTTAGACACATCAATTTGTTTATTATGGAAATGAGAGGATATCCTTCTGCTGGAAAAATTTAATCCACATTGATGCATTAGATCCTGAGAGTTGTGAATTTTATATAATAAAAGCAGGTCACCTCTTGTAGTGAATGTAACGCAGTTTTCTGCAGTCTACTCCAATAGTCCATTTTGGACAAATATGGAACCATTTTAATGGCTCTCTTCTGGATTTTTTCTAATCTGTTAATATCTTGCCTCAAATAAGGATTCCAGAACTGAGAGCCATAATCAGAGTATGGCCTCATATAAGCTCTAAACAAAGGCATAATGCATTCCTGAGTCCTTGACACAAAGGATCTTTGAATTCGGGTAAGCATCACATTAGATATATTAGCTATCCTAGTACAATGGTCGGTTGAAGACAATTTATTATTAATTAGTATTCCAAGGTCTCGCTCTGCTAATGATACCTGAAAGGGAGAATTATTTAAGAAATAAGTCTGTTTGGTATTATTCCTTCCAAAATGCAATACATGACACTTATCTGGGTTGAGTAACATCCTATTTGAATCTGCCCATTTTTCAATAATTTTTAGATTATTACTAATGGATTCCCTATTTAGTGATGTAAATACAGGCCCTCTTAATTTGGTGTCATCAGCAAATTTTGAAAGGTCATTGTCTGAGTTAACCTGTAGATTGCTTATAAAGATATTTAATAGAGTAGGTCGAAGAACCGAACACTGTGGAACCCCCACTAGTCACACTATGAGCTTCCAAAAGTGAGCCATTTATTCTAGCCTGCTGTTCTCTGTTATGTAACCAACCAGATACCCAATTAATTATAAACTGTGAAAATCCCAGTTTAACCATTTTATCAAGCAGTAAATCATGGGGAACCTTGTCAAAAGCTCTACTGTAGTCAAGGAGAACCACATCCATAGGGATACCATTGTCTAGTCTCATACTAATATAATTATAGAAGGCCACTAGATTGGTGGTGCAAGAGTACCCTTATCTAAATCCATGCTGAGTATGGTCATTTAAGTTTTTTATATTTGTTTCTTTTTCCAACATTTTTGTGATGATTTTCTCCATTAATTTACTTATGACCGAGGTTAAACTTATTGGGCAATAATTTTCAGGTGTGGAATGATTACCTTTCTTAAATATTGGTATAACTATAGCCATTGCCCAATCATGAGGAATAACACCTTCACATACTGATTTATTAAATATAAGGGTCAAAGGCTTAGTTGCAGCTTCAGCTGTTTCTAATAAAAATGTGGGATTAATATTATCTGGTCCTTGACTAGAAGTTAGTTTGAGGGAATAAATCGCCTTAAGGGTGTCATCTTCAGTAATAACATGAAGGGAAGAATTGTTAACTGTTTGCCTAAAAAAATTAGGGGCTTCTTTTTTGGTGAAGACTGAACAGAACTAATTGTTAAATGTATTGGCAATATCCCTATCATAGAAATAATATAAGTATTTACACATAGAGGACCCATGTATCTATTATTAATTTTCTTATTATTAATGTAACCCCTAGATGGCGCTATCCCAGGGGCTACTACCCCTGCCTGATTTGCCACTAACAGGTTGAGGGCCTGGATCCGATGGCGGGTGCCTCCACCCAGAGGTCAGGGTTTGCAATAGTTAAACTAACTTGGTCACAGCCCTCTGGAACACTGCAACCCCCCTTTCTTCCCACTAGTGGCCCACACAGTATATCAAATTACCTTCACAGTATACACTTACCCCAGGACTGGTTCAGGCACTGGGACCCCTTATAAAATAAGAAGATACAGTGCAACAATCACAGTACAATACTTTAACATAGACAAATACCTCAGGCAATATAACTTTGCTGAAACAAGCAGCTCTGATTTATTTAGGGGATATAACAAGGACAGGGGAAATCAGGTTAATTAGCTTATCACTTTACTCATCTACCTATGGCTCTGTGCACAGGCCTATCCCTACCAGTTACTGTCCCTGGGTACCCAAGCCCTAGTAGCTAGTCAAACTGTGGCAGCTGGTAGGGGCCCTTTCACACAGAGAAAATAAAAATTAGTTAAACAGTCAGCAGTACAGTAATTCCATTTGGATTCAATGTGGCAATTCAACAGGAAGCGACCCTGAATTAGTACTCACGACCTCCAAACAAGATAGGGTCCTTCAACGTCAGCAGGGCTACTCTTGAGCTCCACGAGACTCCTCACACATTTATATAACAAACTGCAACAGGCAAAAGTCTTTTAATGGCAGCAGGATTCACTTGAGCTACATAAGCCTCCTCACACATTTATATGGTAAACAGTAACAGGCAAAAGTCCTTTAATGGCAGCAGGATTCACTTGAGCTACAGAAGCCTCCTCACACATTTATATGGTAAACAGTAACAGGCAAAAGTCCTTTAATGGCAGCAGGATTCACTTGAGCTGCGCAAACCTCCTCACACATTTATATGGTAAACAGTAACAGGCAAAAGTCCTTTAATGGCAGCAGGATTCACTTGAGCTACACAAGCATCCTCACGCATTTATATGGTAAAAAGAAAGTACTATACCAGGTAGGCTGCTTCTCTATCCTGATCGCAATTACTGCACAATACCCGGGAGAACACACAGCAGATTCAGTTCCTGACAGACCGAGCGCAATTCAGCAATTTCTCCAGTCTTCTACAGGGTGAGCCTGGTTTCTACTCTTCAGATATCCTTTGCTTCTCTTCACAGGATGGATTCAGTCCTAACAAGCAGTTACACAAGCTGCAGACTGGAACTCGGGGCCTTGCACACGTTTCCCGACTAAAACTGCACACTGAAAAAGCACAGGGCTCCTTCCCTCTTCACTGCCAGAGCTCAACTGAAACTCCAGCAGACAAAACCAGGCACTTCCTTTGAGTTCCTCCCAGTTCTTGGCTGGATTGGCTGTCACTCACAATAGACTGCCCTGTTGGTCCAAAAGGCGCAAGTCCAAACTACATCTCCCAGAGTCACTGCCCATACAATCCTCTTGTGGCTGGCTCAGATTACGAGTCCAAGTTCTGATTCATCCAAGGCACCATTTTAGAGCTACCTTAACCCACACTGATTGGTCCAGTTCAGCAGTTCAAAACTAGAATGTGGAACTAGGCAAACACAGTTCTGACTACAAAGAAAGCAGGTTAGACAAACTGTATTTTCATCATTACTTTAAATGATTTCTAGCAAACAGTTACATCTTTCAGACAGGTTTCCTTTGCACTCCTAGTGACTGCAGAAATGGAGTGAATTGGCAGCAGCTCAAGTGGTACTCAAGCAGAGAAACACACAGTCCCCCCATACAAACTAATTATGTCTGCAAGCAGACAGCTCTTAAAGAGACAATACTAGAGGCTCTAAAAACACTCACAGACAAATGACTTAAACGCCAAACACCATTCAGGCTTGGAGCATTCAAGCAAGCTCCTGGAAGTCTTTTGGGAACCCCCATTTGCAGGGGGGTTACATTAAGATAAGAGAATAATGATTTGTAGCTATCTTTAGAGTGAGCCAAACGAAACTCCAATTTCTTTTTAGGTTGTATGATAGCCTGTTTTAAAAGTTTTAAGATTTTCCTATATTTAGAAAGTAGTTGTTCTTTAGTATCTCCCCCACTTTATTTTGTTTTTAATTAAGTTTTTAATAGTTTTATTAAATCATAAAGGAATTTCCCATTCTTGTTATATTTTTTTTTAATTGGAACACATAACTCCTCCAAATAATAGATTGAGGATTTCGAATAATCCCAGGATTTCTCAAGAGAAAGAGAGGATAATATTTCATCACAGGAAATGGAATTTAAATGATCATTAATAGTATTAAAGTTTGCTTTATTATAATTTTTAAATTCAGAGTGGTTCAATATTTGCTGAAAAAAATAATGAAAAAGAAATTGAGCGATGGTGACTAGTACCCAGAGGGGCTCCAACTTGAATATTAGATATTGAACTCCCTATATTAGTAATGACTAAGTCTAATATGTTCTGTCCACATGCAGGTTCACTTATAAGTTGTTCAAGGCTCATATCCACTATAAAAGTGATCAGGTCATTTTCAGCAAGCGTACTACCAGATAAGGAGGTCAAATTTATAGAGGGCATATTAAAATCACCCAGGACAAGAATATTGCCTTTAGAAGCCATATGTGAAATTTCTTTATGTAAAAGTAAAGTGTAATCCAAGTTAGATGTTGGGGGCCTATAACATGTCCCAACCAGAAGTTGGGGTTGTCCCTTAAACTGAATATTCACCCATATGGATTCAGTATTACTGAAAAGGGGAAGTTGAAATGAGGCTGTATCCTCCCTGACATAGAGACAAACCCCTCCCCCAATCTGGCCTTGTTGATCCTTATGAAATAGCTTATATCCTGGAAGGTTCAGAATCCACGTTGTATCAGGACCCCACCAGGTTTCAGTGATAAAAATAAGTCCAAAATTGGCTGAGAGGCACTCAGCCTCACGTTCTGCCATTTTAACCAAATTTAAAGATCTTGCATTGAGAAAAAGGACCTCGCATACAGCGGAGTCACTATTGAGCCTTTTTAGAGGACAGGACAAATTCCCATCCCCCCCAGCTCTTAGTTTAAAAGTTTATTAATAGCTGGATCAATACCTCTACCCAATAAAGTACTTCCCCTATGACTGAGATGGAGTCCATCCCAGCAGAACACTGAATTTTTCAAATAGAAGGTTTCCCAGTGTGCTAAGCATAAATGGCCCTGCTGGAGGCACCAACGCCTTAGCCAGTCATCCAGTTAAAGCTCCAGGATAGGAGAGGGAACCCACTTGACTACTGTGACTTGATAAAAGAACGCCAGGAGGTACAAGGTGAAGTGAGACATTGTAATTATGGAGTGAGTGCAGCCCAAGTGATTGTGGCAATGGAAGGCCCTTCCGAAATGGAGACCACTATGAGAGTCCTGCCATGGGCTAAATGGTGGGGGAGGAGTTGCTGAAGGAAGTCAAAAAAGTACAACCGGGTGCGTTCGCTGAGGTATCCCTGCTGACAGAGACCCTGGCCCCTGTCATGATGTGACTGTTATGGGGTTGGGGGTGCACCCTCAGGCATCCTCTACTGAGGGTGGCTTCTCAGCTGAGCTCAACGAATTGACTTCTACCCTAAAGGAACTTTTGAGACACAGTACATTACCAGCAGAAGTCAGATCACAATCTCTCATTGATGCTCCAGCATCCCCTGCTATGTTTTCCCCAAGGATGCCCTGAGAGCCTGTCATTTGTCACAATTAAGGCAAGGATAGCCATATGAATAGGGAATACTGGTCTCAGATGGACTTAAAGAAAATGGTGAACCAGCTTCAAGGAGAGCTTCAGAAAATGAGTCACTGGTCAAGGGGTGCACGAAATGACTGCAGTGAAGGCTTCGGCCATCCTAACTCAAACCCCTCTGTGGCTAAATCGTCTGTCCAGGCCCCTGCTGTTGTCCCTCCAGACTGGTTCAAGATAGTGGGCCCTTCAGTGAAGACTACTGTGGCTGTGAATGGTATTCCTACTTGGGCTGTGCTTGACAGTGGGTCCCAAGTGACCATTGTATTTCAGGACTGGTATGACAAACACTTATCTGATGTGCCATTGCAATCCCTGGAAGGCCTACATGTGTGGGGGCTGAGTGACAAGTCATATCTTTACCTAGGATATGTCCACCTCAGGTTGTCTTTTCCTGCAACTATAACTGGTGTACAGGAGCAAGTAGAGACACTGGCCCTAGAGTGTCCCCCCACTGGACTGTATGATGGGATTCCCCTGTTAACTGGAACAAAAGCCCACATGTTTGGGAGACTAGCAGAACTCTTCCATGAGAAACAAGGGCAGCTGACTGGATGGGCCTAAGAATTCCAGCCTTAGTAAAAAGGACATATGACTTACAACAGAAACCCAATGAAGAGGACCCAGATGAGCCAGTGGGGACAGTGTGGATAAAGGAACCTGACTCCGTGGTATTGGCCCCCAATGCCCAGTGCATAATCCATGGAGAAGTCCACCTAAAGAGAAATGTAAAGAACAAAATATTAATGTTGGATGCACCAGGTGATGGAAAGTTGCCAGAAGGATTATTTTTTAAACCCAGTATCTTACCTGCCTGTGCCCATGCCTATGCATGATGAGTGATGATCCAGATTCGAAATGTGTCAGATTGGGAGGTCCGGGTAAACAGAGGGTGCACTCTAGCTACAGCACATTGCACAGACACTGCAGTATTACCCAATAACAAGTACTCTGGCCAAAAGGAGAATGACCCTGGACTTATTTGACTTTGGTGATTCCCCGCTGCCAGCTGAATGGAAGGCTAGGATTAGCAAGAAACTCTCCGAGAGAGACCAAGTGTTTTCATAAAAAGAATGGGACATGGGGTGTGTCCAGGGTGCAGAGCATCATATATGCCTACATAATGACTGGCCATTTCGAGAGAGATCCTGACACCTCGCCCCAGCGGACATAGATGATGTGAGGAGAAAGCTGCAGGAAATGCTCGCTGCTGGCATGATACAGGAATCAAGGAGCCCATATGCCTCTCCCATTGTAGCTGTGCATAAGAAGAATGGGTTGGTGAGGATGTGTGTTGATTATTGAACCCTAAACCGGTGAACCATCCCAGATCAATACACCATGTCCCATATACAAGATGCCTTGGATTGCTTGAATGGGAGCAACTGGTTTTCAGTATTGGATCTTTGCAGTGGATATTACCAGATTCTGATGGCCACGGAGGACCATGAGAAAAATGCCTTCATCTGTCCTTTGGGATTCTACAAATTCCTGAGAATGCCACAGGGGATTTCGGGCACCCTGGCCACCTTTCAGTGACTGATGGAACATGCGGTGGGAGATGTGAACTTGCTGGAATGCCTAGTGTACCTAGATGATGTCATTGTGTTCAGATGCACATTAAAGGAGCATGAGATCCTACTGTTTAAAGTACTAGACCGATTGGAAGACTTTGGCCTCAAGCTGTCCATTGACAAGTGCCATTTTTTTCAAACCTCTGTGAAGCATGTGGGCACATAGTATCTGCAGAAGGGATAGAGACCGATCCCAGTAGGGTTGAGTCACTGACTACTTGGCCCCAGCCCCATAACTTGAAAGAACTATGTTTCCTGGGATTCTGTGGCAACTACCACAGATACATAAAAGACTACTGTAGTCCAAGGTGATTCACAGGCTCCTGAATCTCACCCAGGGTTACCTCCCTACCAACCGTAGATACAAGAAAGTGGCTGTCAAAGAACCTGAGAAAGTATACTTCTGAACAGGTGAACCGTTTGGGCCCCTCTGGACACGCAAATGTAAAGTAGCTTTCCATGAAGTCATATACCAGCTCACCCATGCCCTCATCCTCGCCTATGCTGACCCTACCAAGCCCTATGTGCTGCATACAGACACTAGTCTGCAGGGCCTAGGAGCTGTGCTGTATCTAGAGCATGAGGATGGATTGAGACCAGTGGGTTTTGCCAGCAGGAGCTTGACCCCATCAGTGCACAAGCTGGAGTTCCTTGCCCCAAAATGGGTCACTGTTGACCAGTTTCATGAGTACCTGTATGGGGCAAAGATATTGGTGAAAACCAACAATAACCCGATAACCTATGTACAGACTTCAGCTAAGTAGGACGCCACTGGGCACTGGTGGCTTTCTGCTTTATCAACCTATGATTATGCTGTTGAACTCAGGCCAGGACTGAACCATATTGATGCTGACGCCCTGTCACAAAGGCCAGTCTCCAAGAGTGATTGGGTCAGGTTGTCTGAACCTGACATCCAAGCATTGTGCCAAAAGTTTAATAGAGATGAACAGATGTTTACGGACACAGTGGACTCTTAGATTGCTTGGGCCCTCCTGAAACCTGCATACCGGCTGCCTATTGCCACTTCTCTGCTCTAGATATTAGTGCACTACCTCAATTTAACAATGACAGCATCCAGTGGGCTCAATCCCAAGATTCTATGATTCAGCCAGCACTTGATGCCTTGTGTGAATGGAAAGATGTGCCCAGTTGTGTTCCGCTGACTTGCGAATTGCCCTATTGTTTAAAAAAGGCCCCAGGTTGAAGTTACACAATCAGTTGTTATGCAGAGAGACAGTGGATTACAGTGGTTGAGTAGGCAAGCAGCAATTGGTCCTGCCCATGGCCTTTAAAGATTTGATACTGAGGTCCCTCCACAATCACATGGGGCACCTTGATATTGACAGAACTCTTGACCTGGTACAATCTCAATTCTACTGGCCCAAGATGGGGGCGGATGTTGAGCATCATGCAAAGACCTGCAGTCACTGCCTGCAAAGGAAAGCCCTGTCTCAGAGGGCTGCCTCCCTTGTCAATATTAGTACCAGCACCCCCATGGAACTGGTCTGCATAGACATTTTGTGTTTTATAACCTGATCAGTGGAATATTGGCAATGTGTTAGTGGTTACGGATCATTTCACATGGTATGCACAAACTTTTCCAACTAAAGATCAAAAAGCCTCTACCGTGGCCAAGGTGCTAGTGGAAAATTTCTTTGTCCATGATGGTGCCCCCCCAGTGAATCCACTCTGACCAAGGCAGAGACTTTGAAAGTCAGCTAATCAAAAAAATGCTCTCTCTCTGTGGTGTGTGTGTGTGTGTGTGTGTGTGTGTGTGTGTGTGGAAGTCAAGAACCACCCCCAATCACCCACAGGGGGACCCTCAACCAGAACATTTTAACCGCACCCTTCTAGACATGCTGGGCACCCTTCACCCAAAAGACAAGCATAAGTGGAGCCAGCAGATTAGCACCTTGGTGCATGTGTACAATTGCACCAAAAATTACACTACTGGGTTCTCCCCCTACTGCCTCATGTTTGGGAGGGAGGCCCACCTGCCAGTTGATGTCTGTTTTAGGGTCTCTCCAGATGGGGTCCGAGCTGGAAACTACCTGCAGTATGTACAGAAACTGAAAGCTCAGTTGAACCATGCATATCAACTGGCCCAGACAATGGCCGCTAAAAGAAATCTCGCCAACAAAGAGAGACACAACAAGAAAATAAAGGCTCAAGAGCTACGGCCCGGAGACTGTATGTTGTTACGCAATTTGGGACTACATGGCAAGCACAAAATTGCTGATAGCTAGCACCATCCTCCTCATGTAGTAGTTGGAAAGTTGGATGATCTACCAGTATACAAGGTACACCCATAGAATAACTCCAAAGCTGTCAAGACCATGCACTGTAACCACTTGCTGCCTATTGGCCAAGTTATTATTGAAGCTGAGCCAGCAGACATTGCCTCCCCTGGGCTGGTGACTCATGCTGCTGCAAAAAAGAGACAGAGTCAACCTACTCCAGTAGTTACAGAGTTAAGGTTTCCCCCGCAGTAGGCCCAGAATGATAGTGACTGTCAGTCCACCTCTGACGATAGTGAGTGTGACAATGCCTATTACCCCTCCTATCAATTGAGTCAGCTGTTTTGAGGTAACCCTATGACTAATTGTGGGGATAAAGCTGGGCCTTCTGGACTGCCTAACCCTCCCCAGCTTCATTCTTGGAGCCAATGCTCCCTGAAAGTGAGGTGCAAAGCATTACATCTGAGGTTGCGAACTCTCTGTGATTTGTGGAACTGTGTGAATTGCCTGAAGAAGGGGCTGATGGTCTGAGTCTCCCTGGTGACACACCAGAACTTGAGCAACAATATGAGAGTGCTGACAGCCCCCCTTCAGTGCCACAAAGCCTAATTGTGACAGAATCTTCTCTAAATTGAGTGAAGTGTTGTGGAAACAGAGCCTACAGATCAAGGAGCTGACAGTGCTCCAAGTTTGGACATTCTCATCCATGCAGAGGCACCCTTCACAAATGACGAAAGCTCTAAAGTTAGTTCTGACAGTACAGAGACTGGCTGTTCCCCCAGAAAGACTGGCCGAGCTGTCAAGCCAGTATTATGCTTCAGTTATGATTCTGCCAGGAGGCCAGTGGCTTTGCCTGTCAATGTGGTTCACAAAGGTGTTTATATTTCTCAGAACTCACTACCTAAACTGAGCTTATTGGCCAATTTTGGTTGATTGTTCTTCCTTCTCAGTATGATGCCCCTGCCCCATCCAGCCCCAAGTTAGCTGATAGGGAAGGGCCCCCCCAACATTATTTAATGTACAGGAAGTTATAACAAGAATCGGTATTGTGATGTTACAAGTATGTTAATCATAGTGGAATCAGTATTATGTATAGTAAAGTAATAAGTTTATGTTAACTGATGCATGATGGTACAGACTTGATGCGAACACCAAGTTTTCCCCAGGCAGGGAAGGATGTAACCCCCCCCCTACAAATGGGGGTTCCCAAAAAGTCTTCCTTGAGCTTGCCTAAATGCTCACTGCCAGGCTGGTGTTCTGCATTTTAGCAGTTTAAATGTATTGCCAGAGAGTACCAATATAGCCTCTGTGTACTGTCTCATTAAGAGCTGCTTGGATTGCAGTCATAATTAATCTGAGACGAGCACTGTTAGAAGATGTACTTGTGTGCTGATCATTTGTTAGAGTAGTAATAATATTGCACTTTGTTCTAACCTGCCTTCTTTGCAGCATGGACAGTTCTGTTTGTTTCCGTCATCTTGGTCCTGGACTGCAGAATGGGCCAATCAGTACATTTGGGACTCTAAAAATGGAGCCTGCCTACAGGGGCTTGGTGGGGCCAAAACTTGTAGGAATTGTAGTTTTGGGCTTTTGGCATCTATAATAACCTGGAGGGGGAGCCCTAGTTGTGATTGACAGACAGATCAGCCAACCAAACCTTTTGGATCTTGGGGAAAGTCCCACATTGCTTGCAGTTTCCATTAGATCTGAGTTGGGAAGTGGAGAAGTAACAGCTCGAGATCAGTGGCGGAGCCAGGTTTGGGAGCATTTCGGAGCAAGGAAGGCCATTCAGTGAATCAAGGACTCCACAAGGGGCACTGAACATTGAATAAATATAGTGTCAGGGCACCACTACTCACACTGGGACAGCCATGAGGGGCAACCACCCTTCCAGCCCCCCCCCCCCCCCCAGCTCCGCCACTGCTTCAGATAGTTCGAGCATCAATCCATAGTGGATTCATGTGGGAGAACTGTGGAAAGGCCTGAGTTTAGTTTGTATGCCTGCCTGCAGTTCCTGAGAGGGAACTTGTGCTTTTTTGGACTGAATCCGAATTTGGAGAGTAAATTAAGCCACTGAATTGTGACCAGGATTTAACCTGAAGAAGACCAAAAATTTGCTGAATGCGATCGGCCTGTCAAGACTTCCAGCTACCTCTGAACTCTTGGATTGTGCAGAGACTCTGTAATTGTGACTGGAGAGCCATTTTCCTGGTACAGTGGAATTTCCTACATGTGAATGTGCTGTGTGCTTATAGTGGGTCGTGATTTGGTTCCCCACTGTGTGTCTGAACTGTGTTTTGCTTGCTGGAGGCTGTATCCAGCTCCACGGACTCAATCCGTATCCATTTCCATTTGCCTGGGCCCTGCTACACTGGCCCAGCCAGAATACCTGCTATGCAGTGAAAGTCATCGATGAGAGACTGGCCTGGGGATCAGCCCCCTGCTCAATGCCTTGAACAGAAACGACGCCTCGGTGATTCGTGTGGGCCATGCTTCTCTAGGCACTCCAGCTCAACAGCCTGCAGTCTCGATTTCATCTTACCTGTGTCCAGTATTGGGTATCATGAGTAAACATCAAGGTAGCTCTCTCCAACAACAGCTGAATCTAAAAGTATTGTCATCTGATTGTCTTGTTGCCTTTTCTTTCACAAACTGAGCCCTTCTGCTCCGGATTACAAATAGTGTATGTTGTGCATGTTGCTTTCTTCCATCACAGGTCCCCAACCAGCTACAATATTCCTATCTGGGTACCCAGAGTGTGTGAGTAGGTACTCTGAACTGCATGTATAACTGTCTGATTAATATAGCTTTTAAGCAAATCAACCTGATTACGCCCCTCCCTTGTTCAAGTCCCCTGAATTAATCAGATTTAACTTTGTTTGCATTTAACCTGACTGTCATTCCAGTTTGTGCCAAAAGTATTGTACTGTTGCTATTTGCTGTGCTTGACCTTGTTTTACAGGGGGTCCCCAGGGTCAAGCTAGAGGAACTAGCCCTAGTGGTAAGTGCAAACAGTGTGGCTAATTGCCTGGTGAATAAGGGTCATTGTGAAAGTAATTATTGTATGTTGTTCAGGCCACTAGAAGGGAAAGAGGGGTGTTACAGCATCCCAGAGGGCTGTGTCCAGGTTAACTTGACCACTAACAACCCTGACCTCTGGGTGGAGGCATCCATTTCATTACCCAGACCCCTTAACCTGCTACTAGCCAAGCTGGCAAGGGTAGTAACCCTTGGGATAGCACCACCTAGGTGTTACACATGCATGTAAGTGAAAAGAGAAAGACCAGGGGAGGGATAGTAAAGCTTAGGAGGGGAAGGATGTGTGTGTGTGTGGACAGGGACCAGGAAAAGGTTGACATGCTGAACAAATACTTTTGTTCAGTGTTCACATAGGAAAGGAGAGTGACCACAGATAAGTGCCAGGAGCATTGATGGAAGGGAGGTGGACACTAATCCATTGACAGAAGAAAGAGTCCTAATGGAACTTGCAAATCTGAAAGTAGACAAGGCAATGGAGCCTGATGAGGTGCATCCCAGAATATTCAGGAAGCTCAGAGAGGTGCTGGCTGCACATCTGACAGCCCATTTAACCACTCATTGGAGATGGGAATAGTTCCAGAGGACTGGAGGAGGGCAGATGTAGTCCCACTTCACAAAAGTGATAGCAGGGAGGAGGAGGAGGAGGCTGGCAATTACAGCCTGTTAGCCTGACTTTGGGGGTGGGGAAATTAATGGAATCACTACTGAAGGAAAAAATTGTGGAATAGCTTGAACCCAGTGGCTTACAAGATCTGAGGTAGCATGGATTCACTTGGGGGAGGTCTTGTCAAACAAATCTGATAGATTTCTTCGACTGGGTGACTAGGGAATTAGATCAGGGTGGAGCAGTGGATGTGGCCTACCTTGATTTCAGTAATGCCTTCGACACTGGTCCAGATAGGAGACTCATAAACAAGTTGGGCAGCCTAAGAGTAGGTCCAAAGGTGGTAAATTAGGTAATGAATTGGTAAGGGGACAGAAGACAGAGTCTGGTGGTAAATGGAGTTCATTCTGAGGAAGGGAGGGTGACAAGTGGGGTGCCACAGTGATCAGTACTGGGATCGGTCCTCTTTAATGTTTTTATTAGTGACATTGCAGAGGGGTTAGAAGGGAAGGTATGCCTCTTTGCAGATGACACTAAAATCTGCAATAGGGTTAACACACCAGGTGTGTGTGGAAAAAAGTAATAGAGCTCTAGGAAAGCTAGTGAGTGGTCAAGGGTGTGACAGCTAAGTATTAATGCAAAGAAGTGCAAAACCATGCATTCAGGGTACAGAAACCCAGGACTGCAGTACAAAATTGGAGGAGTGGTACTAATGACCACCAAACAGGAAAGGGACCTTGGGGTAGTCATGATGGATGACCTAAAGGTGGTCAGACAGTGTGACAAGGCAGTGTGGAGAGGTAATTGGCTGCTAGGTTACATAGGGAGGGATATCACCAGCTGAAAAAGAGAGGTGGTGTTACCGCTGTATAGATCAGTGGTGAAACCTCATGTAGAGTACTGTGTCCAATTCTGCAGACCTCATCTCTGGAAGGACATAGGTAGAGTAGAGGTGGTCCAGAGAAGGGCAACTAAATTGGTGCAGGATCTGCATCACAAGCCCAATGAGGAAAGACTAAAGGACCTCAATATGTACACCTTGGAGGAAAGAGGGGGGGTGTAATAGAAACTTTCAAATACCTCAGTCACAGGTATAAATAATATTCCAAAGGGAAGCATTTTTTAGAAAAAAAGATGCTCAAGGACAAGGGTCATGCTATGAAGCTGGAGGGGGGTAGACTCAGGCGAGATGTGATGAAGTACTTCTTCACAGAAAGGGCGGTGGATGCCTGGAACAGTCACCCAGTGGGGCTGGTGGGTGCAAATACAGTAAATGGATTCATGAATGCATGGGATAATCATACAGCCCCTGCTTCCTCCCAGTCATCTGCCTGAACTTTCCGGGTACCTCAGTACTCTCCTCCCAGTCCTGTTTGTTTTCCCTGTTAGAAGGGGGCTGGAGGAGCTGCAATCACAGATCCGCCTAGCTGCAGTCTCATACTTATCCACGCGGCAGTCCACGCATGCATGGCATGCACACCATCATTTTCTTGCCACCGCTGTGGTGAACCCAGTGCCTCTCCAGTGCTCCCAACTCCTGCATTCTGCTAGAGAGCGTCCGAACACATGGAGCAGGTATCAGAGAAGCCCCAAATATGTTTAGTTTGGGAACGCCATGAGCAGTATTTGGATTGTCTCATAACTATTAATCTGAGGGCTCATGAGTATTAACGAGCCGTCCTGCTGCCTGGAGGTACAGTTTTGCTGTAGTAGCGACTGGCTCCCTGTTGAATAAAACTTCAAAACTCTGCATGTGGGTGGAAGGGCAGAGGAGATAATATTGAACAATGAGGGTAATAAATGTTGAAAATATTGTTTGTGGCTGCAATTTATGTATATAAGTTCGAACTCTGGACCGTAAATGCGCAGTCATGATATTACATTTACCCCCCTGCACAACCAATCAGGGGTTAGGGTTTTGCCAAAGGACTCTTGCAACTGAGAATGAGGACTTTTGGGTGAAATACAGGGACAATTCTTGGTGCCCATTCTAAGGACCAATAGGGCATCAAGCTAGCAAAATGAATATTAATTTGGCTTAAAGGGCAAGGGTGTCAGTCAACTGAAGAGGGTTGTTTCAGAGATGATAAGAGAGACTGATTTTATCTGGGAAAGGAGAGTCTAGGAGATAGGGAGATTGAGAGATAGCTGTGGGCTTGTTAGCCCAGCAGATCTGTAGTTTTTCACAAGGCGTTTCCTGGCCACAGATTGGACACACTGCAGAATGCCTGGAAAGATACCTATCACCTGGGGAAAACCCTGGACTGCGAGAGAGAGTCTTCCTGAGTGAGAACTGAACCTGCGACTTTGTGAATTTGCGTTAAAGTCTTTGGAGAGTTGCTCTCAGATTGGATCCCTTGGCCATGAAAAAGGAAATCTGCAGCTCGAGAGATACTGTTGAGATTTGCTGTTAAAAAGAAGTGGACTGTCCTGCAGTGCAGAAGGAGACAGCTGAGCGTGGCTGCTGAGAAGCAGAGACTGTAAAGTCCAGAGCCTAAAGTCATAATTCTGCAGCTGGAGAGAAAAGTGTTCTACAAAGTTGTATCTCCCCTCGGTGGGGTCAGAACCTTAGAGACTGCGGCTGTTGCAAGCTGGAATAATTATGTGTACTGGGAAGAGAGACTGAGTCAATTTCCCAGTCCCCATGTTATAGCAACGGAAGAAAGGTGTTCCAGCCACTTGTTTGGGGAGCCATTCAGCCTATTTAGTTCCCCAGACTGAAGAGGACACTGGCAACGAGGGAGAGTAGAGGCCTGCCAGGTGAAAACCACATACAAAGGCCCTTGGGGATGAAGAGTGGTAAGGCCTGGCAGGCGAATACCAGCATCTGCATCATTTCTTCAGTTGTCTAGTGCTGTGGTGTGTCACCAACTACTCCAACAGTACGGTACCATAAAATCAAATATTTGCAACCCCCCTGTGCACCTTCAGAACTGTTAGTAGCCCAGACTGCGACTTTGGGGAATTCATTATTTAGCTAGCTAGCTAGTCAGAGAAATAAGTGGGTTAAGCCCTGGGCTGAACTGTGTTAGAATCCAAGCTGAGCCCATGTGGAAAGTTAAGGTTTTGCATCTATTTAAATTATTTGGCCCCAACGCAAGTTCTCCAATGTTTTCTGTATCGGTGGTGTGGTACCCACCCAAGGGACTCTATAGACTTTTGGGCAGCTGCCAGTAGGTGGAAGGTGGGAACTGTGTGGAGTAAAAGTCTTGCTTCTGGTGTTATGCTGTTTTCTTCCTTTCCTCCCTTTCTCCAAAATAAAAACTATTAATTGTTAATGGTACATTTTGGTACAGTGACTTTTTGTAGAAGGTGGAAATTGTTGTTGTGGGGGAGGTACTGTGGGGGCAGCTACTGTATTTTCCTCTGGGGATGTTAACTTGCAATTTATTTACAGGTATTCCCAATCACTACCCCAGATGGAGGCACCAAGCACACCAGTTGTTCCTGTACCCTTTGCCTGCCAAAGAACCTCGGTTGGTCCTCTCGAGGTGTGTTCAGAGAAGACCCAAGGGCCTTGGAAACTACCAAGGTGAGTCTTAAAAAAAAAACAAACAGTTTGTTACATTGGAGGTGCCACTGGGATTAGCACCCCCCAGTGGCCATCCCCAAAATTGCATTTCTGAAAAAAGAAAAAGTTGTTTCCCCCCCATTCTGTGAAAAGTCACCATAGCTCTCCAAGACTGGGAAGAATGCTGCCAAAGAGAGAGAGACTGGACTATGAAAAAGCCCTTTTAGTGACTGGTATTTCAGAAAGGTTTGATAGAACCAAAAATTACTGATGAAGTGTTGCCACTGATTTGTTTTGACAATTTAAAGGTACAAGGGTTAAGGTACTGTATGACCATAGAAGTGTAAAAGTAAAAGTGTATTCGCACTGATAAAGAGTGATACTGAAATCAATGTTGCCAAGCTGCCCAACACTATCTCCCCGTGGGAGGATGGGTCCCCCTGGACCACAGTGTCGTATAACAGTGACAAGAAAATGCCAACGGGTTCTTCAGCTTGAGATAATTTTAAAGTGAAATTTGAAATGTGGGTGAAATCAGAGAAGAAGACCCCCCCCCCAAGATGTGCAAGCACTGTATAAAGCTGACAGTGTCTCCCCACCTGATCACTCCCTGCCTGGTTGGTTGCTTTGGCCCAGGGAGAGGGACAGGGTCCTACCCGAGACTAAGGCCCTTCTCTGGGAGAAAACCAGTGCTGCCCGGGGAAGAGAATTTTTATTTTATTTATTAGAAATAATCTAATTACATTTACCTTTGAGCTAAGAGCTTGTTTACAAAGGTTCCGCTTTTGTACGGTATATTACAGAGACACAGAGACAAAAATAATACACATTAGCAGTAATAATATACAAGGAGGCAACCAGATGATACAACGTAAGATCCTACCTAGTTACAGACTAGAGAATAAAAAATGCGAACATGTTGAGACAGTTCTTGTCGTGAGTGCTGCAGGTGGGGAAACAGAAGTTTTGTTTTTATTGGATGGTGGCCTAAAACCAGCACCTGTTGAGAAGGACAAGACCTAGAAAGGGAAGAATAGGATGTGAGGGGGTGCAATCAGAGGGCAATGGGAGTGACCAACAGAGAAAGACATGGATTGAGGGGAGAAGAGGTGGTATGGTGGATTTACAGAGGGGTGGGCCTTCACTGCATGATATCTGGCTAGGTGAAATCAAGGGGGAGAGAACTGTGAGGAGAGGAGGACCAACGGGGGTAGAAAAGGTGATGTAGAAAAACTAGGGGGGTTGTAGGCGAAAATGTGGGCAGTGGACTTCAGAAAGAGACACGGGGGGCATATATTATGTTCATTAGTCACAGATTACTGGTAGTTGTAATACATCAAACAGTACTACAAATACTGGTTGAGGAATTATATATTATGAACAACAGCCACAGCCAATTGCTGATGTCAGCAGGGCACTAAGCTTGGTTTTGAACAGACCTACCTGTAGTTTTGTTGCAGTCATGATTTCATTGGTCAATGTATTCAAACAATAGGTTGCCCGATATTCATAGGATCGTTGGCCTTGGGATATCTGTGTAATGCCCCCCCATTTTGTGGACTTACCTGTAATGCCTCCAGGTGTCTCTCGCTACCTCCATGGCTCTTTCTGCCATTTTTCTAGGCTTCCAGTATCCATCTATGTAACTGAGCCCTACAGGGCTCACAGAGCAACTTTGCGAGCGTGCAGCACATCGCAGAACCGCCGCTCACATGACTGAGGAGGCACACTGCGCATCATGACCACCGCTGCAGTCTAAAAGCCAACAGGGTGTTTTCTGTGGTTACTGGTGCCCAGCTAGGTTTAAAATGGGCACTGAGGACACAAGCAAAAGAGGGGATGTGTGTTTTAAATAAATAAATCAGCAGATGCCATAAGTGCTGCCTCCAGGGCACCAGAGAGAAAGTCAAAGGGCAAAGGGCATGTCAAGACAGCCCTCATAAATATTCATAGGCTTTGCCAGTGTTCCTAGGGGCAGTGATTTATGGGAGCAGCGACTCCCTCAGGGTATAAAACATTTTATTAAGAGTGGACTCATTTAAAAGGGAATTGTTGGGATTTCAAAACGTGGGGAAAGTAAATTACAATATTGTTGCTGCTGGCTGCACCAGGACTAAAACCATGGGGGACACTGTTTGGGACTGCTTGAACTTCAACTGCAGCCACCATTTTAGGTCTTTGTCACCAATCGGGAGCCAGGATTAAAACAAGGGGTGCCTGGGACTATGCCAGAGACTTATGGGGGATGAACTGGGACAATTTCTAGGCACCAAAGCACAAGCCAATTACCAGCTGGGGACTGTTCAAGACAGATCTAGCAGCCAATAAGATCCTTGGAACTCTGCCCCATATAAAAGGGGGCAGCCACTGAAAAAAGGTCAGATTTGGAGAGACATCCCAAGAGCTAGTGTGTCTGCCTCTGGGGGGCTTGTCAGCTCTCAGGGGTTAGGTCTACCTGGCCTAGACTTATTCGGTCATCAATCCGCGGGTCCAAATTGTTCTAGCCTGGGTAGTTGCAGGAAATCTGCTCTATAAGCTTGGGAGAGAGAAGATCAGCCTGCATTCCGCCTGGAAGGACCAGAAAAGGCCGTGTTACATATAAATGTGTTTGAGTTGTTCAACGTGTTGCGCGTCCAAGTAGTTCGAAAACGTTAGGTTGCCTGTGTTCCTCTGACTGAGTGATGTGTTCTGCCAGCCTGAAGATCAGCCTCATTAACGAGGACCACAAGGGACTTCACCTTCATTAGTGTCCAACTGATTCTACAGGTCTCATTTCATTTGAAGAATGCCTGGTCTGTGTGTAGCGTGAGTAAACATCAGGGTAGCTCCCCTGCAACAGAGATCAAATATCAGTGTGTGTCATCTGATTTATTTGTGGTTGCTAATTACTTGGGACTGAGCCATCCGGCTCTGGATTACAAATTGTGGGTAAAGTACATGGTGTGTTTTCTTTCCAAGGGCCCTGACAACAGCTACAATGCTGGCCTTCTCCGGGCAACACTTCAGGCTAGCCTGCAGGACAACTGGGTACCCAGAGTATGTGACTGTGTTATAGGGACTCTTAGGCATGCATGTTTACTCTGACTAAATTGGATACAGAATCAATCATCAGATGACTGCCCTACCCTTGTTTACGACCCCCTAATAAATCAGATCTAAAAATGCTGCATCTAAACTGGCTGTGGTGTACCATCTGTAGTGGGGAATATTGTGTTATTGCTTTTCTCCATTTCAGGCCTTATTTTGCAGGTGGTCTTCAGGGCCATTGTAGCTAATCCAGCCCTGGTGGTAAGTGTGTCAAATGTGGGGTTAACAGTGCATTCCTGTGATAATTGTTATTGTCTTATTGTTGACCAGTACAGGCCACTAGAGGGGTTAGAGGGGGTATCAGTGTCCCAATAGGCTGTATCGAGTGCAGCTACACTACCCTTAAACCTACCCTCCGGGTGGAGGCACCCTTTTCACGAGCTCAGGCCCCTCAACCTGCAGTTAGTCCTGCAGGCAGGGGTAGTATCCCTTGGGATAGCACCACCTAGGGGTTGCATCCGTTTGAAGGGGACTAAGAAGGATCAGCTGTTAATACCTCTAGTACTCCTACTGTTGTTAGACTTGCTGAGTAGTGTCTGAACACCCATGGGAGTTAAGCCCATTGTAGATTTCATGGCCAGTAGGCAAACCTGGTACTTTATCCTGCTATCTAGGTTTAACTGTTTTGTGCATAAAGCTGACAGGTGTGGGAGAGACAATGAGCTCATGACACAAGTCTGCATGCCTTACAGAGTGTCATTTTGATATGCTTGATGGCTGAGTCAGTTGCAGCACCATACACCACCAGTCCGTAGTCTATTACAGACAGAACTGAACTAGTCACTGCTAGATTCAACACTTCATTGGTGAGGCTCTGTTTGTTCCTGTGGAGAACTCCTAGTTTGGCATTAGCCACTTTGGCAATGAGATTGATATGTTGGGTAAAAGTGAGAGAGCAGCCTAGGGTAACCCCTAGGAACTTGAAAGTTTGCACCATTTCAAGTGGTTCATTATTGTAGTTTATTACATTCATGTGATGGGTCCTATTTCTGCTGTTTTGAAACTTGGATGGGTCAAGCCACTCCCATGGTGCAAGATCCCCAGTGTCCTGAAGCTGAGAAGAGACATCGGCTGTGGGAGAGCTGAGAGGGCTGGCCATGGATGGCACTGGTGTTTTGCAAGCTACCCAGCTTGATGCTACTGCCCAGATGTACCTCAACACTCTAAAAGCATGTTTGGGACTACTGATAATGGTGCACAAGTATTGAGAAAATTTTAAGGCACAGTTCAAAGCGATGGGGAAAAGCTATCTGAATACTTGATCCATCTTGAGCAGTTAATATAGAAAGCCTACCATATGGGGGCAGTGACAACCCAAGATATGAATAAGCTGAGATTGGAGCAAGTCCTAGAGGGAGCTGGGCATTCCAAAATGTTGTTGATGAAGTTGCAACTGGAAGAGCAGTTGGGTAATCCCTGTTCCTGTGGTGAGCTGATGCATGAAGTGCGAGAAAAGTAAGACAGAGTTGCACAGCAAGGGCAGATGGCGGCCTCTGTTAAGAAAAATTGAGATTCTAGTAAGTCTAGATTTGCCCTGGCGAGACAAGAGTGAGTGAGAATTTGAAGAGACAAATAAAAGAGTTGACTGAGCAGGTAGCAGTGCTATGGACTACTAATGAAAGGAATCAGAGAGAAATTTCTACAGCCCCCAGGGGACGGAGGAACTACTCTGGTCTGCCGTCTGCTCTGCCCTGCCAGAGTCAGGGCTAGTTAATGCTACCAGTGGTGGTGGATTTTCTGTTACCAGTGTGGTGAATATGGGCACCAAAGGCATAACTGTAACTGGCCTGAAAATTCTGATTCGGTAGTACGGAAGTTATTGGAGGAAAAGTATATGCCAGAGAGACGTCAATGGGATTCATGGAAGGAGCAAACTGGGGTCCCATACTAGACCTGTTCTATGAAACAGACACAACCCATTAATGTGAAAGGCCCCACCATTCCTCCAAGATTAACTGGACCATCTACAAGGGTCTCAGCAAAGACTGAAGGGGTGGATTGTATGGTGCTACTTGATCGTGGCACTTAAGTGACTGTTGTCTTTGAGGATTGGTACCAGAAGTATTTGAGTCATGTGCCATTACAGCCCCTGGAAGGACTGGATATCAGGGGAGTAAGCAAAAAGCCCTACCCATATTGGGGGCACATTGTTGTACAAATAGAATTCCCTCAAAGTGTGGCAGGAGTACAAACTCTTATCAAAGTGCTTGCCCTGGTATGCACTAATACTGGGATGGAAGAGAGACCCCCATGTTGATTGGAACCAACGCCAATATGTTTCAGAGACTAGAGCAGTTATGCCAAGAGCTGAATAGTCCATAATCCATCCATAACTGGGGACTATGTCCCCTGATCTGAACTGTTTACTTTAAGTGGCTCACTACTGGTAAAGCGGATACTGGAGATGACCAAGTTGGCTTGATATGAAGAAAGGATGCCCAGCCTTTGGTGTTGCTCCCTGGTGCTGAATGCTCAGTGATGAGGGAGACAGAGTTTGGGCCGAATGCCAGAAGTCCTGCTTACATTCTGGACATGCCCACTGATGGAGAACAGCCAAGTTGCCTGTTAGTACAGAGAGGAGTGATGCATCCCCCTGGCATCCCCATTAGAACCAACAAGGTTAGTGTCCTGATGAAAAATGAAACTGACAAAGCAGTGGCCATTCACAAGGGAAGAACCTTAGCACATGTCTACCGAGCAGAAATGATACGTCTGGCAGTTCTGGACAAAGTCATGGGAAAAGAACTTGATCCTAACCTGTCAGATTTTAGAGATTCTCCAATACCAAAAACGTACAAGAGAAAATTGAGATAAGTTAGCTGAGAGAGCTAATGTTTTTTATACAAGTGGCCATGATGTGGGATGTGCCTATGGTGAAGAACATCACATTAATTTGAGTGATAACTGACCTTTTTGTGAGCAGTCCAGATGTCTAGCCCCAGCTGATGTGGAGGATGGTCACAAGCATTTGCAAGAACTGCTAGCTGCAGGTATTATAACTAAATCCAGAAGCCCTTATGTATCCCCCATAGTGGTAACCCATAAGAAGAATGGGGCCATACACTTATTCATTGATTACCGGACTCTGAACAAGTGTACCATAACTGCTCAATATACAGTACCATGCATAGAGGATGATCTCGTCTGCTTTACTGGCAGTAAACAGTTTTCAGTTTTGGATTTGTGAAGAGGGTAGTACCAAATACCCATGGGTGAAAAAGACAAGGAAAAAAATGTTTTCATTTGCACCCCCCGGGTATTCCATTAGTTTGAATGGATGCCACAGGGTATCTCTAGGGCACTGGCCACTTTTCAGCGTCTGATGGAAAAAGCTGTGGGGGACAAGAATCTGTTGCATGTGACAATTTGTCTTGATGATCTTGTCTTTGGGTGCACCCTGGAAGAGCATGAAGAGCATCTGATGAAAGTTTTAGACAGACTCGAAGAAATTGGGCTCAAAGTATCAATCGCTAAGTGTCAATTCTGCCAGCCCTCAGTAAACTATGTTACGCACATTGTTTCCACTGAAGGAGCACAAACTGATACTGACAAGATTAAGGCCCTCACTACTTGGCCTAAACCACATAACCTGAAGACTTTATAATCTTTCCTCAGTTTCTGTGGTTATTGCCGAACATTCATACAAGATTTCTCTAAGATGGTCCAGTTGCTTGCAAACTTATTGCAAGAGTACCCCTCTACCAACTACAAGAAGTGGAAGGGGAAAGAAGCCCCAAAACAAGCGTATTACAAATCTAATGAGCCATTTGGAGACAGTTGGAACCAAGACTGTGAAAATGCCTTCACAGAGATAATTAAGATATTCACTGAAGCCCCTGTGCTGGCATTTGCTGATTCTACAAAGCCCTATTTTTTCACACACATGCCAGCCTGGAGGGACTGGGGGAGGTCCTGTATCAAAAGTACTCTGAAGGACTGCGACCTGTTGCATTCACCAACTGGAGCCTGACTTCCAGTGAAAAGAACTATCCAGTACACAAATTAGAATTTCTAGCTTCAAAATGTAGCATCAATGAAAAGTTTCATGATTACCTCTATGGAGCTAAGTTAACTGTGTGAACTGAAACTGACAACCCACTTACTTATGTGAACACCACTGCCAAGCTGGATGCAACAGGTCACCATTGGCTGTCTTCCCTGTCCACATATGAATTCACCCTAGAGTACCGTAAGGATAATACCGATACTGATTCCCATCTCACAGACTCCACCTTCCAATTGAGAATCAGTGGACTCGAATGACTTGTGCAACTGTAAAAGCTGTGTGTACAAAATCTGTGGGCACTGGTAGCTAAGTGACTGATTGTCAACCAAGGGCTGTTGATGCAATGGGAGCTCACCCTGATGCCATACCTGATGTCTATTGAAACTTGGAGAGCTTGGACATTAGTTGTTTGCCCCAGCCAGTCAGAGGAAACAAAGGTGGTCGCAGAGACAAGACTATGGGCTTAAAGGAATCATTATGATTTTAGACAGGGGAAAAAGTCCTGAGAAAGTGCCAAATGACCATCCTGATGTACCTATTCTGTTAAGAGAATGAAACAAGTTGTCCTTGAGGAATGACCTTCTGTGTCAAACTGTTGATTGGAGACCTGAATATGCTAGATTTTAACTGGATCACCTTTGCTGCAGCTACATCCAAGAGCAGGCCATTCTCGATGCCCTACAGGGGGTATGCCTCAGACAGCTAGTTTTAAAACCCACTCATGAGGGAGCAATCTTAGACCTCGTACTCTCAAATGGAGACAGTGAGGGGATCTCAGATCAAGATGTGGGTAGCCATCTGGGATCAAGTGACCACCAAACAGTGTGGTTCACAATAAACTCAGCTACAGAGTCAAGCCATGCAAATGTGAGGGTACTGGACTTCTGGAGGGCTGTCTTGGGTAAGATGGGAGAGTGCCTTAGAAATGCACTAGCAAACAGGCTAGAAGAAGGGGTGGAGAAACAATGGGAAAACATCAAAACTGTCATCACAGAGGCAACAAACCTTTGTGTGAAGCAAATAAACAAATAAAAATGAAAGAAAAAGCCACTATGGTTCTCAAAAGAGGTGGCGGGGAAGGTTAGGGAGAAAAAGATAGCATTTAGGAAGTATAAGGAAACATAGAAGGAGCAGGACAGAGAACTGCACCAGTTAAGGCAGAAGGAAGCAGGGAAGGAAGTCAGAATAGTAAAGGCCCAAACTGAAGAAGAGATAGTCAGCTAGGTTAGAAAGGGGGATAAAACCTTTTATAGATACATCAGGGAGCGTAGAAAGACAAAGGAAGGGATGGTGGGGCTGAATAGAATGGACGGTGGGTGGGCAGAGAGAGACAGTGAAAAAGCAGGGATACTGAATGAATACTTCTACTCAGTAGTCACAAAAGAGGAAGAGGGGGAGGTACCTAATCCAATTAACAGAAGCACTCTGGATGGGGGGGTCGATCCCAGTCCTTTCGCAGAAAAAAGGATTCTGAAAGGACTCCTAAAACTGAAGGTGGGCAAAGAAATGGGGCCTGATGGGATTCACCCCAGAATTCTAAAAGAATTAAGGGGGAGAACTAGTGACACCACTGACTACCCTTTTTAACAAATCATGGGAGGATGGTATGGTACCTGAGGACTGGAGGAAGGTGGATGTGATTCCCCTTCACAAAAGTGGGAGCAAGATAAAGGGAGGAAACTACAGACCTGTCAGTTTGACCTCTGTGGTAGGGAAAGTGATGGAATCACTTCTGAAGGAAAGAATTGTTGAGTACTTAGAGGCCAGTGAGGCACAGGACTCAAGGCAGCATGGGTTCACAGCGGGAATGTCATGTTAGATGAATCTGATTTCTTTGACTTGGTGACCAAAGTAGTAGACCAGGGAGGGGCTGTGGACATGACTTACCTAGACTTTAGCAAGGCATTTGAAACAGTCCCACACAAAAGATTAATAAACAAGTTAACCAGCCTGGGAGTGGGTCCCAGGGTGGTAGTCTGGGTAAAACATTGGCTGGACAACAGGACATAGAAGGTAATTGTAAATGGAGTCCACTCTAAAGAAAGGGGGACGGTTACTAGTGGGGTACCGCAGGGTTCAGTACTGGGACAGTCCCTTTTAATGTCTTTATAAGTGACATTGCAGAGGGACTGGAAAGAAAAATATTCCTCTTTGCAGATGACACAAAGATCTGCAACAGGGTTGATGTACAAGGAGGCATGGAAAGAATGAAAAGGGACTTGGCAAGGTTGGAGTAATGGTCAGAAGTAAGGCAGCTTGGACTCAATGCTAAGAAGTACAAAATAATGCACCTGGGAAACAAAACTCCAGGGAAAAATTACACGATGGGGGGGTAGTAACAACAACAAAAATGGAAAGGGACCTGGGGGTAATCATATCAGATGACATTAAGGTTGGCAAGCAATGTGAGAAGGCAGTAGAGAGGGCTGGGGGGATACTGGCATGTATAGAAAGAGGCATCACCAGCAGAAAACAAGTAGTTGTTATCCCTCTGTACAGGCAGTTGGTGAGACCCCATCTGGAGTACTGCATCCAGTTTTGGAGACCCCATCTCCACAAGTACATAGACAGGATGGCGGCGGTCAAGAGGAGGGCAACTAAAATGGTGCAGGGTCTGCAAGAGAAGCCATATGAGGAAAGACTAAAGGAGCTTAATATGAATACCCCTGAGGAAAGGAGGGAGAGAGGGACATGATAGAAACTTTTATGTACCTCAGTGGAATCAACAAAGACCAAGAGGGTAGCATCTTTCAGAAAAAGAGATGTGCAAGAACAAGTGAACACAATTTGAAGATAGAGGGGGGACGGTTCAGGGGCAATGTGAGGAAGTATTTTTTCACAGAGAGGGTGGTGAACACATGGAACAGCCTTACTGAGGAGGTTGTGGGGTCTAAAACTGTGGGAGAATTCAAGGATGCATGGAACAGACATAAGGCAATTCTTGTGGGGGGTAGATAGAAATAGGCTGCTGGTTAACTAGGATCTGCAGCTTATTCTGTAGGTAGGGAAATGGGCAGACTAGGTGGGCCAAGTGGTCCTTATCTGCCGTCAAAGTTTATGTTTCTATGTTCTATGAACTGCAATACCCTAAAACCATGACTGCCTGCCATCAGTTGGTACTGCCATAGAAATACCATAAATCCATCCTCAGAGCACTTCACAACGACATGGGACATCTTGAGGTTGAGTTTACTTTGAACCTTGTGAGAAGCAGATTCTATTAGCTCCAAATGGTAGCTGATGTGGAGAAGTACTACAACAACTGTGCCCAGTATGTTCAAAGAAAGACTTTGCCAAAGAAAGCGGCACCGCTGGTAAACAAAAACTACTGAACCATTAGAACTGGCCTGCATGGACTTTTTGTCATTGGAACCAGATAGCAAAGGTTATAGCCATATCCTAGTCACCACCGACCATTGTACCAGTTATGCATAGGCTTACCTGACTAAAAATCAGACTGCCTATAATGTTGCTGTTCAGAAGCTTGTGGAATTTGTGACTCATTATGGTATACCTCAGTATATACACTCCAACCAAGGAACTAATTTCTAGAGTCGCTTAGTGAAAGAATTTCTTGCAAGCCATGGTATTCAGCAACCCCGCACCACACCCTACCATCTGCAAGGTGATCCAGAACCTGAAATATTTAATTGCATCTTGTTGAACATGTTAGATACCCTGGATCCTGCACTGAAAAGAACCTGGAACCAGCACATCCCCAAGTTGGTGGATGCTTACAATTGTACCCACAACAGTGCTACAGATGTTTCACCCTACCTACTTATGTTTGGCAGAGAAGCACATTTGCCAATTGACTTAGCCTTTGGGGTGTCTGCTGACGAAACTCAACTGAATTGTACTTGGAATATACCAAACGCCTGAAAATACAGCTGAAAGATGGTTACTAACTGGCTGCAGGAGCTGCCGGAAAAGTCAGTGCTGCAAATAAAATATGATATGAGACCAAAATGTGCAAAATCAAGTGTTGCAAGTTGGATATAGAGTTCTCAGAAATCTGGGACTCCGGGGAAAACACAAGATAGCCAACCGCTGGTCCTCAGAGCCCTAAAACTTACTTTTTTACCCTGGCTTTCCCCGATTGATTGATCAGACTTCTAGATGCTATTTTATCTCAGGATTATTGTTTTATTGTTCTATAACAATCATGCCCTCGGTGCTGCTGGGGATCCCATTCACTAGCCAGCTCACCTTTATCCTTGAGGGGCATTCCACCCTTGGAGTGGCTGTGGATTCCATTCACTAGCCAGCTCACCTTTATCCTAGAGGGGTATTCCACCCATGGAGCTGCTAGGGATCCCATTCACTAGCCAGCTCACCTTTATACTAGAGGGGCATTCACCCTCGGAGCTGCTGGGGATCCCATTCATTAGGCAGATATGGATTCTGCCAACAGAATTCTTGCCAGGCTACTGCCTGGAATTCAAACTTGGCACCTTTTTCTGAATGCCTTCTCTACCTGCGTTTCAGCTCTTTTTACATGGACAACTGCTGTGAGAAGGGCTTTTTAATGAATCGGGTGCCCTTAGGCAATTGCAGCCGACGGAATTTAACTGCAGGCTCTTGGTGCAATTCATTTAAAGTTTGAAATGGGGCAAATTGGTGACACCTTACTTGGGGATAATTTGTAATTAAACATAAAATGGAGCACAACTAGGAATTTAACTGCAGGCTCTTGCTGCAATTTATTTTTAAAGTTGATTTGGGGCAAACTGGTGAAGCTTTACTTGGGGCTATCTTAATTAAAGTTAAAAACAGAGTGCAGCTGAGCAGTCAGGGCTGCTCTGGATCTGCTTCTGTGCCTGCCCCCGCAGCTGCTACGTGGCTGCTCCTCGCCCGCCCCAAATACCCTCCCACCCTTAGCTGTGTTTAACTATATAGGCACCTGAATTCACATGATAAAGGTGAGTCCAATCATTTTTTTGTGGTCTGTCTACTTTCCCTTCTGCAAGTTATACTATCTCACCACTAGGTGTCACCTCTCACACCATTTGTTTCAGAAACATCTCCCTATCTGGCTCCAGCAGCAGATTTCTGTTACAACTGTTCTAATATTTCAACAGATGCTCTGCACCCTCTGATTTCTGGTTCCCACCAAACCCATTTCTTAGCCCAACTGCTGTTACTTATCTTCCCCTCAGTTCTATTATCCCAGTCCCCTCAATCCTGCCTACTTTTTTCCCCTTGATCTATTGCAGCTGCTTCTCTAGCTCTAAGAGTCTTCTCCCTTTCTTATACCTCTCCAAGTTCTGTCCTGTCACTTTTCTTTATCCCTCCTGCCACGATGACCTGGGCTGTTATGAGTTGCCTAACCTCTACAGTTGCAGTTCTACTCATCTTCAACTCCTTATCCCTCTTCATGGGTTCCCCCACTCCCCTGCCTGTGATGTCCATTTGGGACTTCACCTACTCTAACATTTTGGCTGCACATGCCTCCACACCTACTCCCCCTATATATCTCAGTCCTAAACCTCTAGGGTAACTACTGAGATTTACTGTCTACAAGAAGCTTACCTCCCCAGGTTTAATAGCCTGTGCCATTGCTCTACCAATGATTTGGATTACCACATTATCCCTCGCTCTAGCTGGTGATGTTGAAACTAATCTTGGCCTTCAGGTCATTCTTCCCCAGACCTATACTGTGCTTCAGGACTGACCTTTGCCCACCTTAATATCTGCAATCTCATGGCCAATGTCACTGACCTGAAGGCTTGGGTCCAGGTGAATAATCCGGATATCCTCTTGCTATTAGAAACCTGGCTGAAACCAACTGTCTTGGGTCAGAGATGTGGACTACCAGGCTATTTTATGCACCAGACAGACCGACCACACACCAAAAGAGGGGGCAGACTTGCCTTGTACTACAAGGGTTACCTGGTTGTCACCCTGTATCCTACCCCCCTCTCCATAATGGTGAGGCCATACACATGGTTCTACTTCTTGGTGGAGCCAATAAGCTGCACATTATTGGGACTTATTTACCTCCATGTGCTAGTAAGCTTGGGCTGGAGGAGCTCATTGAACATATTCCTGCCTTGACCAAAAAAAAAAAAATGAGGTAATCTGTCAAGGTGACTTCAACCTTGACTAGCTTGGACTGACTGCCTCTTCCCTTGCTCCTACCATCAGTTAGGCCAACCTGTCCCAACTCATCTTCTCCCTCACTCAGAAGTCACCGAACGGCTCTGGCTGTATGATGATTGATTGGATCCTCACTAACCGTATGGACTGCTACTCCTCCGCTGGGGTTTTATGCAATTCGATCAGTGACCACTGCCCTGTCTTCTGTGTGCGTGACTCTTCACCGTCCTCACTACCCCACAAAGTCATATACTTTACTAACTTCTCTCTGCTTGACCCAGCCAAGTTCCTACTTGATATTAAAAACACTGACTGGTCTCCCCAATTCACTACCAATGACATCAACAAGGCCACTGACTACTTCAATATGACCTTACTTGCCTTACAGCACAAGCACATCCCATACTGTAAGTGCAGGGTTAGAGGAACAGTAACCAAATGGGTGAACCGCCCTCTCCTGAAACTGCTCATGCAGCATGATAAACTATGACTAAAATGGAAATCTTCCTGCAGCCAGTCTGACTTTGTTGAGTACCAGACCTTGCGCAATACCTGCAAGAAGTCTATCCGAGCTGCCAAAAGCAACTACTACCGTGGTCTCCTTCAGTCTTCAGCTGCTGACCCCAGGAAATACTGGACCCAGATTAATGAAATCTTGGGTAATACTAAACTGCTGGCTCCCAAAGACAAGTTAATTAATGATTCTATCTGCAACAATGCCCACACGATTGCCAACGCCTTCAACTCGCTTTTCATGGAGGTTCCCAATAGCCCCCCTATAGGATCTAGTGACTCCCAGCCCACTCTTACAGCTCCTTCTCATCCTCCCCCAACCCTGGTGCTTTCTCCTATCTCCTGCCTTGACATCTGAGGTTATTACAGTCCTTTTCCCTTCATGGCAGTGCAGGAACTGATGGTATTGAACCTAGGATACTCAGAATTGGTGCCTCTCTCCTAGCCACTCCAGTCACTTGGCTGTTTAACATGTCCATTAGCACCTCCATAGTACCTTTAGCTTGGAAATCTGCCAGAATCATACCAGTCTTCAAGAAAAGTGACCCTAACATTCTGCCCAATTATTGCACCATTGCACTTCTACCTACACTCAGCAAGACGCTGGAAAAACTTATACACTGTCAGAGCTCTGCCCACTTATTAAACTTCAATCTTCAGTCACCAGTTCAACATGGTTTCTAGGCTGGCTGCAACACCACTACAGCCCTTACCATGTTCACTAGCGAGGCTAAGTCTAACATGGACTCTGGCCTACTTACTGGGACCATGTTCATTTACCTAACTGAAGCTTGCGACCTGGTTAATCACCCTCTGCTCATACACAAACTGCAGTCTCTTGGGGCCTCCGGTTCCACCTTATCCTGGATCACCAATTACCTCTCCAACCATTTCCAATCTCTCTCCTTCAATAAAATCCTTTTCTCTCCAGCTCCTGTCTCCTGTGGCATCCCTCAAGGATCTATTCTTGGACCCCTGCTTTTTTCCATTTTTGTAAATAATTGTCCCTCTTCCTTCACCGACTGCAACTCCATCATGTACACTGATGATCTGGTGCTCTACTCAGCTGCCCGTTCTGTAGGCAACTTTAATATTCGCCTGTCATCTGCGTTCCAAATGCTCCAATCCTGGCTCCAATCCAACTCCCTGATCCACAATCTCCCAAAGATACAGGTCATGCTCTTTGGGTCTGCTAGAAAAATCCATGCAGGGACCCCTAAGCTTTGTGTGTGCTGCTGTGATGGGTCTGTAGTCCTGTCCATGAATTCCTTCAAATACCTCAGAGTGACCCTGGATCCTGCTCTTGATTTCTCTTCTCATTTATTGGAGGTGTGTAGATCCATCAACACTAACACTGGCGCCGCATACCAGGTGTGTCACTACCTAACCCCTGCTGCTAGGATCTCTGTGGCCAGAGGGGTTTTGCTTCCTAGGCTCCTGTATGCCCTCCCCATCTTTTCCCACACTAATACATTTGCATACTGTGTGACTCTAAGCAAGTCACTTAATTTTCTCGTGCCCCCAGGTTGCACCTGTAAACAAGCTTTCAGCTTAGTGTGTCTCACCTGGTTAAATAATTAGGAAAAAAAATGTTGGTATTCTTCATACATGGGACACCACCTACAACAACATATACAGATTTGCCCTGTCTACCCCTTGCCTTACTCACCACTGTCTCATGTACTCCACCCTACACTGGCTGTCCCCCAAAAACCTGTGCTTATACACTCTGGGCTGCTTCACTAATTCCATGACAAGACCCCCTCGCCTGACAGCATTGGGGCTATGCTCACTCCGGCATCATACTCCCGACTATTGAGATCCTCTTATTCCTCTTCCTTCTCCATCCTTTAATGTTCTGCAAAATTGGGGGAACAAGCTTTCTCTCACTTTACTCCCAAATTATGGAACTCTCTACCTCCTAGTCTTAAATGCTGTCCATCCCACTCCTCCTTCAAGACCACATTTTTCGCCTACCTACATGCACTTGATTCCTGTGTCTGTACCTAACCCCCCCATCTCTTGCTTTCCTTAAGCTAGCTTACCATTGTCTCTGCAATTATTGTCTGCTATGCCTTGTTTCCCATGCCTGCTTCCTACATCCCTGCATGGATGGCCACTGTCACATATATGTTTTGTTTCCACAAACTATCCCTGTGAGGATATCTACTGGTTCTGTATTATTTGCTGCTTGTTTTTTGTAAACTGTATGTTTTATTCTCCCAGGTCATGCTTTAAAATAGGCAGAGTTTTTGCCTAATGCACCTACCTGGTCAACAAAAGCTAACAAATAAATGTTTTTTATTGATTTTATATATATGTACAATATTATGATCATGATTTTGGAATAGCGTTTCATAAATAAAGAATTGCTTGCTTGCTTGCCCTATGTGGTGGTTGAAAAGCTAGCTGACTTGCCTGTGTACTGCATTCAACAGGAACAAGGGTATGGAATTGTTAGGACTGTTCACAGAAATCATCTTTTGGCCATTGGTCAGCTCGAGCCCATACCAGAGACTGTATCAGAGCCTGGGCCAAGACCTGCCTAAACCAGAAACCAGACTCGAAACAGAAAAGAAATGATAGGTAACCTTCCTGCTTCTGTAGTAAGTGATGAACCAGCTGTGCCACCTGAACCATTAGATAGTATGAATACTGATAAGGATGAGGAAGTGTACTGATACCAACTGCCTGTATTAGACTTCAGAGAAATGGTAATTCCTATGAACTGGCCACAAGCGAGCAGTGATGAGACAGACATCTTGTATGATACAAACTCCAATGGCGAAACAGTAGCAACAAGTGATACCCCAGTGAAAATCAAGAAACATCAGTTGCAGACATGGATGTAGAGGCCCTAGCGGAGGACTGGTCAACAAAGACTGAAAGAACCCCTGTTATTTCAGAACAGGCCCCTGTGGTGGTCACAGTGCTGGAAGAGGGCACCGTGTACCCTATATCTATGGAAGACGCAAGAGTCCCCCTCAAGTCTAGTAGAGCTGAAAAGCCTCCTTTAAAATTAACATATGACACCCTAGATGCCTTCTGTGATACCCCCCATGTACTGTACATTGCTCATAAACATATTATTCCTAAAGTACAGGTCCTTCCCTATATCTCTAGATACAACTCTGACTTAAGCTTTAATTTTGGGAACTGTGGAATTTTATTACAAGGGTGACATGTTAATAGTTAGCATTTGTTGTCTACTTATCCAACCTACTATTGTGACATTAATAATGTGAATGACAATATGAACTGTCTTGTTAGACAGGAATTAGGTGTATAGTAAGAAGATGTATTAACATCATGTGTGCCTAAGTGCCAGAATAGTAGGGGCCTGAGATATCTATTTAAAAATTTGCTTAGAACCTAAATGGTTTGAACTTTAATGGCTTGTTGAGGACACCAAGATTTTTTGGGGGAGGGGGGAGTATGAAAGCACCCCAGCTCTGTTGGGCTTACCTCTCTGCTCCCGTTTTTGTCCCTACATCCTCTCAGTAGCCTGCCTGAGTTTTCTAAATATTCAAGTACTCTCCTCCTGGTACTCCCTGTTAGAAGGTGGTCGGAGGAGCTGCAATCGTGGATCTGCCTAGCTGCAGTCTCGAACGTATCCAAGCGGCAGTCTGCGCATGCGCAGTTTGCACACCTTCATTTTATTGCCTCTACTGCAGCAAACCCAGTACCTCTCCAGTGCTTCCGACCCCCGTATTTTGCTAGTGAGGGTCCAGACATGTGGAGGAGGTATCAGTCTAAACAGAGTCTTAGCTTATACAAATGGCAGCCACAAATAAGTCAGTGGCTCAGTAGGTAGCACACTCGCCTCTGAGGCTGGGAGATCAGAGGGCTGTGGGTTCAGTTCCCACATCTGGCACTTGGGTTAATATCCCAGTACTGACACTGTAGTGCAGCATGAGAGGGGTGCTGCACTTCTGAGGTGCCGTCTTTCAGATGAGACGTTAAACCGAGGTCCCATCTGCCTGGATTGGTGGTAGTTCAGGTGGATGTTAAAGATCCCATGGCACATATCGAAAAGAGTAGGGGAGTTTTTTATTATAATCAATACAAATCCTACAACATATACAACAAAAACCAGCAAAACATATTTATGTTTACATTCATATATATTCCTAATAATAAACACTTCTAATTATTCTCATTCTAAAATGCAGACATTTTTTTCTCTCCTTTCTTCCCCTTCCTTTTCTATTCACTTTATTGTTTAATTTCTCCAAAATAATTCTCAAAACTAATTATGTGAAAAATCAAAACCATCCCAATAAGATTTCCATTTCATTATTGAAAATACATTTCTTTCTACTAACATCAATTTCTCTATTTCAGATTCTATTATCATAATCAAGGTTAAGGGAGACAGAAATTGCTGTTGCAGTAATAATCTACAATGACTAATCCATAACCAATATAATAAAAACACATGCAGCACCTGTAAAGTGTTATACCTATCTCCTAGTTGCTCAGTAGCAAAAAAAACATAATACAAACTTGTTTTTAATGGTGGAAGCTCAAAACAATCTTTCCACCTCTCTTTTAGAATATCCCAAAATTCCTTTGCATAAAAGCAATCATAATACAAGTGATCCATTGTCTCCAATTGTATAATACACTTTTCCCTTGGGCAGTATCTCTCATCTATAGATTCATGTTTTTGGTTACTACGTACATTTATTTTACCATGTATCCCCAACCATAAGGTATCCCACATTTGTTGCGGTATTCGAAAATTTGTCAAATAAGAAGCTAAATTCGAACTTACTTCAGTTGGAAGAAAACTAAAAGGAGTATCAAAAAAAAAAGACCCCACAATTAAATCATACATTTCTTTCCTTCTGAGCTTCTTTGCTACTGTCCAACGCATATTCCATTTTTTTATATTATCAGATACCGACTTCCAACAATTCTGCAGCGAGGGTCATTGTTTCTTGGGATGTACAAAACTTCCATCTTTCCATTCTTTTAAAATACCCTGCAATCGGGAAGCTAATAAATGAACCCATACCTGTGAACTATTTTTTACTATAGGAATCAAGTTTTTATATAAAAAAATTGTAAAAAAGAAGACAATGGGATTTATCATCCCCAAACCTTCCTCTTTAATTTCCAGAAACAACGTATTTATTTTAATGGGGTTTAATCGGCTACCCCATATACCACTAAAAAAACATTGCAACACTGTAGTTTCTAATGGTTTTGGAATAAAAAAAATGTTACTTATAAATAAAAAAATCAGAAGAAGGTATGATTTTAATCAAATAAATTCATTTTTTTGACAGTCTATGTTTATTCCACTGAGACACCTTAAGTTTTCCCTCTTTTAAGGCTTCCTGCCAATTATCCCAATCACTTTTTATGCCCCCAAAATATATTCCCAAAATCTTACATGGTTTTTGTTCTACTTTAAAATTCCTTACCCATATTGTACTCTCAGGGAACCCTGATATTGCTACACATTTGGTTTTTTCCTCGTTAATTTTAGCTCCCATGGTCTTCCCCAATGATCTAAGCAACTCATATGCAATTTCTATAGCCTCACTATTAGGTAACACTAAGCAAATATCATCCACGTATGCAATTAATTTTGGAAAGTTAAAATTATGTATAACAATGGGTTTAATTGAAGGTGATTTACCAATAATTCGCAACACGGGGTCTAGGGCTAGTACATACAATAGTGGGCTGAGCGGACATCCTTGTCTGACTCCTTTCAAAACACTATGAGGTTTATCTCTCCACCCATTTTCTAATGGAACAGCAGTGGCCAATGCATAGCATAATTGTACCCAATTCACAAATTGATATGGTAATCCATAAGATTTTAAACATTCCCATAAATATGCATGTAATATTCCATCATAAGCTTTCGATTGATATAAACTAACCAGATACCCTTCTGATCCCTCCACCGAATCCTTTCCTGCATTCATAATCTCCCTAAGGAGAATTAAAGCGTCTGTCAAATACCTCCCAGGCATTGCACAATATTGCTGTTCATGTATTAAATTATGCATTACTAAAGATAGTCTATTCCCCAAAAGTTTAGAGAAGATTTTAAAGTCTACATGATTTAAAGATAGAAGGAGGGCAGTTCAGGGGCAATGTGAGGAAAATTTCACAGAGAGGGTAGTGGATGCATGGAACAGCCTTCCTGAGGAAGTTGTGGGGTCTAAAACTGTGGGAGAATTCAAGAATGCATGGGACAGACATAAGGCAATTCTTGTGGGGGCAGGAAGATATAGGCTGTTGGTTAACTAGGATCTGCAGCCTATCCTGTAGGTAGGGAAATGGGCAGACTAGATGGGCCTAGCGGTCCTTATCTGCCGTCAAAGTCTATGTTTCTATGTTTCTATGTTACTCTCCCTCCCCCCTACTGTAGGCTTCTGCTGGAATCCCCTACCACTTCACAAGCAGCCGACCGTCAGAAACACAAGGAGGGGCAGCGAGTAGCAGCAGCCTGCCCAGGTAATTGCTGTGCCTGGGAGCATGAGATCCACACAGTTGCTGGGGGTGTTTTCCCATCAACTGTCGCCACCCCTGGGCCCCTCAAATTATTTACAGCTGCTGATCATGTGACCTGCTAATTACACTTTCTAAGTCCCAACTTTCACAGCTTATATGTTCCGACCACGGGTCAGGCAAGAGTCTATAAATCTCAACATTTTCCCAGGTTTGATCCTGTATCCCAGCTAACCCTTTCATCACTCTTCCCCTACTATCTGATACTCCAACCCTCTCCTTACCCCCTTTTTTCATCTTTTCTTCCTCTCTCCAGACCCCAGGATCAAACCCTGTATCGACACTTAAGGCAGCAATCTTTCTGCTGCACTATTTTGTCTAGCCTTTCTACTGCCCTACAGCTTGGTGGTAGGCCCTGTCCCCTCCATCGCGGTATTACCAGCCCTGCTTCTACAATGGGACCACTATTACTGTGCGGTCTCCCTCCTCTTCTGTCCCTTCTCTTACTTCCAGTATTCTACCACATCCCAAGCCTGAGCTTCCAGCACCACCACTCATGAACTCTGATTTCATCCTACCTGGTCCCCGTGTCTATGTATCCTCTCCCAATGAACCCCACCCCCATGCTCAGCTAATTCCATCCACACACACCCCCCTCACATCTCCCCCTTATGCCTCTTAAGCACATCCTCACCTTGCCTATCCTGACCCTAATGCCTGTCTCCCACTGTTCCAAGCCCCATCATAAGACCAAACATTTTAAGCAGGCTCTCTACCAGTTGGCACTCTTTCTTCTGCTCCTCTCTGTGAATGTTCACCCCAACCCTAGTCCTGTAGCAAAGAGTACCCCCTTCACTAATAAGGATGGTGGCCTTCTGCTAGCCTCTATCAATATTTGTAGACTGCTAAAAAACACAGTATCCTTCAGGGATGGATAGCTCTACATAAGCTAGATATACTGAGTTTAGTGGAGACATGGCTCACCCCCAAGACTGCGGATGAGGCTGTAGCCATGCTCGGCTACTCTATTATTTGATTTGGTAGAGTAGGGGAAAACAGGAGGTGGTTGTGCCTTCTATATTAGGGATGGACTCCAAGGTCATGTACTGCACGCCACTACCAACACCTCTGGGGTGTAGGGCCTTACAGTCAAATTTGTGGTAGGCAAATCTGGCAAATCCTTATATATAATTACTGTCTATATTCCCCCTCAAAACCAGAAATCCGCCTTCAACGCTATCATGGAATGCATCTTGCAGCTCCCTCACAAGTCTGAAGTCATTGACCTTGGTGACTTTAATATAAACTGGAATCCCCCCTCGGTGGCTCCCTACAGGGATGTAGCAGGTGTCCAAGATCTGGCGCAAGTAGTATCCTCCCCAATGAGGATCACGACTCAACTGGCAGATCCACTCTAATTGACCTCATTTCCACCAATCATCCAGGTTGTCTCTCCTCTGTCACGGTACTCCCTGAAGCTCTGAGTGACCACTCCCTTATATAATGCCTCTGGTCTAACACTAAAATAAAAAATATCCCCCCCTAAGGTTGTCTTCTAGTGCACACTTAAGAAGGGCACCTTAGGCCGTTTTAAGGAATTTCTCTCAGATTCTGATTGGTCTCCCATTTTCTCATTTACTGACATTGATAGTGCCCTGTCCCAATTTATCACCACTTTTAATGATGCTTGTGATCTGTTTGCCCTGTTTACCAAAAAAATCATTAAAGGGGCTGACTCACCATGAATTAACCCTTCCCTCCCTGACCTTATGTGCTTCCATGACAACCTCTGGCTCATTGCCAATGCCTTGGGACTTCCTGCAGATAGACAGCAATACAGAGTTGCCAGAAACTGGTGTACTTGGAAGATATGGCAGGCTAAGGTTGCCTACTTTCAGGAAAGTCTCTTTTCCTCCTGGGGTACTGGGTGAAAATTCTGGGATGACCTTAAAGAGTTAAATGGGAAGTCTGTGTGTCCCCCCACCTCTCTCAATGTTAATGGTACCCTCACTCAAGATCCCTCTCTCTAATACATAGATACTAAGACAGTGTCAGCAGATAAGGGCCTATGGCCCACCCAGTCTGCCCATTTGAGCTTGTAAGTTCAGTTTATGTTTTCCTAGAAGTCTGTTGCCCCTTACCCCTAACCTTCAGAATTCCTTTATGTCTATCCCATGCATTCTTAAATCCCATGATTGTTTCAGCCCCCACCAATTCCTCTGGCAGGGTGTTCCACTTGTCCATTCTACGAGAAATTCTTCCTCACGTTTCCTCTGAATCGTCCTCCCTCCAACTTCATCCCATGCCCTCTAGTCCTGGAACATCTTTTTCACTTAAAAATAGTGTATTCCTGCACCCTATTCCTCCCTGTAAGATACTTGTATGTCTCTATCATATCCCTTCTCTCCCTCCTCTCCTCCAGGGAGTACATATTCAGTTCCTTCAACCTGTCCTCATAGGACTTGTGATGCAATCCATGTACCATCTTTGTTGCCCTCTTCTGAACCTTCTCTACTCTGTCTATGTCCTTACATAGGTAATATACTTAACACTTCCTTCTCAGATCTAAGTAGTGTGTGTCACAAATGCACTCCGTAGGTCAGGCCCTCTGCTCCCACAGTGCCAAACTCAAAGCACAATACTGTGAACAGGTAACAGACAGGGTAACCCTCCTATCTGCTTTTGGGTCCAAATCACCTTTAGTCTCAAGTTCTGGGGGGATTCAAACTGTAAACCTTCTGCTAACATACCCAAATGTACAGGCTGTCTTTAGGGGATGCAATATATCTTTTGCCTAAGGGCACCTAACCAGGTATCCAAAATGAACCCTTAAAACTCTGTAAGAGACATTAGGTATATTCTTACCTTTTTACTTGAGCTCGGTAACACCATCAAGCTGTTGAACAGTTGTCAGATTTAACCATCTATACGTCACATGCAAAAAAAGAACTGACAGATGCCCAGGCAGTCTTTCAAAGAAAAGTTTCATCATTAAAAGATGATAAAAATATAAAAAATGTAAACACAGTACAATATATTAAAGATCTCACAATCACATAAAAGAACAATTAGGGAAAATTACAAAAACAAAACTCCTATCACAATGCATTTAGACCTTTGCTATCTAAAGCATTACCTCTGGAAGTGCTCTTTGAAGTTAAATCAGAGAGCTGTGTCTCTCTAGAGTCCCAAGATGATATATCAACATTTCAGACACAAGTATCAGATTAAATTCTTGTGTCTCCACACCCCTTCTGTGAGTCATCTAGCTCCTCCTTTTAGAATATAACATTACAAAAAATGATTTCCTATCAGGAGGTATTTTAAATAAGGTGCAATCAGAAGAAAAAAAAGACATTTCCTATATATAACTCCTTAATTACATATTTACTTTGAATTTAGCAATCCTACACTGGCACCAATGTGTTAAAAAAATCCAACAGGAATCAGCCTAATGATGTCCTGTTTCTGAAGTCATGAAGTCACATTTGATTTCCACTTCAAAAATATGAGGTCATAAAAATGCCATAAAATGCAGTTTCTCAAGGAAGTTAATTACATTACAGAGATATCCTGATCAGTGTAATACATCCTATGATTTCAGCTGCTGACACCTTGTCATTTAATAGGGCCAAATCTCACAGACTGACATTTATTTATACTGACACTGACCATTTATTTTAAACTGCCAATATCATGCAATAATCGTAACCAGCTGGCCAAACGTCACAATCCTCCCCATCTATACTGAATTTAGGGGCTCTATCCCCTTCATAGGATGAGCTCCCTAAGTCAGTTCACTCTTCATATAAACATGACAAACCATCTGCGTTCTGATTGGTCGCTCCAGCCCTATGTAAGACTGTCATGTCATACCCTTGCAAGGCAGGACTCCATCTTAATAGTCTGCCATTAGTTTTTCCCATTTGTGTCAGCCAAACCAGGGTGTTGTGGTCAGTTTGTACCTCAAAATGCTACCCATATAAGAAAATGCTACCCATATAAGTATGTCTCTGACTTCTTTAGGGCCCACACTATGGCAAGACACTCTTTTTCCACAGTAGAGTAAGCCTGCTCCCTGGGAAGTAACTTTTTACTCAGGTACACTATGGGGTGATATTTCCCTTGATTGGATGTCTGACTCAGTACTGTCCTAATACCCATGTCTGAGGTGTCAGTCTGGACTATAAACGGTCTACTATAGTCAGGACTTGTCAAGACAGGAGTACTGCACAGTGCCTCCTTTAGTCTGGTAAAGGCTTTTTCACAGGCTGGTTCCCAGAGAATTTTCTTAAGCATCTTTTTCTTTACCAGGTCAGATAGGGAGCAGCCAGGGCACTCTAACTGGGTACAAATTTCCTATAGAACCTGGCTGTCCCTAGAAAACTCCTGACCTGCTTCTGCATTTCTGGTCTGGGCCATGCCTTGATCACCTCTATTTTTACTTGGTTAGGATGGAGCTTTCCTGGCCTACAACATGCCTGAGGTATGCCACTTCAGCCATGGACACCTGGCACTTCTCAGTTTTGACAGTGGGCCCGGTCCTCTGTATCCTACCCAGCACTTCCCTAAGGTGGGACAGGTGTTTCTCCCAGCTGGCACTAAAGATGGCAATGTCATCCAGATATTCCATGGCGTACTCCTCAGCACCATTTAACACCTGATTCATCAACCTTTGGAAAGTGGCCGGGCGTTCTTCATTCCGAAAGGCATTACTTTAAATTCAAATAAGCCTATCAGAGTGATGAAGGCTGACCCTTCCCTAGCTCTGTCAGTTAACTCTACCTGCCAATACCCTATTGTCAGGTCAATAGTAGTAAGATATGTCACCCCTCTCAACTTGTCCAGGAGTTCGTCTGTCCGGGGCATCGGGTGAGTGTCTGAGTTTGTGACTGCATTCAGTCCATGATAGTCCACACAGAAATGAGTTAAGCCTTCTGGCTTGGCACAAGGACTACAGGTGAGGCCCAAGGGCTGTGTGATCTCTGAATTACCCCTAAATCCAGCATTTCCTCCACCTCCCTCCTAATGTCATTTTGGACAGCCTCTGACACCTGATATGCTGTCCACCGTATGGGCGTCTGTGTCCCTATCTCCACATCATGCTTTGTTAAGGGATTAGTCCAGGCTTGGCACTAAACAATGGGACAAAGTCTGCTAAAATCTCTCTTACTTCCTGGATCTTGTCCCGGGCCAGCTGGGGTGATAATTTAACTGCCTCCACAGAGGACTCCCACTTGCTTTCTTCCAGCAAGTTCAGAAGGGGGTCTCCTTTGTTCTTTCCCTCCCCAGGGCTACATACAGCAAACACCATATCGGTCCTATTAGCGTATGGCTTCATCAAGTTGACATGGTACATTCTTTCTGTATGTTTTCTGTCAGGTAATTCTATGATATAGTTCACATCATTTACCATTCTAACTACTTTGTACGGTCCTGCCCACTCAGCCTGCAGCTTGTCTTTCTGGACTGGAAAAAGGACCATGGCTTCCTGACCCACCGTGTATGAGCGAGCTCTGGCTCAGTGGTGGTACCGCACTTTTTGTTTCTGTTGGGCAGCTGCCAGGTTGCTCTGGGCTGTCCCCATAAGCTCCTTCAGCCTTTCCCTAAACCTAAGGACATAATCCACTATAGGAGTTCGCTGGTGGTGTGTTTGCCCTCCCAGTCCTCCTGGATCAAGTTTAGGGGCCCACATATCCAGCATCCATATAAGAGCTTGAAGGGGGAAAATCCTGTCGACTCTTGGGGCACCTCCCTGTATGCAAACAACAAGTGGGGAAGGTATTTCTCCCAGTCCCTCCCATGCTGTTCAGAAAACACTTGGAGCATTGACTTCAGGGTACCATTAACTCTTTTATTGGCTTGTGGGTGATAAGGAGTTGTGCACCTCCGCACCACCCCACACTTCTCCCACAAACATTTCATCAGGTCTGACATGAAGGAACCCCCTCTATCGATGATAACCTCCTGCAGAAACCCAACATGGGAGAAAATCCAAGTAAGGCATCTGCCACTTTGTCTGTCCTCAGTGAGGACAGGGCAACTGCCTCTGGATACTGGGTGGCATAATCCACCACAGTCAGGATGAACCTCTTTCCGGAGGAGCTGGGGGTATTTAAAGGCCCCACAATATCCATTCCCACCCTCTGGAATGGCTTCTCCAATATGGGAAATGGAATTAGGGAGGCTTGGGTTTTCTGACCTGCCTTCCCTATTTCTTGGCACTGGTGACAAGACCTGCAATACTCCTTCACTTGCTGGGTGAAGTTGGGCCAATAGAAATTGTGGGCCAACTGTTGCATAGTGTGTGCAATTCCCAGATGACCAGACAAGGGAATATCATGTACAATCTTGAGCAACTGCTCACGATACCCCTGGGGAATGACAAGCTGCCTGCCTAACACCCTTCCCTCTGTCTTAGCATCCTGAGTATACATCAGTCCATTTTCCCAATAAACCTTATGTTTCCTGTCACCTCCTTGTACTCTGTCAGAGTATGCCCAAACCCTCAGCTTCTCAAGACTAGGGTCACTTTTCTGAGCAGCAGCATACTCCTTACACATTCCCAAGGCATGGGACAGGTCCCCTTCAGTCTCTAAACTAGGGTCCCTAGCACTTGCGTCAGGGTGCTCAGGATCACTGCCATCCCTAACCCTTGGACAATGGGTCACCCCTCCTTCTTTGGAGTAACCCTCCATAGCTGTCTGATTAACTGCTACTGGGGAAATTTCTATCCCCTTTTCATTAGTCTCCATATCTGAGAACGCAGGCTGGGGAACCAACCTCCCAGTGGTTTCCACAATGGCTTCTGTGGGGTCCAGGGAACTACAATTTTCCCTTGCCGCTTGGCACACACCATCCCCTGTTTGAGATTGTTGCCAAGGATGACGTCAACTGCTACAGTTTTGGCTACAGCCACCTGTTGCACAGTTCCCCCTGTTTCACCCCAGTCTAGGAGAACACTAGCGAGTGGCAATGCTCTCTCCTTACCAGTGAAACCTTGTACAGTTACAAATTTATTGAGTATAAGCTGACCAGGGCTGTACCAGATCTCTATTTACCAGTGTCAGGGATGCCCTTGTGTCTCTTAACTTGTGTGTCTATACACCATTCACCGTGACTGGGTGCATGTGTTCTCTCATGTTCACATGCATGCTTTCAGGGACAAACAAACAACCCACTTCTTTCCTAGCCCCATTTTGCATATTGCTCTCCTTTTGGGACACTGTCTGGCAATATGCCTTGTTTCTTTTCAAACCCAACATTTGTTTCTTTTCTCAGAGAAATCTTTTCTTTGAAACCTGGGGCTAACTGGTTTGGGTGGAGGCAGTGAGGGTTTTAGTTGCCCTGAAGGTGTGCTTATCCCTTTCTGCACTGTCATGTCCACCTCATTCACTTTCAGAGCAGGTCTGCTCTTGGCATAACAGTCCAAGAGTTCAGCAGCCTCTTGCACTGTTTTGGGATCTCGGTCCTTCAGCCAGGTTTTAAGCTCTGCTGGGCATGCCCCAAAAAACTGTTCAAATAATATAGCATTTTTAATTTTATCTACAGAGCTTGCTTCAATTCCTTCCCACCAATATTTTAAACACTGAAGTTGTTTCATGGCTAGCTCCTCGTAGCTCACGTCAGGGCTTCTCCTGAGTTTACAGAATTTAGCTCTGTATGCTTCAAGACCCTGGAAGAATATCCCAGGGTCTTGAATTATTAATTTAATTTCAAAAGGTTTTGCCCACAGATAGAGAATAGATTACCTTGGGTGATTTTAATTGTAGTTGGGACCAAAGTTTGAAAAGTGAAGTTAGAGAAATATTGGTTGACCTGGGTGTTAAGCAATCAATAGAGGAAGTCACAAGGCCCAATTATAAATCAGGTAGAGGGACCGTTCTTAACTGGATTATGGTCACTCATGTGGAAAGGATAATCAATTGGGAGGCTATGCCTGAGATCATGAGTGACCATCACCCTATCAAATGTGAATGGTCGATTAGGGTACGTAGAGGGCCCCCTAAATATGTTGAATGTAGGGACTTTGTTAAGTTAACCCCTCAGAAAATTGAACAATAGATTGTTTCTGTTTTTACTCATGTACCAACATTGATGCAATGTGGAATTTTTTTTGTGATGCGCATAATGTTATTGCCAATAAAGCTGCGTCTTTAAAGAAAATACAAATTAGATCCCACAAACAAGAATGGCTGACAAGAGATCTTATTCAATTAATGAGAAAACAAGATAAATGTTGGAAGCAGTATTGGGCAACACAAAATTCTGCTCTCCTTCAAGAGTATAAGACATTCAGAGACAAATGTATATCTGAAATTAGAAAGGCTAAAGTCATCTTTTGTTTAAATGAACAAAGGAATTCCATGGGTAATCCAAAAAAAAAAAACTGGGATTTTTTGAATAAAATGATGGGAAAGCAAAAAAAAAGATTTTCCCTCCCCTGTTCTCCAGGATGGACAAAGTATTAATGATCCCTCACTGGTTTCAGATGTTTTTAATAAACATTGTGGGAATCTTGGCCCATATAGAACTCCCATAGTCCTACATAGTGGTATTATGTCAGAGGATGTTTGTAATGATACTAGTCCCAAGTTGTATTTCAAGTATGTTACTCCTTCTCTTGTTAAGAAATATATTCTGAAAAATAATCCAAAACCATTCTAGGGTCATGATGGAGTAGATTATAGGATTGTTAAATTAGGTATTAATTGTTTTGCATATCCTTCATCTCATATTTTAATTTTCCTTTGTGTTATGTTTTTCCCTCTAGCTGGAAGTTAGCAACAATAAAACACATCTTGAAGAGTGGAAGTCCTTCCATTGTTTCAAATTATTTACCAATATCTCTTTTGTCACCCATTTCAAAAATTCTGGAAAAAATTGTAATGGATCAAACCTTGGCTTTTATTGGGAAATATTCTCTCCTTTCCAGTAACCAACATGGGTTTAAGCCTGGTCACAATACTGAAACGGCCTTGGTGGGGTTCACATGCAGCATACATGGTGCTCTCAATAGAGGGCACTCGTGTGCGGCTTTGTTTGTGGACCTCACCAAGGCCTCTGATTTAGTTAAATTTGACCTTCTTCCTGGTGTTCTCTGGGGATTTCGTCTTTCTCAGGAGGTTACCGGGTGGTATCAAAGTTACTTATGTAACAGACACCATAGAACAATTATTGGCTCAACTACTTCTCAGACTATTTCCTCAGTTTGTGGTGTTCCCCATGGTTCAATCCTGGGGCCACTCATTTTCTCTTTTTACATGAGTTCGGCCCCTAGTATTTGTACTCAAACTCAGATGACTCTATGTGGATTATGCTGTTGTATTCTGTTCTAGTTCCATCCCTGAGATTGCCCTTCTCAGTCTTCAGACTGATTTTGGACACCTACAGGATTGGTGTTCCATAAATCACTTGGTACTTAATTCTAAAAAAACTAAAGTAATGTTTTTTCCCGTAATAAAATAGTAACCTCGAATCTTCCATCCATTATTGATAATAGAGATAATGTTATTGAACTTGTTTCAGAATTTAAGTATTTAGGAATAATATTAGATAGTCAGTTTACTTTTGAGCCACATATTCAAAATCTTAGGAAAATCTTATGTCAAAGGTTGGGTTCTTTATACCAGATCAGGGCATTTTTCAAATCTGAATCTAGAAGACTCTTGGTTCATAGTTCTCTGCTTTTGGTGTTAGATTATGGTATTCTAATATATACTTCTTCTTGTAGTAGTGCTTGAAATTGTCTTCAAGTTAGTTATAATTCTGCCCTGAGATTTTGGCTAAATTTGCCATATCGATCCCATCGATCTGATTCATATGAACAATCTCACTCGTTATCTTTTGAAAATCGAGTTTGTTTTAACATGGGTATTTTCTTATATAAAGTAAAAATAGGACTGCTCCCTCCTTCTGTTTCTATAATGTTTTCCAGGGCTTTAAATGCTCTCTCTACTAGGTCCAAGTATAAATTTATCTTTATAATACCCTTTTTTAAAAACACCATTGGACAGAGATCTCTGTTATTCAGAGCACCAATTTTTTAACAAGATACCTACTAATATTGTGCTTCAAAAAAAGTGTAGAACGGTGGCTTTTTTCTCAAGCATGAATGTGTTTGTCTCTTCGGTGTTCTATGTATAGCACTTGCAATTTTTGTTTACAAAGTTGATTGCTCTGAAATTCAGTGTCAATAATATGTATTGTATTGTTTTACTTAGATATGACTTGTCACCTGTGAAAATAGGCAGTTCTTGCTCATCTGGTTTACAAGTATAAAAAATAAAAATAAAAAAATGAAACTTTTTTAAAAATATAGCTTTAAGTTTGCTGTAATCATTACTGTCCTCATTGTTAATTTACCCAGTGCATCCTGAACTTTCCCAGTAAGTAGTGGGGATAGCTGGAAGCTTCAGGACCCTCTAGGAATATTTGCCTGAATACAACCTTTTTCAAAGGAATTTAAAAAGGCATCCATATTCTCCCCTTCTTTAAATTCAGCTATCAGTTTGGAATTTAATGTATAACCTAGTCCTGTAGTTCCAGTTAAACCCAAGCCACTTACCTGCTCTGGTGCTGGTGGTTGCAGTTATAGCTTCTCCAGTTCATGTTGCCTCTGACACTCACTCTCTTCATGGTCTGCTTCTCACCATTCCCACTCCGCTTCTCACCATTCTCGTTCCACCTCTCGCCATTCCCATTCAGCCTCCCTCTGGAACTCCAGCTCCATTCTGTGCAACTCAGTCTGCAGTCTGATTGCTTCTGGCTCCAGAATGCTGGTGACCTTCCTCTGCTGCTGTGGCCCTTGGCTTACACTGGCCCTGCAGTCCTCCTCACTGGATCTGGACACTGCACTGGCCGCTGGCCCCTCCATGTCCAAGGTTTAGTCCTTTACGGTCACAGTCTGTGATTTGATGCTCTGGGCATCTGCTGCCATCAGGGCATCTATGAAGTTCTGCTTGTTGGCTTTCCCCTCATACTGGACTCCTCTGTCCTGGCACAACATCCTCAAGTAGTTTGCAGTTCTTCCTTAACTATGGCTACTCTAACTTGCACTTTAGAAAAAAAAATAAAACAGGTAGTAGTAGTAGTTGTAGCAGTAAAATATTTGTATTCACTGAGGTTCATGTGAATAAGGAATAAACTCAATTGAGCAAAGCTCATTCTCAATGAGATCCCATGCAATAGTCAACAGCATACAATACAAAATGTTACAATCACATATAATATAGCTAACAATAAGGTGTAACTAACTAAATAAATAACATGCCAAAAACAAAAACTAAGAAAAAGCATATTTCAAATCAAATTCTCACGCAGCAACAAAACCATTGTATACAATTTTAGTTAATCCTAATCCATTTCAGTTAAATAAATCCCTATAATGCTAATCACTCTTACTAATAGGCACCCTATACTATACATCTGCAGATGCCTTTTATATATCTATACAACATTGCCATTTTTGGCATGAACTAATCTGATGCCAACATTGGATAAGGGGTCAGATGTTATTTATGTTGTCCAAAAACAATGTTGCAGGGATTGCATTCCAGCCCAACACCCCTCTATAGTATATAGATTGTCATCCGACATCCAGATTACAACTAGGAAACCTCAGGCTTGGCAGGTAGGTACTTGACTGTAAGCAAAATTATATAGTTCTGTTTCCTTTTTAAAAATAAATCACTGCCTTATTTTGCAAGTGAGCTGTGCAGTATTAAGCTAACACACTGAACAGTTAAAACTGGTGTTACCAGATGTATCGCACCGTTGTTAACCTAATCGGTCACAAACGCACTCTACAGGTCAGGCCCTCTGCTCCCACAGTGCCAACCTCAGAGTGCAATAGTGAGAACAGGTAACAGACAGGGTAACCTTCCTGTCTGCTTTTGGGTCCAAATCACCTTTAGTCTCAAGTTCTGGGGGGATTCAAACTGAACCTTATGCTAGCGTACCCAAATGTACAGGCTCAGATAATATTCTCTTCGGAGGATGCAATATATCTTTTGTCTAAGGGCACTTAACCAGGTATCCAAAATTAACTCTTATAACTCTATAAGAGACTTTAGGTATAGTCTTACCTTTTTAGTCAAGCTCGGAAACACCATCAAGCTGCTGAACAGTTGTCAGACTTAACCATCTATACGTCACATGCAAAAAAAGAACTGACAGACACCCAGGCAGCCTTTCAAAGAAAATATTATTTACTAAAAGATGATAAAAATATGAAAAATGTAAACAAAGAATAATATATCAAAGAGCTCGCAATCACATAAAAGAACAAAGGAAAATTACAAAAACAAAACTCCTACCACAATGCATTTAGACCTTTGCTATCTAAGGTATTACCTCTGGAACTGCATTTTAAAGTTAGATCAGATCTATGTGTCTCTCTAGAGTCCCAAGAAGATATATCAACATTTCAGATACAAGTATCAGTTTAAACTTTGTGTCTCCACACCCCTTCTGTGAGTCATCTAGCTTCTCCTTTTAGAATACACAATTACAAAAAATTATTTCCTATCAGGAGGCATTTTAAATAAGGTGCCATCAGAAGAAAAAAAAGACATTTCCCATACATAACTCCTTAATTTAATTTTATTTATTTATTTAATTTTTAATATATGGATCTTCAATTTAATAGGTCTGTAAAGCATACAAAAAAATTCTGGTAATAGCCTGAAAGGTTTAGTATTGTCAATCACTGGTAATACTACACTTTTGTGCTGACAATAGTATCTTTCCAAGCTTCTGAAAAGAAACCGCCTGCCCCCACGTCATAAGCGTGCCTCCTCATTGGCTGGTTTTCCTGTGTGAGCAGGCAGAACAGTTTTAAAAAGATGGTGGCGGTTCTTTCACTTACTGAGATCGAACTCGGTTGTCGCGCATCTCATTTTTACTTTATGGTTTTCCCTCAGGAAATAGAAATATCTGGCTGATCCTGCCATTGTGCTCCTGAAGAGCAGGTAGGATCTCAAACATTTAAAAAAAACAGACAGGGGGCAAGAACCGTCACGAGCAAGCACACAGCTGAATCCATAGCATAAGACACTGCGTCGGTCGACCAGCAGAAAGTCAGTTCACTGAAACGGTCATCCGCCCATTCGAAATAAACATCGCATCCATATATTAAAAAAAAATACCCAATAGGTTTGTTTGTCCATTACCAGGGAGTACTAGCATCTCGAGGTTCTGGACACACTGGAACCTCTCGAACTTCACTCTCGAGGTTCATGTGTCCAGAACCTCTCGATGCTATTACTCCCTGGTAATAGACACAAACCTATCAGTTATTCTCTATGTATACAGTCTAGGAATTACAACCCTTTGAGTCAGGGACTCATTTACAAAGGCTCCATGTCATACATTTAGTGAGGACATATACAGAGTAATATACAGTACAGTAATAAGTACAGAGACAACAATAGGATATTACATGTTTCCTTTGAACTGAATAAGCAGGAGGGGTAGGAGTCACAAGCATAGCTTTGAGGTACAGAGACAAGGACTGGGACCAGTACTTTGCTGTGAGCTTGGTGCAGTGTGCCTGTTGTCAGTCATGGAGTGAGGGCAGATTTAGAGACTGACAGATGTAACAGTGGTGTGAGGAAGGTGAGCTATCAAGGGCAAATCAACAGAAAAAGTGGAAAAGGGGGTCCAGTCTGGCTAGGTTGAACTTGGAAGTGGCACTGTAAACTACATCCCCATAGCTGAAAATGGGGAGAATCATTTTCAGTATGAGAGCCCTACAAGCTGGCAGGGTGATGCAACCACGATTGCGGTAGAGAGCACCCAATCTGGGGTGTAGTTTTTTTGTGGATGACATCAACGTGCACTGAAAAGTTGAGATGCTGGTCCAGCCAGACCCTGAGATATTTAAAGAAGGGGCAAGTCTCCAGAGTAGCCCCATCCAGGGTGTGGAAGGAGGGTGTGTCTGTGAGCCGAGAGAGTCTCAGCCTCATGCCAAAGGTCATGGAGACAGTCTTCTTGGCACTGAGGAATAGCTGGTTTGTGCAAAACCAGAGCTGGACTTCTTTGAAATCCTGCTGCGACCTGGTCACTACATCAGTGGTTGAAGGGCCAGAAGCATACAGGACCATATTGTCCGCATACAAGTGTATGGATGTGTGTGGGCAGGTCATTTAGGAAGATTAGGAATAGCAGCAGTCCAAGGACTGAGCCTTGGGGACTCCAGTGGTAACTGGGAGGGAGGGAGGAGGAGGGAGGGAGGTGGAACCACTGATTTTAATGAATTGGGATTGGTCTACCAGGTAGGAGTGGAAACAACTGGTAGCCTTTGCAGATAGCCCAGCAAGTGAGAGTGTATCTAGCAGGAGAGCATGAGAAACCATATCAAAAGCCTTGGCCAGGTCTACAAAAATAGTGGAGGTGATGTGACCCATGTCCATGCCATCAAGGATGGAATCGGTGAACTGTAGGAGTGCAGTAGCTGTGGAGTGGGACTTCCTGAAGCCAGACTGGTAAGTTGAGAATAAGGAGGAGGAGTTGAGAAAGGAGGAGAGTTGGGAGAGGACTAGCTTCTCCTGAAGCTTAGCCAGGATGGGGAGGAGGGAAATAGGACGGTAGTTGCCAGGGACAGAGAAGTCAACTCCCTTTGGGAGCAGAATGACAGTAGCATGTTTCCATTCCATGGGAATTGAAGCTAGAGAAAAGAACAGGTTGTAGAGATAAGCCAGTGGAACTGTGATGGCAGGAGCAGCTAAGTAGAGCAACTTGGAATCCAGCCCTGTTGGGCATTTGCTTTTGTTAGGGTTTAGGGAGACCAGGGCTTTTAAAACTTCCGAGGGTGTGACTTAATTGAAGGAGAAGGTAGGGGCAGCAGGGGAATGGGCTTGTACAGGGCTGGATGCAGTAGGGGGGTTGGGCTAGAAAGGAGGGAGTGCAGTCAACAATGCCAAGGTGCAGCTTGTAAAACAGGAATTAAATTTGGATGGTACTGCTAGTGGGTCGGTTACAGCGATACCGCCTACATTTAACACAGGTGGGGGGTCTGAGAGGGTGGGAAGAAGAGGGATTTAACCACTTTCTAGAATTTTGATGGTTGGTTTATGTTAGCTTGGAAAGAAGATTTGAAGTAAGTTGCCTTAGCCTGTCTGATCTGCCTAGTGCAGGTGTTGAGTAAGGATCAGTATTTTGCATGGTCAACAGGAGAACTTGAGACCTTGAACGACTTCCAAGCCTGGTCTCTGGCTCTGATGATGGACATAATGTCAGTAGTGATCCATGGCAAGTGAGCTTCCCTCACTCGAGACCATCTCAGCGATGCATGGATGACCCATGCAGCTAAGAACTTGAGTTTGAAAAAGAGCCACGCATCGTTGATAGAGGAAACCCTGTGGATGGGGAACCAGTCAGTGGCTGTCAGAGTGTTTATGAGTGAGGCAAGGTCCAGGGCTTTGAATGGATTAAGTAAATCATATGGTGGTCACTTAGCAAGTCAGGTAGGGTGCCTGAGTCAATTATGAGATGCCGATGGGTGGTAAGGGCACGTCCAGAATGGAGTGGTTGTTCAACATCATGTTCAGTCGAGTGGGTTCAGCGATCAGTTGCAACAGATTTAGTGCAGCAACTTGGTTTCAGATCTTGGAGGTGGTGCTAGATAGCCAGTTTAAATTGAAATCTCCCAGGATATGGAGCTCACCACCTGTGTTGAGGGATTTCAGCGAGTCCAGGTGTTCCAGGATAACTCGTATATTGGATTCGGGAGGGCAGTAAGACCATACAATAAATACAAGAGTAGTGTGGGGGAGGGAGAGTTTGAGTAATAGTGTGTCTATTGGGTAAGGGAGTTTTGGTAAAATGACTGGGGTAAATTTGATAAAGGAGGAGATATTTATTTATTTTTTGTTTACTGGGTAGGTGCACTAGCCATACAGGTGACTATTTTCAGGCACAACCCGGGAGGTACAGTAACAATACTGAGTTCATTTACATAATACAGGGAAGCAGCAACAGTACAGAGGACAGTTTTCAGTAAAAGGCAATAAAGGAGTACAGTTTCAGTGACAATCAACAGATCAAGAGAAAAACAGCAGATTTACAGTGTACAGGTAGCATTTAGTGAGTGGCTAAAGGTGTACAGGGCAGATACAAAGGACAGGTGGGTCAGGGAGGGGAGAAAATGGGGGAGGGGGAACTGGGTGAGCAGATAAAAAGGGGGGATGTGGGAAGGCAACCTTGCAGCTAAGTGGTTAAAGTGGCAGCAGGGATGAAGGAGGCAGGACGGGGGGTCTGGGTGTGGGGCGGTGAATGGATGGTGGTGATACATGGTCGAGGTGAGGGGAGAGAGTAGGTCAGGCAGAGCTGGAGGCAGGGGAGACATCACCTGCAGTGGAGCTATAGAGGGGTAAAAGGTGGCGCGAAAACAGGGCAGGAAAGGACATGATAGGCATCGGTGGCCAGAGGAGGAGTGAAGCGGGGGAACATTTAGACGGGGCAGGGGGCTTACAGTATACATTGGGGGAGGGGAATATGGTGGCATAAGTGGTAGAAGGCTACTGGAAGAGACTGAGTCCATGGAACCATGCGGTGGCTAGAGAGAGCTGCAGCCAAGGGGATCAGAAGTGAAGATGGCCACGGGACAGCTTTAGTGGCAGAACCACTCAAGAGGAGCCCAGGTTCATGGAACTGAAGTCTGCAGGGGAGAGTTAGGATGGCAGGGTTCTGGGTGAGGTACGGTGGGGGAGCAGCATCAGTGGCTGGAAGGTGTGGAAAGTACCCGGGGTTGTGGTGCTGTTCCCGGGCAGGAGAGTCGGTGCTCAGTTGGGGTAGTCGGGGGGGCTGCGGAGGTTAAGAGCAAATGGGTCTAACTGGGGTGTAGAAGCAGAAAAGTCAGTGTTGAGGGATATGACGGGAATGGCAGCAGGGGCTGGGGATGAGACCGTGTCCACGGAAACCATATGCAGGCTGGACAGATCAATGAGTGTGAGAATATGGGGGGGAAGTGGCGGGTGAGCGGTTTTAGTGGCAGGAGCCTATTGGAGGAGCCCAGTATCATGGAGTCGTAGGCCGGCGGGGGAGGGTAAAGATAGCAGGGGTTCAGGGTAAGGTATGGCGGGTGAGCGGTTTCAGCGGCTGATGGTGCGGCTAACATCCAGGGTTGTGGAACTGTATCCAGGCAGGGGAAATGGTGTTCAGGTGGGGTGGGGGTGCTGTGAAGGTCCAGGGGCAATAGGGGTAGAGGAACGGGTCCGTTGGGGGGCGCTTAGGCATTGACTGCACCAGTACATGGTTCCCTTAGATCATCAGTACAAACATTCCAGTAAGCAGCAGTAACACGTAGAGCAGTGCAGACAGCAATAACAGGTTAATAATGCAGTAGTCAAGGTGCAGTAACTTACAACAAAATTACACACTTTAGACAAGTGCAAGTTGAGAGAAATACCCTGAAACAGATCTGTTGGGGGGCACTTAGGCATTGGCTACACCAGTACCTGGTATCCATAGATCCTCAGTACAAACATTTCAGTAACCAGCAGTAACAGGTACAATAGTGCAAACAGCAATAACAGGTGAACAATGCAGTAGTCAAGGTGCAGTAACTTACAACAAAATTACATACTTTAGACAAGTGCAAGTAGGCTTCAAGGTCGGAGTTTTGAACTCAAAATGAAGTGCATATGGGCAGAGACATATATCACATTGTTAATGTTGTAAGTAAAATAGGGTAAGGAGTAGGAAGGAGGGAGTGGTGGGGCAAGAGAGAGAGAGGTTGGCAGGACAAGCTTAGGTAACGTCATAACAGGCACACTGGTCCGTGGAAAGCAGGTGTTCACATAGCTTGCACTTAAAGAGATCATGGGAAGATGTCAGTCTAAGGTCGAGTGGCAGGAGGTTCCACACTTGAGGGGCTGTGTACCTGAATGCTCCAGACCCTTTGGAGGTGCGGCAGCGGGGAATTTTTAGTAGGGATTTGTCTGAGGGTCTTAGCTCACATGGAGGGAAGGCTGGCTGAAGCAGTTCGGTTAGGGATGCTGGTCTGTTGAGTCTAATGATGGAGTCACAAAGGCAGCCCAGGTAGTATAGTCTGGTGGCAGAGGGGGAGAGCCAGCCGAGGTCTTTATACAGTTGGCAGTGAAGTTTAAGTCTGGGGGCTTTTGAAGCATACCTGCATATATTGTTGAAAGTGACATTCCATTTTTGTAGTGTGGATTTATGCGCCATGGGTAGGATGGGAGCACAGTAGTTCAGAGCGGGTAGGAGGAGACCCTGGTGTTGGTTAGTTTGGCTGCAGATCTGAGTATGTAGCTGGATCTGTAGGCAGCACCCAGTTTGCAGTTCACAGATTTACATGTTCTTGGATGTGCAGGTTTAGGTCCAGAGATTGGTCTAGCAGGATACCCAGATAATGGAAGGAGGTAACCACCTCAAGGGGGGTCCCATCCAGGTCAAGGGCTTTTAAAGGAGAGTGGCAGGACCTTATCTTGTGGGCAGTGCCCAGAAGCATCAGTTTGATTTTGCTGGAGTTCAGTATAAGGTGGTGGGTGTTTAGCCAGAGTTGGACAGCACGGAAAGCAGATGTCAGTGCCACATTAAGTTGGTCTACATTATTAGAGCTAGCATAGATAACCAGGACATCTGCATAGAGTAGAGAGTCACAGGATGCAATGCTGTATGGCAGGTTATTCATGAATAATGAAAACAGGAGGGGACCCAGTATTGATCCTTGTGGCACTCCAATGTTGATGGTAGTACAGTCGGAGATTGATGAGTTAAGTTTGACTGCTTGGGTCCTGTTGGTTAAGTAACTCCTGAACCAGCTTATGACAGGGGGTGAAAAGCCAAATTTCTGAAGAGTGGCTAGAAGTAGGGGGTGGTCCACGAGGTCGAAAGCCTTGGTGAGGTCAATAAAGATAGCATCAGTAAGTGGACTTTTGTCCATGCTTGTGAGAGTATCAGTGGTGAATTTGGCTAGTGCCATTGTGGTGCTGTGGTTTTTCTGGAAACCATGTTGTGTTACGCATAGCAGATTTGATGTTTCAAGGAAATCAATGGTCTGAGTGGCTACTAGTTTTTCAAGTGTTTTGCTGGGGACCGACAGAATAGCTATGGGTCTGTAGTTTGAGATCTCACTTTTGTTGCCCTTTTTGAAGATGGGGGTGATTCTTGCAGATTTCCAGATGTCAGGGAAGGTACTGTTGGAGAGGGAGAGGGTGAATACCTTGGCTAGAGGATAGGAGATGAGATGGGCAGCCACCTTTAGTAGGTGAGGTTCCAGTGAGTTGGACCCGGGGCTAGTGGTGTCCGATATTGAGTTTAACAGTTTGAAGACTTGCGATGCAGGCACAGCTTTGAAATAGAAGGGCTTGTAAATATCCAGCACATGTTTCTTGAGAGAGGTATCTGCTGGTGCACCGTTTGATGAGGGCTGGGAAACCACAGTTTGAGGTTGAAGTGTGGAAGTAAACTGGGACAGATCAGAGAACATCTTATTAAAAGCATTTGCAATGGTAAGGGAGTCATTACAGTGGACACCATCAAGAATAATTTCTGAGGAGGTTCTGGATTGAGGTGTACCCAGAAAGGTTTTTATGTGGCCCCAGAACTTGCGTGGATCTCTGGCTGAGCTGGCAAGTAGGCAAGTAGGTTCTAGCAGTATTTGCTTTTTGCTAGCCTTATTTGCTTTTTGCAAGAGTTTCTGTGCTGCTTATAGATGGTGTGATCCCTGGGTTGGCCAGTGCTTTTATACTTCCTCCACAATTTGTCCCTGGTTCTGAGTTGGCTGAGTAGGTCTTTGTGGAGCCACCTCATCTGTTGTCCCCTGACCCTTCTTTGTACTTTTGGGACATGTTTAGTCTGTGCTTCTGTGAACTTGGTGAGGAACACATTAAGGGCATCCTCAGCTTTTGTAGATTGGTAGATATCCGTCCAGTCAATGCAGGATATGTCCAGGAGAAAGGCACTTGGATCCAGGTGTGCGAAGTTGGTGAAAGTGACCAGGCGGGACTGGGGGATGGAGAGGGACTCACGTGCTAGTGACAGATAGTGGGTGAGTGGTCAGTTATAGCATCAGCCAGGGTGCATGCCTTAGTAATGTGGTCAGGTCTGTTTGTGAGGATCCAGTCAATAAGCATGCCTGATTGGGAGTTTATCATCCTGGTATTTTCAGTGATGAGCTGGTGGAGGTGAAAACTTTGGATTAGGACTGCAAGGATGCTGTGGGCAGGGCCCAGCCAGTTTAGGTTGAAATCCCCCAGGAAGACGGTTTTGTTCAAGTTTATGGTTTGAGAGGTTAGCTGGAGCAGTTCGTGGAGGCCATCCACCCCTCCAGTGGGTGGATTATAGAGACAGATAATGTGCAGGTTTTTTGCAGCTAGGGACAGGATAGCATGTAGTGATTCACAGATCTGTTGAGGGCTATGGACAGGAACAGGCTTAATGGTGAGGTGTTTTTTATAGTATATGGCAACATCCTCATCCCTTTTTGAGCCTGTCCTGTCAGAGGACAGAGTATCTGGGTAGGTGGCATTGGGCATCCTGTATGCGAGGTTTGAGCCATATTTCCATGAGGCAAAGGATGTCAGGTCCAGCTACTTTGGTCCATGCCTCAAGCTTGGCCATATGGCCCAGGAGACTTCTAATGTTCATATGTGCCAAACAGTAGACCTTTTTTAGGTTTGCCTGGGGAGTTGCTATTAAGAGGGGCCAGGATTCGGTTCCACATCACCCGCCAGTAGTAGGCAAAGAGAGGCTAGGAATTTAAGCTGCAGCTTACATATAGATTCGATAGATGACCGTTTCTTCCTTGTTTGATGGAAGGTTGTGAGGGAGAGAGATACGTGCACCCATTCTTCAGAAAGAGGTAGTGTACGGTGGGTTTGGCATATTGTTTGGTAAGGAGTAGGTTAGAGAAGGAGAAATCACAGAGTGAGGGGGGTGTTGTGGTGTATGACCAGAGGCAGAGACAGCGAGGAGTAGTTTAGGCAAACCAGGTGGAGAAGGCAAATAATGGGGGTTAGTGCTTGTAGTTTACCACACGGTGGTGGTGTGCACTCACGTAGGAGAGACATGTTAGTGTAGTTTTATTTATATTTTTTTGGGTTAGGAAACAAAGAGTAGCAGGTAGAGCAGGGAAAAAAGGGAGTTAGTTTAGAGGGTGAAGCAAGGATTCAGCGAAGTGGAGGAGAATGAGAAAGGTGGAGACACTGGAGAGAGAAATCGGGTTCGAAAGTGGAAAAAAATGCGAAAAGGCAGGGCTGCTCTCAGGAGGGCTGTTGGCAAGGTCTTTCAGTCAGCGAGTATGATTAACGCCTCCAGTGGTTATAGAGTATAAGGAGCCAATGGAAAAGTGGACACTTACTCATATGATCACCAAAAGCCTATAAAATTAAAGGGTTGACCAGGGTGGGTGAGGAGGGTGGTGGTAGGGAGCTGACGCGAAGCACCGGTGGGACCAGAATCCACAGAGGAGCTGTAACAGTAGCCAAAAACAGCTCACCTCAGGTGGGGAGAGTGGCTTGCTCACAGCTCCCAAACACGTTTAGGCAGTCCAGTAGCAAAGTGAAAACAGCCACTTTTGGTGAACGGTGGGTCCAGCTAGCGCCACCAGTCCTTACTGAAGAGAGCCGGTGGGACAAAGTGTTTTAAAATGTACCTTACAGCTTTTGCACCTTTAGCGGTATAGGATGCCAGTGAGTGGCCGGGCTCCTGGTTCCCTTCCTGGACAAGCGTGCGCCGGTGGCCCCTGTACACAGGAACTCTTGGAGGAGCGCGGCTTTATTTCTTCTGGGACTGCAGGGCAAGCGGTGATGCTAGAGGCTTCTTGGGATGTGGTGGAGGGTCCTTGGGTCTGGGCAGGAGCAGGTCCGAAGCCCCGGTGGGCTTGGAGAAGTTCCTTATGGCTTTTGCACCTTTAGTGGTACGGGGTGCCAGTGAGTGGCAGGGCTCTTGGTTCCATTCCCAGGCAAGCATGCAGCGGGCGGCCCCTGTCCACAGGAACTCCTGGAGGAGCGCTTTTTTTTCCTTCGGGGACTGCCGGGCAAGCGGTGATAACTGAGACTTCTTGAGGTGCAGTGGAGGGTCCTGGGGTCCGGGCAGGAGCAGGTCCGATGCCCCGGTGGGCTTGGAGAAGTTCCTTATGGCTTTTGCACCTTTAGTGGTATGGGGGTGCCAGTGAGGGGCCAGGGTCCTGGTTCTCTTCCCTGGCAAGCGTGCGGCAGGTGGCCCCTGTCCACAGGAACTCCTGAAGGAGCGTGGCTTTTTTCTTCAGGGACTGCTGGGCAAGTGGGGATCCCGAGGCTTCTTGGGGTGCAGTGGAGAGTCCTTGGGTCTGGGCAGGAGCAGATCCAAAGCACCGGTGGCCATGGAGAATTTCCGTAGAGTTTTGTGCCTGTAGTGGTACAGGATGCCAGTGAGCGGCCAGGCTCCTGGTTAACTTCCAAGGCAAGCATGCAGTGAGTGGCCCCTGTCCACAGTAACTCCTGGAGGAGCATGGCTTTTTGTTCTTTGGGGACCGCTGGGCAAGTGGTGAACCCTGAGGCTTCTTGGGGTGCGGTGGAGGGTCCTTGGGTCCGGGCAGAAACAGGTCCGAGGCCCCAGTGGCCTTGGAAAAGTTCCTTATGGCTTTTGTGCCTTTAGCAGTATGGGGTGCCAGTGAGAGGCCGGGCTCCTGATTCCCTTCCCGGACAAGCGTGCGGCGGGTGGCCCCAGTCCACAGGAACTCCTGGAGGAGCACAGCTTTTTTTCTTCAGGGACTGCCGGATAAGTGGTGATCCCTGAGACTTCTTGGGGTGCAGTGGAGGGTCCTTTGGTCTGGACAGGAGCAGGTCTGAAGCCCCGGTGGGCTTGGAGAAGTTCCTTATGGCTTTTGCAACTTTAGCGGTACGGGGAGCCAGTGAGCAGCCGGGCCCCCTGGTTCCCTTCCCGGGCAAGAGTGCGGTGGGTGGCCCCTGTCCACAGGAACTCCTGGAGGAGTGCTGATTTTTTTCTTCGGGGATGGCCGGGCAAGTGGTGATCCCTGAGTCTTCTTGGGGTGCAGTGGATGGTCCTTGGGTCCGGGCAGGAGCAGGACAGAAGCCCCAGTGGGCTTAGAGAAGTCCCTTACAGCATTTGTGCCTTTAGCGGTATGGAGTAGCAGTGAGCAGCCGGGCTCCTGGTTCCCTTCTCGGGTAAGTGTGCAGTGGGAGGCCCCTGTCCATAGGAACTCTTGTAGGAGCGCGGCTTTGTTTTTTCAGGGACCGCCGGGCAAGCAGTGATCCCTGAGGCTTCTTGGGGTGTGGTGGAGGGTCCTTGGCTCCTGGCAGGAGCAGGTCTGAAGCCCTGGTGGACTTGAAGAAGTTCCTTATGGTTTTTGCACCTTTAGCGGTATGGGGTGTCAGTGAGCGGCCGGGCCCCTGGTTCCCTTCCCCCGGGCAAGAGTGCAGTGGGCAGCTCCTGTCCACAGGAACTCCTGGAGGAGCACATCATTTTTCTTCAGGGACCACCGGGCAAGCGGTGATCCATGAGGCTTCTTGGGGTACGGTGGAGAGTCCTTGGGTCTGGGCAGGAGCAGGTCTGAAGCCCCGGTGGGCATGAAGAAGTTCTACATGGCTTTTGCGCCTTTAGCAGTATGGGGTGCCAGTGAGCGGCTGCACTTCTGGTTCTCTTCCGGGACAAGCATGCAGCTGGTGGCCCCTGTCAACAGGAACTCCTTGAGGAGCACTGCTTTTTTTTCTTTGGGGACCGCCGGATAAGCAGTGACCCCTGAGGCTTCTTGGGGTGTAGTGGAGATTCCTTGGGTCCGGGCAGGAGCAGGTCTGAGGCCCCGGTGGGCTTGGAGACATTCCTTATGGTTTTTGTGCCTTTAGCAGTATGTGGTGCCAGTGAGCGGCCAGACTCCAGCTTTCCTTCCTGGACAATCGTGCGGCTGGTGGCCCCTGTCCACAGGAACACCTGGAGGAGCACGGCTTTCTTTCTTCGGGGACCGCTGGGCAAGCGGTGATCCCTGAAGCTTCTTCGGGGTGTGGTGGAGGGTCTTTGGGTCCATGCAGGAGCAGGACCGAAGCCCTCGTGTTCTTGGAGAAAGTTCCTTACGGCTTTTGAACCTTTAGCGGTATGGGTTGCCAGTGAGCAGCTGGAATCCTGGTTCCCTTCCCAGTCAAGCATGCCATGGGCAGTTCTGGTCCACATTAACTCCTGGAGGAGCCCCAGTGGGATTGGAGATGTTCCTTACAGCATTTGTACCTTTAGCGGTATGGGGTACCAGTGAGCGGCTGGGCTGGAGGAGCACGGCTTTCTTTCTTCGGGGACCACCGGATAAGTGGTTATCCCTGAGGCAACTTGGTGTGCAGTGGAGGGTCCTTTGGTCTAGGCAGGAGCAGGTTTGAAGCCCCGGTAGGCTTGGAGAAGTTCCTTACGGATTTTGAACCTTTAGTGGTACATGGTGCCAGTGAGCAGCTGAGCTCCTGGTTCCCTTCAAAGGCAAGCATGCCGTGGGTGCCTCTGGTCCACATTAACTCCTGGAGGAGTGCAGCTTTTTTCTTCGGGGACCGCCAGGCAAGCGGTGATCCCTGAGTCTTCTTGGGGAGCGGTGGATGGTCCTTGGGTCTGGGCAGGAGCAGGACAGAAGCCCCAGTGGGCTTGGAGAAGTTCCTTACAGATTTTGTGACTTTAGTGGTATGGGTTGTCAGTGAGCGGCGGGGCTCCTGGTTCCCTTCCTGGGCAAGTGTGTGGCAGGCAGCCCCTGTCCACAGGAACTCCAGTAGCAGCGCAGCTTTTTTTCTTCAGGGACCGGCAGGCAAACGGTGATCCCTGAGGCTTCTTTGGGTGCGGTGGAGGGTCCCTGGCTCCCGGCAGGAGTAGGTCCGAAGCCCCGGTGGGCTTGGAGAAGTTCCTTACGGCTTTTGCACATTTAGCAGTATGGGGTGCCAGTGAGCGACCGGGCTCCTGGTTCCCTTCCCCGTCAAGTGTGCACTGGGTGGCACCTTTCCACAGGAATTCCTGGAAGAGCACAGCTTTTTTTCTTTGAGGACTGCTGGGCATGCGGTGATCACTGAGGCTTCTTGGGGTGCGGTGGAGGGTCCATGGGTCCATGCAGGAGCAGGTCCGAAGCCACAGTGGGCTTGGAGACCTTCCTTATGGCTTTTGCGCCTTTTGTGGTACATAGTTCCAGTCAGCGGATGGGCTCCAGGTTCCCTTCCCCGGTAAGCATGCGGCGGGCAGCCCCTGTCCACAGGAACTCCTGTATGAGTGTAGCTTTTTTCATCAGGGACCGCTGGGCAAGTGGTGATCCCTGAGGCTTCTTGGGGTGTGATGGAGGGTCCTTGGCTCCTGGCAGGAGCAGGTTCAAAGCCCCAGTGGACTTGGAGAAGTTCGTTATGGCTTTTCAACCTTTAGCGGTATGGGGTGTCAGTGAGCGGCTGGGCTCCTGGTTCTCTTCCCGGGCAAGAGTGCGGTGGGCATCCCCTGTCCACAGGAACTCCTGGAGGAGTGCAGCTTTTTTTCTTCAGGGACCACCGGGCAAGCGGTGATCCATGAGGCTTCTTGGGGGGTGGTGGAGAGTCCTTGGGTCTGGGCAGGAGCAGATACGAAACCCCGGTGGGCATGGAGAAGCTCCACATGGCTTTTGCGCTTTTAGCAGTACGGGGTGCCAGTGAGCGGCTGTGCTTCTGGTTCCCTTCCGGGACAAACATGCAGCTGGTGGCCCCTGTCCACAGGAACTCCTGGAGGAGCACTGCTTTTTTTTCTTTGGGGACCGCCAGATCAGCGGTGATCCCTGAGGCTTCATGGGGTGCAGTGGAGGGTCCTTGGGTCTGGGCAGGAGCAGGTCCGAAGCCCCGGTGGGCTTGGAGAAATTCCTTATGGCTTTTGCGCCTCTTGCGATATGGGGTGCCAATGAGAGGCTGGGCTCCTGGTTCCCTTCCAGGGCAAGCATGTGGCAGGCAGCCCCTGTCCACAGGAACTCCAGTAGCAGCGCAGCTTTTTTTCTTCAGGGATCGGCGGGCAAATGGTGATCCCTGAGGCTTCTTTGGGTGCGGTGGAGGGTCCTTGGCTCCCGGCAGGAGTAGGTCCAAAGCCCCAGTGGACTTGGAGAAGTTCCTTATGGCTTTTGCGCATTTAGCAGTTTGGGGTGCCAGTGAGAGACCGGGCTCCTGGTTCCTTCCTCACAAGGTGCACTGGTGGCCCTGTCCACAGGAACTCCTGGAGGAGCACAGCTTTTTTTCTTCGAGGACCGCTGGGCATGTGGTGATCACTGAGGCTTCTTGGGGTGCGGTGGAGGGTCCATGGGTCTGTGCAGGAGCAAGTCTGAAGCCACGGTGGGTTTGGAGACCTTCCTTATGGCTTTTGTGCCTTTTGTGGTACAGGGTTCCAGTCAGCAGATGGGCTCCTGGTTCCCTTCCCCAGTAAGCATGCGGTGGGCAGCCCCTGTCCACAGGAACTCCTGTATGAGTGCAGCTTTTTTCATCAGGGCCCCCAGGGCAAGCTGGAGCGGTGAGCCCTGAGGCTTCTTGGGGTGTGATGGAGGGTCCTTGGCTCCCAGCAGGAGCAGGTTTAAAGCCCCAGTGGACTTGGAGAAGTTCCTTATGGCTTTTCAACCTTTAGCGGTACGGGGTGTCAGTGAGTGGCCGGGCTCCTGGTTCCCTTCCCGGGCAAGAGTGCGATGGGTGTCCCCTGTCCACAGGAACTCCTGGAGGAGCGCAGCTTTTTTCCTTCAGGGACCACCGGGCAAGCGGTGATCCATGAGGCTTCTTGGGGGGGCGGTGGAGAGTCCTTGGGTCTGGGCAGGAGCAGGTCTGAAGCCTCAGTGGGCATGGAGAAGCTCCACATGGCTTTTGTGCCTTTAGCAGTACGGGGTGCCAGTGAGCGGCTGCGCTTCTGGTTCCCTTCCGGGACAAGCATGCAGCTGGTGGCCCCTGTCCACAGGAACTCCTGGAGGAGCACTGCTTTTTTTTCTTTGGGGACCGCCAGATAAGTGGTGATCCCTGAGGCTTCTTGGGGTGCAGTGGAGGGTCCTTGGGTCCGGGCAGTAGCAGGTCCGAAGCCCCGGTGGGCTTGGAGAAATTCCTTACGGCTTTGTGCCTCTTGCGATATGGGGTGCCAATGAGAGGCCGGGCTCCTGGTTCCCTTCCAGGGCAAGCATGTGGCAGGTGGCCCCTGTCCACAGGAACACCTGGAGGAGCATGGCTTTTTTTCTTCAGGGACCACCGGATAAGTGGTAATCCCTGAGGCTTCTTGGGGTGCAGTGGAGGGTCCTTTGGTCTGGGCAAGAGCAGGTCTGAAGCCCCGGTGGGCTTGGAGAAGTTCCTTATGGCTTTTGAACCTTTAGCGGTACAGGGTGCCAGTGAGCGGCTGCACTTCTGGTTCCCTTCCGGGACAAGCATGCAGCTGGTGGCCCCTGTCCACAGGAACTCCTGGAGGAGCACTGCTTTTTTTCTTTGGGGACCGCCAGATAAGCAGTGATTCCTGAGGCTTCTTGGGGTGCAGTGGAGGGTCCTTCGGTCCGGGCAGTAGCAGGTCCGAAGCCCCGGTGGGCTTGGAGAAATTCCTTATGGCTTTGTGCCTCTTGCGATATGGGGTGCCAATGAGAGGCCGGGCTCCTGGTTCCCTTCCAGGGCAAGTGTGTGGCAGGTGGCCCCCGTCCACAGGAACACCTAGAGGAGCATGGCTTTTTTTCTTCAGGGACCACTGGATAAGTGGTGATCCCTGAGGCTTCTTGGAGTGCAGTGGAGGGTCCTTTGGTCTGGGCAAGAGCAGGTCTGAAGCCCCGGTGGGCTTGGAGAAGTTCCTTATGGCTTTTGAACCTTTAGCGGTACGGGGTGCCAGTGAGCAGCTGGGCTCCTGGTTCCCTTCTCAGGCAAGCATGCCATGGGCGGCTCTTGTCCACATCAACTCCTGGAGGAGTGAGGCTTTTTTTCTTCGGGGACCACTGGGCAAATGGTGATCCCTAAGTCTTCTTGGGATGCGGTGGATGGTCCTTGGTTCAGGCAGGAGCAGACAGAAGCCCCAGTGGGATTGGAGAAGTTCCTTACAACATTTGCACCTTTAGCGGTATGGGGTACCAGTGAGTGACCGGGCTCCTGGTTCCCTTCCTGGGTAAGCATGCGGCAGGCAGCCCCTGTCCACAGGAACTCCTGTAGCAGCATGGCTTTTTTTCTTCTGGGACCGCTGGGCAAGCGGTGATCCCTGAAGCTTTTTGGGGTGTGGTGGAGGGTCCTTGGCTCCCAGCAGGAGCAGGTCCGAAGCCCCGGTGGACTTGGAGAAGTTCCTTATGGCTTTTGCACCTTTAGCAGTACGGGGTGCCAGTGAGCGACTGGGCTCCTGGTTCCCTTCCCGGGAAAGCGTGCGGCAGGCAACCCCTGTCCACAGGAACTCCTGGAAGAGTGCGGCTTCTATCTTCGGGGAGGGCCGGGCAAGCGGTGATCCCTGAGGCTTCCTGGGGAGCAGTGGAGGGTCCTTGGGTCCAGGCAGGAGGAGGTCCGAAGACCTGTTGGACTTAGAGAAGTTCCTAATGGCTTTTGCGCCTTTAGCGGTATGGGGTGTTAGTGAGCAGCCGGGCTTCTGGTTCCCTTCCCGGGCAAGAGTGCGGTGGGCAGCCCCTGTCCACAGGAACTCCTGGAGGAGCGCAGCTTTTTTTCTTCAGGGATGACCGGGCAAGTGGTGATCCCTGAGGCTTCTTGGGGTATGGTGGACAGTCCTTGGTTCTAGGCAGGAGCAGGTCCAAAGCCCCGGTGGGCATGGAGAAGTTCCATATGGCTTTTGTGCCTTTAGCAGTACGGGGTGCCAGTGAGTGGCCACGCTTCTGGTTCCCTTCCTGGGGAAGCATGCAGCTGGTCGCCCCTGTCTGCTGGAACTCCTGGAGGAGCACTGCTTTTTTTCTTTGGGGACTGCTGGACAAGCGGTGATCCCTGAGGCTTCTTGGGGTGCGGTGGAGGATTCTTGGGTCCGGGCCATAGCAGGTCCGAGGCCTCGGTGAGCTTGGAGAAGTTCCTTATGACTTTTACGCCTTTAGCGGTTCATGATGCCAGTGAGCGGCCGGACTCCTGCTTCCCTTCCTGGGCAAGCATGCAGCTGGTGTCCCTTGTCCACAGGAACACCTGAAGGAGCACGGCTTTCTTTATTTGGGGACTGCCGGGCAAGCGGTGATCCCTGAAGCTTCTTCGGGTTGCGGTGGAGTGTCCTTGGGTCTGGGCAGGAGCAGAACCGAAGCCCTGGTGTTCTTGGAGAAGTTGCTTATGGCTTTTGCACCTTTAGTGGTATGGAGTGCCAGTGACCATCCATTCTCCTGTTTCTCTTCCCGGGCAACCATGTGGCAGGAGGCCCCTCTCCACAGGAACACCTGGAGGAGCACAGCTTTATTTGTTCGGGACCTCCGGATAAGCGGTGATTCCAGAGGCTTCTTGTGGTGTGGTAGAGGGTCCTTGGCTCTGGACAGGAGCAGGTGTGAAGCTCTGGTGGGCTTGGAGAAGTTCCTTTTGGCTTTTGCACCTTTAGCGGTATGGGGAGCCAGTGAGAGACCGGGCTCCGGGTTCCCTTCACGGGCAAGTGTGCGGCAGTTGGCCCCTGTCCACAGAAACTCCTGGAGGAGCATGGCTTTTTTTCTTTGGGGACCACCGGCCAAGCGGTGATCCCTGAGGCTTCTCAGGGTATGGTGGAGGCTCCTTGGGTCCAAGCAGGAGCAGTTTCGAAGCCACGTTGGGCTTGGAGAAGTTCCATACGACTTTCGTGCCGTTAGCAGTATGGGGTGCCAGTGAGTGGCCGGGCTCCTGGTTCCCTGCCCGGGCAAGTGTGCGGCAGGTGGCCCCTGTCCACAGGAACTCCGGGAGGAGCATGGCTTTTTTTCTTTGGTGACCACCGGGCAAGCGGTGATCCCTGAGGCTTCTCGGGGTGTGGTGGAGGCTCCTTGGGTCCGAGCAGGAGCAGTTTTGAAGCCATGTTGGGCTTGGAGAAGTTCCGTACGACATTTGTGCCATTAGCGGTATGGGGTGCCAGTGAGTGGCCTGGTTCCTGGTTCCCTTCCTGGGCAAGCATGCGCCGGGCAGCCCCTGTCCACAGGAACTCCTGGAGGAGCCCGGCTTTTTTTCTTCGAGGACCACGGGGCAAGCGGTGATCCCTGAGGCTTCTTGGGGTGCTGTGGAGGGTCCTTGGGTCTGGGCAGGAGCAGGTCCGAAGCCCCGGTGGACTTGGTAAAGTTTCTTATGGCTTTTGTGCCTTTAGCAGTACAGGATACCATTGAGCAGCTGGGCTCCAAGTTCCCTTCCCGGGCAAGTGTGCGGTGGGTGGTCCCTGTCCCCAGGAACTCCTGGAGGAACATGGCTTTTTTTCTTCGGGGACCGCTGGGAAAGTGGTAATCCCTGAGGCTTCTTGGAGTGCGGTGGAGAGTCCTTGGGTCTGGGCAGGAGCAGGTGTGAAGCCCCTGTGGGCATGGAGAAGTTCCATACGGCTTTTGCACCTTTTGTGGTATGGGGTGCCAGTGAGTGTCCAGGCTCCTGGTTCCCTTCCCGGGCAACCTTGCACCAGGTGGCCCCTGTCCACAGGAACACCTGGAGGAGCGCAGCTTTTATCCTTTGGGGACTGCCGGATAAGTGGTGATCCCAGGGGCTTCTTGTGGTGTGGTGGAGGGTCCTTGGGCCTGGGAAGGAGCAGGTCTGAAGCCCCGGTGGGCTTGCAGAAGTTCCTTACAGCTTTTGTGCCTTTTGCGGTACGGGGTGCCAGTGAGTGACCGGGCTTCTGGTTTCCTTCACGGGCAAGTGTACAGCAGGCGGCCCCTGTCCACAGGAATTACTGGAGGAACACGGCTTTTTTTCTTCGGGGACCGCCGGACAAGCGGTGATCCCTGAGGCTTCTTGGGGTGTGGTGGAGGGTCCTGGGGTCTGGTCAGTAGCTGGTCTGAAGCCCTGTTGGGCTTGGAGAAGTTCCGTACAGCTTTTGTGCCTTTAGTGGTACGGGTTGCCAGTGAGCGCATGGGCTCCTGGTTCCCTTCCCGGGCAAGTGTGCAGCGGGCAGCCCCTGTCCACAGGAACTCCTGGAGGAACGCTTTTTTTCTTTGAGACCGCTGGCAAGCAGTGAGCCTGAGGCTTTAAAAGTGTGGAGGGTCCTTGGTTCAGGCAAAAGTGGATCTGAAGCCCCGGTGGGCTTGAAGAAGTGCCTGATGACTTTTGTGCCTTTAGAGGTACTGGGTGCCAGTGAGTGGTAGGGCTCCTCATTCCCTGCCCAGGCAAAAGTGAGGTGGGTAGCCTCTGTCCACAGCAACTCCTGGAGGAGCGCGGTTTGTTTTCTGCAGCGACCGCCGGGCAAGTGGTCATTCCTGAGGCTTCTTGGGGTGCGGTGTAGGGTCCTTGGGACCGGGCAGGAGCAGGTCCGAAGCCCCAGTAAGCTTGGAGAAGTTCCTTACAGCTTCTGCGCCTTTAGCGGTATCAGGTGTCAGAAAGCGGCCGGCCTCCTGGTTCCCATCCCAGGCAAGCATGCAGCTGGAGGCTCCTGTCCACAGGAACTCCTGGAAGAGTGCGGCTTTTTTCTTTGGGGACCTCTGGGCAAGCGGTGAACCCTGAAGCTTCTTGGGGTGTGGTGGAGGGTCCTTGGGTCCAGGCAGGAGCAGGTCTAAAGCCCTGTTGGGCTTCGAGAAGTTCCATATGGCTGTTGCACCTTTAGCGTTAAGGGGTGCCAGTGAGCGACAGGGCTCCTGGTTCGCTTCCCGAGCAAGCGTGCGGTGGGTGGCCCCTGTCCACAGGTACTCCTGGAGGAGCGTGGCTTTTTTTCTTTGGGGACCATCGGGCAAGTGGTAATCCCTGAGGCTTCTTGGGATGCGGTGGAGGGTCCTTGGGTTCGGGCAGGAGCAGGTCCGAAGCCCTGGTGGGCTTGGAGAAGTTCCTTACAGCTTTTGCGCCTTTAACGATATGGTGTGCCAGTGAGCGGCTGGGCTTCTGGTTCCCTTCCCGGGCAAGCATGTGGCGGGCAGAGCCTGACCACTGGAACTCATGGAGGAGCACAGCTTTTTTTCTTTGGGTATCGCCGGGCAAGCCGTGAACCCTGATTCTTCTTGGGTTGCGGTGGACGGTCCTTTAATCCAGGCAGGAGCAGGTCCAAAGCCCCGGTGTTCTTGGAGAAGTTCCTTATGGCTTTTGCACCTTTAGTGGTACGGGGTGCCAGTGAGCATCCGGGCTCCTGGCTCCCTTCCCCGGCAAGCGTGCGGCAGGCAGCCCCTGTCCACAGGAACACCTGGAGGAGCGCGGCTTTATTTGTTCGGTGACCTCTGGAAAAGCGGTGATCCCAGAAGCTTCTTGCGGTGCAGTGGAGGGTCCTTGGGTCTGGCCAGGAGCAGGTGTGAAGCCCTGGTGGGTTTGGAGAAGTTTATTTTAGCTTTTGCACCTTTAGTGGTACGAGGAGCCAGTGAGTGACTGGGCTCCTGGTTCCCTTCACGGGCAACTGTGCAGCGGGCGCCCCTGTCCACAGGAACTCCTGGAGGAGCACGGCTTTTTTTCTTCGAGGACCGCTGGGCATGCGGTGATCCCTGAGGCTTCTTGGGGTGTGGTGGAGGGTCCGTGGGTCCATGCAGGAGCAGGTCCGAAGCCCCGGTGGGTTTGGAGACCTTCCTTATGGCTTTTGCACCTTTTGTGATACCGGCTTCCAGTGAGCAGATGGGCTCCTGTTTCCCTTCCCTGGTAAGCATGCGGCAGGCAGCCCATGTCCACAGGAACTCCTGTATGAGTGCAGCTTTTTTTCATCAGGGACCGCTGGGCAAGTGGTGATCCCTGAGGCTTCTTGGGGTGTGATGGAGGGTCCTTGGCTCCCGGCAGGAGCAGGTCTGAAGCCCCGGTGGACTTGGAGAAGTTCCTTATGGCTTTTCAACCTTTAGCGGTATGGGGTATCAGTGAGTGGCCGGGCTCCTGGTTTCCTTCCCAGGCAAGAGTGTGGTGGGCATCCCCTGTCCACAGGAACTCCTGGAGGAGCGCTGCTTTTTTTTCTTTGGGGACCGTCAGATAAGTGGTGGTCCCTGAAGCTTCTTGGGGTGTGGTGGAGGTTCCTTGGGTCTGGGCAGGAGCAGGTCCAAGGTCCCGGTGGGCATGGAGAAATTCCTTATGGCTTTTGTGCCTTTAGCAGTATGTGGTGCCAGTGAGCAGCCAGACTTCAGCTTCCCTTCCTGGACAAGCGTGCGGCGGGTGGCCCCTGTCCACAGGAACACCTGGAGGAGCAAGGCTTTCTTTCTTCAGGGACCGCTGGGCAAGCGGTGAACCCTGAAGCTTCTTCGGGTGTGGTGGGGGGTCTTTGGATTCAGGCAGGAGCAGGACCAAAGCGCTGGTGTTCTTGGAGAAGTTCCTTATGGCTTTTGAACCTTTAGTGGTACAGGGTGCCAGTGAGCAGCTGGGCTCTTGGTTCCCTTCCCAGTCAAGCATGCCGTGGGTGGCTCTGATCCACATTAACTCCTGGAGGAGCGCAGCTTTTTTTCTTCAGGGACTGCTGGGCAAGTGGTGATCCCTGAGTCTTCTTTGGGTGCGGTGGATGGTCCTTCGGGTCTGGGCAGGAGCAGGACAGAAGCCCCAGTGCCTTGGAGAAGTTCCTTACAACATTTGCACCTTTAGTGGTAGGGGGTACCAGTGAGAGGCCTGGCTCCTGGTTCCCTTCCCAGGTAAGCATGCAGTGGGCAGCCCCTCTCCACAGGAACACCTGGAGGAGCACGGCTTTCCTTCTTCGGGGACCACCGGATAAGTGGTGATCCCTGAGGCTTCTTGGGGTGCAGTGGAGGGTCCTTTGGTCTGGGAAGGAGCAGGTATGAAGCCCCGGTGGGCTTGGAGAAGTTCCTTATGGCTTTTGAACCTTTAGCAGTATGTGGTGCCAGTGAGCAGCTCGGCTCCTGGTTCCCTTCCCAGGCAAGCATGCCATGGGTGGCTCTGGTCCACATTAACTCCCGGAGGAGCGCAGCTTTTTTTCTTCAGGGACTGCCGGGCAAGTGGTGATCCCTGAGTCTTCTTGGTGTGCAGTGGATGGTCCTTGGGCCCAGGCAGGAGCAGGACAGAAGCCCCAGTGGGCTTGGAGAATTTCCTTACAGCATTTGCACCTTTAGCGGTACAGGGTACCAGTGAGCGGCCGGGCTCCTGGTCCCCTTCATGGGTAAGCATGCAGTGGGCAGCCCCTGTCCACAGGAACTCCAATAGCAGTGTGGCTTTTTTTCTTCAGGGACCGCCGGGCAAGCGGTAATCCCTGAGGCATCTTGGGGTGCGGTGGAGGGTCCTTGGCTCCCGGCAGGAGTAGGTCCGAAGCCCCGGTGGGCTTGGAGAAGTTCCTTATGGCTTTTGCACCGTTAGCAGTACAGGGTGCCAGTGAGCGACCGGGCTCCTGGTTCCCTTCCCAGGAAAGCGTGCAGCGGGCAGCCCCTGTCCACAGGAACTCCTGGAGGAGCCCGGCTTTTTTTCTTCAAGGACCACGGGGCAAGCGGTGATCCCTGAGGCTTCTTAGGGTGGGGTGGAGGGTCCTTGGGTCCGGGCAGGAGCAGGTCCGAAGCCCCGGAGGACTTGGTAAAGTTCATTATGGCTTTTGTGGCTTTAGCGGTATGGGATGCCAGTGAGTAGCTGGGCTCCAGATTCCCTTCCCGGGCAAGCGTGCAGTGGGCGGGCTCTGTCCACAGGAACTCCTGGAGGAACACGGCTTTTTTTCTTCAGGGACCGCTGGGCTAGTGGTGATCCCTGAGGCTTCTTGGAATGCGGTGGAGAGTCCTTGGGTCTGGGCAGGAGCAGGTCCGAAGCCCCAGTGGGCATGGAGAAGTTCTTTATGGCTTTTGCGCCTTTTGTGGTATGGGATGCCAGTGAGTGTCCAGGCTCCTGGTTCTCTTCCCGGGCAACCTTGCACCAGGTGGCCCCTGTCCACAGGAACACTGGGAGGAGCATGGCTTTTTTCCTTTGTGGACTGCCAAATAGACGGTGATCCCAGGGGCTTCTTGTGGTGCGGTGGAGGGTCCTTGGATCCGGGAAGGAGCAGGTCTGAAGCCCCAGTGGGCTTGCAGAAGTTCCTTACGGCTTTGTGTCTTTGCAGTACGGGTGCCAGGAGGACCGGCTTGGCTCTTCGGCAAGGTGGGCGGTGGCCCTGTCCACAGGAACCCTGAGGAACACGGCTTTTTTTCTTCGGGGACCGCCGGGCAACTGTGCGGCAAGTGGCCCCTGTCCACAGGAACACCTGGAGGAGTACAGCTTTCTTTCTTCAGGGACCTCTGGATAAGTGGTGATCCCAGAGGCTTCTTGTGGTGTGGTGGATGGTCCTTGGGACTGGGCAGGAGCAGGTCTGAAGCCCCAGTGGGCTTGGAGAAGTTCCTTATGGCTTTTGCACCTTTAGTGGTATGGGGTGGAATTGAGCAGCTGGGCTCCTGGTCCCCTTCCTGGGGAAGCATGCGGTGGGTGGCCCCTGTCCCCAGGAACTCCTGGAGGAACGCGGCTTTTTTTCTTCGGGGACCGCTGGGCAAGTGGTGATGCCTAAGGCTTCTTGGGGAGTGGTGGAGAGTCCTTGGATCTGGGGAGGAGCAGATCTGAAGCCCCGGTGGGCTTGGAGAAGTTCCATACAGCTTTTGTGCCTTTAGCGGTATGGGGTGCCAGTGAGCCACCGTGCTTCTGGTTCCTTTCCCAGGCAAGCATGCAGCTGGTTTTCCCTGTCCACAGGAAGTCCTGGAGGAGCGCAGCTTTTTTTGGAGGGGGACCGCCGGACAAGTGGTGATCCCTGAGGCTTCTTGGGGTGTGGTGGAGGGTCCTTGGGTCTGGGCAGGAGCAGGTCTGAAGCCCCGGTGGGCTTGGAGAAATTTCTTACAGCTTTTGCGCCTTTAGTGCTATGGTTTCCTTCATGGGCAAGCGTGCGCTGGGAAGCCTCTGTCCACTGGAACTCCTGAAGGAGTGCGGCTTTTTTCTTCGAAGCCCCGCTGGAGTTGGAGAAGATCTTTATGGCTTTTGTGCCTTTAGCGGTACGGGGTGCCAGTCAGTGGCCGGGCTCATGGTTCCCTTCCCGGGCAAGACTGTGGTAGGTGGCCTCTGTCCACAGGAACTCCTGGAGGAGTGCAGCTTTTTTTCATCACTGACCACCGGGCAAACGGTGATGCCTGAGGCTTCTTGGGGTGTGGTGGAGGGTCCTTGGGTCCAGGCAGGAGCAGGTCCGAAGCCCCGGTGGGCTTGGAGAACTTCCTTGAGGCTTTTGCACCTTTTGCATTACAGGGTGCCAGTGAGCGGCTGGGCTCATGGTTCCCTTCCCGGGCAAGCATGCGGGGGGTGGCCCCTGGCCACAGGAACTCCTGGAGGAGCGCGGCTTTTTTTCTTTAGGGACTGCTGGGCAAGCAGTGATTCCTGAGGCTTCTTGGGGTATGGTGGAGGGTCCTTGCATCCAGGCAAGAGCAGGTCCGAAGCCCCTGTGGCCATGGAGAGGTTCCTTATGGCTTTTGTGCCTTTAGTGTTATGGGGTGCCAGTGAGCAGCTGGGCTCCAGGTTACCTTCCCTGGCAAGCGTGTGGTGGGTGGACCCTTTCCACAGGAACTCCTGGAGGAGCGCAGCTTTTTTTCCTCTAGGACCGCCGGGCAAGCGGTGATCCCTGAGTGTTCCTGGGGTGTGGTGCATGGTCCTTGGGTCTGGGCAGGAGCAGGTCCAAGCCCTGGTGGGCTTGGAGAAGTTCCTTATGGCTTGTGCGCCTTTAGTGGTATGGGGTGCCAGTTAGCAGCTGGGCTCCTGGTTCCATTCCCGGGCAAGCGTGTGGTGGATGGCCCCTGTCCACAGGAACTCCTGGAAGAGCATGGCTTTTTTTCTTTGGGGACTGTCGGACAAGCATTGATCCCTGAGGCTTCTTGGGGTGTGGTGGAGGGTCCTTGGCTCCAGGCAGGAGCAGGTCCAAAGCCCCGGTGGACTTAGAGAAATTCTTTATGGCTTTTGTGCCTTTAGTGGTATGGGGTGCCAGTGAGTGGCTGTTCTGCTGGTTCCCTTCCCAGGCAAGCATGCGGTGGGCAGCCTCTGTCCACAGGAACTCCTGGTGGAGTGCAGCTTTTCTTCTTCATGGACCACCGGGCAAGTGGTGATCCCTGAGGCTTCTTGGGTTGCGGCGGAGGGTCCTTGGGTCTGGGCAGGAGCAGTACTGAAGCCCTGGTGTTCTTGGAGAAGCTCCTTATGGCTTTTGCACCTTCAGCTGAACGGGGTGCCAGTGAGCTGCCGGGCTCATGGTACCTTCCTGGGCAAGCATGCGGTGGGTGGCCCCTGCCCACAGGAACACCTGGAGGAGCACAGCTTTCTTTCTTCGGGGACCTCTGGATAAGCAGTGATCCCAGAGGCTTCTTGTGGTGTGGTGGAGGGTTCTTGGGACTGGGTAGGAGAAGGCCTGAAGCCCCAGTGGGCTTGGAGAAGTTCCTTATGGCTTTTGCGCCTTTAGCGGTATGGGATGGCAGTGAGCAACCGGAGTCCCGGTTCCCTTCACAGACAAGTGTGCAGTGGGTGGCCCCTGTTCAGAGGAACTCCTGGAGGAGCCCGCCTTTTTTTCCCTCAGGGACCAAGGGGGAAGCGGTGATCCCTGAGGCTTATTGAGGTGCGGTGGAGGGTCCTTGGGTCCGGGCTGGAGCAGGTCAGAAGTCCCGGTGGAGTTGGAGAAGTTCCTTATGGCTTTTGCACCTTTAGTGGTATGGGGAGGAATTGAGCAGCTGGGCTCCTGGTCCCCTTCCTGGGGAAGTGTGCGGTGGGCGGCCCCTGTCCACAGGAACTCCTGGAGAAACGCAGCTTTTTTTCTTCAGGGACCGTTGGGCAAGTGGTGATGCCTGAGGCTTCTTGGGGAGTGGTGAAGAGTCCTTGGGTCTGGTCAGGAGCAGGTCAGAAGCCCCGGTGGGCATGGAGAAGTTCTACACAGCTTTTGTGCCTTTAGCGGTATGGGGTGCCAGTGAGCCGCCATGCTTCTGGTTCCTTTCCCAGGCAATCATGCAGCTGGCATCCCCTGTCTGCAGGAAGTCCTGGAGGAGTGCAGCTTTTTTTCTTTGGGGACTGCCGGACAAGTGGTGATCCCTGAGGCTTCTTGGGGTTTGGTGGAGGGTCCTTGTGTCTGGGCAGGAGCAGGTCCGAGGCCCTGGTGGGCTTGAAGAAGTTCCTTATGGCTTTTGCCGCCTTTAGCGGTACGTGGTGCCAGTGAGCGGCCGGGCTCCTAGTTCCCTTCTCAGGGAAACGTGCAGCAGGTGGCCCCTGTCTACAGGAACTCCTGGAAGAGCACAGCTTTTTTTCTTCAGGGACTGCCAGGCAAGCGGTGATCCCTGAGGCTTCTTGGGGTGCAGTGGATGGTCCTTGGGTCTGGGCTGGAGCAGGTCCATTGCCGTGGTGTTCTTGTAGAAGTTCCTTATCGCTTTTGCACCTTTAGTGGTATGGGGTGCCAGTGAGCACCCAGGCTCCAGGTTCCATTCCCGGGCAGGCATGCGGCAGGTGGCCCCCATCCACAGGAACTCCTGGAGGAGCGCAGCTTTTTTCCTTCGGGGACCGCTGGATAAGCGGTGATCCCTGAAGCTTCTTGGGGTGTGGTGGAGGGTCCTTGGGTCTGGGCAGGAGCTGGCCTGAAGCCCCGGTGGGCTTGGAGAAGTTTCTTATGGCTTTTGCGGCTTTAGTGCTATGGTGTGCCAGTGAGCGACCTGGCTCCTGGTTTCCTTCCCAGGCAAGCATGCGCTGGGTAGCCCCTGTCCACTGGAACTCCTGAAGGAGTGCAGATTTTTTCCTTCGAGACCACCGGGCAAGTTTTCATCACTGTGGCTTCATGGGGTGTAGTAGAGGGTCCTAGGGGCTAGGCAGGAGGCGGTCTGAAGCCCCGGTGGGGTTGAAGAAGTTCCTTATGGCTTTTGCACTTTCAGCGGTATGGGGTGCCAGTGAGTGGCCGGGCTCATGATACCTTTCCGGGCAAGCATGCGGTGGGCAGCCCCTTTCCACAGGAACTCCTGGAGGAGCGTGGCTTCTTTCTTCAGGGACCGTTTGGGCAAGTGGTGATGCCTGAGGCTTCTTGGGGTGCGATGGAGGGTCCTTGGGTCTGGGCAGGAGAAGGTCCGAAGCCCCTCTGGAGTTGGAGAAGTTCTTTATGGCTTTTGTGCCTTTAGCAGTACGGGGTGCCAGTGAGTGGCTGGGCTCCTGGTTCCCTTCCCAGGCAAACGTGCGGTGGGCGGCCCCTGTCCACTGGAACTCCTGGAGGAACACGGCTTTTCTTCTTCGGGGACTGTTTGGGCAAGTGGTGATCCCTTAGGCTTCTTGGGGAGCGGTGGAGAGTCCTAGGGTCTGGGCAGGAGCAGGTCCGCAGCCCCGGTGGGCATGGAGAAGTTCCATACAACTTTTGCGCCTTTAGCGGTACAGGCTGCCAGTGAGCCGCCACGCTTCTGTTTCCCTTCCCAGGCAAGCATGCAGCTGGCATCCCAAGTCCACAGGAAGTCCTGGAGGAGAGCAGCTTTTTTCTTTGGGGACCGCTGGACAAGTGGTGATCCCTGAGGCTTCTTGGGGTGCGGTGGAGGGTCCTTGGGTCTGGGCAGGAGCAGGTCCAAGGCCCTGGTGGGCTTGGAGAAGTTCCTTAAGGCTTTTGCTCCTTTAGCAGTACTTGGTGCCAGTGAGCGGCCGGGCTCCTAGTTCCCTTCTCGGGCAAACGTGTGGCAGGTGGCCCATGTCCACAGGAACTCCTGGAAGAGCACAGCTTTTTTCTTCAGGGACTGCCAGGCAAGCAGTGATCCCTGAGGCTTCTTGGGGTGTGGTGGAGGGTCTTTGGTTCGGGCAGGAGCAGGTCCATCGCCGTGGTGTTCTTGGAGAAGTTCCTTTTGGCTTTTGCACCTTTAGTGGTATGGGGTGGTTGTGAGCACCGAGGCTCCTGGTTCTATTCCCGGGCAGGCATGCAGCAGGCGGACCCTGTCCACAGCTACTCCTGGAGGAGCGCAGCTTTTTTTCTTCGGGGACTGCTGGATAAGCGGTGATCCCTGAGGCTTCTTGGGGTGTGGTGGAGGGTCCTTGGGTCCGGGCAGGAGCAGGTCTGAAGCCCCGGTGGGCTTGGAGAAATTTCTTATGGCTTTTTTGCCTTCAGTGCTATAGGGTGCCAGTGAGCGACCTGGCTCCTGGTTTCCTTCTGGGGCAAGTGTGTGCTGGGCAGCCCCTGTCCGCTGGAACTCCCGAAGGAGTGCGGCTTTTTTCTTCGAGACCACTGGGAAAGTGTTCATCACTGTGGCTTCATGGGGTGTGGTAGAGAGTCCTTGGGTCCAGGCATGAGGAGGTCCAAAGCCCCGGTGGGGTTGAAGAAGTTCCTTATGGCTTTTGCACCTTCAGCGGTACGAGGTGCCAGTGAGCGGCCGGGCTCATGGTTCCCTTCCCGGGCAAGCATGCAGTGGGCAGCCCTTTTCCACAGGAACTCCTGGAGGAGTGCAACTTCTTTCTTCAGGGACCGCTGGGCCAGCGGTGATCCCTGAGGCTTCTTGGGGTGCGATGGAGGGTCCTTGGGTCTGGGCAGGAGAAGGACCAAGCCCCGCTGGAGTTGGGAGAAGTTCTTTATGGCTTTTGTGCCTTTAGCGGTACGGGGTGCCAGTGAGTGGCCGGGCTCATGGTTCCATTCCCGGGCAAGCGTGCGGTAGGTGGCCTCTGTCCACAGGAACTCCTGGAAGAGCGCAGCTTTTCTCTTCATGGACCACTGGACAAGCGGTGATCCCTGAGGCTTCTTGGAGTGCGGTGGAGTGTCCTTGGGCCCAGGCAGGAGCAGGTCAGAAGCCCTGGTGGGCTTGGAGAACTTCCTTGAGGATTTTGCACCTTTTGCGGTACAGGGTGCCAGTGAGCAGCTGGGCTCATGGGTCCCTTCCCAGGCAAGTGTGCGGCAGGTGGCCCCTGGCCACAGGAACTACTGGAGGAGCGTGGCTTTTTTTCTTCAGGGACTGCCGGGCAAGCAGTGATCCCTGAGGTTTCTTGGGGTGTGGTGGAGGGTCCTTGCATCCAGGCAAGAGCAGGTCTGAAGCTCCGGTGGCCTTGGAGAACTTCCTTATGGCTTTTGTGCCTTTAGCATTATGGGGTGCCAGTGAGCAGCTGGGCTCCAGGTTACCTTCCCTGGCAAGCATGCGGTGGGTGGACCCTTTCCACAGGAACTCCTGGAGGAGCGCAGCTTTTTTTCCTCTGGGACCGCCGGGCAAGCGGTGATCCCTGAGTGTTCCTGGGGTGTGGTGCATGGTCCTTGGGTCTGGGAAAGAGCAGGTCTGAAGCCCTGGTGGGCTTGGAGAAGTTCCTTATGGCATTTGCGCTGTTAGTGGTACGGGGTGCCAGTGAGCACCCAGGCTTCAGGTTCCCTTCCTGGGCAAGTGTGCTGCTGGCATCATCTGTCCATAGAAAGTCCTGGAGGGGTGCGCCTTTTTTCTTTGGGGACTGCTGGACAAGCGTAGAACCCTGAGGCTTCTTGGGGTGTGGAGGAGGGTCCTTGGGTCCGGGCAGGAGCAGGTCCGAAGCCCTGTTGGGCTTGGAGAAGTTCCAAATGGCTTTTGTGCCTTTAGCACCACTGGGTGCCAGTGAGCGACAGGGCTCCTGGTTCCCTTCCCATGCAGGCATGCGGTGGGTGGCCCCTGTCCACAGGAACTCCTGGAGGAGCGAATTTTTTTTCTTCTGGGATGTCTGGGCAAGCTGAGATCCCTGAAACTTCTTGGGGTTCGGTGGAAGGTCCTTGGGCAGGAGCAGGTCCGAAGCCCCGTTGGGCTTGTAGAAATTCCTCACAGCTTTTGCACCTTTAGTAGTGTGGGGTGCCAGTGAGTGGCTGGGCTACTGGTTCCTTTCCCGGGCAAGTGTGCTGCATGCAGCCACTGTCCAGAAGAACTCCTGGAAGAGTGCAGCTTTTTCTCTTCATGGACCACTGGGCAAGCGGTGATCCCTGAGGCTTCTTGGGGTGTGTTGGAGGGTCCTTGGGACCAGGCAGGAGCAGGTACAAAGCCTCGGTGGGCTTGGAGAAGTTCCTTACAGTTTTTGCGCCTTAAGCGATATGGGGTGCCAGTGAGCAGCCGGGCTCCTGGTTCCCTTTTCGGGAAAGCGTGCTGCGGGCGGGTGCTGACCACAGGAACTCCTGGAGGAGCGCAGCTTTTTTTTTCTTTCTGGACCACCAGGCAAGCAGAGAACCCTGAGGCTTTCTGGGGTGTGGTTGAGGCACCTTGGGTCCAGGCAGGAGCATGCACAAAGTCCTGGTGTTCTTGGAGAAGTTCCTTATGGCTTTTGCGCCTTTAGTGGTACAGAGTGCCAGTGATCACCCGGGCTCCTGGTTCCCTTCCTGTCCAACCATGCGGCAGGCGGCCCCTCTCCACAGGACCTCCTGGAGAGCGCTGCTTTTTTTCTGTGGGGACCGCTGGATAAGCAGTGATCCCTGAGGCTTCTTGGGGTGAGGTGGAGTGTCCTTGGGTCCGGGATAGGAGCAAGTCTGAAGCCCTGGTGGGGTTGGGGAAATTCCTTATGGCTTTTGTGCCTTTAGCGCTATGGGGTGCCAGTGAGCGACTGGGCTCCTGGTTCCCTTCCCAGGCAAGCATGCGTTGGGTGGCCCCTGTCCACAGGAACTCCTGGAGGAGTGCAGCTTTTATTCTTCGGGGACTGCTGGGCAAGCGGTGATCCTTGAGGCTTCTTTGGGTGTGTGGAGGGTCATTGGGACCGGGCAGGAGCAGGTCCGAAGCCCTGGTGGGCTTGGAGAAGTTCCTTATGGCTTTTGCGCCTTTAGCAGTATGGGGTGCCAGTGAGCAGCCGGGCTCCTGGTTCCCTTCTAGGGCAAGCGTGCAGTGGGCTCCCACAGTCCACAGAAACTCCTGGTGGAGCACTGCATTTGTTCTTCGGGGACCGCTGGGCAAGCTGTGATCCCTGAGGGTTCCTGGGGTGCGATGGAGGGTCCTTGGGTCTGGGCAGGAGCAGGTTCGAAGCCCTGGTGGGCATGGAGAAGTTCTGTACGGCTTTTGCGCATTTAGCAATATGGGGTGCCAGAGAGTGGCCAGGCTCCTGGTTCCCATCCCGGGTAAGCATGCAGCTGGTGGCCCCTGTCCATAGGAACTCCTGGAGGAGCGCAGCTTTTTTTCTTTGGGGACTGCTGGGCAAGCAGTGGACCCTGAGGCTTCCTGGGGTGTGGTGGAGGGTCCTTGGGTCCGGGCAGGAGAAAGTCCGAAGGTCTGTTGGGCTTGGATATGTTCCGTATGGCTTTTGCACCTTTAGCGCTACGGGGTGCCAGTGAGCAACAGGGCTCCTGGTTCCCTTCTGGGGCAATGGTGCGGTGGGCGGCCCCTGTCCACAGGAACTCCTGGAGGAACACGGCTTTTTTACTTCGGGGACTGCTGGGCAAGTGGTGATCCCTGAGGCTTCTTGGGGTGCAGTGGAGAGTTCTTGGGTCTGGGCAGGAGCAGATCAGAAGCCCCGGTGGGTATGCAGAAGTTCCAAACGTCTTTTGCACCTTTATCGGTACGGGGTGCCAGTGAGCGGCCGCGTTTCTGGTTCCCTTCCCGGGCAAGCATGCAGCTGGCGGTCCCTATCCACAGGATCTGTAGGAGGAGCGCAGCTGTTTTCTCTGGGACCGCCGGACGAGCGGTGATCCCTGAGGCTGCTTGGTGTGCGGTTCAGGGTCCTTGTGTCCGGGCAGGAGCAGGTCCGAGGCCCTGGTGGGCTTTTGAGACGTTCCTTATTGCTTTTGCGCCTTTAGTGGTACATAGTGCCAGTGAGCAGCCAGGCTCCTGGTTCCCTTCCTGGACAAGAGTGCGGCGGGTGGACCCTGTCCACAGAAACACCTGGAGGTGCACGGCTTTTTCTCTTCAGGGACTTCCGGGCAAGCGGTGATGCTTGAGGTTTCTTGGGGTGTGGTGGAGGGTCCTTGGGTCTGGGCAGGAGCAGAACAGAAGCCCTGGTGTTCATGGAGAAGTTGCTTAGGCTTTTGTGCCTTTAGTGGTACGGGGTGTCAGTGAGTGTCCGGGCTCCTGGTTCCCTTCCCAGGCAACCTTGCGGTAGACGGGTTCTGTCCACAGGAACACCTGGAGGAGTGCAGCTTTTTTTCTTTGGGGACTGCCAGATAAGTGGTGATACCAGAGGCATCTTGTGGCACAAGGGCGGGTCCTTGGGTCCGGGCAGGAGCAGGTCTGAAGCCCCGGGGGACTTGCAGAAGTTCCTTACAGCTTTTGCGCCTTTAGCAGTTCGGGGTGCCATTGAGCTGTCAGGCTCCTGGTTACCTTCCCGGACAAGCGTGCAGTGGGTGGCCCCTGTACACAGGAACTCCTGGAGGAGCACAGCTTTTTTTCTTCAGGGACTGCCTGGCAAGCGGTGATCCCTGAGGCTTCTTGGGGTGTGGTGGAGGGTCCTTGGGTCCGGGCAGGAGCAGGTCTGAAGCCTTGGTGTTCTTGTAGAAGTTCCTTATGGCTTTTGCGCCTTTAGTCGTATGGGGTGCCAGTGAGCACCCGGGCTCCTGGATCCTTTTTCGGGCAACTGTGCGGCAGGCAGCTCCTGTCCACAGAAAATCCTGGAGGAGCACTGCTTTTTTTCTTTGGGGACCACCGGGCAAGCGGTGATCCCTGAGGCTTCTTGGGGTGTGGTGCAGGGTCCTTGGGTCTGGGCAGGAGCAGGTCTGAAGTCCAAGAGGGCTTGAAGAAGTTCCTTATAGCTTTTGCACCTTTAGTGGTACGGGGTGCCAGTGAGCGGCCAGGCTCCTGGTTCCCTTCCTGGGCAAGCATGCAGTGGGCAGCCCCTATCCACAGGACCTCCTGGAGGAGCGCTGCTTTTTTTCTGTGGGGACCGCTGGATAAGCAGTGATCCCTGAGGCTTCTTGGGGTGAGGTGGAGTGTCTTTGGGTCCGGGTTAGGAGCAGGTCTGAAGCCCCGGTGGGGTTGGGGAAATTCCTTATGGCTTTTGTGCCTTTAGCACTATGGGGTGCCAGTGAGCGACCGGGCTCCTGGTTCCCTTCCCAGGCAAGCATGCGGTGGGTTGCCCCTGTCCACAGGAACTCCTGGAGGAGTGCAGCTTTTATTCTTCGGGGACTGCTGGGCAAGCGGTGATCCTTGAGGCTTCTTTGGGTGCGTGGAGGGTCGTTGGGACCGGGCAGGAGCAGGTCCGAAGCCCTGGTGGGCTTGGAGAAGTTCCGTACGGCTTTTGCACCTTTAGCAGTATGGGGTGCCAGTGAGTGGCCGGGCTCCTGGTTCCCTTCCAGGGCAAGCATGCAGCGGGCTCCCACAGTCCAGAGAAACTCCTGGTGGAGCGCTGCATTTGTTCTTCGGGGACCGCTGGGCAAGCTGTGATCCCTGAGGGTTCCTGGGGTGTGGTGGAGGGTCCTTGGGTCTGGTCAGGAGCAGGTTCGAAGCCCTGGTGGGCATGGAGAAGTTCTGTATGGCTTTTGTGCATTTAGCAGTATGGGGTGCCAGAGAGTGGCCGGGCTCCTGGTTCCCGTCCCGGGTAAGCGTGCAGCTGGTGGCCCCTGTCCACATTCTTTGGGGACTGCCGGGCAAGCAGTGGACCCTGAGGCTTCCTGGGGTGTGGTGGAGGGTCCTTGGGTCCGGGCAGGAGAAAGTCTGAAGGTCTGTTGGGTTTGGATAAGCTCCGTATGGCTTTTGCACCTTTAGCGCTATGGGGTGCCAGTGAGCAACAGGGCTCCTGGTTTCCTTCTGGGGCAATGGTGCGGTGGGTGGCCCCTGTCCACAGGAACTCCTGGAGGAACACGACTTCTTTACTTCGGGGACTGCTGGGCAAGTAGTGATCCCTGAGGCTTCTTGGGGTGCAGTGGAGAGTTCTTGGGTCTGGGTAGGAGCAGATCAGAAGCCCCGGTGGGCATGCAGAAGTTCCATACATCTTTTGCGCCTTTATCGGTGCGAGGTGCTAGTGAGCGGCCGCGTTTCTGGTTCCCTTCCCAGGCAAGCATGCAGCTGGAGGCCCCTATCCACAGGATCTGTAGGAGGAGCGCAGCTTTTTTTCTCTGGGACCGCCGGATGAGCAGTGATCCCTGAGGCCTCTTGGTGTGCAGTTCAGGGTCCTTGGGTCCAGGCAGGAGCAGGTCCGAGGCCCTGGTGGGCTTTTGAGAAGTTCCTTATTGCTTTTGCGCCTTTAGCGGTACGTGGTGCCAGTGTGCAGCCAGGCTCCTGGTTCCCTTCCTGGACAAGAGTGCGGCGGGTGGACCCTGTCCACAGAAACACCTGAAGGTGCACGGCTTTTTTTCTTCAGGGACTTCAGGGCAAGCGGTGATGCTTGAGGCCTCTTGGGGTCTGGGCAGGAGCAGAACCGAAGCCCTGGTGTTCATGGAGAAGTTGCTTAAGGCTTTTGTGCCTTTAGTGGTACGGGGTGCCATTGAGTGTCCAGGCTCCTGGTTCCCTTCCCGGCAAGCATGCAGTGGGTGGCAACAGTCCACAGGAACTCCTGGAGGAGACCCACTTTTTTCTTCGGGGACCGCTGGACAAGCGGTCATCCCTGAAGCTTCTTGGGGTGTGATGGACAGTCCTTGGGTCCGGGCAGGAACAGGTCTGAAGCCCCGGTGGGCTTGGAGAAGTTCCTTATGGCTTTTGCGTCTTTAGTGGAACAGGGTGACAGTGATCGTCCAGGCTCCTGTTTCCCTTCCCAGGCAACCATGCGGCAGGTGGCCCCTGTCCACAGGAACTCCTGGAGGAGCACAGCTTTTTTTCTTCGGGGACCGCCGGACAAGAGGTGATCCCTGAGACTTCTTGGGGTGTGGTGGAAGGTCCTTGGGTCCTGGCAGGAGCAGGTCTGAAGTCCCTGTGGGCTTGGAGAAGTTCCTTACAGCTTTTGCGCCTTTAGCGCTACAGGGTGCCAGTGAGTGACTGGGCTACTGATTCCCTTCTCGGGCAAGCATGCAGCGTGGGACCCTGTCCAGAGGAACTCCTGGAGGAGTGCGGCTTTTATTCATCGGGGATTGCCGGGCAAGAGGTGATCCCTGAGGCTTCTTGGGGTGCAGTGGAGGGTCCTTGGGACCGGGCAGGAGTAGGTCCGAATACCCGGTGGGCTTGGAGAAGTTCCTTACAGCTTTTGCGCATTTAGCAGTACGGGGTATCAGTGAGCAACTGGTCTCCTGTTTCCCATCCTGGGCAAGCGTGCGGTGGGTGGCTCCGGTCCACAGGAACTCCTGAAGGAGTACGGATCTTTTTCTTCGGGGACTGCTGGGCAAGCGGTGATCCCTGAGGCTTCTTGGGGTGCGGTGGATGGTCCCTGGGTCCAGGCAGGAGCAGGTCAGAAGCCCCAGTGGTCTTGGAGAAGTTCCTTATAGTTTTTGCACATTTAGTGGTATGGGGTGCCAGTGAGGCCAGGCTCCTGGTTCCCTTCCTGAGCAAGCATGCAGTGGGCGGCCCCTATCCACAGGATCTCCTGTAGGAACGTGGCTTTTTTTCTTCGGGGACCGCTGGGCAAGTGGTAATCCCTGAGGCTTCTTGGGGTGCGGTGGAGAGTCCTTTGATCTGTGCAGTAGCTGGTCCAAAGCCCCGGTGGGCATGGAGAAGTTCCATACAGCATTTGCACGTTTTGCGGTACGGGGTGCCAGTGAGCGGCCATGCTCCTGGTTCCCTACCTGGGCATGCGTGCAGCTGGGGGCCCGTGTCCACAGGAACTCCTGGAGGAGAGCGGCTTTTTTCTCTGGGGACTGCCAGGTAAGCAATGATCCCTAAGGCTTCTTGGGGTGTGGTGGAGGGTCCTTGGATCCGGACAGGAGCAGGTCTGAAGCCCTGGTGGGCTTAGAGAGGTTCCTCACAGCTTTTGCATCTTTAGCTGTACGGGATGCCAGTGAGTGGCCAGGCTCCTGGGTCCCTTCCCCGGCAAGTGTGCGGCGGGCAGCTTCTGTCCACAGGAACTCCTGGAGGAGCACAGCTTTTTTCTTCATGGACCTCCAGGCAAGCAATGATCCCTGAGGCTTCTTTGGGTGTGGTGGAGGGTTCTTGGGTCCGGACAGAAGCAGGTCCAAAGCCCCGGTGGGTTGGAGAACTTCCTTATGCCGTTTGCACCTTTAGCGGTTCAGGGTGCCAGTGAGCGGCCGGGCTCCTGGTTCCCTCCCTGGGCAAGCATGCGGCAGGTGGACCCTGTCCACAGGAACTCATGGAGGAGCGCAGCTTTTTTTCTTTGGGGACCGCCGGGCAAGCAGTGATCCCTGAGGCTTCTTGGGGTGTGGTGGAGGGTCCTTGCATCCAGGCAGGAGCAGGTCCGAAGCCCCGGTGGACTTGGAGAAGTTCCTTACAGCTTTTGTGCCTTTAGTGGTACGGGGGCCAGTGAGCAGCAGGGCTCCTGGTTCCCTTCTCGGCCAAGCGTGCAGTGGGCAGCCCCTGTCCTCAGGAACTCCTGCAGAAAAGTGGCTTTTTTCTTCGAGGAGTACCGGATAAGTGGTAATCCCTGAGGCTTCATGGGGTGCAGTGGAGGGTACTTTGGTCTGGGCAGGAGCAGGCCTGAAGCCTCGGTGGGCTTGGAGAAGTTCCTTATGGCTTTTGCACCTTTAGCGGTACGGGGTGCCAGTGAGTAGCTGGGATCCTGGTTCACTTCCTGGGCAAGCACGTGTTGGGTGGCTTCGGTCCACAGGAACTCCTGGTGGAGTATGGCTTTTTTTCTTCGGGGACTGCCGGGCAAGTGGTGATCCCTGAGGCTTCCTGTGGTGCGGTGTAGGGTCCTTGGGTCCGGGCAGGAGCAGGCCCAAAGCCCTGCTGGGCTTGGTGAAGTTCCTTATGGCTTCTGCACCTTTAGCGGTATGGGGTGGCAGTGAGCAGCTGGGCTTCAGGTTCCCTTCCCGGCAAGCGTGCGTCGGGTGGCCACAGTCCACAGGAACTCCTGGAGGAGACTGTCTTTTTTCTTCCGGGATCACCGGGCAAGCAGTCATCCCTGAGGTTTCTTAGGGTGCGGTGGAGGGCCCTTGGGTCCAGGCAGGAGCAGGTCCAAAGTCCAAGTGGGCTGGAAGAAGTTCCCTACGGCTTTTGCGCCTTTAGCGGTATCGGGTGCCAGTGAGCAGCTGGGCTCAAGGTTCTCTTCCTGGGCAAGCATGTGGTGGGTGGCGCCTGTACACAGGAACTCCTGGAGAAGCGTGGCTTTTATTTTTCGGGGACCTCCGGGCATGTGGTGATCCCTGAGGCTTCCTGTGGTGCAGTGTAGGGTCCTTGGGTCAGGGCAGGAGCTGGTCCGAAGCCCCGCTGGGCTTAGAGAAGTTCCTTACAGCTTCTGTGCCTTCAGCGGTATGGGGTGCCAGTGAGCAGCTGGGCTCCAGGTTCCCTTCCAGGCAACATGCGGTGGGTGGCAACAGTCCACAGGAACTCCTGGAGGAGACCCGCTTTTTTTCTTTGGGGACGGCCGGGCAAGCGGTCATCCCTGAGGCTTCTTGGGGCGTGGTGAACAGTGCTTGGGTCTGGGCAGGTGGAGGTCTGAATCTCCGGTGAACTGGGAGAAGTTCCTTATGGCTTTTGCGTCTTTAGTGCGGGGTGACAGTGAGCAGCTGGGCTCCTGGTTCCCTTCCTGTGCAAGCGTGCGGTGGTCGGCCCCTGTCCACACAAACTTCCTGGAGGAATGTGACTTTTTCTTTGGGGACTGCTGGCAACTGGAGGAACCCTGAGGCTTCTTGGGGGCAGTAGAGGGTCCTTGTCCGGCAGACCAGGTCTGAAGCCCTGGTGTTCTTGGAGATGTTCCTTATGGCTTTTGCACCCTTAGTGGTTTGGTTTGCCAGTGATCACCCAGGCTCCTGGTTCCCTTCACGGGCAACCATGCGGCAGGCAGCCCCTGTCCTCAGGAACTCCTGTAGGAGCACATCTTTTTTTCTTTGGGGACCGCCGGACAAGTGGTGATCCATGAGGCTTTGGGTCCAGGCAGGAGCAGGTCAGAAGCCCCAGTGGTCTTGGAGAAGTTCCTTATAGCTTTTGCACATTTAGTGGTACGGGGTGCCAGTGAGCGGCCAGGCTCCTGGTTCCCTTCCTGGGCAAGTATGCGTTGGGCAGCCCCTATCCACAGGATCTCCTGTAGGAACATGGCTTTTTTTCTTCAGGGACCGCTGGGCAAGTGGTAATCCCTGAGGCTTCTTGGGGAGCAGTGGAGAGTCCTTTGGTCTGGGCAGGAGCAGGCCCGAAGCCCTGCTGGGCTTGGTGAAGTTCCTTATGCCTTCTGCACCTTTAGCGGTATGGGGTGGCAGTGAGCAGCTGGGCTCCAGGTTCCCTTCCCGGCAAGCGTGCGGTGGGTGGCCACAGTCCACTGGAACTCCTGGAGGAGACTGGCTTTTTTTCTTCCGGGACCACCGGGCAAGCAGTCATCCCTGAGGTTTCTTAGGGTGTGGTGGAGGGCCCTTGGGTCCAGGCAGGAGCAGGTCCGAAGTCCAAGTGGGCTTGAAGAAGTTCCCTACGGCTTTTGTGCCTTTAGCGGTATCGGGTGCCAGTGAGCGGCTGGGCTCAAGGTTCTCTTCCTGGGCAAGCGTGCGGTGGGTGGCCCCTGTACACAGAAACTCCTGGAGAAGCGTGGCTTTTATTTTTCGGGGACCGCTGGGCATGTGGTGATCCCTGAGGCTTCCTGTGGTGCAGTGTAGGGTCCTTGGGTCTGGGCAGGAGCTGGTCCGAAGCCCCGCTGGGCTTGCAGAAGTTCCTTACAGCTTCTGTGCCTTCAGCGGTATGGGGTGCCAGTGAGCAGCTGGGCTCCAGGTTCCCTTCCAGGCAACGTGCGGCGGGTGGCAACAGTCCACAGGAACTCCTGGAGGAGACCCACTTTTTTTCTTTGGGGACGGCCGGGCAAGCGGTCATCCCTGAGGCTTCTTGGGGCGTGGTGAACAGTGCTTGGGTCTGGGCAGGTGGAGGTCTGAATCTCCGGTGAACTGGGAGAAGTTCCTTATGGCTTTTACGTCTTTAGTGCGGGGTGACAGTGAGCAGCTGGGCTCCTGGTTCCCTTCCTGTGCAAGCGTGCGGTGGGCGGCCCCTGTCCACACAAACTCCTGGAGGAATGTGACTTTTTTTCTTTGGGGACTGCCGGGCAACTGGTGAACCCTGAGGCTTCTTGGGTTGCGGTAGAGGGTCCTTGGGTCCGGGCAGGACCAGGTCTGAAGCCCTGGTGTTCTTGGAGATGTTCCTTATGGCTTTTGCACCCTTAGTGGTTTGGTTTGCCAGTGATCACCCAGGCTCCTGGTTCCCTTCACGGGCAACCATGCGGCAGGCAGCCCCTGTCCTCAGGAACTCCTGTAGGAGCACAGCTTTTTTTCTTTGGGGACCGCCGGACAAGTGGTGATCCATGAGGCTTCTTGGGTCCAGGCAGGAGCAGGTCAGAAGCCCCAGTGGTCTTGGAGAAGTTCCTTATAGCTTTTGCACATTTAGTGGTACGGGGTGCCAGTGAGCGGCCAGGCTCCTGGTTCCCTTCCTGGGCAAGTATGCGGTGGGCAGCCCCTATCCACAGGATCTCCTGTAGGAACATGGCTTTTTTTCTTCGGGGACCGCTGGGCAAGTGGTAATCCCTGAGGCTTCTTGGGGAGCAGTGGAGAGTCCTTTGATCTGTGCAGGAGCTGGTCCAAAGTCCCGGTGGGCATGGAGACGTTCCATACAGCATTTGCACGTTTTGCGGTATGGGGTGCCAGTGAGCGGCCATGCTCCTGGTTCCCTGCCCAGGCATGCATGCAACTGGGGGCCCCTGTCCACAGGAACTCCTGGAGGAGAGCGGCTTTTTTTCTTTGGGGACTGCTGGGCAAGTGATGAACCCTAAGGCTTCTTGGGATGTGGTGGAGGGTCCTTGGGTCCGGACAGGAGCAGGTTCGAAGCCCTGGTGGGCTTGGAGAAGTTCCTCACAGCTTTTGCATCTTTAGCTGTACGGGATGCCAGTGAGCGGCCAGGCTCCTGGGTCCCTTCCCCGGCAAGTGTGCAGCGGACAGCTCCTCTCCACAGGAACTCTTGGAGGAGCGCAGCTTTTTTCTTCATGGACCTCCAGGCAAGCAATGATCCCTGAGGCTTCTTTTGGTGTGGTGGATGGTCCTTGGGTCCGGACAGGAGCAGGTCCAAAGCCTCGGTGGGTTGGAGAACTTCCTTATGGTGTTTGCACCTTTAGCGGTTCAGGGTGCCAGTGAGCATTCGGGCTCCTGGTTCCCTTCCTGGGCAAGCATGCAGCGGGTGGACCCTGTCCACAGGAACTCATGGAGGAGCGCAGCTTTTTTTCTTTGGGGACCGCTGGGCAAGCAGTGATCCCAGAGGCTTCTTGGGGTGCAGTGGAGGGGCCTTGGGTCCGGGCAGGAGCAGGTCCGAAGCCCCCGTGGACTTGGAGAAGTTCCTTACAGCTTTTGCACCTTTAGTGGTATGGGGTGCCAGTGAGTAGCAGGGCTCCTGGTTCCCTTTTCGGCCAAGCGTGCAGTGGGCAGCCCCTGTCCTCAGGAACTCCTGCAGAAAAGTGGCTTTTTTTCTTCGAGGAGTACCGGATAAGTGGTAATCCTTGAGGCTTCTTGGGGTGCAGTGGAGGGTACTTTGGTCTGGGCAGGTGCAGGCCCGAAGCCCTGCTGGGCTTGGTGAAGTTCCTTATGCCTTCTGCACCTTTAGCGGTATGGGGTGGCAGTGAGCAGCTGGGCTCCAGGTTTCCTTCCCGGCAAGCGTGCGGTGGGTGGCCACAGTCCACTGGAACTCCTGGAGGAGACTGGCTTTTTTTCTTCCGGGACCACCGGGCAAGCAGTCATCCCTGAGGTTTCTTAGGGTGTGGTGGAGGGCCCTTGGGTCCAGGCAGGAGCAGGTCCGAAGTCCAAGTGGGCTTGAAGAAGTTCCCTACGGCTTTTGTGCCTTTAGCGGTATCGGGTGCCAGTGAGCGGCTGGGCTCAAGGTTCTCTTCCTGGGCAAGCGGTGGGTGGCCCCTGTACACAGAAACTCCTGGAGAAGCGTGGCTTTTATTTTTCGGGGACCGCTGGGCATGTGGTGATCCCTGAGGCTTCCTGTGGTGCAGTGTAGGGTCCTTGGGTCTGGGCAGGAGCTGGTCCGAAGCCCCGCTGGGCTTGCAGAAGTTCCTTACAGCTTCTGTGCCTTCAGCGGTATGGGGTGCCAGTGAGCAGCTGGGCTCCAGGTTCCCTTCCAGGCAACGTGCGGTGGGTGGCAACAGTCCACAGGAACTCCTGGAGGCGACCGCTTTTTTTCTTTGGGGACGGCCGGGCAAGCGGTCTTCCCTGAGGCTTCTTGGGGCATGGTGAACAGTGCTTGGGTGCGGGCAGGAGGAGGTCTGAATCTCCGGTGAACTGGGAGAAGTTCCTTATGGCTTTTGCGTCTTTAGTGCGGGGTGACAGTGAGCAGCTGGGCTCCTGGTTCCCTTCCTGTGCAAGCGTGCGGTGGGCGGCCCCTGTCCACACAAACTACTGGAGGAACGTGCCTTTTTTTCTTTGGGGACTGCCGGGCAACTGGTGAACCCTGAGGCTTCTTGGGGTGCGGTATAGGGTCCTTGGTTCCGGGCAGGACCAGGTCTGAAGCCCTGGTGTTCTTGGAGATGTTCCTTATGGCTTTTGCACCTTTAGTGGTATGGTTTGCCAGTGATCACCCAGGCTCCTGGTTCCCTTCCCGGGCAACCATGCAGCAGGTAGCCCCTGTCCTCAGGAACTCCTGGAGGAGCACAGCTTTTTTTCTTCGGGGACCGCCAGACAAGTAGTGATCCATGAGGCTTCTTGGGTCCAGGCAGGAGCAGGTCAGAAGCCCCAGTGGTCTTGGAAAAGTTCCTTATAGCTTTTGCACATTTAGTGGTATGGGGTGCCAGTGAGCGTCCAGGCTCCTGGTTCCCTTCCTGGGCAAGCATGCGGTGGGCAGCCCCTATCCACAGGATCTCCTGTAGGAATGTGGCTTTTTTTCTTCAGGGACCACTGGGCAAGTGGTAATCCCTGAGGCTTCTTAGGGTGCGGTGGAGAGTCCTTGATCTGTGCAGGAGCTGGTCCAAAGCCCCGGTGGGCATGGAGAAGTTCCATACAGCATTTGCACGTTTTGCGGTATGGGGTGCCAGTGAGCGGCCATGCTCCTGGTTCCCTACCCGGGCATGCGTGCAGCTGGGGGCCTGTGTCCACAGGAACTCCTGGAGGAGAGTGGCTTTTTTTCTTCGGGGACTGCCAGGTAAGCAATGATCCCTAAGGCTTCTTGGGGTGCGGTGGAGGGTCCTTGGGTCTAGACAGGAGCAGGTCTGAAGCCCTGGTGGGCTTGGAGAAGTTCCTCACAGCTTTTGCATCTTTAGCTGTACGGGATGCCAGTGAGCGGCCAGGCTCCTGGGTCCCTTCCCCGGCAAGTGTACGGCGGGCAGCTTCTGTCCACAGGAACTCCTGGAGGAGCGCAGCTTTTTTCTTCATGGACCTCCAGGCAAGCAATGATCCCTGAGGCTTCTTTGGGTGTGGTGGAGGGTTCTTGGGTCCGGAAAGAAGCAGGTCCAAAGCTGCGGTGGGTTGGAGAACTTCGTTATGCTGTTTGCACCTTTAGCGGTTCAGGGTGCAAGTGAGCGGCAGGGCTTCTGGTTCCAACCCCGGGGCAAGCTTGCGGCAGGTGGACCCTGTCCGCAGGAACTCATGGAGGAGCGCAGCTCTTTTTCTTCGGGGACCGCCGGGCAAGCAGTGATCCCTGAGGCTTCTTGGGGTGTGGTGGAGGGTCCTTGCATCCAGGCAGGAGCAGGTCTGAAGCCCCGGTGGACTTGGAGAAGTTCCTTACAGCTTTTGCACCTTTAGTGGTATGGGGTGCCAGTGAGCAGCAGGGCTCCTGGTTCCCTTTCTGGCCAAGCGTGCAGTGAGCAGCACCTGTCCTCAGGAACTCCTGCAGAAAAGCGGCTTTTTTCTTCGAGGAGTACCGGATAAGTGGTAATCCCTGAGGCTTCTTGGGGTGCAGTGGAGCGTACTTTGGTCTGGGCAGGAGCAGGCCTGAAGCCTCGGTGGGCTTGGAGAAGTTCCTTATGGCTTTTACACCTTTAGCAGTATGGGGTGCCAGTGAGTAGCTGGGATCCTGGTTCACTTCCTGGGCAAGCACGTGTTGGGTGGCTTCGGTCCACAGGAACTCCTGGTGGAGCATGGCTTTTTTTCTTCGGGGACTGCTGGGCAAGTGGTGATCCCTGAGGCTTCCTGTGGTGCGGTGTAGGGTCCTTGGGTCCGGGCAGGAGCAGGCCCGAAGCCCTGCTGGGCTTGGTGAAGTTCCTTATGGTTTCTGCACCTTTAGCGGTATGGGGTGGCAGTGAGCAGCTGGGCTTCAGGTTCCCTTCCCGGCAAGCGTGCGGCGGGTGGGCACAGTCCACTGGAACTCCTGGAGGAGACTGGCTTTTTTTCTGGGACCACCGGGCAAGCAGTCATCCCTGAGGTTTCTTAGGGTGCGGTGGAGGGCCCTTGGGTCCAGGCAGGAGCAGGTCCAAAGTCCAAGTGGGCTTGAAGAAGTTCCCTACGGCTTTTGTGCCTTTAGCGGTATCGGGTGCCAGTGAGTGGCTGGGCTCAAGGTTCTCTTCCTGGGTAAGCATGTGGTGGGTGGCCCCTGTACACAGGAACTCCTGGAGAAGCGTGGCTTTTATTTTTCGGGGACCGCCGGGCATGTGGTGATCCCTGAGGCTTCCTGTGGTGCAGTGTAGGGTCCTTGGGTCTGGGCAGGAGCTGGTCCGAAGCCCCACTGGGCTTGGAGAAGTTCCTTACAGCTTCTGTGCCTTCAGCGGTATTGGGTGCCAGTGAGCAGCTGGGCTCCAGGTTCCCTTCCAGGCAACGTGCGGTGGGTGGCAACAGTCCACAGGAACTCCTGGAGGCGACCCGCTTTTTTTCTTTGGGGACGGCCGGGCAAGCGGTCATCCCTGAGGCTTCTTGGGGCATGGTGAACAGTGCTTGGGTGCGGGCAGGAGGAGGTCTGAATCTCCGGTGAACTGGGAGAAGTTCCTTATGGCTTTTGCATCTTTAGTGCGGGGTGACAGTGAGCAGCTGGGCTCCTGGTTCCCTTCCTGTGCAAGCGTGCGGTGGGGGGCCCCTGTCCACACAAACTACTGGAGGAACGTGACTTTTTTTCTTTGGGGACTGCCGGGCAACTGGTGAACCCTGAGGCTTCTTGGGGTGGTATAGGGTCCTTGGTTCCGGGCAGGACCAGGTCTGAAGCCCTGGTGTTCTTGGAGATGTTCCTTATGGCTTTTGCACCTTTAGTGGTATGGTTTGCCAGTGATCACCCAGGCTCCTGGTTCCCTTCCCGGGCAACCATACGGCAGGCAGCCCCTGTCCTCAGGAACTCCTCGAGGAGCACAGCTTTTTTTCTTCGGGGCCTGCCGGACAAGTGCTGATCCATGAGGCTTCTTGGGTCCAGGCAGGAGCAGGTCAGAAGCCCCAGTGGTCTTGGAGAAGTTCCTTATAGCTTTTGCACATTTAGTGGTACGGGGTGCCAGTGAGCAGCCAGGCTCCTGGTTTCCTTCCTGGGCAAATGGTGGGCAGCCCCTATCCACAGGATCTCCTGTAGGAACGTGGCTTTTTATCTTCGGGGACCGCTGGGCAAGTGGTAATCCCTGAGGCTTCTTGGGGTGCGGTGGAGAGTCCTTTGATCTGTGCAGGAGCCGGTCCGAAGCCCCGGTGGGCATGGAGAAGTTCCATACATCATTTGCACCTTTAGCGGTACGGGGTGCCAGTGAGCGGCCACGCTCCTGGTTCCCTACCCCGGCAAGCGTGCAGCTGGGGGCTCCTGTCCACAGGAACTCCTGGATGAGAGCGGCTTTTTTTCTTTGGGGACTGCTGGGCAAGTGATGAACCCTAAGGCTTCTTGGGGTGTGGTGGAGGGTCCTTGGGTCCAGACAGGAGCAGGTCCAATGCTCCGGTGGGCTTGGAGAAGTTCCTTACAGCATTTGCACCTTTAGCAGTACGGGATGCCAGTGAGCAGCTGGGCTCCTGGGTCCCATCCGTGGCAAGTGTGCGGCGGGCAGCTCCTGTCCACAGGAACTCCTGGAGGAGCGCAGCTTTTTTCTTCATGGACCTCCGGGCAAGCGGTGATCCCTGAGGCTTCTTTTGGTGTGGTGGATGGTCCTTGGGTCCGGACAGGAGCAGGTCCAAAGCCTCGGTGGGTTGGAGAACTTCCTTATGGTGTTTGCACCTTTAGCGGTTCAGGGTGCCAGTGAGCATCTGGCTCCTGGTTCCTTCCTGGGCAAGATGCAGGGGTGGACCCTGTCCACAGGAACTCATGGAGGAGCGCAGCTTTTTTTCTTTGGGGACCGCTGGGCAAGCAGTGATCCCAGAGGCTTCTTGGGGTGCAGTGGAGGGGCCTTGGGTCCGGACAGGAGCAGGTCCGAAGCCCCCGTGGACTTGGAGAAGTTCCTTACAGCTTTTGCACCTTTAGTGGTATGGGGTGCCAGTGAGCAGCTGGGCTTCTGGTTCCCTTTCCGGCCAAGTGTGTAGTTGGCGGCCCCTGTCCTCAGGACCTCCTGCAGAAATGCAGCTTTTTTTCTTCGAGGAGTACTGGATAAGCGGTAATCCCTGAGGCTTCTTGGGGTGCAGTGGAGGGTACTTTGGTCTGGGCAGGAGCAGATCTGAAGCCTCGGCGGGCTTGGAGAAGTTCCTTATGGCTTTTGCACCTTTAGCAGTACGGGGTGCCAGTTAGCAGCTGGGATCCTGGTTCACTTCCTGGGCAAGCATGTGGTCGGCGGCTCCGGTCCACAGGAACTCCTGGTGGAGCGTGGCTTTTTTTCTTCTTCAGGGAATGCTGGGCAAGCGGTGATCCCTGAGGCTTCTTGGGGTGTGGTGGATGGTCCTTGGGTCCAGGCAGAAGCAGATCAGAAGCCCCAGTGTTCTTGGAGAAGTTCCTTATAGCTTTTGCACCTTTAGCGGTACGGGGTGCCAGTAAGCGGCCGGGTTCCTGGTTCCCTTCCCATGCAAGTGTGTAGTCCCTTTCCACAGGAACTCCTGGGGGAGCGCATTTATTTTGTTTGAGGACCACTGGGCAAGTGGTGATCCCTGAGGTTTCTTGGGGTGCGGTGGAGGGTCCTTGGGTCCGGACAGAAGCAGGTCCTAAGCCCCGGTGGTCTTGGAGAACTTCCTTATGGCTTTTGTGCCTTTAGCAGTTCAGAGTGCCAGTGAGCAGCAGGGCTCATGGTTTCCTTCCTGGGCAAGTGTGCAGCGGGCAGACCCTTTCCACAGGAACTCATGGAGGAGTACAGCTTTTTTTCTTTGGGGACCGCCGGGCAAGCAGTGATCCCAGAGGCTTCTTGGGGTGCAGTGGAGGGGCCTTGCATCCAGGCAGTGGCAGGTCCGAAGCCCCGGTGAACTTGGAGAAGTTCCTTATGGCTTTTGCACCTTTAGCAGTACGGGGTGCCAGTTAGCAGCTGGGATCCTGGTTCACTTCCTGGGCAAGCATGTGGTCGGCGGCTCCGGTCCACAGGAACTCCTGGAGGAGCGTGGCTTTTTTTCTTCTTCAGGGAATGCTGGGCAAGCGGTGATCCCTGAGGCTTCTTGGGGTGTGGTGGATGGTCCTTGGGTCCAGGCAGAAGCAGATCAGAAGCCCCAGTGTTCTTGGAGAAGTTCCTTATAGCTTTGCACCTTTAGCGGTACCGGGTGCCAGTGAGCGCCGGGTTCCTGGTTCCTTCCCATGCAAGTGTGTAGTCCCTTTCCACAGGAACTCCTGGGGGAGCGCTTATTTTGTTTGAGGACCACTGGGCAAGTGGTGATCCCTGAGGTTTCTTGGGGTGCGGTGGAGGGTCCTTGGGTCCGGACAGAAGCAGGTCCTAAGCCCCGGTGGTCTTGGAGAACTTCCTTATGGCTTTTGTGCCTTTAGCAGTTCAGAGTGCCAGTGAGCAGCAGGGCTCATGGTTTCCTTCCTGGGCAAGTGTGCAGCGGGCAGACCCTTTCCACAGGAACTCATGGAGGAGTGCAGCTTTTTTTCTTTGGGGACCGCCGGGCAAGCAGTGATCCCAGAGGCTTCTTGGGGTGCAGTGGAGGGGCCTTGCATCCAGGCAGTGGCAGGTCCGAAGCCCCGGTGAACTTGGAGAAGTTCCTTACAGCTTTTGCACCTTTAGTGGTGCGGGGTGCCAGTGAGCAGCTGGGCTCCTGGTTCCCTTTCTGGGCAAGCCTGCGGTGGGCGGCCCCTGTCCACAAGAACTCCTGGAGGAGCGCGCCTTTTTTCTTTGGGGACTGCCGGACAAGTGGTGATCTCTGAGGCTTCTTTGGGAGTGGAGGAGCATCCTTGGGTCCGGGCAAGAGCAGATCCAAGGCCCCCGTGGGCTTGGAGAAGTTCCTTATGGCTTTTGCGACATTAGCTGTACGTTGTGCCAGTGAGTGGCTGGGCTCCTGGTTCCCTTCCCAGTCAAGTGTGTGGCAGGTGGCCCTTGTCCACATGAACACCCAGAGGAGCACGGCTTTTTTTCTTTTGGTACTGCTGGACAAGCGGTGCTCTCTGAGGCTTCTTTGGAAGCTGTGGAGCATCCTTGTGTCCGAAAGAAGAGCAGGTCCAAGGCCCTGGTGTTCTTGGAGATGTTCCTTATGGCTTTTGCAGCTTTAGTGGAATGGTTTGCCAGTGATTGCCCAGGCTCTGATTCCCTTCCTTGGCAACCATGTGGCAGGTGGCCCCTGTCCACAGGAACTCCTGGAGGAGTCTTTTCTCTTGGGACGGCGGGCAGCGGTGATCCCTGAGGCTTCTTGGGGTGTGGTGAAAGGTCCTTGGGTCTGGGCAGGAGCAGGTCTGAAGCCCGGTGGGCTTGGAGAAGTTCCTTATGGCTTTTAAACCTTTAGCGCTACTGGGTGCCAGTGAGTGACCGGGCTACTGATTCCCTTCATGGGCAAGGCATGTGCATCCCCTGTCCAGAGGAACTCCTGGAGGAGTGTGGCTTTTATTCTTGGGGAACGCGCAGTAAGAAGGGTGATCCCTGAGGCTTCTTGGGTGTGGTGGATGGTCCTTGGGACTGGGCAGGAGCAGGTCAGAATACCCGGTGGGCTTGGAGAAGTTCCTTACGGCTTTTGCGCCTTTAGTGGTATGAGGTGCCAGTGAGGAACTGGGCTCCTGGTTCCCATCCTGGGCAAGTGTGCGGTAGATGGCTCTGGACCACAGGAACTCCTGGAGGAGCACGGATCTTTTTCTTCGGGGAAAGCCTGGCAAGCGGTGATCCCTGAGCCTTCTTGGGGTGTGGTGGGTGGTCCTTCGGTCCGGGTGTCGGAAGGTCAGAAGCCGCAGTTGACTTGGAGAAGTTCCTTATGGCTTTTGCACCTTTGGCAATATGGGGTGCCAGTGAGCGAATGGGCTCCAGGTTCCCTTCCCGGACAAGCATGCAGTGGGCAGCCCCTCTCCACAGGAACTTCTGGAGGAGCACAGCTTTTTTCTTCGCTGAGCGCCAGATAAACGGTAATCCCTGTGGCTTCTTGGGGTGCAGTGGAGGGTCCGTTGGTCTGGGCAGGAGCAGGTCTGAAGCCTCGGTGGGCTTGTAGAAGTTCCTCATGGCTTTTGCACCTTTAGCGGTATGGGGTGCCAGTGAGCAGCTGGGATCCTGGTTCCATTTCCAGGCAAGCGTGCGGCGGGCAGCCCCTGTCCTCAGGAACATCTACAGGAACGCAGCTTTATTCTTTGGAGAGTGCCGGATAAGCTGTAACCCCTGAGGCTTCTAGGGTGCAGTGGAGGGTCCTTTGGTCTGGGCAGGAGTGGTTCTGAAGCCTCGTGGGCTTGGAGAAGTTCCTCATGGCTTTTGTACCTTTAGCAGAACTGGGTGACAGTGAGCAGCTGGGATCCTGGTTCACTTCCGGCAAGCTTGCAGTGGCAGCTCCAGTCCACAGAAACTCCTGGTGGAGCGTGGCTTTTCTTTGGGTACTGCCGGGCAAACGGTGATCCCTGAGGCTTCATGGGGAGTGGTGGATAGTCCTTGGGTCCAGGCAGGAGCAGGTCAGAAGCCCCAGTGGTCTTGGAGAAGTTCCTTATAGCTTTTGCACCTTTAGCGGTACGGGGTGCCAGTGAGTGGCGGTGCTCCTGGTTCCCTTCCCGGGCAAGTGTGCAGTGGGCAGACCCTGTCCACAGGAACTCCTGGGGGATCGTGTTTTCTTTCCTTTGGGGACCATCGGGCAAGTGGTGATCCCTGAGGCTTCTTGGCGTGCGGTGGAGGGACCTTGGGTCCAGACAGTAGCAGGTCCGAAGCCCCGGTGAGCTTAGAGAAGTTCCTTACAGCTTTTGTGCCTTTTAGCGGTATGGGTGCCAGTGAGCAACTGGGCTCCTGGTTTCCCAGGCAAGCGTGCGGTGGGCAGCCCTGTCCACAGGAACTCCTGCAGGAGCACAGCTTTTTTCTTCATGGACCTCTGGGCAAGCGGTGATCCCGAGGTTTCTTAAAAGCGTGGATGGTCCTGGATCTGACAGGAGCAGGTCCGGGCACCGGTGGTCTTGGAGAACTTCCTGGCGGCTTTTGCACCTTCGCGGTGCGGGTGCCAGTGAGCAGCTGGGCTCCTGGTTCCCTTCCCAGGCAAGTGTGCGGTGGTGGCCCTATCCACAGGAACTCCTGCAGGAACACAGCTGTTTTTCTTTGGGAACCGCTGGGCAAGTGGTAATCCCTGAGGCTTCTTGGGGTGTGGTGGAGAGTCCTTTGATCTGGGCAGGAGCAGGTCCGAAGTCCCGGTGGGCATGCAGAAGTTCCATACAGCATTTGCACCCTTTAGCGGTATGGGGTGCCAGTGAGTGACCACGCTCCTGGTACCCTTCCCAGGCAAGCTTGCAGCTGGGACCCCTGTCCACAGGGACTCCTGGAGGAGCAAAGCTTTTTTTCTTCAGGGACTGCTGGGCATCCGATGATCCCTGAGGCTTCTTGGGGTGCAGTGGAGGATCCTTGGGTCCGGACAGCAGCAGGTCCAATGTCCCAGCGGGCTTGGAGAAGTTCCTTACAGCTTTTGCACCTTTAGCGGTACGGGGTGCCAGTGAGTGACCGGGCTCCTGGTTCCCTTCTGAGGCATGTATGCGGCGGGCAGCTCCTGTCCACAAGAACTCCTGTAGGAGCGCAGCTTTTTTTCTTCATGGACCTCCGGGCAAGCGGTGATCCTTGAGGCTTCTTGGGTGCAGTGGAGGGTCCTGGGTCCGGACAGGAGCAGAATCGATGCCCCGTGGGCTTGGAGAACTTCCTTATGGCTTTGCACCTTTAGTGGTTCAGGGTTCCAGTGAGCAGCTGGGCTCCTGGTTCCCTTCCTAGGTAATTGTGCAGCAGGCAGACCCTGTCACAGGAACTCATGGAGAGCACAGCTTTTTTCTTGAGGACCACCAGGCAAGCAGTGATCCCTGAGGCTGCTTGGGGTGCGGTGGAGGGTCCTTGCATCCAGGCAGGAGCAGGTCCGAAGACCCGGTGGACTTGGAGAGGTTCCTTACAGCTTTTGCACCTTTAGTGGCATGGGGTGCCAGTGAGCAGCTGGGCTCCTGGTTCCCTTTCCAGGCAAGGATGCGGCAGGTGGCCCCTGTCCACAGGAACTCCTGAAGGAGCGCGGCTTTTTTTGGGGGGGGTCTGCTGGACAAGAGGTGATCCCTGAGGCTTCTTGGGGTGCGGTGGAGAGTCCTTGTGTCCGGGCAAGAGCAGGTCCAAGGCCTTGGTGGGTTTGGAGAAGTTCCTTATGGCTTTTGTGACATTAGCGGTACGTGGTGCCAGTGAGCGGCCGGACTCCTGGTTCCCTTCCCAGTCAAGCGTGTGTCAGGTGGCCCCTGTCCACAGGAACACCTGGAGGAGCATAACTTTTTTTTTTCGGGGACCGATGGATAAGAGGTTATCCAAGAGGCTTCTTGTGGTGCAGTGGAGGGTCCTTGGGACCGGGCAGGAGCTGGTCTGAAGCCTCGGTGTGCTTGGAGAAGTTCCTTATGGCTTTTACGACTTTAGTGGTATGGGGTGCCAGTGAGCGACTGGGCTCTGGGTTCCTTCCCAGGCAAGTGTGCAGCCCCTGTGCACAGGAACTCCTGGAGGAGTGTGGCTTTTATTCTTGGGGGACTGCCAGGCAAAATATGAGCCCTGAGGCTTCTGGGATGCGTGGAGGGTCCTTGGAACTGGGCAGGAGCAGGTCCAAAGCCCTGGTGGGCTTGGTGAAGTTCCTTACGTCTTTTGCAACTTTTGCAGTACGGGGTGCCAGTGAGAGGCTGGGCTCCAGTTTCCCCTCCTGGGCAAGTGTGCAGCGGACAGCCCCTGTAAACAGGATATCCTGGAGGAGTGTGGCTTTTTTTCTTCGGGGACCGCCGGATAAGTGGTGATGCCTGAGTCTTCTTGGTGTGCAGTGGAGGGTCCTTGGGTCTGGGCAGGAACAGGTCCGATTCCCAGTGGGCTTGGAGAAGTTCATATGACTTCTGCGCGGTATGGGGTGCCAATGTGACGGGCTCCTGGTTCCTTCCTAGGCAATCGTATGGGCGGGTGGACCCTGTCCACAGGAACTCATGGAGGAGCGCAGATTTTCTTCTTCGGGGACCGCTGGTCAAGCCTTAATCCCTGAAGCTTCTTGCATTGTGGTTGAGGGTCCTTGGGTCTGGGCAGGAGCAGTTCTAAGCCCCGTGGGCTTGGAGAAATTCCTCACAGCTTCTAAACCTTTAATAGTATAGGGTGCCAGTGAGCAGCCTAGCTACTGGTTCCCTTCTGGGGTAAGCGTGCTGTGGGTGGCCCCTGTCCAGAGGAACTCCTGGAGGAGTGTGACTTTTTTTCTTCGGGGACCGCCGCTCAAGCGGTGATCCCTGAGGCTTCTTGCAGTGTGGTTGAGGGTCCTTGGGTCCGGGCAGGAGCAGGTCCGAAGCCCCGGTGGGCTTGGAGAAATTCCTCACAGCTTCTGCGCCTTTAGTATTATGGGGTGCCAGTGAGCAGCCTAGCTACTGGTTCCCTTCCGGGGCAAGCGTGCTGCGGGAGGCCACTGTCCAGAGGAACTCCTGGAGGAGTGTGACTTTTTTTTCTCGGGGACCGCCGGGCAAGCGGTGATCATTGAGGCTTCTTGGGTTGTGTTGGAGGGTCCTTGGGACCGGGCAGGAGCAGATCTGAAGCCCCAGTGGGCTTGGAGAAGTTCCTTTTGGGTTTTGCACCTTTAGTGATATGGGGTGCCAGTGAGTGGCAGGGCTCTTGGTTCCCTTCCCGGGCAAACATGCAGCAGGCGGGGCCTGACCACAGGAACTCCTGGAGGAGCGCAGCTTTTTATCTTTGGGAGCGCTGGGCAAGTAGTGATTCCTAAGGCTTCTAGAGGTGTGGTGGATGGTCCTTGGGTCTGGGCAGGAGCAGGTCAGAAGCCCAGTGGGCTTGGAGAAGTTACTACAGCTTTTGCAGCCTTAGTGGCAGGGGTGCCAGTGAGCCGTGTCTTGTTTCCCTTACCGGGCAAGCATGCAGTGGGTGGCCCCAGTACACAGGAATACCTGGAGGAGTGTGGCTTTTTTCTTTGGGGACTGCCGGGCAATCAGTGGACCCTGAGACTTCCTGGGGTGTGGTGGAGGGTCCTTGGGTCCAGGCTGGAGCAGGTCCCAAGCTTTGTTGGGCTTGAGAACTCCTAGCACGGCTTTTGGGCCATTAGTGCTATGGGGTGCCAGTGAGTGACAGGGCTCCTGGTATCCCTTCCGGGCAAGCGTGCGTAGGCAGCTCCTGTCCACAGGAACTCCTGGAGGAACACGGCTTTTTACATCGGGACTGCTGGGCAAGTGGTGATCCGTGAGGCTTCCTGGGGTGCAGTGGAGAGTATTTGGGTCGGGCAGGAGCAGGTCAGAAGCCCTGGTAGGTATGCAGAAGTTCCATATGGCGCTTGTACCTTCAGCGTATGGGTGCCAGTGAGCCGCTGGGATCCTGGTTCAGTTCCCGGCAAGAGTGCGGTGGTGGCTCCGTCCACAGAAACTCCTGGTGGAGCATGGCTTTTTTCTTCAGGGACTGCCAGCAAACGGTGTTCCTGAGGCTTGGGGAGTGGTGGATGGTCCTTGGGTCCAGGCAGGAGGAGGTCAGAAGGCCCAGTGGTCTTGGAGAAGTTCCTTACAGCTTTGCTTAGTGAGTGCAGGATGCCAGTGTGCGGCTGGGCTCTTGGTTCCCTTCCCAGGCAAGCGTGCGGTGGGCAGCCCTGTCCACAGGAACTCCTGCAGGAGCACAGCTTTTTTCTTCATGGACCTCTGGGCAAGCGGTGATCCCCGAGGTTTCTTGGGGTGCGGTGGAGGATCCTTGGGTCCGGACAGGAGCAGGTCCGAAGCAACGGTGGTCTTGGAGAACTTCCTTACGGCTTTTGCACCTTTCATGGTGTGGGGTGCCAGTGAGCAGCTGGGCTCCTGGTTCCCTTCCCGGGCAAGCATGCGGTGGGTGGCCCCTATCCACAGGAACTCCTGCAGGAACGTGGCTTTTTTTCTTTGGGAACCGCTGGGCAAGTGGTAATCCCTGAGGCTACTTAGGGTGTGGTGGAGAGTCCTTTGATCTGGGCAGGAGCAGGCCCGAAGCCCCGGTGGGCATGCAGAAGTTCCATACAGCATTTGCACCTTTAGCGGTATGGGGTGCTAGTGAGTGGCCACACTCCTGGTTCCATTCCCAGGCAAGCGTGCAGCTGGGACCCCTGTCCACAGGGACTCCTGGAGAAGCGTAGCATTTTTTCTTCGGGGACCGCTGGGCATCCGTTGATCCCTGAGGCTTCTTGGGGTGCAGTGGAGGGTCCTTGGGTCCTGACAGCAGCAGGTCTGATGCCCTGGTGGGATTGGAGAAGTTCCTTACAGCTTTTTCGCCTTTAGCGGTATGGGGTGCCAGTGGTGGCGGGCTCTTGGTTCCCTTCTGCAAGCAAGCATCCGACTAGCAGATCCTGTCCACAGGAACTCCTGTAGGAGCTCAGCTCTTTTCTTCATGGACCTCCGGCAAGCGTGATCCTGAGGCTTCTTTGGTGCAGTGGAGGGTCCTTGGGTCCGGACAGGAGCAGAATCGATGCCCCGTGGGCTTGGAGAACTTCCTTATGGCTTTGCACCTTTAGCGGTTCAGGGTTCCAGTAAGCGGCTGGGCTCCTGGTTCCTTCCTAGGCAATCATGGCGGCAGGCAGACCCTGTCCACAGGAACTCATGGAGGAGTGCAGCTTTTTCTTTGGTGACCGCCGGAAACAGTGATCCCTGAGGCTTCTTGGGGTCGGTGGAGGTCCTTGCATCCAGGAAGGAGCAGATCCAAGCCCGGTGGACTTGGAGAGGTTCCTACAGCTTTTGTCCTTTAGTGGCATGGGGTGCCAGTGAGCAGCTGGGCTCCTGGTTCCCTTTCCAGGCAAGGATGCGGAGGTGGCCCCTGTCCACAGGAACTCCTGAAGGAGTGCGGCTTTTTTTGTTTGGGGACTGCTGGACAAGAGGTGATCCCTGAGGCTTCTTGGGGTGCGGTGGAGAGTTCTTATATCCGGGCAAGAACAGGTCCAAGGCCCTGGTGGGCTTGGAGAAGTTCCTTATGGCTTTTGTGACATTAGCGGTATGTGGTGCCAGTGAGTGGCCATGCTCCTGGTTCCCTTCCTAGTCAAGCGTGTGTCGGGTGGCCCCTGTCCACAGGAACACCCAGAGGAGCACAACTTTTTTTCTTCAGGGACCGACAGATAAGGGGTTATCCAAGAGGCTTCTTGTGGTGCAGTGGAGGGTCCTTGAGACCGGGCAGGAGCTGGTCTGAAGCCTCAGTGTGCTTGGAAGTTCCTTATGGCTTTTACAACTTTAGCTGTATGGGGTGCCAGTGGTGACCAGGCTCCGGGTTCCTTTCCAGGCAAGCGTCGGCCTGTGCACAGGAACTCCTGGAGGAGGCGGCTTTATTCTTCGGGACCGCTGGGCAAGATCTGATCCTGAGGCTTCTTGGGATGCGTGGAGGGTCCTTGGGACTGGGCAGGAGCAGGTCCAAAGCCCCAGTGGGCTTGGCGAAGTTCCTTGTGTCTTTTGCGAGTTTAGCAGTACGGGGTGCAGTGAGCAGCCGGGCTCCAGTTTCCCCTCCTGGGCAAGTGTGCAGCGGACAGCCCCTGTAAACAGGATATCCTTGAGAAGTGCGGCTTTTTTTCTTCGGGGACCGCTGGATAAGTGGTGATGCCTGAGGCTTTTTGGTGTGCAGTGGAGGGTCCTTGGGTCTGTGCAGGAGCAGGTCCGAAGCCCCAGTGGGCTTGGAGAAGTTCCTTATGACTTCTGCACCTTGAGTGGTTTGGGGTGCCAGTAAGCGGCCGGGCTCCTGGTTCCCTTCCTAGGCAATCGTGCGGCGGGTGGACCCTGTCCACAGGAACTCATGGAGGAGCGCAGATTTTCTTCTTCGGGGACCGCTGGTCAAGCCTTAATCCCTGAAGCTTCTTGCATTGTGGTTGAGGGTCCTTGGGTCTGGGCAGGAGCAGTTCCGAAGCCCCGGTGGGCTTGGAGAAATTCCTCACAGCTTCTAAACCTTTAATAGTATAGGGTGCCAGTGAGCAGCCTAGCTACTGGTTCCTTCCGGGGCAAGCGTGCTGCAGGTGGCCCTGTCCTGATGAACTCCTGGAGGAGTGTGACTTTTTCTTGGGGACCACGGTCAGCGGTGATCCCTGAGGCTTCTTGTGGTGTGGTCAAGGGTCCTTGGGTATGGGCAGGAGCAGGTCCGAAGCCACAGTGGGCTTGAGAAATTCTCACAGCTTCTGCACCTTTAGCAGTATGGGTTGCCAGTGAGCAGCCTAGCAACTGGTTCCCTTCTGGGGCAAGCGTGCTGTGGGTGGTCCCTGTCCAGAGGAACTCCTGGAGGAGTGTGACTTTTTTTCTTCGGGGACCGCCGGGCAAGCAGTGATCATTGAGGCTTCTTGGGTTGTGTTGGAGGGTCCATGGCACTGGGCAGGAGCAGATCTGAAGCCCCGGTGGGCTTGGAGAATTCCTTATGGGTTTTGCACCTTTAGTGATATAGGGTGCCAGTGAATGGCAGTGCTCCTGGTTCCCCTTCCTGGGCAAGCAGCAGGTGGGGCCTGACCACAGGAACTCCTGGAGGGCGCAGCTTTTATCTTTGGGAGTGCTGGGCAAGCGGTGATCCCTGAGGCTTCTTGGGGTGTGGTGGATGGTCCTTGGTCCGGGCAGGAGCAGGACGAAACCCCAAGTGGGCTTGGAGAAGTTACTTACAGCTTAGCCTTTAGCGTGCAGGGGTGCCAGTGAGCAGCCGTGCTCTTGTTTCCCTTACCGGGCAAGCATGCAGTGGGTGGCCCCAGTACACAGGAATACCTGGAGGAGTGTGGCTTTCTTTCTTTGGGACTGCGGGCAATCAGTGGACCCGTTGACTTCCTGGGGTGTGGGGAGGGTCCTTGGGTCCGGGCTGGAGCAGGTCCGAAGCTCTGTTGGGCTTGGAGAACTTCAGTACGGCTTTTGGGCCATTAGTGCTATGGGGTGCCAGTGAGTGACAGGGCTCCTGGATCCCTTCCGGGGCAAGCGTGCAGTAGGCAGCCGCTGTCCACAGAAACTCCTGGAGGAACACGGCTTTTTTACTTCGGGGACTGCTGGGCAAGTGATGATCCGTGAGGCTTCTTGGGGTGCAGTGGAGAGTACTTGGGTCTGGGCAGGAGCAGGTCAGAAGCCCTGGTAGGCATGCAGAAGTTCTATATGGCTTTTGAACCTTTAGTGGTATGGGGTGCCAGTGAGTGGCCTTGCTTCTGGTTCCCTTCCCGGGAAAGCATGCAGCTGGCAGCCCTGTCCACAGACACTCCTGGAAGAGCTTGCTTTTTTATTTGGGGATCGACAGACAAGCGTGATCCTTAGGCATCTTGGGGTGTGGTGGAGGGTCCTTGGGTCCGGGCAGGAGTAGGACCGAAGCCCCAGTGGGCTTGGAGATGTTCCTTATGGCTTTTGCGCCTTTAGTGGTATGGGGTGCCAGTGAGTGTCCAGGCTCCTGGTTCCTTTCCTCGGCAACCTTGCGGTAGGTGGGTCCTGTCCACAGGACCATCTAGAGGAGCGTGCCTTTTTTTCTTTGGGCATCGCCGGATAAGCGGTGATCCCAGAGGCTTCTTGTGGTGCAGAGAAAGGTCCTTGGGTCTGGGCAGGAGCAGGTCTGAAGCCCCGGTGGGCTTGCAGCAGTTCCTTATGGCTTTTGTGCCTTAGTGGTACATGGTGCGAGTGAGGACCGGGCTCCTGGTTTCCTTCATGAGCAAGTGTGCAGCAGGTGGCCCGTGTCCACAGGAACTCATTGAGGAGCGTGGCTTTTTTTCTTTGGAGACCGCTGGGCAAGTGGTAATCCCTGAGGCTTCTTGGGATGCGGTGGAGAGTCCTTTGATCTGGGCAGGAGCAGGTCTGAAGCTCCGGTGGGCATGGAGAATTCCTTATAACTTTTGCACCTTTAGCGTTATGGGGTGCCAGTGAGCGGCCGGGCTCCTGGTTCCCTTTCGGCAAGTGTGCAGCAGGCAGCCCTGTCCACAGGAACTCCTGCAGTAATGCGGCTTTTTTTTTGGAGACCGCTGGGTAAGTGGTAATCCTGAGGCTTCTTGGGATGCGGTGGAGAGTCCCTTGATCTGGGCAGGAGCAGGTCTGAAGCCCGTTGGGCAGGAAGAAGTTCCATACAGCATTTGGCGCTTTTAGCGGTATGAGGTGCCAGTGAGCTGCCAAGCTCCTGGTTTCCTTCACGGCGTGCGTGCTGGGGGCCCTTGCACAGGAACTCCTGGAGGAACCGCGCTTTATCTTCAGGGACCACCGGCAAGAGATGATCCCTGAGGCTTCTTGGGGTGTGGCGGAGGGTCCTTGGGTCTGGGCAGGAGCAGGTCTGAAGCCCTGATTGGCTTGGAGAAGTTCCTCACAGCTTTTGCACCTTTAGTGATAAGGGGTGCCAGTGAGTGGCCGGGATCCTGGTTCCCTTACCAGGCAGGCATGCGGCAGGCAACTCCTGTCCACAGGAACTCCTGTAGGAGCACAGATTTTTTTCCTCACGGACCTCCGGGCAAGTGGTGATCCCTCAGGCTTCTTTGGGTGTGGTTGAGGGTCCTTGGGTCCAGACAGGAGCAGGTCTGAAGCCCCGGTAGGTTGAAGAACTTCCTTATTGCTTTTGCGCCTTCAGCGGTTCAGGGTGCCAGTGAGTGGCTGGGCTCCTGGTTCCATTCCTAGGCAAGCATGCAGTGGGCAGATCCTGTCCTCAGGAATTCCTGCAGGAACGCAACTTTTTTCTTCGGGGAGTGACGGATAAGCGGTAATTCCTCAGACTTCTTGGGGTGCAGTGGAGGGTCCTTTGCTCTGGGCAGGAGCAGGTCTGTAGCCTCGGTGGGCTTGGAGAAGTTCCTTTTGGCTTTTGTGCCTTCAGTGGTACGGGGTGCCAGTGAGCAGCTGGGATCCTGGTTCAGTTCCCGGGCAAGAGTGCGGTGGGTGGCTCCGGTCCTCAGAAACTCCGGGTGGAGCATGGCTTTTTTTCTTCGGGGACTGCCGGGCAAACGGTTATCCCTGAGGCTTTTTGGGGAGTAGTGGATGGTCCTTGTGTCCAGGAAGGAGGAGGTCAGAAGGCCCAGTGGTCTTGGAGAACATTCTTATAGCTTTTGCACCTTTAGTGGTACGGGGTGCCAGTGAGCGGCTGGTTCTGGTTCCCTTCCTGTGTAAGCATGCAGCTGGCTGCCCTGTCCTCAGGAACTCCTGGGGAACCGCGTTTTTTTTCTTTGGGGACCACCGGGCAAGTGGTGATCCCTGAGGCTTCTTGGGGTGTGGTGGAGGGTCCTTGGGTCTGGACAGTAGCAGGTTCAAAGCCCCTGTGAGCTTGGAGAAGTTCTTTACAGCTTTGCACCTTTAGCGGTATGGGGTGCCAGTGAGCGACTGGGCTTCTGGTTCCCTTCCCAGGCAAGCATGCGGTGGGCAGCCCCTGTCCACAGGAACTCCTGCAAGAGTGCAGCTTTTGTTCTTCATGGAACTCCGGGCAAGTGGTGATCCCTGAGGCTTCTTGGGGTGCGGTGGAGGGTCCTTGGGCCCCGGACAGAGCAGGTCCAAGCCCGTGGTCTTGGAGAACTTTTACGGCTTTATGCCTTTCATGGTATGGGTGCCAGTGAGCAGCTGGGCACCTGGTTCCCTTCCCAGGGAAGCACGTGGTCCCTATCCACAGGAACTCCTGCAGGAACACAGCTTTTTCTTCAGGAACCACTGGGCAACTGGTAATCCCTGAGGCTTCTTGGGGTGCGGTGGAGAGTCCTTTAATCTGGGCAGGAGCAGGTCCAAGCCCGGTGGGCATGGAGAAGTTCCATACAGCATTTGTACCTTTAGTGGTACAGGGTACCAGTGAGCAGCCATGGTCTGGTTCCCTTCCCAGGCAAGCGTGCAGCTGGGGCCCCTGTCCACAGGAACTCATGGAGGAGCGGCTTTTTGTCTTCGAGGACCGCCGGTGTGCGATGATCCCTGAGGCTTCTTGGGGTGCGGTGAAGGTTCATTTGGTCTGGGCAGGAGCAGGTCTGTAGCCTCGGTGGGCTTGGAGAAGTTCCTTATGGCTTTTGCACCTTCAGCAGTACGGGGTGCCAGTGAGCAGCTGGGATTCTGGTTCAGTTCCCGGGCAAGAGATGCGGAGGGGCCTCCAATCCACAGAAACTCCTGGTGGAGCATGGCTTTTTTTCTTCAGGGACTGCCGGGCAAGTGGTAATCTCTGAGGCTTCTTGGGGTGCGGTGGAGGGTCCTTGGTCTGGACAGTAGCAGGTTGAAGCCCGGTGAGTTTGGAGAAGTTCTTCACAGCTTTTGCACCTTTAGCGGTACAGGGTGCCAGTGAGTGACCGGCTTCTGGTTCCCTTCTCAGGCAAGCATGTGGTGGGCAGCCCCTGTCCACAGGAACTCCTGCCAGAGCGCAGCTTTTTTTCTTCATGGACCTCCAGGCAAGTGGTGATCCCTGAGGCTTCTTTGGGTGCGGTGGAGGGTCCTTGGGTCCGAACAGGAGCTGGTCCGAAGCCCCGGTGGGTTTGGAGAACTTCCTTATGGCTTTTGCTCCTTTAGTGGTTCAGGGTGCTCAGTGGCGGCCTGGCTCCTGGTTCCCTTCCTGGGCAAGCGTCAGTGGGTGGACTTTGTCCACAGGAACTGAAAGGAGTGCAGCTTTTTCTTTGGCGACCGCCGGGCAAGCAGTGATCCCTGAGGGTTCTTGGGGTGCGGTGGAGGGTCCTTTCAACCAGGCAGGAGCAGGTCCAAAGCCCGGTGGACTTGGAGAGGTTCCTTACAGCTTTTACACATTTAGAGGTACGGGTGCCAGTGAGCAGCTTGGGCTCCTGGTTCCTTCCAGGGAAGCACGTGGTCCCTATACACAGGAACTCCTGCAGGAACACAGCTTTTTCTCTTCAGGAACCACTGGGCAACTGGTAATCCCTGAGGCTTCTTGGGGCGGTGGAGAGTCCTTTAATCTGGGCAGGAGCAGGTCCGAAGCCCGGTGGGCATGGAGAAGTTCCATACAGCATTTGTACCTTTAGTGGTACAGGGTACCAGTGAGCAGCCATGGTCCTGGTTCCCTTCCCAGGCAAGCGTGCAGCTGGGGCCCCTGTCCACAGGAACTCATGGAGGAGCGGCTTTTTGTCTTGAGGACCGCTGGAGTGCGATGATCCCTGAGGCTTCTTGGGGTGCGGTGAAGGTTCATTTGGTCTGGGCAGGAGCAGGTCTGTAGCCTCGGTGGGCTTGGAGAAGTTCCTTATGGCTTTTGCACCTTCAGCAGTACGGGGTGCCAGTGAGCAGCTGGGATTCTGGTTCAGTTCCCGGGCAAGAGATGTGGAGGGGCCTCCGATCCACAGAAACTCCTGGTGGAGCATGGCTTTTTTTCTTCAGGGACTGCCGGGCAAGTGGTAATCTCTGAGGCTTCTTGGGGTGCGGTGGAGGGTCCTTGGGTCTGGACAGTAGCAGGTTCGAAGCCCCGGTGAGTTTGGAGAAGTTCTTCACAGCTTTTGCACCTTTAGCGGTACAGGGTGCCAGTGAGTGACCGGCTTCTGGTTCCCTTCTCAGGCAAGCATGTGGTGGGCAGCCCCTGTCCACAGGAACTCCTGCCAGAGCGCAGCTTTTTTTCTTCATGGACCTCCAGGCAAGTGGTGATCCCTGAGGCTTCTTTGGGTGCGGTGGAGGGTCCTTGGGTCCGAACAGGAGCTGGTCCAAGCCCGGTGGGTTTGGAGAACTTCCTTATGGCTTTTGCTCCTTTAGTGGTTCAGGGTGCCAGTGAGCGGCCTGGCTCCTGGTTCCTTCCTGGGCAAGCGTCACGTGGGTGGACTTTGTTCACAGGAACTGAAGGAGGAGTGCAGCTTTTTTTCTTTGGCGACCGCCGGGCAAGCAGTGATCCCTGAGGGTTCTTGGGGTGCGGTGGAGGGTCCTTTCAACCAGGCAGGAGCAGGTCCAAAGCCCCGGTGGACTTGGAGAGGTTCCTTACAGCTTTTACACATTTAGAGGTACGGGGTGCCAGTGAGCAGCTGGGCTCCTGGTTCCCTTCCCAGGGAAGCACGCGGTCCCTATACACAGGAACTCCTGCAGGAACACAGCTTTTTTTCTTCAGGAACCACTGGGCAACTGGTAATCCCTGAGGCTTCTTGGGGTGCGGTGGAGAGTCCTTTAATCTGGGCAGGAGCAGGTCCAAGCCCGGTGGGCATGGAGAAGTTCCATACAGCATTTGTACCTTTAGTGGTACAGGGTACCAGTGAGCAGCCATGGTCCTGGTTCCCTTCCCAGGCAAGCGTGCAGCTGGGGGCCCCTGTCCACAGGAACTCATGGAGGAGCGCGGCTTTTTGTCTTCGAGGACCGCCGGGTAAGCGATGATCCCTGAGGCTTCTTGGGGTGCGGTGAAGGTTCATTTGGTCTGGGCAGGAGCAGGTCTGTAGCCTCGGTGGGCTTGGAGAAGTTCCTTATGGCTTTTGCACCTTCAGCAGTACGGGGTGCCAGTGAGCAGCTGGGATTCTGGTTCAGTTCCCGGGCAAGAGATGTGGAGAGGCCTCCAGTCCACAGAAACTCCTGGTGGAGCATGGCTTTTTTCTTCAGGGACTGCCGGGCAAGTGGTAATCTCTGAGGCTTCTTGGGGTGCGGTGGAGGGTCCTTGGGTCTGGACAGTAGCAGGTTGAAGCCCGGTGAGTTTGGAGAAGTTCTTCACAGCTTTTGCACCTTTAGCGTGCACAGGGTGCCAGTGAGTGACCGGCTTCTGGTTCCCTTCTCAGGCAAGCATGTGGTGGGCAGCCCCTGTCCACAGGAACTCCTGCCAGAGCGCAGCTTTTTTTCTTCATGGACCTCCAGGCAAGTGGTGATCCCTGAGGCTTCTTTGGGTGCGGTGGAGGGTCCTTGGGTCCGAACAGGAGCTGGTCCAAGCCCCGGTGGGTTTGGAGAACTTCCTTATGGCTTTTGCTCCTTTAGTGGTTCAGGGTGCCAGTGAGCGGCCTGGCTCCTGGTTCCCTTCCTGGGCAAGCGTGCGGTGGGTGGACTTTGTCCACAGGAACTGAAAGAGGAGTGCAGCTTTTTTCTTTGAGCGACTGGCAAGCAGTGATCCCTGAGGGTTCTTGGGGTGCGGTGGAGGGTCCTTTCAACCAGGCAGGAGCAGGTCCAAAGCCCCGGTGGACTTGGAGAGGTTCCTTACAGCTTTTACACATTTAGAGGTACGGGGTGCCAGTGAGCAGCTGGGCTCCTGGTTCCCTTCCCAGGGAAGCACGCGGTCCCTATACACAGGAACTCCTGCAGGAACACAGCTTTTTTTCTTCAGGAACCACTGGGCAACTGGTAATCCCTGAGGCTTCTTAAAAGCGGTGGAGAGTCCTTTAATCTGGGCAGGAGCAGGTCCGAAGCCCCTGGTATGTGAGAAGTTCCATACAGCATTTGTACCTTTTAGTGGTACAGGGTACCAGTGAGCAGCCATGGTCCTGGTTCCTTCCCAGGCAAGCTGCAGCTGGGGCCCCTGTCCAGAGGAACTCATGGAGGGCTGGCTTTTTGTCTTGAGGACCGCCGGAGTGGCGATGATCCCTGAGGCTTCTTGGGGTGCGGTGAAGGTTCATTTGGTCTGGGCAGGAGCAGGTCTGTAGCCTCGGTGGGCTTGGAGAAGTTCCTTATGGCTTTGCACCTTCAGCAGTACTGGGTGCCAGTGAGCAGCTGGGATTCTGGTTCAGTTCCGGGCAAGAGATGTGGAGGGGCCTCGATCCTAGAAACTCCTGGTGGAGCATGGCTTTTTCTTCAGGGACTGCCGGGCAAGTGGTAATCTCTGAGGCTTCTTGGGGTGCGGTGGAGGGTCCTTGGGTCTGGACAGTAGCAGGTTGAAGCCCGGTGAGTTGGAGAAGTTCTTCACAGCTTTTGCACCTTTAGCGGTACAGGGTGCCAGTGAGTGACCGGCTTCTGGTTCCCTTCTCAGGCAAGCATGTGGTGGGCAGCCCTGTCCACAGGAACTCCTGCCAGAGCGCAGCTTTTTTCTGGACCTCCAGGCAAGTGGTGATCCCTGAGGCTTCTTTGGGTGGTGGAGGGTCCTTGGGTCCGAACAGGAGCTGGTCCAAAGCCCCGGTGGGTTTGGAGAACTTCCTTATGGCTTTTGCTCCTTTAGTGGTTCAGGGTGCCAGTGAGCGGTCTGGCTCCTGGTTCCCTTCCTGGGCAAGCGTGCGGTGGGTGGACTTTGTCCACAGGAACTGAAGGAGGAGCGCAGCTTTTTTTCTTTGGCGACCTCCGGGCAAGCAGTGATCCCTGAGGGTTCTTGGGGTGCGGTGGAGGGTCCTTTCAACCAGGCAGGAGCAGGTCCAAAGCCCCGGTGGACTTGGAGAGGTTCCTTACAGCTTTTACACATTTAGAGGTACGGGGTGCCAGTGAGCAGCTGGGCTCCTGGTTCCCTTCCCAGGGAAGCACGCGGTCCCTATACACAGGAACTCCTGCAGGAACACAGCTTTTTTTCTTCAGGAACCACTGGGCAACTGGTAATCCCTGAGGCTTCTTGGGGTGCGGTGGAGAGTCCTTTAATCTGGGCAGGAGCAGGTCCGAAGCCCCGGTGGGCATGGAGAAGTTCCATACAGCATTTGTACCTTTAGTGGTACAGGGTACCAGTTGAGTAGCCATGGTCCTGGTTCCCTTCCCAGGCAAGCATGCAGCTGGTGGCCCTGTGCACAGGAACTCACTGGAGGAGGTGGCTTTTTATTCTTTGGGGACCGCCGGGAAGTGCTGATCCCTGAGGCTTCTTGGGGTGCGTGGAGGGTCCTTGGGACTGGGCAGGAGCAGGTCCGAAGCTCTGTTGGGCTTGGAGAACTTCCAAATGAGTTTTGTGCCATTAGCGCTATGGGGTGCCAGTGAACGACAGGGCTCCTGGTTCCCTTCTGGGGCAAGCGTGCAGTTGGCAGCCCCTGTCCACAGAAACTCCTGGAGGAATGCGGCTTTTTTACTTCAGGGACTGCTGGGTAAGTGATGATCCCTGAGATTTCTTGGGGTGAAGTGGAGAGTACTTGGGTCTGGGCAGGAGCAGGTCAGAAGCCCTGGTGGGCATGCAGAAGTTCCATATGGCTTTTGCGCCTTTAGCGGTATGGGGTGCCAGTGAGCGGCCACGCTTCTTGTCCTGCTTCCCGGCAAGCGTAGCTGGTGGCCCCAGTCCACTGGTACTCCTGGAGGAGCGCGGCTTTTTTTCTTTCATGATCGCCGGACAAGTGGTGATCCCTCAGGCTGCTTGGGGTGCGGTGGAGGGTCCTTGGGTCCGGGCAGGAGTAGGTCCAAAGCCCTGGTGGGCTTGAAGAAGTTCCTTATGGCTTTTGCGACATTAGCGGTATGTGGTGCCAGTTAGTGGCTGGGCTTCTGGTTCCCTTCCCAGTCAAGCATGTGGCAGGTGGCTCTTGTCCACAGAAACACCCAGAGGAGCACGGCTTTTTTTCTTCCGGGACCGGCGGATAAGCGGTGATCCAAGAGGCTTCTTGTCATGCGGTGGAGGGTCCTTGGGTCTGGGCAGGAGCAGGTCCGAAGCCCCGGTGGGCTTGGAGAAATTCCTCACAGCTTCTGTGCCTTTAGTAGTATGGGGTGCCAGTGAGCCGCTGGGCTACTCGTTCCCTTCCCGGGCAAGCATGCTGTGGGCGGCCCCTGTCCAGAGGAACTCCTGGAGGAGTGTGGCTTTTTTTCTTCGGGGACCGAAGGGCAAGCGGTTATCCCTGAGGCTTCTTGGGTTGCGTTGGAGGGTCCTTGGGACAGAGAAGAACAGGTCTGAAGCCCTGGTGGGCTTGGAGACGTTCCTTACAGCTTTTGCACTTTTAGTGATATGGGATGCCAGTAAGTGGCAGGGTCCTGGTTCCCTTCCCGGCAAGCGTGTGGGGGCAGGGCCTGACCAAAGGAACTCTTGGAGGAGTGCAGCATTTTTTCTTTGGGACCACCGGGCAAGCGGTGAACCCTTGAGGCTTCTTGCGGTGCGGTGGAGGGACCTTTGGTCCGGACAGGAGCAGGTCTGAAGCCCCGGTGTTCTTGAAGATGTCCCTTATGGCTTTTGCACCTTAATGGTACGGTTTGCCAGTGATCGCCCAGGCTCCTGCTTCCCTTCCTGGACAACCATGCGGCAGGTGGCCCCTGTCCACAGGAACTCCTGGAGGAGCTAGCTTTTTCTTCAGGGACCGTGGGCAAGCAGTGATCCCTGAGGCTTCTTGAGGTGGTGGAAGGTCCTTTGGTCTGGGCAGGAGTAGGTCTGAAGCCCCGTGGGCTTAGAGAAGTTCCTTATGGCTTTTGAACCTTTAGTGCTACTGGGTGCCAGTGGTGGACCGGGCTACTGATTCCATTCCCGAGCAAGCGTGCAGCGTGCGGCCCCTGTCCAGAGGAACTCCTGGAGGGAGTGCAGTTTTATTCTTGGGGAACACCGGGCAAGCGGTGATCCCGTGGCTCTTGAGGTGCAGTGGAGGGTCCTTGGGACCAGACAGGAGCAGGTCAGAATACCCGGTGTGGTTGGAGAAGTTCCTTATGGCTTTTGCGCCTTTAGTGGTACGGGGTGCCAGTGTAGAAATGGGCTCCTGGTTCCCATCCTGGGCAAGCGTGTGGTAGGCGGCTCCGGACCTCAGGAACTCCTGGAGGAGCATGGATCTTTTTCTTCGGGGACCGCCCATCAAGCGGTGATCCCTGAGCCTTCTTGGGGTGTGGTGGGTGGTCCTTCGGTCCGGGTGTCAGAAGGCCAGAAGCCCCAGTGGGCTTGGAGAAGTTCCTTATGGATTTTGCACCTTTGGCAGTACTGGGGTGCCAGTGAGTGAATGGGCTCCGATTCCCTTCCCAGACAAGCATGCAGCTGGCAGCCCCCTCCACAGGAATTCCTGGAGGAGCGCAGCTTTTTCTTTGCTAAGCGCCGGATAAGCAGTAATCCCTGAGGCTTTGGGGTGCAGTGGAGGGTCCTTTGGTCTGGGCAGGAGCAGGTCTGAAGCCTCGTGGGCTTGGAGAAGTTCTTTATGGCTTTTGCGCCTTTAGCGGTATGGGGTGCCAGTCAGCAGCTGGGATCCTGGTTCACTTCCCAGGCAAGAGTGCGGTGGGTGGTTCCGGTCCACAGGAACTCCTGGTGCAGCGTGGCTTTTTTTCTTCGGGGACTGCTGGGCAAACGGTGATCCCTGAGGCTTCCTGTGGTGTAGTGGATGGTCCTTGGGTCCAAGCAGGAGCAGGTCAGAAGCCCCAGTGGTCTTGGAGAAGTTCCTTATAGCTTTTGCACCTTTAGCATTATGGGGTGCCAGTGAGCGGCAGGACTCCTGGTTCCCTTCCTGAGCAAGCATGTGGTGGTGGCCCTTTCCACAGGAACTCCTGCAGGAATGTGGCTTTTTTTCTTCAGGGACCGCTGGGCAAGTTTTAATCCCTGAGGCTTCTTGGGGTGCGATGGAGAGTCCTTTGATCTGGGTAGAAGCAGTTCCGAAGCCCCGATCGGGAAGGAGAAGTTCTATACAGCATTTGCACCTTTAGCTGTATTGGGTGCCAGTGAGTGACCACACTCCTGGTTCCCTTCCCAGGCAAGAATGCAGCTCGGGGCCCCTGTCCACAGGAACTCCTGGAGGAGCGTGTCTTTTTTCTTCAGGGACAGCCGGGCAAGCCATGATCCCTGAGGCTTCTTGGGGTGTGGTGGAGGGTCCTTGGTCCAGACAGGAGCAGGCCTGAAGCCCCGTGGCCTTGGAGAAGTTACTCAGAGCTTTTGCACTTTAGCGGTACAGGGTGCCAGTGAGCTGCGGGCTCCTGGTTCCCTTCCCAGGCAAGCATGCGGCGGGAAGCTCCTGTCCACAGGAACTCCTGTAGGAGTGCAGCTTTTTTATTCATGGACCTCCGGGCAATCGGTGATCCCTCAGGCTTCTTTGTGTGTGGTGGAGGGTCCTTGGGTCCGGACAGGAGCAGGTCAGATGCCCCAGTGGGTTGGAGAACTTCCTTATGGCTTTTGCACCTTTAGTGGTTCAGGGTGCCAGTGAGCAGCCGGGCTCCTGGTTCCCTTCTTGGGCAAGCGTGCGGTGGGCAGACCCTGTCCACAGGAACTGTTGGAGGAGTGCAGCTCTTTTTCTTTGGGGACCGTTGGGTGAGCAGTGATCCCTGAGGCCTTTTGGGGTGTGGTGGAGGATCCTTGCATCCAGGCAGGAGCAGGTCCGAAGTCCCGGTGGACTTGGAGAAGTTCCTTACAGTTTTTGAGCCTTTAGTGGTATGGGGTGCCAGTGAGCAGCTGGGCTCCTGGTTCAATTTCCAGGCAAGTGTGCAGTGGGAGACCCCTGTCCTCAACACCTGCAGGAAGGCACCTTTTTTTCTTAGGGGAGTGCCGGATAAGCAGTAATCCCTGAGGCTTCTTAGGGTACAGTGGAGGGTCCTTTGTTCTGGGCAGGAGCAGGTCTGAAGCCTCGGTGGGCTTGGAGAAGTTCCTTATGGCTTTTGCAGCTTTAGTGGTGCGGGGTGCCATTGAGCAGCTGGGATCCTGGTTCACTTCCCGGGCAAGGACGCGGTGGGCGGCTCCAGTCCACAGAAACTCCTGGTGGAGCATGGCTTTTGTTCTTCGGGGACTGCCGGGCAAATGGTGATCCCTGAGGGTTCTTGGGGAGTGGTGGATGGTCCTTGGGTCCAGGCAGGAGCAGGTCAGAAGCCCCAGTGGTCTTGAAGAAGTTCCTTATAGCTTTTACACCTTTAGTGGTATGGGGTGCCAATGAGCGGCTGGGCTCCTGGTTCCGTTCCCGGGCAAGCATGCAGTGGGCAGCTCCTGCCCACAGGAACTCCTGGGGCATCGCATTTTTTTTCTTCAGGGAACACCGGGCAAGTGGTGATCCCTGAGGCTTCTTGGGGTGCGGTGGAGGGTCCTTGGGTCTGGACAGTAGCAGGTCTGAAGCCCTGGAGAGCTTGGAGAAGTTTCTTACAGCTTTTGTGCCTTTAGCACTATGGGGTGCCAGTGAGTGACAGGGCTCCTGTTTCCTTCCGGGGCAAAGGCCAGAACCCTGTCCACAGGAACTCCTGGAGGAACACGTTTTTTACTTCAGGGACTGCTGGGCAAGTGATGATCCGTGAGGCTCTTGTGGTGCAGTGGAGAGTACTTGGTCTGGGCAGGAGCAGGTCAGAAGCCCTGGAAGGCAGAAGTTCCATATGGCTTTTGCACCTTTAGTGGTATGGGGTGCTAGTGAGTGCAGTGCTTCTGGTTCCCTTCCCAGGCAAGCATGCAGCTGGCAGCCCCTGTCCACAGACACTCCTGGAGGAGCTTAGCTTTTTTCTTTGGAGATCGCCAGACAGCGGTGATCCCTTAGGCATCTTGGGGTGTGGTGGAGGGTCCTTGGGTCCGGGCAGGAGTTGGTCGCGAATCCCAGTGGGCTTGGAGATGTTTCTTATGGCCGGACAAGTGGTGATCTCTGAGGCTTCTTTGGGAGTGGAGGAGCATCCTTGGGTCCGGCAAGAGCAGATCCAAGGCCCCGTGGGCTTGGAGAAGTTCCCTATGGCTTTTGCGACATTAGCTGTACGTTGTGCCAGTGAGTGGCTGGGCTCCTGGTTCCCTTCCCAGTCAAGTGTGTGGCAGGTGGCCCTTGTCCACATGAACACCCAGAGGAGCACGGCTTTTTTTCTTTTGGTACTGCTGGACAAGCGGTGCTCTCTGAGGCTTCTTTGGAAGCTGTGGAGCATCCTTGTGTCCGAGCAAGAGCAGGTCCAAGGCCCTGGTGTTCTTGGAGATGTTCCTTATGGCTTTTGCAGCTTTAGTGGAATGGTTTGCCAGTGATTGCCCAGGCTCCTGATTCCCTTCCTTGGCAACCATGTGGCAGGTGGCCCCTGTCCACAGGAACTCCTGGAGGAGTGCGGCTTTTTTTCTTCGGGGACCGGCTGGTAAGCGGTGATCCCTGAGGCTTCTTGGGGTGTGGTGAAAGGTCCTTGGGTCTGGGCAGGAGCAGGTCTGAAGCCCCGGTGGGCTTGGAGAAGTTCCTTATGGCTTTTAAACCTTTAGCGCTACTGGGTGCCAGTGAGTGACCGGGCTACTGATTCCCTTCATGGGCAAGCGTGCAGCGTGCATCCCCTGTCCAGAGGAACTCCTGGAGGAGTGTGGCTTTTATTCTTGGGGGAACGCCGGTGCTAGCGGTGATCCCTGAGGCTTCTTGGGGTGTGGTGGATGGTCCTTGGGACTGGGCAGGAGCAGGTCAGAATACCCGGTGGGCTTGGAGAAGTTCCTTACGGCTTTTGCGCCTTTAGTGGTATGAGGTGCCAGTGAGGAACTGGGCTCCTGGTTCCCATCCTGGGCAAGTGTGCGGTAGATGGCTCTGGACCACAGGAACTCCTGGAGAGCACGGATCTTTTCTTGAGGAAAGCCTGGCAGCGGTGATCCTGAGCCTTCTTGGGGTGTGGTGGGTGGTCCTTCGGTCCGGGTGTCGGAAGGTCAGAAGCGCAGTTGACTTGGAGAAGTTCCTTATGGCTTTTGCACCTTTGGCAATAGGGGTGCCAGTGAGCGAATGGGCTCCAGGTTCCCTTCCGGGACAAGCATGCAGGGGCAGCCCCTCTCCACAGGGAACTTCTGGAGGAGCACAGCTTTTTCTTCGCTGAGCGCCAGATAAACGGTAATCCCTGTGGCTTCTTGGGGTGCAGTGGAGGGTCCGTTGGTCTGGGCAGGAGCAGGTCTGAAGCCTCGGTGGGCTTGTAGAAGTTCCTCATGGCTTTTGCACCTTTAGCGGTATGGGGTGCCAGTGAGCAGCTGGGATCCTGGTTCCATTTCCAGGCAAGCGTGCGGCGGGCAGCCCCTGTCCTCAGGAACATCTACAGGAACGCAGCTTTTATTCTTTGGAGAGTGCCGGATAAGCGGTAACCCCTGAGGCTTCTTAGGGTGCAGTGGAGGGTCCTTTGGTCTGGGCAGGAGTGGTTCTGAAGCCTCGGTGGGCTTGGAGAAGTTCCTCATGGCTTTTGTACCTTTAGCAGAACTGGGTGACAGTGAGCAGCTGGGATCCTGGTTCACTTCCCGGGCAAGCATGCAGTGGGCAGCTCCAGTCCACAGAAACTCCTGGTGGAGCGTGGCTTTTTTTCTTTGGGTACTGCCGGGCAAACGGTGATCCCTGAGGCTTCATGGGGAGTGGTGGATAGTCCTTGGGTCCAGGCAGGAGCAGGTCAGAAGCCCCAGTGGTCTTGGAGAAGTTCCTTATAGCTTTTGCACCTTTAGCGGTACGGGGTGCCAGTGAGTGGCGGTGCTCCTGGTTCCCTTCCGGGCAAGTGTGCAGTGGGCAGACCCTGTCCACAGGAACTCCTGGGGGATCGTGTTTTCTTTCCTTTGGGGACCATCGGGCAAGTGGTGATCCCTGAGGCTTCTTGGCGTGCGGTGGAGGGACCTTGGGTCCAGACAGTAGCAGGTCCGAAGCCCCGGTGAGCTTAGAGAAGTTCCTTACAGCTTTTGTGCCTTTAGCGGTATGGGGTGCCAGTGAGCAACTGGGCTCCTGGTTTCCTTCCCAGGCAAGCATGCGGTGGGCAGCCCCTGTCCACAGGAACTCCTGCAGGAGCGCAGCTTTTTTTCTTCATGGACCTCCGGGCAAGCAGTGATCCCTGAAGTTTCTTGGGGTGCGGTGGATGGTCCTTGGGTCTGGACAGGAGCAGGTCCGAGGCACCGGTGGTCTTGGAGAACTTCCTTATGGCTTTTGCACCTTTCGTGGTGCGGGGTGCCAGTGAGCAGCTGGGCTCCTGGTTCCCTTCCCAGGCAAGTGTGCGGTGGGTGGCCCCTATCCACAGGAACTCCTGCAGGAACACAGCTGTTTTTCTTTGGGAACCGCTGGGCAAGTGGTAATCCCTGAGGCTTCTTGGGGTGTGGTGGAGAGTCCTTTGATCTGGGCAGGAGCAGGTCCGAAGTCCCGGTGGGCATGCAGAAGTTCCATACAGCATTTGCACCTTTAGCGGTATGGGGTGCCAGTGAGTGACCACGTTCCTGGTACCCTTCCCAGGCAAGCTTGCAGCTGGGACCCCTGTCCACAGGGACTCCTGGAGGAGCAAAGCTTTTTTTCTTCAGGGACTGCTGGGCATCCGATGATCCCTGAGGCTTCTTGGGGTGCAGTGGAGGATCCTTGGGTCCGGACAGCAGCAGGTCCAATGTCCCAGTGGGCTTGGAGAAGTTCCTTACAGCTTTTGCACCTTTAGCGGTACGGGGTGCCAGTGAGTGACCGGGCTCCTGGTTCCCTTCTGAGGCATGTATGCGGCAGGCAGCTCCTGTCCACAAGAACTCCTGTAGGAGCGCAGCTTTTTTTCTTCATGGACCTCCGGGCAAGCGGTGATCCTTGAGGCTTCTTTGGGTGCAGTGGAGGGTCCTTGGGTCCGGACAGGAGCAGAATCGATGCCCCGGTGGGCTTGGAGAACTTCCTTATGGCTTTTGCACCTTTAGTGGTTCAGGGTTCCAGTGAGCAGCTGGGCTCCTGGTTCCCTTCCTAGGTAATTGTGCAGCAGGCAGACCCTGTCCACAGGAACTCATGGAGGAGCACAGCTTTTTTCTTCGGGGACCACCAGGCAAGCAGTGATCCCTGAGGCTTCTTGGGGTGCGGTGGAGGGTCCTTGCATCCAGGCAGGAGCAGGTCCGAAGACCCGGTGGACTTGGAGAGGTTCCTTACAGCTTTTGCACCTTTAGTGGCATGGGGTGCCAGTGAGCAGCTGGGCTCCTGGTTCCCTTTCCAGGCAAGGATGCGGCAGGTGGCCCCTGTCCACAGGAACTCCTGAAGGAGCGCGGCTTTTTTTGGGGGGGGTCTGCTGGACAAGAGGTGATCCCTGAGGCTTCTTGGGGTGCGGTGGAGAGTCCTTGTGTCCGGGCAAGAGCAGGTCCAAGGCCTTGGTGGGTTTGGAGAAGTTCCTTATGGCTTTTGTGACATTAGCGGTACGTGGTGCCAGTGAGCGGCCGGACTCCTGGTTCCCTTCCCAGTCAAGCGTGTGTCAGGTGGCCCCTGTCCACAGGAACACCTGGAGGAGCATAACTTTTTCGGGGACCGATGGATGAAGGTTATCAAGAGGCTTCTTGTGGTGCAGTGGAGGGTCCTTGGGACCGGGCAGGAGCTGGTCTGAAGCCTCGGTGTGCTTGGAGAAGTTCCTTATGGCTTTTACGACTTTAGTGGTATGGGGTGCCAGTGAGCGACTGGGCTCTGGGTTCCCTTCCCAGGCAAGTGTGCAGCCCCTGTGCACAGGAACTCCTGGAGGAGTGTGGCTTTTATTCTTGGGGGACTGCCAGGCAAAATATGAGCCCTGAGGCTTCTTGGGATGCGTGGAGGGTCCTTGGAACTGGGCAGGAGCAGGTCCAAAGCCCTGGTGGGCTTGGTGAAGTTCCTTACGTCTTTTGCAACTTTTGCAGTACGGGGTGCCAGTGAGCGGCTGGGCTCCAGTTTCCCCTCCTGGGCAAGTGTGCAGCGGACAGCCCCTGTAAACAGGATATCCTGGAGGAGTGTGGCTTTTTTTCTTCGGGGACCGCCGGATAAGTGGTGATGCCTGAGTCTTCTTGGTGTGCAGTGGAGGGTCCTTGGGTCTGGGCAGGAACAGGTCCGATTCCCCGGTGGGCTTGGAGAAGTTCCTTATGACTTCTGCGCCTTTAGCGGTATGGGGTGCCAGTAAGCGGCCGGGCTCCTGGTTCCCTTCCTAGGCAATCGTGCGGCGGGTGGACCCTGTCCACAGGAACTCATGGAGGAGCGCAGATTTTCTTCTTCGGGGACCGCTGGTCAAGCCTTAATCCCTGAAGCTTCTTGCATTGTGGTTGAGGGTCCTTGGGTCTGGGCAGGAGCAGTTCCGAAGCCCCGGTGGGCTTGGAGAAATTCCTCACAGCTTCTAAACCTTTAATAGTATAGGGTGCCAGTGAGCAGCCTAGCTACTGGTTCCCTTCTGGGGTAAGCGTGCTGTGGGTGGCCCCTGTCCAGAGGAACTCCTGGAGGAGTGTGACTTTTTTTCTTCGGGGACCGCCGCTCAAGCGGTGATCCCTGAGGCTTCTTGCAGTGTGGTTGAGGGTCCTTGGGTCCGGGCAGGAGCAGGTCGAAGCCCAGTGGGCTGGAGAAATTCCTCACAGCTTCTGCACCTTTAGCAGTATGGGGTGCCAGTGAGCAGCCCTAGCTACTGGTTCCTTCCGGGGCAAGCGTGCTGCGGGAGGCCACTGTCCAGAGGAACTCCTGGAGGAGTGTGACTTTTTTTCGGGACCGCCGGGCAAGCGGTGATCATTGGAGGCTTCTTGGGTTGTGTTGGAGGGTCCTTGGGACGGGCAGGAGCAGATCTGAAGCCCAGTGGGCTTGGAGAAGTTCCTTTGGGTTTGCACCTTTAGTGATATGGGGTGCCAGTGAGTGGCAGGGCTCTTGGTTCCCTTCCCGGGCAAACATGCAGCAGGCGGGGCCTGACCACAGGAACTCCTGGAGGAGCGCAGCTTTTTATCTTTGGGAGCGCTGGGCAAGTAGTGATTCCTAAGGCTTCTAGGGGTGTGGTGGATGGTCCTTGGGTCTGGGCAGGAGCAGGTCAGAAGCCCCAGTGGGCTTGGAGAAGTTACTTACAGCTTTTGCACCTTTAGTGGTATGGGGTGCCAGTGAGCGGCTGTGCTCCTGGTTCCCTTAACGGGCAAGTGTGCGGTGGGTGACCCCAGTACACAGGAACACCTGGAGGAGCACGATTTTTTTCTTGGGGACTGCCGGGCAATCAGTGGACCCTGAGACTTCCTGGGGTGTGGTGGAGGGTCCTTGGGTCCAGGCTGGAGCAGGTCCCAAGCTTTGTTGGGCTTGGAGAACTTCCGTACGGCTTTTGGGCCATTAGCGCTATGGAGTGCCAGTGAGTGTCAGGGATCCTGGTTCCCTTCTGGGGCAAGCATGCGGTGGGCAGCTCCTGTCCACAGGAACTCCTGGAGGAACACGGCTTTTTTACATCGGGGACTGCTGGGCAAGTGGTGATCCGTGAGGCTTCCTGGGGTGCAGTGGAGAGTATTTGGGTCTGGGCAGGAGCAGGTCAGAAGCCCTGGTAGGCATGCAGAAGTTCCATATGGCGTTTGTACCTTCAGCGGTATGGGGTGCCAGTGAGCCGCTGGGATCCTGGTTCAGTTCCCGGGCAAGAGTGCGGTGGGTGGCTCCGGTCCACAGAAACTCCTGGTGGAGCATGGCTTTTTTTCTTCAGGGACTGCCAGCAAACGGTGTTCCCTGAGGCTTCTTGGGGAGTGGTGGATGGTCCTTGGGTCCAGGCAGGAGGAGGTCAGAAGGCCCAGTGGTCTTGGAGAAGTTCCTTACAGCTTTTGCGCCTTTAGTGGTACGGGATGCCAGTGAGCGGCTGGGCTCTTGGTTCCCTTCCCAGGCAAGCGTGCGGTGGGCAGCCCCTGTCCACAGGAACTCCTGCAGGAGCACAGCTTTTTTCTTCATGGACCTCTGGGCAAGCGGTGATCCCCGAGGTTTCTTGGGGTGCGGTGGAGGATCCTTGGGTCCGGACAGGAGCAGGTCCAAGCACGGTGGTCTTGGAGAACTTCCTTATAGCTTTTGCACCTTTATGGTGTGGGTGCCAGTGAGCAGCTGGGCTCCTGGTTCCCTTCCGAGGCAAGTGTCGGTGGGTGGCCCCTATCCACAGGAACTCCTGCAGGAACGTGGCTTTTTTTCTTTGGGAACCGCTGGGCAAGTGGTAATCCCTGAGGCTACTTAGGGTGTGGTGGAGAGTCCTTTGATCTGGGCAGGAGCAGGCCCGAAGCCCCGGTGGGCATGCAGAAGTTCCATACAGCATTTGCACCTTTAGCGGTATGGGGTGCTAGTGAGTGGCCACACTCCTGGTTCCATTCCCAGGCAAGCGTGCAGCTGGGACCCCTGTCCACAGGGACTCCTGGAGAAGCGTAGCATTTTTTCTTCGGGGACCGCTGGGCATCCGTTGATCCCTGAGGCTTCTTGGGGTGCAGTGGAGGGTCCTTGGGTCCTGACAGCAGCAGGTCTGATGCCCTGGTGGGATTGGAGAAGTTCCTTACAGCTTTTGCGCCTTTAGCGGTATGGGGTGCCAGTGAGTGGCCGGGCTCTTGGTTCCCTTCTGAAGCAAGCATGCGGCTAGCAGATCCTGTCCACAGGAACTCCTGTAGGAGCTCAGCTCTTTTTCTTCATGGACCTCCGGGCAAGCGGTGATCCCTGAGGCTTCTTTCGGTGTGGTGGAGGGTCCTTGGTTCCGGACAGGAGCAGAATCGAAGCCCCGGTGGGCTTGGAGAACTTCTTTATGGCTTTTACACCTTTAGCGGTTCAGGGTTCCAGTAAGCGGCCGGGCTCCTGGTTCCCTTCCTAGGCAATCATGCGGCAGGCAGACCCTGTCCACAGGAACTCATGGAGGAGTGCAGCTTTTTTCTTTGGTGACCGCCGGGAAAACAGTGATCCCTGAGGCTTCTTGGGGTGCGGTGGAGGGTCCTTGCATCCAGGAAGGAGCAGATCCGAAGCCCCGGTGGACTTGGAGAGGTTCCTTACAGCTTTTGTCCCTTTAGTGGCATGGGGTGCCAGTGAGCAGCTGGGTTCCTGGTTCCCTTTCTGGGCAAGTGGGTGGCCATTGTCCACAGGAACTCCTGAAGGAGTGCGGCTTTTTTTGTTTGGGGACTGCTGGACAAGAGGTGATCCCTGAGGCTTCTTGGGGTGCGGTGGAGAGTTCTTATATCCGGGCAAGAACAGGTCCAGAGGCCCTGGTGGGCTTGGAGAAGTTCCTTATGGCTTTTGTGACATTAGCGGTATGTGGTGCCAGTGAGTGGCCATGCTCCTGGTTCCCTTCTAGTCAAGCGTGTGTCGGGTGGCCCCTGTCCACAGGAACACCCAGAGGAGCACAACTTTTTTTCTTCAGGGACCGACAGATAAGGGGTTATCCAAGAGGCTTCTTGTGGTGCAGTGGAGGGTCCTTGAGACCGGGCAGGAGCTGGTCTGAAGCCTCAGTGTGCTTGGAGAAGTTCCTTATGGCTTTTACAACTTTAGCTGTATGGGGTGCCAGTGAGTGACCAGGCTCCGGGTTCCCTTTCCAGGCAAGCGTGCCGCCCCTGTGCACAGGAACTCCTGGAGGAGAGCGGCTTTTATTCTTCGGGGACCGCTGGGCAAGATCTGATCCGTGAGGCTTCTTGGGGTGCGTGGAGGGTCCTTGGGACTGGGCAGGAGCAGGTCCAAAGCCCCAGTGGGCTTGGCGAAGTTCCTTGTGTCTTTTGCGAGTTTAGCAGTACGAGGTGCAGTGAGCAGCCGGGCTCCAGTTTCCCCTCCTGGGCAAGTGTGCAGCGGACAGCCCCTGTAAACAGGATATCCTTGAGAAGTGCGGCTTTTTTTCTTCGGGGACCGCTGGATAAGTGGTGATGCCTGAGGCTTTTTGGTGTGCAGTGGAGGGTCCTTGGGTCTGTGCAGGAGCAGGTCCGAAGCCCCAGTGGGCTTGGAGAAGTTCCTTATGACTTCTGCACCTTGAGTGGTTTGGGGTGCCAGTAAGCGGCCGGGCTCCTGGTTCCCTTCCTAGGCAATCGTGCGGTGAGCGGACCCTGTCCACAGGAACTCATGGAGGAGCGCAGCTTTTTTTCCTTCAGGGACCGCCGGTCAAGCGGTGATCCCTGAGGCTTCTTGCGGTGTGGTCAAGGGTCCTTGGGTCTGGGCAGGAGCAGGTCCGAAGCCCCGGTGGGCTTGGAGAAATTCCTCACAGCTTCTGCACCTTTAGTAGTATGGGGTGCCAGTGAGCAGCCTAGCTACTGGTTCCCTTCCGGGGCAAGCGTGCTGCAGGTGGCCCCTGTCCAGATGAACTCCTGGAGGAGTGTGACTTTTTTTCTTCGGGGACCACCGGTCAAGCGGTGATCCCTGAGGCTTCTTGTGGTGTGGTCAAGGGTCCTTGGGTATGGGCAGGAGCAGGTCCGAAGCCACAGTGGGCTTGGAGAAATTCCTCACAGCTTCTGCACCTTTAGCAGTATGGGTTGCCAGTGAGCAGCCTAGCAACTGGTTCCCTTCTGGGGCAAGCGTGCTGTGGGTGGTCCCTGTCCAGAGGAACTCCTGGAGGAGTGTGACTTTTTTTCTTCGGGGACCGCCGGGCAAGCAGTGATCATTGAGGCTTCTTGGGTTGTGTTGGAGGGTCCATGGCACTGGGCAGGAGCAGATCTGAAGCCCCGGTGGGCTTGGAGAATTCCTTATGGGTTTTGCACCTTTAGTGATATAGGGTGCCAGTGAATGGCAGTGCTCCTGGTTCCCTTCCTGGGCAAGCATGCAGCAGGTGGGGCCTGACCACAGGAACTCCTGGAGGAGCGCAGCTTTTTATCTTTGGGAGTGCTGGGCAAGCGGTGATCCCTGAGGCTTCTTGGGGTGTGGTGGATGGTCCTTGGGTCCGGGCAGGAGCAGGACAGAAGCCCCAGTGGGCTTGGAGAAGTTACTTACAGCTTCTGAGCCTTTAGCGGTACGGGGTGCCAGTGAGCGGCCGTGCTCTTGTTTCCCTTACCGGGCAAGCATGCAGTGGGTGGCCCCAGTACACAGGAATACCTGGAGGAGTGTGGCTTTCTTTCTTTGGGGACTGCCGGGCAATCAGTGGACCCGTTGACTTCCTGGGGTGTGGGGGAGGGTCCTTGGGTCCGGGCTGGAGCAGGTCCGAAGCTCTGTTGGGCTTGGAGAACTTCATGCACGGCTTTTGGGCCATTAGTGCTATGGGGTGCCAGTGAGTGACAGGGCCCTGGATCCCTTCGGGCAAGCGTGCAGTAGGCAGCCGCTGTCCACAGAAACTCCTGGAGGAACACGGCTTTTTACTTGAGGACTGCTGGGCAAGTGATGATCCGTGAGGCTTCTTGGGGTGCAGTGGAGTACTTGGGTCTGGGCAGGAGCAGATCAGAAGCCCTGGTAGGCATGCAGAAGTTCTATATGGCTTTTGCACCTTTAGTGGTATGGGGTGCCAGTGAGTGGCCTTGCTTCTGGTTCCCTTCCCGGGAAAGCATGCAGCTGGCAGCCCCTGTCCACAGACACTCCTGGAAGAGCTTAGCTTTTTTTATTTGGGGATCGTCAGACAAGCGTGATCCCTTAGGCATCTTGGGGTGTGGTGGAGGGTCCTTGGGTCCGGGCAGGAGTAGGACCGAAGCCCCAGTGGGCTTGGAGATGTTCCTTATGGCTTTTGCGCCTTTAGTGGTATGGGGTGCCAGTGAGTGTCCAGGCTCCTGGTTCCTTTCCTCGGCAACCTTGCGGTAGGTGGGTCCTGTCCACAGGACCATCTAGAGGAGCGTGCCTTTTTTTCTTTGGGCATCGCCGGATAAGCGGTGATCCCAGAGGCTTCTTGTGGTGCAGAGAAAGGTCCTTGGGTCTGGGCAGGAGCCGGTGTGAAGCCCCGGTGGGCTTGCAGCAGTTCCTTACGGCTTTTGTGCCTTAGTGGTACATGGTGTGAGTGAGCGACCGGGCTCCTGGTTTCCTTCATGAGCAAGTGTGCAGCAGGTGGCCCGTGTCCACAGGAACTCATTGAGGAGCGTGGCTTTTTTTCTTTGGAGACCGCTGGGCAAGTGGTAATCCCTGAGGCTTCTTGGGATGCGGTGGAGAGTCCTTTGATCTGGGCAGGAGCAGGTCTGAAGCTCCGGTGGGCATGGAGAATTCCTTATAACTTTTGCACCTTTAGCGTTATGGGGTGCCAGTGAGCGGCCGGGCTCCTGGTTCCCTTCCCGGGCAAGTGTGCAGCAGGCAGCCCCTGTCCACAGGAACTCCTGCAGTAATGCGGCTTTTTTTCTTTGGAGACCGCTGGGTAAGTGGTAATCCCTGAGGCTTCTTGGGATGCGGTGGAGAGTCCCTTGATCTGGGCAGGAGCAGGTCTGAAGCCCCGTTGGGCAGGAAGAAGTTCCATACAGCATTTGCGCTTTTAGCGGTATGAGGTGCCAGTGAGCTGCCAAGCTCCTGGTTTCCTTCCCGGGCAAGCGTGCTGCTGGGGGCCCCTGTACACAGGAACTCCTGGAGGAACCCGGCGCTTTATCTTCGGGGACCACCGGGCAAGAGATGATCCCTGAGGCTTCTTGGGGTGTGGCGGAGGGTCCTTGGGTCTGGGCAGGAGCAGGTCTGAAGCCCTGATTGGCTTGGAGAAGTTCCTCACAGCTTTTGCACCTTTAGTGATAAGGGGTGCCAGTGAGTGGCCGGGATCCTGGTTCCCTTACCAGGCAGGCATGCGGCAGGCAACTCCTGTCCACAGGAACTCCTGTAGGAGCACAGATTTTTTTCCTCACGGACCTCCGGGCAAGTGGTGATCCCTCAGGCTTCTTTGGGTGTGGTTGAGGGTCCTTGGGTCCAGACAGGAGCAGGTCTGAAGCCCAGTAGGTTGAAGAACTTCCTTATTGCTTTTGCGCCTTCAGCGGTTCAGGGTGCCAGTGGTGGCTGGGCTCCTGGTTCCATTCCTAGGCAAGCATGCAGTGGGCAGATCCTGTCCTCAGGAATTCCTGCAGGAGCAGCAACTTTTTCTTCGGGGAGTGGCCGGATAAGCGGTAATTCCTCAGACTTCTTAAGGGTGCAGTGGAGGGTCCTTTGCTCTGGGCAGGAGCAGGTCTGCAACCTCGGTGGGCTTGGAGAAGTTCCTTTTGGCTTTTGTGCCTTCAGTAGTGCAGGGTGCCAGTGAGCAGCTGGGATCCTAGTTCAGTTCCGGGCAGAAGTGCGGTGGGTGGCTCGGTCCTCAGAAACTCCGGGTGGAGCATGGCTTTTTCTTCGGGACTGCGGGCAAGCGGTTATCCCTGAGGCTTTTGGGGAGTAGTGGATGGTCCTTGTGTCCAGGAAGGAGGAGGTCAGAAGGCCCAGTGGTCTTGGAGAACATTCTTATAGCTTTTGCACCTTTAGTGAGTGAGGGTGCCAGTGGCTGACTGGTTCTGGTTCCCTTCCTGTGTAAGCATGCAGCTGGCTGCCCTGTCTGAGGAACTCCTGGGGACAGCGTTTTTCTTTGGGGACCACCGGGCAAGTGGTGATCCCTGAGGCTTCTTGGGGTGTGGTGGAGGGTCCTTGGGTCTGGACAGTAGCAGGTTCGAAGCCCCGGTGAGCTTGGAGAAGTTTTTTACAGTGTTTGCACCTTCAGCGGTATGGGGTGCCAGTGAGTGACCGGGCTTCTGGTTCCCTTCCCAGGCAAGCATGCGGTGGGCAGCCCCTGTCCACAGGAACTCCTGCAAGAGTGCAGCTTTTGTTCTTCATGGAACTCCGGGCAAGTGGTGATCCCTGAGGCTTCTTGGGGTGCGGTGGAGGGTCCTTGGGCCCGGACAGGAGCAGGTCCGAAGCCCCGGTGGTCTTGGAGAACTTTTTTACAGCTTTTATGCCTTTCATGGTATGGGGTGCCAGTGAGCAGCTGGGCACCTGGTTCCCTTCCCAGGGAAGCACGTGGTCCCTATCCACAGGAACTCCTGCAGGAACACAGCTTTTTTTCTTCAGGAACCACTGGGCAACTGGTAATCCCTGAGGCTTCTTGGGGTGCGGTGGAGAGTCCTTTAATCTGGGCAGGAGCAGGTCGAAGCCCGGTGGGCATGGAGAAGTTCCATACAGCATTTGTACCTTTAGTGGTACAGGGTACCAGTGAGCAGCCATGGTCCTGGTTCCCTTCCCAGGCAAGCGTGCAGCTGGGGCCCCTGTCACAGGAACTCATGGAGGGCGGCTTTTTGTCTTCGAGGACCGCCGGAGTGGCGATGATCCCTGAGGGCTTCTTGGGGTGCGGTGAGGTTCATTGGTCTGGGCAGGAGCAGGTCTGTAGCCTCGGTGGGCTTGAGAAGTTCCTTATGGCTTTGCACCTTCAGCAGTACGGGGTGCCAGTGAGCAGCTGGGATTCTGGTTCAGTTCCCGGGCAAGAGATGCGGAGGGGCCTCCAATCCACAGAAACTCCTGGTGGAGCATGGCTTTTTTTCTTCAGGGACTGCCGGGCAAGTGGTAATCTCTGAGGCTTCTTGGGGTGCGGTGGAGGGTCCTTGGGTCTGGACAGTAGCAGGTTCGAAGCCCCGGTGAGTTTGGAGAAGTTCTTCACAGCTTTTGCACCTTTAGCGGTACAGGGTGCCAGTGAGTGACCGGCTTCTGGTTCCCTTCTCAGGCAAGCATGTGGTGGGCAGCCCTGTCCACAGGAACTCCTGCCAGAGCGCAGCTTTTTCTTCATGGACCTCCAGGCAAGTGGTGATCCCTGAGGCTTCTTTGGGTGCGGTGGAGGGTCCTTGGGTCCGAACAGGAGCTGGTCCAGCCCGGTGGGTTTGAGAACTTCCTTATGGCTTTTGCTCCTTTAGTGGTTCAGGGTGCCAGTGAGCGGCCTGGCTCCTGGTTCCCTTCCTGGGCAAGCGTGCGGTGGGTGGACTTTGTCCACAGGAACTGAAAGAGGAGTGCAGCTTTTTTTCTTTGGCGACCGCCGGGCAAGCAGTGATCCCTGAGGGTTCTTGGGGTGCGGTGGAGGGTCCTTTCAACCAGGCAGGAGCAGGTCCAAAGCCCCGGTGGACTTGGAGAGGTTCCTTACAGCTTTTACACATTTAGAGTGCAGGGGTGCCAGTGAGCAGCTGGGCTCCTGGTTCCCTTCCCAGGGAAGCCTGTGGTCCCTATACACAGGAACTCCTGCAGGAACACAGCTTTTTCTTCAGGAACCACTGGGCAACTGGTAATCCCTGAGGCTTCTTGGGGTGCGGTGGAAGTCCTTTAATCTGGGCAGGAGCAGGTCCGAAGCCCGGTGGGCATGGAGAAGTTCCATACAGCATTTGTACCTTTAGTGGTACAGGGTACCAGTGAGCAGCCATGGTCCTGGTTCCCTTCCCAGGCAAGCGTGCAGCTGGGGCCCCTGTCCACAGGAACTCATGGAGGGCTGGCTTTTTGTCTTCGAGGACCGCCGGGTAAGCGATGATCCCTGAGGCTTCTTGGGGTGCGGTGAAGGTTCATTTGGTCTGGGCAGGAGCAGGTCTGTAGCCTCGGTGGGCTTGGAGAAGTTCCTTATGGCTTTTGCACCTTCAGCAGTACGGGGTGCCAGTGAGCAGCTGGGATTCTGGTTCAGTTCCCGGGCAAGAGATGTGGAGGGGCCTCCGATCCACAGAAACTCCTGGTGGAGCATGGCTTTTTTTCTTCAGGGACTGCCGGGCAAGTGGTAATCTCTGAGGCTTCTTGGGGTGCGGTGGAGGGTCCTTGGGTCTGGACAGTAGCAGGTTCGAAGCCCCGGTGAGTTTGGAGAAGTTCTTCACAGCTTTTGCACCTTTAGCGGTACAGGGTGCCAGTGGTGACCGGCTTCTGGTTCCCTTCTCAGGCAAGCATGTGGTGGGCAGCCCCTGTCCACAGGAACTCCTGCCAGGCGCAGCTTTTTTCTTCATGGACCTCCAGGCAAGTGGTGATCCCTGAGGCTTCTTTGGGTGCGGTGGAGGGTCCTTGGGTCCGAACAGGAGCTGGTCCAAGCCCGGTGGGTTTGGAGAACTTCCTTATGGCTTTTGCTCCTTTAGTGGTTCAGGGTGCCAGTGAGCGGCCTGGCTCCTGGTTCCCTTCCTGGGCAAGCGTGCGGTGGGTGGACTTTGTCCACAGGAACTGAAGGAGGAGTGCAGCTTTTTTTCTTTGGCGACCGCCGGGCAAGCAGTGATCCCTGAGGGTTCTTGGGGTGCGGTGGAGGGTCCTTTCAACCAGGCAGGAGCAGGTCCAAAGCCCCGGTGGACTTGGAGAGGTTCCTTACAGCTTTTACACATTTAGAGGTACGGGGTGCCAGTGAGCAGCTGGGCTCCTGGTTCCCTTCCCAGGGAAGCACGCGGTCCCTATACACAGGAACTCCTGCAGGAACACAGCTTTTTTTCTTCAGGAACCACTGGGCAACTGGTAATCCCTGAGGCTTCTTGGGGTGCGGTGGAGAGTCCTTTAATCTGGGCAGGAGCAGGTCCGAAGCCCCGGTGGGCATGGAGAAGTTCCATACAGCATTTGTACCTTTAGTGGTACAGGGTACCAGTGAGCAGCCATGGTCCTGGTTCCCTTCCCAGGCAAGCGTGCAGCTGGGGGCCCCTGTCCACAGGAACTCATGGAGGAGCGCGGCTTTTTGTCTTCGAGGACCGCCGGGTAAGCGATGATCCCTGAGGCTTCTTGGGGTGCGGTGAAGGTTCATTTGGTCTGGGCAGGAGCAGGTCTGTAGCCTCGGTGGGCTTGGAGAAGTTCCTTATGGCTTTTGCACCTTCAGCAGTACGGGGTGCCAGTGAGCAGCTGGGATTCTGGTTCAGTTCCCGGGCAAGAGATGTGGAGGGGCCTCCGATCCACAGAAACTCCTGGTGGAGCATGGCTTTTTCTTCAGGGACTGCGGGCAAGTGGTAATCTCTGAGGCTTCTTGAGGTCGATGGAGGGTCCTTGGGTCTGGACAGTAGCAGGTTAAGCCCAGTGAGTTTGGAGAAGTTCTTCACAGCTTTTGCACCTTTAGCGGTACAGGGTGCCAGTGGTGACCGGCTTCTGGTTCCCTTCTCAGGCAAGCATGTGGTGGGCAGCCCTGTCCACAGGAACTCCTGCCAGGCGCAGCTTTTTTCTTCATGGACCTCCAGGCAAGTGGTGATCCCTGAGGCTTCTTTGGAGTGCGGTGGAGGGTCCTTGGGTCCAACAGGAGCTGGTCGAAGCCCAGTGGGTTTGGAGAACTTCCTTATGGCTTTTGCTCCTTTAGTGGTTCAGGGTGCCAGTGGCGGTCTGGCTCCTGGTTCCCTTCCTGGGCAAGCGTGCGGTGGGTGGACTTTGTCCACAGGAACTGAAGGAGGCGCAGCTTTTTCTTCAGCGACCTCCGGGCAAGCAGTGATCCCTGAGGGTTCTTGGGGTGCGGTGGAGGGTCCTTTCAACCAGGCAGGAGCAGGTCCAAAGCCCCGGTGGACTTGGAGAGGTTCCTTACAGCTTTTACACATTTAGAGGTACGGGGTGCCAGTGAGCAGCTGGGCTCCTGGTTCCCTTCCCAGTCAAGCATGTGTTGGGTGGCCCCTGTCCACAGGAACACCTGGAGGAGCACGGCTTTTTGTCTTCGGGGACCGACGGATAAGTGGTGATCCTGGAGGCTTCTTGTGGTGTAGTGGAGGGTCCTTGGGATCAGGCAGGAGCTGGTCTGAAGCCTCAGTGGGCGTGGAGAAGTTCCTTCCGGCTTTTACGACTTTAGCGGTATGGGGTACCAGTTAGTGACCGCGCTCCTGGTTCCCTTCCCAGGGAAGCATGCAGCAGGTTGCCCCTGTGCACAGGAACTACTGGAGGAGTGTGGCTTTTATTCTTTGGGGACCGCCGGGAAGTGCTGATCCCTGAGGCTTCTTGGGGTGCGTGGAGGGTCCTTGGGACTGGGCAGGAGCAGGTCCGAAGCTCTGTTGGGCTTGGAGAACTTCCAAATGAGTTTTGTGCCATTAGCGCTATGGGGTGCCAGTGAACGACAGGGCTCCTGGTTCCCTTCTGGGGCAAGCATGCAGTTGGCAGCCCCTGTCCACAGAAACTCCTGGAGGAATGCGGCCTTTTTACTTCAGGGACTGCTGGGTAAGTGATGATCCCTGAGATTTCTTGGGGTGAAGTGGAGAGTACTTGGGTCTGGGCAGGAGCAGGTCAGAAGCCCTGGTGGGCATGCAGAAGTTCCATATGGCTTTTGCGCCTTTAGCGGTATGGGGTGCCAGTGAGCGGCCACGCTTCTGGTTCCCTTCCTGGGCAAGCGTGCAGCTGGTGGCCCCTGTCCACTGGCACTCCTGGAGGAGTGCGGCTTTTTTTCTTTCATGATAGCCGGACAAGTGGTGATCCCTCAGGCTGCTTGGGGTGCGGTGGAGGGTCCTTGGGTCCGGGCAGGAGTAGGTCCAAAGCCCTGGTGGGCTTGGAGAAGTTCCTTATGGCTTTTGCGACATTAGCGGTATGTGGTGCCAGTTAGTGGCTGGGCTTCTGGTTCCCTTCCCAGTCAAGCATGTGGCAGGTGGCTCTTGTCCACAGAAACACCCAGAGGAGCACGGCTTTTTCTTCCGGGACCAGCGGATAGCGGTGATCCAAGAGGCTTCTTGTCATGCGGTGGAGGGTCCTTGGGTCTGGGCAGGAGCAGGTCGAAGCCAGTGGGCTTGGAGAAATTCCTCACAGCTTCTGTGCCTTTAGTAGTATGGGGTGCCAGTGAGCAGGGCTACTCGTTCCTTCCGGGCAAGCATGCTGTGGGCGGCCCCTGTCCAGAGGAACTCCTGGAGGAGTGTGGCTTTTTTTCTTCGGGGACCGAAGGGCAAGCAGTTATCCCTGAGGCTTCTTGGGTTGCGTTGGAGGGTCCTTGGGACAGAGAAGAACAGGTCTGAAGCCCTGGTGGGCTTGGAGACGTTCCTTACAGCTTTTGCACTTTTAGTGATATGGGATGCCAGTAAGTGGCAAGGCTCCTGGTTCCCTTCCCGGGCAAGCATGTGGCAGGCAGGGCCTGACCAAAGGAACTCTTGGAGGAGTGCAGCATTTTTTCTTTGGGACCACCGGGCAAGCGGTGAACCCTTGAGGCTTCTTGCAGTGCGGTGGAGGGACCTTTGGTCCGGACAGGAGCAGGTCTGAAGCCCCGGTGTTCTTGAAGATGTCCCTTATGGCTTTTGCACCTTAATGGTACGGTTTGCCAGTGATCGCCCAGGCTCCTGCTTCCCTTCCTGGACAACCATGCGGCAGGTGGCCCCTGTCCACAGGAACTCCTGGAGGAGCGCAGCTTTTTTTCTTCAGGGACCGGTGGGCAAGCAGTGATCCCTGAGGCTTCTTGAGATGTGGTGGAACGTCCTTTGGTCTGGGCAGGAGCAGGTCTGAAGCCCCGGTGGGCTTGAAGATGTTCCTTATGGCTTTTGAACCTTTAGTGCTACTGGGTGCCAGTGAGTGACCAGGCTACTGATTCCATTCCCGGGCAAGCGTGCAGCGTGCGGCCCCTGTCCAGAGGAACTCCTGGAGTAGTGCAGCTTTTATTCTTTGGGGAACACCGGGCAAGCGGTGATCCCCGTGGCTTCTTGAGGTGCAGTGGAGGGTCCTTGGGACCAGACAGGAGCAGGTCAGAATACCCGGTGTGGTTGGAGAAGTTCCTTATTGCTTTTGCGCCTTTAGTGGTACGGGGTGCCAGTGTAGAAATGGGCTCCTGGTTCCCATCCTGGGCAAGCGTGTGGTAGGCGGCTCCGGACCTCAGGAACTCCTGGAGGAGCATGGATCTTTTTCTTCGGGGACCGCCCATCAAGCGGTGATCCCTGAGCCTTCTTGGGGTGTGGTGGGTGGTCCTTCGGTCCGGGTGTCAGAAGGCCAGAAGCCCCAGTGGGCTTGGAGAAGTTCCTTATGGATTTTGCACCTTTGGCAGTACGGGGTGCCAGTGAGTGAATGGGCTCCTGATTCCCTTCCCAGACAAGCATGCAGCGGGCAGCCCCTCTCCACAGGAATTCCTGGAGGAGCACAGCTTTTTTTCTTTGCTAAGCGCTGGATTAGCAGTAATCCCTGAGGCTTCTTGGGGTGCAGTGGAGGGTCCTTTGGTCTGGGCAGGAGCAGGTCTGAAGCCTCGGTGGGCTTGGAGAAGTTCTTTATGGCTTTTGAGCCTTTAGCGGTATGGGGTGGCAGTCAGCAGCTGGGATCCTGGTTCACTTCCCAGGCAGAGTGCGGTGGGTGGTTCCGGTCCACAGGAACTCCTGGTGCAGCGTGGCTTTTTTTCTTCGGGGACTGCTGGGCAAACGGTGATCCCTGAGGCTTCCTGTGGTGTAGTTGATGGTCCTTGGGTCCAAGCAGGAGCAGGTCAGAAGCCCCAGTGGTCTTGGAGAAGTTCCTTATAGCTTTTGCACCTTTAGCATTATGGGGTGCCAGTGAGCGGCAGGACTCCTGGTTCCCTTCCTGAGCAAGCATGTGGTGGGTGGCCCCTTTCCACAGGAACTCCTGCAGGAATGTGGCTTTTTTTCTTCAGGGACCGCTGGGCAAGTTTTAATCCCTGAGGCTTCTTGGGGTGCGATGGAGAGTCCTTTGATCTGGGTAGAAGCAGTTCCGAAGCCCCGATCGGGAAGGAGAAGTTCTATACAGCATTTGCACCTTTAGCTGTATTGGGTGCCAGTGAGTGACCACACTCCTGGTTCCCTTCCCAGGCAAGAATGCAGCTCGGGGCCCCTGTCCACAGGAACTCCTGGAGGAGCGTGGCTTTTTTCTTCAGGGACAGCCGGGCAAGCCATGATCCCTGAGGCTTCTTGGGGTGCGGTGGAGGCTCCTTGGGTCCAAACAGGAGCAGGCCTGAAGCCCTGGTGGCCTGGAGAAGTTACTCAGAGCTTTTGCGACTTTAGCGGTACGGGGTGCCAGTGAGCGGCCGGGCTCCTGGTTCCCTTCCCAGGCAAGCATTGTGGGAAGCTCCTGTCACAGGAACTCCTGTAGGAGTGCAGCTTTTTATTCATGGACCTCCGAATCGGTGATCCTCAGGCTTCTTTGTGTGTGGTGGAGGGTCCTTGGGTCCGGACAGGAGCAGGTCAGATGCCCCAGTGGGTTGGAGAACTTCCTTATGGCTTTGCACCTTTAGTGGTTCAGAGTGCCAGTGAGCAGCCGGACTCCTGGTTCCTTCTTGGGCAAGCTGCGTGGGCAGACCCTGTCCACAGGAACTGTTGGAGGAGTGCAGCTCTTTTCTTTGGGGACCGTTGGGTGAGCAGTGATCCTGAGGCCTTTTGGGGTGTGGTGGAGGATCCTTGCATCCAGGCAGGAGCAGGTCCGAAGTCCCGTGGACTTGGAGAAGTTCCTTACAGTTTTGAGCCTTTAGTGGTATGGGGTGCCAGTGAGCAGCTGGGCTCCTGGTTCAATTTCCAGGCAAGTGTGCAGTGGGAGACCCCTGTCCTCAACACCTGCAGGAAGGCACCTTTTTTTCTTAGGGGAGTGCCGGATAAGCAGTAATCCCTGAGGCTTCTTAGGGTACAGTGGAGGGTCCTTTGTTCTGGGCAGGAGCAGGTCTGAAGCCTCGGTGGGCTTGGAGAAGTTCCTTATGGCTTTTGCAGCTTTAGTGGTGCGGGGTGCCATTGAGCAGCTGGGATCCTGGTTCACTTCCCGGGCAAGGACGCGGTGGGCGGCTCCAGTCCACAGAAACTCCTGGTGGAGCATGGCTTTTGTTCTTCGGGGACTGCCGGGCAAATGGTGATCCCTGAGGGTTCTTGGGGAGTGGTGGATGGTCCTTGGGTCCAGGCAGGAGCAGGTCAGAAGCCCCAGTGGTCTTGAAGAAGTTCCTTATAGCTTTTACACCTTTAGTGGTATGGGGTGCCAATGAGCGGCTGGGCTCCTGGTTCCGTTCCCGGGCAAGCATGCAGTGGGCAGCTCCTGCCCACAAGCACTCCTGGGGCATCGCATTTGTTTTCTTCAGGGAACACCGGGCATGTGGTGATCCCTGAGGCTTCTTGGGGTGCGGTGGAGGGTCCTTGGGTCTGGACAGTAGCAGGTCTGAAGCCCTGGAGAGCTTGGAGAAGTTTCTTACAGCTTTTGTGCCTTTAGCACTATGGGGTGCCAGTGAGTGACAGGGCTCCTGTTTCCCTTCCGGGGCAAGTGTGCGCTGGGCAGCCCCTGTCCACAGGAACTCCTGGAGGAACACGTTTTTTTACTTCAGGGACTGCTGGGCAAGTGATGATCCGTGAGGCTCCTTGTGGTGCAGTGGAGAGTACTTGGGTCTGGGCAGGAGCAGGTCAGAAGCCCTGGAAGGCATGCAGAAGTTCCATATGGCTTTTGCACCTTTAGTGGTATGGGGTGCTAGTGAGTGGCAGTGCTTCTGGTTCCCTTCCCAGGCAAGCATGCAGCTGGCAGCCCCTGTCCACAGACACTCCTGGAGGAGCTTAGCTTTTTTTCTTTGGAGATCGCCAGACAAGCGATGATCCCTTAGGCATCTTGGGGTGTGGTGGAGGGTCCTTGGGTCTGGGCAGGAGTAGATCTGAAGCCCCAGTTGGCTTGGAGAAGTTCCTTATGGCTTTTGTGCCTTTAGTGGTATGCGGTGCCAGTGAGTGTCCAGGCTCCTGGTTCCTTTCCTCGGCAACCTTGCGGTAGGCGGGTCCTGTCCACAGGACCATCTGGAGGAGCGTGCCTTTTTTCTTTGGGCATCGCCGGATAAGTGGTGATCCCAGAGGCTTCTTGTGGTGCAGAGAAGGGTCCTTGGGTCTGGGCAGGAGCAGGTCTGAAGCCCTGGTGGGCTTGCAGCAGTTCCTTATGGCTTTTGTGCCTTTAGTGGTACGTGGTGCAATTGAGCGACCGGACTCCTGGTTCCCTTCATGAGCAAGTGTGCAGCAGGTGGTCCGTGTCCACAGAAACTCATTGAGAAGCGTGGCTTTTTTTCTTCGGCGACCGCTGGGCAAGTGGTAATCCTTGAGGCTTCTTGGGATGCGGTGGAGAGTCCTTTGATCTGGGCAGGAGCAGGTCCGATGCCCCGGTGGGCATGGAGAAGTTCCTTATAGCTTTTGCACCTTTAGCGTTATGGGGTGCCAGTGAGCGGCCGGGCTCCTGGTTCCCTTCTCGGGCAAGCGTGCAGCAGGCAGCCCCTATCCACAGGAACTCCTGCAGTAACGTGACTTTTTTTCTTCGGGGACTGCTGGGCAAGTTTTAATCCCTGAGGCTTCTTGGAGTGCGATGGAGAGTCCTTTGATCTGGGTAGAAGCAGGTCCGAAGCCCCGATCGGGAAGGAGAAGCTCTATACAGCATTTGCACCTTTAGCTGTATGGGGTGCCAGTGAGTGACCACACTCCTGGTTCACTTCCCAGGCAAGCATGCAGCTGGGGGCCCCGTCCACAGGAACTCCTGGAGGAGCGCGGCTTTTTTTCTTCAGGGACAGCTGGGCAAGCGATGATCCCTGAGGCTTCTTGGGGTGTGGTGGAGGGTCCTTGAGTCCAGACAGGAGCAGGCCTGAAGCCCCAGTGGCCTTGGAGAAGTTACTCAGAGCTTTTGCGCCTTTAGCGGTACAGGGTGCCAGTGAGCGGCCGGGCTTCTGGTTCCCTTCCCAGGCAAGCATGCGGCGGGCAGCTCCTGTCCACAGGAACTCCTGTAGGAGCGCAGCTTTTTTTCTTCATGGACCCTCGGGCAATCAGTGATCCCTCAGGCTTCTTTGGGTGTGGTGGAGGGTCCTTGGGTCCGGACAGGAGCAGGTCTGAAGCCCCGGTGGGTTGGAGAACTTCATTATGGCTTTTGCGCCTTTAGTGGTTCAGGGTGCCAGTGAGCAGCCGGGCTCCTGGTTCCCTTCTTGGGCAAGCGTGCGGTGGGCAGACCCTGTCCACAGGAACTGTTGGAGGAGTGCAGCTCTTTTTCTTCGGGGACCGTTGGGAAGCAGTGATCCCTAAGGCTTTTGGGGTGCGGTGGAGGATCCTTGCATCCAGGCAGGAGCAGGTCCGAAGCCCGGTGGACTTGGAGAAGTTCCTTACAGCTTTTGTGCCTTTAGTGGTATGGGGTGCCAGTGAGCAGCTGGGATCCTGGTTCCATTTCCAGGCAAGCATGCGGCGGGAGACCCCTGTCCTCAACACCTTCTGGAACGCACCTTTTTTTCTTAGGGGAGTGCCGGATAAGTGGTAATCCCTGAGGCTTCTTAGGGTGCAGTGGAGGGTCCTTTGTTCTGGGCAGGAGCAGGTCTGAAGCCTCAGTGGGCTTGGATAAGTTCCTTACGGCTTCTGCAGCTTTAGTGGTACGGGGTGCCATTGAGCAGCTGGGATCCTGGCTCACTTTCCAGGCAAGCATGCGGTGGGCATCTCCAGTCCACAGAAACTCCTGGTGGAGCGTGGCTTTTTTTCTTCGGGGACTGCCTGGCAGATGGTGATCCCTGAGAGTTCTTGGAGAGTGGTGGATGGTCCTTGGGTCCAGACAGGAGCAGGTCAGAAGCCCCAGTGGTCTTGAAGAAGTTCCTTAGAGCTTTTGCACCTTTAGTAGTGCAGGGTGCCAATGAGCGGCTGGGCTCCTGGTTCCCTTCCCAGGCAAGCATGAAGCGGGCAGCCCCTGCCCACAGGAACTCCTGGAGGATCACATTTTTTTTCTTCAGGGAACACCGGGCAAGTGGTGATCCCTGAGGCTTCTTGGGGTGCGGTGGAGGGTCCTTGGGTCTGGACAGTAGCAGGTCCGAAGCCCTGGTGAGCTTGGAGAAGTTCCTTACAGCTTTTGTGCCTTTAGCACTATGGAGTGCCAGTGAGTGACAGGGCTCCTAGTTCCCTTCCGGGGCAAGCTTGCGGTGGGCAGACCCTGTCCACAGGAACTCCTGGAGGAACAGCTTTTTTCCTCGGGGACTGCTTGGCAAGTGATGATCCGTGAGGCTTCTTGTGGTGCAGTGGAGAGTACTTGGTCTGGGCAGGAGCAGATCAGAAGCCCTGGTAGGCATGCAGAAGTTCCATATGGCTTTTGCACCTTAGTGGTAGGGGTGCTAGTGGCGGCCGTGCTTCTGGTTCCCTTCCCGGGCAAGCATGCAGCTGGCAGCCCCTGTCCACAGGCACTCCTGGAGGAGCTTAGCTTTTTTTCTTTGGGGATCGCCAGACAAGCGGTGATCCCTTAGGCATCTTGGGGTGTGGTGGAGGGTCCTTGGGTCCGGGCAGGAGTTGGTCCGAAGCCCCAGTGGGCTTGGAGATGTTTCTTATGGCTTTTGCGCCTTTAGTGGTATGCGGTGCCAGTGAGTGTCCAGGCTCCTGGTTCCTTTCCTCGGCAACCTTGTGGTAGGTGGGTCCTGTACGCATGCCTTTTTTTCTTTGGGCATCACCGGATAAGCGGTGATCCCAGAGGCTTCTTGTGGTGCAGAGAAGGGTCCTTGGGTCCGGGCAGGAGCAGGTCTGAAGCCCTGGTGGGCGTGCAGCAGTTCCTTATGGCTTTTGTGCCTTTAGTGGTATGTGGTGCAAGTGAGCGACCGGGCTCCTGGTTCCCTTCATGAGCAAGTGTGCGGCAGGTGGCCCATGTCCACAGAAACTCATTGAGAAGAGTGGCTTTTTTTCTTTGGAGACCGCTGGGCAAGAGGTAATCCTTGAGGCTTCTTGGGATGCGGTGGAGAGTCCTTTGATCTGGGCAGGAGCAGGTCCGAAGCCACGGTGGGCATGGAGAAGTTCCTTATAGCTTTTGCACCTTTAGCATTATGGGGTGCCAGTGAGTGGCCGGGCTCCTGGTTCCCTTCCCGGGCAAGCATGCAGCAGGCAGACCCTATCCACAGGAACTCCTGCAGTAACGTGGCTTTTTATCTTCGGGGACCACCGGGCAAGGGATGATCCCTGAGGCTTCTTGGGGTGTGGTGGAGGTTCCTTGGGTCGGGGCAGGAGCAGGTCCGAAGCCCTGGTGGGCTTGGAGAAGTTCCTCACAGCTTTTGCGCCTTTAGCGGTATGGGGTGCCAGTGAGCGGCCGGGCTCCTGGTTCCCTTCCCTGGCAGGCGTGCGGCAGGCAACTCCTGTCCACAGGAACTCCTGTAGGAGCACAGCTTTTTTTCCTCATGGACCTCTGGGCAAGCGGTGATCCCTCAGGCTTCTTTGGGTGTGGTGCACCTTCAGCGGTGCGGGGTGCCAGTGAGCAGCTGGGATCCTGGTTCAGTTCCCGGGCAAGAGTGCGGTGGGTGGCTCCGGTCCACAGAAACTCCTGGTGGAGCATGGCTTTTTTTCTTCGGGGACTGCTGGGCAAACGGTGATCCCTGAGGCTTCTTGGGGAGTGATGGATGGTCCTTGTGTCCAGGAAGGAGGAGGTCAGAAGGCACAGTGGACTTGGAGAAGATTCTTATAGCTTTTGCACCTTTAGTGGTACGGGGTGCCAGTGAGCGGCCGGGTTCCTGGTTCCCTTCCTGGGCAAGCATGCAGCTGACTGCCCCTGTCCACAGGAACTCCTGGGGGAGCGTGTTTTTTTTCTTCCTGGAACTCCAGGCAAGTGGTGATCCCTGAGGCTTCTTGGGATGCGGTGGAAGGTCCTTGGGCCCGGACAGGAGCAGGTCCGAAGCCCCAGATGTCTTGGAGAACTTTTTTACGGCTTTTGCGCCTTTCGTGGTATGGGGTACCAGTGAGCAGTTGGGCTCCTGGTTCCCTTCCAGGGGAAGCGTGCAGCCTCTATCCACAGGAACTCCTGCAGGAACACGGCTTTTTTCTTCAGGAACCACTGGGCAACTGGTAATCCCTAAGGCTTCTTGGGGTGTGGTGGAGAGTCCTTTGATCTGGGCAGGAGCAGGTCCGAAGCCCCGGTGGGCATGGAGAAGTTCCATACAGCATTTGCACCTTTAGTGGTATGGGGTGCCAGTGAGCAGCCACGCCTCTGGTTCCCTTCCCAGGCAAGCGTGCAGCTGGGGGCCCCTGTCCACAGGAACTCGTGGAGGAGCACGGCCTTTTGTCTTCGAGGACTGCTGGGCAAGCGATGATCCCTGAGGCTTCTTGGGGTGCGGTGGAGGGTCATTTGATCTGGGCAGGAGCAGGTCTGTAGCCTCGGTGGGCTTGGAGAAGATCCTTATGGCTTTTGGGCCTTTAGCAGTACGGGGTGCCAGTGAGCAGCTGGGATCCTGGTTCAGTTCCTGGGCAAGAGTGCGGTGGGTGGCTCCGGTCCACAGAAACTCCTGGTGGAGCATGGCTTTTTTTCTTCGGGGACTGCCGAGCAAGCGGTGATCCCTGAGGCTTCTTGGGGAGTGGTGGATGGTCCTTGGGTCCAGGCAGGAGTAGGTCAGAAGACCCAGTGGTCTTGGAGAAGTTTCTTATATCTTTTGCACCTTTAGGTGTACGGGGTGCCAGTGAGTGGCCGGGCTACTGGTTCCCTTCCCAGGCAAGCGTGCGGTGGGCAGCCCCTGTCCACAGGAACTCCTGGGGGAGCGCTTTTTTTCTTTGAGGACCACCGGGCAAGTGGTAATCTCTGAGGCTTCTTGGGGTGCGGTGGAGGGTCCTTGAGTCTGGACAGTAGCAGGTTCGAAGCCCTGGTGAGCTTGGAGAAGTTCTTTACAGCTTTTGTGCCTTTAGCGGTATGGGGTGCCAGTGAGTGACCGGGCTTCTGGTTCCCTTCCCAGGCAAGCATGCGGTGGGCAGCCCCTGTCCACAGGAACTCCTGCAGAAGCGCAGCTTTTTTCCTTCATGGACCTCTGGGCAAGTGGTGATCCCTGAGGCTTCTTGGGGTGTGTTGGAGGGTCCTTGGGCCCAGAGAGGAGCAGGTCTGAAGCCCCGGTGGTCTTGGAGAACTTCCTTATGGCTTTTGCTCCTTTCATGATACGGGTGCCAGTGAGCGGCCAGGCTCCTGGTTCCCTTCCTAGGCAAGCGGGAAGCTCCTGTCCACAGGAACTCCTGTAGGAATGCAGCTTTTTTTCTTCATGGACCTCCGGGCAAGCGGTGATCCCTGAGGCTTCTTTGGGTGCGGTGGAGGGTCCTTGGGTCCAGACAGGAGCAGGTCCGAAGCCCCGGTGGGCTTGGAAAACTTCCTTATGGGTTTTCCTCCTTTAGTGGTTCAGGGTGCCAGTGAGCGGCCTGGCTCCTGGTTCCTTTCCTCGGCAAGCGTGCGGTGGGTGGACTTTGTCCACAGGAACTGAAGTAGGAGTGCATCTTTTTTTCTTCAGGGACCGCCGGGCAAGCAGTGATCCCTGAGGATTCTTGGGGTACGGTGGAGGGTTCTTTCAACCAGGCAGGAGCAGGTCCGAAGTCCTGGTGGACTTGGAGAGGTTCCTTGCAGCTTTTACGCCTTTAGAGGTACGGGGTGCCAGTGAGCAGCTGGGCTCCTGGTTTCCTTTCTGGGCAAGCATGTGGTGGGTGGCCCCTGTCCTCAGGAACTCCTGAAGGAACACGGCTTTTTTTTCTTTGGGGACTGCCAGAGAAGTGGTGATCACTGAGGCTTCTTGGGATGCGGTGTAGGGTCCTTGTGTCCAGGCAAGAGCAGGTCTGTGGCGCCGGTGGGCTTGGAGAAGTTCCTTCTGGCTTTTTCAACATTAGCGGTACGAGGTGCCAGTGGGTGGCTGGGCTCCTGGTTACCTTCCCAGTCAAGGATGTGGCAGGTGGCCCCTGTACACAGGAACACCCGGAGGAGCACAGCTTTTTTTCTTCTGGGACCGACAGATAAGCGGTGATCCAGGAGGTTTCTTGTGGTGCAGTGGAGGGTCATTGGGATCAGGCAGGATCTGGTCTGAAGCCTCAGTGGGCTTGGAGAAGTTCCTTCCGGCTTTTACGACTTTAGCAGTATGGGGTACTAGTTAGCGACCGCGCTCCTGGTTCCCTTCCCGGGGAAGCGTGCAGCGGGTCTCCCCTGTGCACAAGAACTACTGGAGGAGTGTGGCTTTTATTCTTTGGGGACTGCCGGGCAAGCACTGATCCCTGAGGCTTCTTGGGGTGTGTGGAGGGTCCTTGGGACTGGGTAGGAGCAGGTCTGAAGCTCTGTTGGGCTTGGAGAACTTCCGTATGAGTTTTGGGCCATTAGCGCTATGGGGTGCCAGTGAACAACTGGGCTCCTGGTTCCCTTCTGGGGCAAGCATGCGGTTGGCAGCCCCTGTCCACAGGAACTCCTGAAGGAACGTTGCTTTTTTATTTTGGGGACTGCTGGGCAAGTGGTGATCCCTGAGACTTCTTGGGGTGCAGTGGAGAGTACTTGGGTCTGGGCAGGAGCAGGTCAGAAGCCCTGGTGGGCATGCAGAAGTTCCATATGGCTTTTGCACCTTTAGTGGTATGGGGTGCCAGTGAGCGGCCACGCTTCTGGCTCCGTTCCCGGGCAAGCGTGTAGCTGGTGGCCCCAGTCCACTGGTACTCCTGGAGGAGCGCGGCTTTTTTTCTTTCATGATCGCCGGACAAGTGGTGATTCCCTCAGGCTGCTTGGGGTGCAGTGGAGGGTCCTTGGGTCCGGGCAGGAGTAGGTCCGAAGCCCCGGTGGGCTTGAAGAAGTTCCTTATGGCTTTTGAGACATTAGCGGTATGTGGTGCCAGTTAGTGGCTGGGCTCCTGGTTCCCTTCCCAGTCAAGCATGTGGCAGGTGGCCCTTGTCCACAGGAACACCCAGAGGAGCACGACTTTTTTCTTCTGGGACCAGCGGATAAGCGGTGATCCAAGAGGCTTCTTGTCATGCGGTGGAGGGTCCTTGGGTCTGGGCAGGAGCAGGTCCAAAGCCCCAGTGGGCTTGGAGAAATTCCTCACAGCTTCTGTGCCTTTAGTAGTATGGGGTGCCAGTGAGCAGCTGGGCTACTCGTTCCCTTCCCGGGCAAGTGTGCTGCTGGCGGCCCCTGTCCAGGGGAACTCCTGGAGGAGTGCGGCTTTTTTTCTTCGGGGACCGCAGGGCAAGCAGTGATCCCTGAGGCTTCATGGGTTGCATTGGAGGGTCCTTGGGACAGGGAAGAACAGGTCCAAATCCCCGCTGGGTTGGAGAAGTTCCTTACAGCTTTTGCACTTTTAGTGATATGGGATGCCAGTAAGTGGCAGGGCTCCTGGTTCCCTTCCCCGGCAAGCGTGTGGTGGGCAGAGCCTGACCAAAGGAACTCTTGGAGGAGTGCAGCGTTTTTTCTTTGGGACCACCGGGCAAACGGTGAACCCTTGAGGCTTCTTGCGGTGCGGTGGAGGGACCTTCGGTCTGGGCAGGAGAAGGTCCGAAGCACCAATGTTCTTGAAGATGTTCCTTATGGCTTTTGCACCTTAATGGTACAGTTTGCCAGTTATCACCCGGGCTCCTGGTTCCCTTCCTGGGCAACCATGCAGCAGGTGGCCCCTGTCCACAGGAACTCCTGGAGGAGCGCAGCTTTTTTCTTCAGGGACCAGTGGGCAAGCAGTGATCCCTGAGGCTTCTTGAGGTGTGGTGGAAGGTCCTTTGGTCTGGGCAGGAGCAGGTCTGAAGCCCCGGTGGGCTTAGAGAAGTTCCTTATGGCTTTTGAACCTTTAGTGCTACTGGGTGCCAGTGAGTGACCGGGCTACTGATTCCCTTCCCGAGCAAGCGTGCAGCGTGCGGCCCCTGTCCAGAGGAACTCCTGGAGGAGTGCGGCTTTTATTCTTCGGGGAACACCGGGCAAGCAGTGATCCCCGAGGCTTCTTGGGGTGCGGTGGAGGGTCCTTGGGACCAGGCAGGAGCAGGTCAGAATACCCGGTGTGCTTGTAGAAGTTCCTTATGGCTTTTGCACCTTTAGTGGTACGGGGTGCCAGTGTAGAACTGGTCTCCTGGTTCCCATCCTGGGCAAGCATGTGGTAGGTGGCTCCGGACCACAGGAACTCCTGGAGGAACACGGTTCTTTTTCTTCTGGGACCGCCCATCAAGCGGTGATCCCTGAGCCTTCTTGGGGTGTGGTGGGTGGTCCTTCGGTCCGGGTGTCAGAAGGTCAGAAGCCCCAGTGGGCTTGGGGAAGTTCCTTATGCCTTTTGCACCTGTGGCAGTATGGGGTGCCAGTGAGTGAATGGGCTCCTGATTCCCTTCCCAGACTAGCATGCAGTGGGCAGCCCCTCTCCACAGGAATTCCTGGAGGAGTGCGGCTTTTTTTCTTTGCTAAGCGCCGGATAAGAAGTAATCCCTGAGTCTTCTTGGGGTGCAGTGGAGGGTCCTTTGGTCTGGGCAGGAGCAGGTCTGAAGCCTCGGTAGGCTTGGAGAAGTTCCTTATGGCTTTTGCGCCTTTAGCGGTACGGGGTGCCAGTCAGCAGCTGGGATCCTGGTTCACTTCACAGGCAAGAGTGCGGTGGGCTGTTCCGGTCCACAGGAACTCCTGGTGCAGCGTGGCTTTTTTTCTTCGGGGACTGCTGGGCAAACGGTCATCCCTGAGGTTTCTTGTGGGGTGGTGGATGGTCCTTGGGTCCAGGCAGGAGCAGGTCAGGAGCCCCTGTGGTCTTGGAGAAGTTCCTTATAGCTTTTGCACCTTTAGCATTATGTGGTGCCAGTGAGCCACCGGACTCCTGGTTCCCTTCCCGAGCAAGCATGCGGTGGGTGGCCCCTATCTTTAGGAACTGCTGCAGGAACGTGGCTTTTTTTCTTTGGGGACCGCTGGGCAATTGGTAATCTCTGAGGCTTCTTGGGGTGCGATGGAGAGTCCTTTGATCTGGGTAGAAGCAGGTCCGAAGCCCTGATCGAGAAGGAGAAGTTCTATACAGCATTTGCACCTTTAGCTGTATGGGGTGCCAGTGAGTGACCACACTTCTGGTTCCCTTCCCAGGCAAGCATGCAGCTGGGGGCCCCTGTCCACAGGAACTCCTGGAGGAGCGCGGCTTTTTTTCTTCAGGGACAGCCGGGCAAGAGATGATCCCTGAGGCTTCTTAGGGTGTGGTGGAGGGTCCTTGGGTCCAGACAGGAGCAGGCCTGAAGCCCCGGTGGCCTTGGAGAAGTTCCTCAGAGCTTTTGCTCCTTTAGCGGTACAGGGTGCCAGTGAGCAGCGGGCTCCTGGTTCCCTTCCCAGGCAAGCATGCGGCGGGAAGCTCCTGTCCACAGGAACTCCTGTAGGAGTGCAGCTTTTTTTATTCATGGACCTCCGGGCAATCGGTGATCCCTCAGGCTTCTTTGTGTGTGGTGGAGGGTCCTTGGGTCCAGACAGGAGCAGGTCCGAAGCCCCAGTGGGTTGGAGAAGTTCCTTACAGCTTTTGAGCCTTTAGTGGTATGGGGTGCCAGTGAGTGTCCAGGCTCCTGGTTCCTTTCCTTGGCAACCTTGCGGTAGGTGGGTCCTGTCCACAGGACCATCTGGAGGAGTGTGCCTTTTTTTCTTTGGGCATCGCCGGATAAGCGGTGATCCCAGTGGCTTCTTGTGGTGCAGAGAAGGGTCCTTGGGTCCGGGCAGGAGCAGGTCTGAAGCCCTGGTGGGTTTGCAGCAGTTCCTTAGGCTTTTGTGCCTTTAGAGGTACGTGGTGAAAGTGAGCGACTGGGCTCCAGGTTCCCTTCATGAGCAAGTGTGCGGCAGGTGGCCCGTGTCCACAGGAACTCATTGAGAAGAGTGGCTTTTTTTCTTCGGAGACCGCTGGGTAAGTGGTAATCCTTGAGGCTTCTTGGGATGCGGTGGAGAGTCCTTTGATCTGGGCAGGAGCAGGTCCAAAGCCCTGGTGGGCATGGAGAAGTTCCTTATAGCTATTGCAGCTTTAGCGTTATGGGGTGCCAGTGAGCAGCCGGTCTCCTGGTTCCCTTCCCGGGCAAGCATGCAGCAGGCAGCCCCTATCCACAGGAACTCCTGCAGTAATGTGCCTTTTTATCTTCGTGGACCACCGGGCAAGAGATGATCCCTGAGGCTTCTTGGGGTGCAGTGGAGGGTCCTTTGGTCTGGGCAGGAGCAGGTCTGTAGCCTCGGCGGGTTTGAGAAGTTCCTTATGGCTTTTGTGCCTTCAGCGGTATGGGGTGCCAGTGAGCAGCTGGGATCCTGGTTCAGTTCCCGGGCAAGAGTGCGGTGGGTGGCTCCGGTCTACAGAAACTCCTGGTGGAGCATCGCTTTTTTTCTTTGGGGACTGCCGGGCAGACGGTGATCCCTGAGGCTTCTTGGGGAGTGGTGGATGGTCCTTGTGTCCAGGAAGGAGGAGGTCAGAAGGCCCAGTGGTCTTGGAGAAGATTCTAATAGCTTTTGCACTTTTAGTGGTACGGGGTGCCAGTGAGCGGCCGGGTTCCTGGTTTCCTTCCCGGGCAAGCATACAGCTGGTTGCCCCTGTCCACAGGAACTGCTGGGGGAGCGCTTTTTTTTTCTTTGGGGACCACCGGGCAAGTGGTGATCTCTGAGGCTTCTTGGGGTGTGGTGGAGGGTCCTTGGGTCTGGACAGTAGCAGGTTCGAAGCCCCTGTGAGCTTGGAGAAGTTCTTTACAACTTTTGCACCTTTTGCGGTACTGGGTGCCAATGAGTGACCGGGCGTCTGGTTCCCTTCCCAGGCAAGCACGCGGTGGGCAGCCCCTGTCCACAGGAACTCCTGCAAGAGTGCAGCTTTTGTTCTTCATGGAACTCTGGGCAAGTGCTGATCCCTGAGGCTTCTTGGGGTGTGCTGGAGGGTCCTTGGGCCCGGACAGGAGCAGGTCCGAAGCCCCGGTGGTCTTGGAGAACTTTTTTATGGCTTTTGCGCCTTTCGTGGTTCAAGGTGCCAGTGAGCAGCTGAGCTCCTGGTTCCCTTCCCGGGGAAGTGTGTGGCCCCTATCCACAGGAACTCCTGCAGGAACTTGGTTTTTTTCTTCAGGAAACACTGGGCAACTGGTAATCCCTAAGGCTTCTTGGGGTGTGGTGGAGAGTCCTTTGATCTGGGCAGGAGCAGGTCCGAAGCCCCGGTGGGCATGGAGAAGTTCCATACAGCATTTGCACCTTTAGTGGTACGGGGTGCCAGTGAGCAGCCATGCTCCTGGTTCCCTTCCCAGGCAAGCATGCAGCTGGGGGCCCCTGTCCACAGGAACTCTTGGAGGAGCACGGCTTTTTGTCTTCGAGGACCTCCGGGCAAGCGATGATCCCTGAGGCTTCTTGGGGTGCGATGGAGGGTCATTTGGTCTGGGCAGGAACAGGTCTGTAGCCTCGGTGGGCTTGGAGAAGTTCCTTATGGCTTTTGCGCCTTCAGCAGTATGGGGTGCCAGTGAGCAGCTGGGATCCTGGTTCAGTTCCTGGGCAAGAGTGCGGTGGGTGGCTCCGGTCCACAGAAACTCCTGGTGGAGCATGGCTTTTTTTCTTCGGGGACTGCCGAGCAAGCGGTGATCACTGAGGCTTCTTGGGGAGTGGTTGATGGTCCTTGGGTCCAGGCAGGATTAGGTCAGAAGACCCAGTATTCTTGGAGAAGTTTCTTATAGCTTTTGCACCTTTAGTCGTACGGGGTGGCAGTGAGTGGCCGGGCTCCTGGTTCCCTTTCCAGGCAAGCGTGCAGCGGGCAGCCCCTGTGCACAAGAACTCCTGGGGGAGCACTTTTTTTTTCTTTGGGACCACCGGGAAAGTGGTAATCTCTGAGGCTTCTTGGGGTGTGGTGTAGGGTCCTTGGGTCTGGACAGTAGCAGGTTCGAAGCCCCGGTGAGTTTGGAGAAGTTCTTTACAGCTTTTGCACCTTTAGCAGTACGGGGTGCCAGTGAGTGACCGGGCTTCTGGTTCCCCTCCCAGGCAAGCATGTGGTGGGCAGCCCCTGTCCACAGGAACTTCTGCAGGAGCGCAGATTTTTTTCTTCATGGACCTCTGGGCAAGTGGTGATCCCTGAGGCTTCTTGGGGTGTGGTGGAGGGTCCTTGGGCCCAGACAGGAGCAGGGCCGAAACCCCGGTGGTCTTGGAGAACTTCCCACGGCTTTTGTGCCTTCTGTGATACGGGTGCCAGTGATGGCCAGGCCCTGGTTCCTTCCTAGGCAAGAGGGCAGCTCCTGTCCACAGGAACTCCTGTAGGAATGCATCTTTTTTCTTCATGGACCTCCGGCAAGCGGTGATCCTCAGGCTTTTGGGTGCGGTGGAGGGTCCTTGGGTCCAGACAGGAGCAGGTCCGAAGCCCCGGTGGGCTTGGAAAACTTCCTTATGGCTTTTGCTCCTTTAGTGGTTCAGGGTGCCAGTGAGTGGCCTAGCTCCAGGTTCCCTTCCTGGGCAAGCGTGTGGTGGGTGGACTTTGTCCTCAGGAACTCCTGGAGGAACACGGCTTTTTTTCTTTGGGGACTGCCAGAGAAGCGGTGATCACTGAGGCTTCTTGGGATGCGGTGTAGGGTCCTTGTGTCCAGGCAAGAGCAGGTCCGTGGCTCCGGTGTGCTTGGAGAAGTTCCTTCTGGCTTTTGTGACATTAGTGGTACGGGTGCCAGTGAGTGGCCGGGCTCCTGGTTCCCTTTCCAGGCAAGCATGCAGCGGGCAGCCCCTCTCCACAGGAACTCCTGGGGGAGCACTTTTTTTTTCTTTGGGACCACCGGGCAAGTGGTAATCTCTGAGGCTTCTTGGGGTGTGGTGGAGGGTCCTTGGGTCTGGACAGTAGCAGGTTCGAAGCCCCGGTGAGTTTGGAGAAGTTCTTTACAGCTTTTGCGCTTTTAGCAGTACGGGGTACCAGTGAGCGACTGGGCTTCTGGGTCCCTTCCCAGGCAAGCATGTGGTGGGCAGTCCCTGTCCACAGGAACTCCTGCAGGAGCGCAGATTTTTTTCTTCATGGACCTCCGGGCAAGTGGTGATCCCTGAGGCTTCTTGGGGTGTGGTGGAGGGTCCTTGGGCCCAGACAGGAGCAGGGCTGAAGCCCCGGTGGTCTTGGAGAACTTCCTCACGGCTTTTGTGCCTTTCGTGATACGGGGTGCCAGTGAGCGGCCAGGCTCCTGGTTCCCTTCCTAGGCAAGAGGGCAGCTCCTGTCCACAGGAACTCCTGTAGGAATGCATCTTTTTTTCTTCATGGACCTCCGGGCAAGCGGTGATCCCTCAGGCTTCTTTGGGTGCGGTGGAGGGTCCTTGGGTCCAGACAGGAGCAGGTCCGAAGCCCCGGTGGGCTTGGAAAACTTCCTTATGGCTTTTGCTCCTTTAGTGGTTCAGGGTGCCAGTGAGTGGCCTGGCTCCAGGTTCCCTTCCTGGGCAAGCATGTGATGGGTGGACTTTGTCCTCAGGAACTCCTGGAGGAACACGGCTTTTTTTCTTTGGGGACTGCCAGAGAAGCGGTGATCACTGAGGCTTCTTGGGATGCGGTGTAGGGTCCTTGTGTCCAGGCAAGAGCAGGTCCATGGCTCCGGTGTGCTTGGAGAAGTTCCTTCTGGCTTTTGTGACATTAGTGGTACGGGGTGCCAGTGAGTGGCCGGGCTCCTGGTTCCCTTTCCAGGCAAGCATGCAGCGGGCAGCCCCTGTCCACAGGAACTCCTGGGGGAGCACTTTTTTTTTCTTTGGGACCACTGGGCAAGTGGTAATCTCTGAGGCTTCTTGGGGTGTGGTGGAGGGTCCTTGGGTCTGGACAGTAGCAGGTTCGAAGCCCCAGTGAGTTTGGAGAAGTTCTTTACAGCTTTTGCACCTTTAGCAGTACGGGGTAACAGTGAGCGACTGGGCTTCTGGTTCCCTTCCCAGGCAAGCATGTGGTGGGCAGCCCCTGTCCACAGGAACTCCTGCAGGAGCGCAGATTTTTTTCTTCATGGACCTCCGGGCAAGTGGTGATCCTTGAGGCTTCTTGGGGTGTGGTGGAGGGTCCTTGGGCCCAGACAGGAGCAGGGCCGAAGCCCCGGTGGTCTTGGAGAACTTCCTTACGGCTTTTGTGCCTTTCGTGATATGGGGTGCCAGCGAGCGGCCAGGATCCTGGTTCCCTTCCTAGGCAAGAGGGCAGCTCCTGTCCACAGGAACTCCTGTAAGAACGCAGCATTTTTTCTTCATGGACCTCTGGGCAAGCGGTGAACCCTCAGTGATTCCCTCAGGCTTCTTTGGGTGCGGTGGAGGGTCCTTGGGTCCAGACAGGAACAGGTCCGAAGCCCCGGTGGGCTTGGAAAACTTCCTTATGGCTTTTGCTCCTTTAGTGGTTCAGGGTGCCAGTGAGTGGCCTGGCTCCTGGTTCCCTTCCTGGGCAAGTGGGTGGTGGGTGGACTTTGTCCACAGGAACTGAAGGAGGAGCGCAGCTTTTTTTCTTCGGGGACCGCCGGGCAAGCAGTGATCCCTGAGGATTCTTGGGGTGCGGTGGAGGGTCCTTGCAACCAGGCAGGAACAGGTCCGAAGCCCCGGTGGACTTGGAGAGGTTCCTTACAGCTTTTACGCCTTTAGAGGCTGGGGTGCCAGTGAGCAGCTGGGCTTCTGGTTCCCTTCCGCAAGCGTGCGGGTTGCCCCTGTCCTCAGGAACTCCTGGAGGAACACAGCTTTTTTTTCTTTGGGGACTGCCAGAGAAGCGGTGATCACTGAGGCTTCTTGGGATGCGGTGTAGGGTCCTTGTGTCCAGGCAAGAGCAGGTCCGTGGCTCGTGGGCTTGAAGAAGTTCCTTCTGGCTTTTGCGACATTAGCGGTACGTGGTGCCAGTGAGCAGCTGGGCTCCTGGTTCCCTTCCCAGTCAAGCATGTGGTGGGTGGCCCCTGTCCACAGGAACACCTGGAGGAGCACGGATTTTATTCTTCAGGGACCGATGGATAAGTGGTGATCCAGGAGGCTTCTTGTGGTGCAGTGGAGGGTCCTTGGGATCAGGCAGGAGCTGGTCTGAAGCCTCAGTGGGCTTGGAGAAGTTCCTTCTGGCTTTTACGACTTTAGCAGTATGGGGTACTGGTTAACGACCATGCTCCTGGTTCCCTTCCCAGGGAAGCATGCAGCGGGTGTCCCCTGTGCACGAGATCTACTGGAGGAGTGTGGCTTTTATTCTTTGGGGACTGCCGGGCAAGCACTGATCCCTGAGGCTTCTTGGGGTGCGTGGAGGGTCCTTGGGACTGGGTAGGAGCAGGTCCAAAGCTCTGTTGCGCTTGGAGAACTTCCATACGAGTTTTGGGACATTAGCTTATGGGGTGGCAGGAACCACAGGGCTCCTGGTTCCTTCTGGGCAAGCAGGTTGGCAGCCCCTGTCCACAGGAACTCCTGGAGGAACGTGGCTTTTTACTTTGGGGACTGCTGGGCAAGTGGTGATCCCTGAGACTCTTGGGGTGCAGTGGAGAGTACTTGGGTCTGGGCAGGAGCAGGTCAGAAGCCCTGGTGGGCATGCAGAAGTTCCATATGGCTTTTGCACCTTTAGTGGTATGGGGTGCCAATGAGCGGCTACGCTTCTTGTTCCGTTCCCGGGCAAGCTTGCAGCTGGTGGCCCCTGTCCACTGGCACTCCTGGAGGAGTGTGGCTTTTTTTCTTTCGTGATCGCCGGACAAGTGGTGATTCCCTCAGGCTGCTTGGGGTGCGTGGAGGGTCCTTGGGTCCGGCAGGAGTAGGTCAAGCCCGGTGGGCTTGAAGAAGTTCCTTATGGCTTTTGAGACATTAGCGTATGTGGTGCCAGTTAGTGGCTGGGCTCCTGGTTCCCTTCCCAGTCAACTATGTGGCAGGTGGCCCTTGTCCACAGGAACACCCAGAGGAGCACGGCTTTTTTTCTTCGGGGACCAGCGGATAAGCGGTGATCCAAGAGGCTTCTTGTCGTGTGGTGGAGGATCCTTGGGTCTGGGCAGGAGCAGGTCCAAAGTCCTGGTGGGCTTGGAGAAATTCCTCACAGCTTTTGTGCCTTTAGTAGTATGGGGTGCCAGTGAGCAGCTGGGCTACTCGTTCCCTTCCTGGGTAAGCGTGCTGCGGGCGGCCCCTGTCCAGAGGAACTCCTGGAGGAGTGCGGCTTTTTTTCTTCGGGGACCGCAGGGCAAGCAGTGATCCCTGAGGCTTCTTGGGTTGTGTTGGAGGGTCCTTGGGATGGGAAGAGCAGGTCCAAAGTCATGGTGGGCTTGGAGAAGTTCCTTACAGCTTTTGCACTTTTAGTGATATGGGATGCCAGTAAGTGGCCGGCTCCTGGTTCCCTTCCCTGGCAAGCATGTGGCGGGAGGGCCTGACCAAAGAAACTCTTGGAGGAGTGCAGTGTTTTTTTTGGGACCACTGGGCAAGTGGTGAACCCTTGAGGCTTCTTGCTGCGTGTGGAGGGACCTTCGATCTGGGCAGGAGCAGGTCGGAACCCCTGGTGTTCTTGAAGATGTTCCTTATGGCTTTTGCACCTTAATGGTACGGTTTGCCAGTGATCACCTGGGCTCCTGGTTCCCTTCCTGGGCAACCATGCGGCAGGTGGCCCCTGTCCACAGGAACTCCTGGAGGAGCACAGCTTTTTTTCTTCAGGGACCGGTGGGCAAGCAGTGATCCCTGAGGCTTCTTGAGGTGTGGCAGAAGGTCCTTTGGTCTGGGCAGGAGCAGGTCTGAAGCCCCGGTGGGCTTGGAGAAGTTCCTTATGGCTTTTGAACCTTTAGTGCTACTGGGTGCCAGTGGTGGCCAGCTACTGATTCCCTTCCGGGTGAGCGTGCAGCATGCGGCCCCTGTCCAGAGGAACTCCTGGAGGAGTGCGCTTTATTTTTCGGGAACACCGGGCAAGCGGTGATCCCGAGGCTTTTGGGGTGTGGTGGAGGGTCCTTGGGACCGGCAGGAGCAGGTCAGAATACCCGTGTGCTTGAAGAAGTTCCTTATGGCTTTTGCACCTTTAGTAGTACGGGTGCCGGTGAAGAACTGGCTCCTGGTTCCCATCCTGGGCAAGCACGCGTAGGTGGCTCCGACTACAGGAACTCCTGGAGGAGCATGGATCTTTTCTTCTGGGACCGCCCTCAAGTGGTGATCCCTGAGCCTTCTTGGGTGTGGTGGTTGGTCCTTCGTGCGGTGTCAGAAGGTCAGAAGCCCCAGTGGGCTTGGAGAAGTTCCCTATGGCTTTTGCACCTTTGGCAGTACGGGTGCCAGTGAGCCGAATGGGCCCTGATTCCCTTCCCAGACAAGCGTGCGCGGCAGCCCCCTCCACAGGAATTCCTGGAGGAGCGCAACTTTTTCTTTGCTAAGCGCCGGATAAGCAGTAATCCCTGAGGCTTCTTGGGGTGCAGTGGAGGGTCCTTTGGTCTGGGCAGGAGCAGGTCTGAAGCCTCGGTGGGCTTGGAGAAGTTCCTTATGGCTTTTGCGCCTTTAGCGGTACGGGGTGCCAGTCAGCAGCTGGGATCCTGGTTCACTTCACAGGCAAGAGTGCGGTGGGCGGTTCCAGTCCACAGAAACTCCAGGTGCAGCGTGGCTTTTTTTCTTTGGGGACCGCTGGGCAAGTGGTAATCCCTGAGGCTTCTTGGGGTGCGATGGAGAGTCCTTTCATCTAGGTAAAAGCAGGTCTGAAGCCCCGATCGGGAAGAAGTTCTATACAGCCCTTGCACCTTTAGCTGTATGGGGTGCCAGTGAGTGACCACGCTCCTGGTTCCCTTCCCAGGCAAGCATGCAGCTGGGGTCCCCTGTCCACAGGAACTCCTGGAGGAGCGCGGTTTTTTTTCTTCAGGGACAGCTGAGCAAGCGATGATCCCTGAGGCTTCTTGGGGTGCGGTGGAGGGTCCTTAGGTCCAGACAGGAGCAGGCCCGAAGCCCCGGTGGCCTTGGAGAAGTTCCTCAGAGCTTTTGCACCTTTAGCTGTATGGGGTGCCAGTGAGTGACCACACTCCTGGTTGCCTTCCCAGGCAAGCATGCAGCTGGGGGCCCCTGTCCACAGGAACTCCTGGAGGAGCGCAGCTTTTTTTCTTCATGGACCTCCGGGCAATCTGTGATTCCTCAGGCTTCTTTGTGTGTGGTGGAGGGTCCTTGGGTCCGGACAGGAGCAGGTCTGAAGCCCCAGTGGATTGGAGAACTCCCTTATGGCTTTTGCACCTTTAGCGGTTCAGGGTGCCAGTGAGCGGCCTGGTTCCTGGTTCCTTCTTGGGCAAGCGTGCAGTGGCAGACCCTGTCCACAGGAACTGTTGGAGGAGTGCAGTTTTTTCTTCAGGGACCGCTGGGCAAGCAGTGATCCCTGAGGCTTTTTGGGGTGTGGTGGAGGATCCTTGCATCCAGGCAGGAGCAGGTCCGAAGCCCCGGTGGACTTGGAGAAGTTCCTTACAGCTTTTGCGCCTTTAGTGGTATGGGGTGCCAGTGAGCAGCTGGGCTCCTGGTTCCATTTCCAGGCAAGCATGCGGTGGGAGACCCCTGTCCTCAACACCTGCAGGAAGGCACCTTTTTTCCTTAGCGGAGTACCGGATAAGCGGTAATCCCTGAGGCTTCTTAGGGTGCAGTGGAGGGTCCTTTGTTCTGGGCAGGAACAGGTCTGAAGCCTCGGCGGGCTTGAAGAAGTTCCTTATGGCTTTTGCAGCTTTAGTGGTATGGGGTGCCATTGAGCAGCTGGGATCCTGGTTCACTTGCCGGGCAAGCAAGCGGTGGGCGGCTCCAGTCCACAGAACCTCCTGGTCGAGCGTGGCTTTTTTTCTTCGGGGACTGCTGAGCTAATGGTGATCCCTGAGGGTTCTTGGGGAGTGGTGGATGGTCCTTGGGTCCAGGCAGGAGCAGGTCAGAAGCCCCAGTGGTCTTGGAGAAGTTCCTTATAGCTTTTGCACCTTTAGTGGTACGGGGTGCCAATGAGCGGCTGGGCTCCTGGTTCCCTTCCCAGGCAAGCATGAAGCGGGCAGCCCCTGCCCACAGGAACTCCTGGAGGATCACATTTTTTTTTCTTCAGGGAACACCGGGCAAGTGGTGATCCCTGAGGCTTTGGGGTGCAGGAGGGTCCTGGTCTGACAGTAGCAGGTCCGAAGCCCTGGTGAGCTTGGAGAAGTTCCTTACAGCTTTTGTGCCTTTAGTGCTACGGGATGCCAGTGAGTGACAGGGCTCCTGTTCCCTCCGGGGCAAAGGGCCAGACCCTGTCCACAGGAACTCCTGGAGGAACACGCTTTTTTACTTCAGGGACTGCTGGGCAAGTGATGATCCGTGAGGCTCCTTGTGGTGCAGTGGAGAGTACTTGGGTCTGTGCAGGAGCAGATCAGAAGCCCTGGTAGGCATGCAGAAGTTCCATATGGCTTTTGCACCTTTAGTGGTATGGGGTGCTAGTGAGTGGCCGTGCTTCTGGTTCCCTTCCCGGGCAAGCATGCAGCTGGCAGCCCCTGTCCACAGGCACTCCTGGAGGAGCTTAGCTTTTTTTCTTTGGGGATCGCCAGACAAGCGGTGTTCCCTTAGGCATCTTGGGGTGTGGTGGAGGGTCCTTGGGTCTGGGCAGGAGTAGGTCTGAAGCCCCAGTGGGCTTGAAGAAGTTCCTTATGGCTTTTGCACCTTTAGTGGTATGGGGTGCCAGTGAGTGTCCAGGCTCCTGGTTCCTTTCCTCGGGCAACCTTGAGGTAGGCAGGTCCTGTCCACAGGACCATCTGGAGGAGCGTGCCTTTTTTTCTTTGGGTATCGCCAGATAAGCGGTGATCCCAGAGGCTTCTTGTGGTGCAGAGAAGGGTCCTTGGATCCAGGCAGGAGCAGGTCTGAAGCTCCTGGTGGGCTTGCAGCAGTTCCATGCAGCTTTGTGCCTTTAGTGGTACATGGTGCAAGTGAGCGACCGGGCTCCTTGTTCCCTTCACGAGCAAGTGTGCGGCAGGTGGCCCATGTCCCCAGGAACTCATTGAGAAGCTTGGCTTTTTTTCTTCAGAGACTGCTTGGCAAGTGGTAATCCTTGAGGCTTCTTGGGATGCGGTGGAGAGTCCTTTGATCAGGGCAGGAGCAGGTCCGAAGCCCCGGTGGGCATGGAGAAGTTCCTTATAGCTTTTGCACCTTTAGCGTTATGGGGTGCCAGTGAGCGGCCGGGCTCCTGGTTCCCTTCCTGGGCAAGCGTGCAGCAGGCAGCCACTATCCACAGGAACTCCTGCAGTAATGTGGCTTTTTTTCTTCGTGGACCACTGGGCAAGGGATGATCCCTGAGGCTTCTTGGTGTGCGGTGGAGGGTCCTTGGGTCCGGACAGGAGCAGGTCCGAAGTCCTGGTGGGCTTGGAGAAGTTCCTCACAGCTTTTGCGCCTTTAGCGATATGGGTTGCCAGTGAGCGGCCGGGCTCCTGGTTCCCTTCCCAGGCAGGCATGCGGCAGGCAACTCCTGTCCACAGGAACTCCTGTAGGAGCACAGCTTTTTTCCTCATGGGCCTCCGGGCAAGCGGTGATTCCTCTGGCTTTGGGTGTGGTGGAGGGTACTTGGGTCCGGACAGGAGCAGGTCTGAAGCCCCGTGGGTTGGAGAACTTCCTTATGGCTTTTGCACCTTTAGCGTTCAGGGTGCCAGTGAGCAGCTAGGCTCCTGGTTCCCTTCCTGGGCAAGATGCAGCGGCAATCCTGTCCTCAGGAATTCCTGCAGGAACGCAACTTTTTCTTCAGGGAGTGTCGGATAAGCGGTAATTCCTCAGGCTTCTTGGGGTGCAGTGGAGGGTCCTTTGTCTGGGAAGGAGCAGGTCTGTCGCCTCGGCAGGCTTGGAGCAGTTCCTATGGCTTTGCGCCTTCAGCGGTATGGGGTGCCAGTGAGCAGCTGGGATCCTGGTTCAGTTCCCGGGCAAGAGTGTGGTGGGTGGCTCCAGTCCACAGAAACTCCTGGTGGAGCATGGCTTTTTTTCTTCAGGGACTGCCGGGCAAACGGTGATCCCTGAGGCTTCTTGGGGAGTAGTGGATGATCCTTGTGTCCAGAAAGGAGGAGGTCAGAAGGCCCAGTGGTCTTGGAGAAGATTCTTATAGCGCTTGCACCTTTAGTGGTACGGGGTGCCAGTGAGTGGCCGGGTTCCTGGTTCCCTTCCCGGGCAAGCATGCAGCTGGCTGCCTCTGTCCACAGGAACTCCTGGGGAGCGCGTTTTTTTTCTTTGGGGACCACCGGGCAAGTGGTGATCTCTGAGGTTTCTTGTGGTGCGGTGGAGGGTCCTTGGGTCTGGACAGTAGCAGGTTCAAAGCCCCAGTGAGCTTGGAGAAGTTCTTTACAGCTTTTGCACCTTTAGTGGTATGGGGTGCCCGTGAGCAACAAGGTCTCTGGTTCCCTTCCCAGGCAAGCACGCAGTGGGCAGCCCCTGTCCACAGGAACTCCTGCAAGAGTACAGCTTTTGTTCTTCATGGAACTCCAGGCAAGTGGTGATCCCTGAGGCTTCTTAGGGTGCAGTGGAGGGTCCTTGGGCCCAGACAGGAGCAGGTCTGAAGCCCCGGTGGACTTGGAGAACTTTTTTATGGCTTTTGCACCTTTCGTGGTATGGGGTGCCAGTGAGCAGCTGGGCTCCTGGTTCCCTTCCCGGGGAAGCGTGCGGCCCCTATCCACAGGAACTCCTGCAGGAGCACGGCTTTTTTTCTTCAGGAACCACTGGGCAACTAGTAATCCCTATGGCTTCTTGGGGTGTGGTGGAGAGTTATTTGATCTGGGCAGGAGCAGGTCCGAAGCCCCGGTGGGCATGGAGAAGTTCCATACAGCATTTGCACCTTTAGTGGTACGGGGTGCCAGTGAACAGCCATGCTCCTGGTTCCCTTCCCTGGCAAGCATGCAGCTGGGGGCCCCTGTCCACAGGCACCACTGGAGGAGCTTAGCTTTTTTCCTTTGGGGATCGCCAGACAAGCGGTGATCCCTTAGGTATCTTGGGTTGTGGTGGAGGGTCCTTGGGTCCGGGCAAGAGTAGGTCCGAAGCCCCAGTGGGCGTGAAGAAGTTCCTTATGGCTTTTGTGCCTTTAGTGGTATGGGGTGCCAGTAAGTGTCCAGGCTCCTGGTTCCTTTCCTTGGTAACCTTGCGGTAGGTAGGTCCTGTCCACAGGACCATCTGGAGGAGCGTGCCTTTTTTTCTTTGGGCATCGCTGGATAAGCGGTGATCCCAGAGGCTTCTTGTGGTGCAGAGAAGGGTCCTTGGGTCCAGGCAGGAGCAGGTCTGAAGCCCTGGTGGGCTTGCGGTAGTTCCTTATGGCTTTTGTGCCTTTAGTGGTACGTGGTGCAAGTGAGCGACCAGGCTCCTGGTTCCCTTCACGAGCAAGTGTGCAGCAGGTGGCCCGTGTCCACAGGAACTCATTGAGAAGCTTGGCTTTTTCTTCAGACCGCTGGGTAAGTGGTAATCCTTGAGGCTTCTTGGGATGCGTGGAGAGTCCTTTGATCTGGGCAGGAGCATGTCCAAGCCCCGGGTTGGCATGGAGAAGTTCCTTATAGCTTTTGCACCTTTAGCTGCTATGGGGTGCCAGTGAGCAGCAGGGCTCCTGGTTCCCTCCCGGCAGCATGCAGCAGGCAGCCCTCATCCACAGGAACTCCTGCAGTAACGTGATTTTTATCTTCAGGGACCACCGGGCAAGGGATGATCCCTGAGGCTTCTTGGGGTGTGGTGGAGGGTCCTTGGGTCCAGACAGGAGCAGGTCTGAGGCCCCGGTGGGTTGGAGAACTTCCTTATGGCTTTTGTGCCTTTAGCTGTTCAGGGTGCCAGTGAGTGGCTGGGCTCCTGGTTCCCTTCCTGGGCAAGCATGCAGCAGGCAGATCCTGTCCTCAGGAATTCTTGCAGGAACGCAACATTTTTCTTCAGGGAGTGACGTATAAGCGGTAATTCCTCAGGCTTCTTGGGGTGCAGTGGAGGGTCCTTTGGTATGGGCAGGAGCTGGTGTGTAGCCTCGATGGGCTGGGAGAAGTTCCTTATGGCTTTTGCTGCTTCAGCAGTATGGGGTGCCAGTGAGCAGCTGGGATCCTGGTTCAGTACCCGGGCAAGAGTGCGGTGGGTGGCTCCGGTCCAAAGAAACTCCTGGTGGAGCATGGCTTTTCTTCGGGACTGCGGGCAAACGGTGATCCCTGAGGCTTCTTGGGAGTGGTGGATGATCCTGTGTCCAGGAAGGAGGAGGTCAGAAGGCCCAGTGGTCTTGGAGAAGATTCTATAGCTTTTGCACCTTTCATGGTATGGGTGCCAGTGAGCGGCCGGGTTCCTGGTTCCCTCCCGGGCAAGCATGCAGCTGGCTGCCCTGTCCACAGAAACTCCTGGGAGCGTGTTTTTATTCTTGGGACCACCGTGGCAGATCTCTGAGGCTTCTGTGGTGCGGTGGAGGGTCCCGGGTCTGACAGTAGCAGGTCTCTAAGCCCCAGTGAGCTTGGAGAAGTCTTCTTACAGCTTTTGCACCTTTAGTGGTACGGGTGCCAGTGAGCGACGGCTTCTGGTTCCCTTCCCAGGCAAGCACGCGGTGGGCAGCCCCTGTCCACAGGAACTCCTGCAAGAGTGCAGCTTTTGTTCTTCATGGAACCCCGGGCAAGTGGTGATTCCTGAGGTTTCTTGGGCTGCGGTGGAGGGTCCTTGGGCCCGGACAGGAGCAGGTCCGAAGCCCCGGTGGTCTTGGAGAACTTTTTTATGGCTTTTGCACCTTTCGTGGTATGGGGAGCCGGTGAGCAGCTGGGCTCCTGGTTCCCTTCCCGGGTAAGCATGCGTCCCTATCCACAGGAACTCCTGCAGGAACACGGCTTTTTCTTCAGGAACCACTGGGCAACTGGTAATCCCTAAGGCTTCTTGGGGTGTGTGGTGGAGAGTCCTTTGATCTGGGAAGAGCAGGTCCGAAGCCCCGTGGGCATGGAGAAGTTCCATACAGCATTTGCACCTTTAGTGGTATGGGGTGCCAGTGAGCAGCCATGCTCTTGGTTCCCTTTCCAGGCAAGCGTGCAGCTGGGGGCCCCTGTCCACAGGCACTCCTTGAGGAGCTTAGCTTTTTTCCTTTGGGGATCGCCAGACAAGCGGTGATCCCGCAGGCTTCTTTGTGTGTGGTGGAGGTTCCTTGGGTCCGGACAGGAGCAGGTCCGAAGCCCCAGTGGGTTGGAGAACTTCCTATGGCTTTTGCACCTTTAGCGTCCAGGGTGCCAGTGAGCGGCCGGGCTCTTGGTTCCCTTTAGGCAAGCGCGGTGGGAGACCCTGTCCACAGGAACTGCTGGAGGAGTGCAGCTTTTTTCTTCGGGACCGCTGGGCATGCAGTGATCCCTGAGGCTTTTGGATGCGGTGGAGGAACCTTGCATCCAGGCAGGAGCAGGTCCAAGCCCCGTGGACTTGGAGAAGTTCCTTACAGCTTTTGCGCTTTAGTGGTATGGGTGCCAGTGAGTGTCCAGGCTCCTGGTTCCTTTCTCGGCAACCTTGTGGTAGGTGGGTCCTGTCCACAGGACCATCTGGAGGAGCGTGCCTTTTTCTTGGTATCGCTGGATAAGCCGAGATCCCAGAGGCTTCTTGTGGTGCAGAGAAGGGTCCTTGGGTCCGGGCAGGATCAGGTCTGAAGCCCTGGTGGGCTTGCAGAAGTTCCTTACGGCTTTTGTGCATTTAGTGGTACGTGCTGCAAGTGAGCGACTGGGCCCTGGTTCCTTCACGAGCAAGTGTGTGCAGGTGGCCCATGTCCACAGGAACTCATTGAGAAGCGTGGCTTTTTTTCTTCGGAGATGGCTGAGCAAGTGGTAATCCTTGAGGCTCTTGGGATGCGTGAGAGTCCTTTGATCTGGGCAGGAGCAGGTCTGAAGCCCGGTGGGCATGGAGAAGTTCCTTATAGCTTTTGCACCTTTAGCGTTATGGGGTGCCAGTGAGCGGCCTGGGTCCTGGTTCCCTTCCCGAGCAAGCATGCAGCAGGCAGCCCCTATCCACAGGAACTCCTGCAGTAACGTGGCTTTTTATCCTCAGGGACCACCGGGCAAGGGATGATCCCTGAGGCTTCTTGGGGTGCAGTGGAGGGTCCTTGGGTCTGGGCAGGAGAAGGTCCAAAGCCCTGGTGGGCTTGGAGAAGTTCCTCACAGCTTTTGTGCCTTTAGCGATATGGGGTGCCAGTGAGCGGCCGGGCTCCTGGTTCCCTTCCCAGGCAGGCATGCGGCGGGCAACTCCTGTCCACAGGAACTCCTGTAGGAGCACAGCTTTGTTTCCTCATGGACCTCTGGGCAAGCAGTGATTCCTCAGGCTTCTTTGGGTGTGGTGGACGGTCCTTGGGTCCGTACAGGAGCAGGTCTGAAGCCCCGGTGGGTAGGAGAACTTCCTTATGGCTTTTGCGCCTTTAGTGGTTCAGGGTGCCAGTGAGTGGCTGGGCTCCTGGTTCCCTTCCTGGGCAAGAATGCAGAGGGCAAATCCTGTCCTCAGGAATTCCTGCAGGAACGCAACTTTTTTCTTCAGGGAGTGACGGATAAGCAGTAATTCCTCAGGCTTCTTGGGGTGCAGTGGAGGGTCCTTTGGTTTGGGCAGGAGCAGGTCTGTAGCCTCGGCAGGCTTGGAGAAGTTCCTTATGGCATTTGCGCCTCCAGCAGTATGGGGTGCCAGTGAGCAGCTGGGATCCTGGTTCATTTTCCGGGCAAGAGGCGTGGGTGGCTCCGTCCACAGAAACTCCTGGTGGAGCATGGCTTTTTTCCTTCGGGACTGCCGGTCAAACGGTGATCCCTGAGGCTTTTGGGAGTGGTGGATGGTCCTTTGTCCAGGAAGGAGGAGGTCAGAAGGCCCAGTGGTCTTGGAGAAGATTCTCATAGTTTTGCACCTTTAATGGTACGGGTGCCAGTGAGCTGCCAGGTTCCTGGTTCCCTTCTGAAGCATGCAGTTGGCTGTCCCTGTCCACAGGAACTCCTGGGGAGCGCTGCTTTGTTTCTTTGTGGACCACCGGGCAAGTGGTGATCTCTGAGGCTTCTTGGGTGCGTGGAGGGTCCTTGGGTCTGGACAGTAGCAGGTTCAAAGCCCTGGTGAGCTTGGAGAAGTTCTTTACAGCTTTCGCACCTTTAGTGGTACGGGGTGCCAATGTGCGACTGGGCTTCTGGTTCCCTTCCCAGGCAAGCATGCGGTGGGCAGCCCCTGTCCACAAGAACTCCTGCAAGAGTGCAGCTTTTGTTCCTCATGGAACTCCAGGCAAGTGGTGATCCCTGAGGCTTCTTGGTGTGCGGTGGAGGGTCCTTGGGCCCGGACAGGAGCAGGTCCGAATCCCCGGTGGTCTTGGAGAACTTTTTTACGGCTTTTGCGCCTTTCGTGGTAGGGGGTGCCAGTGAGCAGCTGGGCTCCTGGTTCCCTTCCCGGGGAAGCATGCGGCCCCTATCCACAGGAACTCCTGCAGGAACACGGATTTTTTTCTTCAGGAACCACTGGGCAACTGGTAATCCCTAAGGCTTCTTGGGGTGTGGTGGAGAGTCCTTTGATCTGGGCAGGAGCAGGTCCGAAGCCCCAGTGGGCATGGAGAAGTTCAATACAGCATTTGCACCTTTAGTGGTACGGGGTGCCAGTGAGCAGCCACACTCCTGGTTCCCTTCCCAGGCAAGTGTGCAGCTGGGGGCCCCTGTCCTCAGGAACTCATGGAGGAGCTTTTTGTCTTTGAGGACTGCCTAGCAAGCAATGCTCCCTTAGGCTACTGGGTGCGTGGAGGGTCATTTGGTCTGGGCAGGAGTAGGCTGTAGCCTCGGTGGGCTTGGAGATGGTCCTTATGGCTTTTGTGCCTTCAGCAGTATGGGGTGCCAGTGAGCAGCTGGGATCCTGGTTCAGATCCTGGGCAAGAGTGCAGGTGGGTGGCTCCGTCCACAGAAACTCATGGTGGAGCATGGCTTTTTTCTTCAGGGACTGCCGAGCAAGCGGTGATCCCTGAGGCTTCTTGAGGAGTGGTGGATGGTCCTTGGGTCCAGGAAGGAGTTGGTCAGAAGACCCAGTGGTCTTGGATAAGTTTCTTATAGCTTTTGCACCTTTAGTGGTACTGGGTGCCAGTGAGTGGCCGGGATCCTCGTTCCCTTTCCAGGCAAGCGTGCAGCGGGCAGCCCCTGTCCACAAGAACTCCTGGGGGAGCACTTCCTTTTCTTTGGGACCACCGGGCAAGTGGTAATCTCTGAGGCTTCTTGGGGTGTGGTGGAGGGTCCTTGGGTCTGGACAGTAGCAGGTTCGAAGCCCCAGTGAGTTTGGAGAAGTTCTTTACAGCTTTTGCACCTTTAGCAGTACGGGGTGCCAGTGAGCGACCGGGCTTCTGGTTCCCTTCCCTGGCAAGCATGTGGTGGGCAGCCCTATCCACAGGAACTCTTGCAGGAGCGCAGATTTTTTCTTCATGGACCTCCGGGCAAGTGGTGATCCCTGAGGCTTCTTGATGAGTGGTGGAGGGTCCTTGGGCCCAGACAGGAGCAGGACCGAACCCCGTGGTCTTGGAGAACTTCCTTCTGGCTTTTGTGCCTTTTGTGATACAGGGGTGCCAGTGAGCGGTCAGGCTCCTGGTTCCCTTCCTAGGCAAGAGGGCAGCTCCTGTCCACAGGAACTCCGGTAGGAATGCAGCTTTTTTCTTCATGGACCTCCGCAAGTGGTGATCCCTCAGGCTTTGGGTGCGTGGAGGGTCCTGGGTCCAGACAGAGCAGGTCCAAAGCCCCGTGGGCTTGGAAAACTTCCTTATGGCTTTTGCTCCTTTAGTGGTTCAGGGTGCCAGTGAGTGGCCTGGCTCCAGGTTCCTTCCTGGGCAAGTGTGGTGGGTGGACTTTGTCCCTCAGGAACTCCTGGAGGAACACGGCTTTTTTTCTTTGGGGACTGCCAGAGAAGCGGTGATCACTGAGGCTTCTTGGGATGCGGTGTAGGGTCCTTGTGTCCAGGCAAGAGCAGGTCTGTGGCTCCGGTGTGCTTGGAGAAGTTCCTTCTGGCTTTTGTGACATTAGTGGTACTGGGTGCCAGTGAGTGGCCGGGCTCCTGGTTCCCTTTCCAGGCAAGCATGCAGCGGGCAGCCCCTGTCCACAGGAACTCCTGGGGGAGCACTTTTTTTTTCTTTGGGACCACCAGGCAAGTGGTAATCTCTGAGGCTTCTTGGGGTGTGGTGGAGGGTCCTTGGGTCTGGACAGTAACAGGTTCGAAGCCCCGCTGAGTTTGGAGAAGTTCTTTACAGCTTTTACGCCTTTAGCAGTACGGGGTACCAGTGAGCACTCGGGCTTCTGGTTCCCTTCCCAGGCAAGCATGTGGTAGGCAGCCCTGTCCACAGGAACTCCTGCAAGAGCGCAGATTTTTCTTCATGGACCTCCGGGCAAGTGGTGATCCTTGAGGCTTCTTGGGTGTGGTGGAGGGTCCTTGGGCCCAGACAGGAGCAGGGCCGAAGCCCCGTGGTCTTGGAGAACTTTTTATGGCTTTGCACCTTTCGTGGTATGGGGTGCCAGTGAGCAGCTGGGCTCCTGGTTCCCTTCCTGGAAGCGCAGCCCCTATCCACAGGAACTCCTGCAGGAACACGGCTTTTTTCTTCAGCAACCACTGGGCAACTGGTAATCCCTTAGGCTCTTGGGGTGTGGTGGAGAGTTTTTGATCTGGGCAGGAGCAGGTCCGAAGCCCCGTGGGCATGGAGAAGTTCCATACAGCATTTGCACCTTTAGTGGTACGGGGTGCCAGTGAGCAGCCATGCTCCTGGTTCCCTTCCCAGGCAAGCATGCAGCTGGGGCCCCTGTCCACAGGAACTCCTGGAGGAGCTTAGCTTTTTTTTCTTGGGGATCGCCAGACAAGCGGTGATCCCTTAGGCATCTTGGGGTCTGTGGAGGTTCCTTGGGTCCGGGCAGGAGTAGGTCCGAACCCAGTGGTCTTGAAGAAGTTCCTTATGGCTTTTGTGCCTTTTGTGGTATGGGGTGCCAGTAAGTGTCCAGGCTCCTGGTTCCTTTCCTCGGCAACCTTGCGGTAGGCAGGTCCTGTCCACAGGACCATCTGGAGGAGCGTGCCTTTTTTTCTTTGGGCATCGCTGGATAAGCGGTGATCCCAGAGGCTTCTTGTGGTGCAGAGAAGGGTCCTTGGGTCCAGGCAGGAGCAGGTCTGAAGCCCTGGTGGGCTTGCGGTAGTTCCTTATGGCTTTTGTGCCTTTAGTGGTACGTGGTGCAAGTGAGCGACCGGGCTCCTGGTTCCCTTCACGAGCAAGTGTGCGGCAGGTGGCCCGTGTCCACAGGAACTCATTGAGAAGCTTGGCTTTTTTTCTTCGGAGACCGCTGGTCAAGTGATAATCCTTCAGGCTTGGGATGCGTGGAGAGTCCTTTGATCTGGGCAGGAGCATGTCCAAGCCCCGGGTTGGCATGGAGAAGTTCCTTATAGCTTTTGCACCTTTAGCTGCTATGGGTGCCAGTGAGCAGCAGGGCTCCTGGTTCCCTTCCTGGCAAGCATGCAGCAGGCAGCCCCATCCACAGGAACTCCTGCAGTAACATGACTTTATCTTCGGAGACCACTGGCAAGGGATGATCCCTGAGGCTTTGGGGTGTGGTGGAGGTCCTGGTCCGGACAGGAGCAGGTCTGAAGCCCCGGTGGATTGGAGAACTTACTTATGGCTTTTGTGCCTTTAGTGGTTAAGGGTGCCAGTGAGCGGCTGGACTCCTGGTTCCCTTCCTGGGCAAGCATGCAGCAGGCAGATCCTGTCCTCAGGAATTCTTGCAGGAATGCAACTTTTTTCTTCAGGGAGTGACATATAAGCGGTAATTCCTCAGGCTTCTTGCGGTGCAGTGGAAGGTCCTTTGGTCTGGGCAGGAGCTGGTATGTAGCCTCGACGGGCTAGGAGAAGTTCCTTATGGCTTTTGCGCCTTCAGCGGTAAGGGGTGCCAGTGAGCAGCTGGGATCCTGGTTCAGTTCCCGGGAAAGAGTCCGGTGGGTGGCTACGGTCCACAGAAACTCCTGGTGGAGCATGGCTTTTTTTCTTCGGGGACTGCCGGGCAAACGGTGATCCCTGAGGCTTCTTGGGGAGTGGTGGATGATCCTTGTGTCCAGGAAGGAGGAGGTCAGAAGGCCCAGTGGTCTTGGAGATGATTCTTATAGCTTTTGCACCTTTAGTGGTACGGGGTGCCAGTGAGCGGCTGGGTTCCTGGTTCCCTTCCCGGGCAAGCATGCAGCTGGCTGCCCCTGTCCACAGGAACTCCTGGGGGAGCGTGTTTTTTTTCTTTGGGGACCACCGGGTAAGTGGTGATCTCTAAGGCTTCTTGTGGTGCGGTGGAGGGTCCTTGGGTCTGGACAGTAGCAGGTTCGAATCCCCAGTGCGCTTGGAGAAGTTCTTTACAGCTTTTGCACCTTTAGCGGTACGGGGTGCCAGTGAGCGACCGGGCTTCTGGTTCCCTTCCCAGGCAAGCACGCGGTGGGCAGCCCCTGTCCACAGGAACTCCTGCAAGAGTGCAGCTTTTGTTCTTCATGGAACTCCGGGTAAGTGGTGATCCCTGAGGCTTCTTGGGGTGCGGTGGAGGGTCCTTGGGCCCGGACAGGAGCAGGTCCGAAGCCCCGGTGGTCTTGGAGAACTTTTTTATGACTTTTGCACCTTTCGTGGTAGGGGGAGCCGGTGAGCAGCTGGGCTCCTGGTTCCCTTCCCGGGTAAGCATGCGGCCCCTATCCACAGGAACTCCTGCAGGAACACGGCTTTTTTTCTTCAGGAACCACTGGGCAACTGGTAATCCCTAAGGCTTCTTGGGGAGTGGTGGAGAGTCCTTTTGATCTGGGCAAGAGTAGGTCCGAAGCCCCGGTGGGCATGGAGAAGTTCCATACAGCATTTGCACCTTTAGTGGTATGGGGTGCCAGTGAGCAGCCATGCTCCTGGTTCCCTTCCCAGGCAAGCGTGCAGCTGGGGGCCCCTGACCACAGGCACTCTTTGAGGAGCTTAGCTTTTTTCCTTTGGGGATCGCCAGACATACGGTGATCCCGCAGGCTTCTTTGTGTGTGGTGGAGGGTCCTTTGGGTCCGGACAGGAGCAGGTCCGATGCCCCAGTGTGTTGGAGAACTTCCTTCAGAGGAGCTGACTTTGATAAGATGGCCAACAGAGTTAAGCTAGCCCTGGCAAAAAGAAACACAGGTGAGGAGGTACAGGCAAAGTGGGCAAGCATTAAGGATACAATACTTGAAGCAACATCCCATTGTGTTAGACAGAAAAGGAAGTGCAAAAGAAGAAGGAAACCACTTTGGTTCTCAAATATAGTAGCAGAAAAGGTCAGAGCCAAAAGGCTGGCCTTCAGAAAATATAAGGGAACACAGCGGGATGAAGATAGGGAGGCATACCAAACTGCCCTAAGGGAAGCAGGTAAGGCAGTAAGGCAGGCAAAGTCCCAAACTGAGGAAACACTAGCACGAACAGTAAAAGAAGGTGACAAGACTTTCTATAGATACATTAGTGAAAGGAGAAAGTCCAGAGGGGGTATTGCTAAGCTTAATGGAGAAAAGGGAGCATGTGAGGAGGAGGACCCTGTAAAGGCATCTATCCTAAATAGATACTTTTGCTCAGTATTTACTGAAGAGAAGGTAGGGCAGGGCCCACAGCTCAGCATCATGGACACAGGGGGGAGGGAGGTGAGCATTACTCCCTCACAAAAGAAAGGGTCCTACAAGAGCTTGCTAAGCTCAGGGTGGATAAGGCAATGGGACCTGATGGCATACATCCCAGGGTACTTAAGGAGCTAAAGGAGGAACTAGCAGAGCCATTAGCAGAATTGTTTAGTGAGTCTCTGAGCACAGGAGAGGTCCCAGAAGACTGGAGAAAGGCTCATGTGATCCCACCCACAAGAGTGGTAGCAGGGAGGAGGCGGGAACTACAGACCGGGTCAGTCTTACCTCAGTAGTGGGCAAGATTATGGAGGCACCCTTAAGGAAAGGATAGTGCAACACCTGGAATCCATAGGGGCACAGGATCCAAGACAGCATGGGTTTACAAAGGAAGGTCCTGTCAAACTAATCTCATAGATTTCTTTGACTGGGTAACCAGAGTGGTGGACCAAGGGGAGCAGTTGATGTCGCTACCTTGACTTCAGCAAAGCTTTTGACACTGTTCCACATAGAAGATTGATAAATAAGCTAGGTAGGCTCGGTGGGTCAGAAGTTGGTCAACTGGGTGGCAAACTGGTTGACTGGCAGAAAACAGAGAGTGGTGGTAAATGGTATACAGTCAGAAGAGATGCAAGTCACAAGTGGGTACTCAGGGATCAGTCCTGGGGCCAGTCCTATTCAACATCTTCATTAGTGACCCGCAGATGGACTAGAGGGTAAGGCTTGTCTGTTTGCAGATGACACCAAGATCTGCAACAGAGTAGATAATCCAGATGGGGTGGGCAGAATGAGAAGAGATCTGGATAAACTAGCAGAATGGTCAGAAGAGGGCAACTGGGATTTAATGCAAAGAAGTGCAAAATCATGCACATAGGGAAGAGAAACCCTAGCCACTTATAGGCTGGGAGGGAGTTGCTAGCAGTCACAAAGGAAGAAAGAGACTTGGGCATCATCATCACTGATGACCTAAAATCATCCAAGCAGACCTCTAAAGCAGTAGGTAAGGCTAGGGGGTGTTAGGGTGTATTAGTAGGGGTATCCAAGTCGTAAGAGGGAGGTAATAATCCCTCTGTACAAGACATTGGTTAGGCCCCATCTGGAGTACTGCGCAGTATTGGAGGCCACACCTTCACAAGGACATTAACCAAATTGAGGCAGTCCAGAGAAGGGCAACCAAAATGGTGCAGGGACTGCATCAGAAGACATATAAGGACAGATTAACGGAGCTCAATATGTATACCCTTGAGCAAAGGAGGGAGAGAGTGATATGATCGAGACATTTAAACACCATGGGCATAAACAAGGTGAAAGAGTCTAACATGTTTAAATATAAGAAAAATAGCAGGACAAGAGGACACAGCATGAGATTAGAGGGAGGCCGATTAGGGGGAATGTGAGGAAATTCTTTTCACAGAAAGGGTGGTAGATGCATGGAATGGCTTACCACAAGAAGTGGTGGCTATGAATACAGTGCAGGGCTTCAAACAGGCATGGATAGGCATAAGGGAGCAATACAAATGACTATGAATAGATAGGTCACTGACAGAGCAAAGGCCGATGGCACATTTATAAGGTAGAAAAAGAAATGGGCAGACTGGATGGGCCTTGCGGTCCTTATCTGCCGTCAACTTCTATGTTTCTATGTTTCTATGTTTCTTATGGGTTTTGCACCTTTAGTGGTCCAGGGTGCCAGTGAGCGGCCGGGCTCCTGGTTCCCTTTTTGGGCAAGCGTGCGGTGGGCAGACCCTGTCCACAGGAACTGTTGGAGGAGTGCAGCACTTTTTCTTCGGGGACCGCGCATGCAGTGATCCCTGAGGCTTTTTGGAAGGTGGAGGATCCTTGCATCCAGGCAGGAGCAGGTCCGAAGCCCCGTGGACTTGGAGAAGTTCCTTACAGCTTTTGCACCTTTAGTGGTATGGGGTGCCAGTGAGTGTCCAGGCTCCTGATTCCTTTCCTCAGCAATCTTGCTGTAGGTGGGTCCTGTCCACAGGACCATCTGGAGGAGCGTGCCGTCTTTTCTTTGGGTATCGCCGGATAAGCGGTGATCCCAGAGGCTTCTTGTGGTGCAGAGAAGGGTCCTTGGGTCCAGGCAGGAGCAGGTCTGAAGCCCTGGTGGGCTTGCAGCAGTTCCTTACGGCTTTTGTGCCTTTAGTGGTACGTGCTGCAAGTGAGCGACTGGGCTCCTGGTTCTCTTCACGAGCAAGTGTGCGGCAGGTGGCCCATGTCCACAGGAACTCATTGAGAAGTGTGGCTTTTTTCTTCGGGCGACCGCTGAGCAAGTGGTATTCCTTGAGGCTTCTTGGGATGCGGTGGAGAGTCCTTTGATCTGGGCAGGAGCAGGTCTGAAGCCCCGGTGGGCATGGAGAAGTTCCTTATAGCTTTTGCACCTTTAGCGTTATGGGGTGCCAGTGAGCGGCCGGGGTCCTGGTTCCCTTCCCGAGCAAGCATGCAGCAGGCAGCCCCTATCCACAGGAACTCCTGCAGTAACGTGGCTTTTCATCCTCAAGGACCACCGGGCAAGGGATGATCCCTGAGGCTTCTTGGGGTGCATTGGAGGGTCCTGGGTCTGGGCAGGAGCAGGTCCAAAGCCCTGGTGGGCTTGGAGAAGTTCTCACAGCTTTGCGCCTTCAGCGATATGGGGTGCCAGTGAGCAGCCGGGCTCCTGTTCCTTCCCAGGCAGGCATGCGGCACGCAACTCCTGTCCACAGGAACTCCTGTAGGAGCACAGCTTTGTTTCCTCATGGACCTCTGGGCAAGCGGTGATTCCTCAGGCTTTGGTGTGTGGATGGTCCTTGGGTCCGACAGGAGCAGGTCTGAAGCCCCGTGGGTTGGAGAACTTCCTTAGTGGCTTTTGCACCTTTAGCGTTCAGGTGCCAGTGAGCATGGGCCCTGGGTTCCCTTCCTGGGCAAGAATGCAGGGGCAAATTCTGTCCTCAGGAATTCCTGCAGGAACGCAACTTTTTTCTTCAGGGAGGACGGATAACTGTAAATCCTCAGGCTTCTTGGGGTGCAGTGGAGGGTCCTTTGGTCTGGGCAGGAACAGGTCTGTAGCCTGGCAGGCTTGAGAAGTTCCTTTTGGCATTTGTGCCTCCAGCAGTATGGGGTGCCAGTGAGCAGCTGGGATCCTGGTTCAGTTCCCGGCAAGAGTGCGGTGGGTGGCTCCGGTCCACAGAAACTCCTGGTGGAGCATGGCTTTTTTTCTTCGGGGACTGCCGGGCAAACGGTGATCCCTGAGGCTTCTTGGGGAGTGGTGGATGGTCCTTGTGTCCAGGAAGGAGGAGGTCAGAAGGCCCAGTGGTCTTGGAGAAGATTCTCATAGTTTTTGCACCTTTAGTGGTACGGGGTGCCAGTGAGAGGCCAGGTACCTGGTTCCCTTCCTGGGCAAGCATGCAGTTGGCTGTCCCTGTCCTCAGGAACTCCTTGGGGAGCGCGTTTTTTGTTTCTTTGGGGACCACCGGGCAAGTGGTGATCTCTGAGGCTTCTTGGGGTGCAGTGGAGGGTCCTTGGGTCTGGGCAGTAGCAGGTTCAAAACCCTGGTGAGCTTGGAGAAGTTCTTTACAGCTTTCGCACCTTTAGCGGTACTGGGTGCCAATGAGCGACTGGGCTTCTGGTTCCCTTCCCAGGCAAGCATGCGGTGGGCAGCCCCTGTCCACAAGAACTCCTGCAAGAGTGCAGCTTTTGTTCCTCATGGAACTCCGGGCAAGTGGTGATCCCTGAGGCTTCTTGGGGTGCGGTGGAGGGTCCTTGGGCCTGGACAGGAGCAGGTCCGAATCCTCGGTGGTCTTGGAGAACTTTTACGGCTTTTGCCTTCTGTGGTAGGGGTGCCAATGAGCAGCTGGGCTCCTGGTTCCTTCCTGGGTAGCGTATGCCCCTATCCACAGGAACTCCTGCAGGAACACGGCTTTTTCTTTAGGAACCACTGGGCAACTGTAATCCCTAAGGCTTCTTGGGGTGGGTGGAGAGTCCTTTGATCTGGGCAGGAGCAGGTCCGAAGCCCCAGTGGGCATGGAGAAGTTCCATACAGCATTTGCACCTTTAGTGGTAGTGGGTGCCAGTGAGCAGCCACGCCCTGGTTCCCTCCCAGGCAAGTGTGCAGCTGGGGGCCCTGTCCTCAGGAACTCATGGTGGAGCTTTTGTCTCGAGGACTGCCTAGCAAGCAATGATCCCTGAAGTTCTTTAAAAGTGGTGGAGGGACATTTGGTCTGGGCAGGAGCAGGTCTGTAGCCCTCGGTGGGCTTGGAGATGGTCCTTATGGCTTTTGTGCCTTCAGCAGTATGGGGTACCAGTGAGCAGCTGGGATCCTGGTTCAGATCCTGGGCAAGAGTGCGGTGGGTGGCTCTGGTCCACAGAAACTCATGGTGGAGCTTGGATTTTTTTCTTCAGGGTCTGCCGAGCAAGCGGTGATCCCTGAGGCTTCTTGAGGAGTTGTGGATGGTCCATGGGTCCAGGAAGGAGTTGGTCAGAAGACCCAGTGGTCTTGGAGAAGTTTCTTATAGCTTTTGCACCTTTAGTGGTATGGGGTGCCCGTGAGTGGCCGGGCTCCTGGTTCCCTTTCCAGGCAAGCATGCAGCGGGCAGCAACTGTCCACAGGAACTCCTGGGGGAGCACTTTTTTTTTCTTTGGGACCACCGGGCAAGTGGTAATCTCTGAGGCTTCTTGGGGTGTGGTGGAGGGTCCTTGGGTCTGGACAGTAGCAGGTTTGAAGCCCCGGTGAGTTTGGAGAAGTTCTTTACAGCTTTTGTGCCTTTAGCAGTACGGGGTACCAGTGAGCGACCTGGGTTCTGGTTCCCTTCCCAGGCAAGCATGTGGTAGGCAGCCCCTGTCCACAGGAACTCCTGCAGGAGCGCAGATTTTTTTCTTCATGGACCTCCGGGCAAGTGGTGATCCTTGAGGCTTCTTGGGGTGTGGTGGAGGGTCCTTGGGCCCAGACAGGAGCAGGGCCGAAGCCCCGGTGGTCTTGGAGAACTTTTTACGGCTTTTGCACCTTCAGGTATCGGGTGCCAGTGAGCAGCTGGGCTCCTGGTTCCTTCCGGGAAGCGTAGTGCCCTATCCACAGGAACTCCTGCAGTAACACGGCTTTTTACTTCAGGATCCACTGGGCAACTGGTAATCCCTAAGGCTTCTTGGGGTGTGGTGGAGAGTTATTTGATCTGGGCAGGAGCAGGTCCAAAGCCCCGTGGGCATGGAGAAGTTCCATTCAGCATTTGCACCTTTAGTGGTACGGGTGCCAGTGAGCAGCCATGCTCCTGGTTCCCTTCCCAGGCAAGCTGCAGCTGGAGGCCACTGTCCAGAGGCACACCTGGAGGAGCTTAGCTTTTTCCTTTGGGGATCACCAGACAGCGGTGATCCCTTAGGCATCTTGGGGTCTGGTGGAGGGACCTTGGGTCCGGGCAGGAGTAGTCTGAAGCCCCAGTGGTCTTGAAGAAGTTCCTTATGGCTTTTGTGCCTTTAGTGGTATGGGGTGCCAGTAAGTGTCCAGGCTCCTGGTTCCTTTCTCGGCAACCTTAGTGTAGGCAGGTCCTGTCCACAGGACCATCTGGAGGAGCGTGTTTTTTCTTTGGGCATCGCTGGATAAGCGGTGATCCCAGAGGCTTCTTGTGGTGCAGAGAAGGGTCCTTGGGTCCAGGCAGGAGCAGGTCTGAAGCCCTGGTGGGCTTGCGGTAGTTACTTATGGCTTTTGTGCCTTTAGTGGTACGTGGTGGAAGTGAGCGACCGGGCTCCTGGTTCCCTTCACGAGCAAGTGTGCGGCAGGTGGCCTGCGTCCACAGGAACTCATTGAGAAGAGTGGCTTTTTTTCTTCGGAGACCGCTGGGCAAGTGGTAATCCTTGAGGCTTCTTGGGATGCGGTGGAGAGTCCTTTGATCTGGGCAGGAGCAGGTCCGAAGCCCCGGTTGGCAAGGAGAAGTTCCTTATAACTTTTGCACCTTTAGCGTTATGGGGTGCCAGTGAGCAGCAGGGCTCCTGGTTCCCTTCCTGGGCAAGCATGCAGCAGGCAGCCCCTATCCACAGGAACTCCTGCAGTAACGTGACTTTTTATCTTCGGGGACCACCGGGCAAGGGATGATCCCTGAGGCTTCTTGGGGTGTGGTGGAGGGTCCTTGGGTCCGGACAGGAGCAGGTCTGAAGCCCCGGTGGATTGGAGAACTTCCTTATGGCTTTTGTGCCTTTAGCGGTTCAGGGTGCCAGTGAGCAGCTGGGCTCCTGGTTCCCTTCCTGGGCAAGCATGCAGCAGGCAGATCCTGTCCTCAGGAATTCTTGCAGGAACACAACTTTTTTCTTCAGGGAGTGACGTATAAGCGGTAATTCCTCAGGCTTCTTGGGGTGCAGTGGAGGGTCCTTTGGTCTGGGCAGGAGCTGGTATGTAGCCTCAACGGGCTTGGAGAAGTTACTTATGGCTTTTGCACCTTCAGCGGTATGGGGTGCCAGTGAGCAGCTGGGATCCTGGTTCAGTTCCCGGGCAAGAGTGCGGTGGGTGGCTCCGGTCCACAGAAACACCTGGTGGAGCATGGCTTTTTTTCTTCAGGGACTGCTGGCAAACGGTGATCCCTGAGGCTTTTGGGAGTGGTGGATGATCCTTGTGTCCAGGAAGGAGGAGGTCAGAAGGCCCAGTGGTCTTGGAGAAGATTCTATAGCTTTTGCACCTTTAGTGGTACGGGTGCCAGTGAGCGGCTGGGTTCCTGTTCCCTCCCGGCAAGCATGCAGCTGGCTGCCCCTGTCCACAGGAACTCCTGGGGAGCGTGTTTTTTTTCTTTGGGGACCACCGGGTAAGTGGTGATCTCTGAGGCTTCTTGTGGTGCGGTGGAGGGTCCTTGGGTCTGGACAGTAGCAGGTTCGAAGCCCCAGTGAGCTTGGAGAAGTTCTTTACAGCTTTTGCACCTTTAGCGGTACGGGGTGCCAGTGAGCAGCCACGCTCCTGGTTCCCTTCCCAGGCAAGTGTGCAGCTGGGGGCCCCTGTCCTCAGGAACTCATGGTGGAGCTTATTGTCTTCGAGGACTGCCTAGCAAGCAATGATCCCTGAGGCTTCTTGGGGAGCGGTGGAGGGACATTTGGTCTGGGCAGGAGCAGGTCTGTAGCCTCGGTGGGCTTGGAGATGGTCCTTATGGCTTTTGTGCCTTCAGCAGTATGGGGTGCCAGTGAGCAGCTGGGATCCTGGTTCAGATCCTGGGCAAGAGTGCAGTGGGTGGCTCTGGTCCACAGAAACTCATGGTGGAGCTTGGCTTTTTTTCTTCAGGGACTGCCGAGCAAGCGGTGATCCCTGAGGCTTCTTGAGGAGTGGTGGATGGTCCTTGGGTCCAGGAAGGAGTTGGTCAGAAGACCCAGTGGTCTTGGAGAAGTTTCTTATAGCTTTTGCACCTTTAGTGGTATGGGGTGCCAGTAAGTGTCCAGGCTCCTGGTTCCTTTCCTCGGCAACCTTGCGGTAGGCAGGTCCTGTCCACAGGACCATCTGGAGGAGCGTGCGTTTTTTTCTTTGGGCATCGCCGGATAAGCGGTGATCCCAGAGGCTTCTTGTGGTGCAGAGAAGGGTCCTTGGGTCCAGGCAGGAGCAGGTCTGAAGCCCTGGTGGGCTGCAGTAGTTACTATGGCTTTTGTGCCTTTAGTGGTACGTGGTGCAAGTGAGCGACCGGGCTCCTGGTTCCCTTCACGAGCAAGTGTGCGGCAGGTGGTCCGCGTCCACAGGAACTCATTGAGAAGCTTGGCTTTTTTTCTTCGGAGACCGATGGGCAAGTGGTAATCCTTGAGGCTTCTTGGGATGCGGTGGAGAGTCCTTTGATCTGGGCAGGAGCAGGTCTGAAGCCCCGGTTGGCAAGGAGAAGTTCCTTATAACTTTTGCACCTTTAGCGTTATGGGGTGCCAGTGAGCAGCAGGGCTCCTGGTTCCCTTCCTGGGCAAGCATGCAGCAGGCAGCCCCTATCCACAGGAACTCCTGCAGTAACGTGACTTTTTATCTTCGGGGACCACCGGGCAAGGGATGATCCCTGAGGCTTCTTGGGGTGTGGTGGAGGGTCCTTGGGTCCGGACAGGAGCAGGTCTGAAGCCCCGGTGGATTGGAGAACTTCCTTATGGCTTTTGCGCCTTTAGCGGTTCAGGGTGCCAGTGAGCAGCTGGGCTCCTGGTTCCCTTCCTGGGCAAGCATGCAGCAGGCAGATCCTGTCCTCAGGAATTCTTGCAGGAACACAACTTTTTTCTTCAGGGAGTGACGTATAAGCGGTAATTCCTCAGGCTTCTTGGGGTGCAGTGGAGGGTCCTTTGGTCTGGGCAGGAGCTGGTATGTAGCCTCGACGGGCTTGGAGAAGTTACTTATGGCTTTTGCACCTTCAGCGGTGTGGGGTGCCAGTGAGCAGCTGGGATCCTGGTTCAGTTCCCGGGCAAGAGTGCGGTGGGTGGCTCCGGTCCACAGAAACACCTGGTGGAGCATGGCTTTTTTTCTTCAGGGACTGCCGGGCAAACGGTGATCCCTGAGGCTTCTTGGGGAGTGGTGGATGATCCTTGTGTCCAGGAAGGAGGAGGTCAGAAGGCCCAGTGGTCTTGGAGAAGATTCTTATAGCTTTTGCACCTTTAGTGGTACGGGGTGCCAGTGAGCGGCTGGGTTCCTGGTTCCCTTCCCGGGCAAGCATGCAGCTGGCTGCCCCTGTCCACAGGAACTCCTGGGGGAGCGTGTTTTTTCTTTGGGGACCACTGGTAAGTGATCTCTGAGGCTTCTTGTAGCGGTGGAGGGTCCTTGGGTCTGGACAGTAGCAGGTTCAAGCCCCAGTGAGCTTGGAGAAGTTCTTTACAGCTTTTGCACCTTTAGCGGTACGGGGTGCCAGTGAGCAGCCACGCTCCTGGTTCCCTTCCCAGGCAAGTGTGCAGCTGGGGGCCCCTGTCCTCAGAAACTCATGGTGGAGCTTATTGTCTTCGAGGACTTCCTAGCAAGCAATGATCCCTGAGGCTTCTTGGGGTGCGGTGGAGGGACATTTGGTCTGGGCAGGAGCAGGTCTGTAGCCTTGGTGGGCTTGGAGATGGTCCTTATGGCTTTTGTGCCTTCAGCAGTATGGGGTGCCAGTGAGCAGCTGGGATCCTGGTTCAGATCCTGGGCAAGAGTGCAGTGGGTGGCTCTGGTCCACAGAAACTCATGGTGGAGCTTGGCTTTTTTTCTTCAGGGACTGCCGAGCAAGCGGTGATCCCTGAGGCTTCTTGAGGAGTGGTGGATGGTCCTTGGGTCCAGGAAGGAGTTGGTCAGAAGACCCAGTGGTCTTGGAGAAGTTTCTATAGCTTTTGCACCTTTAGTGGTATGGGTGCCAGTGAGTGGCGGGCTCCTGGTTCCCTTCCAGGCAAGCAAGCAGCAGGCAGCCCCTGTCCACAGGAACCCTGGGGAGCACTTTTTTCTTTGGGACCACCGGCAAGTGGTAATCTCTGAGGCTTTGGGTGTGGTGAGGGTCCTTGGGTCTGACAGTAGCAGGTTTGAAGCCCCGTGAGTTTGGAGAAGTTCTTACAGCTTTTCCGCCTTTAGCAGATGGGTACCAGTGAGCGACCGGGTTCTGGTTCCCTCCCAGGCAAGCATGTGGTAGGCAGCCCTGTCCACAGGAACTCCTGCAGGAGCGCAGATTTTTTTCTTCATGGACCTCCGGGCAAGTGGTGATCCTTGAGGCTTCTTGGGGTGTGGTGGAGGGTCCTTGGGCCCAGACAGGAGCATGGCCGAAGCCCCGGTGGTCTTGGGGAACTTTTTTATGGCTTTTCCACCTTTCGTGGTACGGGGTGCCAGTGAGCAGCTGGGCTCCTGGTTCCCTTCCCGGGGAAGCATGCGGCCCCTATCCACAGGAACTCCTGCAGGAACACGGCTTTTTTTCTTCAGGATCCACTGGGCAACTGGTAATCCCTAAGGCTTCTTGGGGTGTGGTGGAGAGTTATTTGATCTGGGCAGGAGCAGGTCCGAAGCCCCGGTGGGCATGGAGAAGTTCCATACAGCATTTGCACCTTTAGTGGTACGGGGTGCCAGTGAGCAGCCATGCTCCTGGTTCCCTTCCCAGACAAGCACGCGGTGGGCTGCCCCTGTCCACAGGAACTCCTGAAAGAGTGCTGCTTTTGTTCTTCATGGAACTCCGGGCAAGTGGTGATCCCTGAGGCTTCTTGGGGTGTGGTGGAGGGTCCTTGGGCCCGGACAGGAGCAGGTCCGAAGCCCCGATGGTCTTGGAGAACTTTTTTATGGCTTTTGCACCTTTCGTGGTATGGGGAGCCGGTGAGCAGCTGGGCCCCTGGTTCCCTTCCCGGGTAAGCATGCGGCCCCTATCCACAGGAACTCCTGCAGGAACACGGCTTTTTTTCTTCAGGAACCACTGGGCAACTGGTAATCCCTAAGGCTTCTTGGGGTGTGGTGGAGAGTCCTTTGATCTGGGCAAGAGCAGGTCCGAAGCCCCGGTGGGCATGGAGAAGTTCCATACAGCATTTGCACCTTTAGTGGTACATGGTGCCAGTGAGCAGCCATGCTCCTGGTTCCCTTCCCAGGCAAGCGTGCAGCTGGGTACCCCTGTCCACAGGCACTCCTTGAGGAGCTTAGCTTTTTTCCCTTGGGGATCGCCAGACAAGCGGTGATCCCGCAGACTTCTTTGTGTGTGGTGGAGGGTCCTTGGGTCCGGACAGGAGCAGGTCCGAAGCCCCAGTGGGTTGGAGAACTTCCTTATGGCTTTTGCACCTTTAGTGGTCCAGGGTGCCAGTGAGTGGCCGGGCTCCTGGTTCCCTTTTTGGGCAAGCGTTTGGTGGGCAGACCCTGTCCACAGGAACTGTTGGAGGAGTGCAGCTCTTTTTCATCGGGGACCGCTGGGCATGCAGTGATCCCTGAGGCTTTTTGGGGTGGGGTGGAGGATCCTTGCATCCAGGCAGGAGCAGGTCCGAAGCCCCGGTGGACTTGGAGAAGTTCCTTACAGCTTTTGCACCTTTATTGGTATGGGGTGCCAGTGAGTGTCCAGGCTCCTGGTTCCTTTCCTCAGCAATCTTGAGGTAGGTGGGTCCTGTCCACAGGACCATCTGGAGGAGCGTGCCTTTTTTTCTTTGGGTATCGCCGGATAAGCGGTGATCCCAGAGGCTTCTTTTGGTGCAGAGAAGGGTCCTGGTCCGGCAGGAGCAGGTCTGAAGCCCTGGTGGGCTTGCAGCAGTTCCTTACGGCTTTTGTGCCTTTAGTGGTACGTGCTGCAAGTGAGCGACTGGGCTTCTGGTTCCCTTCACGAGCAATTGTGCGGCAGGAGGCCCATGTCCACAGGAACTCATTGAGAAGTGTGGCTTTTTTTCTTCGGAGACCGCTGAGCAAGTGGTAATCCTTGAGGCTTCTTGGGATGCGGTGGAGAGTCCTTTAATCTGGGCAGGAGCAGGTCTGAAGCCCCGGTGGGCATGGAGAAGTTCCTTATAGCTTTTGCACCTTTAGCGTTATGGGGTGCCAGTGAGCGGCCGGGGTCCTGGTTCCCTTCCCGAGCAAGCATGCAGCAGGCAGCCCCTATCCACAGGAACTCCTGCAGTAACGTGGCTTTTTATCCTCAGGGACCACCGGGCAAGGGATGATCCCTGAGGCTTCTTGGGGTGCAGTGGAGGGTCCTTGGGTCCGGGCAGGAGAAGGTCCAAAGCCCTGGTGGGCTTGGAGAAGTTCCTCAGCTTTTGGCGCCTTTAGCGATATGGGGTGCCAGTGAGTGGCCGGGCTCCTGGTTCCTTCCCAGGCAGGCATGCGGCGGGGCAACTCCTGTCCACAGGAACTCCTGTAGGAGCACAGCTTTGTTTCCTCATGGACCTCTGGGCAAGCGGTGATTCCTCAGGCTTCTTTGGGTGTGGTGGACGGTCCTTGGGTCCGGACAGGAGCAGGTCTGAAGCCCCGGTGGGTTGGAGAACTTCCTTATGGCTTTTGCGCCTTTAGCGGTTCAGGGTGCCAGTGAGCGACTGGGCTCCTGGTTCCCTTCCTGGGCAAGAATGCAGCGGGCAAATCCTGTCCTCAGGAATTCCTGCAGGAACGCAACTTTTTTCTTCAGGGAGTGACGGATAAGCGGTAATTCCTCAGGCTTCTTGGGGTGCAGTGGAGGGTCCTTTGGTCTGGGCAGGAGCAGGTCTGTAACCTCGGCAGGCTTGGAGAAGTTCCTTATGGCATTTGTGCCTCCAGCAGTATGGGGTGCCAGTGAGCAGCAGGGATCCTGGTTCATTTCCCGGGCAAGAGTGCGGTGGGTGGCTCCGTCCACAGAAACTCCTGGTGGAGCATGGCTTTTTTTCTTCGGGAACTGCCGTGCAAACGGTGATCCCTGAGGCTTCTTGGGGAGTGGTGGATGGTCCTTGTGTCCGGGAAGGAGGAGGTCAGAAGACCCAGTGGTCTTGGAGAAGATTCTCATAGTTTTTGCACCTTTAGTGGTACGGGGTGCCAGTGAGTGGCCAGGTTCCTGGTTCCCTTCCTGGGCAAGCATGCAGTTGGCTGTCCCTGTCCACAGGAACTCCTTGGGGAGCGCGTTTTTTGTTTCTTTGGGGACCACCGGGCAAGTGGTGATCTCTGAGGCTTCTTGGGGTGCGGTGGAGGGTCCTTGGGTCTGGGCAGTAGCATTTTCAAAACCCTGGTGAGCTTGGAGAAGTTCTTTACAGCTTTACACCTTTTAGCGGTACGCTGTGCCAATGAGCGACTGGGCTTGGTTCCTTCCCAGGCAAGCATGCGGGCAGCCCCTGTCCACAAGAACTCCTGCAAGAGTGCAGCTTTTGTTCCTCATGGAACTCCGGCAAGTGGTGATCCCTGAGGCTCTTGGGTGGGGAGGGTCCCTGGGCCTGGACAGGAGCAGGTCCGAATCCCCGTGGTCTTGGAGAACTTTTTACGGCTTTTGCGCCTTTCATGGTGGGGGTGCCAGTGAGCAGCTGGCTCCTGGTTCCCTTCCGGGAAGCATGCGCCCCTATCCACAGGAACTCCTGCAGGAACACGGCTTTTTTCTTCAGGAACCACTGGGCAACTGGTAATCCCTAAGGCTTCTTGGGGTGTGGTGGAGAGTCCTTTGATCTGGGCAGGAGCAGGTCCAAGCCCGTGGCATGGAGAAGTTCCATACAGCATTTGCACCTTTAGTGGTACGGGTGCCAGTGAGCAGCCACGCCTCCGGTTCCCTTCCCAGGCAAGTGTGCAGCTGGGGCCCCTGTCCTCAGGAACTCATGGAGGAGCTTTTTGTCTTCGAGGACTGCCTAGCAAGCAATGATCCCTGAGGCTTCTTAAAAGTGGTGGAGGGTCATTTGGTCTGGGCAGGAGCAGGTCTGTAGCCTCGGTGGGCTTGGAGATGGTCCTTATGGCTTTTGTGCCTTCAGCAGTATGGGGTGCCAGTGAGCAGCTGGGATCCTGGTTCAGATCCTGGGCAAGAGTGCGGTGGGTGGCTCCGGTCCACAGAAACTCCTGGTGGAGCTTGGCTTTTTTCTTCAGGGACTGCTGAGCAAGCGGTGAACCCTGAGGCTTCTTGAGGAGTGGTGGATGGTCCTTGGGTCAAGGAAGGAGTTGGTCAGAAGACCCAGTGGTCTTGGAGAAGTTTCTTATAGCTTTTGCACCTTTAGTGGTACTGGGTGCCAGTGAGTGGCCGGGCTCCTGGTTCCCTTTCCAGGCAAGCATGCAGCGGGCAGCCCCTGTCCACAAGAACTCCTGGGGGAGCACTGTTTTTTCTTTGGGACCACCGGGCAAGTGGTAATCTCTGAGGGTTCTTGGGGTGTGGTGGAGGGTCCTTGGGTCTGGACAGTAGCAGGTTCGAAGCCCCAGTGAGTTTGGAGAAGTTCTTTACAGCTTTTGCACCTTTAGCGGTACGGGGTGCCAGTGAGCGACCGGGCTTCTGGTTCCCTTCCCAGGCAAGCATGTGGTGGGCAGCCCCTGTCCACAGGAACTCCTGCAGGAGCGCAGATTTTTTCTTCATGGACCTCCGGGCAAGTGGTGATCCCTGAGGCTTCTTGGGGTGTGGTGGAGGGTCCTTGGGCCCAGACAGGAGCAGGGCCGAAACCCCGGTGGTCTTGGAGAACTTCCTTCCGGCTTTTGTGCCTTTCGTGATACAGGGTGCCAGTGAGCAGTCAGGCTCCTGGTTCCCTTCCGAGGCAAGAGGGCAGCTCCTGTCCACAGAAACTGCGGTAGGAATGCAGCTTTTTTTCTTCATGGACCTCCGGACTAGCGGTGATCCCTCAGGCTTCTTTGGGTGCGGTGGAGGGTCCTTGGGTCCAGACAGGAGCAGGTCCAAAGCCCCGGTGGGCTTGGAAAACTTCCTTATGGCTTTTGCTCCTTTAGTGGTTCAGGGTGCCAGTGAGTGGCCTGGCTCCAGGTTCCCTTCCTGGGCAAGTGTGTGGTGGGTGGACTTTGTCCTTAGGAACTCCTGGAGGAACACGGCTTTTTTTCTTTGGGGACTGCCAGAGAAGCGGTGGTCACTGAGGCTTCTTGGAATGCGGTGTAGGGTCCTTGTGACCAGGCAAGAGCAGGTCCGAAGCCCCGGTGGGCTTGGAAAACTTCCTTATGTCTTTTGCTCCTTTAGTGGTTCAGGGTGCCAGTGAGTGGCCTGGCTCCAGGTTCCCTTCCTGGGCAAGTGTGTGGTGGGTGGACTTTGTCCACAGGAACTGAAGGAGGAGAGCAGCTTTTTTTCTTCGGGGACCGCCGGGCAAGCAGTGATCCCTGAGGATTCTTGGGGTGCGGTGGAGGGTCCTTTCAACCAGGCAGGAACAGGTCCGAAGCCCCGGTGGACTTGGAGAGGTTCCTTACAGCTTTTACGCCTTTAGAGGTATGGGGTGCCAGTGAGCAGCTGGGCTTCTGGTTCCCTTTCCGGCAAGCGTGCGGTGGGTTGCCCCTGTCCTCAGGAACTCCTGGAGGAACACAGCTTTTTTTCTTTGGGGACTGCCAGAGAAGCGGTGATCACTGAGGCTTCTTGGGATGCGGTGTAGGGTCCTTGTGTCCAGGCAAGAGCAGGTCCGTGGCTCCGTGGGCTTGAAGAAGTTCCTTCTGGCTTTATGACATTAGCGGCATGGGTGCCAGTGAGTGGCTGGGCTCCTGGTCTCCTTCCCAGTCAAGCATGTGGGGGTGGCCCCTGTCCACAGGAACACCTGGAGGAGCACGGCTTTTATTCTTCAGGGACCGATGGATAAGCGGTGATCCAGGAGGCTTCTTGTGGTGCAGTGGAGGGTCCTTGGGATCAGGCAGGAGCTGGTCTGAAGCCTCAGTGGGCTTGGAGAAGTTCCTTCCGGCTTTTACAACTTTAGCGGTATGGGGTACTAGTTAATAACCATGCTCCTGGTTCCCTTCCCGGGGAAGCATGCAGCGGGTTGCCCCTGTGCACAAGAACTACTGGAGGAGTGTGGCTTTTATTCTTTGGGGACTGCCGGGCAAGCACTGATCCCTGAGGCTTCTTGGGGTGCGTGGAGGGTCCTTGGGACTGGGTAGGAGCAGGTCCAAAGCTCTGTTGCGCTTGGAGAACTTCCATACGAGTTTTGGGACATTAGCGCTATGGGGTGGCAGTGAACGACAGGGCTCCTGGTTCCCTTCTGGGGCAAGCATGCGGTTGGCAGCCCCTGTCCACAGGAACTCCTGGAGGAACGTGGCTTTTTTACTTTGGGGACTGCTGGGCAAGTGGTGATCCCTGAGACTTCTTGGGGTGCAGTGGAGAGTACTTGGGTGTGGGCAGGAACAGGTCAGAAGCCCTGGTGGGCATGCAGAAGTTCCATATGGCTTTTGCACCTTTAGTGGTATGGGGTGCCAATGAGCGGCCACGCTTCTTGTTCCGTTCCGGGCAAGCATGCAGCTGGCAGCCCCTGTCCACTGGCACTCCTGGAGGAGTGTGGCTTTTTTCTTTGTGATTGCCGGACAAGTGGTGATTCCCTCAGGCTGCTTGGGGTGCGGTGGAGGGTCCTTGGGTCCGGGCAGGAGTAGGGCCGAAGCCCTGGTGGGCTTGGAGAAGTTCCTTATGGCTTTTGAGACATTAGCGGAACATGGTGCCAGTTAGTGGCTGGGCTCCTGGTTCCCTTCCCAGTCAACCATGTGGCAGGTGGCCCTTGTCCACAGGAACACCCAGAGGAGCACGGCTTTTTTTCTTCGGGGACCAGCGGATAAGCGGTGATCCAAGAGGCTTCTTGTTGTGTGGTGGAGGGTCCTTGGGTCTGGGCAGGAGCAGGTCCAAAGCCCTGGTGGGCTTGGAGAAATTCCTCACAGCTTCTGTGCCTTTAGTAGCATGGGGTGCCAGTGAGCAGCTGGGCTACTCGTTTCCTTCCCGGGCAAGCGTGCTGTGGGCGGCCCCTGTCCAGAGGATCTCCTGGAGGAGTGCGGCTTTTTTTCTTCGGGGACCGCAGGGCAAGCGGTGATCCCTGAGGCTTCTTTGGTTGCGTTGGAGGGTCCTTGGGATGGGGAAGAGCAGGTCCAAAGCCGCGGTGGGCTTGGAGAAGTTCCTTACAGCTTTTGCACTTTTAGTGATATGGGATGCCAGTAAGTGGCGGGCTCCTGGTTCCCTTCCCAGCAAGCATGTGGCGGGTGAGGCCTGACCAAAGAAACTCTTGGAGGAGTGCAGCGTTTTTCTTTGGGACCACCGGGCAAGTGGTGAACCCTTGAGGCTTCTTTGGTGCGTGGAGGGACCTTCGATCTGGGCAGGAGCAGGTCGGAACCCTGCGTGTTCTTGAAGATGTTCCTTATGGCTTTTGCACCTTAATGGTACGGTTTGCCAGTGATCACCCAGGCTCCTGGTTCCCTTCCTGGGCAACCATGTGGCAGGTGGCCCCTGTCCACAGGAACTCCTGGAGGAGCACAGCTTTTTTTCTTCAGGGACCGGTGGGCAAGCAGTGATCCCTGAGGCTTCTTGAGGTGTGGCAGAAGGTCCTTTGGTCTGGGCAGGAGCAGGTCTGAAGCCCCGGTGGGCTTGGAGAAGTTCCTTATGGCTTTTGAACCTTTAGTGCTACTGGGTGCCAGTGAGTGACTGGGCTACTGATTCCCTTCCTGGGTAAACGTGCAGCATACGGCCCCTGTCCAGAGGAACTCCTGGAGGAGTGCGGCTTTTATTTTTCGGGGAACACCGGGCAAGCGGTGATCCCCGAGGCTTCTTGGGGTGTGGTGGAGGGTCCTTGGGACCGGGCAGGAGCAGGTCAGAATACCCGGTGTGCTTGGAGAAGTTCCTTATGGCTTTTGCACCTTTAGTAGTATGGGGTGCCGGTGAAGAACTGGGATCCTGGTTCCCATCCTGGGCAAGCACGCGGTAGGTGGCTCCGGACCACAGGAACTCCTGGAGGAGCATGGATCTTTTTCTTCTGGGACCGCCCATCAAGTGGTGATCCCTGAGCCTTCTTGGGGTGTGGTGGTTGGTCCTTCGGTCCGGGTGTCAGAAGGTCAGAAGCCCCAGTGGGCTTGGAGAAGTTCCCTATGGCTTTTGCACCTTTGGCAGTACGGGGTGCCAGTGAGCGAATGGGCTCCTGATTCCCTTCCCAGACAAGCGTGCAGCGGGCAGCCCCTCTCCACAGGAATTCCTGGAGGAGCTCAACTTTTTTTCTTTGCTAAGGCCGGATAAGCAGTAATCCCTGAGGCTTTGGGGTGCAGTGGAGGGTCCTTTGGTCTGGGTAGGAGCAGGTCTGAAGCCTCGTGGGCTTGGAGAAGTTCCTTATGGCTTTTGCGCCTTTAGCGGCACGGGTGCCAGTCAGCAGCTGGGATCCTGGTTCACTTCACAGGCAAGAGTGCGGGCGTTCCAGTCCACAGGAACTCCTGGTGCAGCGTGGCTTTTTTTCTTGGGGACGCTGGCAAGTGGTAATCCCTGAGGCTTCTTGTGGTGTGGTGGATGGTCCTTTCATCTGGGTCAAAGCAGGTCCGAAGCCCCGATCGGGAGGGAGAAGTTCTATACAGCACTTGCACCTTTAGCTGTATGGGATGCCAGTGAGTGACCACACTCCTGGTTCCCTTCCCAGGCAAGCATGCAGCTGGGGTCCCCTGTCCACAGGAACTCCTGGAGGAGCGCGGCCTTTTTTCTTCAGGGACAGCTGGGAAAGCGATGATCCCTGAGGCTTCTTGGAGTGCGGTGGAGGGTCCTTGGGTCCAGACAGGAGCAGGCCCAAAGCCCCGGTGGCCTTGGAGAAGTTCCTCAGAGCTTTTGCACCTTTAGCTGTATGGGGTGCCAGTGAGTGACCACACTCCTGGTTCCCTTCCCAGGCAAGCATGCAGCTGGGGGCCCCTGTCCACAGGAACTCCTGGAGGAGCGTGGCTTTTTTTCCTCAGGGACAGCTGGACAAGCGATGATCCCTGAGGCTTCTTGGAGTGCGGTGGAGGGTCCTTGGGTCCAGACAGGAGCAGGCCCGATGCCCCGGTGGCCTTGGAGAAGTTCCTCAGAGCATTTGCACCTTTAGCTGTATGGGGTGCCAGTGAGTGACCACACTCCTGGTTCCCTTCCCAGGCAAGCATGCAGCTGGGGGCCCCTGTCCACTGGAACTCCTGGAGGAGCGCAGCTTTTTTTCTTCATGGACCTCCGGGCAATCGGTGATTCCTCAGGCTTCTTTGTGTGTGGTGAAGGGTCCTTGGGTCCGGACAGGAGCAGGTCCGAAGCCCCAGTGGGTTGGAGAACTTCCTTATGGCTTTTGCACCTTTAGCGGTTCAGGGTGCCAGTGAGCGGCCGGGCTCCTGGTTCCCTTCTTGGGCAAGCGTTTGGTTGGCAGACCCTGTACACAGGAACTGTTGGAGGAGTGCAGCTCTTTTTCTTCGGGGACCGCTGGGCAAGCAGTGATCCCTGAGGCTTTTTGGGGTGTGGTGGAGGATCCTTGCATCCAGGCAGGAGCAGGTCCGAAGCCCCGGTGGACTTGGAGAAGTTCCTTACAGCTTTTGCGCCTTTAGTGGTATGGGGTGCCAGTGAGCAGCTGGGCTCCTGGTTCCTTTCCTGGGAAAGCATGCAGCGGGCAAATCCTGTCCTCAGGAATTCCTGCAGGAATGCAACTTTTTTCTTCAGGGAGTGTCGGATAAACGGTAATTCCTCAGGCTTCTTGGGCTGCAGTGGAGGGTCCTTTTGTCTGGGCAGGAGCAGGTCTGTAGCCTCGGCGGCTTGAAGAAGTTCCTTATGGTTTTTGCGCCTTCAGCGGTATGGGGTGCCAGTGAGCAGCTGGGATCCTGGTTCTGTTCCCGGGCAAGAGTGCGGTGGGTGGCTCCGGTCTACAGAAACTCCTGGTGGAGCATGGCTTTTTTTCTTCGGGGACTGCCGGGCAAACAGTGATCCCTGAGGCTTCTTGGGGAGTAGTGGATGATCCTTGTGTCCAGGAAGGAGGAGGTCAGAAGGCCCAGTGGTCTTGGAGAAGATTCTTATAGCTCTTGCACCTTTAGTGGTATGGGGTGCCAATGAGCGGCCGGGTTCCTGGTTCCCTTCCCGGGCAAGCATGCAGCTGGCTGCCCCTGTCCACAGGAACTCCTGGGGGAGCGTGTTTTTTTTCTTTGGGGACCACTGGGCAAGTGGTGATCTCTGAGGCTTCTTGTGGTGTGGTGGAGGGTCCTTGGGTCTGGACAGTAGCAGGTTCAAAGCCCCAGTGAGCTTGGAGAAGTTCTTTACAGCTTTTGCACCTTTAGCGGTACGGGGTGCCAGTGAGTGACCGGGCTTCTGGTTCCCTTCCCAGGCAAGCACGTGGTTGGCAGCCCCTGTCCACAGGAACTCCTGCAAGAGTGCAGCTTTTGTTCTTCATGGAACTCCGGGCAAGTGGTGATCCCTGAGGCTTCTTGGGGTGTGGTGGAGGGTCCTTGGTCCCGGACAGGAGCAGGTCCGAAGCCCCGGTGGTCTTGGAAAACTTTTTTATGGCTTTTGCACCTTTCGTGGTATGGGGAGCCAGTGAGCTGCTGGGCTCCTGGTTCCCTTCCCGGGGAAGCATGCGGCCCCTATCCACAGGAACTCCTGCAGGAACACGGCTTTTTTTCTTCAGGAACCACTGGGCAACTGGTAATCCCTAAGGCTTCTTGGGGTGTGGTGGAGAGTCCTTTGATCTGGGCAGGAGCAGGTCCGAAGCCCCGGTGATCATGGAGAAGTTCCATACAGCATTTGCACCTTTAGTGGTACGGGGTGCCAGTGAGCAGCCATGCTCCTGGTTCCCTTCCCAGGCAAGCGTGCAGCTGGGGGCCCCTGTCCACAGGCACTCCTTGAGGAGCTTAGCTTTTTTCCTTTGGGGATTGCCAGACAAGTGGTGATCCCTCAGGCTTCTTTGTGTGTGGTGGAGGGTCCTTGGGTCCGGACAGGAGCAGGTCCGAAGCCCCAGTGGTTTGGAGAACTTCCTTATGGCTTTTGCACCTTTAGCGGTTCAGGGTGCCAGTGAGCGGCCGGGCTCCTGGTTCCCTTCTTGGGAAAGCATGCGGTGGGCAGACCCTGTCCACAGGAACTGTTGGAGGAGTGCAGCTCATTTTCTTCGGGGACCGCTGGGCATGCAGTGATCCCTGAGGCTTTTTGGGATGCGGTGGAGGATCCTTGCATCCAGGCAGGAGCAGGTCCGAAGCCCCGGTGGACTTGGAGAAGTTCCTTACAGCTTTTGTGCCATTAATGGTATGGGGTGCCAGTGAGTGTCCAGGCTCCTGGTTCCTTTCCTCAGCAAGCTTGCGGTAGGCGGGTCCTGTCCACAGGACCATCTGGAGGAGCGTGCCTTTTTTTCTTTGGGTATCGCTGGATAAGCGTTCATCCCAGAGACTTCTTGTGGTGCAGAGAAGGGTCCTTGGGTCCGGGCAGGAGCAGGTCTGAAGTCCTGGTGGGCTTGCAGCAGTTCCTTACGGCTTTTGTGCCTTTAGTGGTATGTGCTGCAAGTGAGCGACTGGGCTCCTGGTTCCCTTCACGAGCAAGTGTGCGGCAGGTGGCCCATGTCCACAGGAACTCATCGAGAAGCGTGGCTTTTTTTCTTCAGAGACTGCTGAGCAAGTGGTAATCCTTGAGGCTTCTTGGGATGCGGTGGAGAGTCCTTTGATCTGGGCAGGAGCAGGTCTGAAGCCCCGGTGGGCATGGAGAAGTTCCTTATAGTTTTTGCACCTTTAGCGTTATGGGGTGCCAGTGAGCGGCCGGGGTCCTGGTTCCCCTTCGAGCAAGCATGCAGCAGGCAGCCTATCCACAGGAACTCCTGCAGTACGTGGTTTTTATCCTCAGGGACCACCGGGCAAGGGATGATCCCTGAGGCTTCTTGGGGTGCAGTGAAGGGTCCTTGGGTCCGGGCAGGAGCAGGTCCAAAGCCCTGGTGGGCTTGGAGAAGTTCCTCACAGCTTTTGCGCCTTTAGCGATATAGGGTGCCAGTGAGTGGCCGGGCTCCTGGTTCCCTTCCCAGGCAGGCATGCGGCGGGCAACTCCTGTCCACAGGAACTCCTGTAGCAGCACAGCTTTGTTTCCTCATGGACCTCTGGGCAAGCGGTGATTCCTCAGGCTTCTTTGGGTGTGGTGGACGGCCCTTGGGGTCCGACAGGAGCAGGTCTGAAGCCCCGGTGGGTTGGAGAACTTCCTTATGGCTTTTGCACCTTTAGCGGTTCAGGGTGCCAGTGAGTGGCTGGGCTCCTGGTTCCCTTCCTGGGCATGAATGCAGCGGGCAAATCCTGTCCTCAGGAATTCCTGCAGGAACGCAACTTTTTTCTTCAGGGAGTGACGGATAAGCGGTAATTCCTCAGGCTTCTTGGGGTGCAGTGGAGGGTCCTTTGGTCTGGGCAGGAGCAGGTCTGTAGCCTCGGCGGGAAGGAGAAGTTCCTTATGGCATTTGTGCCTCCAGCGGTATGGGTGCCAGTGAGCAGCTGGGATCCTGGTTCATTTCCGGCAAGAGGCGTGGTGGCTCCGTCCACAGAAACTCCTGGTGAGCATGGCTTTTTTCTTTGGGGACTGCCGGGCAAACGGTGATCCCTGAGGCTTCTTGGGGAATGGTGGATGGTCCTTGTGTCCAGGAAGGAGGAGGTCAGAAGGCCCAGTGGTCTTGGAGAAGATTCTCATAGTTTTTGCACCTTTAGTGGTACGGGGTGCCAGTGAGCAGCCAGGTTCCTGGTTCCCTTCTCGGGCAAGCATGCAGCTGGCTGCCCCTGTCCACAGGAACTCCTGGGGGAGCACGTTTTTTGTTTCTTTGGGGACCACCAGGCAAGTGGTGATCTCTGAGTCTTCTTGGGGTGCGGTGGAGGGTCCTTGGGTCTGTACAGTAGCAGGTTCAAAGCCCTGGTGAGCTTGGAGAAGTTCTTTACAGCTTTCGCCCCTTTAGCGGTACGGGGTGCCAATGAGCGACTGGGCTTCTGGTTACCTTCCCAGGCAAGCATGCGGTGGGCAGTCCCTGTCCACAAGAACTCCTGCAAGAGTGCAGCTTTTTTTCTTCATGGAACTCCGGGCAAGTGGTGATCCCTGAGGCTTCTTGGGGTGCGGTGGAGGGTCCTTGGGCCCGGACAGGAGCAGGTCCGAATCCCCGGTGGTCTTGGAGAACTTTTTTATGGCTTTTACGCCTTTCGTGGTAGGGGGTGCCAGTGAGCAGCTGGGCTCCTGGTTCCCTTCCCGGAAAAGCGTGCGGCCCCTATCCACAGGAACTCCTGCAGGAACACGGCTTTTTTTCTTCAGGAACCACTGGGCAACTGGTAATCCCTAAGGCTTCTTGGGGTGTGGTGGAGAGTCCTTTGATCTGGGCAGGAGCAGGTCCGAAGCCCCGGTGGGCATGGAGAAGTTCCATACAGCATTTGCACCTTTAGTGGTACGGGGTGCCAGTGAGCGGCTACGCTCCTGGTTCCCTTCCCAGGCAAGTGTGCAGCTGGGGGCCCCTGTCCTCAGGAACTCATCGAGGAGCTTTTTGTCTTCGAGGACTGCCTAGCAAGCAATGATTCCTGAGGCTTCTTGGGGTGCGGTGGAGGGTCATTTGGTCTGGGCAGGAGCAGGTCTGTAGCCTCGGTGGGCTTGGAGAAGGTCCTTATGGCTTTTGTGCCTTCAGCAGTACGGGGTGCCAGTGAGCAGCTGGGATCCTGGTTCAGATCCTGGGCAAGAGTGCAGTGGGTGGCTCCGGTCCACAGAAACTCCTGGTGGAGCATGGCTTTTTTTCTTCAGGGACTGCCGAGCAAGCGGTGATCCCTGAGGCTTCTTGGGGAGTGGTGGATGGTCCTTGGGTCCAGGAAGGAGTTGGTCAGAAGACCCAGTGGTCTTGGAGAAGTTTCTTATAGCTTTTGCTCCTTTAGTGGTATAGGGTGCCAGTGAGTGGCCTGGCTCCTGGTTTCCTTCCCAGGCAAGCGAGCAGCAGGCAGTCCCTGTCCACAGGAACTCCTTGGGGAGCGTGTTTTTTTTTCTTTGGGGACCACCGGGCAAGTGGTAATCTCTGAGGCTTCTTGGGGTGCGGTGGAGGGTCCTTGGATCTGGACAGTAGCAGGTAGAAAGCCCCGGTGAGTTTGGAGAAGTTCTTTACAGCTTTTGCACCTTTAGCGGTACGGGGTGCCAGTGAGCGACATGGCTTCTGGTTCCCTTCCCAGGCAAGCATGCGGTGGGCAGCCCCTGTCCACAGGAACTCCTGCAGGGGCGCAGCTTTTTTTCCTCATGGACCTCCGGGCAAGTGGTGATCCCTGAGTCTTCTTGGGGTGTGGTGGAGGGTCCCTGGGCCCAGACAGGGGCAGGTCCGAAGCCCCGGTGGTCTTGGAGAACTTCCTTACGGCTTTTGCGCCTTTTGTAATACGGGGTGCCAGTGAGCGGCCAGGCTCCTGGTTCCCTTCCTAGGCAAGAGGGCAGCTTCTGTCCACAGGAACTCCTGTAGGAACACAGCTTTTTTTCTTCATGGACCTCTGGGCAAGCGGTGATCCCTGAGGCTTCTTTGGGTGTGGTGGAGGGTCCTTGGGTCCAGACAGGTGCAGGTCCAAAGCCCCGGTGGGCTTTGAAAACTTCCTTATGGCTTTTGCTCCTTTAGTGGTTCAGGGTGCCAGTGAGCAGCCTGGCTCCTGGTTCCCTTCCTGGGCAAGCGTGCGGTGGGTGGACTTTGTCCACAGGAACTGAAGGAGGAGTGCAGCTTTTTTTATTCGGGGACCGCTGGGCAAGCAGTGATCCCTGAGGACTTTTGGGGTGTGGTGAAGGGTCCTTTCAACCAGGCAGGAGCAGGTCTGAAGCCCTGGTGGACTTGGAGAGGTTCCTTACAGCTTTTATGCCTTTAGAGGTATGGGGTGCCAGTGAGCAGCTGGGCTCCTGGTTCCCTTTCCGGGCAAGTGTGCGGTGGGTGGCCCCTGTCCTCAGGAACTCCTGGAGGAACACAGCTTTTTTTCTTTGCGGACTGCCAGAGATGCGGTGATCACTGAGGCTTCTTGGGGTGCGGTGTAGGGTCCTTGTGTCCAGGCAAGAGCAGCTCCATGGCTCTGGTGGGCTTGGAGAAGTTCCTTCTGGCTTTTGCGACATTAGCGATACGTGGTGCCAGTGAGCGGCTGGGCTCCTGTTTCCCTTCTCAGTCAAGCATGTGGTGGGTGGCCCCAGTCCACAGGAACACCCGGAGGAGCACGGCTTTTTTTCTTCTGGAACCGACGGATAAGCGGTGATCCAGGAGGCTTCTTGTGGTACAGTGGAGGGTCCTTGCAATCAGGCAGGAGCTGGTCTGAAGCCTCAGTGGGCTTGGAGAAGTTACTTCTGGCTTTTATGACTTTAGCGGTATGGGGTACCAGTTAGTGACCGCGCTCCTGGTTCCCTTCCCAGGAAAGCATGCAGCTGGTGGCCCCTGTGCACAAGAACTACTGGAGGAGTGTGGCTTTTATTCTTTGGGGACTGCCGGGCAAGCACTGATCCCTGAGGCTTCTTGGGGTGCGTGGAAGGTCCTTGGGACTGGGTAGGAGCAGGTCCAAAGTTCTGTTGGGCTTGGAGAACTTCTGTACGAGTTTTGGGCCATTAGCGCTATGGGGTGCCAGTGAGCAACAGGGCTCCTGGTTCCTTCTGGGGCAAGCATGTGGTTGGCAGCCCCTGTCCACAGGAACTCCTGGAGGAACGTGGCTTTTTTACTTGGGACTTCCGGGCAAGTGGTGATCTCTGAGACTTCTTGGGGTGCAGTGGAAGTACTTGGGTCTGGGCAGGAGTAGGTCAGAAGCCCCATGCAGAAGTTCCATATGGCTTTTGCACCTTTAGTGGTATGGGGTGCCAGTGAGCGCCACACTTTGTTCCATTCCGGGCAAGCATGTCAGCGAGGCCCTGTCCACTGGCACTCCTGGAGGAGCGCTTTTTTTTCGTGATCGCTGTACAAGTGGTGATTCCCTCAGGCTGCTTGGGGTGTGGTGGAGGGTCCTTGGGTCCGGGCAGGAGTAGGTCTGAAGCCCCGGTGGGCTTGGAGAAGTTCCTTATGGCTTTTGAGACATTAGTGGTATGTGGTGCCAGTTAGTGGCTGGACCCCTGGTTCCCTTCCCAGTCAAGCATGTGGCAGGTGGCCCTTGTCCACAGGAACACCCGGAGGAGCACGGCTTTTTTTCTTCGGGGACAGGCGGATAAGCGGTGATCCAAGAGGCTTCTTGTCATGTGGTGGAGGGTCCTTGGGTCTGGGCAGGAGCAGGTTGAAAGCCACGGTGGGCTTGGAGAAATTCCTCACAGCTTCTGTGCCTTTAGTAGTATGGGGTACCAGTGAGCCAGGTCCGAAGCCCCGTGGACTTGGAGAGGTTCCTTACAGCTTTTACGCCTTTAGAGGTATGGGGTGCCAGTGAGCAGCTGGGCTTCTGGTTCCCTTTCCGGCAAGCGTGCGGTGGGTTGCCCCTGTCCTCAGGAACTCCTGGAGGAACACAGCTTTTTTTCTTTGGGGACTGCCAGAGAAGCGGTGATCACTGAGGCTTCTTGGGATGCGGTGTAGGGTCCTTGTGTCCAGGCAAGAGCAGGTCCGTGGCTCCGGTGGGCTTGAAGAAGTTCCTTCTGGCTTTTGCGACATTAGCGGTACGTGGTGCCAGTGAGCAGCTGGGCTCCTGGTTCCCTTCCCAGTCAAGCATGTGGTGGGTGGCCCCTGTCCACAGGAACACCTGGAGGAGCACGGATTTTATTCTTCAGGGACCGATGGATAAGTGGTGATCCAGGAGGCTTCTTGTGGTGCAGTGGAGGGTCCTTGGGATCAGGCAGGAGCTGGTCTGAAGCCTCAGTGGGCTTGGAGAAGTTCCTTCCGGCTTTTACAACTTTAGCGGTATGGGGTACTAGTTAATAACCATGCTCCTGGTTCCCTTCCCGGGGAAGCATGCAGCGGGTGGCCCCTGTGCACAAGAACTACTGGAGGAGTGTGGCTTTTATTCTTTGGGGACTGCCGGGCAAGCACTGATCCCTGAGGCTTCTTGGGGTGCGTGGAGGGTCCTTGGGACTGGGTAGGAGCAGGTCCAAAGCTCTGTTGCACTTGGAGAACTTCCATACGAGTTTTGGGACATTAGCTATGGGGTGGCAGGAACCACAGGGCTCCTGGTTCCTTCTGGGCAAGCAGTTGGCAGCCCCTGTCCACAGGAACTCCTGGAGGAACGTGGCTTTTTACTTTGGGGACTGCTGGGCAAGTGGTGATCCCTGAGACTTTGGGGTGCAGTGGAGAGTACTTGGGTCTGGGCAGGAGCAGGTCAGAAGCCCTGTGGGCATGCAGAAGTTCCATATGGCTTTTGCACCTTTAGTGGTATGGGGTGCCAATGAGCGTCCACGCTTCTTGTTCCGTTCCCGGGCAAGCTTGCAGCTGGTGGCCCCTGTCCACTGGCACTCCTGGAGGAGTGTGGCTTTTTTTCTTTCGTGATCGCCGGACAAGTGGTGATTCCCTCAGGCTGCTTGGGGTGCGGTGGAGGGTCCTTGGTTCCGGGCAGGAGTAGGTCCGAAGCCCTGGTGGGCTTGGAGAAGTTCCTTATGGCTTTTGAGACATTAGCGGTACGTGGTGCCAGTTAGTGGCTGGGCTCCTGGTTCCCTTCCCAGTCAACTATGTGGCAGGTGGCCCTTGTCCACAGGAACACCCAGAGGAGCACGGCTTTTTTTCTTCGGGGACCAGCGGATAAGCGGTGATCCAAGAGGCTTCTTGTCGTGTGGTGGAGGATCCTTGGGTCTGGGCAGGAGCAGGTCCAAAGTCCTGGTGGGCTTGGAGAAATTCCTCACAGCTTTTGTGCCTTTAGTAGTATGGGTGCCAGTGAGCAGCTGGGCTACCGCTCCCTTCCTGGGTAAGCGTGCTGCGGCGGCCCTGTCCAGAGGAACTCCTGGAGGAGTGCGGCTTTTTTCTTCGGGGACCGTAGGGCAAGCAGTGATCCCTGAGGCTTCTTGGGTTGTGTTGGAGGGTCCTTGGGATGGGGAAGAGCAGGTCCAAAGCCGCGGTGGGCTTGGAGAAGTTCCTTACAGCTTTTGCACTTTTAGTGATATGGGATGCCAGTAAGTGGCCGGGCTCCTGGTTCCCTTCCCTGGCAAGCATGTGGCGGGCAGGGCCTGACCAAAGAAACTCTTGGAGGAGTGCAGTGTTTTTTCTTTGGGACCACCGGGCAAGTGGTGAACCCTTGAGGCTTCTTGCGGTGCGGTGGAGGGACCTTCGATCTGGGCAGGAGCAGGTCGGAACCCCTGGTGTTCTTGAAGATGTTCCTTATGGCTTTTGCACCTTAATGGTACGGTTTGCCAGTGATCACCTGGGCTCCTGGTTCCCTTCCTGGGCAACCATGCGGCAGGTGGCCCCTGTCCACAGGAACTCCTGGAGGAGCACAGCTTTTTTTCTTCAGGGACCGGTGGGCAAGCAGTGATCCCTGAGGCTTCTTGAGGTGTGGCAGAAGGTCCTTTGGTCTGGGCAGGAGCAGGTCTGAAGCCCCGGTGGGCTTGGAGAAGTTCCTTATGGCTTTTGAACCTTTAGTGCTACTGGGTGCCAGTGAGTGACCGGGCTACTGATTCCCTTCCGGTGCAACGTGCATACCGCCCCTGTCCAGAGGAACTCCTGGAGGAGTGCGGCTTATTTTCGGGAACACCGGGCAAGCGGTGATCCCCGAGGTCTTGGGGTGTGGTGGAGGGTCCTTGGGACCGGGCAGGAGCAGGTCAGAATACCCGGTGTGCTTGAAGAAGTTCCTTATGGCTTTTGCACCTTTAGTAGTACGGGGTGCCGGTGAAGAACTGGGCTCCTGGTTCCCATCCTGGGCAAGCACGCGGTAGGTGGCTCCGGACTACAGGAACTCCTGGAGGAGCATGGATCTTTTTCTTCTGGGACCGCCCGTCAAGTGGTGATCCCTGAGCCTTCTTGGGGTGTGGTGGTTGGTCCTTCGCTCCGGGTGTCAGAAGGTCAGAAGCCCCAGTAGGCTTGGAGAAGTTCCCTATGGCTTTTGCACCTTTGGCAGTACGGGGTGCCAGTGAGCGAATGGGCTCCTGATTCCCTTCCCAGACAAGCGTGCAGCGGGCAGCCCCTCTCCACAGGAATTCCTGGAGGAGCTCAACTTTTTTTCTTTGCTAAGCGCCGGATAAGCAGTAATCCCTGAGGCTTCTTGGGGTGCAGTGGAGGGTCCTTTGGTCTGGGCAGGAGCAGGTCTGAAGCCTCGGTGGGCTTGGAGAAGTTCCTTATGGCTTTTGCGCCTTTAGCGGTACGGGGTGCCAGTCAGCAGCTGGGATCCTGGTTCACTTCACAGGCAAGAGTGCGGTGGGCGGTTCCAGTCCACAGGAACTCCTGGTGCAGCGTGGCTTTTTTCTTTGGGGACCGCTGGGCAAGTGGTAATCCCTGAGGCTTCTTGGGGTGCGATGGAGAGTCCTTTCATCTAGGTAAAAGCAGGTCTGAAGCCCCGATCGGGAAGAAGTTCTATACAGCCCTTGCACCTTTAGCTGTATGGGGTGCCAGTGAGTGACCATGCTCCTGGTTCCCTTCCCAGGCAAGCATGCAGCTGGGGTCCCCTGTCCACAGGAACTCCTGGAGGAGCGCGGCTTTTTTTCTTCAGGGACAGCTGAGCAAGCGATGATCCCTGAGGCTTTTTGGGGTGCGGTGGAGGGTCCTTAGGTCCAGACAGGAGCAGGCCCGAAGCCCCGTGGCCTTGGAGAAGTTCCTCAGAGCTTTTGCACCTTTAGCTGTATGGGTGCCAGTGAGTGACCACACCCTGGTTGCCTTCCCAGGCAAGCATGCAGCTGGGGGCCCCTGTCCACAGGAACTCCTGGAGGAGCGCAGCTTTTTTTCTTCATGGACCTCCGGGCAATCTGTGATTCCTCAGGCTTCTTTGTGTGTGGTGGAGGGTCCTTGGGTCCGGACAGGAGCAGGTCTGAAGCCCCAGTGGATTGGAGAACTCCCTTATGGCTTTTGCACCTTTAGCGGTTCAGGGTGCCAGTGAGCGGCCTGGTTCCTGGTTCCCTTCTTGGGCAAGCGTGCGGTGGGCAGACCCTGTCCACAGGAACTGTTGGAGGAGTGCAGCTCTTTTTCTTCAGGGACCGCTGGGCAAGCAGTGATCCCTGAGGCTTTTTGGGGTGTGGTGGAGGATCCTTGCATCCAGGCAGGAGCAGGTCCGAAGCCCCGGTGGACTTGGAGAAGTTCCTTACAGCTTTTGCGCCTTTAGTGGTATAGGGTGCCAGTGAGCAGCTGGGCTCTGGTTCCATTTCAGGCAAGCATGCGGTGGGAGACCCTGTCCTCAACACCTGCAGGAAGGCACCTTTTTCCTTAGCGGAGTACCGGATAAGCGGTAATCCCTGAGGCTTCTAGGGTGCAGTGGAGGGTCCTTGTTCTGGGCAGGAACAGGTCTGAAGCCCTCAGGGCTTGAAGAAGTTCCTATGGCTTTTGCAGCTTTAGTGGTATGGGGTGCCATTGAGCAGCTGGATCCTGGTTCACTTGCCGGCAAGCATGCGGGTGGGCGGCTCCAGTCCACAGAACCTCCTGGTCGAGCGTGGCTTTTTCTTCGGGGACTGCTGAGCTAATGGTGATCCCTGAGGGTTCTGGGGAGTGGTGGATGGTCCTTGGGTCCAGGCAGGAGCAGGTCAGAAGCCCCAGTGGTCTTGGAGAAGTTCCTTATAGCTTTTGCACCTTTAGTGGTACGGGGTGCCAATGAGCGGCTGGGCTCCTGGTTCCCTTCCCAGGCAAGCATGAAGCGGGCAGCCCCTGCCCACAGGAACTCCTGGAGGATCACATTTTTTTTTCTTCAGGGAACACCGGGCAAGTGGTGATCCCTGAGGCTTCTTGGGGTGCGGTGGAGGGTCCTTGGGTCTGGACAGTAGCAGGTCCGAAGCCCTGGTGAGCTTGGAGAAGTTCCTTACAGCTTTTGTGCCTTTAGTGCTACGGGATGCCAGTGAGTGACAGGGCTCCTGTTCCCTTCCGGGGCAAGCGTGCGGTGGGCAGCCCCTGTCCACAGGAACTCCTGGAGGAACACAGCTTTTTTTCTTCGGGGACTGCTTTGCAAGTAATGATCCATGAGGCTTCTTGGGGTGCAGTGGAGAGTACTTGGGTTTGTGCAGGAGCAGATCAGAAGCCCTGGTAGGCATGCAGAAGTTCCATATGGCTTTTGCACCTATAGTGGTACGGGGTGCTAGTGAGCGGCCGTGCTTCTGGTTCCCTTCCCAGGCAAGCATGCAGCTGGCAGCCCCTGTCCGCAGGCACTCCTGGAGGAGCTTAGCTTTTTTCTTTGGGGATCGCCAGACAAGCGGTGTTCCCTTAGGCATCTTGGGGTGTGGTGGAGGGTCCTTGGGTCCAGGCAGGAGTAGGTCTGAAGCCCCAGTGGGCTTGAAGAAGTTCCTTATGGCTTTTGCGCCTTTAGTGGTATGGGGTGCCAGTGAGTGTCCAGGCTCCTGGTTCCTTTCCCCGGGCAACCTTGAGGTAGGCAGGTCCTGTCCACAGGACCATCTGGAGGAGCGTGCCTTTTTTTCTTTGGGTATCGCCAGATAAGCGGTGATCCCAGAGGCTTCTTGTGGTGCAGAGAAGGGTCCTTGGATCCAGGCAGGAGCAGGTCTGAAGCCCTGGTGGGCTTGCAGCAGTTCCATGCAGCTTTTGTGCCTTTAGTGGTACATGGTGCAAGTGAGCGACCGGGCTCCTTGTTCCCTTCACGAGCAAGTGTGCGGCAGGTGGCCCATGTCCCCAGGAACTCATTGAGAAGCTTGGCTTTTTTTCTTCAGAGACTGCTTGGCAAGTGGTAATCCTTGAGGCTTCTTGGGATGCGGTGGAGAGTCCTTTGATCAGGGCAGGAGCAGGTCCGAAGCCCGTGGGCATGGAGAAGTTCCTTATAGCTTTTGCACCTTTAGCATTATGGGGTGCCAGTGGCGGCCGGGCTCCTGGTTCCCTTCCTGGGCAAGCGTGCAGCAGGCAGCCACTATCCACAGGAACTCCTGCAGTAATGTGGCTTTTTTTCTTCGTGGACCACTGGGCAAGGGATGATCCCTGAGGCTTCTTGGTGTGCGGTGGAGGGTCCTTGGGTCCGGACAGGAGCAGGTCCGAAGTCCTGGTGGGCTTGGAGAAGTTCCTCACAGCTTTTGCGCCTTTAGCGATATGGGTTGCCAGTGAGCGGCCGGGCTCCTGGTTCCCTTCCCAGGCAGGCATGCGGCAGGCAACTCCTGTCCACAGGAACTCCTGTAGGAGCACAGCTTTTTTTCCTCATGGGCCTCCGGGCAAGCGGTGATCCCTCTGGCTTCTTTGGGTGTGGTGGAGGGTACTTGGGTCCGGACAGGAGCAGGTCTGAAGCCCCGGTGGGTTGGAGAACTTCCTTATGGCTTTTGCACCTTTAGCGGTTCAGGGTGCCAGTGAGCAGCTAGGCTCCTGGTTCCCTTCCTGGGCAAGCATGCAGCGGGCAAATCCTGTCCTCAGGAATTCCTGCAGGAACGCAACTTTTTTCTTCAGGGAGTGTCGGATAAGCGGTAATTCCTCAGGCTTCTTGGGGTGCAGTGGAGGGTCCTTTTGTCTGGGAAGGAGCAGGTCTGTCGCCTCGGCAGGCTTGGAGCAGTTCCTTATGGCTTTTGCGCCTTCAGCGGTATGGGGTGCCAGTGAGCAGCTGGGATCCTGGTTCAGTTCCCGGGCAAGAGTGTGGTGGGTGGCTCCAGTCCACAGAAACTCCTGGTGGAGCATGGCTTTTTTTCTTCAGGGACTGCCGGGCAAACGGTGATCCCTGAGGCTTCTTGGGGAGTAGTGGATGATCCTTGTGTCCAGAAAGGAGGAGGTCAGAAGGCCCAGTGGTCTTGGAGAAGATTCTTATAGCTTTGCACCTTTAGTGGTACGGGTGCCAGTGAGTGGCCGGGTTCCTGGTTCCCTTCCCGGCAAGCATGCAGCTGGCTGCCTCTGTCCACAGGAACCCTGGGAGCGCTGCTTTTTCTTGGGGACCACCGGCAAGTGGTGATCTCTGAGGTTTCTTGTGGTGCGGTGGAGGGTCCTTGGTCTGGACAGTAGCAGGTTCAAAGCCCCAGTGAGCTTGGAGAAGTTCTTTACAGCTTTTGCACCTTTAGTGGTATGGGTGCCCGTGAGCAACAAGGTCTCTGGTTCCTTCCCAGGCAAGCACGCAGTGGGCAGCCCCTGTCCACAGGAACTCCTGCAAGAGTACAGCTTTTGTTCTTCATGGAACTCCAGGCAAGTGGTGATCCCTGAGGCTTCTTAGGGTGCAGTGGAGGGTCCTTGGGCCCAGACAGGAGCAGGTCTGAAGCCCCGGTGGACTTGGAGAACTTTTTTATGGCTTTTGCACCTTTCGTGGTATGGGGTGCCAGTGAGCAGCTGGGCTCCTGGTTCCCTTCCCGGGGAAGCGTGCGGCCCCTATCCACAGGAACTCCTGCAGGAGCACGGCTTTTTTTCTTCAGGAACCACTGGGCAACTAGTAATCCCTATGGCTTCTTGGGGTGTGGTGGAGAGTTATTTGATCTGGGCAGGAGCAGGTCCGAAGCCCCGGTGGGCATGGAGAAGTTCCATACAGCATTTGCACCTTTAGTGGTACGGGTGCCAGTGAACAGCCATGCTCCTGGTTCCTCCTGGCAAGCATGCAGCTGGGGCCCCTGTCCACAGGCACCACTGGAGGAGCTTTTAGTTTTTCCTTTGGGATCGCCAGACAAGCGGTGATCCCTTAGGTATCTTGGGTTGTGGTGGAGGGTCCTTGGGTCCGGGCAAGAGTAGGTCCAAGCCCCAGTGGGCGTGAAGAAGTTCCTTATGGCTTTTGTGCCTTTAGTGGTATGGGGTGCCAGTAAGTGTCCAGGCTCCTGGTTCCTTTCCTTGGTAACCTTGGGTAGGTAGGTCCTGTCCACAGGACCATCTGGAGGAGCGTGCCTTTTTTCTTTGGGCATCGCTGGATAAGCGGTGATCCCAGAGGCTTCTGTGGTGCAGAGAAGGGTCCTTGGGTCCAGGCAGGAGCAGGTCTGAAGCCCTGGTGGGCTTGCGGTAGTTCCTTATGGCTTTTGTGCCTTTAGTGGTACGTGGTGCAAGTGAGCGACCAGGCTCCTGGTTCCCTTCACGAGCAAGTGTGCAGCAGGTGGCCCGTGTCCACAGGAACTCATTGAGAAGCTTGGCTTTTTTTCTTCGGAGACCGCTGGGTAAGTGGTAATCCTTGAGGCTTCTTGGGATGCGGTGGAGAGTCCTTTGATCTGGGCAGGAGCATGTCCGAAGCCCCGGTTGGCATGGAGAAGTTCCTTATAGCTTTTGCACCTTTAGCGTTATGGGGTGCCAGTGAGCAGCAGGGCTCCTGGTTCCCTTCCCGGGCAAGCATGCAGCAGGCAGCCCCATCCACAGGAACTCCTGCAGTAACGTGATTTTTATCTTCAGGGACCACCGGCAAGGGATGATCCCTGAGGCTCTTGGGTGTGGTGGAGGGTCCTGGGTCCAGACAGGAGCAGGTCTGAGGCCCCGTGGGTTGGAGAACTTCCTTATGGCTTTTGTGCCTTAGCTGTTCAGGGTGCCAGTGAGTGGCTGGGCTCTGGTTCCCTTCCTGGGCAAGCATGCAGCAGGCAGATCCTGTCCTCAGGAATTCTTGCAGGAACGCAACATTTTTCTTCAGGGAGTGACGTATAAGCGGTAATTCCTCAGGCTTCTTGGGGTGCAGTGGAGGGTCCTTTGGTATGGGCAGGAGCTGGTGTGTAGCCTCGATGGGCTGGGAGAAGTTCCTTATGGCTTTTGCTGCTTCAGCAGTATGGGGTGCCAGTGAGCAGCTGGGATCCTGGTTCAGTACCCGGGCAAGAGTGCGGTGGGTGGCTCCGGTCCAAAGAAACTCCTGGTGGAGCATGGCTTTCTTTCTTCGGGGACTGCCGGGCAAACGGTGATCCCTGAGGCTTCTTGGGGAGTGGTGGATGATCCTTGTGTCCAGGAAGGAGGAGGTCAGAAGGCCCAGTGGTCTTGGAGAAGATTCTTATAGCTTTTGCACCTTTCATGGTACGGGGTGCCAGTGAGCGGCCGGGTTCCTGGTTCCCTTCCCGGGCAAGCATGCAGCTGGCTGCCCCTGTCCACAGAAACTCCTGGGGGAGCGTGTTTTTATTCTTTGGGGACCACCGGGTAAGTGGTGATCTCTGAGGCTTCTTGTGGTGCGGTGGAGGGTCCTTGGGTCTGGACAGTAGCAGGTTCGAAGCCCCAGTGAGCTTGGAGAAGTTCTTTACAGCTTTTGCACCTTTAGTGGTACGGGGTGCCAGTGAGCGACCGGGCTTCTGGTTCCCTTCCCAGGCAAGCACGCGGTGGGCAGCCCCTGTCCACAGGAACTCCTGCAAGAGTGCAGCTTTTGTTCTTCATGGAACCCCGGGCAAGTGGTGATTCCTGAGGTTTCTTGGGGTGCGGTGGAGGGTCCTTGGGCCCGGACAGGAGCAGGTCCGAAGCCCCGGTGGTCTTGGAGAACTTTTTTATGGCTTTTGCACCTTTCGTGGTATGGGGAGCCGGTGAGCAGCTGGGCTCCTGGTTCCCTTCCCGGGTAAGCATGCGGCCCCTATCCACAGGAACTCCTGCAGGAACACGGCTTTTTTTCTTCAGGAACCACTGGGCAACTGGTAATCCCTAAGGCTTCTTGGGGTGTGGTGGAGAGTCCTTTGATCTGGGAAAGAGCAGGTCCGAAGCCCCGGTGGGCATGGAGAAGTTCCATACAGCATTTGCACCTTTAGTGGTATGGGGTGCCAGTGAGCAGCCATGCTCTTGGTTCCCTTCCAGGCAAGCGTGCAGCTGGGGGCCCCTGTCCACAGGCACTCCTTGAGGAGCTTAGCTTTTTTCCTTTGGGGATCGCCAGACAAGCGGTGATCCCGCAGGCTTCTTTGTGTGTGGTGGAGGTTCCTTGGGTCCGGACAGGAGCAGGTCCGAAGCCCCAGTGGGTTGGAGAACTTCCTTATGGCTTTTGCACCTTTAGCGGTCCAGGGTGCCAGTGAGCGGCCGGGCTCCTGGTTCCCTTTAAGGGCAAGCGTGCGGTGGGAGACCCTGTCCACAGGAACTGTTGGAGGAGTGCAGCTCTTTTTCTTCGGGGACCGCTGGGCATGCAGTGATCCCTGAGGCTTTTTGGGGTGCGGTGGAGGAACCTTGCATCCAGGCAGGAGCAGGTCCGAAGCCCCGGTGGACTTGGAGAAGTTCCTTACAGCTTTTGCGCCTTTAGTGGTATGGGGTGCCAGTGAGTGTCCAGGCTCCTGGTTCCTTTCCTCAGCAACCTTGCGGTAGGTGGGTCCTGTCCACAGGACCATCTGGAGGAGCGTGCCTTTTTTTCTTTGGGTATCGCCGGATAAGCCGAGATCCCAGAGGCTTCTTGTGGTGCAGAGAAGGGTCCTTGGGTCCGGGCAGGATCAGGTCTGAAGCCCTGGTGGGCTTGCAGAAGTTCCTTACGGCTTTTGTGCATTTAGTGGTACGTGCTGCAAGTGAGCGACTGGGCTCCTGGTTCCCTTCACGAGCAAGTGTGTGGCAGGTGGCCCATGTCCACAGGAACTCATTGAGAAGCGTGGCTTTTTTTCTTCGGAGACCGCTGAGCAAGTGGTAATCCTTGAGGCTTCTTGGGATGCGGTGGAGAGTCCTTTGATCTGGGCAGGAGCAGGTCTGAAGCCCCGGTGGGCATGGAGAAGTTCCTTATAGCTTTTGCACCTTTAGCGTTATGGGGTGCCAGTGAGCGGCCTGGGTCCTGGTTCCCTTCCCGAGCAAGCATGCAGCAGGCAGCCCCTATCCACAGGAACTCCTGCAGTAACGTGGCTTTTTATCCTCAGGGACCACCGGGCAAGGGATGATCCCTGAGGCTTCTTGGGGTGCAGTGGAGGGTCCTTGGGTCTGGGCAGGAGAAGGTCCAAAGCCCTGGTGGGCTTGGAGAAGTTCCTCACAGCTTTTGTGCCTTTAGCGATATGGGGTGCCAGTGAGCGGCCGGGCTCCTGGTTCCCTTCCCAGGCAGGCATGCGGCGCGCAACTCCTGTCCACAGGAACTCCTGTAGGAGCACAGCTTTGTTTCCTCATGGACCTCTGGGCAAGCAGTGATTCCTCAGGCTTCTTTGGGTGTGGTGGACGGTCCTTGGGTCCGTACAGGAGCAGGTCTGAAGCCCCGGTGGGTAGGAGAACTTCCTTATGGCTTTTGCGCCTTTAGTGGTTCAGGGTGCCAGTTAGTGGCTGGGCTCCTGGTTCCCTTCCTGGGCAAGAATGCAGAGGGCAAATCCTGTCCTCAGGAATTCCTGCAGGAACGCAACTTTTTTCTTCAGGGAGTGACGGATAAGCAGTAATTCCTCAGGCTTCTTGGGGTGCAGTGGAGGGTCCTTTGGTTTGGGCAGGAGCAGGTCTGTAGCCTCGGCAGGCTTGGAGAAGTTCCTTATGGCATTTGCGCCTCCAGCAGTATGGGGTGCCAGTGAGCAGCTGGGATCCTGGTTCATTTTCCGGGCAAGAGTGCGGTGGGTGGCTCCGGTCCACAGAAACTCCTGGTGGAGCATGGCTTTTTTTCTTCGGGGACTGCCGGTCAAACGGTGATCCCTGAGGCTTCTTGGGGAGTGGTGGATGGTCCTTTTGTCCAGGAAGGAGGAGGTCAGAAGGCCCAGTGGTCTTGGAGAAGATTCTCATAGTTTTTGCACCTTTAATGGTACGGGGTGCCAGTGAGCTGCCAGGTTCCTGGTTCCCTTCCTGGGCAAGCATGCAGTTCGCTGTCCCTGTCCACAGGAACTCCTGGGGGAGCGCGTTTTTTGTTTCTTTGTGGACCACCGGGCAAGTGGTGATCTCTGAGGCTTCTTGGGGTGCGGTGGAGGGTCCTTGGGTCTGGACAGTAGCAGGTTCAAAGCCCTGGTGAGCTTGGAGAAGTTCTTTACAGCTTTCGCACCTTTAGTGGTACGGGGTGCCAATGAGCGACTGGGCTTCTGGTTCCCTTCCCAGGCAAGCATGCGGTGGGCAGCCCCTGTCCACAAGAACTCCTGCAAGAGTGCAGCTTTTGTTCCTCATGGAACTCCAGGCAAGTGGTGATCCCTGAGGCTTCTTGGGGTGCGGTGGAGGGTCCTTGGGCCCGGACAGGAGCAGGTCCGAATCCCCGGTGGTCTTGGAGAACTTTTTTACGGCTTTTGCGCCTTCCGTGGTAGGGGGTGCCAGTGAGCAGCTGGGCTCCTGGTTCCCTTCCCGGGGAAGCATGCGGCCCCTATCCACAGGAACTCCTGCAGGAACACGGATTTTTTTCTTCAGGAACCACTGGGCAACTGGTAATCCCTAAGGCTTCTTGGGGTGTGGTGGAGAGTCCTTTGATCTGGGCAGGAGCAGGTCCGAAGCCCCAGTGGGCATGGAGAAGTTCCATACAGCATTTGCACCTTTAGTGGTACGGGGTGCCAGTGAGCAGCCACACTCCTGGTTCCCTTCCCAGGCAAGTGTGCAGCTGGGGGCCCCTGTCCTCAGGAACTCATGGAGGAGCTTTTTGTCTTTGAGGACTGCCTAGCAAGCAATGCTCCCTTAGGCTACTTGGTGTGCGGTGGAGGGTCATTTGGTCTGGGCAGGAGTAGGTCTGTAGCCTCAGTGGGCTTGGAGATGGTCCTTATGGCTTTTGTGCCTTCAGCAGTATGGGGTGCCAGTGAGCAGCTGGGATCCTGGTTCAGATCCTGGGCAAGAGTGCGGTGGGTGGCTCCGGTCCACAGAAACTCCTGGTGGAGCATGGCTTTTTTTCTTCAGGGACTGCCGAGCAAGCGGTGATCCCTGAGGCTTCTTGGAGGAGTGGTGGATGGTCCTTGGGTCCAGGAAGGAGTTGGTCAGAAGACCCAGTGGTCTTGGAGAAGTTTCTTATAGCTTTTGCACCTTTAGTGGTACGGGTACAGTGAGTGGCCGGGATCCTCGCTCCCTTTCCAGGCAAGCGTGCAGCAGCGGCAGCCCTGTCCACAAGAACTCCTGGGGAGCACTTTTTTCTTTGGGACCACCGGCAAGTGGTAATCCTGAGGCTTCTTGGGGTGTGGTGGAGGGTCCTTGGTCTGACAGTAGCAGGTCTCAAGCCCCAGTGAGTTTGGAGAAGTTCTTTACAGCTTTTGCACCTTTAGCAGTACGGGTGCCAGTGAGCGACCGGGCTTCTGGTTCCCTTCCTGGCAAGCATGTGGTGGGCAGCCCTATCCACAGGAACTTCCTGCAGGAGCGCAGATTTTTTTCTTCATGGACCTCCGGGCAAGTGGTGATCCCTGAGGCTTCTTGATGAGTGGTGGAGGGTCCTTGGGCCCAGACAGGAGCAGGACCGAAACCCCGGTGGTCTTGGAGAACTTCCTTCTGGCTTTTGTGCCTTTTGTGATACGGGGTGCCAGTGAGCGGTCAGGCTCCTGGTTCCCTTCCTAGGCAAGAGGGCAGCTCCTGTCCACAGGAACTCCGGTAGGAATGCAGCTTTTTTTCTTCATGGACCTCCGGGCAAGTGGTGATCCCTCAGGCTTCTTTGGGTGCGGTGGAGGGTCCTTGGGTCCAGACAGGAGCAGGTCCAAAGCCCCGGTGGGCTTGGAAAACTTCCTTATGGCTTTTGCTCCTTTAGTGGTTCAGGGTGCCAGTGAGTGGCCTGGCTCCAGGTTCCCTTCCTGGGCAAGCGTGTGGTGGGTGGACTTTGTCCTCAGGAACTCCTGGAGGAACACGGCTTTTTTTCTTTGGGGACTGCCAGAAAAGCGGTGATCACTGAGGCTTCTTGGGATGCGGTGTAGGGTCCTTGTGTCCAGGCAAGAGCAGGTCTGTGGCTCCGGTGTGCTTGGAGAAGTTCCTTCTGGCTTTTGTGACATTAGTGGTACGGGGTGCCAGTGAGTGGCCGGGCTCCTGGTTCCCTTTCCAGGCAAGCATGCAGCGGCAGCCCCTGTCCACAGGAACTCCTGGGGAGCACTTTTTTTTTCTTTGGGACCACCAGGCAAGTGGTAATCTCTGAGGCTTCTTGGGGTGTGGTGGAGGGTCCTTGGGTCTGGACAGTAACAGGTTCGAAGCCCCGCTGAGTTTGGAGAAGTTCTTTACAGCTTTTACGCCTTTAGCAGTACGGGGTACCAGTGAGCACTCGGGCTTCTGGTTCCCTTCCCAGGCAAGCATGTGGTAGGCAGCCCCTGTCCACAGGAACTCCTGCAAGAGCGCAGATTTTTTTCTTCATGGACCTCCGGGCAAGTGGTGATCCTTGAGGCTTCTTGGGGTGTGGTGGAGGGTCCTTGGGCCCAGACAGGAGCAGGGCCAAAGCCCCGGTGGTCTTGGAGAACTTTTTTATGGCTTTTGCACCTTTCGTGGTACGGGGTGCCAGTGAGCAGCTGGGCTCCTGGTTCCCTTCCCGGGGAAGCGTGCAGCCCCTATCCACAGGAACTCCTGCAGGAACACGGCTTTTTTTCTTCAGCAACCACTGGGCAACTGGTAATCCCTTAGGCTTCTTGGGGTGTGGTGGAGAGTTATTTGATCTGGGCAGGAGCAGGTCCGAAGCCCCGGTGGGCATGGAGAAGTTCCATACAGCATTTGCACCTTTAGTGGTACGGGGTGCCAGTGAGCAGCCATGCTCCTGGTTCCCTTCCCAGGCAAGCATGCAGCTGGGGGCCCCTGTCCACAGGAACTCCTGGAGGAGCTTAGCTTTTTTTCTTTGGGGATCGCCAGACAAGCGGTGATCCCTTAGGCATCTTGGGGTCTGGTGGAGGTTCCTTGGGTCCGGGCAGGAGTAGGTCCGAACCCCAGTGGTCTTGAAGAAGTTCCTTATGGCTTTTGTGCCTTTAGTGGTATGGGGTGCCAGTAAGTGTCCAGGCTCCTGGTTCCTTTCCTCGGCAACCTTGCGGTAGGCAGGTCCTGTCCACAGGACCATCTGGAGGAGCGTGCCTTTTTTTCTTTGGGCATCGCCGGATAAGCGGTGATCCCAGAGGCTTCTTGTGGTGCAGAGAAGGGTCCTTGGGTCCAGGCAGGAGCAGGTCTGAAGCCCTGGTGGGCTTGCGGTAGTTCCTTCTGGCTTTTGTGCCTTTAGTGGTACGTGGTGGAAGTGAGCGACCGGGCTTCTGGTTCCCTTCACGAGCAAGTGTGCGGCAGGTGGCCCCCGTCCACAGGAACTCATTGAGAAGCTTGGCTTTTTTTCTTCGGAGACCGCTGGTCAAGTGATAATCCTTCAGGCTTCTTGGGATGCGGTGGAGAGTCCTTTGATCTGGGCAGGAGCATGTCCGAAGCCCCGGTTGGCATGGAGAAGTTCCTTATAGCTTTTGCACCTTTAGCGTTATGGGGTGCCAGTGAGCGGCAGGGCTCCTGGTTCCCTTCCCAGGCAAGCATGCAGCAGGCAGCCCCTATCCACAGGAACTCCTGCAGTAACATGACTTTTTATCTTCGGAGACCACCGGGCAAGGGATGATCCCTGAGGCTTCTTGGTGTGTGGTGGAGGGTCCTTGGGTCCGGACAGGAGCAGGTCTGAAGCCCCGGTGGATTGGAGAACTTACTTATGGCTTTTGTGCCTTTAGTGGTTAAGGGTGCCAGTGAGCGGCTGGACTCCTGGTTCCCTTCCTGGGCAAGCATGCAGCAGGCAGATCCTGTCCTCAGGAATTCTTGCAGGAATGCAACTTTTTTCTTCAGGGAGTGACATATAAGCTGCACCTCAGGCTTCTTTATGTGCAGTGGAAGGTCCTTTGTCTGGGCAGGAGCTGGTGTGTAGCCTCGACGGGCTAGGAGAAGTCTTTATGGCTTTGCGCTTCAGCAGTATGGGGTGCCAGTGAGCAGCTGGGATCCTGGTTCAGTTCCCGGAAGAGTCCGGTGGTGGCTACGGTCCACAGAAACTCCTGGTGGAGCATGGCTTTTTTCTTCGGGACTGCTGGCAACGGTGATCCCTGAGGCTTTGGGAGTGGTGATCCTGTGTCCAGGAAGGAGGAGGTCAGAAGGCCCAGTGGTCTTGGAGATGATTCTATAGCTTTTGCACCTTTAGTGGTATGGGTGCCAGTGAGCGGCTGGGTTCCTGGTTCCTTCCCGGCAAGCATGCAGCTGGCTGCCCCTGTCCACAGGAACTCCTGGGGAGCGTGTTTTTTTCTTTGGGACCACCGGTGGTGGTGATCTCTGAGGCTTCTTGTGGTGCGGTGGAGGGTCCTGGGTCTGACAGTAGCAGGTTCAAGCCCCAGTGAGCTTGGAGAAGTTCTTTACAGCTTTTGCACCTTTAGCGGTACGGGTGCCAGTGAGCGACCGGGCTTCTGGTTCCTTCCCAGGCAAGCACGCTGTGGCAGCCCCTGTCCACAGGAACTCCTGCAAGAGTGCAGCTTTTGTTCTTCATGGAACTCCAAGTGGTGATCCCTGAGGCTTGGGGTGGTGGAGGGTCCTGGGCCCGGACAGGAGCAGGTCCAAGCCCCGTGGTCTTGGAGAACTTTTATGACTTTGCACCTTTCGGTGGTAGGGGAGCCGGTGAGCAGCTGGGCTCCTGGTTCCCTTCCCGGTAAGCATGCGTGCCCCTATCCACAGGAACTCCTGCAGGAACACGGCTTTTTTTCTTCAGGAACCACTGGGCAACTGGTAATCCCTAAGGCTTCTTGGGGAGTGGTGGAGAGTCCTTTGATCTGGGCAAGAGCAGGTCCGAAGCCCCGGTGGGCATGGAGAAGTTCCATACAGCATTTGCACCTTTAGTGGTATGGGGTGCCAGTGAGCAGCCATGCTCCTGGTTCCCTTCCCAGGCAAGCGTGCAGCTGGGGGCCCCTGACCACAGGCACTCTTTGAGGAGCTTAGCTTTTTTCCTTTGGGGATCGCCAGACATACGGTGATCCTGCAGGCTTCTTTGTGTGTGGTGGAGGGTCCTTGGGTCCGGACAGGAGCAGGTCCGATGCCCCAGTGTGTTGGAGAACTTCCTTCAGAGGAGCTGACTTTGATAAGATGGCCAACAGAGTTAAGCTAGCCCTGGCAAAAAGAAACACAGGTGAGGAGGTACAGGCAAAGTGGGCAAGCATTAAGGATACAATACTTGAAGCAACATCCCATTGTGTTAGACAGAAAAGGAAGTGCAAAAGAAGAAGGAAACCACTTTGGTTCTCAAATATAGTAGCAGAAAAGGTCAGAGCCAAAAGGCTGGCCTTCAGAAAATATAAGGGAACACAGCGGGATGAAGATAGGGAGGCATACCAAACTGCCCTAAGGGAAGCAGGTAAGGCAGTAAGGCAGGCAAAGTCCCAAACTGAGGAAACACTAGCACGAACAGTAAAAGAAGGTGACAAGACTTTCTATAGATACATTAGTGAAAGGAGAAAGTCCAGAGGGGGTATTGCTAAGCTTAATGGAGAAAAGGGAGCATGAGGAGGAGGACCCTGTAAAGGCATCTATCCTAAATAGATACTTTGCTCAGTATTTACTGAAGAGAAGGTAGGGCAGGGCCCACAGCTCAGCATCATGGACACAGGGGAGGGAGGTGAGCATTACTCCTTCACAAAAGAAAGGGTCCTACAAGAGCTTGCTAAGCTCAGGGTGGATAAGGCAATGGGACCTGATGGCATACATCCCAGGGTACTTAAGGAGCTAAAGGAGGAACTAGCAGAGCCATTAGCAGAATTGTTTAGTGAGTCTCTGAGCACAGGAGAGGTCCCAGAAGACTGGAGAAAGGCTCATGTGATCCCACCCACAAGAGTGGTAGCAGGGAGGAGGCGGGAACTACAGACCGGTCAGTCTTACCTCAGTAGTGGGCAAGATTATGGAGGCACCCTTAAGGAAAGGATAGTGCAACACCTGGAATCCATAGGGGCACAGGATCCAAGACAGCATGGGTTTACAAAGGAAGGTCCTGTCAAACTAATCTCATAGATTTCTTTGACTGGGTAACCAGAGTGGTGGACCAAGGGGGAGCAGTTGATGTCGCTCACCTTGACTTCAGCAAAGCTTTTGACACTGTTCCACATAGAAGATTGATAAATAAGCTAGGTAGGCTCGGGTGGGTCAGAAGTTGGTCAACTGGGTGGCAAACTGGTTGACTGGCAGAAAACAGAGAGTGGTGGTAAATGGTATACAGTCAGAAGAGATGCAAGTCACAAGTGGGTACCTCAGGGATCAGTCCTGGGGCCAGTCCTATTCAACATCTTCATTAGTGACCCTCGCAGATGGACTAGAGGGTAAGGCTTTGTCTGTTTGCAGATGACACCAAGATCTGCAACAGAGTAGATAATCCAGATGGGGTGGGCAGAATGAGAAGAGATCTGGATAAACTAGCAGAATGGTCAGAAGAGTGGGCAACTGGGATTTAATGCAAAGAAGTGCAAAATCATGCACATAGGGAAGAGAAACCCTGAAGCCACTTATAGGCTGGGAGGGAGTTGCTAGCAGTCACAAAGGAAGAAAGAGACTTGGGCATCATCATCACTGATGACCTAAAATCATCCAAGCAGACCTCTAAAGCAGTAGGTAAGGCTAGGGGGGTGTTAGGGTGTATTAGTAGGGGTATCACAGTCGTAAGAGGGAGGTAATAATCCCTCTGTACAAGACATTGGTTAGGCCCCATCTGGAGTACTGCGTGCAGTATTGGAGGCCACACCTTCACAAGGACATTAACCAAATTGAGGCAGTCCAGAGAAGGGCAACCAAAATGGTGCAGGGACTGCATCAGAAGACATATAGGACAGATTAACGGAGCTCAATATGTATACCCTTGAGCAAAGGAGGGAGAGAGGTGATATGATCGAGACATTTAAACACCTTAAGGGCATAAACAAGGTGAAAGAGTCTAACATGTTTAAATATAAGAAAAATAGCAGGACAAGAGGACACAGCATGAGATTAGAGGGAGGCCGATTAAGGGGGAATGTGAGGAAATTCTTTTTCACAGAAAGGGTGGTAGATGCATGGAATGGCTTACCACAAGAAGTGGTGGCTATGAATACAGTGCAGGGCTTCAAACAGGCATGGGATAGGCATAAGGGAGCAATACAAATGACTATGAATAGATAGGTCACTGACAGAGCAAAGGTCGATGGCACATTTATAAGGTAGAAAAGAAATGGGAGACTGGATGGGCCTTGGGTCCTTATCTGCCATCAACTTCTATGTTTCTATGTTTCTATGTTTCTTATGGGTTTTGCACCTTTAGTGGTCCAGGGTGCCAGTGAGCGGCCGGGCTCCTGGTTCCCTTTTTGGGCAAGCGTGCGGTGGGCAGACCCTGTCCACAGGAACTGTTGGAGGAGTGCAGCACTTTTTCTTCGGGGACCGCTATGCATGCAGTGATCCCTGAGGCTTTTTGGGGTGCGGTGGAGGATCCTTGCATCCAGGCAGGAGCAGGTCCGAAGCCCCGGTGGACTTGGAGAAGTTCCTTACAGCTTTTGCACCTTTAGTGGTATGGGGTGCCAGTGAGTGTCCAGGCTCCTGATTCCTTTCCTCAGCAATCTTGCGGTAGGTGGGTCCTGTCCACAGGACCATCTGGAGGAGCGCTGCTTTTCTTTGGGTATCGCCGGATAAGCGGTGATCCCAGAGGCTTGTGGTGCAGAGAAGGGTCCTTGGGTCCAGGCAGGAGCAGGTCTGAAGTCTTGTGGGCTTGCAGCAGTTCCTTACGGCTTTTGTGCCTTTAGTGGTACGTGCTGCAAGTGAGCGACTGGGCTCCTGGTTCTCTTCACGAGCAAGTGTGCGGCAGGTGGCCCATGTCCACAGGAACTCATTGAGAAGTGTGGCTTTTTTTCTTCGGCGACCGCTGAGCAAGTGGTATTCCTTGAGGCTTCTTGGGATGCGGTGGAGAGTCCTTTGATCTGGGCAGGAGCAGGTCTGAAGCCCCGGTGGGCATGGAGAAGTTCCTTATAGCTTTTGCACCTTTAGCATTATGGGGTGCCAGTGAGCGGCCGGGGTCCTGGTTCCCTTCCCGAGCAAGCATGCAGCAGGCAGCCCCTATCCACAGGAACTCCTGCAGTAACGTGGCTTTTCATCCTCAAGGACCACCGGGCAAGGGATGATCCCTGAGGCTTCTTGGGGTGCATTGGAGGGTCCTTGGGTCTGGGCAGGAGCAGGTCCAAAGCCCTGGTGGGCTTGGAGAAGTTCCTCACAGCTTTTGCGCCTTCAGCGATATGGGGTGCCAGTGAGCAGCCGGGCTCCTGGTTCCCTTCCCAGGCAGGCATGCGGCACGCAACTCCTGTCCACAGGAACTCCTGTAGGAGCACAGCTTTGTTTCCTCATGGACCTCTGGGCAAGCGGTGATTCCTCAGGCTTCTTTGGGTGTGGTGGATGGTCCTTGGGTCCGGACAGGAGCAGGTCTGAAGCCCCGGTGGGTTGGAGAACTTCCTTGTGGCTTTTGCACCTTTAGCGTTCAGGTGCCAGTGAGCGACTGGGCTCCTGGTTCCCTTCCTGGGCAAGAATGCAGGGGGCAAATTCTGTCCTCAGGAATTCCTGCAGGAACGCAACTTTTTTCTTCAGGGAGTGACGGATAAGCGGTAAATCCTCAGGCTTCTTGGGGTGCAGTGGAGGGTCCTTTGGTCTGGGCAGGAACAGGTCTGTAGCCTCGGCAGGCTTGGAGAAGTTCCTTTTGGCATTTGTGCCTCCAGCAGTATGGGGTGCCAGTGAGCAGCTGGGATCCTGGTTCAGTTCCCGGGCAAGAGTGCGGTGGGTGGCTCCGGTCCACAGAAACTCCTGGTGGAGCATGGCTTTTTTTCTTCGGGGACTGCCGGGCAAACGGTGATCCCTGAGGCTTCTTGGGGAGTGGTGGATGGTCCTTGTGTCCAGGAAGGAGGAGGTCAGAAGGCCCAGTGGTCTTGGAGAAGATTCTCATAGTTTTTGCACCTTTAGTGGTACGGGGTGCCAGTGAGAGGCCAGGTACCTGGTTCCCTTCCTGGGCAAGCATGCAGTTGGCTGTCCCTGTCCTCAGGAACCCTTGGGGAGCCGCTTTGTTTCTTTGGGGACCACCGGGCAAGTGGTGATCTCTGAGGCTTCTTGGGGTGCAGTGGAGGGTCCTTGGGTCTGGGCAGTAGCAGGTTCAAAACCCTGGTGAGCTTGGAGAAGTTCTTTACAGCTTTCACACCTTTAGCGGTACGGGGTGCCAATGAGCGACTGGGCTTCTGGTTCCCTTCCCAGGCAAGCATGCGTTGGGCAGCCCCTGTCCACAAGAACTCCTGCAAGAGTGCAGCTTTTGTTCCTCATGGAACTCCGGGCAAGTGGTGATCCCTGCAGCTTTTTGGGGTGCGGTGGAGGGTCCTTGGGCCCGGACAGGAGCAGGTCCGAATCCCCGGTGGTCTTGGAGAACTTTTTTACGGCTTTTGCGCCTTTCGTGGTAGGGGGTGCCAATGAGCAGCTGGGCTCCTGGTTCCCTTCCTGGGGTAGCGTGCGGCCCCTATCCACAGGAACTCCTGCAGGAACACGGCTTTTTTTCTTTAGGAACCACTGGGCAACTGGTAATCCCTAAGGCTTCTTGGGGTGTGGTGGAGAGTCCTTTGATCTGGGCAGGAGCAGGTCCGAAGCCCCAGTGGGCATGGAGAAGTTCCATACAGCATTTGCACCTTTAGTGGTATGGGGTGCCAGTGAGCAGCCACGCTCTTGGTTCCCTTCCCAGGCAAGTGTGCAGCTGGGGGCCCCTGTCCTCAGGAACTCATGGTGGAGCTTTTTGTCTTCGAGGACTGCCTAGCAAGCAATGATCCCTGAAGCTTCTTGGGGTGCGGTGGAGGGACATTTGGTCTGGGCAGGAGCAGGTCTGTAGCCTCGGTGGGCTTGGAGATGGTCCTTATGGCTTTTGTGCCTTCAGCAGTATGGGGTGCCAGTGAGCAGCTGGGATCCTGGTTCAGATCCTGGGCAAGAGTGCGGTGGGTGGCTCTGGTCCACAGAAACTCATGGTGGAGCTTGGATTTTTTTCTTCAGGGTCTGCCGAGCAAGCGGTGATCCCTGAGGCTTCTTGAGGAGTTGTGGATGGTCCATGGGTCCAGGAAGGAGTTGGTCAGAAGACCCAGTGGTCTTGGAGAAGTTTCTATAGCTTTGCACCTTTAGTGGTATGGGGTGCCCGTGAGTGGCCGGGCTCCTGGTTCCCTTTCCAGGCAAGCATGCAGCGGGCAGCAACTGTCCACAGGAACTCCTGGGGGAGCACTTTTTTTTTCTTTGGGACCACCGGGCAAGTGGTAATCTCTGAGGCTTCTTGGGGTGTGGTGGAGGGTCCTTGGGTCTGGACAGTAGCAGGTTCGAAGCCCCGGTGAGTTTGGAGAAGTTCTTTACAGCTTTTGTGCCTTTAGCAGTACGGGGTACCAGTGAGCGACCGGGGTTCTGGTTCCCTTCCCAGGCAAGCATGTGGTAGGCAGCCCCTGTCCACAGGAACTCCTGCAGGAGCGCAGATTTTTTTCTTCATGGACCTCCGGGCAAGTGGTGATCCTTGAGGCTTCTTGGGGTGTGGTGGAGGGTCCTTGGGCCCAGACAGGAGCAGGGCCGAAGCCCCGGTGGTCTTGGAGAACTTTTTTACGGCTTTTGCACCTTTCGTGGTACGGGGTGCCAGTGAGCAGCTGGGCTCCTGGTTCCCTTCCCGGGGAAGCGTGCGGCCCCTATCCACAGGAACTCCTGCAGTAACACGGCTTTTTTACTTCAGGATCCACTGGGCAACTGGTAATCCCTAAGGCTTCTTGGGGTGTGGTGGAGAGTTATTTGATCTGGGCAGGAGCAGGTCCAAAGCCCCGGTGGGCATGGAGAAGTTCCATTCAGCATTTGCACCTTTAGTGGTACGGGGTGCCAGTGAGCAGCCATGCTCCTGGTTCCCTTCCCAGGCAAGCATGCAGCTGGAGGCCACTGTCCACAGGCACACCTGGAGGAGCTTAGCTTTTTTCCTTTGGGGATCACCAGACAAGCGGTGATCCCTTAGGCATCTTGGGGTCTGGTGGAGGGACCTTGGGTCCGGGCAGGAGTAGGTCTGAAGCCCCAGTGGTCTTGAAGAAGTTCCTTATGGCTTTTGTGCCTTTAGTGGTATGGGGTGCCAGTAAGTGTCCAGGCTCCTGGTTCCTTTCCTCGGCAACCTTGGTGAGGCAGGTCCTGTCCACAGGACCATCTGGAGGAGCGTGCTTTTTCTTTGGGCATCGCTGGATAAGCTGATCCCAGAGGCTTTGTGGTGCAGAGAAGGGTCCTTGGGTCCAGGCAGGAGCAGGTCTGAAGCCCTGGTGGGCTTCAGTGATTACTATGGCTTTTGTGCCTTTAGTGGTACGTGGTGCAAGTGAGCGACCGGGCTCCTGGTTCCCTTCACGAGCAAGTGTGCGGCAGGTGGCCCGTGTCCACAGGAACTCATTGAGAAGCTTGGCTTTTTTTCTTCGGAGACCGCTGGGCAAGTGGTAATCCTTGAGGCTTCTTGGGATGCGGTGGAGAGTCCTTTGATCTGGGCAGGAGCAGGTCCGAAGCCCCGGTTGGCAAGGAGAAGTTCCTTATAACTTTTGCACCTTTAGCGTTATGGGGTGCCAGTGAGCAGCAGGGCTCCTGGTTCCCTTCCTGGCAGCATGCAGCAGGCAGCCCCTATCCACAGGAACTCCTGCAGTAACGTGACTTTTTATCTTCGGGACCACCGGGCAAGGGATGATCCCTGAGGCTTCTTGGGTGTGGTGGAGGGTCCTTGGTCCGACAGGAGCAGGTCTGAAGCCCCGTGGATTGAGAACTTCCTTATGGCTTTTGTGCCTTTAGCGTTCAGGGTGCCAGTGAGCAGCTGGGCTCCTGGTTCCTCTCCTGGGCAAGCATGCAGCAGGCAGATCCTGTCCTCAGGAATTCTTTCAGGAACACAACTTTTTTCTTCAGGGAGTGACGTATAAGCGGTAATTCCTCAGGCTTCTTGGGGTGCAGTGGAGGGTCCTTTGGTCTGGGCAGGAGCTGGTATGTAGCCTCGACGGGCTTGGAGAAGTTACTTATGGCTTTTGCACCTTCAGCGGTATGGGGTGCCAGTGAGCAGCTGGGATCCTGGTTCAGTTCCCGGGCAAGAGTGCGGTGGGTGGCTCGTCCACAGAAAACCCTGGTGGAGCATGGCTTTTTTTTCGGGACTGCCGGGCAAACGGTGATCCCTGAGGCTTTGGGAGTGGTGGATGATCCTTGTGTCCAGGAAGGAGGAGGTCAGAAGGCCCAGTGGTCTTGGAGAAGATTCTTATAGCTTTTGCACCTTTAGTGGTACTGGGTGCCAGTGAGCGGCTGGGTTCCTGTCCCTCCCGGCAAGCATGCAGCTGGCTGCCCCTGTCCACAGGAACTCCTGGGGAGCGTGTTTTTTTCTTTGGGGACCACCGGTAAGTGGTGATCTCTGAGGCTTCTTGTGGTGCGGTGGAGGGTCGTGGTACAGTGGAGGGTCCTTGCAATCAGGCAGGAGCTGGTCTGAAGCCTCAGTGGGCTTGGAGAAGTTCCTTCTGGCTTTTACGACTTTAGCGGTATGGGGTACCAGTTAGTGACCAGCGCTCCTGGTTCCCTTCCCAGGGAAGCATGCAGCTGGTGGCCCCTGTGCACAAGAACTACTGGAGGAGTGTGGCTTTTATTCTTTGGGGACTGCCGGGCAAGCACTGATCCCTGAGGCTTCTTGGGGTGCGTGGAGGGTCCTTGGGACTGGGTAGGAGCAGGTCCAAAGCTCTGTTGGGCTTGGAGAACTTCCGTACGAGTTTTGGGCCATTAGCGCTATGGGGTGCCAGTGAGCAACAGGGCTCCTGGTTCCCTTCTGGGGCAAGCATGCGGTTGGCAGCCCCTGTCCACAGGAACTCCTGGAGGAACGTGGCTTTTTTACTTCGGGGACTGCCGGGCAAGTGGTGATCTCTGAGACTTCTTGGGGTGCAGTGGAGAGTACTTGGGTCTGGGCAGGAGCAGGTCAGAAGCCCTGGTGGGCATGCAGAAGTTCCATATGGCTTTTGCACCTTTAGTGGTATGGGGTGCCAGTGAGCGGCTACACTTCTTGTTCCATTCCCGGGCAAGCATGCAGCTGGTGGCCCCTGTCCACTGGCACTCCTGGAGGAGCGCTGCTTTTTTTCTTTCGTGATCGCTGTACAAGTGGTGATTCCCTCAGGCTGCTTGGGGTGTGGTGGAGGGTCCTTGGGTCCGGGCAGGAGTAGGTCTGAAGCCCCGGTGGGCTTGGAGAAGTTCCTTATGGCTTTTGAGACATTAGTGGTATGTGGTGCCAGTTAGTGGCTGGACTCCTGGTTCCCTTCCCAGTCAAGCATGTGGCAGGTGGCCCTTGTCCACAGGAACACCCGGAGGAGCACGGCTTTTTTTCTTCGGGGACAGGCGGATAAGCGGTGATCCAAGAGGCTTCTTGTCATGTGGTGGAGGGTCCTTGGGTCTGGGCAGGAGCAGGTTGAAAGCCACGGTGGGCTTGGAGAAATTCCTCACAGCTTCTGTGCCTTTAGTAGTATGGGGTACCAGTGAGCAGCTGGGCTACTTGTTCCCTTCCCGGGCAAGCGTGCTGTGGGCGGCCCCTGTCCAGAGGAACTCCTGGAGGAGTGCGGCTTTTTTTCTTCGGGGACCGCAGGGCAAGCGGTGATCCCTGAAGCTTCTTGGGTTGCGTTGGAGGGTCCTTGGGATGGGGAAGAGCAGGTCCAAAGCCCCGGTGGGCTTGGAGAAGTTCCTTACAGCTTTTGCACTTTTAGTGATATGGGATGCCAGTAAGTGGCAGGGCTCCTGGTTCCCTTCCCCGGCAAGCGTGTGGCGGGCAGGGCCTGACCAAAGGAACTCTTGGAGGCGTGCAGCATTTTTTCTTTGGGACCACTGGGCAAGCGGTGAACCCTTGAGGCTTCTTGCGGTGTGGTGGAGGGACCTTCGGTCCGGGCAGGAGCAGGTACGAAGCCCCAGTGTTCTTGAAGATGTTCCTTATGGCTTTTGCACCTTAATGGTACAGTTTGCCTGTGATCACCTGTGCTCCTGGTTCCCTTCCTGGGCATCCATGTGGCAGGTGGCCCCTGTCCACAGGAACTCTTGGAGGAGCGCAGCTTTTTTTCTTCAGGGACCGGTGGGCAAGCAGTGATCCCTGAGGCTTCTTGAGGTGTGGTGGAAGGTCCTTTGGTCTGGGCAGGAGCAGGTCTGAAGCCCCGGTGGGCTTGGAGAAGTTCCTTATGGCTTTTGAACCTTTAGTGCTACTGGGTGCCAGTGAGTGACCAGGCTACTGATTCCCTTCCCGGGGAAGCATGCAGCGTGCGGCCCCTGTCCAGAGGAACTCCTGGAGGAGTGTGGCTTTTATTCTTCAGGGAACACCGGGCAAGCAGTGATCCCCGAGGCTTCTTGGGGAGCAGTGGAGGGTCCTTGTGACCGGGCAGGAGCAGGTCAGAATACCCGGTGTGCTTGGAGAAGTTCCTTACGGCTTTTGCACCTTTAGTGGTATGGGGTGCCAGTGAGGAACTGGGCTCCTGGTTCCCATCCTGGGCAAGCGCGTGGTAGGTGGCTCCAGACCACAGGAACTCCTGGAGGTGCACGGATCTTTTTCTTCTGGGACTTCCCGTCAAGCGGTGATCCCTGAGCCTTCTTGGGGTGTGTTGGGTGGTCCTTCGGTCCGGGTGTCAGAAGGTCAGAAGCCCCAGTAGGCTTGGAGAAGTTCCTTATGGCTTTTGCTCCTTTGGCAGTATGGGGTGTCAGTGAGCGAATGGGTTCCTGATTCCAGACAAGCGTGCAGCGGGCAGCCCCTCTCCACAGGAATTCCTGGAGGAGCGCGGCTTTTTTTCTTTGCTAAGCGCTGGATAAGCATTAATCCCTGAGGCTTCTTGGGGTGCAGTGGAGGGTCCTTTGGTCTGGGCAGGAGCAGGTCTGAAGCCTCGGTGGGCTTGGAGAAGTTCCTTATGGCTTTTGCGCCTTTAGCGGTATGGGGTGCCAGTCAGCAGCTGGGATCCTGGTTCACTTCACAGGCAAGAGTGCGGTGGGAAGTTCCGGTCCATAGGAACTCCTGGTGCAGCGTGGCTTTTTTTCTTCGGGGACTGCTGTGCAAATGGTCATCCCTGAGGCTTCTTGTGGTGTGGTGGATGGTGCTTGGGTCCAGGCAGGAGCAGGTCAGGAGCCTCAGTGGTCTTGGAGAAGTTCCTTATAGCATTTGCAACTTTAGCATTATGGGGTGCCAGTGAGTGGCTGGACTTCTGGTTCCCTTCCCGAGCAAGCATGCGGCTGGTGGCCCCTATCCACAGAAACTCCTGCAGGAACATGGCTTTTTTTCTTCGGGGAGCGCTGGGCAAGTGGTAATCCCTGAGGCTTCTTGGGGTGCGAAGGAGACTCCTTTGATCTGGGTAGAAGCAGGTCCGAAGCCCCAGTGGGTTGGAGAACTTCCTTATGGCTTTTGCACCTTTAGCGGTTCAGGGTGCCAGTGAGCGGCCGGGCTCCTGGTTCCCTTCTTGGGCAAGCGTGCGGTGGGCAGACCCTGTCCACAGGAACTGTTGGAGGAGTGCAGCTATTTTTCTTCGGGGACCGCTGGGCAAGCAGTGATCCCTTAGGCTTTTTGGGGTGCGGTGGAGGATCCTTGCATCCAGGCAGGAGCAGGTCCGAAGCCCCGGTGGACTTGGAGAAGTTCCTTACAGCTTTTGCGCCTTTAGTGGTATGGGGTGCCAGTGAGCAGCTGGGCTCCTGGTTCCATTTCCAGGCAAGTGTGCAGTGGGAGACCCCTGTCCTCAACACCTGCAGGAAGGCACCTTTTTTCTTAGGGGAGTGCCGGATAAGCAGTAATCCCGTAGGCTTCTTAGGGTACAGTGGAGGGTCATTTGTTCTGGGCAGGAGCAGGTCTGAAGCCTCAGCGGGCTTGGAGAAGTTCCTTATGGCTTTTGCAGCTTTCGTGGTACGGGGTGCCAGTGAGCAGCTGGGATCCTGGTTCACTTCCAGGGCAAGCATGTGGTGGGCAGCTCCAGTCCACAGAAACTCCTGGTGGAGCGTGGCTTTTTTTATTTGGGGACTGCCGGGCAAATGGTAATCCCTGAGGGTTCTTGGGGAGTGGTGGATGGTCCTTGGGTCCAGGCAGGAGCAGGTCAGAAGCCCCAGTGGTCTTGGAGAAGTTCCTTATAGCTTTTGCACCTTTAGCGGTATGGGGTGCCAATGAGCTGCTGGGCTCCTGGTTCCCTTCCCGTGCAAGCGTGCAGTGGGCAGCCCCTGCCCACAGGAACTCCTGGGGGATTGTGTTTTTTTTTCTTTAGGGAACACGGGGCAAGTGGTGATCCCTGAGGCTTCTTGGGGTGCGGTGGAGGGTCCTTGGGTCTGGACAGTAGCAGGTCTGAAGCCCTGGTGAGCTTGGAGAAGTTCCTTACAGCTTTTTTGCCTTTAGCGGTATGGGGTGCCAATGAGTGGCTGGGCTCCTGGTTCCTTTCCCAGGCAATCATGTGGTGGGCAGCCCCTGTCCACAGGAACTTCTGCAGGAGCATAGCTTTTTTTCTTCATAGACCTCTGGGCAAGCGGTGATCCCTGAGGCTTCTTGGGGTGCGGTAGAGCATCCATGGGTCTGGCAGGAGCAGGTCCAAGCCCCGGTGGTCTTGGACAACATCCTTACGGCTTTTGCACCTTTCGTGGTGTGGGGTGCCAGTGAGCAGCTGGGCTCCTGGAGCCCTTCCCGGGCAAGTGTGTGGCGGGTGGCCCCTATCCACAGGAAGTCCAGCAGGAATGCAGCTTTTTTTCTTTGGGAACCGCTGGGCAAGTGGTAATCCCTGAGGCTTCTTGGGGAGTGGTGGATATTCCTTTGATCTGGGCAGGACCAGGTCTGAAGTCCTAGTGGGCATGGAGAAGTTCCATACAGAATTTGCACCTATTAGTGGTACGGGGTGCCAGTGAGTGGCTGCGCTCCTGGTTCCCTTCCCAGGCAAGCTTGCAGCTGGGACCCCTGTCCACAGGGACTCCTGGAGGAGCGCAGCTTTTTTTCTTCGGGGACCGCTGGACATGCGATGATCCCTGAGGCTTCTTGGGGTGCAGTGGAGGGTCCTTGGTTCCGGACAGGAGTAGGTCCGAAGCCCCGGTGGGCTTGGAGAAGTTCCTTACAGCTTTTGCGCCTTTAGCGGTATGGGGTGCCAGTGAGCGGCCGGGCTTCTAGTTCTCTTCCGAGGCAACCATGCGGCGGGCTGCTCCTGTCCACAGGAACTCCTGTAGGAGCACAGCTTTTTTCCTTCATGGACCTCCGGGCAAGCGGTGATCCCTGATGCTTCTCTGGGTGTGGTGGAGGGTCCTTGGGTCCAGACAGGAGCAGATTTGAATCCCCAGTGGACTTGGAGAACTTATGGCTTTTGCACCTTTAGCGGTTCAGGGTGCCAGTGAGCGGCCGGGCTCCTGGTTCCCTTCCTGGGCAAGCGTGCGGTGGGCAGACCCTGTCCACAGGAACTGTTGAGGAGTGCAGCTCTTTTTCTTGGGGTCCGCTGGGCAAGCAGTGATCCCTGAGGCTTCTTGGGGTGCGGTGGAGGGTCCTTGCATCCAGGCAGGAGCAGGTCCAAGCCCCGTGGACTTGGAGAAGTTCTTACAGCTTTGTGCCTTTAGTGGCATGGGGTGCCAGTGAGCAGCTGGGCTACTGGTTCCACTCCAGGCAATGTGCAGGAGACCCCTGTCCTCAACACCTGCAGGAAGGCACCTTTTTTCTTAGTGGAGTGCTGGATAAGCAGTAATCCCTGAGGCTTCTTAGGGTACAGTGGAGAGTCCTTTGTTCCAGGCAAGAGCAGGTCCGAGGCCCCAGTGGGCTTGGAGAAGTTCCTCATGGCTTTTGCGACATTAACGGTACATAGTGCCAGTGAGCGGCCGGGCTCCTGGTTCCCTTCCCAGTCAAGCATGTGTCGGGTGGCCCCTGTCCACAGGAACACCCGGAGGAGCACAACTTTTTTTCTTCTGGGACCGACGGATAAGTGGTGATCCAAGAGACTTCTTGTGGTATGGTGGAGGGTCCTTGGGACCGGGCAGGAGCAGGTCTGAAGCCTCGGTGTGCTTGGAGAAGTTCCTTATGGCTTTTACGACTTTAGCGGTATGGGGTGCCAGTGAGCACCCGGGCTTCTGGTTCCATTCCTGGGCAAGCGTGTGGACCCTGTGCACAGGAACTCCTGGAGGAGTGCGGCTTTTATTCTTTGGGGACTGCTGGGCAAGATCTGATCCCTGAGGCTTCTTGGGGTGCGTGGAGGGTCCTTGGGACTGGGCAGGAGCTGGTCCGAAGCCCCGGTGGGCTTGGTGAAGTTCCTTACATCTTTTGTGACTTTAGCAGTACAGGGTGCCAATGAGCAGCCAGGCTCCTGTTTCTCCTCCCAGGCAAGCGTGCAGTGGGCAGCCCCTGTAAACAGGAACTCCTGGAGGAGTGCAGCTTTTTTTCTTCGGGGACCGCCGGATAAGTGGTGATGCCTGAGGCTTCTTGGCGTGCAGTGGAGGGTCCTTGGGTCTGGGCAGGAGCAGGTCCGAAGCCCCGCTAGGCTTGGAGAAGTTCCTTATGACTTCTGCACCTTTAGTGGTATGGGGTGCCAGTGAGCAGCTGGGCTCCTGGTTCCCTTCCCAGCAAGTGTGCGGTGGGCGGCCACAGTCCACAGGAACTTTTGGTGGAGCCAGGCTGTTTTTCATCGGGGACGGCTGGGCAAGCGGTCTTCCCTTAGGCTCTAGGGTTGCAGTGGATGGTCCTTGGATCCGGGCAGGAGGACGTTCGAATCCCCAGTGAACTTGGAGAAGTTCCTTATGGCTTTTGCACCTTTAGTGGTATGGGGTGCCAGTGAGCAGCCGGGCTCCTGGTTCCCTTCCCGGGCAAGCATGCAGTGGGTGGCCCCTGTCCACAGGAACTCCTGGAGGAGCACAGCTTTTGTTCTTTGGGGTCCGCTGGGCAAGCAGTGATCCCTGAGGCTTCCTGGGGTGAGGTGGAGGGTCCTTGGGTCAGGGCAGAATCTGGTCCGGGGCCATGGTCTGGCATGGAGAAGTTCCATATGGCTTTTGCGCATTTAGTGGTACTGGGTGCCAGAGAGCGGCTGGGCTCCTGGTTCCCATCCCGGGCAACAGTGCAGCTGGTGGCCCCTGTCCACAGGAACTCCTGGAAGAGCGCAGCTTTTTTTCTTTAAGGACTGCCGTTCAAGCGGTGAACCATGAGGCTTCTTGGGGTGTGGAGGAGGGTCCTTTGGTCCAGGCAGGAGCAGGTCTGAAACCCCTGTGGGCTTGGAGAAATTCCTCACAGCTTCTGTGCCTTTAGTAGTATGGGGTGCCAGTGAGCAGCTAGCTACTGGTTCCCTTCCGGGGCCAGCGTGCTGCAGGTGGCCCCTGTCCAGAGGAACTCCTGAAGGAGTGTGACTTTTTTTCTTCGGGGACCACTGGGCAAGCGGTGATCATTGAGGCTTCTTGGGTTGCGTTGGAGGGTCCTTGGGACCTGGCAGGTGCAGATCCGAAGCCCCGGTGGGCTTGGAGATGTTTCTTACGGCTTTTGTGCCTTTAGTGATATGGGGTGCCAGTGAGCGGCAGGGCTCTTGGTTCCCTTCCCGGGCAAGCATGCAGCGGGTGGGGCCTGACCACAGGAACTCCTGGAGGAGTAAAGCTTTTTTTCTTTGGGAGCGCCAGTCAAGCATTGATCCCTGAGGCTTCTAGGGGTGTGGTGGATGGTCCTTGGGTCCGGGCAGGAGCAGGTCAGAAGCCCCAGTGGGCTTGGAGAAGTTACTTACAGCTTTTTCGCCTTTAGCGGAATGGGGTGCCAGGAGCGGCCGCGGCTCCTGGTTCCCCACTGCAAATGTGCGGTGGGTGTCCCCAGTACACAGGAACACCTGGAGGAGCACGGCTTTTTTTCTTTGGGGACTGCCGGGCAATCAGTGGACCCTGAGACTTCCTGGGGTGCTGTGGAGGGTCCTTGGGTCCGGGCTGGTCCAGGGCTTGGAGAACTTCCATACGGCTTTTGGGCCATTAGCACTACGGGGTGCCAATGAGTGACAGGGCTCCTGGTTCCCTTCCAGGGCAAGCATGTGGTGGGTGGCCCCTGTCCACAGGAACTCCTGGAGTAACGTGGCTTTTTTACTTCGGGGACTGCTGGGCAAGTGGTGATCCATGAGGCTTCTTGGGGTGCAGTGGAGAGTACTTGGGTCTGGGCAGGAGCAGGTCAGAAGCCCTGGTAGGCATGCAGAAGTTCTATATGGCTTTTGCACCTTTAGTGGTACTGGGTGCCAGTGAGTGGCTGCGCTTCTCGTTCCCTTCCCGGGCAAGCAAGCAGCTGGCAGCCCCTGTCCACAGGCACTCCTGGAGGAGTGTAGCTTTTTTTCTTTGGGGATCGCCAGACAAGCGGTGATCCCTTAGGCTTCTTGGTGTGTGGTGGAGGGTCCTTGGGTCCGGGCAGGAGTAGGTCCGAAGCCCCGGTGGGCTTCTAGAAGTTCCTTATGGCTTTTAAGCCTTTAGTGGTATCGGGTGCCAGTGAGTGTCCAGGCTGCTGGTTCCCTTCCTCGGCAACCTTGTGGTAGGTGGGTCCTGTCCACAGGAACACCTGGAGGAGTGTGCCTTTTTTTCTTTGGGCACTGCCAGATAAGTGGTGATCCCAGAGGCTTTTTGTGGTGCAGAGGAGGGTCCTTGGGTCCGGGCAGGAGCAGGTCTGAAGCCCCAGTGGGCTTGCAGCAGTTCCTTAGGGCTTTTGTGCCTTCAGTGGTACATGGTGCCAGTGAGCGACTGGGCTCCTGGTTCCCTTCCTAGGCAATCATGCGGTGGGTGGACCCTGTCCACAGGAACTCATGGAGAAGCATAGCTTTTTTTCTTCAGGGACCGCCGGGCAAGCAGTGATCCCTGAGGCTTCTTGGGGTGTGGTGGAGGGTCCTTGCATCTAGGCAGGAGCAGGTCCAAAGCCCCAGTGGACTTGAAGAAGTTCCTTACAGCTTTTGCGCCTTTAGTGGTACGGGGTGCCAGTGAGCAGCTGGGCTCCTGGTTCCCTTCCAGGCAAGCATGCGGCGGGTGGGCCCTGTCCACAAGAAGTCCTGAAGGAGCGCAGCTTTTCTTTTGGGGACCGCCGGACAAGCAGTGATCCCTGAGGCTCTTGGGGTCCGCTGAGAATCCTTTGTCCGGGCAAGAGCAGGTCCGAGGCCCCGGTGGGCTTGGAAACCTTCCTTACGGCTTTTGCGCCTTTCGAGGTACCGGCTTCCAGTGAGCGGATGGGCTCCTGGTTCCCTTCCCAAGTAAGCATGTGGCGGGAAACCCATGTCCACAGGAACTCCTGTATGAGTGCAGATTTTTTTCATCAGGGATGGCTGGGCAAGCGGTGATCCCTGAGGCTTCTTGGGGTGTGATGGAGGGTCCTTGGCTCCCAGCAGGAGCAGGTCCAAAGCCCCGGTGGACTTGGAGAAGTTTCTTACAACTTTTGCGACTTTAGTGATACTGGGTGCCAGTGAGAAGCTGGGCTCTGGGTTCCATTTCCAGGGAATCGTGTGGTGGGCAGCCCCTGTCCTCAGGAATTCCTGCAGGAATGTGGCTTTTTTTCTTCGGGGAGTGCTGGATAAGTGGTAATTCCTGAGGCTTCTTGGGGTGCAGTGGAGGGTCCTTTGGTCTGGGCAGGAGCAGGTCTGTAGCCTCGGTGGGCTTGGAGAAGTTCCTTAAGGCTTTTGCACCTTCAGCGGTACGGGGTGCCAGTGAGCGGCTGGAATCCTGGTTCACTACCCGGGCTAGCGTATGGTGGGCAGTTCTGGTCCACAGAAACTCCTGGTGGAGCGTGGCTTTTTTTCTTCGGGGACTGCCGGGCAAGCGGTGATCCCTAAGGCTTCTTGGGGAGTGGTGGATAGTCCTTGGGTCCAGGCAGGAGCAGGTCAGAAGGCCCAGTGGTCTTGGAGAAGTTCCTTATAGCTTTTGCACCTTTAGTGGTATGGGGTGCCAGTAAGCAGCCGGACTCCTGGTTTCCTTCCCAGGCAAGTGTGCAGCGGGTAGCCCCTGCCACAGGAACTCCTGGGGGCACGTGTTTTTTTTCTTTGGGGACCACCGGGCAAGTGGTGATCTCTGAGGCTTCTTGGGGTGCGGTGGAGGGTCCTTGGGTCTGGACAGGAGCAGGTTCAAAGCCCCGGTGAGCTTGGAGAAGTTCTTTACAGCTTTTGCGCCTTTAGCGGTACAGGGTGCTAGTGAGCGGCCGGGCTCCTAGTTCTCTTCCGAGGCAAGCATGCGGCTGGCTGCTCCTGTCCACAGGAACTCCTGTAGGAGCGCAGCTTTTTTCCTTCATGGACCTCTGGGCAAGCGGTGACCCCTGATACTTCTCTGGGTGTGGTGGAGGGTCCTTGGGTCTGAACAGGAGCAGATTTGAATCCCCAGTGGGCTTGGAGAACTTCCTTATGGCTTTTGTGCCTTCAACAGTTCAGGGTGCCAGTGAGCGGCCGGGCTCCTGGTTCCCTTCCTAGGCAATCGTGCGGCGGGTGGACCCTATCCACAGCAACTCATGGAGGAGCGCAGCTTTTTTCGTTCGGGGACCGCTGGGCAAGCAGTGATCCCTGAGGCTTCTTGGGGTGTGGTGGAAGGTCCTTGCATCCAGGCAGGAGCAGGTCCGAAGCCCCGGTGGACATGGAGAAGTTCCTTACAGCTTTTGCACCTTTAGTGGTACGGGGTGCCAGTGAGCAGCTGAGCTCCTAGTTCCCTTTCTGGGCAAGCGTGCGGCCCCTGTCCACAGGAACTCCTGAAGGAGCGCAGCTTTTTTTCTTTGGGGACTGCCAGACAAGCAGTGATCCCTGAGGCTTCTTGGGGTCCTGTGGAGAGTCTTTGTGTCCAGGCAAGAGCAGGTCCGAGGCCCCAGTGGGCTTGGAGAAGTTCCTCATGGCTTTTGCGACATTAACGGTACATAGTGCCAGTGAGCGGCCGGGCTTCTGGTTCCCTTCCCAGTCAAGCATGTGTCGGGTGGCCCCTGTCCACAGGAACACCCGGAGGAGCACAACTTTTTTTCTTCGGGGACCGACGGATAAGTGGTGATCCAAGAGACTTCTTGTGGTATGGTGGAGGGTCCTTGGGACCGGGCAGGAGCTGGTCTGAAGCCTCGGTGTGCTTGTAGAAGTTCCTTACGGTTATTATGACTTTAGCGGTATGGGGTGCCAGTGAGCGACCGGGCTTCTGGTTCCATTCCCGGGCAAGCGTGCGGACCCTGTGCACAGGAACTCCTGGAGGAGTGCGGCTTTTATTCTTCGGGGACTGCCGGGCAAGGTCTGATCCCTGAGGCTTCTTGGGGTGTGTGGAGGGTCCTTGGGACTGGGCAGGAGCTGGTCCAAAGCCCCGGTGGGCTTGGTGAAGTTCCTTACATCTTTTGTGACTTTAGCAGTACGGGGTGCCAATGAGCAGCCAGGCTCCTGTTTCTCCTCCCGGGCAAGCGTGCAGTGGGCAGCCCCTGTAAACAGGAACTCCTGGAGGAGTGCAGCTATTTTTCTTCGGGGACCGCCGGATAAGTGGTGATGCCTGAGGCTTCTTGGCATGCAGTGGAGGGTCCTTGGGTCTGGGCAGGAGCAGGTCCGAAGCCCCGCTAGGCTTGGAGAATTTCCTTATGACTTCTGCACCTTTAGCGGTATGGGGTGCCAGTGAGCAGCTGGGCTCTTGGTTCCCTTCCCAGCAAGTGTGCGGCGGGGCGGCCACAGTCCACAGGAACTCCTGGAGGAGCCAGGCTGTTTTTCATCAGGGACGGCTAGGCAAGCGGTCTTCCCTTAGGCTCTAGGGTTGCAGTGGATGGTCCTTGGGTCTGGGCAGGAGGAGGTTTGAATCCCCGGTGAACTTGGAGAAGTTCCTTATGGCTTTTGCACCTTTAGTGGTATGGGGTGCCAGTGAGCAGCCGGGCTCCTGGTTCTCTTCCTGGGCATGCATGCGGTGGGTGGCCCCTGTCCACAGGAACTCCTGGAGGAGCACAGCTTTTGTTCTTCGGGGACCGCTGGGCAAGCAGTGATCCCTGAGGCTTCCTGGGGTGAGGTGAATGGTCCTAGGGTCTGGGCAGAAGCTGGTCCGGGGGCCATGGTGGGCATGGAGAAGTTCCATATGGCTTTTGCGCATTTAGCGATACTGGGTGCCAGAGAGCAGCTGTGCTCCTGGTTCCCATCCCGGGCAACAGTGCAGCTGGTGGCCCCTGTCCACAGGAACTGCTGGAGGAGCTCAGCTTTTTTTCTTTAAGGACCGCTGTTCAAGCGGTGAACCCTGAGGCTTCTTGGGGTGTGGTGGAGGGTCCTTTGGTCCAGGCAGGAGCAGGTCTGAAGCCCCTGTGGGCTTGGAGAAATTCCTCACAGCTTCTGTGCCTTTAGTAGTATGGGGTGCCAGTGAGCAGCTAGCTACTGGTTCCCTTCCGGGGCAAGTGTGCTGCGGGTGGCCCCTGTCCAGAGAAACTCCTGGAGGAGTGTGACTTCTTTTCTTCAGGGACCACTGGGCAAAGCGGTGATCATTGATGCTTCTTGGGTTGCCTTGGAGGGTCCTTGGGACCTGGCAGGTGCAGATCCGAAGGCCCAGTGGGCTTGGAGATGTTCCTTATGGCTTTTGCGCCTTTAGTGATATGGGGTACCAGTGTGCGGCAGGGCTCTTAGTTCCCTTTCCGGGCAAGCGTGCAGCGGGTGGGGCCTGACCACAGGAACTCCTGGAGGAGTGCAGCTTTTTTTCTTTGTGGATCGCCAGACAAGCGGTGATTCCTTAGGCTTCTTGGGGTGTGGTGGAGGGTCCTTGGGTCCGGGCAGGAGTAGGTACGAAGCCCCGGTGGGCTTCTAGAAGTTCCTTATGGCTTTTAAACCTTTAGTGGTACGGGGTGCCAGTGAGTGTCCAGACTCCTGGTTCCCTTCCTCGGCAACCTTGTGGTAGGTGGGTCCTGTCCACAGGAACACCTGGAGGAGTGTGCCTTTTTTTCTTTGGGCACTGCCAGATAAGCGGTGATCCCAGAGGCTTTTTGTGGTGCAGAGGAGGGTCCTTGGGTCCGGGCAGGAGCAGGTCTGAAGCCCCAGTGGGCTTGCAGCAGATCCTTAGGGCTTTTGTGCCTTTAGCGGTGCATGGTGCCAGTGAGCGACTGGGCTCCTGGTTCCCTTCATGAGCAAGTGTGCGGCAGCTGGCCCCTGTCCACAGGAACTCCTGGGGGTGCGTGTTTTTTTTCTTTGGGGACCACCGGGCAAGTGGTGATCTCTGAGGCTTCTTGGGGTGCGGTGCAGGGTCCTTGGGTCTGGACAGTAGCAGGTTCGAAGCCCCGGTGAGCTTGGAGAAGTTCTTTACAGCTTTTGCACCTTTAGCGGTACGGGGTGCCAGTGAGTGGCCTGGCTTCTGGTTCCCTTCCCAGGCAAGCATGTGGTGGGCAGCCCCTGTCCACAGGAACTCCTGCAGGAGCGCAGCTTTGTTTCTTCATGGACCTCCGGGCAAGTGGTGATCCCTGAGGCTTCTTGGGGTGCGGTGGAGGTCCTTGGGTCGGACAGGAGGCAGGTCTGGCTTCGTGGTCTTGGAAAACTTCCTTACGGCTTTTGTGCCTTTCGTGGTATGGGGTGCCAGTGAGCAGCTGGGCTCCTGGTTCCCTTCCCGGGCAAGCGTGTAGTGGGTGGCCACTATCCACAGAAACTCCTGCAGGAACATGGCTTTTTTTATTTGGGAACCACTGGGCAAGTGGTAATCCCTGAGGCTTCTTGGGGTGCAGTGGAGAGTCCTTTGATCTGGGCAGGAGCAGGTCCAAAGCCCGGGTGGGCAATGAGAAGTTCCATACAGCATTTGCACCTTTAGTGGTACAGGGTGCCAGTGAGCAGCCACGCTCCTGGTTCCCTTCCCGGGCAAGCATGCAGCTGGGGGCCCCTGTCCACAGGAACTCATTGACGAGCATGGCTTTTTTTCTTCATGGACCTCCGGGCAAGCGGTGATCCCTGAGGTTTCTTTGGGTGTGGTGGAGGTTCCTTGGGTCCGGACAGAAGCAGGTCCGAAGCCCTGGTGGACTTGGAGAACTTCCTTATGGCTTTTGCTCCTTTAGCAGTTCAGGGTGCCAGTGAGCAGCTGGGCTCCTGGTTCCCTTCCTGGGCAAGTGTGCGGTGGGAAGACCCTGTCCACAGGAACTGAAGGAGGAGCGCAGCTTTTTTTCTTTGGGGACCGCTGGGCAAGCAGTGTTCCCTGAGGATTCTTGGGGAGTGGTGGAGGGTCCTTGCAACCAGGCAGGAGCAGGTCTGAAGCCCCTGTGGACTTGGAGAGGTTCCTTATGGCTTTTGCACCTTAAGTGGTATGGGTTGCCAGTGAGCAGCTGGGCTCCAGGTTCCCTTTCCGGGCAAGCATGCGGCGGGTGGCTCCTGTCCACAGGAACTCCTGCAGAAACGCGGCTTTTTTACTTTGGGGACTGCTGGGCAAGTGGTGATCCCTGAGACTTCTTGGGGTGCAGTGGAAAGTACTTGGGTCTGGGCAGGAGCAGGTCAGAAGCCCTGGTGGGCATGCAGAAGTTCCATATAGCTTTTGCATCTTTAGTGGTACGTTATGCCAGTGAGCGGCTGCGCTTTTGGTTCCCTTCCTAGGCAAACATGCAGCTGGTGGCCCCTGTCCACAGGCACTTCTGGAGGAGCGCAGCTTTTTTTCTTTGGTGATCGCCGGACAAGCGGTGATCCCTTAGGCTTCTTCTGGTGCGGTGGAGGGTCCTTGGGTCCGGGCAGTAGTAGATCCGAAGCCCCGGTGGGCTTGGAGAATTTCCTTATGGCTTTTGCTCCTTTAGTGGTACGGGGTGCCAGTGAGTAACCGGGCTCCTGATTCCCTTCCCAGGCAACCTTGCGGTAAGCGGGTCCTGTCCAGAGGAACACCTGGAGGAGCGTGTCTTTTTTTCTTTGGGCACCACCGGATAAGCGGTGATCCCAGAGGCTTCTTGTGGTGCAGAGAAAGGTCCTTGGGTCCGGTCAGGAGCAAGTCTGAAGCCCCGTGGGCTTGCAGCAGTTCCTTATGGCTTTTGTGCCTTTAGCGGTACGTGGTGCCAGTGAGCTACTGGGCTCCTGGTTCCCTTCACGAGCAAGTGTGCGGGGAGTGGCCCATGTCCACAGGACCTCATGGAGGAGTGTGGCTTTATTTTTGGGGACTGCCGGCCAAGCGGTAATCCCTGAGGCTTCCTGGGGTGTTGTGGAGGGTCCTTGGGTCCGGGCAGGAGCAGGTCCGATGCGCTGGTGGGCTTGGAGAATTTCCTTATGGCTTTTGCACCTTCAGCAGTATGGGGTGCCAGTGAGCGGCCGGGCTCCTGTTTCCCTTCCAGGCCAAGCGTGTGGCGGGCAGCCCCCTGTAAACAGGAATTCCTGGAGGAGCGCGGCTTTTTTTCTTCAGGGACCGCCGGATAAGTGGTGATGCCTGAGGCTTCTTGGTGTGCAGTGGAGGGTCCTAGGGTCCAGGCAGGAGCAGGTCCGAAGCCCCGTGGGCTTGGAGAAGTTCCTTATGGCTTCTGTGCCTTTAGCAGTATTGGGTGCCAGTGAGCAGCCGGGCTCCTGGTTCCCTTCCCAGCAAGCATGCGGTGGGCGGCCACAGTCCACAGGAACTCCTGGAGGAGCTCGGCTTTTTTTCATCGGTGATGGCCGGGCAAGCAGTCTTCCCTGAGGCTTCTAGGGGCATGGTGGATGGTTCTTGGGTCTGGGCAGGAGGAGGTCCAAATCCCTGGTGAACTTGGAGAAGTTCCTTATGGCTTTTGCACCATTAGTGGTATGGGGTGCCAATGAGCGACCGGGCTCCTGGTTCTCTTCCTGGGCAAGCATGTGGCTGGTGCCCCTGTACACAGGAACTCCTGAAGGAGCGCAGCTTTTGTTCTTCGGGGACTGCTTGGCAATCGGTGATCCCTGAGGCTTCCTAGGGTGCAGTAGAGGGTCCTAGGGTCTGGGCAGGAGCAGGTCCGAGGCCCTGGATGGCATGGAGAAGTTCTGTATGGCTTTTGCGCATTTAGCGGTATGGGGTGCCAGAGAGTGGCCTGGCTCCTGGTTCCCATCCGCAGCAAGCATGCAGCTGGTGGCCCCTGTCCACAGGAACTGCTGGAGGAGAGCGGAATTTTTTCTTCGTAGACTGCCGGGCAAGTGGTGAACCCTGAGGCTTCTTGGGGTGAGGTGGAGGGTCCTTGAGTCCGGGCAGGAGCAGGTCCGAAGTCCCAGTGGGCTTGGAGTAATTCCTCACAGCTTCTGCGCCTTTAGTAGTATGGGGTGCCAGTGAGCAGCCTGGCTGCTGGTTCCATTCGGGGGCAAGAGTGCTGCGGGCAGCCCCTGTCCAGAGGAACTCCTGTAGGAGTGTGACTTTTTTTCTTCGGGGACCGCCGGGGAAGCGGGGATCCCTGAGGTTTCTTGGGTTGTATTGCAGGGTCCTTGGGACTGGGCAGGAGCAGATCCGAAGCTCCGGTGGGCTTGGAGAAGTTTCTTGTGGCTTTTGCGCCTTTAGTGATATGGGGTGCCAGTGAGCAGCAGGGCTCCTGGTTCCCTTCCCTGGCAATCGTGCTGTGGGTGGGGCTTGACCTCAGGAACTCCAGGAGGAGCACAGCTTTTTCTTTGGGACCGCAGGCAGCAGTGATCCCTGAGGCTTCTTGGGGTGCGGTGGATGGTCATTGGTCCGGGCAGGAGCAGATCAGAAGCCCCAGTGGGCTTGGGGAAGTTACTTACAGCTTTTGCACCTTTAGTGGTATGGGGTGCCAGTGAGCAGCCATGCTTCTGGTTCCCTTACCGGGTAAGCATGAGGTGGGTGGCCCCAGACACAGGAACTCCTGGAGGAGCGTGGTTTTTTTTCTTTGGGGACTGCAGGCAATCAGTGGACCCTGAGACTTCCTGGGGTGCGGTGGAGGGTCCTTGGGTCCGGGTTGGAGCAGGTCCAAAGCTCTGTTGGCCTTGGAGAATACAGCTTTTGGGCCATTTGTGCTATGGGACGCCAGTGAGCGACAGGGCTCCTGGTTCCCTTCCGGGGCAACCATGCGGTGGGTGGCCCCTGTCCACAGGAACTCCTGGAGGAATGCGGCTTTTTTACTTCGGGGACTGCTGGGCATGTGGTGATCCGTGAGGCTTCTTGGGGTGCAGTGGAGAGTACTTGGGTCTGGGCAGAAGCAGGTCAGAAGCCTTGGTAGGCATGCAGAAGTTCCATATGGCTTTTGCACCTTCAGTGGTATGGGGTGCCAGTGAGCGGCCACGCTTCTAGTTCCCTTCCCAGGCAAGCACGCAGCTGGCAGCCCCTGTCCACAGGCACTCCTGGAGGAATGCGGCTTTATTTCTTTGGGGATTGCCAGACAAGTGGTGATCACTTAGGCTTCTTGGGGTGTGGTGGAGGGTCCTTGGGTCTAGGCAGGAGTAGGTCCGAAGCCCCGGTGGGCTTGGAGAAGTTCCTTATGGCTTTTGCACCTTTAGTGGTATGGGGTGCCAGTGAGTGTCCAGGCTCCTGGTTCCCTTCCTCGGCAACCTTGCGGTAGGCGGGTCCTGTCCACAGGAACACCTGGAGGAGCGTGCCTTTTTTTTTGGGCACCGCCGGATAAGCGGTGATCCCAGAGGCTTCCTGTTGTGCAGAGGAGGTCCTTGGGTCCAGGCAGAAGCAGGTCCGAAGCCCTGGTGGGCTTGCAGCAGTTCCTTAGGGCTTTTGTGCCTTTAGTGGTACGTGGTGCCAGTGAGCGACCGGGCTCCTGGTTCCCCTCATGAACAAGTGTGCGGCAGGTGGCCCATGTCCACAGGAACTCATGGAGGAGCTTGGCTTTTTTTTCATCAGAGACCACTGGACAAGTGGTAATCCCTTAGACTTCTTGGGGTGCGGTGGAGGGTCCTTGGGTCGAGACAGGAGCAGGTCCAAAAACCCGATGGGCTTGGAGAAGTTCCTTACAGCTTTTACACCTCTAGAGGTACGGGGTGCCAGTGAGCAGCTGGGCTCTTGGTTCTCTTCTGAGGCAAGCATGAGGCTGGCAGCTCCTGTCCACAGGAAGTCCTGTAGGAGCGCAGCTTTTTTTCTTCATGGACCTCCGCACAAGCGGTGATCCCTGAGGCTTCTTTGGGTGTGGTGTAGGGTCCTTGGGTCCAGACAGGAACATATTCGAAGCCCCGGTGGGCTTGGAGAACTTCCTTATGGCTTTTGCACCTTTAACAGTTCAGGGTGCCAGTGAGCAGCCAGGCTCCTGGTTCCCTTCCTAGGCAATTGTGTGGTGGGTGGACCCTGTCCACAGGAACTCATGGAGGAGCACAGCTTTTTTTCTTCGGGGACCGCCGGGCAAGCAGTGATCCCTGAGGCTTCTTGGGGTGCGGTGGAGGGTCCTTGCATTCAGGCAGGAGCAGGTCCAAAGCCCCGGTGGACTAGTAGAGGTTCCTTACAGCTTTTGTGCCTTTAGAGGTATGGGGTGCCAGTGAGTGGCTGGGCTCCTGTTTCCCCTCCCGGGCAAGCATGCACTGGGCAGCCCCTGTAAACAGGAACTCCTGGAGGAGTGCGGCTTTTTTTCTTCGGGGACTGCCGGATAAGTGGTGATGCCTGAGGCTTCTTGGTGTGCAGTGGAGGGTCCTTGGGTCTGGGCAGGAGCAGGTCCAAAGCCCCGGTGGGCTTGGAGAAGTTCCTTACAGCTTTTGAGCCTTTAAAGGTACGGGGTGCCAGTGAGCGGCCAGGCTCCTGGTTCTCTTCTGAGGCCAGCATGCGGCGGGCAGCTCCTGTGCACAGGAAGTCCTGTAGGAGTGCAGATTTTTTTCTTCATGGACCTCCGCGCAAGCAGTGATCCCTGAGGCTTCTTTGGGTGTGGTGGAGGGTCCTTGGGTCCAGATAGGAGCATATTCGAAGCCCCGGTGGGCTTGGAGAACTTCCTTATGGCTTTTGCGCATTTAGCGGTTCAGGGTGCCAGTGAGAGGCCGGGCTCCTGGTTCCCTTCCTAGGCAATCATGCGGTGGGTGGACCCTGTCCACAGGAACTCATGGAGGAGTGCAGCTTTTTTTCTTCAGGGACCGCCGGGCAAGCAGTGATCCCTGAGGCTTCTTGTGGTGCGGTGGAGGGTCCTTGCATCCAGGCAGGAGCAGGTCCGAAGCCCTGGTGGACTTGAAGAGGTTCGTTACAGCTTTTGCGCCTTTAGAGGTATGGGGTGCCAGTGAGCAGCTGGGCTCCTGGTTCCCTTTCCGGGCAAGCGTGCGATGGGTGGCCCCTGTCCACAGGAACTCCTGAAGGAGCGCGGCTTTTTTCTTTGGGGACTGCCGGACAAGTGGTGATCCCTGGGGCTTCTTGGGGTCTGCTGGAGAGTCCTTGTGTCTGGGCAAGAGCAGGTCCGAGGCCCCGGTGGGCTTGGAGAAGTTCCTTATGGCTTTAGCGACATTAGCGGTACGTGGTGCCAGTGAGCGGCCAGGCTCCTGGTTCCCTTCCCAGTCAAGTGTGTGTCGGGTGTCCCCTGGCCACAGGAACACCCAGAGGAGCAAGACTTTTGTTCTTCGGGGACCGACGGATAAGCGGTGATCCAAGTGGCTTCTTGTGGTGTGGTGGAGGGTCCTTGGGACTGGGCAGGAGCTGGTCTGAAGCCTCGGTGTGCTTGGAGAAGTTCCTTCTGGCTTTTACGACTTTAGCGGTATGGGGTGCCAGTGAGCGATCGGGCTCCTGGTTCCCTTCCTGTGGAAGCATGCGGCCCCTGTGCACAGGAACTCCTGGAGGAGTGTGGCTTTTATTCTTTGAGGACCGCCGGCCAAGATCTGATCCCTGAGGCTTCTTGGGGTGCATGGAGGGTCCTTGAGACTGGGCAGGAGCAGATCCAAAGCCCCGGTGGGCTGGGTGAAGTTCCTTCCGTCTTTTGCGACTTTAGCAATGCAGGGTGCCAGTAGTGGCTGGGCTCTTGTTTCCCTCCCGGCAAGCATGCAGTGGGCAGCCCTGTAAACAGAAACTCCTGGAGGAGTGCAACTTTTTTTCTTCGGGGACCGCCGGATAAGTGGTGATGCCTGAGGCTTCTTGGTGTGCAGTGGAGGGTCCTTGGGTCTGGGCAAGAGCAGGTCCGAAGCCCCGCTGGGCTTGGAGAAGTTTCTTATGACTTCTGTGCCTTTAGTGGTATGGGGTGCCAGTGAGCAGCTGGGCTCCTGGTTCCCTACCAAGCAAGTGTGCAGTGGGTGGCCACAGTCCACAGGAACTCCTGGAGGAGCCCAGCTGTTTTTCATCGGGTACAGCTGGGCAGGCCGTCTTCCCTGAGGCTTCTAGGGGTGCAGTGGATGGTCCTTGGGTCCGGGCAGGAGGAGTTTCGAATCCACAGTGAACTTGGAGGAGTTCAATATGGCTTTTTCACCTTTAGTGATATGGGGTGCCAGTGAGCAGCCGGGCACCTGGTTCCCTTCCTGGGTAAGCATGCGGTGGGTGGCCCCTGTCCACAGGAACTCCTGGAGGAGCGCAGCTTTTGTTCTTTGGGGACTGCTGGGCAAGCAGTGATCCCTGAGGCTTCATGGGGTGAGGTGTAGGGTCCTAGGGTCTCTGCAGGAGCAGGTCCGAGGCCCTGGTGGGCATGGAGAAGTTCTGTATGGCTTTTGCGCATTTAGCGATACTGGGTGCCAGAGAGCGGCCGGGGTCCTGGTTCCCATCCCGGGCAAGCGTGCAATTGGTGGCCCCTGTCCAAAAGAACTCCTGGAGGAGTGCAGCTTTTTTTCTTTAAGGACCTCCGTTCAAGCGGTGAACCCTGAGGCTTCTTGGGGTGTGGTGGAGGGTCCTTGGGTCCGGGCAGGAGCAGGTCCGAAGCCCTGTTTGGCTTCGAGAAGTTCCGTATGGATTTTACTCCTTTAGCACTACAGGGTACCAGTGAGTGACAGGGCTCCTGGTTCCCTTCCTTGGCAACCTTGCAGTAGGTGGGTCCTGTCCACAGGAACACCTGGAGCAGCGTGTCTTTTTTCCTTTGGGCACCGCCGGATAAGCAGTGATCCCAGAGGCTTCTTATGGTGCAGAGGAGGGTCCTTGGGTCTGGGAAGGAGGAGGTCTGAAGCCCCAGTGGGCTTGCAGCAGTTTCTTAGGGCTTTTGTGCCTTTAGAGGTACATGGTGCCAGTGAGTGTCTGGGCTTCTGGGTCCCTTCACGAGCAAGTGTGCGGCAGGTGGCCCGTGTCCACAGGAACTCATGGAGGAGCGTGGCTTTTTTCTTCAGAGACCACTAGGCAAGTGGTAATCCCTGAGGCTTCTTGGGCTGCGGTGGAGAGTTCTTTGATTTGGGCAGGAGCAGGACTGAAGCCCCGGTGGGCATGGAGAAGTTCCTTATAGCTTTTGCACCTTTAGCGGTACAGGGTGCCAGTGAGCGGCCTGGCTCCTGGTTCTCTTCACAAGCAAACGTGCAGCAGGCAGCCCCTATCCACAGGAACTCCAGCAGGAACGTGGCTTTTTTTCTTCGGAGACCACTGGGCAAGTGGTAATCCCTGAGGCTTCTTGGGATGCGGCGGAGAGTCCTTTGATCTGGGCAGGAGCAGGTCTGAAGCCCCAGTGGTCATGGAGAAGTTCCATGCAACATTTGCACCTTTAGCGGTACAGGGTGCCAGTGAGAGGCCAAGCTCCTGGTTCCCTTCCCAGGCAAGTGTGCTGCTGGGGTCCCTTGTCTACAGGAACTCCTGGAGGAGCCTGGCTTTTTATCTTTGGGGACCGCTGGGAAAGCAATGATCCCTGAGGCTTCTTGGGGTCCTGTGGAGAGTCTTTGTGTCCAGGCAAGAGCAGGTCCGAGGCCCCAGTGGGCTTGGAGAAGTTCCTTATGGCTTTTGCGACATTAGCAGTACATAGTGCCAGTGAGCGGCCGGGCTCCTGGTTCCCTTCCCAGTCAAGCATGTGTCGGGTGGCCCCTATCCACAGGAACACCCGGAGGAGCACAACTTTTTTTCTTCGGGGACCGACGGATAAGTGGTGATCCAAGAGACTTCTTGTGGTATGGTGGAGGGTCCTTGGGACTGGGCAGGAGCTGGTCTGAAGCCTCAGTGTGCTTGTAGAAGTTCCTTACAGTTTTTATGACTTTAGCGGTATGGGGTGCCAGTGAGCAACCGGGCTTCTGGTTCCATTCCCGGGCAAGCATGCGGACCCTGTGCACAGAAACTCCTGGAGGAGTGCAGCTTTTATTCTTCGGGGACTGCCGGGCAAGGTCTGATCCCTGAGGCTTATTGGGGTGTGTGCAGGGTCCTTGGGACTGGGCATGAGCTGGTCCAAAGCCCCGGTGGGCTTGGTGAAGTTCCTTACGTCTTTTGTGACTTTAGCAGTACGGGGTGCCAATGAGCAGCCAGGCTCCTGTTTCTCCTCCCAGGCAAGCGTGCAGTGGGCAGCCCCTGTAAACAGGAACTCCTGTAGGAGTGCAGCTTTTTTTCTTCGGGGACCGCTGGATAAGTGGTGATGCCTGAGGCTTCTTGGCGTGCAGTGGAGGGTCCTTGGGTCTGGGCAGGAGCAGGTCCGAAGCCCCGCTAGGCTTGGAGAATTTCCTTATGACTTCTGCACCTTTAGCGGTATGGGGTGCCAGTGAGCAGCTGGGCTCTTGGTTCCCTTCCCAGCAAGTGTGCGGCGGGCGGCCACAGTCCACAGGAACTCCTGGAGGTGCCAGGCTGTTTTTCATCTGGGACGGCTGGGCAAGCGGTCTTCCCTTAGGCTCTAGGGTTGCAGTGGATGGTCCTTGGGTCTGGGCAGGAGGAGGTTCGAATCCCCGGTGAACTTGGAGAAGCTCCTTATGGCTTTTGCACCTTTAGTGGTATGGGGTGCCAGTGAGCAGCCGGGCTCCTGGTTCTCTTCCTGGGCATGCATGTGGTGGGTGGCCCCTGTCCACAGGAACTCCTGGAGGAGCACAGCTTTTGTTCTTCGGGGACCGCTGGGCAAGCAGTGATCCCTGAGGCTTCCTAGGGTGAGGTGGATGGTCCTAGGGTCTGGGCAGAAGCTGGTCCGGGCCATGGTGGGCATGGAGAAGTTCCATATGGCTTTAGCATTTAGCGATACTGGGTGCCAGAGGCAGCCTGTGCTCCTGGTTCCCATCCGGGCAACAGTGCAGCTGGTGGCCCCTGTCCACAGGAACTGCTGGAGGAGCTCAGCTTTTTTCTTTAAGGACCGCTGTTCAAGCGGTGAACCCTGAGGCTTCTTGGGGTGTGGTGGAGGGTCCTTTGGTCCAGGCAGGAGCAGGTCTGAAGCCCCTGTGGGCTTGGAGAAATTCCTCACAGCTTCTGTGCCTTTAGTAGTATGGGGTGCCAGTGAGCAGCTAGCTACTGGTTCCCTTCCGGGGCCAGTGTCCTGCGGGTGGCCCCTGTCCAGAGAAACTCCTGGAGGAGTGTGACTTCTTTTCTTCAGGGACCACTGGGCAAGCGGTGATCATTGAGGCTTCTTGGGTTGCGTTGGAGGGTCCTTGGGACCTGGCAGGTGCAGATCCGAAGGCCCAGTGGGCTTGGAGATGTTCCTTATGGCTTTTGCGCCTTTAGTGATATGGGGTACCAGTGAGCGGCAGGGCTCTTAGTTCCCTTCCCGGGCAAGCATGCAGCGGGTGGGGCCTGACCACAGGAACTCCTGGAGAAGTACAGCTTTTTTTCTTTGGGAGCGCCAGTCAAGCGTTGATCCCTGAGGCTTCTAGGGGTGTGGTGAATGGTCCTTGCGTCCGGGCAGGAGCAGGTCAGAAGCCCCAGTGGGCTTGGAGAAGTTACTTACAGCTTTTGCGCCTTTAGCGGTATGGGGTGCCAGTGAGCGGCCGTGCTCCAGGTTCCCTTACCGCCCAAATGTGCGGTGGGTGGCCGCAGTACACAGGAACACCTGGAGGAGCGCAGCTTTTTTTCTTTGGGGACTGCCGGGCAATCAATGGACCCTGAGACTTCCTGGGGTGCTGTGGAGGGTCCCTGGGTCCGGGCTGGTCCAGGGCTTGGAGAGCTTCCATACGGCTTTTGGGCCATTAGCACTACGGGGTGCCAATGAGTGACAGGGCTACTGGTTCCCTTCCAGGGAAAGCGTGCGGTGGGTGGCCCCTGTCCACAGCAACTCCTGGAGGAACATGGCTTTTTTACTTCGGGGACTGTTGGGCAAGTGGTGATCCGTGAGGCTTCTTGGGGTGCAGTGGAGAGTACTTGGGTCTGGCCAGGAGCAGGTCAGAAGCCCTGGTAGGCATGCAGAAGTTCCATATGGCTTTTGCACCTTTAGCGGTATGGGGTGCCAGTGAGTGGCTGCGCCTGCTCCCTTCCCGGCAAGCAAGCAGCTGGCAGCCCTGTTCACAGGCACCCTGGAGGAGTGTAGTTTTTTTCTTTGGGATCGCCAGACAAGTGGTGATCCCTTAGGCTTCTTGGGGTGTGGTGGAGGGTCCTTGGGTCCGGGCAGGAGTAGGTCCGAAGCCCCGGTGGGCTTCTAGAAGTTCCTTATGGCTTTTAAGCCTTTAGTGGTACGGGGTGTCAGTGAGTGTCCAGACTCCTGGTTCCCTTCCTCGGCAACTTTGTGGTAGGTGGGTCCTGTCCACAGGAACACCTGGAGGAGTGTGCCTTTTTTTCTTTGGGCACTGCCGGATAAGCGGTGATCCCAGAGCCTTTTTGTGGTGCAGAGGAGGGTCCTTGGGTCCGGGCAGGAGCAGGTCTGAAGCCCCAGTGGGCTTGCAGCAGTTCCTTAGGGCTTTTGTGCCTTTAGCGGTGCATGGTGCCAGTGAGCGACTGGGCTCCTGGTTCCCTTCATGAGCAAGTGTGCAGCAGGTGGCCCGTGTCCACAGGAACTCATGGAGGAGCATGGCTTTTTTTCTTCAGAGACCGCTGGGCAAGTGGTAATCCCTGAGGCTTCTTGGGGTGTGGTGGAGGGTCCTTGGGTTCAGACAGGAGCATGTCTGAAGCCCCAGTGGGCTTGGAGAAGTTCCTTACACCTTTTGCGCCTTTAGCGGTATGGGGTGCCAGTGAGCGGCCGCGCTCCTGGTTCTCTTCTGAGGCAAGCGTGCGGCAGGCAGCTCCCGTCCACAGGAAGTCCTGTAGGAGTGCAGCTTTTTTTCTTCATGGACCTCTGCGCATGCGGTGATCCCTGAGGCTTCTTTGGGTGTGGTGGAGGGTCCTTGGGTCCGGACAGGAGCATATTCAAAGCCCCAGTGGGCTTGGAGAACTTCCTTATGGCTTTTGTGCCTTTAGCGGTTCAGGGTGCCAGTGAGAGGCTGGGCTCCTGGTTCCCTTCCTAGGCAATCGTGCGGTGGGTGGACCCTGTCCACAGGAACTCATGGAGGAGTGTAGCTTTTTTTCTTCAGCGACCGCCGGGCAAGCAGTGATCCCTGAGGCTTCTTGGGGTGTGGTGGAGGGTCCTTGCATCCAGGCAGGAGCAGGTCCGAAGCCCCGGTGGACTTGAAGAGGTTCCTTACAGCTTTTGTGCCTTTAGTGGTATGGGGTGCCAGTGAGCAGCTGGGCTCCTGGTTCCCTTTCCAGGCAAGCATGCAGCGGGTGGCCCCTGTCCACAAGAAGTCCTGAAGGAGCGCAGCTTTTTTCTTTGGGGACCGCTGGACAAGCAGTGATCCCTGAGGCTTCTTGGGGTCCGCTGGAGAGTCCCTCTGTCTGGGCAAGAGCAGGTCCGAGGCCCCGGTGGGCTTGGAAAAATTCCTAACGGCTTTTGCACCTTTTGTGGTACCGGCTTCCAGTGAGCGGATGGGCTCCTGGTTCCCTTCCCAGGTAAGCATGTGGCGGGCTGCCCATGTCCACAGGAACTCCTGTATGAGTGCAGCTTTTTTTAGTCCGGGACCACTGGGCAAGCGGTGATCTCTGAGGCTTCTTGGGGTGAGATGGAGGGTCCTTGGCTCCCAGCAGGAGCAGGTCCGAAGCCCCGGTGGACTTGGAGAAGTTCCTTACAACTTTTGCGACTTTAGTGATACAGGGTGCCAGTGAGCAGCTGGGCTCCTGGTTCCATTTCTGGGGAAGCGTGTGGCGGGCGGCCCCTGTCCTCAGGAATTCCTGCAGGAATGCGGCTTTTTTTCTTCAGGGAGTGCCGGATAAGTGGTAGTTCCTGAGGCTTCTTGGGGTGCAGTGGAGGGTCCTTTGGTCTGGGCAGGAGCAGGTCTGTAGCCTTGGTGGGCTTGGAGAAGTTCCTTAAGGCTTTTGGACCCTTAACGGTACGGGGTGCCAGTGAGCGGCTGGGATCCTGGTTCACTTCCCAGGCTAGCGTATGGTGGGCAGTTCTGGTCCACAGAAACTCCTGGTGGAGCATGGCTTTTTTTCTTCAGGGACTGCCGGGCAAGCGGTGATCCCTAAGGCTTCTTGGGGAGTGGTGGATAGTCCTTGGGTCCAGGCAGGAGCAGGTCAGAAGGCCCAGTGGTCTTGGAGAAGTTCCTTATAGATTTTGCACCTTTAGTGGTGCGGGTGCCAGTAGCACAGCCGGGCTCCTGGTTTCCTTCCCGGGCAAGTGTGCAGCAGGTAGCCCCTGTCCACAGGAACTCCTGGGGGCGCGTGTTTTTTTTCTTTGGGGACCACCGGGCAAGTGGTGATCTCTGAGGCTTCTTGGGGTGCGGTGGAGGGTCCTTGGGTCTGGACAGTAGCAGGTTCGAAGCCCCGGTGAGCTTGGAGAAGTTCTTTACAGCTTTTGCGCCTTTAGCAGTACGGGGTGCCAGTGAGTGGCCGGGCTTCTGGTTCCCTTCCCAGGCAAGCATGTGGAGGGCAGCCCCTGTCCACAGGAACTCCTGCAGGAGCGCAGCTTTGTTTCTTCATGGACCTCCGGGCAAGTGGTGATCCCTGAGGCTTCTTGGGGTGCGGTGGAGGGTCCTTGGGTCCGGACAGGAGCAGGTCTGAAGCCCCGGTAGTCTTGGAAAACTTCCTTACGGCTTTTGTGACTTTCGTGGTACGGGGTGCCAGTGAGCAGCTGGGCTCCTGGTTCCCTTCCCGGGCAAGCGTGCGGTGGGTGGCCACTATCCACAGAAACTCCTGCAGGAACATGACTTTTTTTCTTTGGGAACCACTGGGCAAGTGGTAATCCCTGAGGCTTCTTGGGGTGCAGTGGAGAGTCCTTTGATCTGGGCAGGAGCAGGTCTGAAGCCCGGGTGGGCAATGAGAAGTTCCATACAGCAGTTGCGTCTTTAGTGGTACAGGGTGTCAGTGAGCAGCCACACTCCTGGTTCCCTTCCCGGGCAAGCATGCAGCTGGGGGACCCTGTCCACAGGAACTCATTGAGGAGCATGGCTTTTTTTCTTCATGGACCTCCGGGCAAGCGGTGATCCCTGAGGTTTCTTTGGGTGCGGTGGAGGTTCCTTGGGTCTGGACAGGAGCAGGTCCGAAGCCCTGGTGGACTTGGAGAACTTCCTTATGGCTTTTGCTCCTTAAGCAGTTCAGGGTGCCAGTGAGCAGCCGGGCTCCTGGTTCCCTTCCTGGGCAAGCGTGCGGTGGGAAGACCCTGTCCACAGGAACTGAAGGAGGAGCGCAGCTTTTTTTCTTTGGGGACCGCTGGGCAAGCAGTTATTCCCTGAGGATTCTTGGGGTGTGGTGGAGGGTCCTTGCAACCAGGCAGGAGCAGGTCTGAAGCCCCTGTGGACTTCGAGAGGTTCCTTATGGCTTTTGTGCCTTTAGTGGTACGGGTTGCCAGTGAGCAGCTGGGCTCCAGGTTCCCTTTCCGGGCAAGCATGCGGCGGGTGGCTCCTGTCCACAGGAACTCCTGCAGAAACGCGGCTTTTTTACTTTGGGGACTGCTGGGCAAGTGGTGATCCCTGAGACTTCTTGGGGTGCAGTGGAAAGTACTTGGGTCTGGGCAGGAGCAGGTCAGAAGCCCTGGTGGGCATGCAGAAGTTCCATATAGCTTTTGCATCTTTAGCAGTACGTTATGCCAGTGAGCGGCTGCACTTTTGGTTCCCTTCCCAGGCAAGCATGCAGCTGGCGGCCCCTGTCCACAGGCACTTCTGGAGGAGCGCAGCTTTTTTTCTTTGGTGATCGCCGGATAAGCGGTGATCCATTAGGCTTCTTCTGGTGCGGTGGAGGGTCCTTGGGTCCGGGCAGTAGTAGATCTGAAGCCCCGGTGGGCTTGGAGAAGTTCCTTACGGCTTTTGCTCCTTTAGTGGTACGGGGTGCCAGTGAGTATCCGGGCTCCTGATTCCCTTCCCAGGCAACCTTGCGGTAAGCGGGTCCTGTCCAGAGGAACACCTGGAGGAGCGTGTCTTTTTTTCTTTGGGAACCACTGGATAAGCGGTGATCCCAGAGGCTTCTTGTGGTGCAGAGAAAGGTCCTTGGGTCCGGTCAGGAGCAAGTCTGAAGCCCCGTGGGCTTGCAGCAGTTCCTTATGGCTTTTGTGCCTTTAGCGGTATGTGGTGCCAGTGAGCTACTGGGCTCCTGGTTCCCTTCACGAGCAAGTGTGCGGGGAGTGGCCCATGTCCACAGGAACTCATGGAGGAGCGTCGCTTTATTTTCGGGGACCGCCGGCCAAGCGGTAGTCCCTGAGGCTTCCTGGGGTGTTGTGGAGGGTCCTTGGGTCCGGGCAGGAGCAGGTCCGATGCGCTGGTGGGCTTGGAGAAGTTCCTTATGGCTTTTGCATCTTCAGCAGTATGGGGTGCCAGTGAGCGGCCGGGCTCCTGTTTCCCCTCCAGGCCAAGCGTGTGGCAGGCAGCCCCCTGTAAACAGGAATTCCTGGAGGAGCGCGGCTTTTTTTCTTCAGGGACCGCCGGATAAGTGGTGATGCCTGAGGCTTCTTGGTGTGCAGTGGAGGGTCCTAGGGTCCGGGCAGGAGCAGGTCCGAAGCCCCGTGGGCTTGGAGAAGTTCCTTACGGCTTCTGCGCCTTTAGCAGTATTGGGTGCCAGTGAGCAGCCGTGCTCCTGGTTCCCTTCCCGGCAAGCGTGCGGTGGGCGGCCACAGTCCACAGGAACTCCAGGAGGAGCTCAGCTTTTTTTCATCGGTGATGGCTGGGCAAGCGGTCTTCCCTGAGGCTTCTAGGGGCACGGTGGATGGTTCTTGGGTCTGGGCAGGAGCAGGTCCAAATCCCCGGTGAACTTGGAGAAGTTCCTTATGGCTTTTGCACCATTAGTGGTATGGGGTGCCAATGAGCGACCGGGCTCCTGGTTCTCTTCCTGGGCAAGCATGTGGTGGGTGGCCCCTGTACAAGGAACTCCTGAAGGAGCGCATCTTTTGTTCTTGGGGACTGCTTGGCAATCGGTGATCCTGAGGCTTCCTAGGGTGCAGTAGAGGGTCCTAGGGTCTGGGCAGGAGCAGGTCCGAGGCCCTGGATGGCATGGAGAAGTTCTGTATGGCTTTTGCGCATTTAGCGGTATGGGGTGCCAGAGAGTGGCCTGGCTCCTGGTTCCCATCCCCAGCAAGCATGCAGCTGGTGGCCCCTGTCCACAGGAATTGCTGGAGGAGCACGGCTTTTTTTCTTCGTAGACTGCCGGGCAAGTGGTGAACCCTGAGGCTTCTTGGGGTGAGGTGGAGGGTCCTTGAGTCTGGGAAGGAGCAGGTCCGAAGCCCCAGTGGGCTTGGAGTAATTCCTCACAGCTTCTGTGCCTTTAGTAGTATGGGGTGCCAGTGAGCAGCCTGGCTGCTGGTTCCCTTCCGGGGCTAGCGTGCTGCGGGCAGCCCCTGCCCAGAGGAACTCCTGTAGGAGTGTGAATTTTTTTTCTTCGGGGACCGCCGGGGAAGCGGGGATCCCTGAGGCTTCTTGGGTTGTATTGGAGGGTCCTTGGGACTGGGCAGGAGCAGATCCGAAGCTCCGGTGGGCTTGGAGAAGTTTCTTGTGGCTTTTGCGCCTTTAGTGATATGGGGTGCCAGTGAGCAGCAGGGCTCCTGGTTCCCTTCCTGCAATCGTGCTGTGGGTGGGGCTTGACCTCAGGAACTCCTGGAGGAGCACAGCTTTTTCTTTGGGACCGCCAGGCAAGCGGTGATCCCTGAGGCTTCTTGGGGTGCGGTGGATGGTCATTGGTCTGGGCAGGAGCAGATCAGAAGCCCCAGTGGGCTTAGGGAAGTTACTTACAGCTTTTGCACCTTTAGTGGTATGGGGTGCCAGTAGGCAGCCATGCTTCTGGTTCCCTTACCTGGCAAGCGTGAGGTGGGTGGCCCCAGTACACAGGAACTCCTGGAGGAGCGTGGCTTTTTTCTTTGGGGACTGCAGGCAATCAGTGGACCCTGAGACTTCCTGGGGTGCGGTGGAGGGTCCTTGGGTCCGGGTTGGAGCAGGTCCAAAGCTCTGTTGGCCTTGGAGAATACAGCTTTTGGGCCATTTGTGCTACGGGATACCAGTGAGCGACAGGGCTCCTGGTTCCCTTCCGGGGCAACCATGCGGTGGGCGGCCCCTGTCCACAGGAACTCCTGGAGGAACGCGGCTTTTTACTCGGGACTGCTGGGCATGTGGTGATCCGTGAGGCTTCTTGGGGTGCAGTGGAGAGTACTTGGGTCTGGGCAGAAGCAGGTCAGAAGCCTTGGTAGGCATGCAGAAGTTCCATATGGCTTTTGCACCTTCAGTGGTATGGGGTGCCAGTGAGTGGCCACGCTTCTAGTTCCCTTCCGGCAAGCACGCAGCTGGCAGCCCCTGTCCACAGGCACTCCTGGAGGAATGCGGCTTTATTTCTTTGGGGATTGCCAGACAAGTGGTGATCACTTAGGCTTCTTGGGGTGTGGTGGAGGGTCCTTGGGTCTGGGCAGGAGTAGGTCCGAAGCCCCGGTGGGCTTGGAGAAGTTCCTTATGGCTTTTGCACCTTTAGTGGTATGGGGTGCCAGTGAGTGTCCAGGCTCCTGGTTTTCTTCCTCGGCAACCTTGCGGTAGGCGGGTCCTGTCCACAGGAACACCTGGAGGAGCGTGCCTTTTTTTTTTTGGGGCACCGCCAGATAAGCAGTGATCCCAGAGGCTTCCTGTTGTGCAGAGGAGGTCCTTGGGTCCAGGCAGAAGCAGGTCCGAAGCCCTGGTGGGCCTGCAGCAGTTCCTTAGGGCTTTTGTGCCTTTAGTGGTACGTGGTGCCAGTGAGCGACCGGGCTCCTGGTTCCCCTCACGAGCAAGTGTGCGGCAGGTGGCCCGTGTCCACAGGAACTCATGGAGGAGCTTGGCTTTTTTTCATCAGAGACCACTAGGCAAGTGGTAATCCCTGAGACTTCTTGGGGTGCGATGGAGGGTCCTTGGGTTGAGACAGGAGCAGGTCCAAAAACCCGATGGGCTTCGAGAAGTTCCTTACAGCTTTTACACCTCTAGAGGTACGGGGTGCCAGTGAGCAGCTGGGCTCTTGGTTCTCTTCTGAGGCAAACATGAGGCTGGCAGCTCCTGTCCACAGGAAGTCCTGTAGGAGTGCAGCTTTTTTTCTTCATGGACCTCCGCACAAGCGGTGATCCCTGAGGCTTCTTTGGGTGTGGTGTAGGGTCCTTGTGTCCAGACAGGAACATATTCGATGCCCAGGTGGGCTTGGAGAACTTCCTTATGGCTTTTGGGCCTTTAATGGTTCAGGGTGCCAGTGAGCAGCCAGGCTCCTGGTTCCCTTCCTAGGCAATTGTGTGGTGGGTGGACCCTGTCCACAGGAACTCATGGAGGAGCACAGCTTTTTTTCTTCGGGGACCGCCGGGCAAGCAGTGATGCCTGAAGCTTCTTGGGGTGTGGTGGAGGGTCATTGCATTCAGGCAGGAGCAGGTCCAAAGCCCCGGTGGACTAGTAGAGGTTCCTTACAGCTTTTGTGCCTTTAGAGGTATGGGGTGCCAGTGAGTGGCCGGGCTCCTGTTTTCCCTCCCGGGCAAGCATGCACTGGGCAGCCCCTGTAAACAGGAACTCCTGGAGGAGTGCGGCTTTTTTTCTTCGGGGACTGCCGGATAAGTGGTGATGCCTGAGGCTTCTTGGTGTGCATTGGAGGGTCCTTGGGTCTGGGCAGGAGCAGGTCCAAAGCCCCGGTGGGCTTGGAGAAGTTCCTTACAGCTTTTGCGCCTTTAGAGGTATGGGGTGCCAGTGAGCAGCTGGGCTCCTGGTTCCTTTTCCGGGCAAGCATGCGGTGGGTGGCCCCTGTCCACAGGAACTCCTGAAGGAGCACGGCTTTTTTCTTTGGGGACTGCCGGACAAGTGGTGATCCCTGGGGCTTCTTGGGGTCTGCTGGAGAGTCCTTGTGTCTGGGCAAGAGCAGGTCCAAGGGCCCGGTGGGCTTGGAGAAGTTCCTTATGGCTTTAGCGACATTAGTGGTACGTGGTGCCAGTGAGCGGCCAGGCTCCTGGTTCCCTTCCCAGTCAAGTGTGTGTGTCGGGTGTCCCCTGTCCACAGAAACACCCAGAGGAGCATGGCTTTTGTTCTTCGGGGACCGACGGACAAGCGGTGATCCAAGTGGCTTCTTGTGGTGTGGTGGAGGGTCCTTGGGACTGGGCAGGAGCTGGTCTGAAGCCTCGGTGTGCTTGGAGAAGTTCCTTCCGGCTTTTACGACTTTAGCGGTATGGGGTGCCAGTGAGCGATCGGGCTCCTGGTTCCCTTCCCGTGCAAGCGTGCGGCCCCTGTGCACAGAAACTCCTGGAGGAGTGTGGCTTTTATTCTTTGAGGACCGCCGGCCAAGATCTGATCCCTGAGGCTTCTTGGGGTACATGGAGGTCCTTGAGACTGAGGCAGGAGCAGATCCGAAGCCCGGTGAGTCTTGGTGAGTTCCTTCCGTCTTTTGCGACTTTAGCAGTCAGGGGTGCCAGTGAGTGGCGGGCTCTTGTTTCCCCTCCCGGGCAAGCGTGCAGTGGGCAGCCCCTGTAAACAGAAACTCCTGGAGGAGTGCAGATTTTTTTCTTCGGGGACCGCCGGATAAGTGGTGATGCCTGAGGCTTCTTGGTGTGCAGTGGAGGGTCCTTGGGTCTGGGCAAGAGCAGGTCCGAAGCCCCGCTGGGCTTGGAGAAGTTCCTTATGACCTCTGTGCCTTTAGTGGTATGGGGTGCCAGTGAGCAGCTGGGCTCCAGGTTCCCTTCCAAGCAAGTGTGCAGTGGGTGGCCACAGTCCACAGGAACTCCTGGAGGAGCCCAGCTGTTTTTTATCAGTTACAGCTGGGCAGGCGGTCTTCCCTGAGGCTTCTAGGGGTGCAGTGGATGGTCCTTGGGTCCGGGCAGGAGGAGTTTTGAATCCACAGTGAACTTGGAGGAGTTCATTATGGCTTTTGCACCTTTAGTGGTATAGGGTGCCAGTGAGCAGCCGGGCACCTGGTTCCCTTCCCGGGTAAGCATGCGGTGGGTGGCCCCTGTCCACAGGAACTCCTAGAGGAGCACAGCTTTTGTTCTTTGGGGACTGCTGGGCAAGTAGTGATCCCTGAGGCTTCCTGGGGTGAGGTGTAGGGTCCTAGGGTCTGGGCAGGAGCAGGTCCGAGGCCCTGGTGGGTATGGAGAAGTTCTGTATGGCTTTTGCACATTTAGCGATACTGGGTGCCAGAGAGCGGCTGGGGTCCTGGTTCCCATCCCGGGCAAGCGTGCAATTGGCGGCCCCTGTCCAAAAGAACTCCTGGAGGAGTGCAGCTTTTTTTCTTTAAGGACCTCCGTTCAAGCGGTGAACCCTGAGGCTTCTTGGGGTGTGGTGGAGGGTCCTTGGATCCGGGCAGGAGCAGGTCCGAAGCCCTGTTTGGCTTGGAGAAGTTTCGTATGGCTTTTACTCCTTTAGCACTACAGGGTACCAGTGAGTGACAGGGCTCCTGGTTCCCTTCCTTGGCAACCTTGCAGTAGGTGGGTCCTGTCCACAGGAACACCTGGAGAAGCGTGCCTTTTTTCCTTTGGGCACCGCCGGATAAGCAGTGATCCCAGAGGCTTCTTATGGTGCAGAGGAGGGTCCTTGGGTCTGGGCAGGAGGAGGTCTGAAGCCCCGGTGGGCTTGCAGCAGTTTCTTAGGGCTTTTGTGCCTTTAGAGGTACATGGTGCCAGTGAGTGTCCGGGCTTCTGGGTCCCTTCACGAGCAAGTGTGCGGCAGGTGGCCAGTGTCCACAGGAACTCATGGAGGAACGTGGCTTTTTTCTTCAGAGACCACTAGGCAAGTGGTAATCCCTGAGGCTTCTTGGGCTGCGGTGGAGAGTTCTTTGATTTTGGCAGGAGCAGGACTGAAGCCCCGGTGGGCATGGAGAAGTTCCTTATAGCTTTTGCACCTTTAGCGGTACGGGGTGCCAGTGAGCGGCCAGGCTCCTGGTTCTCTTCACAAGCAAACGTGCGGCAGGCAGCCCCTATCCACAGGAACTCCAGCAGGAACGTGGCTTTTTTTCTTCGGAGACCACTGGGCAAGTGGTAATCCCTGAGGCTTCTTGGGATGCGGTGGAGAGTCCTTTGATCTGGGCAGGAGCAGGTCCGAAGCCCCAGTGGGCATGGAGAAGTTCCATACAACATTTGCACCTTTAGCGGTACAGGGTGCCAGTGAGTGGCCAAGCTCCTGGTTCCCTTCCCAGGCAAGTGTGCTGCTGGGGTCCCTTGTCTACAGGAACTCCTGGAGGAGCCTGAATTTTTATCTTTGGGGACCGCTGGGCAAGCAATGATCCCTGAGGCTTCTTGGGGTCCTGTGGAGAGTCTTTGTGTCCAGGCAAGAGCAGGTCCGAGGCCCCAGTGGGCTTGGAGAAGTTCCTTATGGCTTTTGCGACATTAGCGGTACATAGTGCCAGTGAGCGGCCGGGCTCCTGGTTCCCTTCCCAGTCAAGCATGTGTCGGGTGGTTCCTGTCCACAGGAACACCCGGAGGAGCACAACTTTTTTTCTTCGGGGACCGACGGATAAGTGGTGATCCAAGAGACTTCTTGTGGTATGGTGGAGGGTCCTTGGGACCGGGCAGGAGCTGGTCTGAAGCCTCAGTGTGCTTGTAGAAGTTCCTTCTGGCTTTTACGACTTTAGTGGTGTGGGGTGCCTGTGAGCGACCGGGCTTCTGGTTCCATTCCCGGGCAAGCGTGCGGCCCCTGTGCACAGGAACTCCTGGAGGAGTGTGGCTTTCATTCTTTGAGGACCGCTGGCCAAGATCTGATCCCTGAGACCTCTTGGGGTGCATGGAGGGTCCTTGAGACTGGGCAGGAGCAGATCCGAAGCCCCGGTGGGCTTGGTGAAGTTCCTTCCGTCTTTTGCGACTTTAGCAGTACGGGGTGCCAGTGAGTGGCTGGGCTCTTGTTTCCCCTCCCGGGCAAGCATGCAGTGGGCAGCCCCTGTAAACAGAAACTCCTGGAGGAGTGCAGATTTTTTTCTTCGGGGACCGCCGGATAAGTGGTCATGCCTGAGGCTTCTTGGTGTGCAGTGGAGGGTCCTTGGGTCTGGGCAAGAGCAGGTCCGAAGCCCCGCTGGGCTTGGAGAAGTTCCTTATGACTTCTGTGCCTTTAGTGGTATGGGGTGCCAGTGAGCAGCTGGGCTCCTGGTTCCCTTCCAAGCAAGTGTGCAGTGGGTGGCCACAGTCCACAGGAACTCCTGGAGGAGCCCAGCTGTTTTTCATCAGGGACAGCTGGGCAGGCGGTCTTCCCTGAGGCTTCTAGGGGTGCAGTGGATGGTCCTTGGGTCCGGGCAGGAGGAGTTTCGATTCCACAGTGAACTTGGAGGAGTTCATTATGGCTTTTGCACCTTTAGTGGTATGGGGTGCCAGTGAGCAGCTGGGCACCTGGTTCCCTTTCCCGGGTAAGCATGCGGTGGGTGGCCCCTGTCCACAGGAACTCCTGGAGGAGCACAGCTTTTGTTCTTTGGGGACTGCTGGGCAAGCAGTGATCCCTGAGGCTTCCTGGGGTGAGGTGTAGGGTCCTAGGGTCTGGGCAGGAGCAGGTCCGAGGCCCTGGTGGGCATGGAGAAGTTCTGTATGGCTTTTGCGCATTTAGCGATACTGGGTGCCAGAGAGTGGCCGGGGTCCTGGTTCCCATCCCGGGCAAGCGTGCAATTGGCGGCCCCTGTCCAAAAGAACTCCTGGAGGAGTGCAGCTTTTTTTCTTTAAGGACCTCCATTCAAGCGGTGAACCCTAAGGCTTCTTGGGGTGTGGTGGAGGGGTCCTTGGGTCCGGGCAGGAGCAGGTCCGAAGCCCTGTTTGGCTTGGAGAAGTTCCGTATGGCTTTTACTCCTTTAGCACTACAGGGTACCAGTGAGTGACAGGGCTCCTGGTTCCCTTCCTTGGCAACCTTGCAGTAGATGGGTCCTGTCCACACGAACACCTGGAGCAGCGTGCCTTTTTTCCTTTGGGCACCACCGGATAAGCAGTGATCCCAGAGGCTTCTTATTGTGCAGAGGAGGGTCCTTGGGTCTGGGCAGGAGGAGGTCTGAAGCCCCGGTGGTCTTGCAGCAGTTTCTTAGGGCTTTTGTGCCTTTAGAGGTACATGGTGCCAGTGAGTGTCCGGGCTTCTGGTTCCCTTCACGAGCAAGTGTGCGGCAGGTGGCCCGTGTCCACAGGAACTCATGGAGGAGCGTGGCTTTTTTCTTCAGAGACCACTAGGCAAGTGGTAATCCCTGAGGCTTCTTGGGCTGCGGTGGAGAGTTCTTTGATTTGGGCAGGAGCAGATCCGAAGCCCCGGTGGGCTTGGTGAAGTTCCTTCCGTCTTTTGCGACCTTAGCAGTACAGGGTGCCAGTGAGTGGCCGGGTTCTTGTTTCCCCTCCCGGGCAAGCGTGCAGTGGGCAGCCCCTGTAAACAGAAACTCCTGGAGGAGTGCAGATTTTTTTCTTCGGGGACCGCCGGATAAGTGGTGATGCCTGAGGCTTCTTGGTGTGCAGTGGAGGGTCCTTGGGTCTGGGCAAGAGCAGGTCTGAAGCCCGCTGGGCTTGGAGAAGTTCCTTATGACTTCTGTGCCTTTAGTGGTATGGGGTGCCAGTGAGCAGCTGGGCTCCTGGTTCCCTTCAAGCAAGTGTGCAGTGGTGGCCACAGTCCACAGGAACTCCTGGAGGAGCCCAGCTGTTTTCATCGGGGACAGCTGGGCAGGCGGTCTTCCCTGAGGCTTCTAGGGGTGCAGTGGATGGTCCTTGGGTCCGGGCAGGGGAGTTTGAATCCACAGTGAACTTGGAGGAGTTCATTAGCTTTGCACCTTTAGTGGTATGGGGTGCCAGTAAGCAGCCGGGCACCTGGTTCCCTTCCCGGGTAAGCATGCGGTGGGTGGCCCCTGTCCACAGGAACTCCTGGAGGAGCGCAGCTTTTGTTCTTTGGGGACTGCTGGGCAAGCAGTGATCCCTGAGGCTTCCTGGGGTGAGGTGTAGGGTCCTAGGGTCTGGGCAGGAGCAGGTCCGAGGCCCTGGTGGGCATGGAGAAGTTCTGTATGGCTTTTGCACATTTAGCGATACTGGGTGCCAGAGAGCGGCCGGGGTCCTGGTTCCCATCCCGGGCAAGCGTGCAATTGGCGGCCCCTGTCCAAAAGAACTCCTGGAGGAGTGCAGCTTTTTTTCTTTAAGGACCTCCGTTCAAGCGGTGAACCCTGAGGCTTCTTGGGGTGTGGTGGAGGGTCCTTGGGTCCGGACAGGAGCAGGTCCGAAGCCCTGTTTGGCTTGGAGAAGTTCCGTATGGCTTTTACTCCTTTAGCACTACAGGGTACCAGTGAGTGACAGGGCTCCTGGTTCCCTTCCTTGGCAACCTTGCAGTAGGTGGGTCCTGTCCACAGGAACACCTGGAGCAGCGTGCCTTTTTTCCTTTGGGCACCGCCGGATAAGCAGTGATCCCAGAGGCTTCTTATGGTGCAGAGGAGGGTCCTTGGGTCTGGGCAGGAGGAGGTCTGAAGCCCCGGTGGGCTTGCAGCAGTTTCTTAGGGCTTTTGTGCCTTTAGAGGTACATGGTGCCAGTGAGTGTCCGGGTTTCTGGGTCCCTTCACGAGCAAGTGTGCGGCAGGTGGCCAGTGTCCACAGGAACTCATGGAGGACCGTGGCTTTTTTCTTCAGAGACCACTAGGCAAGTGGTAATCCCTGAGGCTTCTTGGGCTGCGGTGGAGAGTTCTTTGATTTGGGCAGGAGCAGGACTGAAGCCCCGGTGGGCATGGAGAAGTTCCTTATAGCTTTTGCACCTTTAGCGGTACGGGGTGCCAGTGAGCGGCCAGGCTCCTGGTTCTCTTCACAAGCAAACGTGCGGCAGGCAGCCCCTATCCACAGGAACTCCAGCAGGAATGTGGCTTTTTTTCTTCGGAGACCACTGGGTAAGTGGTAATCCCTGAGGCTTCTTGGGATGCGGCGGAGAGTCCTTTGATCTGGGCAGGAGCAGGTCCGAAGCCCCAGTGGGCATGGAGAAGTTCCATACAACATTTGCACCTTTAGCGGTACAGGGTGCCAGTGAGTGGCCAAGCTCCTGGTTCCCTTCCCAGGCAAGTGTGCTGCTGGGGTCCCTTGTCCACAGGAACTCCTGGAGGAGCCTGGCTTTTTATCTTTGGGGACCGCTGGGCAAGCAATGATCCCTGAGGCTTCTTGGGGTCCTGTGGAGAGTCTTTGTGTCCAGGCAAGAGCAGGTCCGAGGCCCCAGTGGGCTTGGAGAAGTTCCTTATGGCTTTTGCGACATTAGCGGTACATAGTGCCAGTGAGCGGCCGGGCTCCTGGTTCCCTTCCCAGTCAAGCATTTGTCGGGTGGCTCCTGTCCACAGGAACACCCGGAGGAGCACAACTTTTTTTCTTCGGGGACCGACGGATAAGTGGTGATCCAAGAGACTTCTTGTGGTATGGTGGAGGGTCCTTGGGACCGGGCAGGAGCTGGTCTGAAGCCTCAGTGTGCTTGTAGAAGTTCCTTACGGCTTTTACGACTTTAGCGGTATGGGGTGCCAGTGAGCGACCGGGCTTCTGGTTCCATTCCCGGGCAAGCGTGCGGCCCCTGTGCACAGGAACTCCTGGAGGAGCCTGGCTTTTTATCTTTGGGGACCACTGGGCAAGCAATGATCCCTGAGGCTTCTTGGGGTACGGTGGAGGGTCCTCGGGTCCGGACAGGAGCTGGTCCGAAGCCCTGGTGGGCTTGGAGAAGTTCCTCACAGCTTTTGCGCCTTTAGCGGTACGGGGTGCCAGTGAGCGGCCGGGCTCCTGGTTCCCTTCCCAGACAGGCATGCAGCGGGCAGCTTCTGTCCACAGGAACTCCTGAGGGAGCGCAGCTTTTTTTCTTCATGGACCTCCGGGCAAGCAGTGATCCCTCAGGCTTCTTTGGGTGTGGTGGAGGGTCCTTGGATCCGGACAGGAGCAGGTCCAAAGCCCCGGTGGGTTGGAGAAGTTCCTTACAACTTTTGCGCCTTTAGTGGTATGGGGTGCCAGTGAGCAGCTGGGCTCCTGGTTCCATTTCTGGGGAAGCGTGCGGCAGGCGGCCCCTGTCCTTAGGAATTCCTGCAGGAACGTGGCTTTTTTTCTTCAGGGAGTGCCGGATAAGCAGTAATTCCTGAAGCTTCTTGGGGTGCAGTGGAGGGTCCTTTGGTCTGGGCAGGAGCAGGTCTGTAGCCACGGCGGGCTTGGAGAATTTCCTTATGGCTTTTGCGCCGTCAGCGGTACGGGGTGCCAGTGAGCAGCTGGGATCCTGGTTCACTTCCCGGGCAAGCGTGTGGTGGGCAGCTCCGGTCCACAGAAACTCCTGGTGGAGCGTGGCCTTTTTTCTTCAGGGACCGCCGGGCAAGTGGTGATCCCTGAGGCTTCTTGGGGGAGTGGTGAATGGTCCTTGTGTCCAGGCAGGAGCAGGTCAGTAGGCCCAGTGGTCTTGGAGAAGTTCCTTATAACTTTTGCACCTTTAGTGGTACGGGGTGCCAGTGAGTGGCTGGGCTCCTGGTTTTCTTCCCGGGCAAGCGTGCAGTGGGTAGCCCCTGTCCACAGGAACACCTGGGGGCACGTGTTTTTTTTTTTTTGGGGACCACCGGGCAAGTGGTAATCTCTGAGGCTTCTTGGGGTGCGGTGGAGGGTCCTTGGGTCTGGACAGTAGCAGGTTCGAAGCCCCGGTGAGCTTGGAGAAGTTCTTTACAGCTTTTGCACCTTTAGTGGTACAGGGTGCCAGTGAGCAACCGGGCTTCTGGTTCCCTTCCTGGGCAAGCGTGCGGCGGGCGGCCACTATCCACAGGAACTCCATCAGGAACGCAGCTTTTTTTCTTCGGGAACCACTGGGCAAGTGGTAATCCCTGAGGCTTCTTGGGGTGCTGTGGTGAGTGCTTTGATCTGGGCAGGAGCAGGTCTGAAGCCCCGTTGGGCATGGAGAAGTTCCATACAGCATTTGTGCTTTAGTGGTACGGGGTGCCAGTCAGCGGCCACTCTCTTGTTTCCCTTCCCAGGCAAGCGTGCAGCTGGGGGCCCCTGTCCACAGGAACTCATGGAGGAGCGTGGCTTTTTTTCTTCGAGGACCGCCAGGCAAGCAATGATCCCTGAGGATTCTTTGGGTGCGGTGGAGGGTCCTTGGGGCCGGATAGGAGCAGGTCCAAAGCCCCGGTGTGCTTAGAGAAGTTCCTTACAGCTTTTGCGCCTTTAGTGGTACAGGGTGCCAGTGAGCGGCCAGGCTCCTGGTTCCCTTCCTAGGCAAGCGTGCAGCGGGCAGCTCCTGTCCACAGGAACTCCTGTAGGAGTGCAGCTTTTTTTCTTCATGGACCTCCGGGCAAGCGGTGATCCCTGAGGCTTCTTTGGTGCGGTGAGGGTCCTTGGGTCTGGACAGGAGCAGATCTGAAGCCCCGGTAGACTTGGAGAACTTCCTTATGGCTTTTGCTCCTTTAGCAGTTCAGGGTGCCAGTGAGCAGCCGGGCTTCTGGTTCCCTTCCTGGGCAAGCGTGCGGTGGGCAGACCCTGTCCACAGGAACTGAAGGAGGAGCGCAGCTTTTTTTCTTTGGGGACAGCCGGGCAAGCAGTGATCCCTGAGGATTTTTGGGGTGTGGTGGAGGGTCCTTGCAACCAGGCAGGAGCAGGTCTGAAGCCCCTGTGGACTTGGAGAGGTTCCTTACAGCTTTTGCACCTTTGGTGGTATGGGGTGCCAGTGAGCAGCTGGGTTCCTGGTTCCCTTTCCGGGCAAGCATGCGGCAGTTAGCCCCTGTCCACAGGAACTCCTGGAGGAACATGGCTTTTTACTTTGGGGACTGCTGGGCAAGTGGTGATCCCTGAGACTTCTTGGGGTACAGTGAAGAGTACTTGGCTCTGAGCAGGAGTAGGTCAGAAGCCCTGGTGGGCATGCAAAAGTTCCATATGGCTTTTGCGTCTTTAGCGGTATGGGGTGCCAGTGAGCAGCCGCGATTTTGGTTCCCTTCCCAGGCAAGCATGCAGCTGGTGGCCCCTGTCCACAGGCACTCCTGGAGTAGAGCGGATTTTTCTCTTTGGTGATCGCCGGACAAGCGGTGATCCCTTAGGCTTCTTGGGGTGCGGTGGAGGGTCCTTGGGTCTGGCGCAGGAGTAGATCCGAAGCCCCGGTGGGCCTGGAGAAGTTTCATATGGCTTTTGCTCCTTTAGTGGTATGGGGTGCCAGTGAGTTGCCGGGCTCCTGGTTCCCTTCCCAGGCAACCTTGCGGTAGGCGGGTCCTGTCCACAGGAACACCTGGTGGAGCGCGTCTTTTTTTCTTTGGGCACCACCAGATAAGCGGTGATCCGAGAGGCTTCTTGTGGTACAGAGAAAGGTCCTTGGGTCTGGTCAGGAGCAGGTCTGAAGCACCGGTGGGCTTGCAGCAGTTCCTTATGGCTTTTGTGCCTTTAGTGGTACGTGGTGCCAGTGAGCGACTGGGCTCCTGGTTCCCTTCACGAGCAAGTGTGTGGGGGGGGGCGGCCCATGTCCACAGGAACTCATGGAGGAGCATGGCTTTTTTTTTTCGGGCCGCCGGGCAAGCAGTGATCCCTGAGGCTTCTTGGGGTGTGGGGGAGGGTCCTTGGGTCTGGGCAGGAGCAGGTCTGATGCCCTGGTGGGCTTGGAGAAGTTCCTTACGGCTTCTGCACCTTTAGCGGTATTGGGTGCCAGTGAGCAGCCGGGCTCCTGGTTCCCTTCCGGCAAGCGTGCGGCAGGTGGCCACAGTCCACAGGAACTCCTGGAGGAGCTTGGCTTTTTTTCATCGGTGATGGCCGGGCAAGCAGTCTTTCCTGAGGCTTCTAGGGGCACGGTGGATGGTTCTTGGGTCCAGGCTTGAGGAGGTCCAAATACCCGATGAACTTGGAGAAGTTCCTTATGGCTTTTGCACCTTTAGTGGTATGGGGTGCCAGTGAGCAGCCAGGCTCCTGGTTTCCTTCCCGGGCAAGCTTGTGGTGGGTGGCACCTGTCCACAGGAACTCCTGAAGGAGCGCAGCTTTTCTTCTTCAGGGACTGCTTGGCAATCGGTGATCCCTGAGGCTTCCTGGGGTGCAGTGGAGGGTCCTAGGATCTGGGCAGGAGCAGGTCTGAGGCCCTGGTGGGCATGGAGAAGTTCTGCATGGCTTTTGTGCATTTAGTGGTATGGGGTGCCAGAGAGCGGCTGGTCTCCTCGTTCTCATCCCGGGCAAGCATGCAGCTAGCGGCCCCTGTCCACGGAAACTCCTGTAGGAGTGCGACTTTTTTTCCTTGGGAACCCCAGGGCAAGCGGTGATCCCTGAGGCTTCTTGGGTTGTGTTGGAGGGTCCTTGGGACCGGGCAGGAGCAGATCCAAAGCTCGGGTGAGCTTGGAGAAGTTTCTTGTGGGTTTTGCACCTTTAGTGATATGGGGTGCCAGTGAGCGGCAGGGCTCCTGGTTCCCTTCCCTAGCAATCATGCGGTGGGTGGGGCTTGACCTCAGGAACTCCTGGAGGAGTGCAGCTTTTTTCTTTGGGACCGCTGGACAAGCAGTGATCCCTGAGGCTTCTTGGGGTGCAGTGGATGGTCATTAGTCCAGGCAGGAGCAGATCAGAAGCCCCAGTGGGCTTGGAGAAGTTACTTACAGCTTTTGCACCTTTAGCAGTATGGGGTGCCAGTGAGCAGCCATGCTCCTGGTTCCCTTACCGGGCAAGCATGAGGTGGGTGGCCCCAGTACACAGGAACTCCTGGAGGAGCATGGCTTTTTTTCCTTGGGGACTGCTTGGCAATCAGTGGACCCTGAGACTTCCTTGAGGTGCGGTGGAGGGTCCTTGGGTCCTGGGTTTGGAGCAGGTCCAAGCTCTGTTGGGCTTGAGAACTTGCATGGCTTTTGGGCCACGGCACTATGGGACGCTCAGTGAGCAACAGGGCTCCTGGTTCCCTTCCGGGGCAAGCATGCGGTGGGCGGCCCCTGTCCACAGGAACTCCGGGAGGAACGCGGCTGTTTTACTTCAGGGACTGCTGGGCATGTGATGATCCCTGAGGCTTCTTGGGGTGCAGTGGAGAGTACTTGGGTCTGGTCAGGAACAGGTCAGAAGCCCAGGTGGGCATGCAGAAGTTCCATATAGCTTTTGCACCTTTAGCTGTTCTGGGTGCCAGTGAGCGGCCAGGCTTCTGGTTCCTTTCCCGGGCAAGCGTGCGGCAGGCAGTCCCTATCCACAGGAACTCCTGCAGGAATGTGCTTTATTTCTTTGGAGACTGTTGGGCTTGGAGAACTTCTGTACGGCTTTTGGGCCATTTGCACTACGGGCACCAGTGAGCAACAGGGCTCCTGGTTCCCTTCCGGGGCAAGCGTGAGGTGGGTGGCCCCTGTCCACAGGCAGTCCTGGAGGAGCACGGCTTTTTCTTTGGTGATCGCCGGACAAGCGATGATCCCTTAGGCTACTTGGGGTGTGGTGGAGGGTCTTTGGGTCCAGGCAGGAGCAGGTCCGAAGCCCCGGTGGACTTGCAGAAATTCCTCACTGCTTCTGTGCCTTCTGTAGTATGGGGTGCCAGTGAGCAGCCTAGCTACTGGCTCCCTTCCGAGGGAAAGCATACTGCAGGTGGCTGCTGTCCAAAGAAACTACTGGAGGAGTGTGACTTTTTTTCTTCTGGGACCGCCGGGCAAGCGGTGATCATTGAGGCTTCTTGGGTTGCGTTGGAGGGTCCTTGGGACTGGGTAGGAGCAGATCTGAAGCACCAGTGGGCTTGGAGAAGTTCCTTATGGCCTTTGGGCTTTTAGTGATATGGGGTGCCAGTGAGCGGCAGGGCTCTTGGTTCCCTTCCCAGGCAAGCATACAGCGGGTGGGCCCTGACCGCAGGAACTCCTGGAGGAGCGCATCTTTTTTTCTTTGGCAGCGCTGGGCAAGCGGTGATCCCTGAGGCTTCCTGGGTGCAGTGGATGGTCCTTGGGTCAGGGCAGGAGCAGGTCAGAAGCCCCAGTGCGCTTGGAGAAGTTACTTACAGCTTTTGAGCCTTTAGCGGTATGTGCCAGTGAGCGGCTTGCTCCTGGTTCCCTTACCGGCCAAGTTGCATGTGTGGTGGCCCCAGCACACAGGAACACCTGAGGGGTGGCTTTTTTCTTGGGGGCTGCTGGATCAATCAGTGGACCCTGAGACTTCCTGGGGTGCGGTGGAGGGTCCTTGGGTCTGGGTTGGAGCTGGTCCGAAGCTCTGTTGGGCTTGGAGAACTTCTGTACGGCTTTTGGGCCATTAGCGTTACAGGGTGCCAGTGAGTGACAGGGCTCCTGGTTCCCTTCCGGGGCAAGCATGTGGTGGGTGGCCCCTGTCCACAGAAACTCCTGGAGGAACACGGCTTTTTTACTTCGGGGACTGCTGGGCAAGTGGTGATCCGTGAGGCTTCTTGGGGTACAGTGGAGAGTACTTGGGTCTGGGCAGAAGTAGGTCAGAAGCCCTGGTAGGCATGCAGAAGTTCCATATGGCTTTTGCGCCTTTAGTGGTACCGGGTGCCAATGAGCGGCCATGCTTCTGGTTCCCTTCCCGGGCAAGCAAGCAGCTGGAAGCCCCTGTCCACCGGCACTCCTGGAGGAGAGTGGCTTTTTTCTTTGGGGATCGCCAGACAAGCGGTGATCCCTTAGGCTTCTTGGGGTGTGGTGGAGGGTCCTTGGGTCCAGGCAGGAGTAGGTCTGAAGCCCCAGTGGGCTTGGTGAAGTTCCTTATGGCTTTTGCGCCTTTAGTGGTTCAGGGTGTCAGTGAGCGGCTGGGCTCCTGTTTCCCTTCCTGGGCATGCATGCAGCGGGCAGACTCTGTCCATAGGAACTCATGGAGGAGCACAGCTTTTTTTCTTCGGGGACCGCTGGGCAAGCAGTGATTCCTGAGGCTTCTTGGGGTGCGGTGGAGGGTACTTGCATCCAGGCAGGAGCAGGTCCGAAGCCCCGGTGGACTTGGAGAAGTTCCTTACAACTTTTGCACCTTTAGTGGTACTGGGTGCCAGTGAGCAGCTGGGATCCTGGTTCCATTTCCGGGGAAGTGTGCGGTGGGTGGCCCCTGTCCCCAGGAATTCCTGCAGGAACGTGGCTTTTTTTCTTCGGGGAGTGCCGGATAAGCAGTAATTCCTGAGGATTCTTGGGGTGCAGTGGAGGGTCCTTTGGTCTGGGCAGGAGCAGGTCTGTAGCCTCGGTGAACTTGGAGAAGTTCCTTATGGCTTTTGCACCTTTAGTGGTATGGGGTGCCAGTTAGTGGGTGGGCTCCTGGTTTCCTTCCCAGGCAAGCTTGAGGTGGTTGGCCCCTGTCCACAGGAACTCCTGAAGGAGCACAGCTTTTGTTCTTCAGGGACTGCTTGGCAATCGGTGATCCCTGAGTCTTCCTGGGGTGCAGTGGAGGGTCCTAGGATCTGGGCAGGAGCAGGTCCGAGGCCCTGGTGGGCATGGAGAAGTTCTGTATGGCTATAGTGCATTTAGTGGTACGGGGTGCCAGAGAGCAGCTGGGCTCCTCATTCCCATCCCAGGCAAGCATGCAGCTGGTGGCCCCTGTCCACTGGAACTCCTGTAGGAGTGCGACTTTTTTTCTTCGGGGAACCCTGGGCAAGCGGTGATCCCTGAGGCTTCTTGGGTTGTGTTGGAGGGTCCTTGGGACCGGGCAGGAGCAGATCTGAAGCTCTGGTGGGCTTGGAGATGTTTCTTGCGGCTTTTGCACCTTTAGTGATATGGGGTGCCAGTGAGCGGCAGGGCTCCTGGTTCCCTTTCCTGGCAATCGTGCGGTGGGTGGGGCTTGACCTCAGGAACTCCTGGAGGAGCACAGCTTTTTTTTTGGGACCACCGGGCAAGCGGTGATCCCTGAGGCTTCTTGGGGTGCGGTGGATGGTCGTTGGTCCGGGCAGGAGCAGATCAGAAGCCCCCGTGGGCTTGGAGAAGTTACTTACAGCTTTTGCACCTTTAGCGGTACGGGGTGCCAGTGAGCAGCCGTGCTTCTGGTTCCCTTACCGGGCAGGCATGAGGTGCGTGGCCCCAGTACACAGAAACTCCTGGAGGAGCGTGGCTTTTTTTCTTTGGGGTCTGCCGGGCAATCAGTGGACCCTGAGACTTCCTGGGGTGTGGTGGAGGGTCCTTGGGTCCGGGTTGGAGCAGGTCTGAAGCTCTGTTGGACTTGGAGAACTTCTGTATGGCTTTTGGGCCATTTGCACTATGGGACGCCAGTGAGCAACAGGACTCCTGGTTCCCTTCCGGGGCAAGCATGCGGTGGGCGGCCCCTGTCCACAGGAACTCCTGGAGGAACGCGGCTGTTTTACGTCGGGGACTGCTGGGCATGTGGTGATCCCTGAGGCTTCTTGGCGTGCAGTGGAGAGTACTTAAGTCTGGTCAGGAGCAGGTCAGAAGCCCTGGTGGGCATGCAGAAGTTCCATATAGCTTTTGTGCCTTTAGCGGTACTGGGTGCCAGTGAGCGGCCGCGTATCTGGTTCCCTTCCCGGGCAAGCATGCAGCTGGCAGCCCCTGTCCACAGGCACTCCTGGAGGAGCATGGCTTTTTTTCTTTGGTGATCACTGGACAAGCGGTGATACCCTTAGGCTACTTGGGGTGTGGTGGAGGGTCTTTGGGTCCAGGCAGGAGCAGGTCCAAAGCCACAGTGGGCTTGCAGAAATTCCTCACAGCTTCTCTGCCTTTTGTAGTATTGGTTGCCAGTGAGCAGCCTAGCTACTGGCTCCCTTCCGAGGCCAAGCATGCTGCGGGTGGCCCCTGTTCAAAGGAACTCTTGGAGGAGTGTGACTTTTTTTCTTCGGGGACCGCCGGGCAAGCAGTGATCATTGAGGCTTCTTGGGTTTTGTTGGAGGGTCCTTGGGACTGGGTAGGAGCAGATCTGAAGCACCAGTGGGCTTGGAGAAGTTCCTTATAGCTTTTGGGCCCTTAGAGATATGGGGTGCCAGTGAGTGGCAGGGCTCTTGGTTCCCTTCCCAGGCAAGCATGCAGCGGGTGGACCCTGACCACAGGAACTCCTGGAGAGCGCATCTTTTTTTCTTTGGCAGTGCTGGGCAAGCGGTGATCCCTGAGGCTTCTTGGGGTGCAGTGGATGGTCCTTGGGTCAGGGCAGGAGCAGGTCAGAAGCCCCAGTGGGCTTGGAGAAGTTACTTACAGCTTTTGAGCCTTTAGCGGTATGGGGTGCCAGTGAGCGGCGTGCTCCTGGTTCCCTTACCGGGCAAGCGTGCGGTGGGTGGCCCCAGTACACAGGAACACCTGGAGGAGGGTGGCTTTTTTTCTTTGGGGACTGCCGGGCAATCAGTGGACCCTGAGACTTCCTGGGGTGCAGGTGGAGGGTCCTTGGGTCCGGGTTGGAGCAGGTCCGAAGCTCTGTTGGGCTTGGAGAACTTCTGTACGGCTTTTAGGCCATTAGCGCTACAGGGTGCCAGTGAGTGACAGGGCTCCTGGTTCCCTTCCGGGGCAAGCATGCGGTGGGTGGCCCCTGTCCACAGGAACTCCTGGAGGAACATGGCTTTTTTACTTCAGGGACTGCTGGGCAAGTTGTGATCTGTGAGGCTTCTTGGTGTGCAGTGGAGAGTACTTGGGTCTGGGCAGATGCAGGTCAGAAGCCCTGGTAGGCATGCAGAAGTTCCATATGGCTTTTGCACCTTTAGTGGTATGGGGTGCCAATGAGTGGCCGCGCTTCTGGTTCCCATCCCGGGCAAGCATGCAGCTGGCAGCCCCTGTCCACCGGCACTCCTGGAGGAGCATTGCTTTTTTTCTTTGGGGATCGACAGACAAGCGGTGATCCCTTAGGCTTCTTGGGGTGTGGTGGAGGGTCCTTGGGTCTGGGCAGGAGTAGTTCTGAAGCCCCGGTGGGCTTGGAGAAGTTCCTTATGGCTTTTGCACCTTTAGTGGTACGGGGTGCCAGTGAGTGTCCAGGCTCCTGGTTCCCTTCCTTGGCAACCTTGCGGTAGGTGGGTCCTATCCGCAGAAACACCTGGAGGAGCATGCCTTTTTTTTTTTGGGCACCGCCGGATAAGCAGTGACCCCAGAGGCTTCTTGTGGTGCAGAGGAGGGTCCCTGGGTCTGGGCAGGAGCAGGTCTGAAGTCCCGGTGGGCTTGCAGCAGTTCCTTATGGCTTTTGTGCCTTTAGCGGTATGTGGTGCCAGTGAGTGACCAGGCTCCTGGTTCCCTTCATGAGCAAGTGTGCGGCAGGTGGCCCGTGTCCACAGAAACTCATGGAGGAGCGTGGTTTTTTTCTTCGGAGACCGCTGTTCAAGTGGTAATCCCTAAGGCTTCTTAGGATGCGGTGGAGAGTCTTTTGATCTGGGCAGGAGCAGGTCCAAAGCCCCGGTGGGCATGGAGAAGTTCCTTATAGCTTTTGCACCTTTAGCGGTACAGGGTGCCAGTGAGTGGCCAGGCTCCTGGTTCCCTTCCCGGGCAAGCGTGCTGCTGGGGGCCTCTGTCCACTGGAACTCCTGGCGGAGCCCGGCCTTTTATCTTCAGGGACCGCCGGGCAAGCAATGATCCCTGAGGCTTCTTGGGGTGCAGTGGAGGGTCCTTGGGTCCGGACAGTAGCAGGTCCGAAGCCCCAGTGGGCTTGGAGAAGTTCCTCACCGCTTTTGCACCTTTAGCGGTACGGGGTGCCAGTGAGCGGCCGGGCTCCTGGTTCCCTTCCCAGGCAGGTGTGCGGCGGGCAGCTCCTGTCCACAGGAACTCCTGTAGGTGCGCAGCTTTTTTACTTCATGGTCCTCCGGGCCAGCGGTGATCCCTCAGGCATCTTTGGGTGTGGTGGAGGTCCTTCGGTCCGGACAGGAGCAGGTCCAAAGCCCCAGTAGGTTGAAGAACTTCCTTATGGCATTTGCGCCTTTAGCGGTTCAGGGTGTCAGTGAGTGGCTGGGCTCCTGTTTCCCTTCCTGGGCAAGCATGCAGTGGGCAGACCCTGTCCTCAGGAACTCATGGAGGAGCGCAGCTTTTTTTCTTCAGGGACCGATGGGCAAGCAGTGATCCCTGAGGCTTCTTGGGGTGCAGTGGTGGGTACTTGCATCCAGGCAGGAGCAGGTTCGAAGCCCCGGTGGACTTGGAGAAGTTCCTTACAACTTTTGCACCTTTAGTGGTACTGGGTGCCAGTAAGCAGCTGTGATCCTGGTTCCATTTCGAAGGAAGCGTGCGGTGGGCGGCCCCTGTCCTCAGGAATTCCTGCAGGAACGCAGCTTTTTTTCTTCAGGGAGTGCCGGATAAGCGGTAATTCCTGAGGATTCTTGGGGTGCAGTGGAGGGTCCTTTGGCCTGGGCAGGAGCAGGTCTGTAGCCTCGGTGGGCTTGTAGAAATTCCTTGTGGCTTTTGCACCTTCAGCAGTATGGGGTGCCAGTGAGCAGCTGGGATCCTGGTTCACTTCCCGGGCAAGCTTGCGGTGGGTGGCTCTGGTCCACAGAAACTCCTGGTGGAGTGTGGCTTTTTTTCTTCTGGGACTGCTGGGCAAGCGGTGATCCCTGAGGCTTCTTTGGGAGTGGTGGATGGTCCTTGGGTCCAGGCAGGAGCAGGTCAGAAGGTCCAGTAGTCTTAAAGAAGTTCCTTATAGCTTTTGCACCTTTAGTGGTACGGGGTGCCAGTGAGCGGCCAGGCTCCTTGTTCCCTTCCCGGGCAAGTGTGCAGTGGGCAGCCCCTGTCCACAGGAACTCCTGGGGGAGCGCAGCATTTTTTCTTTGGGGACCACCGGGCAAGTGGTGATCTCTGAGGCTTCTTGGGGTGCAGTGGAGGGTCCTTGGGTCTGGACAGTAGCAGGTTCAAAACCCCGGTGAGCTTGGAGAAGTTTTTTACAGCTTTTGTGCCTTTAGCGGTACGGGGTGCCCGTGAGCGACCAGGCTTCTGGTTCCCTTCCCAGGCAAGCATGCGGTGGGCTGCCCCTGTCCACAGGAACTCCTGCAGGAGTGTAGCTTATTTTTTCATGGACCTCTGGGCAAGTGGTGACCTTGAGGCTTCTTGGGGTGTGGTGGAGGGTCCTTGGGTCTGGACAGGAGCAGGTCAGAAGCCCCGGTGGTCTTGGAGAACTTACTTATGGCTTTTGCGCCTTTCGTGGTATGGGATGCCAGTGAGCAGCTGGGCTCCTGATTCCCTTCCCGGGCCAACGTGTGGCTGGCAGCCACTATCCACAGGAACTCCTGCAGAAACGGGCTTTTTTTCTTCAGGAACCACTGGGCAAGTGGTAATCCCTGAGGCTTCTTGAGGTGTGGTGGAGAGTCCTTTGATCTGGGCAAGAGCAGGTCCGAAGCTCTGGGGGCATGGAGAAGTTCCATACAGCATTTGCGCCTTTAGTGGTACGGGGTGCCAGTGGTGGCAGCTCCTGGTTCCTTCCCATGCAAGCATGCAGCTGGGGTTCCTGTTCACAGGAACTCATGGAGGAGCGCAGCTTTTTTCTTCATGGACCTCCAGGCAAGTCAGTGATCCCTGAGGCTTCTTTGAGTGTGGTGGAGGTCCTTGGGTCAGGACAGGAGCAGGTCAAAGCCCCGGTGGGTTGAAGAACTTCCTTATGGCGTTTGTGCCTTTAGCGGTTCAGGGTGATAGTAAGTGGCCGGGCTTCTGGTTCCCTTCCTGGGCAAGTGTGCAGCAGGCAGACCCTGTCCTCAGGAACTCATGGAAGAGCGCAGCTTTTTTCCTGTGGGGACCGACGGGCTAGCAGTGATCCCTGAGGCTTCTTGGGGTGCGGTGGAAGGTCCCTGCACCCAGGCGGAGCAGGTCCGAAGCCCCGGTGGACTTGGAGAAGTTCCTTACAACTTTTGTGCCTTTAGTGGTACGGGGTGCCAGTGAGCAGCTGGGCTCCTGGTTCCATTTCCACGGAAGCGTGCAGCGGGCGGCCCCTGTCCTCAGGAATTCCTGTGGGAACGTGGCTTTTTTCTTCGGGGAGTGCCGGATTAACGGTAATTCCTGAGGATTCTTGGGGTGCAGTGGAGGGTCCTTTGGTCTGGGCAGGAGCAGGTCTGTAGCCTCGGTGGGCTTGGAGAAGTTCCTTATGGCTTTTGTGACTTCAGCGGTATGGGGTGCCAGTGAGCAGCTGGGATCCTGGTTCACTTCCCGGGCAAGCGTACGGTGGGTGGCTCCGGTCCACAGAAAGTCCTGGTGGAGCGTGGCTTTTTTCCTTCTGGGACTGCCGGGCAAACAGTGATCCCTGAGGCTTCTTTGGGAGTGGTGGATGGTCCTTGGGTCCAGGCAGGAGCAGGTCAGAAGGCCCAGTGGTCTTGGAGAAGTTCCTTATAGCTTTTGCACCTTTAGTGGTACGGGGTGCCAGTGAGCAGCCAGGCTCCTTGTTCCCTTTCCAGGCAAGCATGCAGTGGGCATCCCCTGTCCACAGGAACTCCTGGGGGAGCGCCGTGTTTTTTCTTTGGGGACCACCGGGCAAGTGGTGATCTCTGAGGCTTCTTGGGGTGCAGTTGAGGGTCCTTGGGTCTGGACAGTAGCAGGTTCGAAACCCTGGTGAGCTTGGAGAAGTTCTTTACAGCTTTTGTGCCTTTCATGGTACATGGTGCCAGTGAGCAGCTGGGGTCTTGGTTCCCCTCCTGGGCAAACGTGTGGCTGGCAGCCACTATCCACAGGAATTCCTGCAGGATCGTGGCTTTTTTTCTTTGGGAACCACTGGGCAAGTGGTAATCCCTGAGGCTTCTTTGGGTGCGGTGGAGAGTCCTTTGATCTGGGCAGGAGCAGGTCTGAAGCCCCGGTGGGCATGGAGAAGTTCCATACAGCATTTGCACCTTTAGTGGTACGGGGTGCCAGTGAGTGGCAACGCTCCTGGTTCCCTTCCCATGCAAGCATGCAGCTGGGGTTCCCTGTCCACAGGAACTCATGGAGGAGCGCAGCTTTTTTTCTTCGAGGACCGCCAGGCAAGCGATGATCCCTGAGGCTTCTTGAGGTGCCATGGAGGGTCCTTGGGTCCAGACAGGAGCAGGTCTGAAGCCCCAGTGGGCTTAGAGAGAAGTTTCTTACAGCTTTTGCACCTTTAGCGGTTCAGGTTGCTAGTGAGTGGCCGGGCTCCTGGTTCCCTTCCTGGGCAAGCGTGCGGTGGGTGGACCCTGTCCACAGGAACTGCAGGAGGAGCACAGCTACTTTTCTTCAGGGACCGCCGGGCAAGCAGTGATCCCTGAGGATTCTTGGGGTGCGGTGGAGGGTCCTTGCAACCAGGCAGAAGCAGGTCTGAAGCACCAGTGATCTTGGAGAGGTTCCTTACAGCTTTTGCGCCTTTAGTGGTATGGGGTGCCAGTGAGCAGCTGGGTTCCTGGTCCCCTTTCCGGGCAAGCATGCGGCGGGTGACCCCTGTCCACAGGAACTCCTGGAGGAGCGCGGCTTTTTTTTTTTGGGGACTGCTGGACAAGTGGTTGATCCCTGAGGCTTCTTGGGATGTGGTGGAGGGTCCTTATGTCCAGGCAAGAGCAGGTCCGAGGCTCCGGTGGGCTTGGAGAGGTTCCTTATGGCTTTTGTGACATTAGTGGTACGTGGTGCCAGTGAACGGCCGGGCTCCTGGTTCCCTTCCCAGTCAAGCAAGTGGTGGGTGGCCCCTGTCCACAGGAACACCTGGAGGAGCACGGCTTTTTTTCTTTGGGGACCGATGGATAAGCGGTGATCCAAGGGGCTTCTTGTGTGCAGTGGAGGGTCCTTGGGATCGGGCAGGAGCTGGTCTGAAGCCTCGGTGGACTCAGAGAAGTTCCTTCCGGCTTTTACGACTTTAGCGGTATGGGGTACCAGTGAGCGACCACGCTCCTGGTTCCCTTCCCAGGCAAGCGTGCGGTGGGCAGCCCCTGTGCACAGGAACTCCTGGAGGAGTGTGGCTTTTATTCTTGGGGGACCGCCAGGCAAGCGCTGATCCCTGAGGCTTCTTGGGGTGCATGGAGGGTCCTTGGGACTGGGCAGGAGCAGGTCCGTAGTCCAGGTGGGCTTGGAGAAATTCCTCACAGCTTCTGTGCCTTTAGTAGTATGGGGTGCCAGTGAGCAGCCTGGCTACTGATTCCCTTCCGGGGCAAGCATGCTGCGGGCGGCCCCTGTCCAGAGGAACTGCTGTAGGAGTGTGACTTTTTTTCTTCGGGGACCACCGGGTAAGGGGTGATGCCTGAGGCTTCTTGGGTTGTGTTGGAGGGTCCTAGGGACTGGGAAGGAGCAGATCCGAAGCTCCGATGGGCTTGGAGAAATTTCTTGTGGCTTTTTCACCTTTAGTGGTATGGGGTGCCAGTGAGTGGCTGGGCTTCTTGTTCCCTTTCCAGGTAAGCATGCAGCGGGCAGCCCCTGTCCACAGGAACTCCTGGGGGAGTGTGGCATTTTATCTTTGGGGACCACCGGGCAAGTGGTGATCTCTGAGGCTTCTTGGGATGCAGTGGAGGGTCCTTGGGTCTGGACAGTAGCAGGTTTGAAACCCCGGTGAGCTTGGAGAAGTTCTTTACAGCTTTTGTGCCTTTCGTGGTACGTGGTGCCAGTGAGCAGCTGGGGTCCTGGTTCCCTTCCTGGGCAAACGTGCGGCTGGCAGCCACTATCCACAGGAACTCCTGCAGGAACATGGCTTTTTTTCTTTGGGAACCACTGGGCAAGTGGTAATCCCTGAGGCTTCTTTGGGTGCGGTGGAGAGTCCTTTGATCTGGGCAGGAGCAAGTCCGAAGCCCCGGTGGGCATGGAGAAGTTCCATACAGCATTTGCGCCTTTAGTGGTACGGGGTGCCATTGAGTGGCAATGCGCCAGGTTCCCTTCCCATGCAAGCATGCAGCTGGGGGCCCCTGTCCACAGGAACTCATGGAGGAGCGCGGCTTTTTTCTTCGAGGACCGCCAGGCAAGCGATGATCCCTGAGGCTTCTTGAGGTGCGGTGGAGGGTCCTTGGGTCCAGACAGGAGCAGGTCTGAAGCCCCAGTGGGCTTAGAGAAGTTCCTTACAGCTTTTGCACCTTTAGCGGTTCAGGTTGCTAGTGAGCGGCCGGGCTCCTGGTTCCCTTCCTGGGCAAGCATGCGGTGGGTGGACCCTGTCCTCAGGAACTGCAGGAGGAGCGCAGCTTTTTTTCTTCGGGTACCGCCGGGCAAGCAGTGATCCCTGAGGATTCTTGGGGTGCGGTGGAGGGTCCTTGCAACCAGGCAGGAGCACGTCTGAAGCCCCGGTGATCTTGGAGAGGTTCCTTACAGCTTTTGTGCCTTTAGTGGTACAGGGAGCCAGTGAGCAGCTGGGCTTCTGGTTCCCTTTCCAGGCAAGCGTGCGGTGGGTGGCCCCTGTCCATGGGAACTCCTGGAGGAGGACAGCTTTATTTCTTTGGGGACTGCTGGACTAGCGGTGATCCCTGAGGCTTCTTGGGATGTGGTGGAGGGTCCTTGTGTCCAGTATGGGGTGCCAGTGAGTGGCCGGGGTCCTGGTTCCATTCCCAGTGAAGCATGTGGCGGATGGCCCCTGTCCACAGGAACACCCGGAGAAGCACAGCTTTTTTTCTTTGGGGACCAATGGATAAGCGGTGATCCAAGAGGCTTCTTGTGGTGCAGTGGAGGGTCCTTGGGATTGGGCAGGAGCTGGTCTGAAGTCTCGGTGGGCTTGGAGAAGTTCCTTCTGGCTTTTACGACTTTAGCGGTATGGGGTATCAGTGAGCGACCATGCTTCCGGTTCCCTTCCCGGGCAAGTGTGCAGCAGGCGGCCCCTGTGCACAGAAACTCCTGGAGGAGTGTGGCTTTTATTCTTTGGGGACCGCCGGGCAAGCGCTGATCCCTGAGGCTTCTTGGGGTGCGTGGAGGGTCCTTGGGACTGTGCAGGAGCAGGTCCGAAGCTCTGTTGGTCTTGGAGAACTTCTGTAGGACTTTTGGGCCATTAGCGCTACGGGGTGCCAGTGAGCGACAGGGCTCCTGGTTCCCTTCTGGGGCAAGCATGCGGTTGGCAGCCCCTGTCCAAAGGAACTCCTGGAGGAACGCGGCCTTTTTACTTCGGGGACTGCTGGGCAGGTGGTGATCCCTGAGACTTCTTGGGGTGCAGTGGAGAGTACTTGGGTCTGGGCAGGAACAGGTCAGAAGCCCTGGTGGGCATGCAGAAGTTCCATATGGCTTTTGCGCCTTTAGCGGTATGGGGTGCCAATGAGCAGCCACGCTTTTGGTTCCCTTTCCAGGCAAGCATGCAGCTGGGGGCCCCTGTCCATAGGCACTTCTGGGGGAGCGTGGCTTTTTTTCTTTGGTGATCGCCGGACAAGCAGTGGTCCCTTAGGCTTCTTGGGGTGCGGTGGAGGGTCCTTGGGTCTGAGCAGGAGTAGGTCTGAAGCCTCGGTGGGCTTTGAGAAGTTTCTTATGGCTTTTGTGCCTTTAGTGGTATGGGGTGCCAGTGAGTGTCCACGCTCCTGGTTCCCTTCCTGGGCAACCTTGCGGTAGGTGGGTCCTGTCCACAGGAACACCTGGAGGAGTGCGGCTTTTTTTCTTTGGGCACTACTGGATAAGTGGTGACCCCAGAGGCTTCTTGTGGTGCAGAGAAAGGTCCTTGGGTCCGGGCAGGAGCAGGTCTGAAGCCCCGGTAGGCTTGCAGCAGTTCATTATGGCTTTTGTACCTTTAGCGGTACGTGGTGTCAGTGAGCGACCAGGCTCCTGGTTCCCTTCACAAGCAAGTGTGTGGCGGGTGGCCCATGTCCACAGGAACTCATGGAGGAGCATGGCTCTTTTTTTTTGGGTACCGACGGGGAAGCGGTGATCCCTGAGGCTTTTTTGGGTGTGGTGGAGGGTCCTTGGGTCTGGGCAGGAGCAGGTCCGATGCCCAGGTGGGCTTGGTGAAGTTCCTTATGGCTTTTGTGCCTTCAGCTGTATGGGGTGCTATTGAGCAGTTGGGCTCCTGGTTCCCTTCTCGGAGAAGCATGTGGTGGGTGGCCCTTGTCCACAGGAACTCCTGAAGGAGTGCAGCTTGTTTCTTCAGGGACATCCTGGCAAGTGGTCATCCCTGAGGCTTCTTGGGGTGCGGTGGAGGGTCCTTGGTTCCGGGCAGGAGCAGGTCTGTAGCCCTGGTGTTCTTGGTGAAGTTTCTTATGTCTTTAGCAACTTTAGCAGTTTGGGGTGCCAGTGAGCAGCCGGGCTCCTGTTTCCCCTCCCGGGCAAGCATGCGGTGGGCAGCCCTTGTAAACAGGAACTCCTGAAGGAGCGCGGCTTTTTATCTTCAGGGACCGCCAGATAAGTGGTGATGCCTGAGGCTTCTTGGTGTGCAGTGGAGGGTCCTAAGGTCCGGGCAGGAGCAGGTCCGAAGCCCCGGTGGGCTTGGAGAAGTTCCTTACAGCTTATGCACCTCTAGCGTTATTGGATGCCAGTGAGCAGCCGGGCTCCTGGTTCCCTTCCTGGCAAGCATGCGGCGGGTGGCCACAGTCCACAGGAACTCCTGGAGGAGCCCAGCTTTTTTTTAATGGGACAGCTGGGCAAGCGGTCATCCCTGGGGCTTCTTGGGGTGCGGTGGACGGTCCTTGGGTCCGGGCAGGAGGAGATCCAAATCCCCAGTGAACTTGGAGAAGTTCCTTTTGGCTTTTGCACCTTTAGAGGTATTGGGTGCCAGTGAGCGGCCGGGCTCCTGGTTTCCTTCCAAGGCAAGCATGTGGTTTGTGGCCCCTCTCCACAGGAACTCCTGAAGGAGTGCAGCTTTTGTTCTTCGGGGACCACTGGGAAAGTGGTGATGCCTGAGGCTTCTTGCGGTGTAGTGGAGGGTCCTTGGGTCCCTGCAGGAGCAGGTCCAAAGCTCTGTTGGGCTTGGAAAAGTTCTGTATGGCTTTTGTGCCTTTAGTGCTACAGGGTGCCAGTGAGCGACACTGCTCCTGATTTCCTTCCCGGGCAAGCATGCGGTGGGCAGCCCCTGTCCACAGGAACTCCTGGAGAGCACGACTTTTTTTGGAGGGGACTGCCGGCCGAGCGGTGATCCCTGAGGTTTCTTACGGTGCAGTGGAGGGTCCTTGGGTCTGGGCAGGAGCAGGTCCAAAGCCCCAGTGGGCTTGGAGAAATTCCTCACAGCTTCTGTGCCTCTAGTAGTATGGGCCGCCAGTGAGCAGCTGGGCTACTGGTTCTCTTCCCGGGCAAGTGTGCCTCATGCAGCTCTAGTCCAGAAGAACTCCTGGAGGAGTGAGGATTTTTCTTCGGGGACCGCCGGGCAAGCGGTGATCCCTGAGGCTTCTTGGGTTGTGTTGGAGGGTCCTTGGGACTGGGCAGGAGCAGGTTCAAAGCCCCGGTGGGCTTGGAGAAGTTCCATACAGCTTTTGCGCCTTCAGCGATATGGGGTGCCAGTGAGCAGCAGGGCTCTTGGTTCCCTTCCGAGGAAAGCGTATGGCAGGTTGGGCTTGACCACTGGAACTCCTGGAGGAGTGCAGCTTTTTTTCTTTGGGGCTGCCGGGCAAGCGGGGAACCCTGAGGCTTCTTGGGGTGCGGTGGAGGGTCCTTGGGTCAGGGCAGGAGCAGGTCCAAAGCCCTGGTGTTCTTGGAGAAATTACTTATGGCTTTTGTGCCTTTAGTGGTATGGGGTGCCAGTGATCGCCCGGGCTCCAGGTTCCCTTCCCGGGCAACTTTGCGGCAGGTGGCCCCTGTCCACAGGGACTCCTGGAGGAGCGCAGCTTTCTTACTTCAAGGACCACTGGGTGAGCGGTGATCCATGAGGCTTCTTGGGGTGTGGAGGACGGTCCTTGGGTCTGGGGAGGAGCAGGTCCGAATCCCCAGTGGGCTTCGAGAACTTCCTTATGGCTTTTGCACCTTTAGTGGTACTGGGTGCGAGTGAGTGGGTGGGCTCCTGGTTCCCCTTCCCTGGCAAGCGTGTAGTGGGTGGACCATTTCCACAGGAACTCCTGGAGGAGCGCAGCTATTTTTCTTCTGGGACCGCTGGGCAAGCGGTGATCTCTGAGACTTCTTAGGGTGCGATCGAGAGTCCTTGGGTCCAGGCAGGAGCAGGTCTGAAGCCCTGGTGGGCTGGGAGAAGTTCCTTATGGCTTTTGTGTCTTAAGCAGTACAGGGTGCCAGTGAGCAGCTGGGCTCCTGGTTCCCTTCCCGGGCAAGCATGCGGCGGGCAGCCCCTGTCCACAGGAACTCCTGTAGGAGCTTGGCTTTTTTTCTTCATGGACCGCCTGGCAACCGGTGATTCCTGAGGCTTCTTGGGGTGCGGTAGAGGGTCCTTGGCTCCGGGCAGGTGCAGGTCCGATGCCCCGGTGGCCTTGGAGAAGTTCCTTACGGCTTTTGCACCTTCGCAGTATGGGGTGCTTGTGAGCTGCTTGGGTCCTGGTTCCCTTCCGGGGCAAGCATGCGGAGGGCAGCCCCTGTCCACAGGAACTCCTGGAGGAGTGCAGCTTCATTCTTCGTGGACCACTGGGTGATCCCTGAGGCTTCATGGGGTGCGGTGGAGGGTCCTTCAGTCCTGGCAGGAGCACATCCTAAGCCCCGGTGGACTTGGACAAGTTCCTTATTGCTTGTGTGCCTATAGCGGAACGGGGTGCCAGTGAGTGGCCGGGCTCCTTGTTCCCTTCCCAGGTAAGCATGCAGTGGGCAGCCCTGTCCACAGGAACTCCTGGTGGAGCGTGGCTTTTTTTCTTTGGGGACATCCAGGCAAATGGTGATCTCTGAGGCTTCTTAAGGTGTGGTGGAGGGTCCTTGGGTCTCGGCAGGATCGATCCGAAGTCCCAGAGGACTTGGAGAAGTTCCTTATGGCTTTTGTGCCTTTAGCAGTATGGGGTGCCAGTGAGTGGCCGTGCTCCTGGTTCCATTCCTGGGCAAGCATGCAGTGGGTGGCCCCTGTCCACAGGAACTCCTGGAGGAGCACAGCTCTTTTTCTTCAAGAACCATCAGGCAAGCGGTGATCCATGAAGCTTCTTGGGGTGCGATGGAGGGTCCTTGGGTCCGGGCAGGAGCAGGTCCGAAGCCCCGGTGGGCTTGGAGATTTTCCTTATATCTTTTGCACCTTTAGCGGTACATGGTGCCAGTGAGTGGCCAGGCTCCTGGTACCCTTCCCGGGCAAGCATGCGGCAGGTGTCCTCAGTCCCCAGGAACACCTGGAGGAGCACGGCTTTTTTTCTTCAGGGAGTGCCAGGCATCAGTGGTCCCTGAGGCTTCTTGGGGTGTGGTGGAGGGTCCTTTCATCCAGGTAGCAACAGGTCCGAAGCCCGGGTGGGCTTGCAGAAGTTCCTTATGGCTTTTGCGTCTTTAGCTGTGCAGGGTGTCAGTGAGCAGCCAGGCTCCTGGTTACCTTCCCTGGCAAGAGTGCGGTGGGTGGACCCTTTCCACAGGAAGTCCTGGAGGAGTGCAACTTTTTTCCCTCTGGTACTGCCGGGCAAGCACTGATCCCTGAGGCTTCATGGGGTGCAGTCTAGAGTCCTTGGGTCCGGGCAGGAACAGGTCTGAAGCCAAGGTAGGCTTGGAGACATTCCTTATGGCTTTTGCGCCTTAAGCGGTACATGGGTGCCAGTGAGCGGCCAGGCTAGTGGTCCCCTTCTCGGGCCTGCATGCGGCAGGCGGCCCTGTCCACAGGAACTCCTGAAGGAGTGCAGCTTTTTTACTTCAGGGTCCGCCAGGCAAGCGGTGAGCCCCGAGGCTTCCTGCGGTGCAGTTTAGGGTCCTTGGTTCCAGGCAGGAGCAGGTCCAAGGCCCCACTAGGCTTGATGAAGTTCCTTACAGCTTTTGCACTTTTAGTGGTACGGGGTGCCAGTGAGCATATGGGCTCCTGGTTCCCTTCCCGGGCAAGTGTGCGGCAGGCAGCCTCTGTGCACAGAAACTCCTGGAGGAGTGTGGCTTTTATTCTTTGGAGCCCGCCAGGCAAGTGTTGATCCCTGAGGCTTCTCTGGGTGTGTGGAGGATCCTTGGGACTGGGCAGGAGCAGGTCCGAAGCTCTGTTGGTCTTGGAGAACTTCCCTGAGGGACTTTGGGCCATTACGCTCACGGGTGCCAGTGAGCAACAGGGGTCCTGGTTCCCTCTCTGGGGCAAGCATGCGGTTGGCAGCTCCTGTCCACAGGAACTCCTGGAAGAACGCGGCTTTTTTAGTTCGGGGACTGCTGGGCAGGTGGTGATCCCTGAGACTTCTTGGGGTGCAGTGGAGAGTACTTGGGTCTGGGCAGGAACAGGTCAGAAGCCCTGGTGGGCATGCAGAAGTTCCATATGGCTTTTGTGCCTTTAGCGATACGGGGTGCCAGTGAGCGGCCACGCTCTTGATACCCTTCCCAGGCAAGCATGCAGCTCGGGGCCCCAGTCCATAGGCACTTCTGGGGGAGCGCGGCTTTTTTCTTTGGTGATCGCCAGACAAGTGGTGGTCCCTTAGGCTTCTTGGGGTGCGGTGGAGGGTCCTTGGGTCCGAGCAGGAGTAGGTCTGAAGCCTCAGTGGCTTTGAGAAGTTTCTTATGGCTTTTGCGCCTTTAGTGGTACAGGGTGCCAGTGAGTGTCCACGCTCCTGGTTCCCTTCCCGGGCAACCTTGAGGTAGGCAGGTCCTGTCCACAGGAACACCTGGAGGAGCGCAGCTTTTTTTCTTTGGGCACTACTGGATAAGCAGTGACCCCAGAGGCTTCTTGTGGTGCAGAGAAAGGTCCTTGGGTCCAGGCAGGAGCAGGTATGAAGCCCCGGTAGGCTTGCAGCAGTTCATTATGGCTTTTGTGCCTTTAGCGGTACGTGGTGCCAGTGAGTGACCAGGCTCCTGGTTCCCTTCACAAGCAAGTGTGAGGTGGGTGGCCCACATCCACAGGAACTCATGGAGGAGCATGGCTTTTTTGGTTTGGGTGCCGCCGGGGAAGCGGTGATCCCTGAGGCTTTTTCGGGTGTGGTGGAGGGTCCTTGGGTCCGGGCAGGAGCAGGTCCGATGCCCAGGTGGGCTTGGTGAAGTTCCTTACGGCTTTTGTGCCTTCAGCAGTATGGGGTGCTATTGAGCAGTTGGGCTCCTGGTTCCCTTCTCGGGGAAGCGTGTGGTGGGTGGCCCCTGTCCACAGGAACTCCTGGAGAAGTGCAGCTTTTTTCTTCAGGGACATCCTGGCAAGCGGTCATCCCTGAGGCTTCTTGGGGTGCGGTGGAGGGTCCTTGGTTCCAGGCAGGAGCAGGTCTGTAGCCCTGGTGTTCTTGGTGAAGTTCCTTACGTCTTTAGCAACTTTAGCAGTTTGTGGTGCCAGTGAGCAGCCGGGCTCCTGTTTCCCCTCCCGGGCAAGCGTGCGGTGGGCAGCCCCTGTAAACAGGAACTCCTGGAGGAGCGTGGCTTTTTATCTTCAGGGACTGCCACATAAGTGGTGATGCCTGAGGCTTCTTGGTGTGCAGTGGAGGGTCCTAGGGTCCGGACAGGAGCAGGTGCAAAGACCCGGTGGGCTTGGAGAAGTTCCTTACAGCTTATGCACCTCTAGCGGTATTGGGTGCCAGTGAGCAGCCGGGCTCCTGGTTCCCTTCCTGACAAGCGTGCGGTGGGTGGCCACAGTCCACAGGAACTCCTGGAGGAGCCCAGCTTTTTTTTATGGGGACGGCCGGGCAAGCGGTCATCCCTGGGGCTTCTTGGGGTGCGGTGGATGGTCCTTGGGTCCGGGCAGGAGGAGATCCAAATCCCCAGTGAACTTGGAGAAGTTCCTTTTGGCTTTTACACCTTTAGAGGTATTGGGTGCCAGTAAGTGGCCAGGCTCCTGGTTCCCTTCCAAGGCAAGCGTGCGGTTTGCGGCCCCTCTCCACAGAAACTCCTGGAGGAGCACGGCTTTTGTTCTTCAGGGACCACTGGGAAAGTGGTGATGCCTGAGGCTTCTTGTGGTGTAGTGGAGGGTTCTTGGGTCTCTGCAGGAGCAGGTCCAAAGCTCTGTTGGGTTTGGAAAAGTTCCGTTTGGCTTTTGTGCCTTTAGCGCTACAGGGTGCCAGTGAGCGACTCTGCTCCTGATTTCCTTCCCGAGCAAGCGTGCGGTGGGCAGCCCCTGTCCACAGGAACTCCTAGAGGAGTGCGGCTTTTTTTTGGGGGGGACTGCCGGCCGAGCGGTGATCCCTGAGGTTTCTTACGGTGCAGTGGAGGGTCCTTGGGTCTGGGCAGGAGCAGGTCCGAAGCCCCGGTGGGCTTGGAGAAATTCCTCACAGCTTCTGTGCCTCTAGTAGTATGGGCTGCCAGTGAGAGGCTGTGCTACTGGTTCCCTTCCCGGGCAAGTGTGCCTCATGCAGCTCCAGTCCAGAGGAACTCCTGGAGGAGTGCGGCTCTTTTTCTTCGGGGACTGCCAGGCAAGCGGTGATCCCTGAGGCATCTTGGGTTGTGTTGGAGGGTTCTTGGGACTGGGCAGGAGCAGGTCCAAAGCCCCGGTTGGCTTGGAGAAGTTCCTTACAGCTTTTGCGCCTTCTGCGATATGGGGTGCCAGTGAGCAGCAGGGCTCTTGGTTCCCTTCCGGGGAAAGCATATGGCGGATTGGGCCTGACCACTGGAACTCCTGGAGGAGTGCAGCTTTTTTCTTTGGGGCTGCCGGGCAAGCAGGGAACCCTGAGGCTTCTTGGGGTGTGGTGGAGGGTCCTTGGGTTCGGGCAGGAGCAGGTCCAAAGCCCTGGTGTTCTTGGAGAAATTACTTATGACTTTTGCGCCTTTAGTGGTATGGGGTGCCAGTGATCACCCGGGCTCCAGGTTCCCTTCCCAGGCAACCTTGCGGCAGGGGGCCCCTGTCCACAGGGACTCCTGGAGGAGCGCAGCTTTCTTACTTCAGGGACCACTGGGTGAGCGGTGATCCATGAGGCTTCTTGGGGTGTGGTGGAGGGTCCTTGGGTCTGGGGAGGAGCAGGTCCGAATCCCCAGTGGGCTTCGAGAACTTCCTTATGGCTTTTGCACCTTTAGTGGTACTGGGTGCGAGTGAGTGGGTGGGCTCCTGGTTCTCTTCCCTGGCAAGCGTGCGGTGGGTGGACCATTTCCACAGGAACTCCTGGAGGAGCGCAGCTATTTTTCCTCTGGGACCGTCGGGCAAGCGGTGATCTCTGAGACTTCTTAGGGTACAATCGAGAGTCCTTGGGTCCAGGTAGGAGCAGGTCTGAAGCCCTGGTGGGCTGGGAGAAGTTCCTTATGGCTTTTGCGTCTTAAGCAGTACAGGGTGCCAGTGAGCGGCCGGGCTCCTGGTTCCCTTCCCGGGCAAGCATGCGGCGGGCAGTCCCTGTCCACAGGAACTCCTGTAGGAGCTTGGCTTTTTTCTTCAGGGACCGCTGGGCAAGCGGTGATTCCTGAGGCTTCTTGGGGTGCGGTAGAGGGTCCTTGGCTCCGGGCAGGAGCAGGTCCGATGCCCGTGGCCTTGGAGAAGTTCCTTATGGCTTTTGCACCTTCGCAGTATGGGGTGCTTGTGAGCTGCTGGGGTCCTGGTTCCCTTCCTGGGCAAGCATGCGGTGGGCAGCCCCTGTCCACAGAAACTCCTGGAGGAGTGTGGCTTCTTTCTTCGGGGACCACCGGGTGATCCCTAAGGCTTCTTGGGGTGCGGTGGAGGGTCCTTCGGTCCGGGCAGGAGCACATCCTAAGCCCCGGTGGACTTGGACAAGTTCCTTATTGCTTGTGTGCCTTTAGAGGAATGGGGTGCCAGTGAGTGGCCGGGCTCCTTGTTCCCTTCCTGTGCAAGTGTGCGGTGGGCAGCCCCTGTCCACAGGAACTCCTGGTGGAGCGTGGCTTTTTTTCTTTGGGGTCATCCAGGCAAACGGTGATCCTTGAGGCTTCTTAAGGTGTGGTGGAGGGTCCTTGGGTCTCGGCAGGATCAGGTCTGAAGCCCCAGAGGACTTGGAGAAGTTCCTTATGGCTTTTGTGCCTTTAGCAGTATGGGGTGCCAGTGAGCAGCTGTGCTCCTGGTTCCTTTCCTGGGCAAGTGTGCAGTGGGTGGCCCCTGTCCACAGGAACTCCTGGAGGAGCACAGCTCTTTTTCTTCAAGGACCATCAGGCAAGCGGTGATCCTTGAAGCTTCTTGGAGTGCGATGGAGGGTCCTTGGGTCCTGGCAGGAGCAGGTCTGAAGCCCCGGTGGGCTTGGAGATTTTCCTTACATCTTTTGCACCTTTAGCGGTACATGGTGCCAATGAGTGGCCAGGCTCCTGGTTCACTTCCCGGGCAAGCATGCGGCAGGTGTCCTCAGTCCCCTGGAACACCTGGAGGAGCACGGCTTTTTTTCTTCAGGGAGTGCCAGGCAAGCAGTGGTCCCCGAGGCTTCTTGGGGTACGGTGGAGGGTCCTCCCATCCAGGTAGGAACAGGTACAAAGCCCGGGTGGGCTTGCAGAAGTTCCTTATGACTTTTGCATCTTTAGCTGTGCAGGGTGTCAGTGAGCGGCCAGGCTCCTGGTTACCTTCCCTGGCAAGAGTGTGGTGGGTGGACCCTTTCCACAGGAAGTCCTGGAGGAGTGCAACTTTTTTCCCTCTGGTACTGCCGGGCAAGCACTGATCCCTGAGGCTTCATGGGGTGCAGTCTAGAGTCCTTGGGTCCGGGCAGGAGCAGGTCTGAAGCCAAGGTAGGCTTGGAGACATTCCTTATGGCTTTTGCGCCTTAAGCGGTACATGGGTGCCAGTGAGCGGCCAGGCTAGTGGTCCCCTTCTCAGGCCTGCATGCGGCGGGCAGCCCTGTCACAGGACCCCTGAAGGAGTGTAACTTTTACTTCAGGGTCCGCGAGGCAAGCAGTGATCCCTGAGGCTTCCCTACGGTGCCAGTTTAGGGTCCTTGGTTCCAGGCAGGAGCAGGTCCAAGGCCCCAGGGAAGCAGTGAGAGTTCACTTAGCTTTTTCACTTTTAGTGGTATGGGGTGCCAGTGAGCAGACGGGCTCCTGGTTCCCTTCAACGGCAAGTGTGTGGGCAGGTGGCCCCCTGCTGGAAACTCCTGGAGGAGTGTGGCTTTTTATTCTTTGGGGACCGCGGGCAGAGCGCTGATCCCTGAGGCTTCATGGGGTGCGTAGGGTCCTTGGGACTGGGCAGAAACAGGTCAAAAGCTCTGTTGGTCTTAGGAGAACTTCGTAGGATTTGGGCCATTAGCACTATGGTGTGCCAGTGAGCGACAGGGCTCCTGGTTCCCTTCTGGGGCAAGCATGCGGTTGGCAGCCCCTGTCACAAGGAAACCTGGAGGAGCGGCTTTTTACTTGAGGACTGCTGGGCAGGTGGTGATCCCTGAGACTTCTTGGGGTGCAGTGGAGTACTTGGGTCTGGGCAGGAATAGGTCCGAACCCCCTGGGTATCTTGGAGTTCCATATGGCTTTGGCGCCTTTAGCGGTGCAGGGGTGCCAGTGGTGGCCATGCTCTTAGTTCCTTTCCCAGGCAAGCATGCAGCTGAGGGCCCCTGTCCCATAGGCACTCTTGGGGGCTGGCTTTTTCTTTGGTGATCGCCCGGACAAGCGTTGGTCCTTAGGCTTCTTAGAGTCCAGTGCAGGGTCCTTGGGTCCAGGCAGGAGTAGGTCTGAAGCCTTGGTGGGCTTTGAAGTTTCTCTATGGCTTTGCCTTTAGTGGTACAGGGTGCCAGTGAGTGTCCATGCTCCTGGGTCCCTTCCTGGGCAACCGCAGTGAGGCAGGTCCTGTCCACAGAACCACCTGGAGGCCAGAGCGTTTTTTCTTTGGGCACTACGGATGGCGGTGACCCCAGAGGCTTCTTGTGGTGCAAGAAGGTCACCAGGTCAGGCAGGGAGCAGGTCTGAAGCCCCGGTAGGCTTGCAGCAGTTCATTAAAAACTTTTGTGCCTTTGGCGAGTGCGTGGTGCCAGTGGTGACCAGGCTCCTGGTTCCCTTCACAAGCAAGTGTAGGGTGGGTGGCCCACGTCCACAGGAACTCATGGAGGAGCATGGCTTTTTGTTTGGGTGCCGCCGGGAAAGCCAGTGATCCCCTACAGGGCTTTTAGAGTGTGGTGGAGGGTCCTTGGGTCCAGGCAGGAGCAGGTCCGATGCCCAGGTGGGAAGCAGTGAATTCACTCGGCTTTGACTGCCGTCAGCAGTATGGGGTGCTAGTGAGCAGTTGGCTCCCTGGTTCCCTTCGGAGAAGCGTGTGGTGGGTGGCCCCTGTCCACAGGAACTCCTGGAGGAGTGCAGCTTTTTACTTCAAGGGACATCCTGGCGGTCATCCCTGAGGGCTTCTTGGGAGTGCGGTGGAGGTCCTTGGTTCCGGGCAGGAGCAGGTCTGTAGCCCTGGTGTTCTTGGTAAGTTCCTTACGTCTTTAGCAACTTTAGCAGTTTGGGGTGCCAGTGAGCAGCCGGACTCCTGTTTCCCCTCCAGAGCAAGCGTCGCGGTGGGCAGCCCTGTAAACAGGAAACCCTGGAGGAGCGCGAGATTTTATCTTCAGGGACCGCCAGATATAGTGATGCCTGAAGGCTTCTTGGTGTGCAGTGGAGGTCCTAGGGTCCAGGCAGGAGAGCAGGTCCAAGACCAGTGCCTTGGAGAGTTCCTTACAGCTAATGCACTCAAGCGGTATTGGGTGCCAGTGAGCAGCCGGGCTCCTGGTTCCCTTCCTGCAGGCGTCAGGCTGGTGGCCTGATCCACAGGAACTCCTGGAGGAGCCCAGTTTTTTTATAGGGGCCGGACGGGCAACGGTCATCCTGGGGCTCTTAGGGTGAAGTGGGCCGGTCCTTGGGTCGGGCAGGAGAATACCATCCCCAGTGAACTTGGAGAAGTTCCTTTTGGCTTTTGCACCTTTAAGAGGGGAGTGCCAGTAGTGGCCTGAGCTCCTGGTTCCCCTTCAAAACATGCTTGTCACGGTTGACCCCTCTCCACAGGAACTCCTGAAGGGAGCACGGCTTTTGTTCTTCAGGGACCACTGGGAAAGCGGTGATGCCTGAGGCTTCTTGCGGTGTAGTGGAGGGTCCTTGGGTCCCTGCAGGAGCAAGTCCAAAGCTCTGTTGGGCTTAGAAAAGTTCCATATGGCTTTTGTGCCTTTAGCACTACAGGGTTCCAGTGAGCGACACTGCTCCTGATTTCCTTCCCGGGCAAGCATGCGGTGGGCAGCCCCTGTCCACAGGAACTCCTGGAGGAGTGCGTTTTTTTTTTTCAGGGACTGCCGGCCGAGAGGTGATCCCTGAGGTTTCTTACGGTGCAGTGGAGGGTCCTTGAATCTGGGCAGGAGCAGGTCCGAAGCCCCGGTGGGCTTGGAGAAATTCCTCACAGCTTCTGTGCCTCTAGTAGTATGGGCTGCCAGTGAGCTGGGCTCGATTCCTTCACGCAAAGTGTGCCTCGCCAGGCTCCAGTCCAGAGGAACTCCTGGAGGTGTGGCTTTTTCTTCAGGAGACCACTGGGCAACAGGTGATCCCTGAGGCTTCCTGGGTATGTGTTGGAGGGTCCTTGGGACTGGGCAGAAGCAGGTCCAAAGCCCAGTGGGCTTGGAGAAGTTCCTTACAGCTTTGCGCCTTCTGCAATATGGGGTGCCAGTGAGCAGCAGAGCTCTTGGTTCCTTCACCCGGAAGCGTATGGTGAGTTGGGCCTGACCACAGGAACTCCTGGAGGTGAAGCTTCTTTCTTCAGGGCTGCCAGGCAGTGAGGAACCCCTGAGGGCTTCGTGGGGTCAGGAGTGGAGGTCCTTGGGTCAGGCGTAGGGAGCAGGTCGAGCCCTGGTGTTCTTGGAGAAATTACTTATGGCTTTTGCGCCTTTAGTGGTATGGGGTGCCAGTGATCACCCGGGCTCCAGGTTCCCTTCCTGGGCAACCTTGTGGCAGGTGGCCCCTGTCCACAGGGACTCCTGGAGGAGCACAGCTTTCTTACTTCAGGGACCACTGGGCGAGCGGTGATCCATGAGGCTTCTTGGGGTGTGGTGGAGGGTCCTTGGGTCTGGGGAGGAGCAGGTCCGAATCCCCAGTGGGCTTCGAGAACTTCCTTATGGCTTTTGCACCTTTGAGTAGTACTGGGGGCGAGTGGTGGGTGGGCTCCTGGTTCCTTCCCTGGCAAGCGTCAAGCAAGGTGGACCCTTTCCACAGGAACTCCTGGAGCGCAGCTATTTTTCCTCTGGGACCGCCAGGCAACGGTGATCTCTGAGACTTCTAGGTGCGATCGAGAAATCCGGTCCAGGCAGGAGCAGGTCTGAAGCCCTGGTGGAATGGGAGAGTTCCTTATGGCTTTTACGTCTTAAGCAGTACAGGGTGCCAGTGAAGCCGGGCTCCTAAGTTCCTTCCCGAACAGCAAGTATGCGGTGGGCAGCCCTGTCACAGGAACTCCTGTAGAAGCTTGGCCTTTTTTCTTCAGGGACTGCAAACCGGTGATTCCTGAGACTTCGGAGTAGTGATAGGGGTCCTTGGCTCCGGGCAGGAGCAGGTCCGATGCCCCTGTGGCCTTGGAGAAGTTCCTTATGGCTTTTGCACCTTCGCAGTATGAGGTGCTTGTGAGCTGCTGGGGTCCTGGTTCCCTTCCCGGGTAAGCATGCGGCCGGCAGCCCCTGTCCACAGGAACTCCTGGAGGAGTGCGGCTTCATTCTTCAGGGACCACCAGGTGATCCCTGAGGCTTCTTGGAGTGCGGTAGAGGGTTCTTCAGTCCAGGCAGGAGCACATCCCAAGCCCGGTGGACTTAGACAAGTTCCTTATTGTGTATGTGCCTTTAGCAGACACGGGTGCCAGTGAGTGGCGGGCTCCTTGTTCCTTCCGGGCAGCGTCACGGTGGCAGCCCTGTCCGAAGAACCCCTGGTGGGCGTGGCTTTTTCTTTGGGGACATCAGGCAAATGGTGATCCCTGAGGCTTCTTAAGGTGTGGTGGAGGGTCCTTAGGTCTCGCAGGATCAGGTCCAAGCCCCAGAGGACTTGGAGGACATTCATGGCTTTTGTGCCTGTGGCAGTGCAGGGGTGTCAGTGAGCAGCGTGCTCCTGGTTCCTTTCCTGGGCAAGTGTGCAGTGGGTGGCCCCTGGCCACAGGAACTCCTGGAGGGAGCAGCTCTTTTCTTCAAAGGACCATCAGGCAAGCGGTGATCATGACTTCTTAGGAGTGCGATGGAGGGTCCTTAGAGTCCGGGCAGGAGCAGGTCTAAGCAAGTGGAAGCTTGGAGATTTTCCTTATATCTTTTGCACCTTTAGCGGTACATGGTGCCAGTGAGTGGCCAGGCTCCTGGTTCCCTTCCCGGGCAAGCATGCGGCTTGTGTCCTCAGTCCCCAGGAACACCTGGAGGAGCACGGCTTTTTTTCTTCAGGGAGCGCCAGGCAAGCAGTAGTCCCTGAGGCTTTTGGGGTGTGGTGGAGGGTCCTTCCATCCAGGTAGGAACAGGTCTGAAGCCCGGGTGGGCTTGCAGAAGTTCCTTATGGCTTTTGCATCTTTAGCTGTGCAGGGTGTCAGTGAGTGGCCAGGCTCCTGGTTACCTTCCCTGGCAAGAGTCACGGTGGGTGGACCCTTTCCACAGGGAAGTCCTGAAGATGCAACATTTTTCCTCTAGGACTTCGGGCAAGCACACTGATCCCTGAGGCTTCATGGGGTGCAGTCTAGAGTCCTTGGGTCTGGGCAGGAGCAGGTCTGAAGCCAAGGTAGGCTTGGAGACATTCCTTATGGCTTTTGCACCTTAAGCGGTACATGGGTGCCAGTGAGCGGCCAGGCTAGTGGTCCCCTTCTCGGGCCTGCATGCGGTGGGTGGCCCTGTCCACAGGAACTCCTGAAGGAGTGCGGCTTTTTTGCTTCATGGTCCGCCAGGCAAGCGGTGATCCCTGAGGCTTCCTGTGGTGCAGTTTAGGGTCCTTGGTTCCAGGCAGGAGCAGGTCCAAGGCCCCAGTAGGCTTGATGAAGTTCCTTACAGCTTTTGCACTTTTAGTGGTATGGGGTACCAGTGAGCATACGGGCTCCTGGTTCCCTTCCTGGGCAAGAGTGCGGCGGTAGCCCTGTACACAGGAACTCCTGCAGGACATATGGCTTTTTTTCTTCCAGGAACCACTGGGCAAGTGGTGATCCCTGAGGCTTCTTGAGCTGCGGTGTAGAGTCCCTGAGTCTGGGCAGGAGCAGGTCGAAGCCCCGCGTGGGCATGGAGAAGTTCCATACTGGCATTTAGCGCCTTTAGTGGTACAGGGTGCCAGTGAGCAGTACGGTCCTGGTTCCCTTCTCAAACCAAGTGTAAGCTAGGGGGCCCCAGTCACAGGAACTCTGGAGGAGACACAGCTTTTTTCTTCGGGGACTGCCAGACAAGCGGTGATCCCTCAGACCTTAGGGGTGGAAGAGGGTCCTTGGGTTTGGGCAGGAGCAGGTCCGAAGCCTAGTGAGCATGAAGAGTTCCTTATGGCTCTTGTGCCTTTGGCGGTACGTGGTGCCAGTAAGAGGCTGGGTTCCTGTTTCCCTTCCCGGACAAGCATGTGGCGGATGGCCCCTGTCCACAGGAACACCTGGAGGAGCACAGCTTTTTTTCTTCTGGGACCGCCGGATAAGCGGTGACCCCAGAGGCTTCTAGTGATGCGGTGGAGGGTCCTTGGGTCCGGACAGGAGCAGGTCTGAAGCCCTGGTGGGCTTGGAGAAGTTCCTTATGGCTTTTGTGCCTTTAGTGGTATGGGGTGCCAGTGAGAAACCAGGCTCCTTGTTCCCTTCATAGGCAAGTCTGCGGTGGGCAGATCCTGTCCACAGGAACTCCTGGAGGGAGTGGCTTTTTTTTTTCAGGGACCACCAGGCAAGTGGTGATCCTAGTCTTCTAGGGTACCAGTGAGGCATCATGGTTCCAGGCAGGAGGAGATCAAGCCCAGTTGGGCTTGATAAGTTCCATACGACTTTTGTGCCTTTAAGCGGTATGGGGTGCCAGTGTGACGGCATCCTGGTTCCTTCCAGGAAGTGTGGGGCGGTGGCCCCTGTCACACAGGAACTCCTGGAGTAGCACGGCTTTTTTCTTCCAGGGACAGCCAGCCAGGCGGTGATCCTGGCGCATCTTAGGGTGTGGTGGAGGGTCCTTGGGTCCGGGCAGTAACTAGTCCAATGCCTGGAGTTCTAGGAGAAGTTTCTATGGCTTTTGCCTTTAGTGGTATGGGGTGCCAGTGAGAGCCGGGCTCCTGGATCCCTTCCCAGCAACAGATGCAGGGGCCCTATCCACATGAACTCCTGGAGACACAGCTTTTTTTCTTTGGGGACCGCCAGGTAAGTGGTGATTCCTGAGGCTTCTTGGGGTGTGGTGCAGGGTCCTCGGGTCTGGGCAGGAGCAGGTCTGAAGTCCCGCTGGGCTTGGAGAAGTTCCTTATGCTTTTGTGCCTTTAGTGCTATGGGGTGCCAGTGAGCGACCAGGCTCCTGGTTCCCTTCCCGTTCAAGCTGTGGTGGGTGGCCCCTGTCCACAGGAACTCCTGGAGCAGCAATGCTTTTTTTCTTTGGGGAGTGCCAGGCATGCAGTGAACCCTGAGGCTTCTTGGGGTGCGGAGGAGGGTACTTGGGTCCGGGCAGATGCAGATCCGAAGCCCTGATGAGCCTAGCAACGATGTCCTCGGCTTTTGTGCCCTTAGTGCTATGGGTGCCATTAGTGGCAGGGCTCTGGTTCCCTTCCCGGCAAGCATGCAGTGGGCGGCACCTGTCCACGAAACTCCTGGAGGAGGTTGCTTTTTTTCTTCAGGGACCTCTGGGCAAGCGATCCCTGAGGCTCCTGCCGCGGTGGCTTCAGGGTCCTTGGGTCCAGGCAGGAGCAGGTCCAAGGCCCCGGTGGGCTTGATGAAGTTCCTTACTGCTTTTGCACTTTTAGTAGTACGGGGTGCCAGTGAGCATTTGGGCTCCTGGTTCCCTTCCTGGGCAAGCGTGCAGTGGTCAGCCCCTGTCCACAGGAACTCCTGCTGGAATGCACATTATTTCTTCGTGGACCTCTGGGCAAGTGGTGATCCCTGAGGCTTCTTGGGATGCGGTGGAGAGTCCTTGGGTCTGGGCAGGAACAGGTCCGAAGCCCCGGTGAGTATGGAGAAGTTCCATATGGCTTTTGAGCCTTTAGTGGTACGGGGTGCCAGTGAGCGGCCACGCTCCTGATTCCCTTCCTGGGCAAGTGTGCAGCTGGGGGGTCCCAGTCCACAGGAACTCCTGGAGGAGCACAGCTTTTTTTCTTTGGGGACTGCCAGACAAGTGGTGATCCCTCAGGCTTCTTGAGGTGTGGAGGAAGGTCCTTGGGTTCCAGGCAGGGCAGATCAAGAGGCCTGGTGAGCAAAAGAAGAGTTCCTTATGGCTCTTGCCTTTAGATACGTGGTGCCAGTAAGCAGCTGGGTTCCTGTTTCTTTCCCAGGCAGACATGTGGTGGATGGCCCTGTCCAAGGAACACCTGGAGGAGCACACCTTTTTCTTCTGGGACGCGGATAGCGGTGACCCAGAAGCTTCTAGTGATGCAGTGGGGTCCTTGGGTCCAGGCAGGGCAGGTCAAAAACCCGGTGGGACGGAGAAGCCCATATGGCTTTGTGTCTTTAGCGGTATGGGTGCCAGTGAGACTGGTCCCTGGTTCCTTCATGGGCAGGTGTCGGTGAGCAGACCCTGTCACAAGAACTCCTGGAGGCGTGGCTTTCCAGGGACCGCCAGGCAAGTGGGGATCTGATGCATCTTAGTGTCTGATGGAGGTCTTGGGTCCAGGCAGTAACTGGTCCGATGCCTGGTGTTCTAGGAGGACATGGCTTTTGTGCCTTTAGTGGTATGGGGTGCCAGTGGTGACCAGGGCTCCTGGTCCTTCCCGAACAACCATGCTGCAGGTGGCCCCTTTCACAGGAACTCCTGGAGGCCAAACTTTTCTTTAGGGACATGGGTAGCGGTGATCCAAAGCCTTCTTGGGATGCGGTGGGGTACAGGTCTGGGCAGGAGCAGATCAGAGTCCCGGTAGGCAGGAGAAGTTCCTTATGGCTTTTGCGCTGGTATAGGGTGGCAGTGGCGGGGGCTCTGGTTCCTTCCAGTTCAATGCGATGGGTGGCCCCTGTCCACAGGAACTCCTGGAGGAGCAAGCTTTTTCTTCCGGGATTGCTGGGCAAGCAGTGAACCCTGAGGCTTCTTGGGGTGGGGAGGCTACTTGGGTCAGGCAGATGCAGATCCGAGCCCTGTTGGAGCTTAGAAAATTCCGTCTGACTTGGAGCCTTTAAGTGCCACAGGGTGCCATTGGCAGGCTTCTGGGTTCCCTTCCGGGCAAGCATGCGGGCGCACCTGTCCACAGAAACTCATGGAGGAGGTGGATTTTTCTTCAACGCGGGCAGCGGTGATCCCTGAGGCTTCTAAGGGTCGCAGTGGGGTCCTTGGGTCCGGGCAGTGGAGTCTAGTGTATTGGAAGCTTGGAGAAGTTCATAAGCACCTTTAGCGTACTGTGCCAGTGGCGGGCTCCGGGTTCCTTCCCAAGCAAGCAAGGGGAAGGGCACCTGTCACAGGAACTCCTGCAGGAGGACTTTTTCTTTTGGACCGTCGGGTAGCAGTGAATCAAAGGCTTCTTGGGGTGGGAGGATACGGGTCTCAGCAGGAGCAGGTCCGATGCCTGGTGGGCTTTTAGAAGTTCCTGATAGCTTTGCACCCTTTAGCAGTACAGGTGCCAGTGGCCAGCAGGATCTGGTTCCTTCATGGAAAGCATGCATGGTGCCGTCTATGGAACTCCTGGAAGCCCTTTCTTCAGTGACCACAGGCAAGCGGTGATCACACAGGCTTCTTGGGTACAGTGGAAGTCAGCAGGACTGCGGGGGCAGTCCGGCCCTGGTGTTCTTGGAAGTTCTCATGGCTTTGCAACTTTAGTGGTATGGGTTGCAATGAGTGCCCGGCTCTGGTTCCTTCTCAGAGCAACCATCGACAGGCCCTGTCACAGAACTCCACAGGAGCAACCTTTCTTAGAGACCGCCGGATAAACATGATCCTGAGGCTTCTTAGGGTGCGGTGGGGTCCTTGGGTCCGGGCAGCAGATCCGATGCCCAGTGGGCTTTGAAGTTCCTTACAGCTTTTGCTTTATGGGGTGCCAGTGAGCATCAGTGATCCTGGCTCCCTTCATCGGAAAAACATCTCACGGAATGGCCTGTCGATAGGAACCTGGAGCATGGCTCTTTTTCTTCAGGACCACCAGGCAGGTGATCCTGGGAGACTTAGAGTGCGATGGAGGTCCTTGGGGCCAGGCAGGAGCAGGGCTGAAGCCTGCTGTTCTTGGAGAAGTTCCCCGCGGCTTTGTGCCTTTAGTGGTATAAAACAGTGCACAGCCAGGCCCTGCTCCTTCGAACAAGGTGGCAGGCAGCCCCTCACAAGAACTCCTGGAGGTGCGGCTTTTTCTTCGAGACGCCAGATAAGCAGTGATCCTAGGTCTTCTTGGGGTGTAGTGGAGGTCCTTGAGACCTGGCAGGAGCAGATCCGAGCCCAAGTGGGCGAGAAGTCTTATGGCTTTGTGCCACTAGCGGTAAGGGTGCAGTGAGCAGCTGGGCTGCTTCCTTCCCAACTGGCGTGCAGCGGGCAGCCCTGTCCACAGGAACTACTATAGGAGCATGGCTTTTTCTTCAGGACGCCGGGCAAGCAGTAATTCATAAGGGCTTCTAGGGGTGGATGGAGGTCCTTGGGTCTGGGCAGGAGCAGGTTGAAGCGGTGGGCTGGAAGTTCCCTGCTTTTGGCCTTTGCAGTCGGAGGTGCCAGTGGTGGCGTGATCCTAGTTCCTTCATGGAAAAGCATGCAGCGGGTGGCCCATCTATAGGAACTCCTGGAAGCATCTTTTTCTTAGTGACCATAGGCAAGCAGTGATCACACAGGCTTCTTAGGGGTACAGTGGAGGAGTCCAGCAGGACGCGCTGAGGCAGGTCGAAGCCCTGGTGATGTGGAGAAGTTCCTCATGGCCACTGCACTGGGTGGTATGGGTTGCCAGTGGTGCAGGCTCCTGGTTCCTTCTCAGGCAACCATCGGCAGGTGACCCCTGTCCACGAAACTCCTGGAGGCTGATTTTTTTCTTCAGACCCCGGATAAACAGTGATCCTGAGGCTTCTTAAGATGAAGTGGAGGGTCTTGGGTCAGGCAGCAGCAGTGATCCTCATGGGCACTAGAAGTTCCTTACAGCTTTTGCTTTATGGGGTGCCAGTGAGCATCAAAGTCTGGCTCCCTTCATGGAAAAATGTCGGACAGGTGGCCCCTGTCATAGGAACACCTGGAGGCATGGCTCTTTTCTTCAAGGGACCACCAGGCAGCGGTGATCCCTGAGGCTTCTGGGTAGGTGGAGGTCCTTGGGTCAGGGCAGGAGCAGGGCTGAGCCCTGCTGTTCTTAGAGAAGTTCTTAGCCTTTGCCTTTGGTGGTATGGGAACAGTGAGCAGCCAGGCTTCTGGTTCCCTTCCGGGCAAGTGCAGACAGTACCCTGTCCACAGGAACTCCTGAGAAGGCGGCTTTTTCTTCGGAGGCAGATAGCAGTGATCCTGGGTCTTCTTGGGGTGTTGTGGAGGTCCTTGAGACCTGGCGGAGCAGGTCTGAGCCCAAGTGAGCCAGGAAATTCCTTATAGCTTTGTGCCTTAGCGGTAAGGTGCCAGTGAGCAGCTGGGCTGGGTTCCCTCCAACAAGCTGCAGCGGGCAGCCTATCCAGGAACTACTATAGGAGCATGCTTTTTCTTAGGGACGCGAACAGCGGTGATTCCTGAGGAAGCTTGGAGCGGTGGAGGTCAGGTCTGGGCAGGAGCAGTTCAAGCCCCTGGAGGCTTGGAGAAGTTCACTACTGCTTTTGCACCTTTGCAGTATGGGTGCCAGTGAGCTGCGGCTCTGGTTCCTTCCAGCAAGCATACAGCAGGCAGCCCTGTCCGGGATCTCAGGAGGTGCGCTGCTTTTGGGGACCACGGTCAAGCGGTGATCCCTGAAACTGTGGGGTGCGGTGGAGGTCCTCAATCTGGGCAAACAGATCCGGCCCGTGGACTTGGACAAGTTCATATGGCTTTTGCACCTTAGCAGAAGGGTGCCAGTGAGAACCGGGCTCAGGTTCCTTTCCGGACAAGCATGTTGTGGTGGCCCTGTCACAGGAACTCCTGGGAGCTGACTTTTTCTTCAGGGACCACCAGGCAGCAGTGATCCCTGAAACTAGCAGGGTGTGGAGGTCCTTGGGTCCAGCCAGAGCAGGTCTGAAGCCTAGTGGACTGAGATCTTCCTTCAGCACTTTTGTGCCTTCAATAGTGAGGTGCCAGTGAATGGAGGCCTCTTAATTACCTTCCTGGCAACGAGCGGTAGTTTGTTCCTTACAGAAACTCCTGGAGCGCAGGTTTTCTTCTGGGACCACCAGACAAGTGGTGATTCCTGAGGCTTCCTGGGGGTACGTGGAGGGTCCTTGGTTCTGACAGAGCAGGTCCAGCCCGGTGAAATGGAGAAGACCCTTATGTTTACCTTTAGCAGTACAGGGAGCTACTGAGTAGCCAGGCTCCTGGTTCCTTCCCGGCAAGCATGCTATGGGGACCTTGTCCCACAGAACTCCAGAGAGCCCAGCTTTTTCGGGGACCACCGGAAAGCTGATCCCCAGTTCTTCTTGGAACACAGTGGAGGGCCTTGTGTTTGGGCAGCAGGTCAAGCCCTGGTGGACAGAACATTCTTACGGGTTTGTGCCTTAGTGGTGTGGGGTGCCAGTGAGAGCTGGGCTCTGGTTCCCTTCCCTTAACAGTAAAGGTGGGCCCTGTCCAGAGGAACTCCTGGAGGAACGAGGCTTTTCTTCAGGGACTGCCGGCAAGCAGTGATCCCTGAGACTCTTGGGGGCAGTGGAGGTCCTTGGTTCTGGGCAGGGCAGGTCAAAGCCAGTGACAGGAAGTTCCTTATGGCTTTGCACCTTTAGTGGTATGGGATGCAGTGGTGGCCAGGCTCTGGGTCCCTTCCAGACAAGCGCGCAGTGGTGGACCGAGTCCATAGGAACTCCTGGAGGAGCATGGTTTTTGGGAGACCACAGCAAGCGGTGATCCTTATTCTTCTTGGGCAGTGGAGGGTCCTTTGTTTGGGCAAGAGCAGGTCCAAACACCAGTGCTCTTGGAAATGTTCATATGGCTTTGTGCCTTAATGATACAGGGTGCCAGGAGCAGCTGGGCTCCTGAATTACCTTCCAGAGGAGCTCCTGGGCGGCCCCTGTCAAGAGGAACCCTGGAGGAATGAGGCTTTCTTCGGCAACCGGCAAGTGGTGTGCCTGGGCATCTTGGGGTGTGGAGTCTAACAGACAGGAGCAGGTCAAAGCCATGAGCATGATTCCAACCGCTTTTTCGTCTTAAGTGGTACAGGAAGTGATGACTGAGTTCCTGGTTCCCTTCACGGGCAAATGTGGCGGTGGATCCAGTCACGGAACTCCTGGAGGCGTTACTTTAGAGAGGAATGCGGGCAAGCAGAGAGAACCCACAGACTTCTGGGGTGGTGGAGTATCATGGGTCTGTGCAGGACGGGTCAAAGCCGTTGGGCTTCAGAGTTCTCTGACTTTGTACCTTTAGCATAGGGTTATCATTGACACCGGGTTCCTAGTTCCCTTCCCGGTGCATGTGGCAGCCTATCCAAGAAACTCTGGAGGAGCATGGCTTTTTTTCTTCGGACCGCTGGGCAAGTGGTGATCCCTGAGGTTTCTTGGGGTGTGGTGGAAGGTCCTTGGGTCTGGGAAGGAGCAGGTACAAAGCTCCGGTGGGCTTGCAGAAGTTCCTTACAGCTTTTGCACTATTAGAGGTATGGGGTGCCAGTGAGTGGCTGGGCTCCTGGTTCCCTTCCTGGGCAAGCATGCAGTGGCAGCCCCTATCTGCAGAACTCCTGTAAGACACAGCTTTCTCTTCAGGGGACAATGGACAAGCATGATCCCTGAAGCTGTGGGGAGCAGTGGAGGTACTTGGTTCTGAGCGGAGCAGGTCCGAGCGGTGGGCCAGAAGTTCCTTATGGCTTTGCACCTTTAGCAGTATGGGGTGCCAGTGAGCCAGGCTCCTGGTTCTCTTGAGCAAGTGTGCAGTTGGCAGCCCCTCTCACAGGAACTCCTGGAGGCGCGGCTAACTGCTTTGGGGATCTCAGACCGGTGATCCCTGACCTTTGGGTGCGAGCGCCTCCAGTCCGGGCAAGAGCAGGTCCGGCCCCGTGGACTTGGAGTTCCTATGGCTTTGCGCCTTAGCAGTATGGGTTCCAGTGAGCGCCGGGCTCTGGTTCCCTTTCCGGGCAAGCATGGGCGAGGTCCCGTCCACAGGAACCCCTTGAGGAAGCGGCCTTTTCTTGAGGACCGCCGGCAGGCAGTGATCCTTGAGGCTTCTTGGGTGTGGTGGAGAGTCCGCATCCAGGCAGGAGACAGTCCAAGCCCCCGTGGGCTTGGAGAAGTTCCTTATGCTTTTGTACTTTAGTGGTATTGGGTGCCAGTAGGCACAGGCTCCTGGTTACCTTCCTAACAAGTGCAATGGGTGGACCCTTTCAATGGAACTCTGGATGGCGCAGCTTATTTTCCTAGGACTGCGGGCATGCAGTGATCCCTGGGGCTTTTGGAGTGCATTGGAGGGTCCTTGGGGGGGACTGCGGGGCGGAATCCTGGGGCTTCTTGGGGTGCGGTGGAGGGTCCTTGGGTCTGGGCAGAGCAGGTCCGAAGCCCCATTGGGCTTGGCGAGTTCGCACGGCCTTTTGCACCTTAGCATTATGGGTTGCCATTGAGCGCTTGGGCTCCTGGTTCCCTTCCCAGGCAACCCGGTGGCAGGCAGCTCCTGTTCACAGGAACTCATGGAGGAGCACAGCTTTTTTCTTTAGGGACCACGGATAAGTGGTGATCCCTGAGGCTTCTTAGGGGTGTGGTGGAGGGTCCTTGGGTCCGGGCAGGAGCAGGTCAAAGCCCAGTGGGCTTGGAGAAGTTCCTTACAGCTTTTGCGCCTTTAGCATTATGGGGTGCAAGTGGCGGCCGGGCTCCTGGTTCCTTCCTGGGCAAGTGTGTGGTGGCAGCCCCTGTCCACAGGAACCCTGAAGGAGCGCTGGGCTTTTTCTTCAGGATCGCTGGGCAAGTGGTGATCCTGAGGCTTCATGGGGTGTGGTGGAGGATCCTTGGGTCTGGGAAGGAGCAGGTCCAAAGCCCTGGTAGGCTTGGAGAAGTTCCTTACACCTTTTGCACAATTAAGTGCAGGGGTGCCAGTGGCGGCTGGGCTCCTGGATCCCTTCCTGGGCAAACATGCAGCCCGGTAGCCCCAGTCCACAGGAACTGCTGTAGGGCGTGGCTTTTCTCTTCAGGACTGCTGGGCAAGCAGTGATCCCTGAGGCTTCTTGGGGAGCAGTGGAGGTCCTTGGCTATGGGCTGAAGCAGGTCCGAAGCCCAGTGGGCTTGGAGAAGTTCCTTATGGCTTTGCACCTTTAGCAGTATGGGGTGCCAGTGTGCGGCGGCTCCTGGTTCTCTTCCCAGGCAAGCATGCAGCGGGCAGCCCCTGTCCACAGGAACTCCTGGAGGTGTGCGGCTTCTTTCTTTGGGGATCGCCGGGCAAGCCGTGATCCCTGGGGCTCTTGGGGTACTGTGAGAGGTCCTTCAGTCTGGGCAATAGCAGGTCCGAAACGTGGACTTGGAGAAGTTCCTTCTGGCTTTTGTGCCTTCAGCAGTACAGGTTGCCAGTGAGCGGCGGGCTCTGATTCCCTTTCCTGGCAAGCATGTGGTGGGTGGCCCCTGACAGCGGGAACTCCTGTAGAGTGAAGCTGTTTTCTTCCATGGACCACCGGGCAGAAGTGGTGATCCTGAGTCTTCTTGAGGTGTGGTGGAGGGTCCTTGGTTCTGGGCAGGAGCAGGTCCAAAGCCCCAGTGGGCTTGGAGAACTTCCTTCTTTCTATTGTGCCTTTAGTGGTACAGGGTGCCAGTGAGCAGCTGGACTTCTGGTTCCCTTCCGGGCAAATGTGTGGCGAGCTGCCCCTGTCCCAGGAACTCCTGGAAAGTGCGGCTCTTTTCTTGGGGGACCGCCAGGCAAGTGGTGATCCCTGAAGCTTCTTGTGGTGCGGAGGAGGGTCCTTGGGTCCGGGCAGGAGCATGTCGAAACCCTGATGGGCTTGAGAAGTTCTTACAGCTTTTGTGCCTTTAGCGAGCAGTTTGCCAAAGAGCGGGCGGGCTCCAGGTTCCGTTCCTGGGCAAGCGTCGGTGGGTACCACCTGTCCACAGGAACTCCTGGAGGAGCACAACTTTTTTTTCAGGGACTGCCATTTCAAGAGGTGATCCCTGAGGCTTCTTGAGGTGCGGTGGAGGGTCCTTAGGTCTGGGCAGGAGGGAGGTCGAAGCTCCGGCTGTCTTGGAGAAGTTCCTTATGGCTTTTGCATCTTTAGTGTATGAGGGTGCCAGTGAGCTGCGGGCTCCTGGTTCCTTTCCTGGGCAAGTGTGTGGCAGGTGGCCCCTGTCCACAGGAACTCCTGCAGGAGCACTGCTTTTTCTTTGGGTACTGCTGGGCAAGCTGTGATCCCTGAGGCTTCTTAGGGTGTGGTGCAAGGTCTTTGGGTACGGGCAGGAGCAGGTCCAAAGCCTCTGTGGGCTTGGATAAGTTCCCTTATGGCTTTTTGCCTTTAGCGGTACAGGGTGCCAGTGAGTGGCGGGCCCTGGTTCCCTTCCTGGGCAAGCATGCGGTGGGTGGCACCTGTCCACTGAAACTGCTGGAGGAGCACAGCCATTTTCTTCCGGGAAGCAGAGGGCAAGCTGTGATCCCTGAGGCTTCTTTAGGAATGATGGAGGGTCCTTGGATCTGGGCAGGAGCAGGTCTGATGCCCGGTGAAGCTTGGACAAGTTTCTTATGGTTCTTGCCTTTAGTAGTACTGGGTGCCAGTGAGCAGCAGGCTTCTGTTCCCTTCCCAGGCAAGCATGCGGTGGGTGTCACCTGTCCACAGGAACTGCAGGAGGAGCCTTACTTTTTCTTGGGACCGCTGGGCAAGCAGTGATCCCTGTAGCTCCCTAGAGTGCGGTGGAGGGTCCTTGGATCTGGGAAGGAGCAGGTCACAAACCCCGGTGGGCTGAAGAAGTTCCTTATGGCTTTGCTTCTCTATTGGTATGGAGTGCCAGTGAGTGGCTAGGCTCCCTGTTCCCTTCCCAGTCAAGCGTACTCAGGCTGCCCAAGTCCACAGGAACTCCTGAAGGAGTGTGGCTTTTTAATTCGGGACTGCCGTTCAGAGGTGATCCCTGAGGCTTCTTTGGGTGCTGTGTAGGGTCCTTGGGTCCAGACAGGAGCAAGTCCAAAGCCCTGTTAGACTTGGAGAGTTCCTTTTAGGCTTTTAGCCTTTAGCAGTACAGGGTGCCAGTGAGCAGCCGGGCAGCTAGTTCCCTTTCCAGGCAAGTGTGCGGTGTGTGGTCCCTGTCCTCAGGAACTCCTGGAGCAGCACTGCATTTTTATTCGGGGACTGCTTGGCAAGTGGTGATCCCTGAGGCTTCTTGGGGTGTGGTGGAGGGTCCTTGGGTCCGGCAGGAGCAAGTCCAAAGCCCTAGTCCACTTGGAGAAGCTCTTGATGGCTTTTGCACTTTTAGCAGTAAGGGAGCCAGTGAGCGGCCGTGCTACTGGTTCCCTTTCCTGGCAAGCATGAGGGTGGGTGGCCCCTGTCCATGGGAGAACCTGATGGAGCGCTGCATTTTTTATTCGGGGCCGCCATGCAAGCGGGTGATCTGTGAGGCTTCTTGGGGTATGGTGGAGGATCACTGGGCCCGGGCAGGAGTAGGTCCAAGCCCGATTGGCTTGGAGAAGTTCCTTATGGCTTTTGCGCCTTTAGCGGTATGGGATGTCAGTGAGCTGCCATGCTACTGGTTCCCTTCCCATGCAAACATGCGGCTGGTCCCTCTCCAAAGGAACTCCTGGAGGAGTGTGGCTTTTTTCATCGGGGACCGCCAAGCAAGCAGTGATCCCTGCAGCTTCTTGGGGTGCAGTGGAGGTCCTTGGGTCTGGGTAGGAGCAGGTCTGAAGCCCAGTTGGCTTGGAGAAGTTCCATGGCTTTTGGGCCTTAAGCAGTATGGGGTGCCAGTGAGCAGGCTGGACTCCTGGTTCCCATCCCAGGCAAGCATGTGGGTGGCTCTTGTCCACAGGAACTCCAGGAGGAGCGTGGCTTTTTTTCGGGGGACGGCCAGGGCAGCGGTGATCACTGAGGCTTCTTGGGATGCAGTGGAGGGTCCTTGGGTCTGGGCAGGAGCAGGTCCGAAGGCCCCATTGGCTTAGCGAGTTCCTGACGGCTTTTGCACCTTTAGCATTATGGGTTGCCATTGAGCGCTTGGGCTCCTGGTCCCTTCCCAGGCAACCGGGTGGCAGGCAGCTCCTGTTCACAGGAACTCATGGAGGAGCACAGCTTTTTTCTTTGGGGACCACCGGATAAGTGGTGATCCCTGAGGCTTCTTAGGGTGTGGTGGAGGGTCCTTGGGTCCGGGCAGGAGCAGGTCAAAGCCCAGTGGGCTTAGAGAAGTTCCTTACAGCTTTGCGCCTTTAGCATTGTTATGGGGTGCAAGTGGCCAGCCAGGCTCTGGTTCCTTCCTGGGCAAGTGTGTGGTAGGCAGCCCCTGTCCACAGGAACTCCTGAAGGGAGCGCGGCTTTTTCTTCAGGGACGCCTGGGCAAGTGAGTGATCCCTGAGGCTTCATGGGGTGTGGTGGAGGATCCTTGGGTCTGGGAAGGAGCAGGTCCAAAGCCCTGGTAGAGCTTGGAGGAGTTCCTTACACCTTTTGCACAATTAGAGGCACGGGTGCCAGTGGCGGCTGGGCTCCTGGATCCCTTCCTGGGCAAACATGCACGAGGTAGCCCCAGTCCACAAGAACTGCTGTAGGAGCGTGGCTTTTTCTCTTCAGGGACTGCTGGGCAAGCAGTGATCCCTGAGGCTTCTTGGGGAGCAGTGGAGGGTCCTTGGCTCTGGCTGAAGCAGGTCGAAGCCCCAGTGGGCTTGGAGAAGTTCCTTATGGCTTTGCACCTTTAGCAGTATGGGGTGCCAGTGTGCGGCTGGGCTCCTGGTTCTCTTCCCAGGCAAGCATGCAGCGGGCAGCCTGTCCACAGGAACTCCTGGAGGTGCGGCTTCTTCTTTGGGGATCGCTGGGCAAGCCGTGATCCCTGGGGCTCTTGGGGTACTGTGAGGGTCCTTCTAGTCTGGGCATAGCAGGTCCGAAACCCCGTGGACTTGGAGAAGTTCTTCTGGCTTTTGTGCCTTCAGCAGTACAGGTTGCCAGTGAGTCGTGGCTCCTGATTCCCTTTCCTGGCAAGCATGTGGTGGGTGGCCCCTGACAACAGGAACTCCTGTAGGAGTGAAACTGTTTTCCTCATGGACCACCGGGCAAGTGGTGATCCCTGAGTCTTCTTGAGGTGTGGTGGAGGGTCCTTGGTTCTGGGCAGGAGCAGGTCCAAAGCCCAGTGGGCTTGGAGAACTTCCTTTCTATTGTGCCTTTAGTGGTACAGGGTGCCAGTGAGCAGCTGGACTTCTGGTTCCTTCCGGGCAAATGTGTTGGCGAGCTGCCCCTGTCCACAGGAACTCCTGGAAAGTGCGGCTCTTTTCTTGGGGACCTCAGGCCAAGTGGTGATCCCTGAAGGCTTCTTGTGGTGCGGAGGAGGTCCTTGGGTCCGGCAGGGAGCATGTCCTGAAACCCTGATGGGCTTGGAAGTTCCTTACAGCTTTGTGCCTTTAGCGGAGCAGTTTGCCAAAGAGGCCGGGCGGGCTCCAGGTTCCGTTCCTGGGCAAGCGTGGGGTGGGTACCACCTGTCCACAGGAACTCCTGGAGGAGCACAACTTTTTTTATTCAGGGACTGCGCTATTAAGAGGTGATCCCTGAGGCTTCTTTAGGGTGGGTGGAGGGTCCTTAGATCTGGCAGGAGGAGGTCGAAGCTCCGGCTGTCTTGGAGAAGTTCCTTATGGCTTTTGCATCTTTAGTGTATGAGGGTGCCAGTGAGCTGCCGGGCTCCTGGATTCCTTTCCTGGGCAAGTGTGTGGCGGTGGCCCCTGTCCACAGGAACTCCTGCAGGAGCACTGCTTTTTTCTTTGGGTACTGCTGGGCAAGCTGTGATCCCTGAGGCTTCTTAGGGTGTGGTGCAAGGTCTTTGGGTGCGGGCAGGGAGCAGGTCCAAAGCCTCTGTGGGCTTGGATAAGTTCCTTATGGCTTTTTGCCTTTAGCGGTACAGGGTGCCAGTGAGTGGCGGGCTCCCTGGTTCCCTTCCTGGGCAAGCATGCGTGGGTGGCACCTGTCCACTGAAACTGCTGGAGGAGCACAGCCATTTTCTTCGGGAAGCGGGCAAGCTGTGATCCCTGAGGCTTCTTTGGGAATGATGGAGGGTCCTTGGATCTGGGCAGGAGCAGGTCTGATGCCCGGTGGAAGCTTGGACAAGTTTCTTATGGTTCTTGGCCTTTGGTAGTACTGAGGTGCCAGTGAGCAGCCAGACTTGGTTCCCTTCCCAGGCAAGCATGCGGTGGGTGTCACCTGTCCACAGGAACTGCAGGAGGAGCCTTACTTTTTCTTCGGGACCGCTGGGCAAGCAGTGATCCCTGTGGCTTCTGGGGTGCGGTGGAGGGTCCTTGGATCTGGGAAGGAGCAGGTCTGAAGCCCGGTGGGCTGAAGAAGTTCCTTATGGCTTTGCTTCTCTATTGGTATGGAGTGCCAGTGAGTGGCTAGGCTCCCTGTTCCCTTCCCAGTCAAGCGTGCAGGCTGCCCAAGTCCACAGGAACTCCTGAAGGAGTGTGGCTTTTTAATTCGGGACTGCCGTTCAAGAGGTGATCCCTTGAGGCTTCTTTGGGTGCTGTGTAGGGTCCTTGGGTCCAGACAGGAGCAAGTCCAAAGCCCTGTTAGACTTGGAGAAGTTCCTTTCGCTTTTCGCCTTTAGCAGTACAGGGTGCCAGTGAGCAGCGGGCAGCTAGTTCCCTTTCCAGGCAAGTGTGCGGTGTGTGGTCCCTGTCCTCAGGAACTCCTGGAGCAGCACTGCATTTTTATTCGGGACTGCTTGGCAAGTGGTGATCCTGAGGCTTCTTGGGTGTGGTGGAGGGTCCTTGGGTCCAGGCAGGAGCAAGTCCAAAGCCCTGGTCCACTTGGAGAAGCTCTTGATGGCTTTTGCACTTTTAGCAGTAAGGGAGCCAGTGAGCGGCCGTGCTACTGGTTCCCTTTCCTGGCAAGCATGAGGTGGGTGGCCCCTGTCCATAGGAGAACCTGATGGAGCGCTGCATTTTTTTATTGGGGCCGCCATGCAAGCGGGTGATCTGTGAGGCTTCTTGGGGTATGGTGGAGGATCACTGGGCCCGGGCAGGGAGTGGTCGAAGCCCGATTGGCTTGGAGAGTTCCTTATGGCTTTGCGCCTTTAGCTGATGGGATGTCAGTGAGCTGCCATGCTACTGGTTCCCTTCCCATGCAAACATGCGGCTGGTCCCTCTCCAAAGGAACTCCTGGAGGAGTGTGGCTTTTTTTCATCGGGGACCGCCAAGCAGCAGTGATCCCTGCAGCTTCTTGGGGTGCAGTGGAGGTCCCTTGGGTCTGGGTAGGAGCAGGTCTGAAGCCCCATTGGGCTTGGAGAAGTCCTTATGGCTTTTGGGCCTTTAGCAGTACGGGTGCCAGTGAGCAGCCGGGCTCTAGTTCCCATCCCAGGCAAGCATGTGGTGGGTGGCCCTTGTCCACAGGAACTCCAGGAGGAGCGTGGCTTTTTCCTTCGGAGGATGGCCAGGCAAGCGGTGATCACTGAGGCTTCTTGGGATGCAGTGAGGGTCCTTGGGTCGAGGCAGGAGCTGGTCCGAAGCTCCAGTGGGTTGGAGAAGTTCCTTATGGCTTTTGCGCCTCTAGTAAGTACGAGGTGCCAGTGGCGGCCCGGGCTCCTGGTTCCCTTCCTGGGCAATCGTGCGGTGGGTGGCACCTGTCCACAGGAACTCCTGGAGAGGCATGGCTTTTTCCTTCACAGACCACTGGGCAAGTGGTGATCCCTGAGGATTCTTGGCGGTGCGGTGGAGGTCCTTGGGTCCGGGCAGGAGCAGGTCTGAAGTCCTGGTGGGCTTGGAGAAGTTCCATATGGCTTTTGCACCTTTAGTGGTTCGGGATGTCAGTGGTGGCTGGGCTCCTGGTTCCTTCCTGGGCAAGCATGGGAGGGCCACGCCTGTCCTCAGGAACTCCTGGAAGAGCACTGCTTTTTTCTTCGGGACCGCCGGGCAAGCAGTGATCCATGAGGCTCTTGGGGTGTGGTGGTGGGTCCTTGGTTACGGCAGGAGCAGGTCCAAAGCCCCGCTTGAGCTAGGAGAAGTTCCTTACAGCTTTGCGACTTTAAGTGCACGGGTTGCAAAGAGCGAGCCGGGCTCCTGGTTCCCTTCATGTAAGTGTACAGTGGACAACCCCTGTCCACAGGAACTCCTGAAGGAGAGTGGATTATTTTATCCAGGGACCGCCATCAAGCAGTAATACCTGAGGCTTTATGGGGTGTGGTGGAGGGTCCTTGGGTCCGGGCAGGATCAGGTCCGAAGCCCCTGTGGGCTTGGAGAAGTTCCGATGACTTTTCTGCCTTTAGCGGTATGAGGTGCCAGTGAGTGACGGGCTTCTGGTTCCTTCTCAGGCAAGCATCACGGCAGGTGGCCCCTGTCACAGGAACTCCAGGAGAGCACAGCTTTTTCTTTGGGAGGCGCCAGGCAAGCACCAATACAAGGGCTTCTTGGGGAGTGGTGGAGGGTCCTTGGGTCCCGGGAAGGAGCAGGTCTAGGCCCCGGTGAATGTGGAGAAGTTCCATATGGCTTTTGCGCCTTTAGCGGTAGGGGTGCCAGTCAGTGGCTGTGCTCCTGTTCCCTTCCTGGCAAGCATGTGGTGGGTCACACTGACCACAGGTACTAAAGAAGGAGTGCAGCTTTTTCTTTGGGGACCACCAGTCAAGCGGTGATCCCTGAAGCTTCTTGTGGTGTGGTGGAGGGTCCTTGGGTCTGGACAGGAGCAGGACCCGAAACCACGGTGGGCTTGAGAGGTTCCTTCACGGCTTTTGCGCCTTTAGCAGAATGGGTTGCCAAAGAGCGCCAGGCTCCTGGTTCCATTCCTGAGCAAGCGTGCTGCGGGTGGCACCTGTCCACTGAGGGTCCTTGGGTCAGGACAGGAGCAGGTCCAAAGCCCCGGTAGACTTGGAGAAGTTCCTTATGGCTTTGCGCCTTTAGCAGTATGGGTGCCAGTGAGCGGCCGGGCTGCTGGTTCCTTCCGGCAAGAGTGCGGTGGGTGGACCCTGTCCACAGGAACTGCTGGAGGAGCACTGCATTTTTTATTCAGCGACCGCCAGGAAAGCGTGATCCCTGAGGCTTCTTGGGGTGCAGTAGAGGGTCCTTGGTCCGGCAGGAGTAAGTCCGGAGCCCCATTGGGCTTGGAGAAGTTCCTAATGGTTTTAGTGCCTTTTAGCTGTATGGGGAGCCAGTGAGCAGACATTGCCTGGTTCCCTTCTAGCAAGCATGTGGTGGGAGGCCCCTCTCCACAGGAGCTCCTGCAGGAGCGCTGCACTTTTATTAGAGGACCGCCAGGCAAGCGGTGATCCGTGATGCTTATTGGGGTGTGGTGGAGGGTCATTGGGTCTGGGCAGGAGACAGGTCCAAGCCCGTGGGCTTGGAGAAGTTCCTATGGCTTTTTGGCCTTTAGTAGTGCAGGGTGCCAGTGAATGGCCGCTGCCCTGGTTCCTTCCCCAGCAAGCATGCGGTGGTGGCCCCTGTCAACAGGAACTCCTGGAGAAGCGTGGCTTTTTTTCTTTAGGGACCGCCGGGCATGCAGTGATCCTGAGGATTCTTGGGTGTGGTGGAGGGTCCTTGGGTACGGGCTGGAGCAGGTCTGAAGCCCGGTGGGTTGGAGAAGTTCCATATGGCTTTGTGCCTTTAGCGGTATGGAGTGCCAGTGAGCTGCGGGCTCCTGGTTACCTTCCAGGGGCAAGCCTGCGGCGGGCAGCCCCAGTTCACAGGAACTCCTGAAAGGCGTGGCATTTTTTCTTTGAGGGGCCAAACAGCGGTGATCCCTGAGGCTTCTTGTGGTGCGGTGGAGGGTCCTGGGTCCGGGCAGGAGCTGGTCCGAAGCCCAGGGGAGCTGGAGAAGTTCACTTACAGATTTTGGAGCCTTTAGCAGTACGGGTGTCTGTGAGCAGCCAGGGTCCTAGTTCCCTTCCTGCGCAAGCATGACGAGGCCACCCCTGTCCGCAGGATCTCCTGGAGGAGCACTGCTTTTTCTTTGGGGACCACCGGCAAGTGGTGATCCCGGAGGCTTCTTTGTGCGGTGGTGGGCCCTTGGGTCCTGGCAGGAACAGGTCCAAAGCCCCATTGGGCTTGGAGAAGTTCCTTATGGCTTTGCACCTTTAGCAGTACTGGCTGCCAAAGAGCGGCCATGCTGCTGGTTCCCTTCCGGGCAAGCATGCAGTGGGTGGCCTCTGTCCACAGGAACTCCTGGAGGAGCACTGCATTTTTATTAGGGACTGCCAGGCAAGTGGTGATCCCTGAGGCTTCTTGGGGTGCGGTGAAGGGTCCTTGGGTCTGGGCAGGGGCAGAGTCCGAAGCCCGTTGGGCTTGGAGAAGTTCCTTATGGCTTTGCACCTTCAGCAGTACGGGGAGCCAGTGAGCTGCACTGTGCTCCTGGTTCCCTTTCCTGGCAAGCTTGTGGTGAGTGGCCCCTGTCCACAGGAGCTCCTGGAGGAGCACTGCATTTTTATTCGGAACGCTGGGCAGGTGATCCGTGAGGCTTCTTGGGGTGTGGTGGAGGGTCATTGGGTAAGTTCATGAGCAGGTCCAAGCCCGGTGGCCTTGGAGAAGTTCTTTATGGCTTTTGCACCTTTAGCAATGCAGGTGTCAGTGGTAGCCGGGCTCCTGATTCCCTTCCCAGGCAAGTATCACGGCTGTGACCCCAGCCCACGAGTCTCCTGGAGGAGTATGTCTTTTTTCTTGGGGACTGCTGGGCAAGCGGTGATCCCTGAGGCTTCTTGGAGTGGGGTGGAGGGTCCTTGGAGTGCGGGCAGGAGCAAGTCCGAAGCCCGTGAGTTTGGTGAAGTTTCTTATGGCTTTTGGGCCTTAAGCGTGCAGGGTGCCAGTGAGGCTGGGCTCCTGGTTCCCTTCCCAGGCAAGTGTGCGGTGGGCAGCACCTGTCCACAGGAACTCCTGGAGGAGCATGTTTTTTCTTCGGGACCACCGGGCAAGCAGTGATCCCTTGGATTCTTGGGGTGTGGTGGAGGGTCCTTGGGTCTAGGTAGGAGCAGGACTGACCCCAGTGGGCATGGAGAAGTTCCATATGGCTTTTGCGCCTTTAGCAGCACGGAGTGCCAGTGAGCGCTGGGCCTGGTTACCTCCTAGGCAGGCATGCAGCAGGCGGCCCCTGTTCACAGGAACTCCTGGAGGAGCACAACTTTTTTCTTCGATGACAGCCGGGCAAGTGGTGATCACTGAGGCTTCTTGGGGTGAAGTGGAGGTCCTTGGGTCTGGGCAGGAGCAGGTCCGAAGCCCGGTCGGTCTTGGAGAAGTTCCTTATGGCTTTTGCACCTTTAGTGGTACAATTTGCCAGTGGTGGCCGGGCACCTGGTTCCCTTCCCGGGCAAGCATGCAGCGAGTAGCACCTGTCCACAGGAACCCTGGAGGAGGAGTTTTTTCCTTCATGGACTGCTGGGCAAGCGGTGATCTCTGAGACTTCTTGGGGTGTAGGAGAGTCCTTGGGTCCGGCAGGAGCAGCTCAAGCCCGTGGCTTGGAGAAGTTCCTCATGGCTTTTGCACCTTAGCTGTATGGGATGCCAGTGAGCAGCCAGGCACCTGGTTCCCTTCCCAGGTAAGCATGCGGCGTAGTAGCACCTGTCACAGGAACCCTGGAGAGATGTGGCTTTTTCCTTCATGGACCGCTGAGCAAGCGGTGATCCCTGAGGATTCTTGGGGTGTGGTGGAGGTCCTTGGGTCTGGGCAGGAGCAGGTCTGAAGCCCGGTGGGCTTGGAAAAGTTCTATATGGCTTTTGCACCTTTAGCAGTTCGAGGTGTCAGTGAGCGCGGGCTCCTGGATCCTTCCCAGGCAAGCATGCAGCGGACCACCCTGTTCACAGGAACTCCTGGAAGAGTACTGCTTTTTTCTTGGGGACCGCCGGGCAGCGGTGATCTCTGGGGCTTCTTGGGGTGGTGGTGGGTCCTTGGTTATGGGCAGAGCAGGTCCGAAGCCCTGTTGGGCTAGTAGAAGTTTCACTGGCTTTTGCACCTTTAAGCAGTGCAGGTTGCCAAAGCGGCCGGCTCCTGGTTCCCTTCACGGGCAAACATATGGCAGGTGGCCCTGTCCACAGGAACTCTTGAAGGAGAGTTGATTTTTTATTCGGTGACACGCCGTTCAGCAGTGTTCCCTGAGGCTCTTGGGGTGTGGTGGAGGTCCTTAGGTCCGGGCAGGAGCAGGTCCGAAGCCCCAGTGGGCTTGGAGAAGTTCCTAATGGCTTTTCCGCCTTTAGCGGTACAAGGTGCCAGTTAGTGGCGGGCTCCTGGTTCCCTTCTCGGGCAAGCAGGTGGCAGGCAGCCCCTGTCCACAGGAACTCCTGGAGGAGAATGGCTTTTTTTTTTTCGGGAGCGCCAGGCTAGCGGTAATCACTGAGGCTTCTTGGTGTGTGGTGGAGGGTCCTTGGGTCCAGAAAGGAGCAGGTCCAAGCCCTGGTGGGCTTGGAGAAGTTCCTTATGGCTTTTGTGCCTTTAGTGGTATGGGGTGCCAGTCAGAGGCTGGGCTCCTGCTCCCTTCCTGGGTAAGCATGTGGGTCCCCTGTCCACAGGTATTATGAGGGAGCATGGCTTTTTCCTCTGGGACTGCCAGGCAAGCGATGATCCCTGAAGCTCTTGTGGTGCAGAGGAGGGTCCTTGGGACCGGTAGAAAGCAGGTCCAAAACCCCGATGGGCTTGGAGAAGTTCCTTACACCTTTTGCGCCTTTAGTGGAATGGGTTGCCAAAGAGCGGCCGGGCTCCTGGTTCCGTTCCTGGGCAAGCATGCGGTGGTACCACTGTCCACAGGAACTCCTGGAGGAGCACAACTTTTTATTCAGGGGACCGCAGTTCAAGAGGTGATCCTTGAGGCTTCTTGAATGAAGTGGAGGTCCTAGGTCCGGGCAGGAGGAGGTCCAAGCCTCGGCTGTGTTGGAGAAGTTCCTTATGGCTTTTGCACCTTTAGAGGTATGAGGTGCCAGTGAGCTGCCGAGATCCTGGTTCCCTTCCTGCAAGTCTTAGCAGGTGACCCTGTCCACAGGAACTCCTGCAGGAGCATGGCTTTTTTCTTCAGGTACTGCTGGGCAAGCTGTGATCCCTGAGGCTTCTTCAGGTGCTGTGCAAGGTCTTTGGGTCCGGGCAGGGAGCAGGTCCAAAGCCTCTGTGGGCCTTGGATAAGTTCCCTATGGCTTTTGCGCTTTAGCGGTACAGGGTGCCAGTGAGTGGCCGGGCTCCTGGCTCCCTTCCTGGGCAAGCATGCAGCCAGTGGCACCTGTCCACAGAAACTCCTGGAGGAGCACAGCCATTTTCTTCGGGACTGCCGGGCAAGCTGTGATCCCTGAGGCTTCTTGGGCTGTGATGGAGGGTCCTTGGGTCTGGGCAGGAGCAGGTCCGATGCCCTGGTGGGCTTGGAGAAGTTCGTATGGTTCTTGCACCTTTAGTGTCTTGGGTGCCACTGAGCGGCCGGGATCCTGGTTCCCTCCCGGCAAGCATGCGGTGGGTGACACCTCCACAGGAACTGCTGGAGGACGTTGCTTTTTCTTCTGGGACCGCTGGGCAAGCGGTGATCCCTGAGGCTTCTTGGGGTGTGGTGGAGGGTCCTGGGTCCGGGAAGGCAGATCCGGCCCAGCTGGGCTTGAAGAAGTTCCTTATGGCTTTGCATCTCTATCGGTATGGGGTGCCAGTGAGCGGCTTGGCTCCCTGTTCCTTCCCAGTCAAGCATACTGCGGGCGGCCCCAGTCCACAGGAACTCCTGAAGGAGTGCGGCTTTTTAATTCGGGGACCGCCATTCAAGAGGTGATCCCTGAGGCTTGGGTGCTGTGGAGGGTCCTTGGTCCGACAGGAGCAGGTCCAAAGCCCCATTAGACTTGGAGAAGTTCCTTTCGGCTTTTGCACCTTTAGCGGTACAGGGTGCCAATGAGCAGCCGGCGGCTACTTCCTTCCGGGCAAGCATGCGGTGGGTGGTCCCTGTCCTCAGGAACTCCTGGATCAGCGCTGCATTTTTTATTCGGGGACTGCTGGGCAAGTGGTGATCCCTGAGGCTTCTTGGGGTGGTGGAGGGTTCTTGGGTCCGGCAGGAGCAAGTCTGAAGCCCGGTGGGCTTGGAGAAGCTCTTGATGGCTTTTGCACCTTTAGCAGTAAGGAGAGCCAGTGAGCGGCCATGCTACTGGTTCCCTTTCCAGGCAAGCATGAGGTGGGTGGCCCCTGTCCACAGGAGATCCTGATGGAGCGCAGCATTTTATTCGGGGCCGCCATGCAAGCGGTGATCCATGAGGCTTCTTGGGGTATGGTGGAGGTAATTGGGCCTGGGCAGGAGTAGGTCCGAAGCCCTGATTGGCTTGGAGAAGTTCCTTATGGCTTTTGAGCCTTTAGCGTACGGGCTGTCAGTGAGCTGCCGTGCTCCTGGTTCCCTTTCCATGCAAACATGCGGCTGGCGCCCTGTCCAAAGGAACTGCTGGAGGAGTGTGGCTTTTTTTTCGGGAACTGCTAGCAAGCGGTGATCCCTGCGGCTTCTTGGGGTGCAGTGGAGGGTTCTTGTCTGGTCAGGAGCAGGTCTGAAGCCCAGTTGGCTTGGAGAAGTTCCTTATGGCTTTTGGGCCTTTAGCAGTACGGGGTGCCAGTGAGCGGCTGGACTCCTGGTTCCCATCCCAGACAAGCATGCGGTGGGCGGCCCTGTCCACAGGAACTCCAGGAGGGCGCAGTTCTTTTTCTTCGAGGACGGCCGGGCAAGCGGTGATCACTGAGGCTTCTTGGAGTGCAGTGGAGGTTCCTTGGGTCGGGGCAGGAGCTGGTCCAAGCTCCAGTGGGTTTGGAGAAGTTCCTTATGGGTTTTGCGCCTCTAATGAGTACGAGGTGCCAGTGGCGGCCGGGCTCCTGGTTCCCTTCCTGGGCAATCGTGCGGTGGGTGGCACCTGTCCACAGGAACTCCTGGAGAGGCATGGCTTTTTCCTCGCAGACCACTGGACAAGCAGTGATACCTGAGGATTCTTGGGGTGCGGTGGAGGGTCCTTGGGTCCGGCAGGAGCAGATCTGAAGCCCTGGTGGGCTTGGAGAAGCTCCATATGGCTTTGCGCCTTTAGTGGTTTGGGGTGTCAGTGAGCGTCTGGGATCCTGGTTCCTTCCTGGGCAAGCGTGGCGGTGGGCCACGCCTGTCCTCAGGAACTCCTGGAAGAGCACTGTTTTTTCTTGGGACCGCCGGGCAAGCAGTGATCTGTTAGGCTTCTTGGGGTGTGGTGGTCGGTCCTTGGTTACAGGCAGGAGCAGGTCTGAAGCCCGTTGGGCTAGGAGAAGTTCCTTACAGCTTTTCCACCTTTTGAGATGCACGGGTGCCAAAGAGCGGCCGGCTCCTGGTTCCTTCAGGGTAAGTGTACAGGGTGGCCCCTGTCCACAGGAACTCCTGAAGGAGAGTGGATTATTTATCCGGGACTGCCATTCAAGCAGTGATCCCTGTGGCTTCATGGGGTGTGGTGGAGGGTCCTTGGGTCCGGGCAGGGAGCAGGACCGAGGCCCAGTGGGCTTGGAGAAGTTCCTAATGACTTTTCCACCTTTAGCGGTACGGGTGCCAGTGAGTGGCTGGGCTCCTGGTTCCCTTCTCGGGAAAGGATGCAGCAGGTGGCCCCTGTCCACAGGAACTCCAGGAGGAGCACAGCTTTTTTTCTTCGGGAGCACCGGGCAGCGGTAATCCCTGAGGCTTCTTGGGTGCGGTGGAGGGTCCTTGGTCCAGGAAGGAGCAGGTCCAAGCTCCGTGGGCTTGGAGAAGTTCCATATGGCTTTTGTGCCTTTACCGGTAGGGGTGCCAGTCAGCAGCTGGGCTCCTGTTCTCTTCCTGGGCAAGCATGTGGCTGGGCACCCCTGACCACAGGTACTGCAGAAGGAGGCTTTTTTTTTCTTCGGGTACCACCAGGCAAGCGGTGATCCCGAAACTCTTGTGGTGTGGTGGCGGGTCCTTGGGTCTGGGCAGGAGCAGGTCCAATCCCGTGGGCTTGGAGAAGTTCCTTATGGCTTTTGCACCTTTAGCAGAATGGGTTGCCAAAGAGTGGCTGGGCTCCTGGTTCCGTTCCCGAGCAAGCGTGCTGGGTGGCACCTGTCCACAGGAATTCCTGGAAGAGCACGGCTTTTTTTCTTCATGGAGCACAGGCAAGAGGTGATCCCTGAGGATTCTTGGGTCGGTGGAGGGTCCTTGGGTCTGGGCAGGAGCAGGTACGAAGCCTTGTGGGTTGGATAAGTTCCTTATGGCTTTTGCGCCTTTAGCGTACAGGGTGCCAGTGAGCTGCAGGCTCCTGGTTCCCTTCCTGTGCAAGCGTGTGGTGGGTGACACCTCTCCACTGGAACTCCTGGAGGGAGCATGGCTTTTTTCTTCGGGGACCACCGGCAAGCTGTGATCCCTGAGGCTTCTTGGCATGCAGTGGAGGGTCCTCTGGGTCCAGGCACGAGCAGGTCCAATGCCCTGGTGGGCTTGAGAAGTTCCTTATGACTTTTGCGCCTTAGCGGTTACCAGCATGCCAGTGAGTGGCTGTTCTCCTGGTTCCCTTCCCGGCAAGCATGCAACGCATGGCACCTGTCCACAGGAACTCCTGGAGGAGCGCTGCTTTTTTTTCTTCACAGAGTGCCTGGCAAGTGGTGATCCCTGAGGATTCTTGAGGTGTGGTGGAGGGTCCTTGGGTTTGGGAAGGGCAGATCTGAAGCCCTGGTGGCTTGGAGAAGTTCCTTATGGCTTTGCACCTTTAACGGTACGAGGTGCTAGTGAGTGGCCAGGTTCCCTGTTCCCTTCCTGTGCAAGCTTGTGGCGGTGGCCCGTCTCCAGGAACTCCTGGAGAAGCGCAGCTGTTTTTCTTCGGGACCGCGGGCAAAGCGATGATCCCTGAGGCTTCTTGTGGTGTGGTGGAGGGTCCTTGCATCCGCGAAGGAACAGGTCCAAAGCCCTGGTGGGCTTGGGAAGTTCATTACAGCTTTTGTGCTTAAGTGGTATGGGGTGCCAGTGAGAAGCTGGGCCTGGTTCCCTTCCCTCGCTAGCGTGGTGGTGGGCAGCCCTCTCCACATGAACTCCTGGCAGAACGGCTTTTTTCTTTGCGGACTGCAGGCCTAGCGGTGACCCCTGAGGCTTTTGGGTTGCTGTGGAGGGTCCTTGGGTGTGGAAAGGAGCAAGTCCAAAGACCCGGTTGACTTGGAGAAGTTCCTTATGGGTTTTGCACCTTTAGCGGTGCAGGGTGCCAGTGGCCGCAGGCTGCTGGTTCCCTTCCGGGTAGCATGTGGTGGGTGGCCCCTGTCCTCAGGAACTCCAGGAGGAGCACTGCATTTTTTATTCAGGGACTGCCAGGCAAGCGGTGATCCCTGAGGCTTCTTGCGGTGCAGTGGAGGGTCCTTGGGTTTGGGCAGGAGCAAGTCTGAAGCCCCGGTCAGCTTGAGAAGTTTATGATGGCTTTTGCTCCTTTAGCAGTACTGGGAGCCAGTCAGTGGCCGCTTCGGTTCCCTTCTTGAAAGCATTAGGTGGGTGGCCCCTGTCACAGGAGCTCCTGGAGGAGCACTGCATTTTTATTCGTGGACCGCTGGCAAGCGTGACCTCGTGAGGCTCTTGGGGTGTGGTGGAGGGTCATTGGGTCCGGCAGGAGCAGGTCCGAAGCCCCAAATGGCTTGGAGAAGTTCCTTATGGCTTTTACACCTTTAGCGGTACAGGGTATCAGTGAGCTGCCAGGCTCTAGTTCCCTTCCGGCAAGCATGTGGCTGGCGGCCCTGCCTAAAGCAATTCCTGGAGGAGTGTGGCTTTTTCTTGCACCGCCCAGCATGTGGTGATCCCTGAGGTTCTTGGGCTGTGGTGGAGGGTCCTTGGGTCTGGGCAGGAGCAGGTCCAAAGCCCCGGATGGCTTTGAGAAGTTCCTTACAGGTTTTGGGCCTTTAGCAGTATGGGGTATCAGTGGCCCAGGCTCCTGGTTCCTTACCCGCCAAGCATGCAGTGGGCCACCCTGTCCACAGGAACCCTGGAGGAGCATAGCTTTTTTCTTTGGCAACTGCTGGGCAAGCGGTGATCCCTGAGGCTCTTGGGGTGCGTGGAAGGTCCTTGAGTCCAGGCAGGAGTAGGTCCCAGCCCGGTCGGCTTGGAGAAGTTCCTTATGGCTTTTGGGCATTAAGCGTGCACAGGGTGCCAGTGAACTGCGGGTTCCTGGTTCCCTTCCCAGGCAACCAGCATGTGGTGGTCTGCCCCTGTCCACAGGAACTCCTAGAGGAACATTGCTTTTCTTCCTCGGGACCTCTGGGCAAGCGGTAATCCCTGAGGCTTCTTGGGATGCGGTGGAGGGTCCTTCAGTCCAGGAAGGAGCAGGTCTGCAGCCCAGTGGGCTTGGAGAAGTTCCTTATGGGTTTTGCGCCTTTAGCGGTAGGGGTGCCAGTCAGCGGCTGGGCTCCTGTTCCCTTCCTGGTAAGCATGCGGTGGGTCCCCCTGTCCCAGGTATTAATGAAGGAGCGTGGCTTTTTTTTTGGGGACCACTAGGCATGTGGTGATCCCTGAAGCTTCTTGTAGTGCGGTGGAGGGTCCTTCGGTCCGGGCAGGAGCAGATCCAAGCCCCGGTGGGTTGGAGAAGTTCCTTGGACTATTGTGCCTTTAGCTCATATGGGTGCCAGTGAGCAGCTGGGCTCCTGGTTCCCTTCCCAGCAAGCATGTGGCGGTAGCCCTGTCCACAGGAACTCCTGGAGGAGCGCTGGATGCTTTTGGGGACTGCCAGGCAAGCGGTGATGCCTGAGGCTTCTTGGATGCTGTGGAGGCTCCTTGGGTCCGGATAGGAGCAGGTCCAAAGCCCCAGTTGACTTGGAGAAGTTCCTTATGGCTTTTGTGCCTTTGGCAGTGCGGCTTGCCCGTGAGCGCCAGGCTGCTGGTTCCCTTCCCGGACAAGCGTGCAGTGGGTGGCCCTTCTCACAGGAGCTCCTGCAGGAGCGCTGCATTTTTATTCAGGGACCCCAGGCAAGCGGTGATCTGAGAGGCTTCTTGGTGTGGTGGAGGGTCATTGGGCATGGGCAGGAGCGGGCCCAAGTCCCGGTGGCTTGGAGAAGTTCCTTATGGCTATTGTGCCTTTAGCAGTACAGGGTGTCAGTGAGCTGCCAGGGCTCCTGGTTCTCTTCCCAGGCAAGCATGCAGCTGGCAGCTCCTGCCCAAAGGAACTCCTGCAGGAGTGAGCTTTTTTTTCTTCAGGGACCACTGAGCAAGCGGTGATCCCTGAGGCTTCTTGGGGTACGGTGGAGGGTCCTTGGGTCCAGGCAGGAGCAGGTCCAAAGCCCTGTGGGCTTGGAGAAGTTCCTTATGGCTTTTGGCCTAAAGTGGTACAGGGTGCCAGTGAATGGACGGGCTCTAGGTTGCCTCTCCCAAACTTATGTTGGTGTCCCCTGTCAACAGAAACTCCTGGAGTAGCATGGCTTTTTTTCTTTGGGGACCTTCAGGCAAGTGGTGATCCCCGAGGCTTCTTGGGGTGTGGTGGAGGGTACTTTGGTCTGAGCTGGAGCAGGTCCAAAGCTCCAGAGGGCTTGGAGAAGTTCCTTTCAGATTTTGGGCCTTTAGCGGTACAGGTGTCTGTGAGTGGCCGGGTTCCTGGTTCCTTCTCGGGCATGCATGGCGGCGCTGCCCCTGTCTGCAGGATCTTCTGGAGGAGCACAGTCTTTTCTTCAGGGACGCCGGGCAAGCTGTGATCCCTGAGGCTTCTTGGGGTGCATTGCAGGGTCCTTGGGTCTGGGCAGGATCAGGTCCGAAGCCCCAATGGGCTTGGAGAAGTTCCTTATGGCTTTTGGCCTTAAGTGGTACAGGGTGCCAGTGAGATGGGCGGGCTCGGTTGCCCTTCCAGCGGAAACTGCGATTAGTGGCCCCTGTCTAGGCAGGAACTCCTGGAGTGGCGTGTTTTTTTTCTTCGGGACCTTCAGGCAAGTGGTGATCCCGAGGCTTCTTGGGGTGTGGTGGAGGTACTTGGGTCCGGGCTGGAGCAGGTCTGAAACCCCAGAGGGCTTGGAGAAGTTCCACAGATTTTGGGCCTTTAGCGGTACAGGGTTTCTGTGAGCGGCCGGTTCCTGGTTCCTTCCCGGGCATGCATGCAGCGGGCCGCCCTGTCTGCAGGATCTCCTGAGGAGCACAGTTCTTTTTCTTCAGGGACCGCGGGCAAGCTGTGATCCCTGAGGCTTTGGGTGCATTGGAAGGTCCTTGGGTTTGGGCAGGATCAGGTCCGAAGTCCCCGATGGGCTTGAAGAAGTTCCTAATGGCTTTTGGGCCTTAGGCGCACGGGAGCCAGTGAACAGCCGGGCTCCAGGTTCCCTTCCCAGGCCAGCATGGGCAGCCCTGTCCACAGAAACTCCTGGAGGAGCGCTGCTTTTTCTTCGAGGACTGCTGGGTAAGCGGTAATCCCTGAGGCTTCTTGGAGTGCGGTGGAGGGTCCTAGGTCCGGAAAGGAGCAGGTCCAAGCCTCGTGGGGTTGGAGAAGTTCCTTACGGCTTTTGGAACTTTAGTAGTAGGGGGTGCCAATCAGCAGCTGGGCTCCCTGTTCCTTCCTGGGAAAGCATGCGCGGGTTACCCTGTCCACAGGTACTAATGAAGGAGCATGGATTTTTTTCTTTGGGACCACCAGGCATGTGATCCCTGAAGCTTCTTGTAGTGCGGTGGAGGGTCCTTGGGTCTGGGCAGGAGCAGGTCCAAGCCCCAGTGGGCGTGGAGAAGTTCCTAATGGCTATTGTGCCTTTAGTGGTATGGGGTGCCAGTGAGCAGCTGGGCTCCTGGTTCCTTCCCCAGCAAGCATGTGGCGGGTACCCCTGTCCACAGGAACCCTGGAGAAGTGTGGCTGTTTTCTTTGGGGACTGCCAGGCAAGCGGTGATGCCTGAGGCTCTTGTGATGCTGTGGAGGGTCCTTGGGTCCAGACAGGAGCAGGTCCAATGCCCCAGTTGACTTGGAGAAGTTCCTCATGGCTTTTGTGCCTTTAGCGCACGGTTTACCAGTGAGCGGCCCGGCTGCTGGTTCCTTCCCGAAGCAAGCGTGCAGTGGATGGTCCCTTTCCACAGGAGCTCCTGCAGGAGTGCTGCATTTTTAATCGGGGACTGCCAGGCAAGCAGTGATCCATGAGGCTTCTTGGAGTGCGGTGGAGGGTCTTTGGTCCTGGCAGGAGCTGGTCCAAGTCCCGTTGGCTTGGAGAAGTTCCTTATGGTTGTTGTGCCTTTAGCAGTATGGGTGTCAGTGAGCTGCCAGGCTCCTGGTTCTCTTCCCAGGCAGCATGTGGCTGGCAGCTCCTGCCCAAAGAAACTCCTGGAGGAGTGCATTTTTTCTTTGGGGACCACGAGCAAGTGGTGATCCCCGAGGCTTGGGATGTGGTGGAGGGTCCTTGGGTCCAGGCAGGAGCAGGTCCAAAGCCCGGTGAGCTTGGAAATGTTCCTTATGGCTTTTGGCCTTAAGTGGTATGGGGTGCCAGTGAATGGCTGGGCTCCTGGTTCCCTTCCTGGGCAAGTGTGCGGTGAGTGGCCCTGTCCACAGGAACTCCGGGAGGGACATGGCTTTTTTTCTCGGGGGCCCGGGCAAGCCGTGATCCTCAGGATTCTTGGGGTGCGGTGGAGGGTCCTTGGGTCTGGGCAGGAGCAGGACTGAACCCCAGTGGGCTTGGGAAGTTCCATATGGCTTTTGCGCCTTTAGCGTATGGGGTGCCAGTGAGCAGCCGAGCTCCTGGTTACCTCCTTGGGCAGGCATGCGTGTGGTGGCCCCTGTTCACAGGAACTAGGGAGTAGTGTGGCTTTTTTGTTCGAGGATGGCTGGGCAAGCGGTGTCACTGAGGCTTTGGGTGTGTGGTGGAGGATTTTGAGTCCAAGCAGGAGCAGGTCCAAAGCCCCAGTGGGCTTGGAGAAATTCTTACAGCTTTGCAGCACGGGATGTCAGTGAGCAGACGGTCTCCTGGTTCCCTTCCTGGGCAAGCATGCAGCGGCCACCTCTGTCCACAGGAACTACAGGAGGAGCAATCTTTTTTCTTCAGGGACCGTTGGGCAAGCAGTCATCCCCAGGCTTCTTGGCGTGCATTGGAGGACCCTTGGTTCGGACAGGAACTGGTCAAAGCCCGTTGGGCTTGGAGAAGTTCCTACAGCTTTGTGCCTTTAAGCGGAGCTGGTTGCCAAAGAGCGGCCGGGCTCCTGGTTCCCTTCCCAGGCAAGGTTATGGCGGGAGGCTCCTGTCCACAGGAACTCCTGGAGGAGCGCGCAGTTTTTATTCAGGGCTGACATTCAAGATGTGATCCCTGAGGCTCTGTGGGGCGCGGTGGAGGGTCCTTGGTCCGGTAGGAGCAGGTCTGAAGCCCCGCAGTCTTGGAGAAGTTTCATGGCTTTTGCACTTTAGTGGTATGAGGTGCCAGTGAGCTGCCTGGCTCCTGGTTCCCTTCCTAGGCAAGCATGTGGCGGATGGCCCCTGTCCACAGGAACTCCTGCAGGAGCATGGCTTTATTCTCAGGGACTGCCGGGCAAGCTGTGATCCCTGAGGCTTTTGGGGTGTGGTGCAAGGTCCTTTGGTCCGGGCAGGAGCAGTTCTGAAACCTCAGTGGGCTGGGATAAGTTCCTTATGGCTTTTGCACCTTTAGCAGTACAGGGTGCCATCGAGTGGCTGAGCTCCTGGTTCTCTTCCTGGGCAAGCAAGCAGTGGTGGCACCTGTCCAGAGGAACTCCAGGAGGAGTGCAGTCTTTTTCTTCAGGGACCGCCAGGCAAGCAGTGATCCCTGAGGCTTCTGGGTGCGGTGGAGGGTCCTTGGGTCCGGGCAGGATCAGGTCCAAGCCCAGGTGGGCTTGGAGAAGTTCCTAATGGCTCTTGGGCCTTAGCTGCACGGGTGCCAGTAAACGGCCGGACTGCTGGTTCCCTTCCCAGGCAAGCATGCGGTGGCGGCCCTGTCCACAGAACTCCTGGAGGAGTGCGGCTTTTTCTTCGAGGACCGCCGGGCAAGTGGTAATCCCTGAGGCTTTGGGGTGCGATGGAGGGTCCTAGGGTCCAGGAAGGAGCAGGTCTGAAGCCCAGTTGTCTTGGAGAAGTTCCTATGGCTTTGTGCCTTTAGAGGTAGGGGTGTCAGTCAGCAGCTGGGCTCCTCTGTTCCCTTCCTGGGCAAGCATGTGGTGGGTTACCCTTGTCCACAGGTAATAATGAAGGAGCGCAGCTTTTTTTTTCTTCGGGACCACCAGGCATGCGGTGATCCCTGAAGCTTCTTGAGTGCAGTGGAGGGTCCTGGGTCTGGGCAGGAGCAGGTCCAAGCCCCAGTGCACGTGGAGAAGTTCCTTATGGCTACTGTGCCTTTAATCATATGGGTGCCAGTGAGCAGCTGGGTCTTGGTTCCTTCCCAGCAAGCATGTGGCGGGTAGCCCTGTCCACAGGAACTCCTGGAGGAGCGCGGATGTTTCTTTGGGGACCGCCAGGCAAGCGGTGACACCTGAGGCTTTTGGATGCTGTGGAGGATCCATAGGTCTCGACAGAAGCAGGTCCAAAGCCCCAGTTGACTTGGAGAAGTTCCTTGTGGCTTTTGCACCTTTAGCGGTATGGCTTGCCAGTGGCGGGCCAGGCTGGGTTGGTTCCCTTCCTGCAAGCGCAGTGGGTGGTCCTCTCCACAGGAGTTCTCCTGCAGAGCGCTGCATTTTTTATTGAGGGACCCCCAGGCAAGCAGTGATCTGAGAGGCTTCCTGGGCTGCGGTGGAGGTTACTGGCACGGGCAGGAGCGGGTCCAAAGTCCCGTTGGCTTGGAGAAGTTCCTTATGGCTTTTGTGCCTTTAGCAGTATGGGGTGTCAGTGAGCTGCCAGGCTCCTGGTTCTCTTCCTGGCAAGCATGCGGCTGGCAGCTCCTGCCCAAAGGAACTCCTGAGGAGTGCGGCTTTTTCTTCAGGGACCGCTGAGCAAGCGGTGATCCCTGAGGCTTTGGGGTACGTGGAGGGTCCTTGGGTCCAGGCAGGAGTAGGTCCAAAGCCCTGGTGGGCTTGGAAAAGTTCCTTATGGCTTTTTGGCCTTATGGTACGGGGTGCCAGTGAACAGCTTGGCTCCTGGTTGCCTTCCAGGCAAGCTTGCAGTTGGTGACCCCTGTCGACAGGAGCTCCTGTAGTAGTGGCTTTTTTTTTCTTTGGGACCTTGGCAAGTGGTGATCCCTGAGGCTCTTGGGGTGGTGGTGGAGGGTACTTTGGTCTGAGCTGGAGCAGGTCCAAAGCCCCAGAGGGCTTAGAGAAGTTCCTTACAGATTTTGGGCCTTTAGCGGTACAGGGTGTCTGTGAGTGGCAGGGTTCCTGGTTCCCTTCTGGGCATGCATGCGGGCGGGTCGCCTCTGTCTGCAGGATCTCCTGGAGGAGCACTGCTTTTTTCTTCGGGGACTGCCAGGCAAGCGGTGATCCCTGAGGCTTCTTGGGGTGTGGTGGAGGGTCTTTGGGTCCAGGCAGGAGCAGGTCCAAGCCCAGTGGGCTTGAAGAAGTTCCTTATGGCTTTTGGCCTTAAGCGGTTCAGTGTGACAGTGAACGGCCGGGCTCCTGGTTTCCTTCCCAGGCCATCGAGCGTGGGAGGCCCCTGTCGACATGAACTTCTGGAGAAAGCGGCTTTTTTTCTTCAGGGACCGCTGGGCACGTGGTGATCCCTGAGGATTCTTGGGGTGCGGTGGAGGGTCCTGGGTCCGGGCTGGAGCAGGTCTGAAGCCCCAGTGGGCTTGGAGAAGTTCCATATGGCTTTTGCAGCTTTAGCGGTATGGAGTGCCAGTGAGTGGCTGGGCTCCTGTTACCATCCTGGGCAAGTGTGCGTGGCAACCCCAGTTCACAGGAACTCCTGGAGGAGCATTGCTTTTTCTTTGTGGACAGCTGAGCAAGCGTGATCCCAGAGGCTTCTGAGGTGCAGTGGAGGGTCTTGGGTCCGGGCAGGAGCAGGTCCGAAGCCCCGGAGGGCTTGGAGAAGTTCCTTACAGATTTGGGGCCTTTAGAAATACGGGTGTCTGTGGGTGGCCGGGCTTCTGGTTCCTTCCCAGGCAAGAATGGTGGCTGCTCCTGTCCGCAGGAATTCCTGGAGGAGCACGGTCTTTTTCTTCAGGGACCGCCAGGCAAACAGTGATCCCTGAGGCTTTTGGGTGTGGTGCAGGGTCCTTGGGTCCGGGCAGGATCAGGTCCAAGCCCAGGTGGGCTTAGAGAAGTTTCTAATGGCTCTTGGGCCTTAAGCGGTACGGGTGCCAGTGAACAGCCGGGCTCCTGGTTCCTTCCCAGGCAAGCATGTGTGGGTGGCCCTGTCCACAGGAACTCCTGGAGGAGCACGGCTTTTTTCTTTGAGGACCGCTGGGCAAGCAGTAATCCCTGAGGCTTCTTGGGGTGCAGTGAGGGTCCTAGGGTCCAGGAAGGAGCAGGTCCGAAGCCCCGTGGGCTTGGAGAAGTTCCTATGGCTTTGAACCTTTAGCGGTAGGGGGTGCCAGTCAGCAGCTGGGCTCCTGTTTCCTTCCGGCAAGCATGCAGTGGGTTACCCTGTCCACAGGTAATAATGAAGGAGCAGCTTTTTCTTCAGAGACCACCAGGCATGCGGTGATCCCTGAAGCTTTTGTAGTGCGGTGGAGGCCCTGGGTCCGGCAGGAATAGGTCCAAAGCCCCATTGGGCTTGGAGAAGTTCTATATGGCTTTTGCACCTTTAGCAGTACTGTTCGCCAAAGAGCGGCCCTGCTCTTGGTTCCTTCCTGGGGTCAAGTGAACAGCGGGCGCCCACGTCCACAGGAACTCCTGGAGGAGAGCTGTTTTATTCAGGGACCGCCTGGCAAGTGGTGATCCCTGAGGTTTCTTGGGAGTGGTGGAGTGTACTTGGGTCTGGCTGGAGCAGGTCCAAGCCCGTCGGGCTTGAGAAGTTCCTTATGGCTTTTGTACCTTTAGCGGTACGGGCATGTGAGTGAGCTGGTTCCTGGTTCCTTCCTGGGAAAGCACACGGCGGGCTACCCCTGTCCATAGGAACTCCTGGAGAAGCACTGCTTTTTCTTCAGGGACCGCTGAGCAAGCGGTGATCCCTGAGGCTTCTTGGGGTGCAGTGGAGGTTCCTTGGGTCCAGCAGGAGAGGTCCAAAGCCCGGGGCTTGGAGAAGTTCCTTATGACTTTGCACCTTTAGCGGTACAGGGTGTCAGTGAGCTGCCGGGCTCCAGGTTCTCTTCACGGGCAAGCATGCGGCTGATGGCCCCTGCTCACAGAAACCCTGGAGGAGTATGGCTTTTTCTTCGGGACCGCTGGGCAAGCGGTGATCAATGAGGCTTATTGGGGTGAGATGGAGGGTCCTTGGTTACGGGCAGGAGCAGGACCGGCTCCCGTGGGCTTGGTGAAGCTCCTTATGGCTTTTTGGGCCTTAAGTGGTATGGGGTGCCAATGAATGGCCGGGCTACTGGTTCCCTTCCCGGCAAGTAAGTGTGAGTGGCCCCTGTCCACAGGAACTCTGGTAGAGGCACAGCTTTTTTTCTTCGGGGACCACAGGGCAAGCCGTGATCCCTTAGGATCTTGGGGTGTGGTGGAGGGTCCTTGGGTCTGGGCAGGAGCAGGACTGAACCCCAGTGGACTTGGGAAGTTCCATATGGCTTTTGCACCTTTAGCAGTATGGGGTGCCAGTGAGCAGCTGAGCTCCTGGTTACCTCCTTGGGCAGGCATGCAGTGGTGGTCCCTGTTCACAGGAACCTGGGAGGAGGTGGCTTTTTTCTTGAGGGCTGGCTGGGCAAGCGTGTCACTGAGGCTTCTTGGGTGTGGTGGAGGATTCTGAGTCCGAGCATGAGCAGGTCCAAAGCCCGTGGGCTTGGAGAAATTCCTTACAGCTTTTGTACCTTTAGCACGGGATGTCAGTGAGCCGACAGTCTCCTGGTTTCCTTCCTGGGCAAGCATGCAGTGGGCCACCCCTGTCCACAGAAACTACTGGAGGAGCAATACTTTTTCTTCAGGGACCATTAGGCAAGCAGTCAACCCCGAGGCTTCTTGGCGTGCGTTGAGGACCCTTGGTTCGGAGAAGGAACAGGTCAGAAGCCCGTTGGGCTTGGAGAAGTTCCTTACAGCTTTTGTGTCTTTAGCGGAACGGGTTGCCAAAGAGCAGCCGGGCTCCTGGTTCCCTTCCTGGGCAAGACACGGTGGAGGTTCCTGTCCACAGGAACTCCTGGAGGAGCGCTGGCTGTTTTTATTCAGGGCTGCCATTCAAGATGTGATCCTGAGGCTCCTTGGGGTGTGATGGAGGGTCCTTGGGTCCGGTCAGGAGCAGGTCCAAGCCTCGGCAGTCTTGGAGAAGTTCCTTATGGCTTTTGCACCTTTAGAGGTACGAGGTGCCAGTGAGCTGCCGGGCTCCTGGTTCCATTCCTAGGCAAGCATGTGGTGGATGGCCCCTGTCCACAGGAACTCCTGCAGGAGCACGCTTTTATTCTTCAGGGACCGCTGGCAAGCTGTGATCCCAGAGGCTTGGGGTGGTGCAAGGTCCTTTGGTCCGGGCAGGAGCAGTTCCAACCTCAGTGGGCTGGGATAAGTTCCTTATGGCTTTTGCACCTTTGGCGGTACAGGGTGCCAGTGAGTGGCTGGGCTCCTGGTTCTCTTCCTGGGCAAGCATGCAGCGGGTGGCAACTGTCAGAGGAACTCTTGGAGGAGCATGATCTTTTTCTTCAGGCACTACCGGGCAAGCAGTGATCCCTTAGGATTCTTGGGAGTGGGTGGATGGTCCTGGTTATGGGCAGGAGCAGGACCGTAGCCCCGGTGGGCTTGGTGAGGTCCTTATGGCTTTTGGGCCTTAAGTGGTATAGGGTGCCAGTGAGCAGCTGGGCTCCTGGTTCCTCTCCCCAGCAAGCATGTGGCGGGTAGCTCCTGTCCACAGGAACTCCTGGAGGAGCACAGCTGTTTTCTTTGGGACTGCCAGGCAAGTGGTGACACCTGAGGCTTCTTTGGATGCTGTGGAGGGTCCATGAGTTTAGACAGAAGCAGGTCCAAAGCCCGGTGGGCTTGGAGAAATTCCTTACAGCTTTTTGCACCTTTAGCAGTATGGGATGTCAGTGAGCGGATGTGTCCCTGGTTCCCTTCCTGGGCAAGCTGCAGCGGGCCACCCCTGTCCACAAGAACTATGGGAGGAGCAATACTTTTTTCTTCAGGGACTGTTGGGCAAGCAGTCATCCCCGAGGCTCTTGGCGTGCATTGAGGACCCTTGATTCCGGAGAGGAACAGGTCCAGGCCCGTTGGGCTTGGAGAAGTTCCTTACAGCTTTTGTGCCTTTAGCGGAACGTGGTTACCAAGAGCGGTCGGGCTCCTGGTTCCCTTCCCAGGCAAGCATACGGTGGGAGGTTCCTGTTCACAGGAACTCCTGGAGGAGCGCGGCTGTTTTTATTTGGGGGCTGCCATTCAAGAAGTGATCCTGAGGCCCTTGTGGTGCGATGGAGGGTCCTTGGGTCCGGCAGGAGCAGGTCTGAAGCCCCGCAGTCTTGGAGAAGTTCTTATGGCTTTTGCACTTTTAGAGGTACGAGGTGCCAGTGAGCTGCGGGCTCCTGGTTCCCTTCCTAGGCAAGCATGCGGTGGATGGCCCCGTCCACAGGAACTCCTGCAGAGCATGGTTTTTATTCTTCAGGGACCGCCGGGCAAGCTGTGATCCCTGAGGCTTTGGGTGTGGTTCAAGGTCCTTGGTCCGGCAGGAGCAGTTCAAACCTCAGTGGGCTGGGATAAGTTCTTATGGCTTTTGCACCTTTAGCAGTACAGGGTGCCAGTGAGTGGTTGGGCCCTGGTTCTCTTCCTGGGCAAGCATGCAGTGGGTGGCATCCAGAGGAACTCCTGGAGGAGCACAGTCTGTTTTCTTCAGGGACCGCCAGGCAAGCAGTGATCCCTGAGGCTTCTTGAGTGCGGAGGATGGTCCTTGGGTCCGGCAGGATCAGGTCCAAGCCCAGGTGGGTTTGGAGAAGTTCCTAATGGCTCTTGGGCCTTAAGTGGTATGGGGTGCCAGTGAACAGCTGGGCTCTGGTTCCCTTCCCAGGCAAGCGGTGGTGGCAGCCCTGTCCACAGGAACTCCTGGTGGAGCGCGGCTTTTTCTTCGAGGACCGCCAGGCAAGCGGTAATCCCTGAGGCTTCTTGGGGTGCAGTGGAGGGTCCTAGGGTCCAGAAAGGAGCAGGTCTGAAGCCTCGTGGGCTTGGAGATGTTCCTTGTGGCTTTTGCACCTTTAGCGGTAGGGGGGTGCCAGTCAGCAGCTGGGCTCCCTGTTCCTTCCCGGCAAGCATGGTGGGTTACCCTGTCCACAGGTAATAATGAAGGAGCGCAGCTTTTTTCTTCGGGGACCACCAGGCATGGTGATCCCTGAAGCTTCTTTAGTGCAGTGGAGGGCCCTTGGGTCCCGGCAGGAACAGGTCCAAAGCCCCATTGGGCTTGGAGAAGTTCCTTATGGCTTTTGCACCTTTAGCAGTACTGTTTGCCAAACAGCGGCCGGGCTCTTGGTTCCTTCCCAGGTGAACAGGGTGGCCCACGCCCACAGAAACTCCTGGAGGAGAGCGGTTGTTTTATTCAGGGACCGCTGGCAAGCGGTGATCCCTGAGGCTTCTTGGGGTGTGGTGGAGTGTACTTGGGTCTGGGCTGGAGCAGGTCCAAGCCTCGTGGGTTGAGAAGTTCCTTATGGCTTTGTGCCTTTAGCGGCACGGGCGTAGAGTGAGTGGCTGGGCTCCTGGTTCCTTCCTGGAAAGCATACGGTGAGCCACCCCTGTCCACAGGAACTCCTGGAGAAGCACTGCTTTTTTCTTCAGGGACCGCTGAGCAAGTGGTGATCCCTGAGGCTTTGGGGTGCAGTGAGGTTCCTTGGGTCAAGCAGGAGCAGGACCAAAGCCCGGTGGGCTTGGAGAAGTTCCTTATGACTTTGCACCTTTAGCGGTACAGGGTGTCAGTGAGCTTCCAGGCTCCAGATTCCCTTCACGGGAAGCATGTGGCTGATGGCTCCTGCCCACAGGAACCCTGGGGAGTATGGCTTTTTCTTCGGGACCGCTGGGCAAGCGGTGATCAATGAGGCCTATTGGGAAAGCGGTGGAGGGTCCTTGGTTACAGCCAGGAGCAGGACCCGGCTCCCGTGGGCTTGGTGAAGTTCCTGGTGGCTTTTGGGCCTAAAGTGGTACGGGGTGCCAGTGAATGGCTGGGCTCCTGGTTCCCTTCCCGGCAAGTGTGCGGAGTGGCCCCTGTCCACAGGAACTCCGGAGGCACGGCTTTTTTCTTCGGGGGACCGTCGGGCAAGCCGTGATCCCTTAGGATTCTTGGGGTGTGGAGGGTCCTTGGGTCTGGGCAGGAGCAGGACTGAACCCCAGTGGATTTGGGGAAGTTCCATCGGCTTTTGCACCTTTAGTGGTAACGGGTGCCAGTGAGCAGCCAAGCTCCTGGTTACCTCCTTGGGCAGGCATGTGGTGGTGGTCCCTGCTCACAGGAACCTGGGAGGAGTGTGGCTTTTTTCTTCGAGGGTGGCTGGGCAAGCGGTGTCACTGAGGCTTTGGGTGCAGTGGAGGATTCTGAGTCAGAGCAGGAGCACGTCCAAAGCCCCAGTGGGCTTGGAGAAATTCCTTACAGCTTTTGCACCTTTAGCAGTACGGGATGTCAGTGAGCTGGACGGTCTCCTGGTTCCCTTCCTGGGCAGGCATGCAGCAGGCCACCCCTGTCCACAGGAACTACTGGAGGAGCAATACTTTTTTCTTCATGGACCGTTGGGCAAGCAGTCAACCCCGAGGCTTCTTGGCGTGCATTGAGGACCCTTGGTTCGGAGAGGAACAGGTCCCAAGCCCTCTGGCTTGGAGAAGTTCCTTACAGCTTTTGTGCCTTAGCGGAACGGTTGCCAAGAGCGGTCGGGCCCTGGTTCCCTTCCCAGGAAGCATACGGTGGAGGTTCCTGTCCACAGGAACTCCTGGAGGAGCGTGGCTGCTTTTATTCAGGGGCTGCCATTCAAGATGTGATCCCTGAGGCTCCTTGTGGTGCGATGGAGGGTCCTTGGGTCCGGCAGGAGCAGGTCTGAAGCCCCGCAGTCTTGGAGAAGTTCCTATGGCTTTTGCACTTTTAGAGGTACGAGTGCCAGTGAGCTGCGGGCTCCTGGTTGCATTCCTAGGCAAGCATGTGGCGGATGGCCCTGTCCACAGGAACTCCTGCAGGAGCATGGCTTTACTCTTCGGGACCGCTGGCAAGCTGTGATCCCTGAGGCTTTGGGGTGTGGTTCAAGGTCCTTTGTCCAGGCAGGAGCAGTTCCAAACCTCAGTGGGCTGGGATAAGTTCCTTATGGCTTTTGCACCTTTAGCAGTACAGGGTGCCAGTGAGTGGCTGGGCTCCTGGTTCTCTTCCGGGCAAGCATGCAGAGGGTGGCACCTGTCCAGAGGAACTCCTGGAGGAGCATGGTCTGTTTTCTTCAGGGACCGCCAGGCAAGCAGTGATCCCTGAGGCTTCTTGGGATTTGGAGGAGGGTCCTGGGTCCGGCAGGATCAGGTCCGAAGCCCAGGTGGGCTTGGAGAAGTTCCTAATGGCTCTTGGGCCTAGTGGTATGGTGTGCCAGTGAACAGCCGGGCTCCTGGTTCCCTTCCAGGCAAGTGTGTGGTGGGCGGCCCTGTCCACAGGAACTCCTGGTGGAGCGCGGCTTTTTCTTCGAGGACCGCCAGGCAAGCGTAATCCCTGAGGCTTCTTGGTGTGGTGGAGGGTCCTAGGGTCCAGAAAGGAGCAGGTCCGAAGCCCCGTGGGCTTGGAGATGTTCCTTATGGGTTTTGCACCTTTAGCGGTAGGGGGTGCCAGTCAGCAGCTGGGCTCCCTGTTCCCTTCCCGGCAAGCATGCGTGGGTTACCCCTGTCCACAGGTAATAATGAAGGAGCGTAGCTTTTTTCTCGGGGACCACCAGGCATGCGTGATCCCTGAAGCTCTTGTAGTGCAGTGAGGGCCCTTGGGTCCCGGCAGGAACAGGTCCAAAGCCCCATTGGGCTTGGAGAAGTTCTCTTATGGCTTTGCACCTTTAGCAGTACTGTTTGCAAAAGAGCGGCCGGGCTCTTGGTTCCTTCTCAGGCAAGTGAACAGCGGGCAGCCCACGTCCACAGGAACTCCTGGAGGAGAGCGGCTTTTTATTCAGGGACCGCCGGGCAAGCGGTGATCCCTGAGGCTTTGGGTGTGGTGGAGTGTACTTGGGTCTGGGCTGGAGCAGGTCCGAAGCCCTGTGGGCTTGGAGAAGTTCTTATGGCTTTTGTGCCTTTAGCAGTACAGCGTATGAAGTGAGTGGCTGGGCTCTTGGTTCCCTTCCTGGAAAGCATACGGTGGGCCACCCCTGTCCACAGGAACTCCTGGAGAAGCACTGTTTTTTTTCTTCAGGGACCGCCGAGCAAGTGGTGATCCCTGAGGCTTCTTGGGGTGCAGTGGAGGTTCCTTGGGTCAAGCAGGAGCAGGTCCAAAGCCCGGTGGCTTGGAGAAGTTCCTTATGACTTTGCACCTTTAGCGGTACAGGGTGTCAGTGAGCTGCCAGGCTCCAGATTCCTCTCACGGGCAAGCATGCGCTGATGGCTCCCACCCACAGGAACTCCTGGGGGAGTATGGCTTTTTTCTTCGGGACCGCTGGGCAAGCGGTGATCAATGAGGCTTATTGGGGTGGTGGAGGGTCCTGGTTACGGCCAGGAGCAGGACCGGCCCGTGGGCTTGGTGAAGTTTCTTACAGCTTTGTGTCTTAAGCTGAATGGGTTGCCAAAGAGCGGCCGGGCTCCTGGTTCCCTTCCGGCAAGACACGGTGGGAGATTCCTGTCCACAGGAACTCCTGGAGGAGCGCAGCTGTTTTTATTCAGGGGCTTCCATTCAAGATGTGATCCCTGAGGCTCCTTGGGGTGTGATGGAGGGTCCTTGGGTCCGGCAGGAGCAGGTCCAAAGCCCGTGGGCTTGGAGAAGTTCCTTATGGCTTTTGCACCTTTAGAGGTATGAGGTGCCAGTGAGCTGCCGGGCTCCTGGTTCCCTTCCTAGGCAAGCATGTGGCGGATGGCCCCTGTCCACAGGAACTCCTGCAGGAGCACGGCTTTCATTCTTCGGGACCACCGGGCAAGCTGTGATCCCTGAGGCTTTGGGTGTGGTGCAAGGTCCTTGGTCCGGGCAGGAGCAGTTCTGAAACCTCAGTGGGCTGGGATAAGTTCCTTATGGCTTTTGCACCTTTAGCGGTACAGGGTACCAGTGAGTGGCTGGGCTTCTGGTTCTCTTCCTGGGCAAGCATGCAGCGGGTGGCACCTGTCCAGAGGAACTCCTGAGGAGCACGGTCTTTTTCTTCAAGGACCGCGGGCAAGCAGTGATCCCTGAGGCTCTTGGGGTGCAGTGGAGCATCCTTGGGTCCTGGCAGGATCAGGTCCGAAGCCCCAGTGTGCTTGGAGAACTTCCTAATTGCTTTCGGGCCATGGTGTGGTGCGGAGTGCTAGTGAATGGCCAGGCTCCTGGTTCCCTTCCCAGGCAAGCATGCGGTTGGCAGCCCCTGTCCATAGGAACTCCTGGAGGAGCGCTGCTTTTCTTCGAGGACCGCCGGGCAAGAGGTAATCCCTGAGGCTTCTTGGGGTGCAGTGGAGGGTCCTTGGGTCAGGAAGGAGCAGGTCCAAAGCCCGGTGGGTCTTGGAGAGTTCCTTATGGCTTTTAGCCTTTGGCGGTGGGGGTACCAGTCAGCAGCTGGGTTCCCTGTTCCTTCCTGGGCAAGCATGCGGCGGGTTACCCCTGTACAAAGGTACTAATGAAGGAGCGAGCTTTTTTTAGGGACCACCAGGCATGTGGTGATCCTGAAGCTTTTGTAGTGCGGTGGAGGGTTCTTGGATCTGGGCAGGAGCAGGTCCAAGCCCCAGTGGGCGTGGAGAAGTTCCTTATGGCTATTGTGCCTTTAGCTGTATGGGGTGCCAGTGAGCAGCTGGGCTCCTGGTTCCCTTCCGAGCAAGCATGTGGTGGGTAGCCCCTGTCCACAGGAACTCCTGGAGGAGCGCGCTGTTTTCTTCGGGACTGCCGGGCAAGCGGTGATACCTGAGGCTTCTTTGATGCTGTGGAGGGTCCTTGGGTCTGGACAGGAGCAGGTCCAAAGCCCCAGTTGACTTGGAGAAGTTCCTTATGGCTTTTGCACCTTTAGCGGTCGCGGCTTTGCCAGTGAGCAGGCGGGCTCGTTCCCTTCCTGGGCAAGCGTGCAGTGGGTGGTCCCTCTCAACAGGAGCTCCTGCAGGGCGCTGCATTTTATTCGGGGACCCGGCAAGCAGTGATCTGAGAGGCTTCTGTGAAGTGTGGAGGGTCAATGGTATGGGCAGGAGCGGGTTCAAGTCCCGTTGATTGGAGAAGTTCCTTATGGCTATTGTGCCTTTAGCAGTACAGGGTGTCAGTGATCTGCAGGGCTCCTGGTTCTCTTCCCGGCTAGCATGCGGCTGGCAGCTCCTGCCCAAAGGAACTCCTGGATTAGTGCGGCTTTTTTCTTCGGGACCGCGGCAAGCAGTGATCTCTGAGGCTTCTTGGGGTGCAGTGGAGGGTCTTGGGTCCAGGCAGGAGAGGTCCAAAGCCCTGGTGGGCTTGGAGAAGTTCCTTATGGCTTTTGGCCTTAAGTGGTACGGGTGCCAGTGAACAGCCGGGCTCCTGGTTCCCTTCCCGGCAAGCGTCCGGTTGGTGGCCTTTTCAACAGGAACCCTCAGTAGCGTGGGTTTTTCCTTCAGGGACCGCCATGGCAGTTGGTGATCCTTGAGGCTTTGGAGTGTGGTGGAGGGTACGGTCCGGTCTGAGTAGGTCCAAAGCCACGGTGGGCTTGGAGAAGTTCCTCACGGCTATTGCACCTTTAATGGTATGGCGTGCGTGGTGATTTTCTGGTCTCCTGGTTCCCTTCCGTGAAAGCGCGGGGCGCCGCTGTCCACAGGAACTCCTGGAGGAGCGTAACTTTTTTCTTTGAGGACGGTCGAGCAAGCGGTGATCCCAGAGGCTTTGTGGTGTGGTGGAGGGTACTGGATCCGGGCAGGAGCAGGTCCAAGCCCCAGAGGGCTTGGAGAAGTTCCTTACAGACTTTGGGCCTTTAGCAGTATGGGGTGTCTGTGAGCGGTCGGGCTGCTGGTTCCTTTCCTGAAAGCATGCAGCGGCTTGCCTCTGTTTGCAGGATCTCCTGGAGGAGCACTGCTTTTTCTTCAGGGATCACCGGGCAAGGGTGATCCCTGAGGCTACTTGGGGTGTGGTGGAGGGTCCTGGGTCCAGGCAGGAGCAGGTCCAAAGCCCCGTGGGCTTGGAGAAGTTCCTTATGGCTTTTTGCCTTAAGCGTTTGGGGTGCCAGTGAACGGCTGGGATCCTGGTTCCCTTCCCAGGCAAGCGAGCGGTGGGTGGCCCTGTTGACAGGAACTCCTGCAGTAGCACGGCTTTTTTCTTTGGGGACTGCCAGGCACGCGTGATCCCTGAGGATTCTTGGGGTGCCATGGAGGGTCCTTGGGTCCGAGCTGGAGCAGGTCTGAAGCCCCGTGGGCTTGGAGAAGTTCCATATGACTTTTGCAGCTTTAGTGGCATCGGAGTGCCAGTGAGCGGTTGGGCCCTGGTTACCTTCCTGGGCAAGCGTGCAGTGGCAGCCCCAGTTCACAGGAACTCCTGAGGAGCATGGCTTTTTTTCTTTGAGGATGGCCTAGCAAGTGGTGATTCCTGAGGCTTCTTGGGTTTAGGTGGAGGGTACTTGGGTCCGGGCAGGAGCAGATCCGGGCCCGCGTGGGCTTGGAGAAGTTCCTTATGGCTTTTGCACCTTTAGCGGCACGGGTGTCAGTGAGCTGCTGGGCTCCTGGTTCCCTTCCTAGGCAAGCATGCGGCTGATGGCCCCTCACCACAGGAACTCCTGGAGGAGTATGGCTTTTTATTCGGGGACCACTGGGCAAGCTGTGATCAATGAGGCCTCTTGGGGTGCAGTCAAGGGTCCTGGTTACGGGCAGGAGCAGGACCGGCCCGTGGCTTGGTCTTCCTTATGGCTTTTGGGCCTTAAGCAGAACGGGTGCCAGTGAACAGCCAGTCTCCTGGTTTCCTTCCTGAGCAAGCGGCAGTGAGCTGCCCTGTCCACAGGAACTCTGGGAGGAGCGTGGTTTTTTCTTCGGGACCGCCGGCAAGCTGTGATCCCTGAGTCTTCTTTGGGTGCGGTGCAAGGTCTTTGGGTGCGGAAGGAGTAGTTCTGAAGCCTCGTGGGCTTGGATAAGTTCCTGATGGCTTTTGTGCCTTTAGCAGTATGGGAGCCAGTGAGCAGCTGCGCCTTGGTTTCCTTTCCTGGCAAGCATGCAGTGGTGGCCCTGTCCACAGGAGCTCCTGGAGGAGCGCTGCATTTTTATTCAGGGACCGCTGGGCAAGCAGTGATCCGTGAGGCTTCTTAGGGTTTGGGGAGGGTCATTGGGTCCAGGCAGGAGCAGATCCGAAGCCCCATTGGCTTGGAGAAGTTTCTTATGGCTTTTGCGCCTTTAGCGGTACGGGGTGTCAGTGAGCTGCCGGCCTCGCTCCCTTCCTGGACAAGCATGTGGCTGGTGGCCCCTGCCCAAAGGAACTCCTGGAGGAGGGTGGCTTATTTTCTTCAGGAACTGCTGAGCAAGCCGTGATCCCTGAGGCTTCTTGGGTGCGGTGCAGGGTCCTTGGGTCTGGGCAGGAGCAGGTCTGAAGCCCCGTGGGCTTGGAGAAGTTCGACACGCTTTTGTGCCTTCAGCAGTACAGGGTGCCGGTGAGCGCCAGGCTCCTGGTTACCTTCCTGGGCAAGTATGCGTGAGCAGCAACTGTTCACAGGAACTCCTGAGGTGCGCAGCTTTTTTCTTCAAGACAGCCGGGCAAGCGGTGATCACTGAGGCTCTTGGGGAGCGTGGAGGGTGCTGGGTCTGAGCAGGAGCAGGTCCAAAGCCCTGGTGGGTTGGAGTAATTCCTTACAGCTTTTGCGCCTTTAGTGGTAACGGGTGTCAGTGAGCAGACGGGCCCTGATTCCCTGCCGGCAAACATGTGGTGGCCACTGCTGTCCACAGGAATTACTGGAGGAGCAATGCTTTTTTTCTTCGGGTCTGCCGAGCAAGCGGTGATCCTTGAGGCTTTTGTAAAGCGGAGGAGGGTCCTTGAGTACGGGCACGAGGAGGTCTGAAGCCCTACTGGCTTGGGGAGTTCCTCACGCTTTTGCGCCTTTTAGCGGAACTTGGTTGCCAAGAGTGCCAGGCTCCTGGTTTCCTTCCCAGGCAAGCATATTGGGTGGCCCCATCCTCGGAACTCCTGAGGAGCGCTGGTTTTTTTATTCAAACTGCTGCTCAAGTGGTGATCCTGAGGCTTCTTGGGGTGCGTGGAGGGTTCTTGGGTCCGGGCAGTAGTAGGTTCAAGCCCATGGCTTGGAGAAGTTCCTTACAGCTTTTGTGCCTTTATTGGTATGAGGTGCCAGTAAGCTGCTGGGGTCCTGTTCCTCCTGGGCAATCATTCGTGGGTGGCACCTGTCCAGGGAACTCCTGAAGAGCATGGCTTTTTCTTCTTGGGACCGCTGGGCAAGCTGTGATCCCTGAGGCTTCTGAGGTGCGGTGGAGGGTCCTTGGGTCTCTGCAGGAGCAGCTCCAAGCACCAGCGGCTGGAGAAGTTCCTTATGGCTTTGGCGCCTTTAGCAGTTCGGGGTGCCAGTGAGCGGCCAGGCTCCGGGTTACCTTCATGGGCAAGCATGCAGCAGGTGGCCCCTGTTCATAGAAACCCTGGAGGAGAGCTGCTTTTTTCTTTAAGGACGGCCGGGCAAGCGGTGATCCCTGAGGCTTGGGTTCGTGGAGGGTCCTGGTTCCAGGCAGGAGAGTCTGGGCACCGTGGGCTTGGATAAGTTCCTTATGGCTTTTGCACCTTTAGAGGTACGGGGTGCCAGTGAGCTGCCAGGCTCCTGGTTCCCTTCCTGGGTGAGCTGCAGTGAGTGGCACCTGTCCACAGGACCTCCTGGAGGAGCACGGCTTTTTCCTTCGTGGACCGCTGGGCAAGCGGTGATCCCTGAGGATTCTTGGGTGCAGTGGAGGGTCCTGGGGTCTGGGCAGGAGCAGATCTGAAGCCTCGTGGGCTTGGAGAAGTTCCATATGGCTTTTACACCTTTTGCTGTCTGGGTGCCAGTGAGCATCCGGGCTCCTGGTTACCTTCCTGGGCAAGCGTGAGCGGGTGGCCCTGTTCCAGGAACTCCTGGAGGAGCGCTACTTTTTTTCTTTGAGTTGGCCGGGCAAGCGGTGATCCATGAGGCTTTGGGGTGCTGAGGGTCCTGGATCTAGGCAGGAGAAGGTCCAAAATCCCGGTGGGCTTGGAGAAGTTCTTACAGCTTTGCACCTTTAGAGGTACGGGTGTCAGTGAGCAGCCGGGCTCCTGGTTCCCTTCCGGCAAGCGCCAGCGGGCTGCCCCTGTGCACAGGAATTCCTAGAAGAGCACTGCTTTTTCTTCATGAACCCCGGGCAAGCGGTGATCCCTGAGGCTTCTGGGTGTGGTGGTGGGTCCTTCGGTACGGGAAGGAGCAGGCCCGAAGCCCCTTGGCTAAGAGAAGTTCCTTATGGCTTTTGTGCCTTTAGCAGTATGGGTTGCCAAAGAGCGGATGGGCTCCTGGTTCCTTCAAGGGCAAGTGTACGGCGGGTGGCCCTGTCCACAGGAACTCTGAAGGAGAGTGGATTTTTTTATCTGGGACCGCCGCTCAAGCAGTGATCCCCAGGCTTCATGGGGTGCGGAGGAGGGAACCTGGGTCTGCAGGAGCAGGTCCAGAGCTCTGGTGGGCTTGGAGAAGTTCCCACGGCTTTTCCGCCTTTAGTGGTAGGGGTGCCAGTGAGTGGCCAGTCTCCTGGTTCCTCTTGGGCAAGAGTGCGCAGGCTGCATCTGTCCACACGAACTCCTGGAGGAGCAAGGCTTTTTCTTGGGGACCGCCGCAAGCGGTAGTTCCTGAAGTCTCGTAGTGCGGTGGAGGGTCCTTGGGTCCGTGAAGGAGTTGGTCCCAAGCCCTGGTGGGCTTGGAGAAGTTCCATGTGGCTTTTTGCACCTTTAACGGTAGGGGTGCCAGTGCGGCTGGGCTCCTGTTCCCTTCCTGGGCAAGCATGCAGGGTGGCCCCTGTCCACTGGTACTCCTGAAGGAGCATGGCTTTGTTCTTCGGGACTGCCGGGCAAGTGGTGATTCCTGAAGCTTCGTGGTGCGGTGGAGGGTCCGCTGGTCCGGCAGGAGCAGGTCCAAACCCCGTGGGCTTGGAGAAGTTCCTATGGCTTTTGTGCCTTTAGTGGAACGGGTGCTAAAGAGTGACCAGGCTCCTAGTTCCTTTCCCAGGCAAGCGCATCGTGGGTGGCCCCTGTCCACAGGGAACTCCTGGAGGAGCACGGCTTTTTATTTGGGGCCTGCTGTTCAAGCGTGATCCTTGAGGCTTTGGGGTGCGGTGGAGGGTCCTTGGGTCCGGCAGGAGCAGGTCCGGGCAACGCCAGGCTTGGAGAAGTTCCTTAGAGCTTTGCACCTTTAGTGGTATGAGGTGCCAGTGAGCGGTCGGGCTCCTGGTTCCCTTCCTGGGCAAGCATGCGGCGGTGGCCCCAGTTCACAGAAACTCCTGGAAAAGTGCAGCTTTTTTCTTCGGGACCGCTGGGCAAGCGGTGATCACTGAGGCTTCTTGGGGTGCAGTGGAGGGTGTTGGGCCCGAGCAGGAGTAGGTCCGAAGCCTCTGGTGGCTTGGAGAAGTTCATTACAGATTTTGCACCTTTAGAGGCATGGGGTGTCAGTGAGCGGACGGGCTCCTGGTTCCCTTCCTGGGCAAGCATGCAGGGTGACCCCGTCCACAGGAACTACTGGAGGAGCAATGCTTTTTTCCTCAGGGACCGCCGGCAAGCGGTGATCCCAGAGGCTTTGAGGTGTGGTGGAGGGTCCTGGGTCTGGGCAGAACAGGTCCGAAGCCCCGCTGGCTTGGATAAGTTCCTTATGGCTTTTGGCGCCTAGCGATACAGGGTGCCAGTTAGTGGCTTTGGCGCCTTTAGCTGAATGGGATGTCAAAGACCGGTCGGTCACCTGGTTCCCTTCCCACCAAGCGCACGCGGGCAGACCCTGTCCACAGAAACTCCTGGAGGAGCAATGCCTTTTTTCATTGGGGACCGCTGGGCAAGCTGTGATTCCTTTGGCTTCTTGGGTGTGGTGGAAGGTCCTTGGGTCCGGCAGAGCAGGTCCAAGCCTCGTGGCTTGGATAAGTTCCTTATGGCTTTTGCACCTATAGCGATACAGGGTGCCAAAGTTAGCGCCGGGCTTCTGGTTCCCTTCCTGGGCAAGAGTGCGGGTGGGTACTGTCCACAGGAACTCCTGGAGGAGCATGACTGTTTTATTCGGGACCGCGGCAAGTGGTGATCCCTGTGGCTTCTCGGGTGCTGTGCAGGGTTTTGGGCCGACAGGAGCAGGTCCAAAGCCCCAGTTGACTTGGACAAGTTCCTTATGGCTTGCACCTTTAGCGGTATGGGGTGCCAGTGAGCGGCCTGGCTGCTGGCTCCCTTCTCGGGCAAGCATGGGTGGATGGCCCCTGTCCTCAGGAACTCCTGGAGGAGCTGCTGCATTTTTATTCAGGGACTGCTGGGCAAGTGTGGTGATCCCTGAGGCTTCTTGGGGAGTGGTGGAGAGTCCTTGGTCCGGCAGGAGCAAGTCCAATGCCCGGAGGACTTGAAGAAGTTCCTGATGGCTTTTGCACCTTTAGCGGTACAGGGTGTCAGTGAGCAGACGGCCTATGATTCCCTTTCCTGGCAAGCGGCAGCGGGCCACCCTGTTGACAGGAGCTCCTGGAGGAGCGCTGTATTTTATTGTGGGATCGCCAGGCAAGAGGTGATCCCTGAGGCTTTTTGGAGTGCGGTGGAGGGTCCTGGGTCCGGCAGGAGCAGATCCATAGCCCCTGCTAGGCTTGAGGAGTTCCTTATGGCTTTTGCACCTTTAGCAGAATGGGTTGCCAAAGAGCGGCCGGGCTCCTGGTTCCTTCCTGGGCAAGCGTGGCTGGTGGCCCCTGTCCACAGGAATCCCTAGAAGGAGCACGGCTTTTTTTGATGGGGACCGCTGATCTGCGGGGTGATCCCTGAGGCTTCTTGGCGTGTGGAGGGTCCTTGGGTCCGGCAGTAAGAGGTTCAAGCCCTCGTGGGCTTGAGAAGTTTCTATGGCTTTTGCACCTTTAGTGGTACGAGTTGCCAGTGAGTGGATGGGGTTCTTGTTCCTTCCTGGGCAATCATGCGGGCGGTGGCACCTGTCCACAGGAACTCCTGGAGGAGCACGGCTTTTTTCTTCGGGACTGCCAGGCATCTGTGATCCTTGAGGCCTTGGGGTGTGGTGGAGGGTCCTTGGTCTGGCAGGAGCAGCTCCAGCACCTGGAGGCTGAGAAGTTCCTTTCAGCTTTTGTGCCTTTAGCAGTTCGGGATGCCAGTGAGCGGCTGGCTCTGGGTTACCTTCCTGTGCAAGCGGGTGGCCCTGTTCACAGGAACTCCTGGTGGAGCTCTGCTTTTTCTTTGAGGACGGCCTGGTAAGCTGTGATTCCTGAGGCTTTTGGGGTTCAGTGGAGGGTCCTGGTTCCAGGAAGGAGCAGGTCTGAAGCCCGGTGGGCCTTGAAGAAGTTCCTTACAGCTTTTGCACCTTTAGAGGTATGTGGGGTGTCAGTGGCGGCTGGGCTTCTGATTCATTTCCTGGACAAGCATCAACAGACCACCCCTGTCCACTGGAACCCTGGAAGAGCACTGAGTTTTTCTTCGGGACTGCAGGGCAAGTGGTGATCCCTGAGGCTTCTTGGGGTGAGGTGGTGGGTCCTTGGTCCGGCAGGAGCAGGTCCAAAGCCCTTGGGCTATGAGAAGTTCCTTATGGCTTTTGCATCTTTAAGCGATATGGGTTGCCAAAGAGCAGCCTGGCTCCTGGTTCCCTTCCCGGCAAATGTAATGGCGTGGCCCTGTCCACAGGAACTCTTGAAAGAGAGCGATTTTTTTTCTTCTGGGACCGCTGGGCAAGCGGTGATCCCTGAGGCTTCTTGTGTGGGGTGGAGGGTCCTGGTGTGGGTAGGAGCAGGTCCAAGCCCCAGTGGCTTGGAGAAGTTCCTTACAGCTTTTGTGCCTTTAGCAGTATGGAACAGTGAGCAGCTGGTCTCCTGGTTCCCTTCCTGCAGAGCATGTGGTGGGCCACCCCTGTCCACAGGAACTCCTGGAGGAGCTCAGCTTTTTTCTTCAGGGACTGCCAGGCAAGCGGTGACCCGAGGCAGTGAGTGGCTGGGCACCTAGTTCCCTTTCCGGGCAAGGATGTGGCTGATGACCCCAACCCACAGGAACTCCTGGGAGAGCATGGCTTTTTCCTCAGGGACTGCTGGGCAAGCTGTGATCCCTGAGGCTTCTTAAATGCGATGGAGGTCCTTGGGTCTGGACAGAAGCAGGTCCAATGCCCGGTGGGCTTTGAGAAGTTTCTATGGCTCTTTGTGCCTTTAGCGTATGGGGTACCAGTGAGCAGCTGGGCTCCTGGTTACCTTCCTGGGGAAGCATGCAGCGGGTGGCACCTGTTCGCAGGAACCCTGGAGGAGCGTGGCTTTTTTCTTCAAAGACAGCCGGACAAGCGGTGATCACTGTGGCTTCTTGGGGTGTGGTGGAGGGTCCTGGGTCTGAGCAGGAGCAGGTCCGAAGCCCTGGTAGGCTTGGAGTAATTCCTTAAAGCTTTTGCGCCTTTAGCGACGGGTGTCAGTGAGCCGGATCGGCCCTGATCCCTTGCCGGGCAAGCATGCGGTGGGCCACCCTGTCCACAGGAAACTACTGGAGGAGCAATGCTTTTTTCTTCGTGGTCCACCAGGCAAGCGCTGAACCCTGAGGCTTTTTGGAGTGCGTTGAGGGTTCTCGGGTCCCCGCGAGGAGCAGATCCGGCCTCGCGGCTTGAGAAGTTCCTATGACTTTGCGCCTTTAGCGGAACGGGTTGCCAAAGAGTGGCCGGGCTCTTGGTTCCCTCCGGCAAGCTGCTCATCGGGTGGACCCTGTTCACAGGAACTCCTGGAGGAGCGTGGCTTTTTTATTCGGGAACCGTTGTTCAAGCCGTGATCCCTGAGGCTTCTTGGTGTGTGGTGGAAGGTCCTGGTTCCGGCAGGAGCAGCTCAAGCATCAGCTGGCTTGGAGAAGTCTTACAGCTTTTGCGCCTTTAGCAGTTCAGGGTGCCAGTGAGCGGCGGGCTCCGGGTTACCTTCCTGTGCAAGTGTACGGTGGCGGCCCCTGTTCACAGGAACTCCTGGTGGAGCGCTGCTTTTTTCTTTGAGGATGGCCTGGCAAGCATTGATTCCTGAGGCTTTGGGGTTCGTTAAGGGTCCTGGTTCCAGGCAGGAGCAGGTCTGAAGCCCTGGTGGGCTTGGAGAAGTTCCTACAGCTTTGCACATTTAGAGGTACAGGGTATCAGTGAGCGGATGGGCTGCTGGTTCCTTTCTGGGCAAGCATGCGGGCCTCCCTGTCCACTGGAACTCCTGGAAGGGCACTGCTTTTTTTCTTTGGGACCGCGGGCAAGCGGTGGTCCCTGAGGCTCTTTGGGTGAGGTGGTGGGTCCTGGGTCCAGGCAGAGCAGGTCCAAAGCCCTGCTGGGCTAGGAGAAGTTCTTTATGTCATTTGCACCTTTAGTGGTACAGGTTGCCAAAGAGCAGCCGGGCTCCTGGTTCCCTTCCTGGGCAAGTGTATGGCGGCCGCCCCTGTGCACAGGAACTCTTGAAGGAGAGTGGATTTTTTCTTCGGGACCACCGGGCAAGCGGTGATCCCTGAAGCTTCTGTGTGGTGGAGGGTCCTGGGTGGGCAGGTGCAGGTCCAAGCACCGTGGGCTTGGAGAAGCTCCTCACAGCTTTTGTTCCTTTAGCGGTTTGGGGTGCCAGTGAACAGCTGGTCTCCTGGTTCCCCTCCAAGCAAGCATGTGGTGGGTGGCCCCTGTCCACAGGAATTCCTGGAGGAGCTCAGCTTTTTTCTTCAGGGACTGCCAGGCAAGCGGTGACCCCTGAGGCTTCTTGGGGTGCTGTGGAGGGTCCTTGTTCGATAGGAGCAGGTCCAAAGCCTCGGTTGACATGGAGAAGTTCCTTACAGCTTTTGCACCTTTAGCGGTTTGGGTGCCAGTGAGCAGCCGGGCTGCTGGTTCCCTTCCCAGACAAGCATGCAGTGGTGGCCCTGTCCCACAGGAACTCATGGAGGAGTGCTGCATTTTTATTCGGGGACAGCCAGGCAGCGGTGATCCCTGAGGCTTCTTGGGTGTGGTGAAGAGTCCTTGGGTCTGGGCAGGAGCAAGTCCGAGGCCCTGCTGGCTTGGAGAAGTTCCTTATGGCTTTTACGCCTTTAGCAGTATGGGGAGCCAGTGAGTGGCTGTGCTCCTGGTTCCTCTCCTGGCAGGCTTGCAGTGAGTGGCCCCTGTCCACAGGAGCTCCTAGAGGAGCACTGCTGCATTTTTATTTGGGAACTGCTGAGCAAGTGATGATCCGTGAGGTTTCTTGGGGTGTGGTGGAGGGTCATTGGGTCACTTCTGGAGCAGGTCCGAAGCCCCAGTGGCCTTGGAGAAGTTCCTTATGGCTTTTGCATGTTTAGCAGCACGGGGTCAGTGAGTGGCCAGGCTCCTAGTTCCCTTCCCAGGCAAGCATGTGGCTTATGACCCCTGCCCACAGGAACTCCTGGAGGAGCATGGCCTTTTTCTTCAGGGACGGCCAGGCAAGCCGTGATCCCAGAGGCTTCTTGGGGTGCGATGGAGGGTCCTTGGGTCCAGGCAGGAGCAGGTCCGATGCCCGTGGGCTTGGAGAAGTTTCTGGCGGCTCTTGCGCCTTTTAGCGGTACGGGGTACCAGTGAGCGGCTGGCTCTGTTACCTTCCTGGCAACCGCGTGGGCAGCACCTGTTCACAGGAACTCTGAGGAGCGTGGCTTTTGTCTTCAAGACAGCCAGACAAGTGGTGATCACTGAGGCTTCTTGGGGTGTGTAGAGGGTCTTGGGTCCGAGCAGAGTAGGTCCAAGCCCTGGTGGGCTTGAGAAGTTCCTTATGGCTTTGCACCTTTAGCAGTACTGGGTCTCAGTGAGCTGCCGGTCTCCTGTTCCCTTCACGGGCAAGCATGCGGCTGATGACCCTGCCCACAGGAACTCCTGGAGGAATATGGCTTTTTCTTCGGGGACTGCTGGGCAAGCGGTGATCAATGAGGCTTCTTGGGTGTGGTGGTGGGTCCTTGATTATGGGCAGGAGCAGGACTGAAGCCCCGTGGGCTTGGTGAAGTTCCTTACGGCTTTTGGGCCTTAAGCGGTATGGGGTGCCAGTGAACGTCCGGCTCCTGGTTCCTTCTGGGTTAAGCATGCGCTGAGTGGCCCATGTCCACAGAAACTCTGGGAGGAGCGTGATTCTTTTCTTCGGGTCCAGGGCAAGCAGTGATCCCTTAGGATTCTTGGGTGTGGTGGAGGGTCAATGGGTCTGGGCAGGAGCAGGACTGAATCCCAGTGGACTTGGGAAGTTCCATATGGCTTTATCGATCTTAGGGGTGTGGTGTGCCAGTGAGCAGCCAAGCTCCTGGTTACCTCGTTGGGCAGGTGTGTGGCGGTTGGCCCATGTTCACCGGAGCTCCTGGAGGAGCGCAGATTTTTTCTTCGAGGATGGCCGGAAAGCGGTGATCACTGAGGCTTCTTGGGTGCGGTGGAGGATCCTGAGTCTGAGCAGGAGCAGGTCTGAAGCCCCGTGGGCTTGGAGAAATTCCTTACAGCTTTTTGCACCTTAGCAGTGCGGGGTGTCACTGAGCGGACAGTCTCCTGGTTCCCTTCCCAGGCAAGCATGCAGCAGGCCACCCCTGTCCACAGGAACTACTGGAGGAGCAAAGTTTTTTTCTTCGGGGACCGCAGGCAAGCAGTCATCCCAAGGCTTCTTGGAGTGCGGTTGAGGGTGTTGGGTCCGGCAGGAACAGATCCAAAGTCGTTGGGCTTGGAGAAGTTCCTTACAGCTTTTGTGCCTTTAGCGGAACGGGTTTCCAAAGAGTGGCTTGGCTCCTGGTTCCCTTCCTGAGCAAGCGTACGGGGGAGGTCCCTGTCCACAGTAAATCCTGGAGGAGCACGGCTTTTTATTCAGGGACCGCCTGCTCAAGATGTGATCCCTGAGGCCCTTTAAAAGGGGGAGGTCCTGGTCCGGTAGGAGCAGGTCCAGGCCCTGCTATCTTGGAGAAGTTCCCTATGACTTTTGCACTTTTAGTTGTACGAGGTGCCAGTGAGCTGCCGGGCTCCTGGTTCCCTTCCTAGGCAAGCATGCGGCGGTGGCCCCTGTCTTCAGGAACTCCTGTAGGAGCAAGGCTTTTTTCTTCGGGGACCGCTGGCAAGCTGTGATCCCTGAGGCTTCTTGGGGCATGGTGCAACGCCCTGGTCTGGGCAGGAGCAGTTCCAAAGCCTCGGTGGGTTTGCATAAGTTCCATATGGCTTTGGCGCCTTTAGCGGTACAGGTTGCCAGTGAGTGGCCAGGCTCCTGGTCTCTTCTTGGGCAAGCAGCGCAGGTGGCACCTGTCCACAGGAACTTCTGTAGGAGCACAGTCTTTTCTTCAGGGACCGCCAGGCAAGCTGTGACCCCTGAGGCTTCTTGGGTGCAGTGGAGGGTCCTGGGTCTGGGCAGGAGCTGTTCCGATGCCCGTGGGCTTGGAGAAGTTTCTTATGGCTTTTGTGCCTTTAGTGATACAGGGCACCAGTGAGCAGCCAGGCCCTGGTTCCCTTCCTGGGCAAGCATGCGGCAGGTGGCACCTGTCCACAGTAACTCCTGGAGGAGCGTGGCTGTTTTCTTCGGGGACCGCTGGGTAAGTGGTGATCCCTGAGGCTTCTTGTGGTGCAGTGGAGGGTCCTTGAGTCTGGGCAGTAGCAGGTCTGATGTCCCTTTGGGCTTGGAGAAGTTCCTTATGGCTTTTGTGTCTTTAGCGGTATGAGGTGCCAGTGAGCGGTCGGGCTCTGGTTCCCTTCCGGAAAGCATGTGGTGGGTGGCCCATGTCCATAGGAATTCCTGGAGGAGCACTGCATTTTTATTCGGGACTGCTGGGCAAGTGGTGATCCCTGAAGCTTCTTAGGTGCAGTGGAGGGTCCTTGGGTCCAGGCAGGAGTAAGTTCAAAGCCCGTGGGCTTGGAGAAATTTCTGATGGATTTTGCCCTTTAGCAGCATGGGGAGCTAGTGAGTGGTCAGGTTCTGGTTCCATTCCTGGCTAGCATGAAGTGGGTGGCCCCTGTCCACAGGAGCTCCTGGAGGATCGCTGAATTTTTTATTCAGGGACCCCGGGCAAGCAGTGATCTGTGAGGCTTCTTAGGAGTGCGGTAGAGTCATTGGGTACGGGCAGGAGCAGATCCAAGCCCGATTGGCTTGGAGAAGTTCCTTATGGCTTTGCAGCTTTAGCGGTACGGGGTGTCAGTGAGCTCCAGGCTCTGGTTCCTTCCTGGGCAAGCATGCGGCTGGTGCCCTGCCCAAAGGAACCCCTGGAGGAGAGTGGTTTTTTCTTCAGGGACTGCCGAGCAAGCGTGATCCCTGTGACTTGTTGGGGTGTGGTGTAGGGTCCTTGGGTCTGGGCAGGAGAAGGTCTGAGCCCAGTGGGCTTGGAGAAGTTCCTTATGGCTTTTGGGCCTTATGGTACAGGGTGCCAGTGAATGGCCGGGCTCCTGGTTCCCATCCCATGCAAGCGTGTGGTGGTGTCCCTGTCCACAGGAACTTCTGAAGGAGTGTGGCTTTTTCATTCGAGGATGGCCTGGCAAGTGGTGATCACTGAGGCTTTTTGGGGTGCGGTGAAGGGTCCTTGGGTCCGGGCAGGAGCTGGTCCAAGCCTCAGCAGGCTTGGAGAAGTTCCTTATGGCTTTACGCCTTTAGTGTGATCGAGGTGCCAGTGAGCGCGGGGCTCCTGGTTCACTTCCTGGGCAATCATGTGGTGGGTGGCACCTGTCCACAGGAACTCCTGGAGGAGCATGGCTTTTTTCTTCTGGGACCGCCCGGAAGCTGTGATCCTGAGGCTTCTTGGGGTGCGTGGAGGTACTTGGTCCGGCAGGAGCACCTCCAAAGCACTGGTGGGCTTGGAGAAGTTTCTATGGCTTTTGGCGCTTTAGCAGTGTACGGGTGCCAGTGAGCAGCAGGTTCTGGTGCCCTTCCCGGCAAGAATGTGGCTAGTGGCACCTCATCCACAGGAACTCCTGGAAGAGCGCAGTATTTTCTTCGTGGATCACTGAGCAAGCGGTGATCCCTGAGGATTTGGGTGCCAGTGGAGGGTCCTTGGGTCCGGCAGGAGCAGGTCTGAAGCCCCGTGGGCTTGGAGAAGTTCCATTGGCTTTTGCGCCTTTAGCAGTTCAGGGTGCCAGTGAGCGCCCGGCCCTGGTTACCTTCTCAGGCAAGCATGCGCGGACGGCCCCTGTTCACAGGAACTCCTGGAGGAGTGCTGCTTTTTTTCTTGAGGACTGCCTGACAAGCGGTGATCCCTGAGGCTTCTTGCTGTGCGCTGGAGGGTCCTGGGTCCAGGCAGGAGCAGATCTGAAGCCCAGTGGGCTTGGAGAAGTTCCTGACAGCTTTTGTGCCTTTAGAGGTACGGAGCATCAGTCAGCGGCTGGGCTCCTGGTTCCCATCCGGGAAGCATGCGGAGGGCCACCCTTCCTCAGGAACTCCTGGAAGAGCACTGTTTTTTTCTTCAGGGACCGCGGCAAGTGGTGATCCCTGAGGCTTCTCGGGTGTGGTGGTGGGTCCTTGGGCACCGCAGGAGCAGGTCCAAAGCCCTGTTGGGCTAAGAGAAGTTCCTTATGGCTTTTGCACCTTTAGCTGCATGGGCTGCCAAAGAGCGGCCGGGCTCCTGGTTCCTTCAAGGGCAAGTGTAAGGTGAGGGCCCCTGTACACAGGAACTGCTGAAGGAGAGTGGATTTTTATTGGGGACCACCATTCAAGCAGTGATCCCTGAAGTTTCTTGGGTGCAGTGGAGGGACCTTGGGTCCGAGCAGGAGCAGGTCCAAAGTCTGCAGGAGGTTCCTAATGGTCTTTATGCCTTACTCCGTACCAGGTGCCAGTGAGTGGCCGGGCCCCTTGTTCCCTCTCTTTGGCAAGCTGCATGCAGGCAGCCCCTGTCCACATGAATTCCTTGAGGAGCACAGCTTTTTCTTCTGGGAGTGCCGGCAAGCTGCAATCGCTGAGGCTTCTTGGGTGCGGTGGAGGTCCTTGGTCCGGGAAGGAGCTGGTCTGAAGCCCCGTGGTTGGAGAAGTTCAGGGTTTTTCCGCCTTTAGCCATACGGGTGCCAGTGAGCGGCTGGGATCCCTGTCTCTTCCTGTAAGCATGCGGCCGGTGGCCCCTTGTCAACAGGTACTTTTGGGACTGCCGGGCAAGCGGTTATCCCGGAAGCTTCTGTGATGTGGTGGAGTGTCCTTGGTCCGGGCAGGTGCAGGTCCGAAACCCCGTGTGGTTTGAGAAGTTCTCACGGCTTTGGCGCCTTTAGCGAACGGGTTTCAAAGAGTGACCTGGCCCCTGGTTCCGCCTCGGCAAGCATATGGCTGGCGGCCCTGTCCACAGGAACTCCTAGAAGAGCACGGCATTTTTATTCGGGCCTGCCATTCAAGTGGTGATCCCTGAGGCTTCTTCGGGTGCGTGGAGGATCCTTGGTCTGGGCAGGAGCAGGTCTGAAGCTACGCGGCTTGGAGAACTTCCTTATGGCTTTTGCACCTTTAGTGGTACGAGGTGCCAGTGAGTGGTCAGGCTCCTGGTTTTCTTCCTGGGCAAGCATGCGGGCGGTGGCCCTTATCCACAGGAACTCCTGGAGGAGCACGGCATTTTTTCTACAGGGACCTCCGGGCAAGCTGTGAACACTGAGGCTTTTGAAAAGCGAAGAATGGTCCTGGTCTGGGTAGGAACGGTCCAAAGCCTCGGTGGGTTGGATGTTCCTTATTGCTTTTGAGCCTTTAGTGGTACAGGGTGCCAGTGAGTGGCTGGGCTCCTGGTTCCTTCCTGGGCAAGCATGTGGTGGGTGGCACCTGTTCACAGGAACTCCTGGAGGAGCATGGCTTTTTCTTTGAGGACCACTGGGCAAGCTGTGATCCCTGAGGCTTCTTGGAGTGCGTGGAGGGTCCTGAATCCGGCAGGAGCAGGTCCGAAGCACCAGTGGGCCTGGAGAAGTTCCTTATGGCTTTGTGCCTTTAGCAGTATGGGTGCAAGTGAGGAGCTGGGCCCTGGTTCCCATCCCAAGCAGCATCTGGTGGACAGCCCTGTCCACAGAAACCCTGGAGGAGCACAGCTTTTTTTTCTCGGGGACCACCAGGCAAGGTGTGATCCCTGAGGCTTCTTGGGTGCGGTGGAGGGTCCTTGCATCCAGGCAGGAGCAGGTCCCAAGCACCAGTGGGCTTGGAGAAGTTCCTTACAGCTTTTGTGCCTTTAGCAGTATGGGTGCCATTGAGTAGCTGAGCTCCTGGTTCCTTCCCAAGCAAGCATCTGGAGGGTGGCCCCTGTCCACAGGAACTCCTGGAGGAGTGTGGCTTTTTCTTTGGGGACAGTAGGGCAAACGGTGACCCTTGAGGCTTCTTGGGGTGCTGTGAGGGTCCTTGGTCTGACAGGAGCAAGTCCAAAGCCCCGTTGACTTGGAGAAGTTCCTTATGGCTTTTTGCACCTTTAGCGGTACGGGTGCCAGTGAACTGCTGGGCTGCTGGTTCCCTTCCCGGCAAGCATGGTGGGTGGCCCTGTCCTCAGGAACTCCAGGAGGAGTGCTGCATTTTTATCTGGGGACCACTTGGCAAGCAGTGATCCCTGAGGCTTCTTGCAGTGCGGTGGAGGGTGCTTGGGTCTGGGCAGGATAACGTCCGAAGACGTGGGCTTGGAGAAGTTCCTAATGGCTTTGGGTCTTAAGCGGTACAGGGTGCCAGTGAACGGCCGGCCCTGGTTCCCTTCCCAGGCAAGCATGCAGTGGGCAGACCCTGTCCACAGGAACTCCTGGAGGAGTGCAGATTTTTTCTTCGTGGACCGCTGGGATAGTGGTAATCTCTGAGGCTTCTTGGGGTGCGGTGGAGGGTCCTTGGGCCCAGGAAGGAGCAGGTCCAAAGCCTCAGGGCTTGGAGAAGTTTCTTACGCTTTTGCACCTTTAGTGGTACGGGCGTGGCAAAGTGAGGCCGAGCTCCTGGTCTCCCTCTCGAAAAGCGGCGGTGGGCCCCCATCCACAGGAACTCCTGGAGGAGGTGGCTTTTTTATTTGAGGACGGCCGAGCAAGCGGTGATCCCAGAGGCTTCTTGTGGTGCAGTGGAGGGTCCTGGTTCCGAGCAGGAGCAGGTCCAGCCCCGTGGGCTTGGAGAAGTTCCTTATGGCTTTTTGGCTTTAAGCGGTTCGGTGTGACAGTGAACAGCTGGGCTCCTGGTTTCCTTCCTGCAAGTGAGCGGCGGCGGCCCCTGTCGACAGGAACCCTGGACTAGCATGGCTTTTTTTCTTCGGGACCCGGGCATGCGGTGATCCCTGAGGATTCTTGGGGTACGGTGGAGGGTCCTTGGGTTCGGGCTGGTGCAGGTCTGAAGCTCCAGTAGGCTTAGGAGAAGTTCCTCACGGCTTTTGCACCTTTAGTGGTCACGGCATGCAGTGAGTGGCCGAGTTCCTGTCTCCCTCCGGAAAGCGGTGGTGGGCCCTCCATCCACAGGAACTCCTGGAGGAGTGTGGCTTTTTTATTTGAGGACGGCGAGCAAGCGGTGATCCCAGAAGCTTCTTGTGGTGCAGTGGAGGGTCCTGGTTCCGAGCAGGAGCAGGTCCGAAGCCCTGGTGGGCTTGGAGAAGTTCCTTATGGCTTTTGGCTTTAGCTGTCTGTGTGACAGTGAACAGCTGGGCTCCTGGTTTCTTCCCAGGCAAGCGAGCTGATGGGTGGCCCTGTGCACAGGAACTCCTGGACTAGCGCAGCTTTTTTCTTCGGGACCGCCTGGCATGCGGTGATCCCTGAGGATTCTTGGGCACGGTGAGGGTCCTGTCTGGGCTGAGTGCAGGTCTGAAGCCCCAGTAGGCTTGGAGAAGTTCCTTATAGATTTTGGGCCTTTAGTGGTACAGGGTGTCTGTGAGCAGCCGGACTCCTGGTTCCCTTCCCGGCAAGCATGCGCGGTCTGCCCTGTCTGCAGGATCTCCTGGAGGAGAACTGTTTTTTTCGGGGACCACCAGGCAAGCAGTGATCCCTGAGGCTTCTTGGGGTATGGTGGAGGGTCCTTGGGTCCAGGCAGGAGCAGGGTCCAAGCCCCGCTGGCTTGGAGGTTCCTTATGGCTTTTGGCTTTAAGCGGTTCAGTGTGACAGTGAATGGCTGGGCTTCTGGTTTCCTTCCCAGGCAAGCGAGTGATGGGTGGCCCTGTCGACAGGAACTCCTAGACTAGCACGGCTTTTTTTCTTGGGACACCGGGCATCGGTGATCCCTGAAGATTCTTGGGGTATGGTGGAGGGTCCTTGGGTTCGGGCTGGAGCAGGTCTGAAGCCCAGTAGGCTTGGAGAAGTTCCATATGGCTTTTGCGCCTTTAGTGGTATGGGAGTGCCAGAGAGCGGCGGGCACCTGGTTACCTTCCTGGGCAAGCATGTGGCGGGCAGCCCCAGTTCACAGGAACTACTGGAGGAGTGTGGCTTTTTTCTTTGAGGATGGCTGAGCAAGCGGTGATCCTAGAGGCTTCCTGGGGTGCAGTGGAGGGTCCTGGGTCTGGGCAGGAGCAGGTCCAAAGCCTCGGAGGGCTTGGAGAAGTTCCTTACAGATTTTGGGCTTTAGCGGTATGGGGTGTCTGTGAGTGGCCGGCTCCTGGTTCCTTCCGGGAAGCATGTGGTGGGCCACCTGTCTGCAGAAACTCCTGGAGGAGCACTGCTTTTTTCTTTGGGGACCACCGGGCAGCGGTGATCCCTGAGGCTCTTGGGGTGTGGTGGAAGGCCCTTGGATCCAGTGCAGGAACAGGTCCAAAGCCCCATTGGGCTTGGAGAAGTTCTTTATGGCTTTTGCGCTTTAAGCGGTACTGGTTGCCAAAGAGCCGCGGGCCCTTGATTCTTTCCAGGCAAGCGATAGTGGGCGGCCCCTGTCCACAGGAGCTCCTGGAGGAGAGCGGCTTTTTTCTTCGGGGACCGCTGGCAAGCGGTGATCCCTGAGGCTTCTTGGGGTGGTGGAGGGTACTTGGGTACAGGCTGGAGCAGGTCCGAAGTCCCGTGGGCTTGGAGAAGTTCCTTATGGCTTTTTACGCCTTTAGTGGTACGGGCGTGAGAGTGAGTGGTCATTCGGTTCCCTTCCGGAAAGCTGCATAATGGTGGCACCTGTCCACAGGAACTCCTGGAGAAGCAGGTTTTTTCTTCAGGGACTCCTGAGCAAGCGGTGATCCCTGAGGCTTCTTGAGGTGCAGTGGAGGTTCCTTGGGTCCAGCAGGAGCAGTTCTGAAGCCCCGTGGGCTTGAGAAGTTCCTTATGGCTTTTTCACCTTTAGCGGAATGGGGTGGGTGAGCTGCCGGACTCCTGGTTCCTTCATGGGCAAGCCTGTGGCTAATGGCCCCTGCCCACAGGAACTCCTGGAGAAGTATGGCTTTTTCTTCAGGGACCGCTGGGCAAGCGGTGATCAATGAGGCTTTGGGAGCGTGGAGGGTCCTGGTTATGGGCAGGAGCAGGACCGAATACCCGGTGGGCTTGGTGGGAAGTTCCTTACGGCTTATGGGCCTTAAGCGGCACGGGTGCCAGTGAATGGCCGGGCCCTGGTGCCCTTCCTGGGCAAGCATGCGTGAGCAGCCCATGTCCACAGGAACTCGGGAGGAGCGCAGCTTTTTTTGAGGACCGCCGTCAAGCTGAGATCTATGAGGCTTCTTGGGTCAGCAAAGCAACGCCTTGGGTCCGGCAGGAGCAGTTCCGAATCCTCGTGGGCTTGGATTAGTTCCTTATGGCTTTTGCACCTTTATGACAGGGTGCCAGTAAGTGGCTGGCCCTGGTTCTCTTCCTGGGCAAGCAAGCGGGGGTGGCACCAGTCCACAGGAACTCCTGGAGGAGCAGGGTCTTTCTTCAGGACCGCCGGGCAACCAAGGATCCCTGAGGCTTCTTGGGTGCAGTGGAGGGTCCTTGGTCCAGGCAGGAGCAGTTCTGATGCCCCAGTGGGCTTGAGAGGTTTCATATGGTTTTTGTGCCTTTAGCGTGTATAGGGCGCCAGTGAGCGGCCGGGCTCATGGTTCCTTCCCAGGCAAGCATGCGGAGGGTGGCACCTGTCCACAGGAACTCCTGAAGGAGCGCGCTGTTTTTTCTTCGGGACCGCTGGATAAGTGGTGAACCCTGAGGCTTCATGTGGTGCGTGGAGGGTCCTTGCATCTGGGCAGTAGTAGGTCCGGGCCCTGGTGGCTTGGAGAAGTTCCTTATGGCTTTGTGTCTTTAGCGGTATGGGGTGCCATTGAGCAGCCAGGCTCCTGGTTCCTTCCCGGCAAGCATGCAGTGGGGGCCCATGTCACAGGAACTCCTGGAAGAGTGCAGCTGTTTTATTTGGGGACTGCAGGCAAGCAGTGATCCCTGAGGCTTCTTGGGGTGCTGTGGAGGGTCCTTGGGTCTGACAGGAGCAGGTCCATAGCCCTGGTTGACTTGGAGAAGTTCCTTATGGCTTTTGCACCTTTAGCAGTATGGAGTGCCAGTGAACAGCTGGGCTGCTAGTTCCTTCCTGGGCAAGTGTGGTGGGTGGCCCTGTCCTCAGGAACTCCTGGAAGAGTGCTGCATTTTTATTCGGGACCGCCGGGCAAGTGGTGATCTCTGAGGTTTCTTGCGGTGTGGTGGAGGGTCCTTGCATCCGGGCAGGAGCAAGTCTGAAGCCCCTGTGGCTTGCAGAAGTTTGTGATGGCTTTTGCCTCTTTAGCATTACGGGAGCCAGTGAGCGCCATGCTCCTGGTTCCTGCTCCTGGCAAGCATGAGGTGGGTGGTCCCTGTCCACAGGAGCTCCTGGAGGATCGCTGAAATTTTATTCAGGGACCACTGGGCAAGCGGTGATCCATGAGGCTTCTTGGGGTGCAGTAGAGGTCATTGGGTCCGGGCAGGAGCAGATCCAAGCCCTGATTGGCTTGGAGAAGTTCATTATGGCTTTTGCACCTTTAGCAGTGCAGGGTGTCAGTGAGCTGCCTGGCTCCTGGTTCCTTCTGGCAAGCATGCGGCTGGTGGCCCTGCCAAAGGAACTCCTGGAGGAGTGTGGCTTTTTTCTTCAGGGACCGCTGAGCAAGCAGTGATCCCTGCGGCTTGAGGTGCGGTGGAGGTCCTTGCATCTGGGCAGGAGAAGGTCTGAAGCCCTGGTGGGCTTGAGAAGTTCCTTATGGCTTTTGGGCCTTAAGTCACAGGGTGGCAGTGAACAGCTGGGCTCCTGGTTCCTATCCCATGCAAGCAGTGCAGTGTGCGCCCCTGTCCACAGGAACTTCAGAGGAGCGCAGCTTTTTCTTCGAGGATGGCTGAGCAAGCGGTGATCCCTGAGGCTTCTTGGGGTGTGGTGGAAGGTCCTTGTCTGGCAGGAGCACCTCCGAAGCACCGTGGGCTTGGAGAAGTTCTTATGGCTTTGGTGTCTTTAGCGGTATGGGGTGCCAGTGAGTGGCCGGGCTCATGGTTCCCTTCCCGGCAAGCGTGGTGGTAGTGGCACCTATCCACAGGAACTTCTGGAGGAGCGCAGCATTTTTCTTCGTGGACCGCTGGCAAGTGGTGATCCCTGAGGATTCTTGGGGTGTGGTGGAGGGTCTTTGGGTCCGGGCAGGAGCAGGTCTGAGCCCGGTGGGCTTGGAGAAGTTCCATATGGCTCTTGGCGCTTTAGCAGTTGGGGTGCCAGTGAGTGGCTGGGCCTCCTGGTTACCTCTTGGGCATGATATGGCAGGCAGCCCCTGTTCACAGGAACTCTTAGAGGAGCACTGCTTTTTTCTTTGAGGACAGCCGGAAGCGGTGATCGCTGAGGCTTCTGTGAAAGCGCTTGAGGGTCCTGGGTCCAGGCAGGAGCAGGTCCGAACCCCCAGTGGGCTTGGAGAAGTTCCTGACAGATTTTGCACCTTTAGTGGCATGGGTTGCAAAAGAGCAGCTGGACTCCTGGTTCCCTTCAAGGGCAAGGGTATGGTGGTGGCCCTGTACACAGGAACTTCTGAAGGAGAGTGGATTTTTTTATTCGGGACCACTTTCAAGCAGTGATCCCTGAGGCTTCTTGGGGTGGGTGGAGGTCCTGGGTCTGGGCAGGAGCAGGTCTGAAGCCCGGTGGGCTTGGAGAAGTTCCTAATGGCTATTCCACCTTTAGCGGTATGGGGTGCCAGTGGTGGCCGGGCTCCTGGTTCCCTTCTTGGGCAAGCGTGCGGCAGGTGGCTCCTGTCCACATGAACTCCTGGAGGAGCATGGCTTCTTTTCTTCGGGAGCACCGGGCAAGCGGTAATCCCTGAGGCTTCTTGGGTGCGGTGGAGTGTCCTTGGGTCCGGGAAGGAGTTGGTCTGAAGCCCCTGTGGGCTTGGAGAAGTTCCTTAGGCTTTTGCACCTTTAGTGGTACAGGGTGCCAGTGAGCGGCTGGTCTCCCTGTTACCTTCCTGGGCAAGCATGCTGGGTGGCCCCTTCCACAGGTACTCCTGAAAGAGCGTGCGTTTTTTTCTTTGGGACCACCGGCAAGCGGTTATCCCGAAGCTCTTGTTGTGCGGTGGAGGGTCCTTGGGTCCAGGCAGGTGCAGGTCCGAACCCGGAAGGGCTTGGAAGTTCCTTACGGCTTTTGCATCTTTAGCAGAACGGGCTGCCAAAGAGCGGCCTGACTCCTGATTCCATTCCCAGGAAAGCATACGGGTGGTGGCCCTGTCCACAGGAACCCTAGAGGAGCGCAGCTTTTTATTCAGGGCCTGACGTTCAATTGGTGATCCCTAGGACTTGGTGGGGTGTAGGGTCCTTGGGTCCCGGCAGGAGCAGGTCTGAAGCTACGCTGGCTTGAGCAGTTCTTTACGGCTTTTGCACCTTTAGTGGCACGAGGTGCCAGTGAGCTCTGGGGTTCTGGTTCCTTCCTGAGCAAGCATGCTGCAGGTGGCCCTCTCCACAGGATCTCCTGGAGGAGCACTTTTTTTTCTTTGGGGACCGCTGAAAGCTGTGAACCTTGAGGCTTCTTGGGAGCGGTGGAGGTCCTGTCCGGGCAGGAGCAGGTCCGAAGCACCGTGGGCTTGAGAAGTTCCTTATGGCTTTGTTACTTTAGCAGTATGGGTGCCAGTGAGGAGCTGGGCTCCTGGTTCCGCTCCTGAGCAAGCGCCTGGTGGGTGGACCCTGTCCACAGGAACTCCTGGAGGAGTATGGCTTTTTTCTTTGGGACTGTAGGGCAAGTGGTGATCCCTGAGGCTCTTGGGGTGCAGTGGAGGTTCCTTGGGTCCAGCAGGAGCAGTTCCAAAGCACCGTGGGCTTGGAGAAGTTCCTTATGGCTCTTGCACCTTTAGCGGTACGGGTGTTGGTGATCTGCCGGGCTCCTGGTTCCCTTCATGGGCAAGCATGTGCTGATGGCCCCTGCCCACAGGAACTCCTGGAGAAGTATGGCTTTATTCTTCAGGGATCACTGGGCAAGCGGTGATCAATGAGGCTTGGGAGCAGGAGGGTCCTTGGTTATGGCAGGAGCAGGACCGAATACCCGTGGGCTTGGTGAAGTTCCCACGGCTTTTGGGCCTTAGCTGCGTACGGGGTGCCAGTGAATGGCCAGGCTCCTGGTGCCCTTCTTGGCAAGCATGCGGTGAGCAGCCCATGTCCACAGGAACTCCGGGAGGAGCGCAGCTTTTTTCTTCAGGACCGTCATCAAGCTGAGATCTATGAGGCTTTGGGGTGCAGTGCAACATCCTTGGTCCGGCAGGAGCAGTTCCAAATCCTCGGTGGGCTTGGATTAGTTCCTTATGGCTTTTGCACCTTTTGCATACAGGGCACCAGTAAGTGGCCGGGCTCCTGGTTCTCTTCCTTTGCAAGCAAGCTGGGTGGCACCAGTCCACAGAAACTCCTGGAGGAGCACTGTCTTCTTTCTTCAGGGACCAGCTGGGCAAACTGTGATCCCTGAGGCTTCTTGGGAGCAGTGGAGGGTCCTTGGGTCCAGGCAGGAGCAGTTCTGATGCCCGGTGGGCTTGGAGAAGTTTCTTATGGCTTTGTGCCTTTAGCGGTATAGGGTGCCAGTGAGTGGCCGGGCTCATGGTTCCCTTCCCAGGCAAGCTGCGGCAGGTGGAACCTGTCCACAGGAACTCCCTGAAGGAGCGTGGCTGTTTTTCTTCGGGACCGCTGGATAAGTGGTGAACCCTGAGGCTTCATGTGGTGCGGTGGAGGGTCCTATGCATCTGGGCAGTAGTTGGTCCGAAGCCCCGTGGGCTTGGAGAAGTTCCTTGTGGCTTTTGTGTCTTTAGCGGTATGGGGTGCCATTGAGTGGCCGGGCTCTGGTTCCCTTCCTGGGCAAGCATTCAGTGGGTGGCCCATGTCCACAGGAACTTTTGGAGGAGCGGCTCTTTTATTCGGGGACTGCAGGGCAAGCAATGATCCCTGAGGTTTCTTGGGTGTGGTGGAGGGTCCTGGGTCTGCAGGAGCAAGTCTGAAGTCCCGGTGGGCTTGGAGAAGTTTCTGATTGCTTTTGCCTCTTTAGCAGTCGTGAGAGCCAGTGAGCGGCCATGCTCCTGGTTCCAGCTCCTGGCAAGCATGAGGTGGGTGGTCCCTGTCACAGGAGCTCCTGGAGGATCGCTGAATTTTTATTCAGGGACCACTGGGCTGCAGTGATCCATGAGGCTTCTTGGGTGCAGTAGTGGGTCATTGGGTCTGGCAGGAGCAGATCCAAGCCCTGATTGGCTTGGAGAAGTTCCTTATGGCTTTTGCACCTTTAGCGTGCAGGTGTCAGTGAGCTGCCAGGCTCCTGGTTCCCCTTCTGGGCAAGCATGGGCTGGTGGCCCCTGCCTAAAGGAACTCCTGGAGGAGTGTGGCTTTTTTCTTCAGGGACCGCTGAGCAAGCAGTGATCCCTGCGGCTTCTTGGGGTGTGGTGGAGGTCCTTGGGTCCGGCAGGAGAAGGTCTGAAGCCCTGGGGCTTGGAGAAGTTCCTTATGGCTTTGGACCTTAGTGGTACAGGGTGCCAGTGAATGGCTGGGCTCCTGGTTCCTATCCCATGCAAGCATGCGGTGCGCCCCCGTCCACAGGAACTTCAGGAGGAGCGCTTTTTTCTTCGAGGATGGCCAACAAGCGGTGATCCCTGAGGCTTTAGGTGCGGTGGAGGGTCCTGGGTCCGGCAGGAGCACTCAAGCACCGGTGGGCTTGAGAAGTTTCTTATAGCTTTTTAACTTTAGTGGTATGGGGTGCCAGTGAGTGGCCAGACTCATGGTTCCCTTCGGGCAAGCGTGGTGGTGAGTGGCACCTATCCACAGGAACTTCTGGAGGAGTGCGGCATTTTTCTTCGTGGACCGCTGGGCAAGCGGTGATCCCTGAGGATTCTTGGGGTGCAGTGGAGGGTCCTTGGGTCCGGGCAGGAGCAGGTCTGAAGCCCCTGTGGGCTTAGAGAAGTTCCGACAGATTTTGCACCTTTAGCTGCACGGGTTGCCAAAGAGCAGCCGGGCTCCTGGTTCCCTTCAAGGGCAAATGTATGGTGGTGGCCCTGTACACAGGAACTCCTGAAGGAGTGGATTTTTATTCGGGACCGCCGTTCAAGCAGTGATCCCTGAGGCTTCTGGGTGCGGTGGAGGGTCCTTGGGTCTGGGAAGGAGTTGGTCTGAAGCCCCAGTGGGCTTGGAGAAGTTCCTTAGGGCTTTTGCACCTTTAGTGGTACGGGTGCCAGTGAGCGGCTGGTCTCCTGTTTCCTTCCTGGGCAAGCATGCGCCAGGTGGCCCTTGTCCAGGTACTCCTGAAAGAGCGAGGCTTTTTTCTTTTGGGGACCGCCTGGAAGCGGTTATCCCTGAAGTCTTGTTGTGCGGTGGAGGGTCCTTGGGTCCAGGCAGGTGCAGGTCCAAACCCCGTGGCTTGGAGAAGTTCCCAGGCTTTTGCGCTCTTTAGCAGAACGGGTTGCCAAAGAGCATCCTGACTCCTGGTTCCATTCCCTGGCAAGCATACGGTGTTGGCCCCTGTCCACAGGAACTCCTCGAGGAGCGAGCTTTTATCTGGGCCTGCCGTCTCAATTGGTGATCCCCGAGGCTTCTTCAGGGTGCGGTGGAGGGTCCTGGGTCCGGGCAGGAGCAGGTCTGAAGCTACGTCCGGGCTTGGAGAAGTTTCTACGGCTTTTGCACCTTTAGTGGTACAAGGTGCCAGTGAGCGTTCGGGCTCCTGGTTCCCTTCCTGAGCAAGCATGCTGCGGTGGCCCCTGTCCACAGGATCTCCTGGAGGAGCACGTTTTTTTCTTTGGGACTGCCGGGCAAGCTGTGAACCTTGAGGCTTCTTGGGGTGTGGTTGAGGGTCCTGGGTCCGGGCAGGAGCAGGTCCGAAGCACCAGTGGACTTGGAGAAGTTCCTACGGCTTTTGTGCCTTTAGCAGTATGGGGTGCCAGTGAGAAGCTGGGCTCCTGGTTCCCTCCCAGCATGCATCTGGGGTGGCCCCTGTCCACAGGAACTTCTGGAGGAGCATGGCTTTTTCTTTGGGGACTGTAGGGCATGTGGTGACCCTTGAGGCTTCATGGGTGCTGAGGAGGGTCCTTGGTCCGGACAGGAGCAAGTCCAAAGCCCCGTTGACTTGGACAAGTTCCTTATGGCTTTTGCACCTATAGCAGTACGGGTTGCCAGTGAGCATCCGGCTGCTGGTTCCCTTCCGGCAAGCATGTGGTGGGTGGCCTCTGTCCTCAGGAACTCCTGCAGGAGTGCTGCATTTTTATTCGTGGACCGCCGGGCAAGTGGTGATCCCTGAGGCTTCTTGGGGTGTGGTGGAGGGTCCTTGGGTCCAGGCAGGATCAGGTTTGAGCCCCGTGGGCTTGGAGAAGTTCCTAATGGCTTTGGGCCTTGCAGTACAGGGTGCCAGTGAACGGCCAAGCTCCTGATTCCCTTCCCAGTCAAGCATGCAGGGGCAGCCCTGTCCACAGGAACTCCAGGAGGAGCGCAGCTTTTTTCTTCGAGGACCGCTGGGTAAATGGTAATCCCTGAGGATTCTTGGGGTCTGGTGGAGGGTCCTGGGCCGGGCAGGAGCAGGTCTGAAGCCACCGAGGGCTTGGAGAAGTTCCTTACAGATTTTGGGCTTTAGCGTATGGGAATCTGTGAGCAGCTGGCTCCTGTGTTCCCTTCCCAGGCAAGCGAGGTGGGGGTCCCTGTCAAAAGGAACTCCTGGAGTAGCGCAACTTTTTTCTTCGGGACTGCGGGCTCACGGTGATCCCTGAGAATTTTTGGGCTGCGTGGAGGGTCCTGGGTCCGGGCTGAGCAGATCTTAAGCCCCGGAGGGCTTGGGAAGTTCCATATGGCTTTTGCACCTTTAGCAGTATGGAGTGCCAGTGAGCGGCCGGGCTCCAGGTTACCTTCCGGCAAGCATGAGGCGGGCAGCCCCAGTTCACAAGAACTCTTAGAGGAGGTGGCATTTTTCTTTGAGAACGGGCGAGCAAGAGGTGATCCTAGAGGCTTCTTGGGGTGTGGTGGAGGTTCATGGGTCTGGGCAACAGCAGGTCCGAAGCCCTGGAGGTCTTGTAGAAGTTCCTTACAGATTTTGGGCCTTTAGCGGTATGGGGTGTCTGTGAGCAGCCAGGCTCCTGGTTCCCTTCCCGGCAAGCATGCAGTGGGCCACCCCTGTCCGCAGGAACTCCTGGAGGAGCACTGCTTTTTTTCTGGGGACCACCAGGCAAGTGGTGATTCTGAGGCTTCTTACACGTGGTAGAGGGCCCTGGTTCCGGCAGGAACAGGTCCAAAGCCCCATTGGGCTTGGAGAAGTTTCTGATGGCTTTGCGCCTTTAGCGGTACTGGTTACCAAAGAGTGGCTGGGCTCTTGGTTTCTTCCCAGGCAAGCGTACAGTGGGCGGCCCCTGTCCACAGGAACTCCTGGAGAGAGCGATTTTTCTTCAGGGAACGCCGGGCAAGTGGTGATCCCTGAGGCTTCTTTAGAGTGCGTGGAGGGCCCTTGGTCCGGTAGGAACAGGTCCAAAGCCCCATTCGGCTTGGAGAAGTTCCTTATGGCTTTTGTGCCTTTAGTGGTACAGTGTGTGAGGGAGTGGCCAGGCTCTGGTTCCCATCCTGGGAAAACGTGACGGGGCTGCACCTGTCTCACAGGAACTCCTGGAGAAGCACAGTTTTTTTTCTTCAGGGGCCGCTTGAGCAAGCGGTGATCCCTGAGGCTCTTGGGTGCAGTAGAGGTTCCTTAGGTCCAGCAGGAGCAGGTCCGAAGCCCGTGGGCTTGGAGAAGTTCCTTTGGCTTTTGCACCTTTAGCAGTATGGGTACCAGTGAGCGTCCGGGCTGCTGATTCTCTTCCCGGCAAGCATGTGGTGGGTGGCCTCTGTCCTCAGGAACTCCTGCAGGAGTGCTGCATTTTTTATCGTGGACCGCCGGCAAGCGTGATCCCTGAGGCTTCTTGGGGTGTGGTGTAGGGACTTGGGTCCAGGCAGGATCAGGTTCAAGCCCGGTGGGCTTGGAGAAGTTCCTAATGGCTTTTGGGCCTTAAGTGGTACACGGTGCCAGTGAAAGGCCAGGCTCCTGGTTCCTTCCCAGTCAAGCTGCAGGGTGGCATCCCCTGTCCACAGGAACTCCTGAGGAGCGCGCTTTTTTCTTGAGGACCGCTGGGAAATGGTCATCCCTGAGGATTCTTGAAGGTGCGTGGAGGGTCCTGGGTCCGGGCCGGAGCAGGTCCGGCCACAGAGGGCTTGAGAAGTTTCTTACAGATTTTGGGCTTTTAGCGGTATGGGAATCTGTGAGCAGCCGGGCTCCTGTGTTCCTTCCCAGGCAAGTGAGCGGTGGGCGCCCTGTCAAAAGGAACTCCTGGAGTAGGGCAACTTTTTTTCTTCGGGACCGCTGGCCCACGGTGATCCCTGAGAATTTTGGGCTGCGTGGAGGGTCCTTGGGTCTGGGCTGGAGTAGATCTGAAGCCTCGGAGGGCTTGGGAAAGTTCCATATGGCTTTATGCCTTTAGCAGTATTGAGTGCCAGTGATCGGCCGGGCTCCTGGTTACCATACCGGCAAGCATGAGGCGGGCAGCCCCAGTTCACAGGAACTCTAGAGGAGGTGGCTTTTTTCTTGAGGACGGCCGAGCAATAGGTGATCCTAGAGGCTTTTGGGATGCGGTGGAGGTTCATGGGTCTGGGCAAGAGCAGGTCCGAAGCCCTGGAGGTCTTGTAGAAGTTCCTTACAGATTTTGGGCCTTTAGCATTACGGGTGTCTGTGAGCAGCCAGGCTCCTGGTTCCCTTCCCGGCAAGCATGCGGTGGGCCGCCTCTGTCCACAGAAACTCCTGGAGGAGCACTGCTTTTTTCTTCGGGACCAGCAGGCAAGTGGTGATCCCTGAGGCTCTTGGGTGTGGTGGAGGGCCCTTGGGTCCAGTGCAGGAACAGGTCCAAAGCCCCATTGAGCTTGGAGAAGTTTACGGCTTTTGCGCCTTTAGCGGTACTGGTTGCCAAAGAGTGGCTGGGCTCTTGGTTCCTTCCCAGGCAAGCGTGACAGTGGGCGGCCCCTGTCCACAGGAACTCTGAGAGAGCAGCTTTTTCTCTGGGACAGCCGGGCAAGTGGTGATCCCTGAGGCTTTAGGTGCGGTGGAGGCCCTTGGGTCCGGTAGGAACAGGTCCAAAGCCCCGCTGCACTTGGAGAAGTTCCTTATGGCTTTTGTGCCTTTAGCGGTACAGCGGTGAGGGAGTGGCCAGGCTCCTGGTTCCCGCCCTGGAAAACATATGGCGGGCTGCACCTGTCCCAGGAACTCCTGAGAAGCACAGTTTTTTTCTTCAGGGGCCGCTGAGCAAGCGGTGATCCCTGAGACTTCTGGCATGCAGTGAACGCTCCTTGGGTCCAGCAGGAGCAGGTCTGAAGCCCCGTGGGCTTGGAGAAGTTCCTTATGGCTTTGCACCTTTAGCAGCACGGGTGTCAGTGAGCTGCCAGGCTCCTGGTTCCCTTCAGGGCAAACACGCAGCTGATGGCCCTGCCCACAGGAACTCCTGGAGGAGTATCGCTTTCTGGGGATCGCTGGCAAGCGTGATCAATGAGGCTTCTTTGGTGCGGTGGAGGGTCCTTGGTTACTGGCAGGAGCAGGACCAAGACCCATTGGGCTTGGTGAGTTCCTCACGGCTTTGGGCCCTAAGGGTACAGGGTGCCAGTGAACAGCCGGGTTCCTGGTGCCCTTCCTGGGCAAAGGTGCGGTGAGTGGCCCATGTCCACACAAACTCTGGGAGGAGCGTGGCATTTTTTCTTGGGACAGTCGGCCAAGCAGTGATCCCTTAGGATTCTTGGGATGAGGTCTAGGGTCCTTGGGTCTGAGAGGAGCAGGACTCAACCCCAGTGGGCTAGGGGAAGTTCCATATGACTTTGCGCTTTAGTGGTAAGGGTGCCAGTGAGCAGCCGAGCTTGGTTACCTCCTTGGGCAGGCGTGGCGGCGGGTGGCCCCTGTTCACAGGAACTCCTGAGGAGCGTGGCTTTTTTCTTCAAGGACGGCCGAGGAAGCGGTGATCACTGAGGCTTCTTGGGGTGTGGGATGATCCTGAGTCTGAGCAGGAGCAGATCCGAGCCCGTGGGCTTGGAGAAATTCCACAGCTTTTGCAACCTTTAGCAGTACAGGATGTCAGTGAGCAGACGGTCTCCTGGTTCCCTTCCCGGGCAAGCGGCAGCCGGCCACCCTGTCCGCATGAACTACTGGAGAGCAATGCTTTTTCTTCGGGACCGCGAAGCTGTCATCCCGAGGCTTCTTGGGTGCGTGGAGGGTCCTTGGGTCCGGGAAAGGGAACAGGTCCATAGCACCTGGGCTTGGAGAAGTTCCTCACGGCTTTTATGACTTTAGCGGAACGGGTTGCCAAAGCGACCGGGCTCCTGGTTCCATTCATGGGCAAGCATATGGCAGGAGGCCCTGTCCACAGGAACTCCTAAAGGAGCATGGTTGCTTTTTTCAGTGACCGCCATTCAAGATGTGATCCCTGAGGCTCCTTGGGTGCGATGGAGGGTCCTTGGGTCCGGCAGGAGCAGGTCCAAAGCCCTGGCAGTCTTGGAGAGGTTCTTACGGCTTTATCACCTTTAGAGGTATGAGGTGTCAGTCAGCTGCCGGGCTCCTGGTCCCTCTTAGGCAAGCATGCGGCAGGTAGCGCCTGTCCACAGGAACTCCTGCAGGAGCATGGCTTTTTCTTCGTGGACCGCTGGCAGCGGTGATCCCTGAGGCTTCTTGTGGTGCAGTGGAGGTTCCTTGGTCCAGCAGGAGCAGTTCCAAAGCACCGTGGGCTTGGAGAAGTTCCTTGTGGCTTTTGCACCTTTAGCGGCACGGGTGTTGGTGAGCTGCCGGGCTCCTGGTTCCCTCATGGGCAAGCATGGCTGATGGCCCCTGCCCACAGGAACTCCTGGAGAAGTATGGCTTTTTTTCTTCAGGGATCACTGGGCAAGCGGTGATCAATGAGGCTCTTGGGAGCAGTGGAGGGTCCTTGGTTAAGGCAGGAGCAGGACCGATACCCAGTTGGCTTGGTGAAGTTCCTTACGGCTTTTGGGCCTTAAGCGCACGGGTGCCAGTGAATGGCCAGGCTCCTGGTGCCCTTCTTGGGCAAGCATGCGTGAGCAGCCCATGTCCACAGGAACTCCGGAGGAGCGCAGCTTTTTTCTTCAGGACCGCCCGTCAAGCTGAGATCTATGAGGCTTTGGGTGCAGTGCAACGCCCTGGTCCGGCAGGAGCAGTTCTGAACCTGTGGGCTTGGATTAGTTCCTTATGGCTTTTGCACCTTTAGCATACAGGGCACCAGTAAGTGGCCGGGCTCCTGTCTCTTCCTGGGCAAGGCGGGCGGGTGGCACCAGTCCACAGAAACTCCTGGAGGAGCATGGTCTTTTTCTTCAGGGACCACCGGCAAACTGTGATCCCTGAGGCTTTGGGGTGCAGTGAGGGTCCTTGGGTCCAGGCAGGAGCAGTTCTGATGCCCCGTGGGCTTGGAGAAGTTTATGGCTTTGTGCCTTTAGCGGTATAGGGCGCCAGTGAGTGGCCGGACTCATGGTTCCTTCCCAGGCAAGCATGCAGCTGGTGGCACCTGTCCTCAGGAACTCCTGAAGGAGTGTGGCTGTTTTTCTTCGGGGACCGCTGGATAAGTGGTGAACCCTGAGGCTTCATGTGGTGCGGTGGAGGGTCCTTGCATCTGGGCAGTAGCTGGTCCGAAGCCCCGTGGGCTTGGAGAAGTTCCTGTGGCTTTTGTGTCTTTAGAGGTATGGGGTGCCATTGAGTGGCCGGGCTCTTGGTTCCCTTCCTGGGCAAGCATTCAGTGGGTGGCCCATGTCCACAGGAACTTTTGGAGGAGCGCGGTTTTATTCGGGGACAGCAGGGCAAGCAATGATCCCTGAGGTTTCTTGGGTGTGGTGGAGGGTCCTGGTCCGGCAGGAGCAAGTCTGAAGTCCCGTGGGCTTGGAGAAGTTTCTGATTGCTTTTGCCTCTTTAGCAGTACGGGAGCCAGTGAGCGGCCATGCTCCTGGTTCCAGCTCCTGGCAAGCATGAGGTGGGTGGTCCCTGTCCACAGGAGCTCCTGGAGGATCGCTGAATTTTTTATTCAGGGACCACTGGGCTGCGGTGATCCATGAGGCTTTTGGGGTGCAGTAGAGGGTCATTGGGTCCTGGCAGGAGCAGATCCAAGCCCTGATTGGCTTGGAGAAGTTCCTTATGGCTTTTGCACCTTTAGCGGTACATGGTGTCAGTGAGCTGCCAGGCTCCTGGTTCCCCTTCTGGGCAAGCATGGCTGGTGGCCCTTGCCTAAAGGAACTCCCGGAGGAGTGTGGCTTTTTTCTTCAGGGACCGCTGAGCAAGCAGTGATCTCGCGATTCTTGGGGTGTGGTGGAGGGTCCTTGGGTCTGGGCAGGAGAAGGTCTGAAGCCCTGGTGGCTTGGAGAAGTTCCTTATGGCTTTGGGCCTTAAGTGGTACAGGGTGCCAGTGAATGGCTGGGCTCCTGGTTCCTATCCCATGCAAGCATGCGGTGTGCATCCCCTGTCCACAGGAACTTCAGGAGGAGCGCGATTTTTTCTTCGAGGACGGCCAAGCAAGCGTGATCCCTGTGGCTTTAGGGTGCCATGGAGGGTCCTTGGTCCGGCAGGAGCACTTCCAAAGCCCCGTGGGCTTGGAGAAGTTTCTTCTGGCTTTTGGCCTTTAGTGGTATGGGGTGCCAGTGAGTGGCCAGGCTCATGGTTCCCTTCCGGGCAAGCATGTGGTGAGTGGCACCTATCCACAGGAACTCCTGGAGGAGTGCGGCATTTTTTCGTGGACCGCTGGGCAAGCGGTGATCCCTGAGGATTCTTGGGGTGCAGTGGAGGGTCCTTGGGTCAGGGCAGGAGCAGGTCTGAAGCCCTGTGGGCTTGGAGAAGTTCCTGACAGATTTTGCACCTTTAGCGCACGGGTTGCCAAAGAGCAGCCAGGCTCCTGGTTCCCTTCAAGGCAAATGTATGGTGGGTGGCCCTGTACACAGGAACTCCTGAAGGAGTGGATTTTTTATTCAGGACAGCCATTCAAGCAGTGATCCCTGAGGCTTCTGGGGTGCAGTGGAGGGTCCTGGGTCCGGGCAGGAGCAGGTCTGAAGCCCCGTGGGCTTAGAGAAGTTCCAGGCTATTCCCTTTAGCGGTATAGGGTGCCAGTGAGTGGCTGGCTTCTGGTTTTCTTCTTGGAAGCATGCGGCAGTTGGCTCCTGTCCACATGAACTCCTGGAGGAGCACGGCTTTTTCTTCGAGGAGCACTGGGCAGCGGTAATTCCTGAGGCTTCTTGGGTGTGGTGGAGGTCCTTGGGTCCGGGAAGGAGCTGGTCTGAAGCCCAGTGGGCTTGAGAAGTTCCTTTGGGCTTTTGCACCTTTAGCGGTATGGGGTGCCAGTGAGCTGGTCTCCCTGTTTCCTTCCTGGGAGCATGCGCCGGGTGGCCCCTGTCCACAGGTACTCCTGAAAGAGCGTGGCTTTTTTTTTTTCTTTGGGACCGCCGCAAGCGGTTATCCCTGAAGCTTTGTTGTGTGTGGTGGAGGGTCCTTGGGTCCAGGCAGGTGCAGGTGCGAAACCCTCTGGGCTTGGAGAAGTTCCATTCGCTTTATGCCTTTAGCAGAATGGGTTGTCAAAGATCGGCCTGACTCCTGGTTCCGCTCCTGGCAAGCATTACGGGTGTTGGCCCCTGTCCACAGGAACCCTCGGAGGAGCGCAGCTTTTTATCTGGGCCTGCTGCTCAATTGGTGATCCCGAGGCTTCTTCAGGGTGCGGAGGTCCTTGGTCCGGGCAGGAGCAGGTCTGAAGCTACGCTGGGCTTGGAGAAGTTCCTTACGGCTTTGCACCTTTAGTGGTACAAGGTGCCAGTGAGCATTCGGGCTCCTGGTTCCTTCCTGAGCAATCATGCTGGGTGGCCCCTGTCCACAGGATCTCCTGGAGGAGCATGTTTTTTTTCTTTGGGACCGCCGGGGCAAGCTGTGAACCTTGAGGCTTCTTGGGGTGTGGTGGAGGGTCCCTGGGTCCGGCAGGAGCAGGTCCAAGCACCAGTGGACTTGGAGAAGTTCCTTACGGCTTTTTGTGCCTTTAGCAGAATGGGGTGCCAGTGAGGAGCTGGGCTCCTGGTTCCCTCCCGAGCATGCATCTGGTGGGTGGCCCTGTCCACAGGAACTCCTGGAGGAGTATGTCTTTTTCTTTGGGGACTGTAGGGCAAGTAGTGACCCTTGAGGCTTCATGGGGTGCTGAGGAGGGTCCTTGGTCTGGACAGGAGCAAGTCCAAAGCCCCGTTGACTTGGACAAGTTCCTTATGGCTTTTGCACCTATAGCAGTACGGGTTGCCAGTGAGCATCCGGCTGCTGGTTCCCTTCCTGGGCAAGCATGTGGTGGTGGCCTCTGTCTCAGGAACTCCTGCAGGAGTGCTGCATTTTTATCTCGAGGACCGCTGGCAAGTGGTGATCGCTGAGGCTTCTTGGGGTGGTGGAGGTCCTGGGTCCAGGCAGGATCAGGTTCAAGCCCCGGTGGCTTGGAGAAGTTCCTAATGGCTTTTGGGCCTTAAGCAGTACAGGGTGCCAGTGAACAGCCAAGCTCCTGGTTCCTTCCCAGTCAAGCGCAAGGTGGCAGCCCTGTCCACAGGAACTCCAGGAGGAGCGCAGCTTTTTCTTCGAGGACCGCTGGGTAAATGGTAATCCCTGAGGATTCTTGGGGTGTGGAGGGTCCTGGGTCCGGCAGGAGCAGGTCCGAAGCCAAAGAGGGCTTGGAGAAGTTTCTTACAGATTTTGGGTTTTAGCGGTATGGGGAATCTGTGAGCAGCTGGGCTCCTGTGTTCCTTCCCAGGCAAGCGAGCGGTGGGCCCCTGTCAAAAGGAACTCCTGAGAGCGCGACATTTTTTTTTCAGTGACTGCCGGGCTCACGGTGATCCCTGAGAACATTTGGGCTACGTGGAGGGTCCTGGGTCCGGGCTGGAGCAGATTTTAAGCCCTGGAGGGCTTGGGGAAGTTCCATATGGCTTTTGCACCTTTAGCAGTATGGAGTGCCAGTGAGAGGCCGGCCTCTAAGGTTATCTTCCCGGCAAGCATGAGGCGGGCAGCCCCAGTTCACAGAAACTCTTAGAGGAGGTGGCATTTTTCTTTGAGGACTGGCAGAGCAAGAGGTGATGCTAGAGGCTTCTTGGGGTGTGGTGGAGGTTCATGGGTCTGGGCAAGAGCAGGTCCGAAGCCCTGGAGGTCTTGTAGAAGTTCCTTACAGATTTTGGGCCTTTAGCAGTATGGGGTGTGTGAGCAGCCAGGCTCCTGGTTCCCTTCCTGGGCAAGCATGCGGTTGGCTCCTGTCCGCAGGAACTCCGAGGAGCACTGCTTTTTTTTCGGAGACCACCAGGCAAGTGGTGATTCCTGAGGCTTTGGGGTGTGGTAGAGGCCCTGTCCTGGCAGGAAAAGTCCAAAGTCCCATTGGGCTTGGAGAAGTTTCTGACGGCTTTTGCGCCTTTTAGCGGTACTGGTTGCCAAAGATTGGCTGGGCTCTTGGTTCCTTCCCAGGCAAGCGTACAGTGGGTGGCCTCTGTCACAGGAACTCCTGGAGAAGCTGACTTTTCTTCAGGGACTGCCGGAGCAAGTGGTGATCACTGAGGCTTCTTGGGGTGCAGTGGAGGGCCCTTGGGTCCGGTGAGGAACAGGTCCAAAGCCCCATTTGGCTTGGAGAAGTTCCTTGTGGCTTTTGTGCCTTTAGTGGTACAGTGTGTGAGTGAGTGGCCAGGCTCCTGTCACCATCCTGGGAAACGGACGGTGGCTGCACCTGTCTACAGGAACCCCTGGAGAAGCACAGTTTTTTCTTCAGGGGCCGCTGGAGCAAGCGATGATCCCTGAGGCTTCTGGGGTGCAGTGAGGTTCCTTAGGTCCAGCAGGAGCAGGTCCGAAGCCCCGTGGGCTTGGAGAAGTTCCTTGTGGCTTTGCACCTTTAGCAGTACGGGTGTCAGTGAGCTGCCGGGCTCCTGGTTCCCTTCAGGGGCAAACATGCAGCTGATGGCCCCTGCCCACAGGAACTCCTGGAGGAGTATGGCTTTTTTCTTCGGGATCACTGGGCAAGCGGCGATCAGTGAGGCTTCTTGGGGTGCGGTGGAGGGTCCTTGGTTACTGGCAGGAGCAGGACCGAAGACCCGTTGGGCTTGGTGAAGTTCCTTACGGCTGTTGGGCCCTAAGGTGCTACAGGGTGCCAGTGAACGCCGGGCTCCTGGTGCCCTTCCCAGGCAAAGGTGCGGTGAGCGGCCCATGTCCACAGGAACTCCGGGAGGAGCGTGGCATTTTTCTTCGGGACCGCCGCCAAGCAGTGATCCCTTAGGATTCTTAGGATAAGGTCTAGGGTCCCTGGGTCTGAGTAGGAGCAGGACTCAACCCCAGTGGGCTAGGGAAGTTCCATATGCCTTTGTGCCTTTAGTAGTATGGGGTACCAGTGAGCAGCCGAACTCCTGGTTACCTCCTTGGGCAGGCGCAGGGCGGTGGCCCCTGCTCACAGGAACTCCTGAGGAGCGCGGCTTTTTTCTTCAAGGACGGCCGAGGAAGCGGTGAACACTGAGGCTTTTGGGGTGTGGTGGATGATCCTGTGTCCGAGCAGGAGCAGATCCAAAGCTCCAGTGGGCTTGGAGAAATTCCTTACAGCTTTTGCACCTTTAGCAGTACAGGATGTCAGTGAGCGGACGGTCTCCTGGTTCCCTCCTCCTGGGCAAGCGTGCAGCTGGCCACCCTGTCGCATGAACTCCTGGAGGAGCAATGCTTTTTCTTCGGGACCATTGGGCAAGCGGTCATCCCTGAGGCTTCTTGGGGTGCAGGAGGGTCCTTGGGTCCGGCAGGAACAGGTCCGAAGCACCGATGGGCTTGGAGAAGTTCCTTATGGCTTTTATGACTTTAGTGGAATGGGTTACCACAGAGCGACCAGGCTCCTGGTTCCATTCATGGGCAAGCATATGGTGGGAGGCCCTGTCCACAGGAACTCCTAAAGGAGCGTGGCTGTTTTTTCAGTGACCGCCATTCAAGATGTGATCCCTGAGGCTCCTTGGGGTGTGCGGAGGGTCCTTGGGTCCGGGCAGGAGCAGGTCCGAGCCCCAGCAGTCTTGGAGGTTTCCTTATAGCTTTCGCACCTTTAGAGGTATGAGGTGCCATCAGCTCGTCGGACTCCTGGTTCCTCTTAGGCAAGCATGCGGTGGTTGGCCCCTGTCCACAGGAACTCCTGCAGGAGCATGGCTTTTTTTCTTCGGGGACCGCTGGGCAAGCTGTGATCTATGAGGCTTCTGGGGTGCAGTGCAAGGCCCTTGGGTCCACCAGGAGCAGTTTTGAAGCCTCAGTGGGCTTGGATAAGTTCCTTATGGCTTTTGCACCTTTAGTGGTACAGGGTGCCAGTGAGTGGACCGGCTCCTGGTTCTCTTCTGGGCAAGCATGCAGCAGGTGGCACCTGTCCACAGGAACTCCTGGAGGAGCACGGTCTTTTTCTTCAGGGACCACTGGGCAGCTCTGATCCCTGAGGCTTCTTAGGGTGTGGTGGAGGGTCCTTGGGTCTGGGCAGGAGCAGGTCCAGCCCCGGTGGGCTGAGAAGTTCCTTATGGCTGTTGTGCCTTTAGTGGTACAGAGAGCCAGTGAGTGGCCGGGCTCCTGGTTCCCTTCCAGGGCAAGCATGTGGTGGTGGCCCTGTCCTCAGGAACTCCTGGAGGAGTGCTGCATTTTATTCGAGGACCACCAGGTAGCAGTGATCCTCGAGGCTTCTTGGGGTGCTGTGGAGGGTCCCTGGGTCCGGCAGGATCAGCTCCAAGCCCCAGTGGGCATGGAGAAGTTCCTAATGGCTTTTGGGCCTTAAGCGGTACAGGGTGCCAGTGAACGGCGGGGCTCCTGGTTCCCTTCCCAGGCAAGCATGCGCGGTGGACAGCCCCTGTCCACAGGAACTCCTGGAGGAGCGCAGCTTTTTCTTCGAGGACCGCTGGGCAGCGGTAATCCCTGAGGCTTCTTTGGGTGCAGGAAGGTCCTTGGGTCCGGGCTGTAGCAGGTCCAGTGCCAGTGTTCTTGGAGAAGTGCCTTATGGCTTTTGCACCTTTAGCGGTACAGCATGCGAGTGAGTGGTCGGGCTCTGGTTCCCTTCCTGGGAAAGCATAGGCGGCCGCCCTGTCCAAAGGAACTCCTGGAGGAGCGTGGCTATTTTATTTGAGGACGCCAGGCAAGCAGTGATCCCTAGGCTTCCTGTGCTGTGGTGGAGGGTCCTGGGTCCAGGCAGGAGCAGGTCTGAAGCCCCAGGTGGCTTGGAGAGTTCCTTACAGATTTTGGGCCTTTAGCAGTACGGGTGTCTGTGAGCAGCCGGCTCCCGGTTCCCTTCCCGTCAAGCGTGGTGCGGGCCACCCCTGTCCAAAGGAACTCCTGGAGGAACGTGGCTTTTTCTTTGGGGACCACCGGTGCAAGCAGTAATCCCTGAGGCTTCTTGGGGTCGTGTGGAGGGTCCTTGGGTCCAGGCAGGCGCAGTTCTGAAGCCCTGGTGGGCTTGGAGAAGTTCCTTATGGCTTTTGGCCTTAGTGGTTTGGTGTGACAGTGAACGGCCGGGCTCCTGGTTTCTTTCCCAGACAAGTGAGCAGTGGGCAGCCCTGTTGACAGGACCTCCTGGAGTAGCGTGACTTTTTTCTTCAGGGACCGACGGGCACGCAGTGATCCCTGAGGATCTTGGGGTGTGGTGGAGGGTCATTGGGTCTGGGCAGGAGTAGGACTGAAGAACCAGTAGGCTTGGAGAAGTTCCATATGGCTTTTGGCGCCTTTAGCAGTATGGAGTGCCAGTGAGCGGACTGGCTCCTGGGTTACCTTCCTGGGCAAGCGTGTGATGGGCAGCCACAGTTCACAGGAACTCCTGGAGGAACGTGGCTTTTTTCGTTGAGATAGCCGAGCAAGCAGTGATCCTAGAGGCTTCTTGGGAGCGGTGGAGGTTCCTGGGTCCAGGCAGGAGCAGGTCTGAAGCCCCAGAGGGCTTGGAGAAGTTCCTTACAGATTTTGGGCCTTTAGCGTGCACGGGTGTCTGTGAGCGGCCAGGCCCAGGTTCCCTTCCTGCAAGCATGCGGTGGCTGACCCTATCTGCAGGAACTCCTGGAGGAGCACTGCTTTTTTTTTCGGGACCACACACAAGCGGTGATCCCTGAGGCTTTGGGGTGTGGTGGAGGGTCCCTTGATCCAGGCAGGAACAGGTCCAAAGCCCCATTGGACTTGGAGAAGTTGCTTATGGCTTTTGTGCCTTTAGTGGTGCTGGTTGCCAAAGCAGCCTTGTCTTGGTTCCTTCCTGGGCAAGCGTACAACGGGCAGGCCCTGTCCACAGGAACTCCTGGAGGAGAGCGGCTTTTTTCTTGGGGCACGCTGGGCAAGAGGTGATCCCTGAGGCTTTCTTGGGGTGTGGTGGAGGGTACTAGGGTCCGGGCTCGAGCAGGTGCTAAGCACGCGGTGGGCTTGGACAGGTTCCCTATGGCTTTTGCACCTTAGCGAAGGTAAGGGTGTGCGAGTGAGTGGCTGGGCTCCTGGTTCCTTCCCCGAAAGCATACATGGCGCACCTGTCCACAGGAACTCCTGAAGAAGCACAGATTTTTTTCTTCAGGGACCTCTGAGCAAGCAGTGATCTCTGAGGCTTCTTGGGGTGCAGTGGAGGTTCCTTGGGTCCAGCAGGAGCAGGTCCGAGCCCCAGTGGGCTTGGAGAAGTTCCTATGGCTTTTGCACCTATCGTGATATGGGTGTCAGTGAGCTGCCGGGCTCCTGGTTCCCGTCACAGGCAAGCATGCAGCTGATGGCCCCTGCCCAGGGACTACTGGAGGAGTATGGCTTTTTTTTTCTTCGGGGACCACTGGGCAAGTTGTGATCAATGAGGCTTCATGGGGGTGCGGTGGAGGGTCCTTGTTATGGGCCAGGAGCAGGACGAAGACCCGGTGGGCTTGGAGAGTTCCATGGCTTTTGGGCCTTAAAGCAGTATGGGGTGCCAGTGAATGGCCAGGCTCCTGGTTCCCATCCCGGCAAGCGTGGTGGTGAGGGCCTTATCCAAGGAACTCCGGGAGGAGTAGGCTTTTTTCTTCGGGACTGCTGGGCTAGCGGTGATCCCTCAGGATTCTAGGTGTGGTGGAGGGTCCTGGGTCTGGGCAGGAGCAGGACTCAACCCCAGTGGGCTTGGGAAAGTTCCATATGGCTTTGTGCCTTTAGCAGCGGGGTGCCAGTGAGTAGCCGAGCTCCTGGTTACCTCCTTGGCAGGCATGCGACGGGTGGCCCTGTTCACCCGGAGCTCCTGGAGGAGTGCGGCTTTTTCTTTGAGGACTGCTGGGAAAGCGGTGATCACTGAGGCTTCTTGGGGTGTGGCTGCAGGATCCTGAGTCTGAGCCGGACTAGGTCCGGCCCGGTGGGCTTGGAGAAATTCCTGCCAGCTTTGCACCTTTAGCAGTACGGGTGTCAGTGAGCTGACAGTCTCCTGGTTACCTTCCGGAAAGCATGCAGTGGGTTACCCTGTCTTCAGGAACTACTGGAGGAGCAATGCTTTTTTCTTCAGGGACCGCCGGGCAAGTGGTCATCCCTGAGGCTTCTTGGGGTGTGGTGGAGGGTTCTTGGGTCCGGGCAGGAACAGGTCCAGCCCCATTGGGCTTGAGAAGTTCCTTATGACTTTGTGCCTTTAGCGGAATGGGTTGCCAAAGAGCGGCAGGGCTCCTGGTTCCTTTCCCAGACAAGCATGCGGGGGCCAGCCCTCCTGCAGGATCTCCTGGAGGAGCACTGATTTTTTTCTTTGGGGACCACCAGGCAAGCTGTGATCCCTGAGGCTCTTGGGGTGCGGTGAGGGTCCTTGGGTCCAGGCAGGCGCAGGTCTGAAGCACCAGTGGGCTTGGAGAAGTTCCTTAGGCTTTTGGCCTTAAGTGGTACATTGTGACAGTGAACAGCCAGACTCCTGGATTCCTTCCCAGGCAAGCGAGCGTGGGCGGCCCCTGTTGGCAGGAACTCCTGGAGTAGCGCTGCTTTTTATTCTTCAGGGACCGAGGGCACGCTGTGATCCCTGAGGATTCTTGGGGTGTGGAGGGTCATTAGGCTCGGGCAGGAGCAGGTCTGAAGCCCTGGTAGGCTTGGAGAAGTTCCATGGCTTTTGGCGCCTTTTAGTGGTACAGAGTGCTAGTGAGCGACTGGGCTCCTGGTTACCTTCCTGGGTAAGCGTGCAGACGGCAGCCACAGTTCACAGGAACTCCTGGAGGAGCACGGCTTTTTTTTTTGAGGATGGCCGAGCAAGCAGTGATCCTAGAGGCTTCTTCGGGTGCGGTGGAGGTTCCTGGGTCTGGGCAGGAGCAGGTCCAAAGCTCTCGGAGGGTTGGAGAAGTTCCTTACAGATTTTGGGCCTTTAGTGGAACGGGTGTCTGTGAGTGGCCGGACTCCTGGTTCTCTTCCCGGCAAGCATGCTGTGGGCCGCCCCTGTCCACAGGATTTCCTGGAGGAGCACTGCTTTTTTTTCGGGGACCACCGGGCAAGCGGTGATCCCTGAGGCTTCTTGTGGTGCGGTGGAGGGTCCATGGGTACAGGCAGGAACAGGTCCAAGCCCCGGTGGGCTTGGAAGTTCCTTATGGCTTTTTGGCCTTAAGCAGTTGGGGAGTACCAGTGAATGGCCGGACTCCTGGTTCCCTTCCCAGGCAAGCGAGCGGTGGGCAGTCCCTCGGCGACAGGAACTCCTGAAGTAGCGCAGCTTTTTCTTCTCGGGACCGCTGGGCACGTGGTCATACCTGAGGATTCTTGGGGCAGTGGAGGGTCCTTGGGTCTGGGCAGGAGCAAGTCCAAAGCACCAGTGTGTTTGGAGAAGTTCTTATTGTTTTTGTGCCTTTAGCAGTATAGGAGCCAGTGAGCGTCGTGTTTCTGGTACCCATTCCGGCAAGCATGCGGTGGGTGGCCACTCTCCACAGCATCTCTTGCAGGAGAGCTGCATTTTATTTGGGGACCGCGACAAGCGGTGATCCAGGAGGCTTCTTGGGGTGCGGTGGTGGGCCATTGGTCCAGGCAGGAGGCGGGTCCGAAGACCCGTTGGCTTGGAGAAGTTCCTTTGGCTATTGCACCTTAGCAGTATGGGTGTCAGTGAGCTGCCAGGCCCTGGTACCCCTTCCCGGACAAGCATGTGGCTGGCGGCCCTGCTCCAAAGGAACTCCTGGAGGAGTGCGGCTTTTTTCTTGGAGACCTGTGGGCAAGCGGTGATCACTGAGGCTTCTTGGGTGCGGTGGAGGGTCCTTCGTCCAGGCAGGATCAGGTCCAAGCCCCGTGGGCTTGGAGAAGTTCCTTATGGCTTTTTGGCCTTAAGCAGTTGGGGGTGCCAGTGAGCGGCTGGGCTCCTGGTTCCCTTCCCAGGCAAGTGAGCAGTGGTGGCCTCGTCGACAGGAACTCCTGGAGAAAGCGGCTTTATTTTTCAGCAACCGCCAGGCACACGGGTCATCCCTGGAGGATTCTTGGGGTGCGGTGGAGGGTCCTGGTCCGGGCAGGAGCAGGTCCAGCCCCGCAGGCGTGGAGAAGTTCCTTATGTCTTTTGTGCCTTTAGCGGTATGAAGCGCCAGTGAGTGGCCGGGCTCCTGGTTACCTTCATGGGCAAGCGGCGGCGGGCAGTCCCAGTTCAAAGGAACTCCTGGAGGGCGTGGTTTTTTTTTGAGGATGGCCGAGCAAGCGGTGATCCCTGAGGCTTCTTGGAGTGCGGTGGAGGGTCCTGGGTCCTGGCAGGAGCAGGTCCAAAGCCCGGAGGGCTTGGAGAAGTTCCTTACAGATTTTGGGCCTTTAGTGGTATGGGGTGTCTGTGAGCAGCCAGGCTCCAGGTTTCCCTTCCCGGGCAAGAATGCAGTGGCAACCCCTGTCTGCAGGAACTCCTGAGGAGTACTGCTTTTTTCTTCAGGGACCACCGCAAGTGGTGATCCCTGAGGCTTCTGGGTGTGGTGGAGTTCCTTGGATCAGGCAGGAACAGGTCCAAAGCCCCATTGGACTTGGAGAAGTTGCTTATGGCTTTTGCGCCTTTAGTGGTACTGGTTGCCAAAGAGCGACCTTGCTCTTAGTTCCTTCCAGGGCAAGCGAGAGCGGGTGGCCCCTGTCCACAGGAACTCCTGGAGGAGGCGGCTTTATTCTTCAGGGACCACTGGGCAAGCGGTGATCACTGAGGCTTTGGTGTGGTGGAGGGTCCTTGGTCTGGACAGGATCAAGTGCAAAGTCCTGGTTGACTTGGAGAAGTTCCTGATGCTTTTGCACCTTTGGCGGTCTGGTGCCAGTGAGAGGCCAGGCTGCTGGTTCCCTTCCTGAGCAAGCATGTGGTGGGTGGTGCTGTCCTCAGGAACTAATGGGAGGTGCTGCATTTTTTATTGAGGACAGCTGGGAAAGCGGTGATCCCTGAAGCTCAGAGGGGTGCAGTGGAGGGTCCTTGGGTCCGGGCAGGAGCAGGTCCGAATCCCGTGGGCTTGAGAAGTTCCTTATGGCTTTGTGCCTTTAGCAGTACAGGGTGCCAGTCAGTGGCTGGGGTCCCTGTTCTTCCTGGGCAAGCATGCGGCGGGTCACCCCTGTCCACAGATACTAATGAAGGAGCTGCGGCTTTTTTTCTTCAGGGACCGATGGGCATGTGGTGATCCCTGAAGCTTCTTGTGGTGTGGTGGAGGGTCCTTGGGTCCGGGCAGGAGCAGGTCCTGAAGCCCCGGTGGGCTTGGAGAAGTTCCTTATGGCTATGCGTCCTTAGTAGTACGGAGTGCCAGTGAGCTGCCTGGCTCCTGGTTTCCTTCCCAAGCAAGCATCTGGTGGGTGGCCCCTGTCCACAGGAACTCCTGGAAGAGCACAGCTTTTTTCTTTGGGGACTGTAGGGGCAAGTGGTGACCCTTGAGGCTTCATGGGGTGCTGAGGAGGGTCCTTGGGTCCGGACAGGAGCAAGTCCAAAGCCTGCTGATTCTGGACAAGTTCCTCACGGCTTTTGTACCTTTAGCAGTACTGGTTGCCAGTGAGCCGTCCGGGCTGCTGGTTCCCTTCCGGGCAAGCATGTGATGGGTGGCCTCTGTCCTCAGAAACTCCTGCAGGAGTGCTGCATTTTTATTCGTGGACCGCTGGGCAAGCGGTGAACCCTGAGGCTTCTTGGGTGTGCTGGAGGTCCTTGAGTCCAGGCAGGATCAGGTTCATAGCCCGGTGGGTTATAGAAGTTCCTAATGGCTTTTGGGCCTTAAGCGGTACAGAGTGCCAGTGAACGCCAAGCTCCTGGTTCCTTCCCAGTCAAGATGCAGTGGCAGCCCTGTCCACAGGAACTCCTGGAGGAGCGTGGCTTTTTCTTCGGACCGCTAGGTAAATGGTAATCCCTGAAGATTCTTGGGTGCAGTGGAGGGTCCTGGTTCTGGGCAGGAGCAGGTCCAAAGCCACAGAGGGCTTGGAGAAGTTCCTTACAGATTTTGGGCTTTTAGCGGTATGGGAATCTGTGAGCAGCCGGGCTCCTGTGTTCCCTTCCCAGGCAAATGAGCAGGGCGGCCCCTGTCAAAGGAACTCCTGGAGTAGTGTGACTTTTCTTCGGGACCGCGGGCTCACGGTGATCCCTGAGAATTCTTGGCAGCAGTGGAGGGTCCTTGGGTCCGGGCTGGAGCAGATCTTAAGCCCCGGAGGGCTTGGGAAAGTTCCATATGGCTTTTGCACTTTTTAGCAGTATGGAGTGCCAGTGAGCAGCCGGGCTCCTGTTACCTTCCGGCAAGCATGAGGCAGGCAGCCCCAGTTCACAGGAACTCTTAGAGGAGGTAGCTTTTTCTTTGAGGACGGCCGAACAAGAGCGATCCTAGAGGCTTCTTGGAGTGCGGTGGAGGTTCCTGGGTCTGGGCAAGAGCAGGTCCAAAGCCCTGTGGGTCTTGTAGAAGTTCACTTACAGATTTTGTGCCCTTTAGTGGTATGGGGGTGTCTGTGAGCAGCCAGGCTCCTGGTTCCCTTCCCGGGCAAGCATGCGGTGGGCGCCCCTGTCCGCAGGAACTCCTGGAGGAGCACTGCCTTTTTCTTCGGGACCACCAGGCAAGTGGTGATTCCTGAGGCTTCTTGGGGTGTGGTTGAGGGCCCTTGAAGTTTCTTACGGCTTTTGTGCCTTAAGCGGTACTGGTTGCCAAAGAGTGGCTGGGCTCTTGGTTCCTTCCCAGGCAAGCGTACAGTGGTGGCCCCTGTCCACAGGAACTCCTGGAGAGACGGCTTTTTTCTTCGGGGACCGCCGGGTGGTGATCCCTGCGCTTTAAAAGTGTGGAGGGTCCTGATCCGGCAGGAATAGGTCCAAAGCCCCACTGGACTTGGAGAAGTTGCTTATGGCTTTGGCGCCTTTAGTGGTACTACTGGTGCCAAAGAGCGGCCTTGCTCTGGTTCCTTCCAGGGCAAGCGACAGTGGTGGCCCTGTCCACAGGAACCCTGGAGGAGAGGGTTTTAATTCTTCCAGGGACTGCCGGGCAAGCGGTGATCCCTGAGGCTTTGGTGTGGTGGAGGGTCCTTGGGTCCAGACAGGATCAAGTGCAAAGTCCTGGTTGACTTGGAGAAGTTCCTTATGGCTTTTGCACCTTTAGCGGTACGGGTGCCAGTGAGAGGCCGGGCTGCTGGTTCCTTCCTGAGCAAGCATGCGTGGGTGGTGCTGTCTCAGGAACTAATGGAGAAGTGCTGCATTTTTATTCGGGACCGCCAGGAAAGCGGTGATCCCTGAGGCTTTTTGGGGTGCAGTGGAGGGTCCTTGGGTCCGGGCAGGATCAGGTCCGAATCCCAGTGGGCTTGGAGAAGTTCCTTATGGCTTTGCACCTTTAGTGGTACAGGGTGCCAGTCAGCGGCTGGGGTCCCTGTTCCCTTCCTGAGCAAGCATGCGGCGGGTCACCCTGTCCACAGGTACTAATGAGGAGCGCAGCTTTTTTTTCTTGAGGGACCGACGGGCATGCGGTGATCCCTGAAGCTTCTTGTGGTGTGGTGGGGTCCTGGTCCGGGCAGGAGCAGGTCTGAAGTTCCCGTGGGCTTGGAGAAGTTCCTTATGGCTATTGTGCCTTTAGCAGTATGGGGTGCCAGTGAGCAGCTGGGCTCCTGGTTTTCTTCCCAAGCAAGCATGTGGTGGTGGCCCCTGTCCACAGGAACTCCTGGAGGAGCACGACTGTTTTGTCTGGGGACTGCCGGGCAAGCGGTGCCCCTGAGGCTAATTGGGTGCAGTAGAGGTCATTGGGTCCAGATAGGAGCAGGTCCAAAGTCCCGTTGGTTTGGAGAAGTTCCTTAATGCTATTTCGCCTTTAGCAGCATGGGTGTCAGTGAGCTGCCTGGCTCCTGGTACCCTTCCCAGGCAAGCATGCAGCTGGGCGGTCACTGCCCAAAGGAACTCCTGGAGGAGTACGGCTTTTTTTTCTTCGGGACTGCTGGCAAGCGGTGATCCCTGAGGCTTTGGGTGGTGGAGGGTCCTGGGTCCAGGCAGGAGCAGGTCCAAAGCCCTGTGGGTTTGGAGAAGATCCTATGGCTTTTTGGCCTTAAGTGATACAGGGTGCCAGTGAATGGCCGGGCTCCTGGTTCCCTTCCCTGGCAAGCATGTGGTGGGTGGCACCTGTCAACAGAAACTCCTGGAGTAGCACGCATTTTTTCTTGGGACTGCCAGGCAAGTGGTGATCCCTGAGGCTTCTTGGGTGTGGTGGAGGGTACTTGGGTCCGGGCTGGAGGTCCAAAGCCCCGTGGGCTTGGAGAAGTTCCTTACGGCTTTTGTGCCTTAAGCAGCACGTATGGCAGTGAGTGGCCAGGCTCCTGGGTTCCTCCCAGGAAAGCGTGCAGGAAGGCCGCCTCTATGCACATGAACTCCTGGAGGAGTGTGGCTTTTTTCTTTGAGGATGGCCGAGCAAGCGGTGATCCCTGGAGGCTTCTTGTGGTGCGGTGGAGGATCCTGGGTCTGGGCAGGAGCAGGTCCAAGTCCCAGAGGGCTTGGAGAGTTCCTTTCAGATTTTGGGCCTTTAGTGGTAATGGGTGTCTGTGAGCAGCCAGGCTCCTGGTTCCTTCCTGGGCAAGCATGTGCAGGCCACCCCTGTCCGCAGGATCTCCTTGAGGAGCACTGCTTTTTTCTTCGGGGTCCACCGGGCAAGCAGTGATCACTGAGGCTTCTTGGGGTGCAGTGGAGGTTCCTTGGTCCAGACAGGAGCAGGTCCAAAGCCCGGTGGGCTTGGAGAAGTTCCTTATGGCTTTTTGGCCTTAAATGGTTGGGGTGCCAGTGAGCGGCCGGGCTCCTGGTTCCCTTCCCAGACAAGCGAGCGGTGGTGGCCCCTGTCGACAGGAACTCCTGGAGTAGCGCAGCTTTATTTCTTCGGGACCGCCTGGCATGCAGTCAATCCTGAGGATTCTTGGGTGCGGTGGAGGGTCCTGGGTCCAGGCAGGAGCAGGTCCGAGCCTGAGGGCTTGGAGAAATTTACATCTTTGCAACTTTAGCAGCACGGGAGGCCAGTGAGCGGCCGGGGCCTGGTTACTTCATGGGCAAGCGTGCAGTGGTCAGCCCCAGTTCACAGGAATTTCTGGAGGAGCGTGGTTTTTTTTCTTTGAGGACGCCAAGCAAGTGATGATCCCTGAGGCTTCTTGGGGTGCGGTGGAGGATACTGGGTCCGGCTGGAGTAGGTCCAAAGCCCCGGTGGGCTTGGAGAAGTTCCTTACGGCTTTTGTGCCTTGCAAGCGTGTGAAGTGAGGGCCAGGCTCTTGGTTCCCTTCCCAGGAAAAGTATGAAGGTCCTTCAGCACACACGAACTCCTGGAGGAGCGGTCTTTTTCTTTGAGGACGCCGAGCAAGTGGTGATCCCTGAGGCTTTGTGGTGCGGTGGAGGATCCTGGGCCGGGCAGGAGCAGGTCGAAGCCCCAGAGGGCTTGGAGAAGTTCCTTCAGATTTTGGCCCTTTAGTGGTATGGGTGTCTGTGAGCAGCCAGGCTCCTGGTTTCTTCCTGGGCAAGCATGCGGTGGGCCACCCTGTCCACAGGATCTCCTGGAGGAGCACTGCTTTTTTCTTCGGGGTCCACCGGGCAAGCGGTGACCACTGAGGCTTCTTGGGGTGCAGTGGAGGTTCCTTGGTCCAGGCAGGAGCAGGTCAAGCCAGTGGGGTTGGAGAAGTTCCTTATGGCTTTTGGCCTTAAATGGTTGGGGTGCCAGTGAGCGGCGGGCTCCTGGTTCTCTTCCCAGGCAAGTGAGCAGGGTGGCCCCGTCGACAGGAACTCCTGGAGTAGCGCAGCTTTATTTTCTTCGGGACCGCCGGCATGCGGTCAACCCTGAGGATTCTTGGGTGCAGTGGAGGGTCCTGGGTCCAGGCAGGAGCAGGTCCGGCCCCGGAGGGCTTGAGAAATTCTTTTACATCTTTTGCACCTTTAGCAGCACGGAGCACCAGTGAGCGGCCGGGCCTGGTTACCTTCATGGGCAGCGTGCGGTGGTCAGCCCCAGTTCACAGGAACTCCTGGAGGAGCGTGGCTTTTTTCTTTGAGGACGGCCGAGCAAGTGATGATCCCTGAGGCTTCTTGGGGTGCGGTGGAGGGTCCTGGGTCCGGGCAGGAGGGCAGGGACCGAAGCCCTGGAGGGCTTGAGAAGTTCCTTACAGATTTTGGTCCTTTAATGGTACAGGGTTTCTGTGAGTGGCTGGGCTCTTGGTTCCCTTCCGGCAAGCATGCGGCGGGCCACCCCTGTCTGCAGGAATTCCTGGAGGAGCACTGCTTTTTTTCTTCGGGACCACTGGGCAAGCGGTGTTTCCTGAGGCTTGGGTGCGTGGAGGGCCCTTGGGTCTGGCAGGAGCAGGTCCAAAGCCCCATTGGGCTGAGAATTTCCTTACAGCTTTTGCTCCTTTAGTGGTACTGGCTGCCAAAGAGCAGCTGGGCTCTTGGTTCCTTCCCTGGCAAGCACACAAGGGCGGCCCATGTCCACAGGAACTCCTGAGGAGAGCGGCTTTTTTATTTGGGGACTGCTGCTTTAAGCAGTGATCCCTGAGGCTTCTTGGGGTGCGTGGACGGTCCTTCAGTCCAGTCAGGATCAGGTTCAATGCCCCGTGGGCTTGGAGAAGTTCCATGCGGCTTTTCCGCCTTTAGTGGTTCAGGGTGCCAGTGAGTGGTTGGGCTCCTGATTTTTCCTGGGCAAGCATGCAGTGAGTGGACCTGTCCACAGGATCTCCTGGTGGAGCATGGCTTTTTTCTTCAGGGACCGCCGGGCAAGCGGTGATCCCTGTGGCTTCTTGAGGTGTGGTGGAAGGTGCTTGGGTCCAGGCTGGGAGATCTGAAGTCCCAGTGGGCTTGGAGAAGTTCCCCACGGCTTTGCACCTTTAGCGGTATGGCTTTGGCAGTGAGTGGCCATGCTCCTGGTTCCCTTCTCGAAAGCTGCAGCGCACCACCCCCGTCCACAGGAACTCCTGGAGAAGCACAAATTTTTTTCTTCGGCACCGCCCGCAAGCGGTGATCAATGAGGCTTCTTGGGGTGCAGTGAGGGTCCTTGGTCCAGCAGCAGGTTCAAAGCCACTGTGAGCTTGGAGAAGTTCATTATGGCTTTGCACCTTTAGTGGTACGGGGTGTCAGTGAGCTGCCAAGTTCCTTGGTTCCTTCACGGGCAAGCATGCGGCTGATGGCCTCTGCTCCATAGGAACTCCTGGAGGAGTATGGCTTTTTTCTTCAGGGACCGCTGGGCAAGCGTGATCAACGCGGCATCTTGGGGTGTGGTGGAGGGTCCTTGGTTACGGGCAGGATCAGGTCCGAAGCCCGTGGCTTGGTGAAGTTCCTTACTGCTTTGGACCTTACAGCACGGGTGCCAGTGAATGGCCAGGCCTCTGGTTCCCTTCCGGCAAGCATGCGGTGAGCGGCCCTGTCCACAGGAACCCAGGAGGAGCCCAGATTTTTTTCGGACTGCAGGCAAGCGGGTCATCCCTTAGATTCTTGGGTTGTGGTGGAGGGTCCTTGGGTCTGGGCAGGAGCAGGACTGAATCCCAGTGGGCTTGGTGAAGTTCCATATAGCTTTTCACCTTTAGTGGTATGGGTGCCAGTGAGCAGCCGAGCTCCTGGTTACCTCCCTGGCAGGCATGGCTTGTGGCCCCTGTTCACAGGAACTCCTGGAGGAGCGCAGCTTTTTTTCTTCGAGACAGCCAGGCAGCGGGTGATCACTGAGGCTTCTTGGGGCATGGTGGAGGATCCTGAGTCTGAGCAGGAGCAGGTCTGAAGGCCGGTGGGCTTGGAGAAATTCCTTACTGCTTTTGCACCTTTAGCAGTTGGGATGTCAGTGAATGACGGTCCTGGTTCCCTTCCCGGCAAGCGTGCAGCAGGCCACCCTTGTCCACAAGAACTCCTGCAGAAGCACGGCTTTTTTTCTTCAGACTGCCGCCAAGCTGTGATCCCTGAGGCTGCTTGGGGTGTGGTGCAAAGTCCTTGGGCAGGAGCAGGTCCAAAGCTTCAGTGGGCTGGATAAGTCCTTATGGCTTTTGTGCCTTTAGCGGTACAGGATGCCAGTGAGTGGCTGGGCCCTGTTCTCTTCCCTGAGCAAGCATGTGGTGGGTGTCACCTGTCCACAGGAACTCCTGGAGGTGCACAGTTTTTTCTCCTCAGGGACCACCGGCAAGCTGTGATCCCTGAGGCTTTGTGGTGTGGTGGAGGGTCCTTGGGTCCGAGCAGGAGCAGGTCCGATGCCCCAGTGGGCTTGGAGAAGTTTCTTATGGCTTTGCACCTTTAGCCATAGAGGGTGCCAGTGAGCGACTGCACTCCTGTCTCTTCCTGGCAAGCATGCGGGCGGTGGCACCTGTCCACAGGAACTCCTGCAGGAGCGCAGTTTGTTTTCTTCTCGGGACCGCCGGGCAAGCGGTGATCCCTGAGGCTTCTTGTGGTGTGGTGGAGGGTCCTGGGTCTGGGCAGGAGCATGTCCAAAGCCCCGTGGGCTTGGAGAAGTTCCTTATGGCTTTTGTGCCTCTAGCGGCATGGGGTGCCAGTGAGCAGCTGGACTCCCTGGTTCCTTCCCAAGCAAGCGTGTGGCGGTGGCCCCTGTCCACAGGAACTCCTGGAGGAGGGCGGCTTTTTCTTAGGGACTGCAGGGCAAGCAGTGATCCCTGAGGCTTCTTGGGGTGCTGTGGAGGTCCTTGGTACGGACAGGAGCAGGTCCATAGCCCGGTTGACTTGGAGAAGCTCCTTATGGCTTTTGCACCTTTAGCGGTACAGGGTGCCAGTGAGCGGCCGGGCTGCTAGTTCTCTTCCCGGGCAAGCGTGAGGTGGGTGGGCCCAGTCCTCAGGAACTCCTAGAAGGAGCGCTGTATTTTTATTCAGGGACCGCCGGGCAGCGGTGATCTGTGATGCTTCTTGGGGTGCGGTGGAGGGTCATTGGGTCCGGGCAGGAGCAGATCCGAGCCCGATTGGCTTGATGAAGTTCCTTATGGCTTTTGTGCCTTTAGCAGTACAGGGTGTCAGTTAGCTGCCGGGCTCCTGGTTCCCCTTCCCGGCAATCATGTGGCTGGTGGCCCCTGCCCAAAGGAACTGCTGGAGGAGTGTGGCTTTTTCTTGGGGACGCCAAGCAAGTGGTGATCCCTGCGGCTTCTTTGGGGTGTGCTGCAGGGTGCTTGGGTCCAGACATGAGCAGGTCTAAAGCCCCAGGCTTGGAGAAGTTCCTTATGGCTTTGGGCCTTAAGCTGCACAGGGTGCCAGTGAATGGCCGGGCTCTGGTTCCCATTCCATGCAAGCATGTGGTGGTGGCCCCGTCCACGGGAACTTCTGGAAGAATGCGGCTTTTTTCTTTGAGGACGGCTGGTAAGCAGTGATCACTGAGGCTTCTTGGGAAGTGCAGTAGTGGGTCCTTGGGTCCGGGCAGAAGCTGGTCCGAAGCCCCAGTGGGCTTGGACAAGTTCCTCAACACTCTTTGCGCCTAGTGGTACGAGGAGCCAGTGAGCAGCAGGGCTCCTGGTTCCTCCTGGGCAATCGTGCGTGGGTGGGACCTGTGCGCAGGAACTCCTGGATGAGCATGGCTTTTTTTCTTCTGGGACCGCTGGGCAAACTGGTGATCCCTGAGGCTTTGGGGTTCGGTGGAGGGTCCTGGGTCCAAGCAGGAGCAGCTCCGAACACCAGTGGGCATGGAGAAGTTCCTTATGGCTTTTGTGCATTTAGCTGTATGGGGTGCAAGTCAGTGGCCGGGCTCCTGGTTACCTTCCCGGCAAGCATGTGGTGAGTGGCACCTGTCCACAGGAACTCCTGGAGAAGCACGGTTTTTCCTTCACGGACCGCTGGGCAGGCGGTGATCTCTGAGGATTCTTGGGGTGCAGTGGAGGGTCCTTGGGTCCGAGGAGGAGCAGGTCTGAAGCCCCAGTGGGCTTGAAGAAGTTCCATATGGCTTTTGCACCTTTAGCAATATGGGGTGCCAGAACGACTGGCCTTTGTTACCTTCCTGGGCAAGCGTGCGGGCGGCCCTGGTACAGGAACTCCTGGAGGAGCGCGGCTTTTTTATTTGAGGACGGACAAGCAAGCGGTGATCACTGAGGCTTCTTGGGGTGCGGTGAAGGATGCTGGGTCCAAGCAGGAGCAGGTCCGGAAGCCCCGTGGGCTTGAGAAGTTCCATATGGCTTTTGCGCCTTTAGCAATATGGGGTGCCAGTGAGCGACCGGGCTCCCTTGTTACCTTCCCTGGGCAAGCATGCAGCGGGCGGCCTTGTACACAAGAACTCCTGGAGGAGCCGCTTTTTTTCTTTGAGGATGGACGAGCAAGCGTGTGATCACTGAGGCTTCTTGGGGTGTGGTGGAGGATGCTGGGTCCAAGCAGGAGCAGGTCCAAGCCCGGTGGGTGGAGAGTTCCTTACAGCTTTGCACCTTCAGCAGCACGGGTGTCAGTGAGTGGACGGCTCCTGGTTCCCTTCCTGGGCAAGCGTGCGATGGGCCACCCCTGTCAACAGGAACTACTGGAGGAGCAATGCTTTTTTCTTCAGGGACCGCCAGGCAAGCAGTGATCCCTGAGGCTTCTTGGGGTGTAGTGGAAGGTCCTTGGGTCCGGGCAGGAACAGGTCCAAAGGCCGGTGGGCTTGGAGACATTCCTTATGGCTTTTGGCGCCTTTAGCAGAACGGGTTGCCAAAGACCAGTGGGGCACCTGGTTCCCTTCCTAACCAAGCATATAGCGGTGGCCCTGTCCAGGAACTCCTGAGGAGCACGTTTTTTCTTCGGGACCATCAGGCAAGTTGTGATCCCTGAGGCTTCTTGGGGAGTGGTGGAGGGTCCTGGGTCTGGGCAGAAGCGGGTCCGAAGCCTCGGTGGGCTTGGATAAGTTCTTATGGCTTTGCGCCTATATTGGATACAGGGTGCCAATGAGCAGCCGGGCTCCTGGTTCCCTTCCTGGGTGAGCACGCGCGGTAGCACCTGTCCACATGAACTCCTGGAGGAGAATGGCTGTTCTGGGGACCGCCAGGCAAGCTGTGATCCCGAGGCTTCTTGGGGTGTGGTGGAGTGTCCTTGGGTCCGAGCAGGAGCAGGTTCAATGCCCGGTGGGCTTGGAGAAGTTCCTTACGGCATTTGTGCCTTTAGCGAGTAAGGGGTGCCAGTGGCTGGGCTCCTGGTTCCCTTCCCGGCAAGTGTGCGTGGGTGGCATCTGTCCACAGGGACTCCTGGAGGAGCACAGCTTTTTCTTTGGGGACTGAAGGGCAAGCGGTGACCCTGTGGCTTCTCTGAGTGCTGTGGAGGGTCCTTGGGTCCAGACAGGAGCAGGTCCAAAGCCCGTGTTGACTTGGAGAAGTTCCATATGGCTTCTACACCTTTAGTGGTATGGGTGCCAGTGTGCAGCTGGGCTGCTGGTTCCCTTCCTGGACAAGTGTACGGTGGGTGGCTCCTGTCCACAGGAACTCCTGGAGGAGCACTGCATTTTTATTTGGGGACCACCAGGCAAGTGGTGATCCCTGAGGATTCTTGGGGTGCAGTGGAGAGTCCTTGGGTCCAGGCAGGAGCAAGTCTGAAGCTCGGTGGGCTTGGAGAAGTTCCTGATGGCTTTTTGCCTTGTAGTATGGGAAGCCAGTGAGCAGCCATGCTAATGGCTTTCTTTCCTGGCAAGCATGTGGTGGGTGGCCCCTGTCCACAGGAGGTCCTAGAGGAGTACTGCATTTTTATTCAGGGACTGACGGGCAAGCAGTGATCCGTGAGGCTTTCTAGGGTGTGGGGAGGGTCATTGTCCAGGCAGGAGCAGGTCCAAGTCCCCATTGGCTTGGAGAAGTTTCTTATGGCTTTTGTGCCTTTAGTGGTACAAGGTGTCGGGCTCCTGGTTCCCTTCTTGACAAGCTTGCACCTGCTGGCCACTGCCCAAAGGAACTCCTGGAGAAGTGCAGCTTTTTTCTTTGGGGACCACTGAACAAGCAGTGATCCCTGAGGCTTCTTGGGGTGTGTTGGAGGGTCCTTGAGTACAGGCAGAAGCAGGTCTGAAGCCCGTGGTTTGAAGAAGTTCCTTATGGATTTTGGGCCTTAAGTGGTATGGGGTGCAAGTGAACAGCCAGGCTCCTGGTTCCCTTCACAGGAAAGCATGCAGTGGGCGGCCCCTGTTGACAAGAACTCCAGGAGGAGTGCGGCTTTTTTCTTTGGGGACCACCAGGCAAGCAGTGATCCCTGAGGATTCTTGGGATGCGGTGTAGGGTCCTTGGGTCCAGGCAGGAGCAGGTCTGAAGCCCCGTGGGCTGGGAGAAGTTCAATATGGCTTTTGTGTCTTTAGCTGTACAGGGTGCCAGTGAGCAGCTGGGCTCCTGGTTACCTTCCTGGGCAAGCGTGCAGCAGGCAGCACCTATTCACAGGAACTCCAGGAGGAGCGCAGCTTTTTTTCTTCAAGACAGCCAGGCAAGCGGAGATCACTGAGGCTTCTTGGGGTGCGGTGGAGGGTGCTGGGTCAGAGCAGGAGCAGGTCCGAAGCCCCAGTGGGCTTGGGTAATTCCTTACAGCTTTTGCGCCTTTAGCAGTATAGGGTGTCAGTGAGCGGACAGGCCCTGATTCCTGTGCTGGGCAAGCATGCGTGGGCCACCCTGTCCACAGGAACTACTGGAGGAGCAAAGCTTTTTCTTTGGGGTCTGCTGGGCAAGCAGAGATCACTGAGGCTTCTTGGGTGCAGTGGAGGGTGCTGGGTCTGATCAGGAGCAGGTCCGAAGACCCGTTGGGCTTGGGGAGTTCCTTACAGCTTTTGCCCCTTAGCAGAACGGTTGCCAAACAGCGCCTGGCTCCTGATTTCCTTCCCAGGCAAGCATACGGTGGGTGGCCCCTGTCCTCCGGAACTCCTGGAGGGCGTGGCTTTTTATTCGGGGACCGCCATTCAAGCGGTGATCCCTGAGGCTTCTTGGGGAGTGGTGGAGGGTCCTTGGGTCCAGGCAGTAGCAGGTTGAAGCCCCAGTGGGCTTGGAGAAGTTCCTTATGGCTTTGCGCCTTTAGTGGTACGAGGTGCCAGTGAGTGGCTGGGGTCCTTGTTCCCTTCCTGGGCAATCATGCGGCGGGTGGCACCTGTCCACAGGAACTCCTGGAGGAGCATGGCTTTTTTTTCTTGAGACCGCCCGGGCAAGCTATGATCCCTGAGGCTTCTTGAGGTGCGTGGAGAGTCCTTGGGTCCGGCAGGAGCAGCTCAAGCACCAGCAGGCTTGGAGAAGTTCCTTACGGCTTTTGTGCCTTTAGCAGTTCAGGGTGCCAGTGAGGGCCGGGCTCCGGGTTACCTTCCTGGGCAAGCTGCAGCTGGCAGCCCCTGTTCACAGGGAACTCCTGCAGAGTGCTGCTTTTTTTCTTGAGGACGGCCAGGCAAATGGTGATCCCTGAGGTTTCTTGGGGTTCGGTGGAGGGTCCTGGTTCCAGGCAGGAGCAGTCCGAGCACCATTGGGCTTGGATAAGTTCCTTACTGGCTTTTGCGCCTTTAGCGGTACGGGTGCCAGTGAGCTGCCAGGCTCCTGGTTCCCTTCCTGGGCGAGCATGCAGTGAGTGGCACCTGTCCACAGGACCTCCTGGAGGAGCACGGCTTTTTCCTTCCGTGGACCGCTGGGCAAGCGGTGATCCCTGAGGATTCTTGGGTGCAGTGGAGGGTCCTGGGGTCTGGGCAGGAGCAGATCTGAAGCCTCAGTGGGCTTTTAGAAGTTCCATATAGCTTTTGCACCTTTAGCGGTTTGGGGTGCCAGTGGCGTCCGGGCTCCTGGTTACCTTCCTGGGCAAGTGTGCGGCACATGGCCCCTGTTCACAGGAACTCCTGGAGTGAGCGCTGCTTTTTTCTTTGAGGATGGCTGAAGCGGTGATCCCTAAGGCTTCTTGGGGTGTGCTGGAGGGTCCTGGATCTAGGCAGGAGAAGGTCCAAAACCCCGTGGGCTTGGAGAAGTTCCTTACAGTTTTGTGCCTTTAGAGGTATGGGGTGTCAGTGAGCCGCCGGGCTCCTGGTTCCTTCCTGGCAGGCAGAGCATGGCTGCCCCTGTCCACAAGAACTCCTGAAGAGCACTGTATTTTTCTTCAGGGACCGGGCAAGCGGTGATCCCTGAGGCTTCTCAATGTGGTGGTGGGTCCTTGGGTATGGGCAGGAGCAGGTCCAAGCCCCTTGGATTAAGTGAAGTTCCTTATGGCTTTTGCACCTTTAGTGGTATGGGTTGCCAAAGAGTGGCTGGGCTCCTGGTTCCTCTCAAGGTAAGTGTACTGTGGGCAGCCCTTGTTCAGGAACTCCTGAAGGAGAGTGGATTTTTTATTTGGGACTGCCATTCAAGCAGTGATCCCTGAGGCTTCTTAGGGTGCAGTGCAGGGTACCTGGGTCCAGGCAGGAGCAGGTCCAGAGCTCTGTGGGCTTGGAGAAGTTCCTAATGGCTTTTCCGCCTTTAGTGGTACGAGGGTGCCAGTGAGTGGCCAGTCTCCTGGTTCCTCTTGGGCAAGAGTGCGCAGGCGGCCCCTGTCCACATGAACTCCTGGAGGAGCACTGCTTTTTCTTCAGGGACCGCTGGGCATCTGTAATCCCTGAGGCTGCTTCAGGTGTGGTGGAGGGTCCTTGGGCTTGGGAAGGAGCTGGTCCGAGAAGCCCGGTGGGCTTGGAGAAGTTCCTTATGAGCCTTGTGCCTTTAGTGGTACAGGGTACCAGTGAACAGCTGGGTTCTCTGTTCCCTTCCTGGGCAAGAATGCAGCAGGTGGCCCCTGCCCAGAGGTACTCCTGAAGGAGCGCAGCTTTTTCTTCGGTGACCGCCGGGCAAGCGGTGATCCCTGAAGCTTCTTGTGGTGCTGTGGAGGGTCCTTGGGTCTTGGCAGGAGCAGATCCAAAACCCGGTGGGCTTGGAGAAGTTCCTTACGGCTTTTGTGCCTTTAGCGGAATGGGTTGCAAAGAGTGACCAGGCTTCTAGCTCCTTTCCCAGGCAAGCGCATCGCGGGTGGCCCCTGTTCACAGGAACTCCTGGAGGAGCGCAGCTTTTTATTTGTGGACTGCCGCTCAAGCAGTGATCCTTGAGGCTTCCTGGGTGTGCGGGAGGGTCCTTGGGTCCAGGCAGGAGCAGGTCTGAAGCCACATCGGGCTTGGAGAATTTCTTTACATCTTTTGCACCTTTAGTGGTACGAGGTGCCAGTAAGTGGCCTGGCTTCTGGTTCCCTTCCTGGGCAAGCGTGCGATGGGCATCCCCTGTTCACAGAAACTCCTGGAGGAGCATGGCTTTTTTCTTTGAGGACGGCCGGGCAAGCGGTGATCACTGAGGCTTCTTGGGGTGCAGTGGAGGGTGCTGGGTCCAAGCAGGAGTAGGTCCCAAGCCCCGGTGGGCTTGGAGAAGTTCCCTACAGCTTTTGCTCTTTAGAGATACAGGGTGTCAGTGAGCGGATGGGCTCCTGGTTCCCTTCCTGGGCAAGCATGCGGGGCCACCCCTGTCCACAGGGAACTACTGGAGGAGCAATGCTTTTTTCTTCTCGGGACCGCTGGGCAAGCAGTGATCCCTGTGGCTTCTTAGGGTGTGGTGGAGGGTGCTTGGTCTGGACAGGAGCAGGTCCAAAGCCCGGTTGACTTGGAGGAATTCCTTATGGCTTGCACCTTTAGTGGTATGGGGTGCCAGTGAGTGGCAGGCTGCTGGCTCCCTTCCCGAACAAGCGTGCGGTGGTGGCCCTATCATTAGGAACTCCTGAGGAGCACTGCTTATTTTTATTCAGGGACCGCCGGGCAAGGGTGATCCCTAAGGATTCTTTAGGTGCACTGGAGGGTCCTTGGGTCCGGAAGGAGCAGGGCACCCCGTGGGCTTGGAGAAGTTCCTTACGGCTTTTGTGCCTTTAGCGGTATGGGGTGCCAGTGTGAGCAGCCCGGCTTCTGGTTCCCTTCCCTGGAGCAAGTGTGTGGGGGCAGCCTCTGTCTACAGGAACTCCTGGAGTAGCACAGCTTTTTCTTTGGGGACTGAAGGCAAGAGGTGACCCCTGTGGCTTCTCAGGGTGCTGTGGAGGGTGCTTAGGTCTGGACAGGAGCAGGTCCAAAGCCCGTTGACTTGGAGAAGTTCCTTATGGCTTGTGCACCTTTAGTGGTATGGGTGCCAGTGAGCGTCGGCTGCTGGCTCCCTTCCCAAGTAATCTTGCGGTGGGTGGCTCCTGTCATTAGGAACTCCTGAGGAGCACTGCATTTTTATTCGGGGACGCTGGGCAAGCGGTGATCCCTGAGGCTTCTTGAGGAGTGGTGGAAAGTCCTTGGGTCTGGGCAGGAGCAAGTCTGAAGCCCCAGTTGACTTGGAGAAGTTCCTGATGGCTTTGCACCTATAGCAGTATGGGGAGCCAGTGGAGCGGTCGTGCTCCTGGTTTCCTTTCCTGGCAAGCATGTGGTGGGTGACCCCTGTCCACAGGAGCTCCTAGAGGAGCGCTGCATTTTTATTCAGGGACCGCCGGGCAAGCGGTGATCTGTGAGGCTTCTTGGAGTGTGGTGGAGGGTCATTGGGTCCGGCAGGAGCAGATCCGAAACCCCATTGGTTTGAAGAAGTTCCCTTATGGCTTGCGCCTTTAGCAGTATGGGGTGTCAATGAGCTGCTGTGCTCTGGTTCCCTTCCCGGCAAGCATGTGGCTGGTGTCCCCTGCCCAAAGGAACTCCTGGAGGAGTGTGGCTTTTTCTTCGGGACCGCCGAAAGCGGTGATCCATGCAGCTTCTTGGGGTGCAGTGTCCTTGGGTCCAGGCATGAGCAGGTCTAAAGCCCGTGGGCTTGGAGAAGTTCCTTATGGCTTTTGGGCCTTAAGCGGTATGGGGTGCCAGTGAATGGCCGGGCTCCTGGTTCCCATCCCATGCAAGCGTGCAGTGGTGGCCCCTGTCCACAGGAACTACTGGAGGAGCGCGCTTTTTCTTCGAGGACAGCTGGGCAAGCGGTGATCACTGAGGCTTCTTGAGGGTGCGGTGGTGGGTTCTTGGGTCTGGAAAGGAGCTGGTACAAAGTCCCAGTGGGCTTGGAGAGTTCCTTAATGCTTTGCGACTTTAGTGGTACAAGGAGCCAGTGGCGGCAGAGCTCCTGGTTCCCTTCCCGAGCAAGCGTGCGGCGGTGGCACCTGTCCACAGGGACTCCTGGAGAGTGCGGCTTTTTCTCGGACCGCCGGGCAAGTGGTGATCGCTGAAGATTCTTGGGGTGCTGGGTGGAGGGTGCTGGGTCTGAGCAGGAGCAGGTCGGAAGCCCGGAGGGCTTGAGTAATTCCTTAAAGCTTTTGTGCCTTTAGCAGTGCAGGGTGTTCAGTGAGCGGACGGGCTCCTGATTCCCTTGCGGGCAAGCATACAGTGGGCCACCCCTGTCCACAGGAACTACTGGAGGAGAAAGCTTTTTCCTTGGGGTCCGCGGCAAGCGTGATCCCTGAGGCTTTTGAGGTGTGGTGGAGGGTCCTGGTAGAGGCACGAGCAGGTCTGAAGCCCCGTTGAGCTTGGGAAGTTCCTTACATCTTTTGCCAATTTAGTGGAATGGGTTGCCAAAGCACGGATGGGCTCCTGGTTCCCTTCCGGGCAAGCATATCGCGGTGGCCACTGTCCTCAGGAACTCCTGAGGAGCGCGGTTTTTTTATTTGGGGACCGCCATTCAAGCGGTGATCCCTGAGACTTCTGGTGGTGGAGGGTGCTTGGGTCCAGGCAGTAGCAGGTTTGAAGCCCCAGTGGGCTTGGAGAAGTTCCTTATGGCTTTGCACCTTTAGTGGTATGAGGTGCCAGTGAGTGGCGGGGTCCTTGTTCCTTCCTGGGCAATCATGTGGCAGGTGGCACCTGTCCACAGGAACTCCTGGCAGAGCACAGCTTTTTTTCTTTGGGGACAGCCAGGCAAGCTGTGATCCCTGAGGCTTCTTGGGGTGCGTGGAGACTCCTTGGGTCCAGGCAGGAGCAACTCTGAAGCCCCAGTGGGCTTGGAAAAGTTCCTGATGGCTTTTGTGCCTTTTGCAGTATGGGGAGCCAGTGGCAGCCGTGCTAATGGCTTTCTTTCCTGGCAAGCATGCGGTGGGTGGCCCCTGTCCACAGGAGCTCCTAGTGGAGCGCTGCATTTTTATTCAGGGACTGAGGGCAAGCAGTGATCCGTGAGGCTTCTTAGGTGTGGGGAGGGTCATTGGTCCGGGCAGGAGCAGGTCCGAAGTCCCATTGGCTTGGAGAAGTTCCTTATGGCTTTTGCACCTTTAGCGGTATGGGTGTCAGTGAGCTGCTGGGCTCCTGGTTCCCTTCTTAGGCAAGCATGCTGCTGGCCACTGCCAAAGGGAACTCCTGGGAGGTACAGCTTTTTTCTTCTGGGACCACCAGACAAGCAGTGATCCCTGAGGATTCTTGGGGTGTGGTGTAGGGTCCTTGAGTCCAGGCAGAAGCAGGTCTGAAGCCCGGTGGCTTGGAGAATTTTCTTATGGCTTTGGGCCTTAAGTAGTATGGGGTGCCAGTGAATGGCTGGCCTCCTGGTTCCCTTCACAGGCAAGCATGCGGTGGGTGGTCCCTGTCCACAAGAACTCCAGGAGGAGCGTGGCTTTTTTCTTCAGGGACCACCGGGCAAGCAGTGATCCCTGAGGACTCTGGGGTGCGGTGGAGGGTCCTGGGTCTGGGCAGGAGCAGGTCTGAAGCCCCGTGGGCTTGAGAAGTCTGACACAGCTTTTGCGCCTTTAGCTGTAACGGGTGCCAGTGAGCGGCGGGCTCTGGTTACCTTCCTGGGCAAGTGTGCAGCGGGCAGCACCTATTCACAGGAACTCCTGGAGGAGCATGGCTTTTTCTTCAAGACAGCCAGGCAAGCAGAGATCACTGAGGATTCTTGGGGTGTGGTGGAGGGTGCTGGGTCTGAGCAGGAGCAGGTCCCAAGCCCCGGAGGGCTTGGTGTAATTCCTTACAGCTTTTGTGCCTTTAGAGGCACAGGGTGTCAGTGAGAGGATGGGCCTCTGGTTCTCTTCCCGGCAAGCATGCGGCAGGGCACCCCTGTCCACAGGAACTCCAGGAGGAGCACAGCTTTTTTATTCAGGGACCGCCATTCAGCCGGTGATCCCTGAGGCTTCTGGGGGTGTGGTGGAGGGTCATTGAGTCCAGGCAGTAGCAGGTTTGAAGCCCCGGTGGGCTTGAGAAGTTCTCATGGCTTTTGTGCCTTTAGTGGTACAAGGTGCCAGTGAGTGGCTAGGGTCCTTGTTCCCTCCTGGGCAATCATGCTGGTGGCACCTGTCCACAGTAACCCTGGAGGAGCACGGCTTTTTTTTCTTTGGGGACCGCCAGCAAGCTGTGATCCCTGAGGTTTTGGGGTCCGTGGAGAGTCCTTAGGTCCCAGCAGGAGCAGCTTCAAGCACCAGTGGGCTTGGAGAAGTTCCTTTTACGGCTTTTGCACCTTTAGCAGTTCAGGGTGCCAGTGAGCGGCCGGCTCCGGTTACCTTCCTGGGCAAGCATGTAGCGGGCAGCCCCTGTATCACAGGAACTCCTGGAGGAGCGCTTTTTTTCTTTGAGGACGGCCAGGCAGCGGTGATCCCTAAGGTTTCTTGGGGTTCGGGTGGAGGGTCCTGGTTCCAGACAGGAGCAGCTCCAAAGCTCTGGTGGGCTTGGAGAAGTTCCTTACAGCCTTTTAGAGTTACAGGGATTGTCCCAGTGAGCCGGCGGGCTCCTGGTTCCCTTCCCTGGCAAGCATGCGGTGGGCCACCCTGTCCACAGGGCTACTGGAGGAGCACAGCTTTTTTTCCGGGGACCGCTGGGCAAGTGGTGATCCCTGTGGCTTCTTAGGGTGTGGTGGAGGGTCCTTCCGTCTGTGCAGGAACAGGTCCAAAGCCCCATTGGGCTTGGAGAAGGTTCTAACGGCTTTTGGCCTTTAGCTGAATGGGTTGCCAAAGGCGGCTGGGCACCTGGTTCCCTTCCCGATCAAGTGTATGGTGAGCAGCCCCTGTCCACAGGAACTTCTGGAGGAGTGCGGCTTTTTCATTGGGGACCGCCAGGCAAGCTGTGATCCCTGAGACTCTTGGGTGTGGTGGAGGGTCCTGGGTCCAGCCAGGAGCAGGTCTGAAGCCTCAGTGGGCTTAGATAAGTTCCTTATGGCTTTTGGGCCTATAGTGATACAGGGTGCCAGTGAGTGGCCGGGTTCTTGGTTCCCTTCATGGGCAAGCGTGTGGCATGTGGCACCTGTCCACAGGAACTCCTAGAGGAGCAGGCTGTTTTTCTTGGGACCGCCCAGCAAGCTGTGATCCCCGAGGTCTTGGGGTGCAGTGGAGTGTCCTTGGGTCCGGGCAGAAGCAGGTCCGATGCCCCGGTGGACTTGGAGAAGTTCCTTATGGCTTTTGCACTTGCGGTAAGTGGTGTCAGTGGCGGGGGCTCTTGGTTCCCTTCCTGGGCAAGCATGCGGTGTGTGGCACCTGGTCACAGGAACTCCTGGAGGAGCATGGCTATTTTCTTTGGGGACCGCTGGGCAAGCTGTGATCCCCGATGTTTCTTGGGGTGCGGTGTAGTGTCCTCAGGTCGGGCAGAAGCAGGTCCGCTGCCCGTGGACTTGGAGAGTTGCTATGGCTTTGCGCCTTTAGCGGTAAGTGGTGCCAGTGAGCGGCTGGGCTCTTGGTTCCTTCCTGGGCAAGCATGCGGCATGTGGCACCTGGCCACCGGAACTCCTGGAGGAGCACGGCTGTTTTTCTCCGGGGACTGCCGGGCAAGCTGTGATCCCGATGCTTCTTGGGGTGCAGTGGAGTGTCCTTGGGTCGGGGCAGAAGCAGGTCCAATGCCCCGTGGACTTGGAGAAGTTCCTTATGGCTTTTGCGCTTTACGTAAGTGGTACCAGTGAGCGCCGGGCACCTGGTTCCCTTCCGGCAAGCATGCAGCAGGTGGCACCTGTCCACAGGAACTCCTGGAGGAGTGCTGCTTTTTCTTCACGGACCACCGGGCAAGTGGTGATCCTAAGAATTCTTAGGGTGCAGTGGAGGGTCCTTGGATCTGGGCAGGAGCAGGTCCAAGTCTCCATGGGTCTTGGAGAAGTTCCTTACAGCTTTTGTGCCTTGCAAAAAGGGATGCCAGTGAGCAGCTCGGCTTCTGGTCTCTCCAGAGCAAGCATGTGGTGGGCAGCCCCTGTCCACAGGAACTCTTGGAGTAGCACAGCTTTTTTCTTAGGGGACTGAAGGGCAGCGTGACCCCTGTGGCTTCTCAGGGGTGCTGTGGAGGGTCCTTGGGTCCAGACAGGAGCAGTCCAAAGCCCCAGTTGACTTGAAGAAGTTCCTTATGGCTTGTGCACCTTTAATAGTATGGGGTGCCAGTGAGCGGCCGGGCTGCTGGCTCCCTTCCCGAGCAAGCATGTGTGGTGGCCCCTGTCATTAGGAACCCCTGGAGGAGCGCTGCATTTTTATTCGGGGACGCCGGGCAAGCGGTGATCCCTGAGGCTTCTCGGGAGCGGTGGAGAGTCCTGGGTCCGGCAGGAGCAAGTCCGAAGCCCGGAGGGCTTGGAGAAGTTCCTGATGACTTTGCACCTTTAGCAGTACAGGGAGCCAGTTAGTGGACATGCTCCTGGTTTCCTTTCCTTGCAAGCATGCGGTGGGTGGCCCTGTCCAGAGGAGCTCCTAGAGGAGTGCTGCATTTTTATTTGGGGACCGCCAGGCAAGCAGTGATCCGTGAGGCTTCTTAGGGTGAGAGGGAGGGTCATTGGGTCCGGCAGGAGCAGGTCCGAAGTCCCCATTGGCTTGCAGGAGTTCCTTTTGGCTTTTGCACCTTTAGCAGTATGGGGTGTCAGTGAGCTGCCCGGCTCCTGGTTCCCTTCCCTGGCAAGCATGTGGCTGGTGGCCCCTGCTAAAAGGAACTCCTGGAGGAGTGCGGCTTTTTTCTACGGGACTGCTGGGCAAACTGTGGGATCCCTGAGGCTTCTTTTGGGTGTGGTGCAAGGTCCTTGGGTCCGTGACAGCAGTAAGTGGTGCCAGTGAGCAGTCAGGCTCCTGGTTCCCTTCCCCGGCAAGGCGGCGGTGGTGTCACCTGTCCACAGGAACTCTTGAGGAGTGCGGCTTTTTCTTCAAGGACCACTGTGCAAGCGGTGATCCCTAAGGATACTTGGGGTGCAGTGGAGGGTCCTTGGATCCGGGAAGGAGCAGGTCCAAAGCCCCAGTGGGCTTGGTGAAGTTCCTTACAGCTTATGTGCCTTTAGCGGTATGGGGTGCCAGTGAGCAGCTTGGCTTGGTTCCCTTCCCGAGCAAGCATGTGGCGGCAGCCCCTGTCCACAGGAACTCCTGGAGTAGCACAGCTTTTTCTTTGGGGACTGCTTTTCACCTTAGCAGTACAGGGGTGCCAGTGAGTGCTGGGGTCCTGGTTCATTTCCTGGCAAGCATGCAGCGAGCCGGACCCTGTCCACAGGAACCCTGGAGGAGTCCAACTTTTTCTTCGGGACCGCTGGGCAAGCGGTGATCCCTGAGGCTTCTTGTGGTGTGGTGGAGGTTCCTTGGGTCCGGGCCGGTAAGTCTGAAGCCCGTGGGCTTGGAGAAGTTCTTATGGCTTTCGGCAAGATGAAGTGTATGGTGTGCCAGTGAGTGCCAGGCTCTGGTTCCCTTCCGGGCAATCATGCGGTGGGTGGCCCCTGTCCACCAAGAACTTCAGGAGGAGGCGTTTTCTGGGACCACCGGCAAGCGGTAATCCCTAAGGTTTCTTGTGGTGTGGTGTAGGGTCCTTGGGTCTGGGCAGGAGCTGGTCCGAAGCCCTGGTGGGCTTGGAGAAGTTCCTACGGCTTTTGCACCTTTAGTGGTACAGGGTGCCAGTGAGCAGCTGGGCTCTTGGTTCCTTCTCTCAGGCAACATGTGGCGGGTAGACCCTGTCCCCAGGAACACCTGGAGGAGCGCAGCTTTTTTTCTTCGGGACCGCTGGTAGAGCGGTGATCCCTGAGGCTTCTTGGGGTGCTGTGGAGGGTCCTTGGGTCTGGGCAGGAGCAGGTCTGAAGCCCCATTGGGCTTGGAGAGTTCCTAACAGCTTTTGTGCTTTAGGGTATGGGGTGCCAGTGAGTGGCCGGGCTCCTGGTTCACTTCCTGGGCAAGCAGGCGCGGGCAGTGCCTATCCACAGGAACTCCTGGAGGAGTGCTTTTTTCTTCAGGGACTGCTGGGAAAGCTGTGATCTCTGAGGCTTCTTGGTGTGGTGGAGGGTCCAAGGTTCAGGCAGGTGCAAGTCCGAAGCCCCGGTGGGCTTGGAGAAGTTCCTTATGGCTCTTATGCCTTTAGCAGTATGGGAGGCTGGTGAGCAGCCAAGCTCCTGGTTCCCTTTCCTGTATGCATGCGTGTGGCCCCTGCCAGAAACTCCTGGAGGAGCACTGCATTTTTATTGGGACTGCCAGGCAAGCAGTGATCCCTGAGGCTTCTTGGGTTGCAGTGGAGGTCCTTGGGTCCGGGCAGGAGCAGGTCTGGAACCCGGAGGCCTTGGAGAAGTTCCTTATGGCTTTGTGCCTTAAGCAGAATGGGGTGCCAGTGAATGGCTGGGCTCTTGGTTCCCTTCCCAGGCAAGTGTGTGGTGGGCTGCCCCTGTCCACAGGAACTCCTGGAGGAGCGCATCTTTTTTTTTCATGGACCGTCCGGCAAGCGCTGATCCCTGAGGCTTCTAGGGGTGCGGTGGAGGGACCTTGGTCCGGCAGGTGCAGGTCCAAAGACCTGGTGGGCTTTGAGAAATTCCTTACGGCTTTTGCACCTCAGTGGTACCGGGTGTCAGTGAGTGGCTGGGCTACTGGTTCCATTCCCGGCAAGCATCGCCGGGTGGCCCCAGTCCACTGGAACTCCTGGAGGAGTGCTTTTTTCTTCATAGACCGCCAGGCAAGTGGTGATCCCTGAGGCTTCTTGGGGTGCAGTGGAGGGTCCTTGGTTCCAGGAAGAAACGGAGTTGAAGCCCTAGAGGGCTTAGAGAAGTCCCTGATGGCTTTACGCCTTTATCAGAATGGGGTGCCAGTGAGCGCCGGGCTGCTGGTTCCTTCCCAGGCCAGTGAGCGGGTGGCATCTGTCCACAGGAACTGCTGGAGGACACACGGCTTTTTTATTCAGGAACCGCTGAGCAAGCTGTGATCCGTGAGGCTTCTTGGGATGCGGTGGAGGGTCATTGGGTCTGTTCAGGAGCAGGTCCGAATCCCCGGTGGCCTTGGAGAAGTTCCTTATGGCCTTAGCAACTTTAGCTGTATGGGGTGTCAGTGAGCAGCTGGCTCCTAGTTCCCTTGCCAGGCAAGCATGAAGCTGACGCACCCTTGCCACAGGAACTCCTGGAGGAGTATGACTTCTTTTCTTCGGGGACCGCTGGGCAAGCAGTGACCCCTGAAGGCTTGGGGTGTGGAGAGGGTCCTGGTATGGGCAGGAGCAGAACTGAACCCCAGTGGGCTTGGTGAAGTTCCTTATGGCTTTTGGGCTTTAAGCGGTACGGGTGCCAGTGAATGGCTGGGCTCCTGTTTCCCTTCCCAGGCAAGGTATCGCTGGTGGACCCTGTCCACAGGAACTCCAGGAGGAGCGCAGGTTTTTTCTTCGGGACCGGGCAAGCGGTGATCCCTTAGGATTCTTGGGTGTGGTGGAGGGTCCTTGCATCTGGGAAGGAGCAGGACTGAACCCCAGTGGGCTAGGAGAAGTTCCATATGGCTTTGCACCTTTAGGTACGAGGTGCCAGTGAGCTGCCGGGCTCCTGTTTTCCTTCCTGGGCAAGCGGCGCGGTGGCCCTTGTCCACAGGAACTCCTGCAGGAGCATGGCTTTTTTCCTTCGGGGACTCCTGGGCAAGCTGTGATCCTGAGGCTTCTTGGGTGTGGTTCAAGGTCTCTGGGTTAACTCTCTGGGCAGGCAGGCAGCGGGTGGCCCATTCACTGGAACTCCTGGAGGGCGTGGCTTTTTTCTTGAGGATGGCAGGGCAAGTGGTGATCCCTGAGGCTTCTTGGGGTGCGATGGAGGGTCCTTGGGTCCGGCAGCAGTAGATCCGATGCCCCGTGGGCTTAGAGAAGCTTATTATGGCTCTTGGCGCTTTTAGCTGCACGGGTACCAGTGAGCTGCTGGGCTCCTGCTTCCCTTCCCGGCAAGCATGCAGCTGGTGGCACCTGTCTACAGGAACCCCTGGAGGAGAGCTGCTTGCTTCGTGGACCGCAGGGCAAGCGGTGATCCCTGAGGCATCTTGGGGTGCAGTGGAGGGTCCTTGGGTCCGGGAAGGAGCAGGTCTGAAGTCCGGTGGGTTTGGAGAAGTTCCTTATGGCTTTGTGCTTTTAGCGGTAAAGGGTGCCAGTGGCGGCCATGCTCCCTGTTCCCCCCCTTCGGTCAAGCGTGCTGCGGGCAGCCCCTGTCCACAGGAACCCTGGAGGAGAGCGGTTTTTTAATTGGGGACCGCTGTTCAAGAGGTGATCCCTGAGGCTTCTTGGGGTGCTGTGTAGGGTCCTTGGGTCCGATAGAGAGCAGGTCCAAACCTCAGTAGACTTGGAGAAGTTCCTTACGGCTTTTGCACCTTTAGTGGTATGGGTGCCAGTGAGTGGCCGGGCTCCTGGTTCCTTCCTGGGCAAACATCTGGCGGGTGGCACCTGTCCACAGGAATTCCTGGAAGAGTGCGGCTTTTTCTTCACGGCGCTGGGCAAGCAGTGATCCCTGAGGATTCTTGGGGTGCGGCGAAGGGTCCTTGGGTCCAGGCAGGAGCAGGTCTGATGCCCGTGGGCCTGGAGAAGTTTATTATGGCTCTTGCACCTTTAGCGGTATGGGGTGCCAGTGAGCTGCGGGCTCCTGCTTCCCTTCCTGGGCAAGCATGCAGCTGGTGGCACCTGTCTACAGGAACTCCTGGAGGAGCTGCTTTTTCTTTTCTCGGGACCGCAGGACAGCGGTGATCCCTGAGGCTTCTTGGGGTGCGATGGAGGTCCTTGAGTCCGGGCAGGAGCAGGTCCGAAGCCCCGTGGGCTTGGAGATTTTCCGTGATGGCTTTCATGCCTTTAGCAGCATGGGGTGCGGTGAGTGGCAGGCTCCTGGTTCCCTTCCTGGGCAAACATCTCCCGGGTGGCACCTGTCCACAGGAACTCCTGGAAGAGTGCGGCTTTTTTCTTCACAGAGCGCTGGGCAAGCGGTGATCCCTGAGGATTCTTGGGGTGCGGTGGAGGTTCCTTGGGTGTGGGCAGGAGCAGGTCCGAAGCCTCAGAGGGCTTGGATAAGTTCCTGATGGCTTTGTGCCTTTAGCGGTAGGGTGCCAGTGAGCGCCGGGCTCCTAATTCCCTTCCCAGGCAAGCGAGTGGTGGGCGGCCCCTGTTGACAGGAACTCCTGAGTAGCGTGCCTTTTTTTCTTTGGGGACCGCTGGGCACGCTGTGATCCCTGAGGATTCTTGGGGTGTGAAGGAGGGTCCTTGAGTCCGGGCAGGAGCAGGTCCGAAGCCCCGTGGGCTTGAGATTTTCGTGTGGCTTTCATGCCTTTAGCAGTACAGGGTGCCAGTGAGCTGTCGGGCTTCTGCTTCCCTTCCCAGGCAAGCTTGTGGCGAGCAGCCCTGTCCACAGGAACACCTGGAGGAGCAAGCAGTGATCCCTGAGGCTTCTTGGGGTGTGGTGGAGGCCCTTGGGTCTGGGCAGGAGCAGGTCCAAAGCCCCATTGGGCTTGGAGAAGTTCCTTGCAGCTTTGCACCTTTAGCGGTACTGGTTTCCAATGAGTGGCCGGGCTCTTGGTTCCTTCCTGGGCAAGCATACAGCGGGTGGCCCCTGTCCACAGGAACTCCTGAGGAGAGCGGCTTTTTATTCGGGGACCGCTGTTTAGCGGTGATCTCTGAGGCTTCTTGGAGTGCGGTGGATGGTCCTTCAGTCCAGGCAGGTTCAGTCCGGCACCCCAGGGCTTGGAGAAGTTCCTTATATTTTTCCGCCTTAGCGGTGTGGGGTGCCAGTGAGTGGCTGGGCACCTGGTTACCTTCCTGGGCAAGCATGCGGCAGGCAGCCCCAGTTCACAGAAACTCCTGGAGGAGCGTGCCTTTTTTCTTTGATGATGGCTGAGCAAGTGGTGATCTCTGAGGCTCTTGGGGTGCGGTGGAGGGTCCTGGGTCCAGGCAGGAGCAGGTCCGAAGCCCGAGGGGCTTGGAGAAGTTCCTTGCAGATTTTGGGCCTTTAGCAGTACAGGGTGTCTGTGGTGGCCGGGCTCCTGGTTCCCTTCCGGGCAAGCATGCGGTGGGCAGCCCCATCTGCAGGAACTCCTGGAGGAGCACTGCTTTTTTTCTTCGGGGACCACCGGGCAAGCAGTGATCCCTGAGGCTTCTTGAGGTGTGGTGGAGGGCCCTTGGGTCTGGGCAGGAGCAGGTCCAAAGTCCCATTGGGCTTGGAGAAGTTCCTTATGGCTTTTGCTACCTTTAGCTGTACTTAGTTGCAAAGAGCGCCAGGCTCTTGGTTCCTTCCCCGGCAAGCGTGACAGTGGGGCCCCTGTCCACAGGAACTCCCGTGGAGAGCGGCTTTTTTTATTTGGGTACCGCCTTTAAGCAGTGATCCCTGAGGCTTCATGGGTGCAGTGGATGATCCTTCGTCGAGTCAGGATCAGATCAGGGCCAGCCCCGGGCTTGAGAAGTGCTCACGGCTTTTTTCTGCCTTAGCAGTATGGGCTGCCAGTGAGTGGCTGGGTTCCCTGGTTCTTTCCTGGGCAAGCATGCTGCAAGCAGATCCTGTCCACAGGAACTCCCAGAGGAGTGCTGTTTTCTTTGGGGACCACCGGGCAAGCGGTGATCAATGAGCTTCTGTAGTGAGGTGGAGGTTCCATGGGTCCCTTTCCTGGCATGCATCGGTGGGTGACCCCTGTCAATAGAACTCCCTGGAGGGCTGTATTTTGTATTCAGGGACCACCTTATGGCTTTGTCGCCTTAAGAGGAATGGGTTGCCAGTGAACGGCCGAGCTCCTGGTTCCCTTCCCAGGCAAGTGTGTGGTCGGCTGCCCCTGTCCACAGGAACTCCTGAAAGAGCTCATCTTTTTTTTTCGGGACCTTCGGAAGCGTTGATCCCTGAGGCTTCCAGGGTGTGGTGGAGGTCCTTGGGTCCGGCAGGAGCAGGTCCAAAGACCGGTGAGCTTTGAGAAATTCCTTTGCTTTTGCACCTTTAATGGTATGGGGTGTCAGTGAGTGGCTTGGCTACTGGTTCCATTCCCCGGCAAGCATGCGGTGGGTGGCCCATTCCACAGGAACTCCTGGAGGAGTGCTTTTTTTTCTTCATAGACCGCCAGGCAAGCAGTGATCCCTGAGGCTTCTTAGAGGGGTGGATGGTCCTTGGTTCCAGGCAGAACAGGTTCAAGCCCTAGAGGGCTTAGAGAAGTTCCTTATGGCTTTGCACCTTATCGGAATGGGGTGCCAGTGAGCAGTCGGCTGCTGGTTCCCTCCCCGGCCAGAGTGCAGCGGGTGGCACCTGTCCATAGAAACATAGAAACATAGAATTTGATGGCAGATAAGGACCGCCTGGCCCACCCAGTCTGCCCATTCCCTACCTCTGGATAAGCTGCAGATCCTAGTTAACCAGCAGCCTACTTCTTCCTACCCCACCCCCAGAACTGCCTCATGACTATCCCATGCATGCTTGAATTCCACCACTGATTTTGACTCCACAACCTCCTCCGGAAGGCCGCTCCATGCATCCATAACCTCTCTGTGAAAAAATACTTCCTAAATTACCTCTGAGCCACCCCATCTTCAAATTGTGCCCTTGTTCTTGCACACCTCTTTTGAAAGATGCTACCCTCTTGGACTTTGTTGATTCCCTTGAGGTACTTGAAAGTTTCTATCATGTCCCCCTCTCCCTTCTTTCCTCAAGGCCATACACATTAAGCTCCTTAAGTCTCTCTTCATATGTCTTCCGGTGCAGACCTTGCACCATTTTAGTTGCCCTCCTCTGGACAGCTTCCATCTTGTCTATGTCTTTGCAGAGACTGGGTCTCCAGAACTGCACACAGTACTCCAGATGGGGTCTCACCAGTTGTCTGTACAGAAGGATAATAACTTCCTGTTTTCTACTAGTGATGCCTCTCCTGCATCCCAGTATCCCCCAGCCCTCCTTGCTGCCTCTCACATTGCTTGCCCGTCTTTAGGTCATCTGATGATGACTACCCCAGGTCCCTTTCCATTTTGTTGTTAGTATCTCACCCCCATTGTGTACTCTCCCCTGGATTTTTGTTTCCCAGGTGCATTACCTTGCACTTCTTAGCATTGAATCTAAGCTGCCATACATTTGACTATTCCTCTAACCTTGCAAGTCCCTTCTCATCCTTTCCACCCCACCTGTGCATCAACTCTGTTGCAGATCTTAGTGTCATCTGCAAAGAGACACACTTTTCCTTCCAGTCCTTCTGCAATGTCGCTTATAAAGACATTGAAGAGGACCAGTCTCATTACTGAACCCCTGCACCCCACCAGTGACCCTCCTTTCTTCTGAGTGGACTCCATTTACTATTACCTCTGTGTCCTATTCTCCAGCCAATTCTTTACCCAGGCTGTCATCTTGGGACCCACCCCAGGCTGGCTAACTTGTATATTAATCTTTGTGTGGGACTGTGTAAAATGCCTTGCTAAAGTCTAGGTAGGCCATGTCCACAGTCCCTCCCTGATCTACTACTTTGGTCACCCAGTCAAAGAAATCTATCAGATTCGTCTGGCATGACCTTCCCGCTGTGAATCCATGCTGCCTAGGGTCCTGTGCCCCTCTGGCCTCTAGATACTTGACAATTCTTTCCTTTAGAAGTGATTCCATCATTTTCCCTATCACTGAGGTTAAACTAACAGGTCTATAGTTTCCTGCTTCTGCCTTGCTCCCACTTTTGTGAAGGGGAATCACATCTGCCCTCCTCCAGTCCTCGGGTACCACCCCATCCTCCCATGATTTGTTAAAAGGGTAGTCAGTGAGTCAGTGGTGTCACTAGTTCTACCCTTAGTTCTTTTAAAATTCTGGGATGAATCCCATCAGGCCCATTCTTTGTCCACCTTCAGTTTTAAGAGTTCTTTCAGAACCCTTTCTTCTGTAAATGGGCTGGTATTAACTTCTGTATCCAGAGTGTTACTACTGTTTGTTTTATGTACCTCCCCTTTCCTTTGTAAATACTGAGCAAAAATATTTGTTTAGTAACTCTGCCTTTCACAGACTCCTCTGCCCACCCTCCCTCCCCTTTATTAAGCCTCACTATCCCTCCTTGGTCTTCCTTCACTCCTGATGTACCTATAAGGTTTTAGCCCCTTCTTAACTGAGTTGGCTATCTTTTCCTAGGTTTGGGCCTTTGCTGTTCTGACTGCCTTCCCAGCCTCCTTTTGCTTTAACTGATACAGTTCTCTGTCCTGCTCCTTCTAGATTCCTTGTACTTCCTGAATGCTTTCTTTTCTCTTGAACCTTTACTGCCACTTCCTTTGAGAACCATAGTGGTTTCTTACATCGTCTTGTTTTGTTTATTTGCTTCACACAAAGGCTCGTTACCTCTGTGATGGCAGTTTTATTATTCCCATTGTTCTTCCACCCTCCTTCCTGCCCATTTGCTAAGTCGTCCTTAGGCACTCACCCATTTTGAAAAGTCAGCCTCCTAAAGTCCAGTACTTTTGTCTTTGTATGGCTGACTCTATTGCTGTGTTTATTGTGAACCATACTGTTCGATGGTTGCTAGTTCCCAGATGGCTACCCACTTCTACATCTGTAATCCTCTCACCATCTCCACTTGAGAGAATCAAGTCTAATATTGCCCCTCCTCGAGTGGGCTCCAGTACTAGTTGTTCAAGGCATGCCCCTGTAGGGCATCTAGAATAACTGCCTCTTTCTCAAGTGGCAGCTGCAACTGCACCCAGTTAACATCTGGCATATTCAGATCACCCATCATATCTCCCCTTTTCTGCCATTCTAGTATACTTTCTATCATTTCCCTGTCCATTTCCTCCCCTGAGAGAGTATGTATCTAACCCTATGCGTATTGTGGTGCCATTGCCTGTCTCCAAATTTACCCACAGTGCTTCTTCTCCTCCTCCCTGTGTACCTTTGTTCTGTTCTTTTATTCCTTCCCTTATGTAAACTACTCCTCCTCCTCCTCTTTACCCTCCCTGTCCCTCCTATAGACAGTGTATCCTGGTATGTTTATGTCCCAGTCATGGTTTTGTGTGTACCATGTTTCTGTGACTGCCACGATATCCAGATGTTCTTCCTCCATCAAGGCCACTAATTCAGGAAGCTTGTTACCCAGACTACGGGCATTAGTACTCATTGCTCTCCATTTTTGATGGCTTTACCTTCCAGTGCAGCATCCCCACTGACCGTTCTACCTCTGTCTTTTTCTCATTTAGTACCCTGTTTTGTGGGAGAGGCTGGGATTTTTCTGCTGCTTGTCAGTGCCTCTGCCTTGACTAGTTTAAAAGCTTGCCAATGAAGCATTTAAACCGATTGCTTAGAAGACTTGTTCCTTCCTGGACAGATGCAGACCATCCTGCCAGTATAGGCTGGTGTCCTCCAGGTGGAACCCCAGTCCCCAATGAAGCCAAATCCCTGTGCTCCACACCATTTTTTCAACCATTCATTAAACTGCATGGTGCCAATTACCCTCGCCTCCCCCATGCTTTTGACAGGTAGCACCTCTAGAAGGATACTGTGTGCTACTCATCTTAGGTCCCTCCCAACTCTGCAGATGTCCTTCTGCACTGCTCTAATCTCATGATGAGCCAAGTCATTTGTCCCTAGGTGGACAATTACATCCAGTTCAGAATCCCTTGCAGCTGTTCTCGTGATCCTGAGGATGCGCTTCCTGTCCCTCCAAGCCATGGCACCAGGCAGGCACCTTCACTTCATTTTTCATCTCCCCCAGTTCTATACCCCTGATAATTGGAGTCCCCACCAGGAGCTGCTTCCTTTCCCATTGGTGTCCTCTGCCTCCTTTCTGTGGGCCTCCTTGTGACAGTTATCATCAGTCTTCTCTCTGGGTACACCCATAGGGGAGCTGTGCTCCCCAGAATGGTGTATGGATTGTGGAGTGGAACAATTGACTGGGTGTGCCTCTGTTCCACCCTCCTCACCCTCCCTGAGCCCACTGTGGTCCACTGCTGTGCTTCCTTCGCCCAACCTCTGAGGTAGTGGTGGTGCGCTAGTGCTCCCTGGATGGGGAGGTTCCCTTTCTACTGTCTAGTGTGGTCTGGGGAAGGTTTCCTACTACTGTCCAGTGTGGCCTGAAGGCGGGCAACTTCCTCCCTCAGGGCAGATAGTTGTCTGCAAATAGGGCAGCATCTCAGCCTCCAGAAAGACTCCCGAAGACTGCTGCCCCACAGCCATTACATTGCACTACTCCCCACATGTTTATCTAGTTTTTATTTTTATTGTATTTGTGTGTATGCGTGTGCCGCATGTGTTGATTATATAAAAAATATATATATATTATACAACGTATGCTTATATTATCAGTGCAGTGTGCTAGAGAGGATATGACAGTGAAATGCACCTTGCACTCGAGGAAATGATGTCAGAACCTCAGGTATAAAGGAACTATTTCCAGGGGTGGGTGGGGTGAGGGGTGGAAAGGGTTGGGCCTAAACTGTGTCTCACAAAACAATCGACTAAAAGCTCTCACCACTGCTGCGATGACAGCCTTCCTGTCAGCAAGATACCCTACACAACAATTTGACAGAGAAAGTACCAGCTAATCAAACAGAAAAATCCAGACATTCAAGTCAGACACAGGTAAAACCTCTCCAGCCCCAAAACAGCCTGGTGGTTTGTTAGCCATAAAGCAAAATCAAATATGCAGTTATTCAGCCCTTCTGAGGATGCTGACAAGATAAGCAGTTTTAAAAACCCTTTCTGAATTAAAAACTAAAACAAATACAAGCTCTGCCACTTTAAAAGTGAGGAAAACTTCTCTCAGATGTAAGCAAGAAAGAGAGTTTAGTTACAGATAATTCATCCAAAATAGTATATTCCACCCAGCTTCTCAGTTATTCCCAAGCACTCCTGTACACACAACTTGGAAGAAAGATGGACCAATAAGAACTCCTGGAGGAGTGCAGCTTATTTTCTTCGAACGCTGGGCAAGCAGTGATCCCTGAGGATTCTTGGGGTGCGGTGGAGTGTCCTCTGGTCAGGCAGGAGCAGGTCTGAAGTACCAGTGGGCTTGGAGAAGTTCCTTATGGCTTTTGCACCTTTAGCGGTTCTAGGAGCCAGTGGCGGCGGGCTCCTGGTTACCTTCCTGGGCAAGGATGCAGTGGGCGGCCCTGTTCCCAGGAACTCCTGGAGGCGGCTTTTTTCCTTTAGGGGCGGCCGGTGCGATGATCCCTGTGGCTTCTTTGGGTGCTGTGGAGGGTCCTGAGTCCAGGCAGGAACAGATCCAATGCCCGGTGGGCTTGAAGTTTCTTACTGGTTTTGCACCTTTAGGGATTGTGGTGCCAGTGAGTAGCCGGGCTCCTGGTTACCTTCCTGGACAAGCATCCACATGAACCCTGGAGGAGCGCAGCTTTTTTTCTTCGATGACCAACTGGCAAGTGGTGATCCCTGAGGCTTCTTGGGTGTGGTGGAGGGTCCTTTGTCTGGGCAGTAGCAAGTCTGAGGCCCCAGTGGCATGGAAAGTTCATTATGGCTCTTGCACCTTTAGCGTCGGGTGCCAGTGGTGGCGGGTTACTGGTTCTCTTCCTGGGCAAGCATGTGGTGGGTGACCCTTGTCCACAGTAACTCCTGGAGGAGTGCATCTTTTTCTTCAGGGACGGCATGCAGGCAGTGATCCCTGAGGCTTCTTGGGGTGTGGTGGAGGGTCCCGGTCCGGGCTGGAGCAGGTCAAAGCCCTGGTGGGCTTGGAGAAGTTACCACGGCTTTGTGCCTTTAGCAGTATTGGATGCAAGTGAGCAAATCAGGCTGCTGGTTACCTCCTGGGCAAGTGTGTGGCATGCAGCTCCTGCCCAGAGAACTCCTGGAGAAGTGTGGTTTGTTTGCTTCAGGGACCACCTGGCAAATGGTGATCCTGAGACTTCTTGGGCTGCGATGGGTGTCCTTGGGTCAGGCAGGAGCAGGTCTGAAGCACCGATGGGCTTGGAAGAACCTTATGGCTTTTGCACCCTTGGTGGAATGGGGTGCCAGTGACTGGCCATGCTCCTTGTTCCTTCCGCTGAAGCATCGTGAGGGCTGCCCCTGTCCACAGAAACTCCTGGAGGAGGGCAGCTTTTTTCTTCAGGGACCGCCGTGTCTAGGTGATCCCAAAGGCTTTTGGGGTGCAGTGGAGGGTCCTTGGGTCTGGAGCCAGGAGCAGGTCGAAGCCCTGGTAGGCTTGGAGAAGTTCCTTATGTCTTTTGCGCCTTTAGTGATATGGGGTGCCAGTGAGTGGCCGGGCTTGGTTCCTCTTCCCGGCAAGTGTGCAGCAGGATGGGGCCGGTCCACAGCGGAACTCCTGGAGGAGCGCAGCTTTTATTCTTCGGGTCCGCTGGCAAGCGGTGATCCCTGAGGCTTCTTCAGGTTTGTTGGAGGGTCCTTGTACCCAGGCAGCAGAGGTCCCAAGCCCCGTGGGCTTTGAAGAAGTTCCTATGGGTTTTGCGCCTTTAGCGGTGGGGTGCCAGTGAGCAGCAGGGCTCCTGGGTCCCTTCCAGGAAAACCATGCGCAGGTGGCCCCTGTCCACAGGAACTCCTGTTGAGTGTGTCTTGTTGTTTTCAGGGACCGCCGGCAGTGGTGATCCCTGAGACTCTTAGGGTGCTGTGGAGGTCCTTGGGTCTGGGCAGGAGCAGGTCCGAAGTCCCGTGAGCTTGGAGGTCTTCCTTATGGCATTTGTGCCTTTAGCAGTATGGGGTGCCAGTGAGTGGCTGGGCTCATGGTTCCCTTCCCGGGCAAGCAAGAGGCGGGCAGCCCATCTCCACAGGAAGCCCTGGAGGAGCACAGCTTTATTCTTCGCGGACGTCGGGAATCAGTGATCCCTGAGGCTTCTTGGTGTGCAGTGTAGGGTCCTTGGGTCTGGGCAGGAGTATGTCCAAAGCCCCGGTACGCTTGGAGAAGCTCCTTATGGCTTTTGCTCTTTAGCAGTACGGGTGCCAGTGAGTGGCTGGGCTCCTGTTTCCTTCCGGGCAAGCATGTGGCAGGTTGCCCTGTCCACAGGAACTCCTGGAGGAGCTCAGCTTTTTCTTCAGGGACTGCTGGGCAAGCAGTGACTCCTGAGGCTTCTTGGGGTGCTGTGGAGGGTCCCTGGCTCATGGCAGGAGCAGGTGCAAAGCCCACTGGGCCTGGAGATGTTCCTTACTGCTTTTGTGCCTTTAGCAGTGCAGGGGTGCCAGTGAGCAGATGAGCTCCTGGTTCCCTTCCCGGGAAGTGTGCGATGGGCAGCCCCTCTCCACAGGAACTCCTGGAGGATCGCAGATTTATTCTTCAGGGATCACCGGGCAAGCAGTGATCCCTGAGACTCTTGGGGTGTGGTGGAGCATCCTTGGGTCCGGGCAGGAGCAGGTCCAAAGCCCTGATGGGCTTGGAGAAGTTCCTTATGGCTTTGCACCTTTAGCGGTATTTGTGCCAGTGAGCTGCCAGGCTCCTGGCCCTTCCCGGTCAAGTGTTTGGCAGGTGGCCCATGTCCACAGGAACTCCTGGAGGAGCACAACTTTTTTCTTCTGGGACCGCCGGGCAAGCAATGATCCCTGAGGCTTCTTGGGTGTGGTGGAGGGTCCTTGGGTCTGGGCAGGAGCAGGTCTGAAGCCCGGAGGGCATGGAGAAGTTCTGTATTGCTTTTCGCCTTTTGAGTGTACGAGGGTGACAGTGGAGTGGCCTGGCTCCTGGTTCCCTTCCGGCAAGCATGCGCCCCATCCACAGGAACTAATGGTGTGTGCGGCTTTTCTTCTTCGGGACCACTGGGCAAGCGGTATTCCTGAGGCTTCTTGGTGTGGTGGAGTGTCCTTGGGTCCAGGCAGGAGCAGGTCTGAAGCCCCGGAGGGCTTGTAGAACTTCCTTATGGCTTCTGCACCTTTAGTGTTATGGGGTGCCCTGTGAGCTGCTGGGGCTCCTGGGTGCCTTCACGGGCAACCGTGGTGGTGGGCGGCCCCTCCACAGGAACTTCTACAGGAGTCTGGCTTTTTCTTCGGGGACCACCAGGCAAGCGTGATCCCTGAGGCTTCTTGGGGTGTGGTGGAGGGTCCTTGGGCTAGGGCAGGAGCAGATCCAAAGCCCAAGTGGGTGTGTGAAATTCCTTACAGCTTTAGTGCATTTACCAGTATGGGTGCCAGTGGTGGCGGCCTACTGGATCCCTTCCTGGGCAAGCGTGCAGCGGTGGCCCTGTCCACAGGAACACCTGAAGGAGTGCAGGTTTTCTCTTCGGGGACCGCCAGGCAACTGGTGATCCCTGAGACTTCTTGGGATGCGGTGGAGGTTCCTTGAGTCTGAGCAGGAGCAGGTCCGAAGCCCCAGTGGGCATGAAGAAATTCCTTATGGCTTTTGCACGTTTAGTGGTATGGGTGCCAGTGAGCAGCTGGGCTCTTGGTTCCCTTCCGGCAAGCGTGTGGCAGGCGCCCTGTCCACAGGAACTTCTGGAGGAGCTCATCTTTTTCTTCAGGGACTGCTGGGCAAGTGGTGACCCGGAGGCTTCTTGGGGTGCTGTGGACGGTCCCTGGGTCCCGGGCATGAGCAGGTCCAGCTCAAGTGGGCTTGGAGAAGTTCGTTATGGCTTTGTGTCTTTGTGTGCAGTGCGGTGCCAGAGTGGCCAATCTTCTGGTTCCCTTCCCAGTCAAGTGTTTGGCAGGTGGCCCATGTCACAGGAACTCCTGGAGGGCGCTGCTTTTTTTCTTCTGGGACCGTGGGCAAGTGATGATCCTTGAGGTTTTGGGGTGTGGTGGAGGGACCTTGGGTCTGGGCAGAAGCAGGTCTGAAGCCCCGTGGGCATGGAGAAGTTCTGTATGGCTTTTGTGCCTTTTGCGGTATGGGGTGCCAGTGGTGGCCTGGCTCCTGGTTCCTTCCGGGCAATCATGCGGCCCCATCCACAGGAACTCCTGGGGATCATGGCTTTTCTTCTTGGGGACCCCGGGCAAGCGGTGTTCCTGAGGCTCTTGGGTGCGGTGGAGAGTCCTGGTCCAGGCAGGAGCAGGTCCGAAGGCCCTTGGGCCTGGAGAAATTCCTTATGGCTTTTGCACCTTTAGCAGTACGGGTTGCCAGTGAGCGGCCGGGCTCCTGGTTCCCTTCCTGGGCAAGCATGCAGTGGGTGGCCCCTGTCTACCAGAACTCCTGGAGGTGTGAGGCTTTTTTCTTTGGGGACCCCTGGCAAGCAGTGATGCCTGAGGCTTCTTGAGGTGCTGTGGAGGCTCCTTGAGTCTGGGCACGTGAGGTCCAAGCCCAGTGGGGCTGGAGAAGTTCCTTATGCGATTTGCCCTTTAGTGGTACAGGGTGCCAGTGAGCAGCTGGGCTACTGGTTCCCTCTCCTGGGCAACCTTTCAGTGGGCATCCCTAGTCCACAGGAACTCCTGGAGGAGTGTGGCTTTTTCTCTTGGGACCGTGGGCAAGTGGTGATCCCTGAGGCTACTTGGTGTCGGTAAAGGCTCCTTGTGTCCAGGCAGGAGCAGGTCCGAAGCCCCGTGGACTTGGAGAGGTTTCTTACAGCTTTTGTGCCTTCAGCAGTATGGGGTGCCAGTGATTGGCGGGGTCTTGGTTCCTTCCTGGGCAAGCTGCAGTGGGCCACCCTGTCCACAGGAACTCCTGGACAAGCACACCTTTTTTTTTTCTCTAGAGGCTTCTTTGGGTGCAGTAGAGGTCCTTGGGTCCAGGCAGGAGCAGGTCTGAAGCCCCAGTAGGCTTGGAGAATTTTCTTACTGCATTTGCGCCTTTTGCGGTACAGAATGCCAGTGAGCAGCTGGGCTCCTGGTTCGCTTCCCAAGCAAGCGTGTGGGCGGTGGCCCCTGACCACAGGAACTCATGGAGGAGCATGGCTTTTTCTTCAGGGACCTCGGGCAAACAGTGATCCCTGAGGCTTCTTGAGGAGTGCGTGTAGGGTCCTTTGGTCCGGTCAGTGGCAGGTCTGAAGCCCCGTGGGCTTGGAGAAGTTCCTTATGTCTTTGCGCCTTTACTGGTATGGGGTGCCAGTGAGGCCGGGCTCCTGGTTCCCTTCCGGGCAAGTGTGCAGCTGGCGGGCCGGTCCACAGGAACTCCTGGAGGGCGCAGCTTTATTCTTCAGGGTCCGCTGGGCAAGCGGTGACCCCCAAGGCTTCTTGGGGTGCAGTGTAGGTCCTTGGGTCTGGGCAGGGAGCAGTTCCAAATCCCCAGTGGGCTTAGAAGTTTCTTACAACTTTTGCAGCTTTAGCAGTACGTGGTGCTAGTGAGCTGCCGGGCTCCTGGTTACCTTCTTGGGCAAGCATGGGCAGCGGCCACCTGTCCACAGGAACTGCTGGAGGAGAGGCGCTTTTTTCTTCAGGGACCGCAAGCGGTTATCCCTGAGGCTTCTTGGGGTGCAGTGGAGGGTCCTAGGCACTGGCAGGAAGGTCCCAAAGCCCCGGTAGGCTTGGAGAAGTTCCCTATGGCTTTTGTGCCTTTAGTGTGCATGGGGTGCCAGTGAGTGGCTGGGCTCCTTTGTTCCCTTCCGGGATGAATATGTGGGTGGACCCTGTCCACAGGAACTCCTGAGAAGCACAGCTTTTTTTTCTTCGGGGACAGCTTGCAGCATGATCCCTGAGGCTTCTTGGGGTGCCGTGAGGGTCCTTGGGTCCGGCAGTAGCAGGTCTGAAGCCGGTGGGCTTGGAGAAGTTCCTTACTTTAGCACAGTGAGTGGCGGGCTCCAGATTCCTTCCTGGGCAAGCGTGAGGCGGGCAGCCGCTCCACAGGATCTGCTGGAGGAGTGTAGATTTTTTATTCTGGGACCGCGGGCAAGCGGTGATCCCTGAAACTCTTGGGGTGTGGTGGAGGGTCCTTGGGTCCAGGCAGGAGCAGGTCAGAAGCCCTGGTGGGCTTGGAGAAGTTCCTTACGCCTTTACGCCTTTAGCAGTACAGGGTGCCAGCACGCATCCAGGCCCTTGTTCCCTTCCCCGGACAAGCATGCAGCAGGTGGCCCTGCCCACATGAACTCCTGGAGGAGTGCAGCTTTTTTTCTTTGGGGACTGCTGTGCAAGTGGTGATCCCTGAGGCTTCTTGGGGTGCCGTGGAGGGTCCTTGGGTCCAGGCAGTAGCAGGTCTGAAGCCGGTGGGCTTGGAAAGTTCCTTACAACTATTGCTCCTTTAGCAGTATGGGGTGCCAGTGGTGGCTGAGCTCGGATTCCTGTCCCGGTCAAGCATGCGGCTGGCAGCCCTGTCCACAGGATCTGCTGGAGGAGTAGATTTTTCTTGGGGACTGCCGGGCAAGCGGTGATCCCTGAAACTTCTTGGGGTGCAGTGGAGGGTCCTTGGGTCCAGGCAGGAGCAGGTCCAAAGCCCTGGTGGGCTTGGAGAAGTTCCTTATGGCTTTGCACCTTTAGCAATATGGGGTGCCAGTGAGCAGCCAGGCTCTTGTTCCTTCCCGGACAAGCATGTGGTGGGTGGCCCCATCCACAGGAACTCCTGGAGGAGTGCAGCTTTTTTCTTTGGGGACTGCTGTGCAAGCGGTGATCCCTGAAGGCTTTTGGAGTGCGGTGGAGGGTCCTTGGGTCTGGGCAGGAGCAGGTCCAAAGCCCTGGTGGGCTTGGAGAAGTTCCTTACTGGCTTTTGTGCCTTTAGCAGTACAGGGTGCCAGTGAGCAGCCAGACTCCTTGTTCCTTATCAGGCAACCAAGCGACGGGCAGCCGCTGTCCACAGGAACTCCTGGAGAAGGGCAGCTTTTTTCTTCAGGGACCGCCAGGCAAGCAGTGATCCCTGCGGCTTCTTGGGGTTCAGTGGAGGTCCTTGGGTCCAGGCAGGAACAAGTTCGAAGGCCCTTGGGCCTGGAGAAATTCCTTATGGCTTTGCCTTTAGCTGTATGGGGTGCCAGTGAGGGCCGGGCTCCTGGTTCCCTTCCTGGGCAAGCATGCGGGGGTGGCCCCTGTCCACAGGAACTCCTGGAGGTGTGCAGCTTTTTCTTTGGGGACCTCTGGGCAGCGGTTATCCCTGAGGCTTCTTGAGGTGCTGTGGAGGCTCCTTGGGTCTGGGAATGATCAGGTCCGAGCCCCGTGGGCTTGGAGAAGTTCCTGTGGCTTTTGCCCCTTTAGTGGTACAGGGTGCCAGTGAGTAGCCAGGCTTCTAGTTCCCTTCCTGGGCAACCTTTCTGCATGCCAGAGTCCACAGAACTCCTGGAGGAGTGTAGCTTTTTTCTCTGGGGACTGGTGGACAAGTGGTGATCCCTGAGGCTTCTTGGTGTGCGGTAGAGGCTACTTGTGTCTGGGCAGGAGCAGGTCCGAAGCCCTGGTGGGCTTGGAGAGGTTTCTTACAGCTTTTGCGCCTTCAGCAGAATGGGGTGCCAGTGATTGGACGGGGTCTTGTTCCCTTCCTGGGCAAGCGGCAGTGGCCACCCCTGTCCACAGGAACTCCTGGACAAGCACACCTTTTTCTTCGGGAACCGCCTGGCAAGCGGTGATCCCTGAGGCTTCTTTGGGTGCAGTGGAGGGTCCTTGGTCCAGGCAGGGAGCAGGTCTGAAGCTCCAGTAGGCTAGGAGAGTTTCCTCACTGCATTTGTGCCTTTAGTGGTACAGAGTGCCAGTGAGCAGCTGGGCTCCTGGTTCGCTTCCCGAGCAAGCATGTGGGCAGTGGCCCCTGTCCATAGGAACTCCAGGAGGAGCACGGCTTTTGTTCTTGGGGTCCGCTGGGCAGGTGATCCCTGAGGCTTCTTGGGGTGCGGTGTAGGGTACTTGGTCTGGGCAGGAGCAGTTCCAAAGCCCCAGTGGACTTGGAGAAGTTTCTTAAAGCTTTTGTGCCTTTAGCAGTACGGAGTGCTAGTGAGCCACCGGCTCCTGGTTGCCTTCTTCTCGCAAGCATGTGACGGGCACCCCTGTCCACAGGAACTGCTGGAGGAGTGCTGTTTTTTCTCTTCAGGGACTGCCGGCAAGTGGTATCCCTGAGGCTTCTTGGGGCACAGTGGAGGGTCCTAGGCACGGGCAGGAGCTGTTCCAAAGCCCCGGTAGGCTTGGAGAAGTTCCCTATGGCTTTGGCGCCTTTAGTGGTATAGGGGTGCCAGTGAGCAGCTGGGCTACTGGTTCCTCCTGGGCGAACATGTGGTGGGTGGACCCTGTCCACAGGAACTCCTGGAGAAGGGCAGCTTTTTTCTTTGGGGACAGCTGGGCAAGCGGTGATCCCTGAGGCTTCTTGGGGTGCCGTGGAGGGTCCTTGGGTCCAGGCAGTAGCAGGTCTGAAGCCTGGTGGGCTTGGAGAAGTTCCTATGACTCTTGCTCCTTTAGCAGTATGGGGTGCCAGTGAGTGGCTGGGCTCCTGATTCTCTTCCGGTCAAGCATGCAGCTGGCTGCCCCTGTCCACAGGATCTGCTGGAGGAGTAGATTTTTTCTTCGGGACTGCCGGCAAGCGGTGATCCCTGAAACTTTTGGGTGCAGTGGAGGGTCTTGGGTCCTGGCAAGAGCAGGTCCAAGCCCTGGTGGGCTTGGAGAGGTTCCTCACGACTTTTGCACCTTTAGCAGTATGGGGTACCAGTGAGCAGCCAGGCTCCTTGTTCCCTTCCCGGACAAGCATGCGGTGGGTGGCCCCATCCACAGGAACTCCTGGAGGAGTGCAGCTTTTATTCTTTGGGGACTGCTGTGCAAGTGGTGATCCCTGAGGCTTTTTGGGTGCGGTGGAGGTCCTTGGGTCCGGGCAGGAGCAGGTCCAAGCCCTGGTGGGTTTGGAGAAGTTCCTTATGGCTTTTTGCCTCTAGCTGTATGGGTGCCAGTGAGTAGCCTGGCTCCTTGTTCCCTTACTGGGCAACAGAGCGGCGGGTGGCCGCTGTCCACAGGAACTCCTGGAGAAGGGCAGCTTTTTTTCTTCAGGGGCCGCTGGCAAGCAGTGATCCCTGCGGCTTCTTGGGGTTCAGTGGAGGTCCTTGGGTCCAGGCAGGAACAGGTCCGAAGGCCCTTGGGCTTGGAGAAATTCCTTATGGCTTTGTGCCTTTAGCAGTATGGGTGCCAGTGAGCGCCGGGCTCTTGGTCTCCTCCTGGGCAAGCATGTGAGGGTGGCCCTGTCCACAGGAACTCCTGGAGGTGCGCGGCTTTTTCTTCTGGGACCGCTAGGCAAGCTGTGATCCCTGAGGCTTCTTGAGGTGCTGCGGAGGCTCCTTGGGTCTGGGCATGATCAGGTCTGAAGGCCCAGTGGGCTTGGAGAAGTTCCTTATGGTTTTTCTCACCTTTATTGGTACAGGATGCCAGTGAGCAGCCGGGCTTCTGTTCCCTTCCTGGGCAACCTTTCAAGGGCAGCCCCTTCCACAGGAACTCCTGGAGAAGTGCAGCTTTTTCTCTGGGGACCGTGGGCAAGTGATGATCCCTGAGGCTTTTGGTGTGTGGTAGAGGCCTTGTATCCGGCAGGAGTAGATCTGGAAGCCCTGGTGGGCTTGGAGAGGTTTCTACAGCATTTGTGCCTTCAGCAGTATGGGAGCCAGTGAGTGGCCGGGTCCTGGTTCCCTTTCTGGGCAAGTGTGAGGTGGGCCACCCTGTCCACAGGAACTCCTGGACAAGCACGCCTTTTTCCTTCGGCAACCACCGGGCATGCGGTGATCCCTGAGGCTTCTTTGGGTGCAGTGGAGGGTCCTTGGGTCTAGGCAGGAGCAGGTCTGAAGCCCCAGTGAGCTTGGAGAATTTCCTTACTGCATTTGCGCCTTTAGCAGAACAGAGTGCCAGTGAGCAGCTGGGCTCCTGGTTCCCTTCCTGAGCAAGCGTAGGGCCGCAGCCCTGTCCACAGGAACTTCTGGAGGAGCATGGCTTTATTCTTCGGGGACTGCCGGGCAAGTGGTGATCCCTGAGGATTCTTGGGTGCAGTGGATGGTCCTTCGGTCCGGTCAGTAGCAGGTCTGAAGCCCCAGTGGGCTTGTAGAAGCTCTTACAACTCTTGTGCCTTTAGCTGTATGAGGTGTCAGTGGTGGCCAACCTCCTGGTTCCTTCCTTGGCAAGCGTGCGGCGTCGCGGCCCCTGTCCACAGGAACTCTTTAGAGTGCAGCTTTTTTCCTTCGGGGACCGCCGGCAGCGTGATCTCTGAGGCTTCTTTAAAAGTGTGGAGGGTCCTGCGTTTGGGCAGGGCAGAGCCGAAACCCGTGGACTTAGAGAGTTACTTACGGCTTTTGTGCCTTTAGCAGTGCAGGGTGCCAGTGAGTGACCAGGCTCCTGGTTACCTTCCTGGGAAAGTGTGCAGCGGGTGGCCCCCATCCACATGAACTGCTGGAGGAGCATGGATTTTTTTTGTCTGGGACCGCGTAATTGGTGATCCCTGAGACTTTTGGGTGCGCTGGAGGGTCCTTGGGTCCGAGCAGCAGCAGGTCTGAAACTCCAGTGGGCTTCGAGAAGTTCCTTATGGCTTTTGTGCCTTTAGCTGTGGGATGCCAGTGAATGGCCTGGCTTCTTGTTCTCTTATCGAGCAACCATGTGGCGGGCGGCCACTGTCCACAGTAACTCCTGGAGGTGCGATCTTTTTCTTCGTGGACCGCTGGACAAGCGGTGATCCCTGAGTTCTCTTGTGGTGCATTGGAGGGTCCTTGGGTCCAGGCTGGAGCAGGTCTGCAGCCCCGGTGGGCTTCGGAGAGTTCCTTATGGCTTTTGCACCTTTAGCAGTACGGGGTGCAAGTGCAAGGCCAGGCTCCTGCTCTTTTCAAGCAAACCATGCGGCAGGTGGCCCCTGTCCACAGGAACTCCCTGGAGGAGCATGGCTTTTTTCTTCGGGACCTCCAGGCAGCGGTGATCCCTGAGGCTTCTTCATGCGGTGGAGGGTCATTGGGTCCAGGCAGGAGCAGGTCCGAGCCCGTGGGCTTGGAGCTCTTCCTTATGGCATTTCCACTTTTAGCAGTATGGGGTGCCAGTGATTGGCTGGGCTCCTGGTTCCCTTCCTGGGCAAGCATGCGGCGGGCAGCCCCTCTCCACTGGAACTTCTAGAGGAGCACGGTTTTCTTGGGACCGCCAGGCAAGCGGTGATCTCTGAGGCTTCTTAGGGTGCGGTGGAGGGTCCTTGGGTCCAGGCAGTAGCAGGTCTGAGGCCGGGTGGGCATGGAGAAGTTCAATATGGCTCTTGCACCTTTAGCGGTATGGGGTGCCAGTGAGTGGCCAGGCTCCTGGTTCTCTTCCCGAGCAGGCGTGGGGTGGCCCCTGTCCACAGAAACTCCTGGAGGAGCGCAGCTTTTTTTTCTTCAAGGACCACAGGGCAAGTGGTGATCCCTGAGGCTCTTGGGGTGTGGTGGAGGGTCCTTGAGTCCGGGCAGTAGCAGGGCTGAGGCCTGGGTGGGCATGGAGAATTTTATCACAGCTCTTGGCGCCTTTAGTGGTCAGGGTGCCAGTGGTGGCCAGGCTCCTGGTTCTCTTCCCGGCAAGTGTGCAGTGGGCAACCCTTGTCCACAGTAACTCCTGGAGGAGTGCATCTTTTTCTTCAAGGACCGCCATGCAGGGAGGTGATCCCTGAGGCATCTTGGGGTGCGGTGGAGGGTCCTTCGATTGGGCTGGAGCAGGTCCAGAGCACCGTGGGCTTGGAGAAGTTTCTTATGGCTTTTGCACCTTTAGCAGTATGGGTGCCAGTGGAGTGACCGGCTGCTGGTTACCTTCCCGGGCAAGTGTGTGGTGGGCAGCTCCTGTCCACAGGAACTCCTGGAGGCACGTGGCTTGTTTTCTTTGGGACTGCCGGGAAATAGTTATCCCTGAGACTCTTGGGCTGCGGTGGAGGTCCTTGGGTCCGGGCAGGAGCAGGTCTGAAGCACCAGAGGGCTTGAGAAGATCCTTATGGCTTTTCACCCTTGGCAGAATGGGGTGCCAGTGACTGGCCAAGCTCCTTGTTCTCTTCCTGGGCAATCGTGCAGTGGGCCACCCCTGTCCACAGGAACTCCTGGAGGAGTGCAGCTTTTTTCTTGGTGACCACCATGCAAGTGGTGATCTCTGAGGCTTCTTGGGGTGCGATGGAGGTGTTTGGGTCCGGGCAGGAGCAGGTCCAAGCCCAGGGGCTTGGAGAAGATCCTTATGGCTTTTGTGCCTTTGTGGTACAGGGTTCCTGTGAGCAGCCAGGCTCCTTGTTCCCTTCACAGGGCAAGCGTGCGGGCGGGTGGCTGCTTGTCCAGAGGAACTCCTGGAGGAGCGTGGATTTTTCTTCATGGACCGCTGGGCAAGCAGTGATCCCTGAGGCTTCTTCAGGTTTGTTGGAGGGTCCTTGGGCCCAGACAGCAGCAGGTCTGAAGCCCGGTGGGCTTGGAGAAGTTCCATACTGGTTTTGCACCTTTAGCGGTACGGGTGCCAGTGAGGCAGGGCTCCTGGGTCCCTTCCATGGCAACCATGTGGCAGGTGGCCCCTGTCCACAGGAACTCCTGTCAGAGTGTGTCTTGTTCTTTACAGGGACCGCCAGGCAGTGGTGATCCCTGAGGCTTCTAGGGTGCGGTGGAGGTCCATGGGTCCGGGCAGGAGCAGGTCCGAAGTCCCAGTGGGCTTGGCAGCCTTCCTTATGGCATTTGCTCCTTTAGTATTATGGGTGCCAGTGAGCAGCCGGGCTCCTGGTTCCCTTCCGGCAAGCATCGTGAGCAGCCCTTCTCCACAGGAAGTCCTGGAGGAGCTCAGCTTTTTCTTCGGGGACTGCCAGGCAAGCAGTGTTCTCTGAGGCTTCTTGGGGTGCTGTGGAGGGTCCTGGGTCCAGGCAGGAGCAGGTCCTAAACCCCTGTATGCTTGGAGAGTTCCTTATGGCTTTTGCACCTTTAGCGGTACAGGGTGCCAGTGAGCAGCTGGGCTCCTGGTTCCCCTCCCGGACAAGCATGTGGTGGGTGGCCCCAGTCTACAGGAACTCCTTTAGGAGCTCAGCTTTTCTTCAGGGACTGCTGGGCAAGCAGTGACTCCTGAGGCTTCTAGGGATGTTGTGTAGGGTCCCTGGCTCAGGGCAGGAGCAGGTCAAAGCCCGCTGGGCTTTGTAGATGTTCCTTACTGATTTTGTGCCTTTAGCAGTGCGGGTGCCAGTGAGCAGCTGGGCTTGGTTCCCTTCACGGGCAAGCATGCGCGGGCTGCCCTGTCAACAGGAACTCCTGGAGGAGTGCAGCTTTTTCCTTCGGGACCGCCACGCAAGCAGTGATCCCTGAGACTTCTTCAGGTTTGTTGGAGGGTCCTTGTGCCTGGGCAGCAGCAGGTCCGAAGCTCTGGTGGGCTTGAGAGTTCCTTATGGATTTTGTGCCTTTAGTGGTATGGGGTGCCAGTGAGCAGCAGGGCTCCTGGGTCTCTCCCAGGAAAACGTGTGGCAGGTGGCCCCTGTCCACAGGAACTGAACTCCTGTCGGAGTGTGTCTTGTTTTTTCGGGGACCGCTGGGCAGCGGTGATCCCTGAGGCTTCTTAGGGTGTGGTGGAGGGTCCTGGGTCTGGGCAGGAGCAGGTCCAAGTCCCAGTGGGCTTGGCGGTCTTCCTTATGGAATTTGCTCCTTTAGCTATGAGGTGCCAGTGAGCAGCCCGGCTCCTGGTTCCCTTCGGGCAAGCATTCTTTGAGCAGCCCCTCTCCACAGGACAACCTGGAGGAGCTCAGCCTTTTCTTTGGGGACTGCTGGGCAAGCAGTGTTCTCTGGAGGCTTCTGGGTGCTGTGTAGGGTCCTGGGTCCAGGCAGGAGCAGGTCCGAAAACCCCGTATGCTCAGAGAAGTTCCTTATGGCTTTTGCCTTTAGCGGTACAGGGTGCCAGTGAGCAGCTGGGCTCGGTTCCCCTCCTGTACAAGCGTGTGGGGGTAGTCCCAGTCTACAGGAACTCCTTTAGGAGCTCAGCTTTTTCTCCAGGGACTGCCGGGCAAGCAGTGACTCTTGAGGCTTCTTGAGATGCTGTGTAGGGTCCCTGGCTCGGGAAGGGCAGGAGCAGGTCCAAAGCCGCTGGGCTTGTAGATGTTCCTTACTGATTTTGTGCCATTAGCGGTATGGGGTGCCAGTGAGCTGCTGGGCTCCTGGTTCCTTCACAGGGCAAGCATGCGCGGGCAGCCTCTATCCACAGGAACTCCTGGAGGAGTGCAGCTTTTCTCCTTCGGGGACCGCCATGCAAGCAGTAAAATCTGAGGCTTCTTCAGGTTTGTTGGAGGGTCCTTGTGCCTGGGCAGCAGCAGGTCCGAAGTCCCGGTGGGCTTGAAGAAGTTCCTTATGGGTTTGTGCCTTTAGCGGTACAGGTACCAGTGAGCAGCAGGGCTCCTGGGTCCCTTCCAGGAAAACCGTGCAGCAGGTGGCCCCTGTCCACAGAAATTCCTGTTGGAGAATGTCTTTTGTTTTCGGGGCCCGCCAGGCAGTGGTGATCCCTGAGGCTTCTTGGGGCATGGTGGAGGGTCCTAGGGTCCGGGCAGGAGCAGGTCCGAAGTCTCGGTGGGCTTGGAGAAGTTCCTTATGGCTTTTGGCGCCTTTAGCGCACGGGTGCAAGTGAGTCTGGGCCTGGTTCCTTTACTGGCAAGCATGCAGAAGGTGGCCACTGTCCACAGGAACTCCTATCAGAGTGTGTCTTGTTGTTTTCAGGGACCGCCGGGCAGTGATGATCCCTGAGACTTCTTAGGGTGCGGTGGAGGGTCCATGGTCCGGGCAGGAGCAGGTCTGAAGTCCCGTGAGCTTAGAGGTCTTCCTTATGGCATTTGTGCCTTTAGCAGTATGGGGTGCCAGTGAGCAGCCGGGCTCCTGGTTCACTTCCCGGCAAGCATGTGGTGGGCAGCCCCTCTCCACAGTAAGCCCTGGAGGAGCACAGGTTTTATTCTTTATGGACTGCCAGGAATCAGTGATCCCTGAGGCTTCTTGGGGTGTGGTGTAGGGTCCTTGGGTCTGGGCAGGAGCAGGTCCAAGCCCTGATAGGCTTGGAGAAGTTCCTTATGGCTTTTGCGCCTTTAGCGGTACAGGGTGCCACTAAGCAGCTGGGCTCCTGTTTCCCTTCCAGGCAAGAATGTGGCGGGGGCCCTTGTCCACAGGAACTCCTGGAGGAGCTCAGCTTTTTTCTTCAGGGACTGCCAGGCAAGCAGTGACTCCTGAGGCTTCTTGGGGTGCTGTGGAGGGTCCCTGGCTTGGGGCAGGAGCAGGTCAAAGTCCGCTGGGCCTGGAGATGCTTCTTACCTGCTTTGGCCTTTAGCAGTATGGGCGCAGTGAGCATCCGGCTCCTGGTTCCCTTCCTGGGCAACATGGTGGGTGGGCCCTGTCCACAGGAACTCCTGGAGGAACTCAGCTTTTTCTTCAGGGACCGCCGGGCAAGTAGTGATCCCTGAGGATTCTTGGGATGCATTGGAGAGTCCTTGGGTCCGGGCAGGAGCAGGTCAGAAGCCGGTGGGCTTGAGAATTTCCTTATGTCTTTTGCGCTTTTAAGCGGTATGGTGTGCCAGTGAGTGGCTGGTCTCCTTGTTCTACTCCAGGCTAGCGTACAGCAGGCAGCCCTTGTCCACAGGAACTCCTGGAGGAGTGCAGCTTTTTACTTCTGGGACTGCAGCAACCGTGATCCCTGAGGCTTTAAAGGTGGAGGGTCCTTTGGTCCGGGCAGGAGCAGGTCAGAAGCCCCGTGGGCTTGGAGAATTTCCTTATGTCTTTTGTGCCTTTAGTGGTATGGGGTGCCAGTGAGTGCCTGGGCTCCTGGTTCCCTTCCTGGGCAAGTGAGCAGCAGGCGGGCCCGGTCCACAGGAACTCCTGGAGGAGTGCGGCGTTTATTCTTGAGGGTCCGCCCGGGCAGTGGTGATCCCGAGGCTTCTTGGTGTGGTGTAGGGTCCTTGGGTCTGAGCAGGAGCAGTTCCAAAGCCCCAGTGGGATTGGAGAAGTTTCTTACAGCTTTTGCGCCTTTAGCAGTATGGAGTGCCAGTGAGCCACCAGGCTCCTGGTTCTTCTTGGGCAAGATGCGACGGGCAGCCCCTGTCCACAGGAACTGCTAGAGGAGCACTGCTTTTTCTTCAGGGACCACTGGAAGCGATGATCCCTGAGGCTTCTTGGGTGCAGTGGAGGGTCCTAGGTACTGGGCAGGAGCCAGTCCAAAGCTCCGTTAGGCTTGGAGAAGTTCCCTATGGCTTTTGCGCCTTTAGTGGTACGAGGTGCCAGTGAGCGGCTGGGCTCCTGGTTCCCTTCCTTAGCGAACATGCGTGGGTGGATCCTGTCCACAGGAACTCCTGGAGAAGTGCAGCTTTTCTTCTTCGGGGACTGCTGGGAAGCGGTGATCCCTGAGGCTTCTTGGGGTGCCGTGGAGGGTCCTTGGGTCCGGGCAGTAGCAGGTCTGAGCTCAGTGAGCTTGAGAAGTTCCTTATGACTCTTGCTCCTTTAGCAGTACAGGTTGCCAGTGGTGACCAGGCTCCTTGTTCACTTCCTGGGCAAGCATGCGGCGGTGGCCCCTGTCCACAGGAACTCCTGGAGGTGCTGTGGCTTTTTTTCTTGGGACCGCCGGGCAAGCAGTGATCCCTGAGGCTTCTTGAGGTGTGGTGGAGGCTCCTTGGGTCTGGACACTATCAAGTCCGAAGCCCTGGTGGGCTTGGAGAAGTTCTTATGCCTTTTGCTCTTTTAGTGGTACAGGGTTGCCAGTGAGCAGCCGGGCTTCTGGTTCTCTTCCAGGAAAACCGTGCGGCAGGTGGCCCCTGTCCACAGAAACTCCTGTTGGAGTGTGTCTTTTTGTTTTCAGGGCCTGCCGGGCAGTGGTGATCCCTGAGGCTTCTTGGGGCATGGTGGAGGTCCTAGGGTCCAGGCAGGAGCAGGTCGAAGCTCCGTGGGCTTGGAGAAGTTCCTTATGGCTTTTGGCGCCTTTAGCGCACGGGTGCAAGTGAGTCTGGCTCCTGGTTCCCTTACTGGGCAAGCATGCAGAAGGCGGCCACTGTCCACAGGAACTCCTATCAGAGTGTGTCTTGTTGTTTTTGGGGACCGCCGGCAGTGATGAACCCTGAGACTTCTTAGGGTGCAGTGGAGGGTCCTTGGGTCCGGCAGGAGCAGGTCTGAAGTCCCGTGAGCTTGGAGGTCTTCCTTATGGCATTTGTGCCTTTAGCAGTATGGGGTGCCAGTGAGCAGCCGGACTCCTGGTTCACTTCCGGGCAAGCATGTGGTGGGCAGCCCCTCTCCACAGGAAGCCCTGGAGGAGCACAGGTTTTATTCTTCACGGACTGCAGGAATCAGTGATCCCTGAGGCTGCTTGGGGTGTGGTGTAGGGTCCTTGGGTCTGGGCAGGAGCAGGTCCGAAGCCCTGGTAGGCTTGGAGAAGTTCCTTATGGCTTTGCACCTTTAGCGGTACAGGGTGCCACTACAGCTGGGCTCCTGTTTCCTTCCCAGGCAAGAATGTGGCGGGCGGCCCTGTCCACAGGAACTCCTGGAGGAGCTCAGCTTTTTCTTCAGGGACTGCCAGGCAAGCAGTGACTCCTGAGGCTTCTTGGGGTGCTGGGAGGGTCCCTGGCTTGGGGCAGGAGCAGGTCCAAAGCCCGCTGGGCCTGGAGATGTTTCTTACTGCTTTGGCCTTTAGCAGTACAGGGGGCACAGTGAGCATCCGGGCTCTGGTTCCCTTCCTGGGCAACATGGTGGGCGGGCCCTGTCCACAGGAACTCCTGGAGGAACGCAGCTTTTTTCTTCAGGGACCGCCAGGCAAGTAGTGATCACTGAGGTTTCTTGGGATGCATTGGAGAGTCCTTGGGTCCGTGCAGGAGCAGGTCAGAAGCCCGGTGGGCTAGAGAATTTCCTTATGTCTTTTGCGCTTTTAGCAGTATGGTGTGCCAGTGAGCGGCTGGTCTCCTTGTTCCATTCCGCGGGCTAGCGTACAGCGGGCAGCCCTTGTCCACAGGAACTCCTGGAGGAGTGCAGCTTTTACTTCGGGGACTGCCGTGCAAGCGTGATCCCTGAGGCTTCTTGGGGTGGAGGGTCCTTTGGTCCGGGCAGGAGCAGGTCAGAAGCCCCGTGGGCTTGGAGAATTTCCTTATGTCTTTTGTGCCTTTAGTGGTATGGGGTGCCAGTGAGTGCCTGGGCTCCTGGTTCCCTTCCTGGGCAAGTGTGCAGCAGGCGGGCCCGTCCCACAGGAACTCCTGGAGGAGGCGGCGTTTATTCTTGAGGTCCGCCCGGGCAAGTGGTGATCCCGAGGCTTCTTGGTGTGGTGTAGGATCCTTGGGTCTGAGCAGGAGCAGTTCCAAAGCCCCAGTGGGACTGGAGAAGTTTCTTACAGCTTTTGCGCCTTTAGCAGTATGGAGTGCCAGTAGCCAGCCAGGCTCCTGGTTGCCTTCTTGGGCAAGATATGACGGGCAGCCCTGTCCACAGGAACTGCTAGAGGAGCACTGCTTTTTTCTTCAGGGACCGCTGGAAAGTGATGATCCCTGAGGCTTTTGGGTGCAGTGGAGGGTCCTAGGTACTGGGCAGGAGCCAGTCCAAAGCTCTGCTAGGCTTGGAGAAGTTCCCTATGGCTTTTGCGCCTTTAGTGGTACGAGGTGCCAGTGAGCAGCTGGGCTCCTGGTTCCCCTTCTTGGCGAACATGCAGTGGGTGGATCCTGTCCACAGGAACTCCTGGAGAAGTGCAGCTTTTCTTCTTCGGGGGACTGCTGGGAAGCGGTGATCCCTGAGGCTTCTTGGGGTGCCGTGGAGGGTCCTTGGGTCGGGCAGTGCAGGTCTGAGCTCAGTGGGCTTGGAGAAGTTCCTTATGACTCTTGCTCCTTTAGCAGTACAGGTTGCCAGTGGTGACCAGGCTCCTTGTTCACTTCCTGGGCAAGCATGCGGCGGGTGGCCCCTGTCCACAGGAACTCCTGGAGGTGCGCTGCTTTTTTTCTTCGGGACCGCCGGGCAAGCAGTGATCCCTGAGGCTCTTGAGGTGTGGTGGAGGCTCCTTGGGTCTGGACACTATCAAGTCCGAAGCCCTGGTGGGCTTGAGAAGTTCCTATGCCTTTTGCTCTTTAGTGGTACAGGGTGCCAGTGAGCAGCCGGGCTTCTGGTTCCTTCCAGGAAAACCGTGCGGCAGGTGGCCCCTGTCCACAGAAACTCCTGTTGGAGTGTGTCTTTTGTTTTCGGGCCTCGCTGGGCAGTGGTGATCCCTGAGGCTTCTTGGGGCATGGTGTAGGGTCCTAGGGTCCAGGCAGGAGCAGGTCCAAGCCCAGGTGGGCTTGAGAAGTTCCTTATGGCTTTTGCGCCTTTAGCGGCACGGGTGCAAGTGAGCGTCCTGGGCTCCTGGTTCCCTTACTGGGAAAGCATGCAGAAGGCGGCCACTGTCCACAGGAACTCCTATCAGAGTGTGTCTTGTTGTTTTTGGGGACTGCCTGGCAGTGATGAACCCTGAGACTTCTTAGGGTGCAGTGGAGGGTCCTTGGTCCGGGCAGGAGCAGGTCTGAAGTCCTGGTGAGCTTGGAGGTCTTCCTTATGGCATTTGTGCCTTTAGCAGTATGGGTGCCAGTGAGCAGCTGGACTCCTGGTTCACTTCCGGGCAAGCATGTGGTGGGCAGCCCTCTCCACAGGAAGCCCTGGAGGAGCACAGGTTTTATTCTTCACGGACTGCCGGAATCAGTGATCCCTGAGGCTGCTTGGGGTGTGGTGTAGGGTCCTTGGGTCTGGGCAGGAGCAGGTCTGAAGCCCTGGTAGGCTTGGAGAAGTTCCTTATGGCTTTTGCACCTTTAGCGGTACAGGGTGCCACTAAGCAGCTGGGCTCCTGTTTCCCTCCCAGGCAAGAATGTGGCGGGCGGCCCTTGTCCACAGGAACTCCTGGAGGAGCTCAGCTTTTTCTTCAGGGACTGCCAGGCAAGCAGTGACTCCTGAGGCTTCTTGGGTGCTGTGGAGGTCCCTGGCTTGGGGCAGGAGCAGGTCCAAAGCCCAGCTGGGCCTGGAGATGTTTCTTACTGCTTTTGTGCCTTTAGCAGTACAGGGCACGAGTGAGCATCCGGGCTCCTGGTTCCCTTCCTGGGCAACATGGCGGGCGGGCCTTGTCCACAGGAACTCCTGGAGGAACGCAGCTTTTTCTTCAGGGACCGCCAGGCAAGTAGTGATCCCTGAGGTTTCTTGGGATGCATTGGAGAGTCCTTGGGTCCGTGCAGGAGCAGGTCAGAAGCCCGGTGGGCTTGAGAATTTCCTTATGTCTTTTGCACTTTTAGCAGTATGGTGTGCCAGTGAGCGGCTGGTCTCCTTGTTCCATTCCGGCTAGCGTGCAGCAGGCAGCCCTTGTCCACAGGAACTCCTGGAGGAGTGCAGCTTTTTTACTTCTGGGACCGCCTGGCAACGGTGATCCCTGAGGCTTTGGATGCGGTGGAGGGTCCTTTGGTCCGGGCAGGAGCAGGTCAGAAGCCCGTGGGCTTGGGAATTTCCTTATGTCTTTTGTGCCTTTAGCGGTATGGGGTGCCAGTGAGTGCCTGGGCTCCTGGTTCCCTTCCTGGGCAAGTGTGCAGCAGGCGGGCCCGGTCCACAGGAACTCCTGGAGGAGAGCGGCGTTATTCTTCAGGGTCCGCCTGGCAAGTGGTGATCCCGAGGCTTCTTCGGGTGTGGTGTAGGATCCTTGGGTCTGAGCAGGAGCAGTTCCAAAGCCCCAGTGGGACTGGAGAAGTTTCTTACAGCTTTTGTGCCTTTAGCAGTATGGAGTGCCAGTGAGCCACCAGGCTCCTGGTTGCCTTCTTGGGCAAGCATATGACGGGCAGCCCCTGTCCACAGGAACTGCTAGAGGAGCACTGCTTTTTCTTCAGGGACCGCTGGAAAGTGATGATCCCTGAGGCTTCTTGGGGTGCAGTGGAGGGTCCTAGGTACGGGCAGAAGCCAGTCCAAAGCTCCATTAGGCTTGGAGAAGTTCCTATGGCTTTTGCGCCTTTAGTGGTACGAGGTGCCAGTGAGCGCTGGGCTCCTGGTTCCCTTCCTTGGCGAACATGCGGTGGGTGGATCCTGTCCACAGGAACTCCTGGAGAAGCGCAGCTTTTCTTCTTCGGGGACTGCTGGGAAGCGGTGATCCCTGAGGCTTCTTGGGGTGCCGTGGAGGGTCCTTGGGTCCGGGCAGTAGCAGGTCTGAAGCTCAGTGGGCTTGGAGAAGTTCATTATGACTCTTGCTCCTTTAGCAGTACAGGTTGCCAGTGAGTGACCAGGCTCCTTGTTCACTTCCTGGGCAAGCATGCGGCGGGTGGCCCCTGTCACAGGAACTCCTGGAGGTGGGCGGCTTTTTCTTGGGGACCGACGGGCAAGCAGTGATCCCTGAGGCTTTGAGGTGCGGTGGAGGCCCTTGGGTCTGGGCACTATCAAGTCCGAAGCCCTGGTGGGCTTGGAGAAGTTCCTATGCCTTTTGCTCTTTTAGTGGTACAGGGTGCCAGTGAGCAGCCAGGCTTCTGGTTCCCTTCCTTGGCAACCTTCGGTGGGCAGCCCCAGTCCACAGGAACTCCTGGAGGAGTGTGGCTTTTTCTCTGGGGACTGGTGGGCAAGTGGTGATCCCTGAGGCTTCTTGGTGTGCAGTAGAGGCTCCTTGGTCCAGACAGGAGCAGGTCCAAAGACCTGGTGTGCTTGAAGAGGTTTCTTGCAGCTTTTGCACCTTCAGCGGTATGGGTGTCAGTGAGTGGCCGGGTCTTGGTTCCTTCCTGGGCAAGCGTGCAGTGGGCCACCCCTATCACAGGAACTCCTGGACAAGCACACCTATTTTTCTTTGAGAACCGCCAGGCAAGTGGTGACGCCTGAGGCTTCTTTTGGGTGCAGTGGAGGGTCCTTGGGTCCAGGCAGGAGCAGGTCTGAAGCCCTTGTGGGCTTGGAGATTTCCTTACTGCATTTGCGCCTTTAGCGGTATATAGTGCCAGTGAGCAGCTGGGCTTCTGGTTCCCTTCCAGAGCAAGCGTGTGGTGGTGGCCCCTGTCACAGGAACTCCTGGAGGAGCATGGCTTTTTTCTTCAGGGACCGCCGGCAGCGGTGATCCCTGAGGCTTCTTGAGGTGCGGTGGAGGGTCCTACGGTCCGGTCAGTAGCAGGTCTGAAGCCCCGTAGGCTTGGAGAAGTTCCTTATGGCTTTTGCACCTTTAGAGGTACAGGGTGCCACTAAGCAGCTGGGCTCCTGTTTCCTTTCCCAGACAAGCGTGAGGTGGGCGGCTCCTGTCCACAGGAACTCCTGGAGGAGCTCAGCTTTTTCTTTGGGGACTGCCAGGCAAGCAGTGACTCCTGAGGCTTCTTGGGGTGCTGTGGAGGGTCCCTGGCTCGGGGCAGGAGCAGGTCACAAAGCCCCACTGGGCCTGGAGATGTTTCTTACTGCTTTTGCGCCTTTAGCGGTGCAAGGGTGCGAGTGAGCATCCGGGCTCCTGTTCCCTTCCTGGGTGACACGGTGGGTGGACCCTGTCCACAGGAACTCCTGGAGGAATGCAGCTTTTTTCTTCAGGGACCATGGGCAAGCAGTGATCCCTGAGGTTTCTTGGATGCATTGAGGGTCCTTGGGTCTGGGCAGGAGCAGGTCGAAGCCCGTGGGCTTGGAGAAGTTCATTATGGCTTTGCACCTTTAGCGGTATGGGGTGCCAGTGAGTGGTCGGGCTGCTGGTTCCCTTACCGGGCAAGCGTGAAGTGGGTGACCACTGTCCACAGAAACTCCTGGAGGAGCGTGACTTTTTTCTTGTGACTGCTGGGCAGCGGTGATTCCTGAGGTTTCTTGAGATGCGTTGGAGGGTCCTTGGGTCCAGGCAGGAGCAGGTCCGAGCTCCGTGGGCTTGAGAAGTTCCTTATGGCTTTGGGCTTTTGCAGCACGGGTGCCAGTGAGTGGTCGGGCTCCTGGTAACCTTCCCAAGCAAGCGCTGCAGCGGCAGCTCCTGTCCACAGGAACTCCTGGAGGAGAGTGGCTTTTATTCTTCGGGACGGCCGTGCAAGCTGTGATCCCTGAGACTTCTTGGGGTGTGGTGGAGGGTCCTTGGGTCTGGGCAGAAGTTCCTTATGGCTTTTGCGCTTTTAGCGGTATGGTGTGCCAGTGAGCAGCTGGTCTCCTTGTTCCATTCCAGGCTAGCATCGGCGGGCAGCCCTTGTCCACAGGAACTCCTGGAGGAGTGCAGCTTTTTTCTTCAGGGACTGCCGTGCAGCGGTGATCCCTGAGGCTTCTTTGAGGTGCGGTGGAGGGTCCTTTGGTCTGGGCAGGAGAGGTCCAAAGCCCGCTGGTGTTTTGTAGATGTTCCTTACTGATTTTGTGCCTTTAAGCGGTATGGGGTGCCAGTGAGCTGCTGGGCTCCTGGCTCCCTTCAGAGAACAAGCATCGGTGGGCCACCCCTGTACGCAGGAACTCCTGGAGGAGTGCAGCTTTTCTCCTTCGGGGACCGCCATGCAAGCAGTAATCCATGAGGCTTCTTCAGGTTTGTTGGAGGGTCCTTGTGCCTGGGCAGCAGCAGGTCCGAGCCGGTGGGCTTGAGAAGTTCCTTATGGGTTTTGCGCCTTTAGTGGTATGGGGTGCCAGTGAGCAGCAGGGCTCCTGGGTCCCTTCCAAGAAAACCATGCGAGCAGGTGGCCCCTGTCCACAGGAACTCCTGTCGGAGTGTGTCTTTGTTTTCGGGCCCGCGGCAGTGGTGATCCCTGAGACTTCTTAGGGTGCGGTGGAGGGTCCTTGGGTCCGGGCAGGAGCAGGTCCGAAGTCCCGTGAGCTTGGAGGGTCTTCCATATGGCATTTGTGCCTTTAGCAGTATGGGGTGCCAGTGAGCGGCCGGGCTCCTGGTTCACTTCCCCGGCAAGCATGCGTGAGCAGCCCCTCTCCACAGGAAGCCCTGGAGGAGCACAGCTTTTATTCTTCACGGACTGCCGGAATCAGTGATCCCTGAGGCTTCTTGAGGTGCAGTGTAGGGTCCTTGGGGCTGGGCAGGAGCAGGTCCGAAGCCCCGGTAGGCTTGGAGAAGTTCCTTACGGCTTTTGCGCCTTTAGTGGTACAGGGTGCCACTAAGTAGCTGGGCTCTGTTTCCCTTGCCGGGCAAGCATGTGGCAGGCAGCCCTTGTCCACAGGAACTTCTGGAGGAGCTCAGCTTTTTCTTCGGGACTGCCAGGCAAGCAGTGATTCCTGAGGCTTCTTGGGTGCTGTGGAGGTCCCTGGCTTGGGGCAGGAGCAGGTCCAAAGGCCCGCTTGGCCTGGAGATGTTTTCTTACTGCTTTGCACCTTTAGCAGTACGGGTTGCAGTGAGCATCCGAGTTCCTGGTTCCCTTCCTGGGTGACACGGTGGTGGACCCTGTCCAGGAACTCCTGGAGGAATGCAGCTTTTTTTCCGGGACCGCTGGCAAGCAGTGATCCCTGAGGTTTCTTGGGATGCATTGGAGGGTCCTTGGGTCTGGGCAGGAGCAGGTCTGAAGCCGGTGGGCTTGGAGAAGTTCATTATGGCTTTTGCACCTTTAGCGGTATGGGGTGCCAGTGAGTGGTCGGGCTGCTGGTTCCTTACCGGCAAGCGTGAAGTGGGTGACCACTGTCCACAGAAACTCCTGGAGGAGCGTGACTTTTTTCTTTGTGACTGCTGGGCAAGCGGTGATTCCTGAGGTTTCTTGAGATGCGTTGGAGGGTCCTTGGGTCCAGGCAGGAGCAGGTCCGGAGCCCGGTGGGCTTGGAGAAGTTCCTTATGGCTTTTGGGCTTTTTTAGTACGGGTGCCAGTGGTGGCGGGCTCCTGGTAACCTTCCCAAGCAAGCGCTGCAGCGGCAGCTCCTGTCCACAGGAACTCCTGGAGGAGAGTGGCTTTTATTCTTGGGACCGCCGCAAGCTGTGATCCTGGAGACTTCTTGGGGTGTGGTGGAGGGTCCTTGGGTCTGGGCAGAAGTTCCTTATGGCTTTTGCGCTTTTAGCGGTATGGTGTGCCAGTGAGCAGCTGGTCTCCTTGTTCCATTCCCTGGCTAGCATGCGCGGGCAGCCCTTGTCCACAGGAACTCCTGGAGGAGTGCAGCTTTTTTCTTCAGGGACTGCCGGCAAGCGGTGATCCCTGAGGCTTCTTGAGTGCGGTGGAGGGTCCTTTGGTCTGGGCAGGAGCAGGTCCAAAGCCCGCTGGGCTTGTAGATGTTCCTTACTGATTTTGTGCCTTTAGCGGTATGGGGTGCCAGTGAGCTGCTGGGCCCTGGCTCCCTTCACAGGGCAAGCATGCGGGGCCACCAATGCACGAGGAACTCCTGGAGGAGTGCAGCTTTTCCTTCGGGACCGCCATGCAAGCAGTAATCCATGAGGCTTCTTCAGGTTTGTTGAGGGTCCTTGTGCCTGGGCAGCAGCAGGTCCAAGGCCCGTGGGCTTGAAGAAGTTCCTTATGGGTTTTGCGCCTTTAGTGGTATGGGGTGCCAGTGAGCAGCAGGGCTCCTGGGTCCCTTCCAAGAAAACCATGCGGCAGGTGGCCCTGTCCACAGGAACTCCTGTCGGAGTGTGTCTTTTGTTTCGGGGCCGCTGGGCAGTGGTGATCCCTGAGACTTCTTAGGTGCGGTGGAGGGTCCTTGGGTCCGGCAGGAGCAGGTCCAAGTCCCGTGAGCTTGGAGGTCTTCCATATGGCATTTGTGCCTTTAGCAGTATGGGGTGCCAGTGAGCGGCCGGGCTCCTGGTTCACTTCCCGGCAAGCATCGCGAGCAGCCCCTCTCCACAGGAAGCCCTGGAGGAGCACAGCTTTATTCTTCACGGACTGCCGGGAATCAGTGATCCCTGAGGCTTCTTGAGGTGGTGTAGGGTCCTTGGGGCTGGGCAGGAGCAGGTCCAAGCCCCGTAGGCTTGGAGAAGTTCTTCACGGCTTTTGGCGCCTTTAGTGGTACAGGGTGCCACTAAGTAGCTGGGCTGTTGTTTCCTTCCCGGCAAGCATGTGGCAGGCAGCCCTTGTCCACAGGAACTTCTGGAGGAGCTCAGCTTTTTCTTCTGGGACTGCCAGGCAAGCAGTGACTCCTGAGGCTTCTTGGGTGCTGTGGAGGGTCCTGGCTTGGGGCAGGAGCAGGTCCAAAGCCCGCTGGAGCCTGGAGATGTTTCTTACTGCTTTTGCACCTTTAGCAGCACGGGTTGCGAGTGAGCATCCGAGTTCCTGGTTCCCTTCCTGGGTGACACAGTGGTGGGCCCTGTCCACAGAAAGTCCTGAGGAACGCAGATTTTTTCTTCAGGGACCGCCGAGAAGCAGTGATCCCTGAGGTTTCTTGGGATGCATTGAGAGTCCTTGGGTCCGGGCAGGAGCAGGTCAGAAGCCCCAGTGGGCTTGGAGGAGTTCCTTATGGCTTTTGCACCTTTAGCGCTATGGGGTGCCAGTGAGTGGCCGGGCTGTTGGTTCCCTACCGGGCAAGCGTGAAGCGGCATCCACTGTCCACAGAAACTCCTGGAGGAGCGCAACTTTTTTCTTCGTGGACCGCTGGGCAAGCGGTGATCCCTGAGGTTTCTTGACATGCTGTTGGAGGGTCCTTGGGTCCAGGCAGGAGCAGGTCCAAGGCCCGTGGGATTGGAGTAGTTCCTTATGGCTTTTGGGCATTTAGCAGCACGGGTGCCAGTGAGTGGCCGGGCTCCTGGTAACCTTCCTGAGCAAGTGTGGCAGCTCCTGTCCACAGGAACTCCTGGAGGAGCGTGGCTTTTTATTCTTTGGGACCGCTGAAGTGAGTGGTGATGCCTGAGACTTCTTGGGGTGTGGTGGAGGGTCCTTGGGTCCAGGCAGGTGAGGTCCAAAGTCCTGGTGGGCTTGGAGAAGTTCCTTATGGCTTTTGCGCTTTTAGCTGTATGGTGTCAGTGAGCAGCTGGTCTCTTTGTTCCATTCCGGCTAGCAGCGTGCGTGGGCAGCCCTTGTCCACAGGAACTCCTGGAGGAGTGCAGCTTTTTCTTCAGGGACCGCCATGCAAGCGGTGATCCCTGAGGCTTCTTAGGTGCGGTGGAGGTCTTTTGGTCCGGGCAGGAGCAGGTCAGAAGCGCGATGGGCTTGGAAAAATTTCCTTATGTCTTTTGTGCCTTTAGTGGTATGGGATGCCAGTGGATGGCCGGGCTTCTGGTTCCCTTCCTGGGCAAGTGTGCAGCAGGTGGGCCCGGTCACAGGAACTCCTGGAGGAGGCGTGCTTATTCTTCGGGGTCCGCCGGGCAAGCGGTGATCCTGAGACTTCTTTGGTGTGGTGTAGGGTCCTTGGGTCTGGGCAGGAGCAGTTCCAAAGCCCCAGTGGGCTTGGAGAAGTTTTACAGCTTTTGCACCTTTAGCAGTATGGAGTGCCAGTGACGCCAGGCTCCTGGTTGCCTCTTGGGCAAGCTCATGACGGGCAGCCCCTGTCCACAGGGAATGGCTGGAGGAGCACTGCCTTTTTTCGTCAGGGACTGCTGGCATGCGGTGATCCCTGAGGCTTCTTGGGGCACAGTGGAGGGTCCTGGTACGGGCAGGGCCGGTCCAAAGCTCATGTGAGCTTGGAGTTCCTATGGCTTTTGCGCCTTTAGTGGCACGAGTGCCAGTGAGCGGCTGGGCTCCTGGGTTCTGTTCCTGGGCAAACATGCGGTGGGTGGACCCTGTCGACAGGTACCCTGGAGAAGAGCAGCTTTTCTTCTTTGGGGACTGCTGGGCAAGCGGTGATCCCTGAGGCTTGGTTGGTGGTGGAGGGTCCTTGGGTCCGGCAGTAGCAGGTCTGAAGCCTGTGGGCTTGGAGAAGTTCCTATGACTCTTGCTCCTTTAGCAGTACAGGTTGCCAGTGAGTGACCAGGCTCCTTGTTCACTTCCTGGGCAAGCATGCGCTGGTGGCCCCTGTCCACAGGAACTCCTGGAGGTGGGCGGTTTTTTCTTCGGGGACCACCGGGCATGCAGTGATCCCTGAGGCATCTTGAGGTGCGGTGGAGGCTCCTTGGGTCTGGGCACTATCAGGTCCGAAGCCCTGGTGGGCTTGGAGAAGTTCCTTATGCCTTTGCTCTTTTAGTGGTACAGGGTGCCAGTGAGCAGCCGGGCTTCTGGTTCCCTTCCTTGGCAACCTTTCGGTGGGTGGCCCCAGTCCACAGGGAACTCCAGGAGGAGTGCGCTTTTTTCTCTGGGGACCGGAGGGCAAGTGGTGATCCCTGAGGCTTTGTGGTGTGCGGTAGAGGCTCCTTGTGTCCAGACAGGAGCAGGTCCAAGACCTGGTGTGCTTGAAGAGGTTTCTTGCAGCTTTTGCACCTTCAGCAGTATGGGATGCCAGTGAGTGGCCGGGGTCTTGTTTCCCTTCCTGGGCAAGCGTGCAGTGGACCACCCCTATCACAGGAACTCCTGGACAAGCACACCTTTTTATTTCTTCAGGAACCGCCAGGCAGTGGAGATGCCTGAGAGCTTCTTTGGGTTCAGTGGAAGGTCCTTGGGTCCAGGCAGGAGCAGGTCTGAAGCCCCTGTGGGCGGAGAATTTCCCTACTGCATTTCTCGTCCTTAGCGTATATATAGTGCCAGTGAGCAGCTGGGCTCCTGGTTCCCTTCAGCAATCCCCGGTGGCCGGGCCCTCACAGAACTCTGGAGGAGCATGGCTTTTTCTTCAGGGACACTTGAGACAGCGGTGATCCCTGAGAGGTTCTTGAGGTGTGGTGGAGGTCCCAGGGCTCCAGTCAGTAGCAGGTCCTGAAGCTCCAGTAGGCTTGGAGAAGTTTCCTAATGGCTTTACGCCTTTGGCAGGTACAAGGTACCACTAAGCAGCTGGGCTCCTGTTTTCCTTCCGGACAAGCATGTGGTGGGCGGCCCTGTCCCAAGAACTCCTGGAGGGCTCAGCTTTTCTTTGGGGACTGCCAGGCAAGCAGTGACTCCTGAGGCTTCTTGAGGTGCTGTGGAGGTCCCTGGCTCAGGGCAGGAGCAGGTCAAAATACGCTGGGCCTGGAGATGTTTCTTACCTGCCTGTGCCTTTAGCAGTCGGAAGGATGCAGTGAGCATCCAGGCTCCTGGTTCCTTCCTGGGTGACCAGGCGGGTGGGCCCTGTCAACAGGAACTCCTAGAGGAATCAGCCTTTTTCTTCAGGACTGCCAGGCAAGCAGTGATCTGAGGTTTCTTGGGATGCATTGGAGGTCCTTGGGACTGGGCAGGAGCAGGTTGGAAGCCCGGTGAAGACAGAGAAGTTCTTATGACTTTTGCACCTTTAAGCGGTATGGGTGCCAGTGGTGGCCGGGCATCTGGCTCCTTACCAGAGCAAGGCGAGGACAGGGAGACCACTGTCCACAGAACCTCCTGGAGAAGCTGACTTTTTTTCAGCTCGTGGACAGCTGGGCAGCGGTGATCCCTGAGGGTTCTTGAAGGATCGTTGGAGGGTCCTTGGGTCCAGGCAGGAGCAGGTCTGAAGCCCAGTGAGCTTGGAGAAGTTCCTTATGGCTTTTGGGCTTTTAGCAGTACAGGGTGCCAGTGGTGGCGGGCTCATGGTAGCCTTCTCAAGCAAACGTGCAGCAGGCAGCTCCTGTCCATAGGAACTCCTGGAGAGCGTGGCTTTTATTCTTCGGGGACCGCCTGCAACGTGATCCTAGACCTAGGTGTGGTGGAGGTCATCGGGACTGGGCAGGTGCAGGTCAGCAAGCTCCGGTGGGCTTGGAGAAGTTCCTTATGGCTTTTGTGATTTTAGTGGTATAGGTGTGCCAGTGAGCAGCTGGTCTCCTTGTTCATTCCAGAAATAATGTCGAACGACGGCCCTTGTCCACAAGACTCCTGGAGGAGTGCAGCTTTTTATTCTTGAGGACCCCATGCAAGCAGTGATCCCTGAGGCTTCTTGGGGTGCAGTGGAGGTCCTTTGGTCCAGGCAGGAGCAGGTCTGAAGCCTACTGGATTTGTAGATGTTCATACAATTTTGTGCCTTTAGCGATGCAGGGTGCCAGTGAGCTGCTGGGCTCCTGGTTCCCTTCACAAGAACAAACATGTCGGTGGCGCACTATCCAGGAACTCCTGGAGGTGCAGCTTTTTTCTCCTTTGGGGACTGCCATGCAAGCAGTAATCCCTGATCCTTTTTCAGGTTTGTTGGAGGTCCTTGTGCCTAGGAGCAGCAGGTCCAAGCCCTCCGTGGAGCTTGAAGAAGTTTCCTTATGGGTTTTAGCGCCTGGCGGTGCGTGGTGCCAGTGAGCAACCAGGGCTCCTGGGTCCTTCCAGGAAAACCATGCGACCGGGTGGTCCTGTCCACAGGAACTCTGTCAGAGTGTCTTTTACGTTTCAGGGCCCGCCGAACAGTGGTGATCCTGAGACTTCTTGGGTTGCTGTGGAGGTCCTTGGGTCCGGGCAGGAGCAGGTCCGAAGTCAGTGAGCTTGGAGGTCTTCCATATAGCATTGTGCTTTTAGCTATGGGGTGCCAGTGACAGCCGGGTCCTGGTTCCCTTCCTGGGCAATTATACAACAGGCATCCCTCTCCCACAGGAAGCCCTGGAGGCCATGGCTTTTATTCTTGGCGGACGACCGGGAAGCTATGATCACTGGGGCTTCTTGAGGATGCGGTGTAGGTCCTTGGGTCAGGGCAGGGGCAGGTCCGAGCCCAATACACTTGGAGAAGTTCCTTACAGCTTTTGCGCCTTTAAGCGGTACAGGGTGCCATGAGCAGCTGGGCTCCTGTTTCCTTACCGGTCAAGCATGTGGCATACGACCTCTGTCCACAGGAACTCCTGAGGATCGCAACATTTATTCTTGAGGACTGCCGAGCAAGCAGTGATCCCTGAGGCTTCTTGGGGTGTGGTGGAGGGTCCTTGTGTCCCAGGCAGGAGCAGGTACAAAGGCCCGATGGGCGCTCAAAGTTCCTTATGGTTTTGCACCGATAGCGATCAGGTGTGCCAGTGGCGGCGGGCTCTTGGTTCCCATCCTGGGCAAGCATGCGGCAGGTGGCCCCTGTCCACAGGAACTCCTGGAGGAGCACTGCTTTTTGGGGGGCCGCCAGGCGAGATACCCTAAGGCTTCTTGGGGGAATGGTGTGAGGTCCTTGGATTCAGACCAGGAGCTGGTCAGAAACCCCACTAGGCTAGAGAATGTTTCCTTACTGATTTTGTGCCTTTAGTGGTGTGGGGTGCCAGTGAGAAGCTGACTCCTGGTTCCTTCACAGGGCAACCATGCAGGAGAGGCCCCTGTCCACAGGAACTCCTGGAGGGCTCATCTTTTTTTCTTCGGGGACTGCTGAGCAAGTGGTGACCTAGGGTCTCCTTGGCGTGCTTTGGCAGGTCCCTGGATCCGGACAGGAGCAGGTTTGAAGCCCAGTGGGCAGGGAGAAGTCCTTATAACTTTGTGCTGTTAAGCGATACGGTGTGCCAGTGGTGGCCAGGCTCTGGTTCCTTCTGGTCAAGTGTTTGGCAGGTGGCCCATGTCCACAGGAACTCCTGGATGAGCACAACTTTTTCTTCTGGGACCGCCCGAGCAAGTGATGATCCCTGAGGCTTCTTGGGGTGTGGTGGAGGGTCCTTGGGTCTAGGCAGAAGCAGATCTGAAGCCACGGTGGGCATGGAGAAGTTCTGTGTGCTTTTGCGCCTTTTCGCGATGCAGGTGCCAGTGAGTGGCCTGGCTCTGGTTCCCTTCCCAAGGCAAGCACAGGCAGCCCCAATCCACAGATCTCCTGGGGAGACACGTGGCTTTTCTTCTTCGGGACCACCGACAAGCAGTGTTCCCTGAGGCTTCTTGGGTGCCGTGGGCATCCTTGGGTCAGGCAGGAACAGGTCCAAGGCCGGAGGGCTGTAGAAGTTCCTTATGGCTTCTGCACCTTTGATGTTATAGGGGTGCCCGTGAGCTGCGGGGCTCCTGGGTGCCTTCCCTGGCTACCGTGGTGGGCATCCCCTCACCAAACTCCTACAGGAGCCTGATTTTTTTCTTCAGGGACCGACAAGGCAAGCAGTGATCCCAGAGGCTTCTTGAGGGTGTGGTGGAGGGTCCTTGGGCCAGAGGCAGGAGCAGATCAAGCCAGAGTGGCGTGGGAGAAATTCCTTATGACTTTTGTGCATTTAAGCGGTATGGAGTGCCAGTGGTGGCTGGCTACTGGATCCCTTCACGGACAAGCGTGCAGCAGGTGGCCCCTGTCCAAGAACACACCTGAAGATGCGGGGTTTTTCTCTTTGGGGACTGCCAGGCAACTGGTGATCCCTGAGACTTCCTGAGGGTGCGGTGGAGGTTCCTTGAGTCTGAGCAGGAGCAGGTCATAGACCCCAGTGGGCATGGAGAAATTCTTATGGCTTTTGCAGTTTAAGCGGTATGGGTGCAAGTGAGCAGCTGGGCTCTTGGTTCCTTTCCGAGCAAGCGTGTGGCAGGCTGCCCTTGTCCACTGGAACATCTGGAGGAGCTCAGCTTTTATCTTCGTAGACTGCTGGGCAAGTGGTGACCCTGAGGCTTCTTGGGGTGCTGTGGATGGTCCCTGGGTCCGGGCATACAGAGTGGTCTGAACCCGGTGGTATTTGAGAAGTTTCTTCTGGCTTTGTGCCTTTAGTGGTATGGGGTGCCAGTGAGCAGCAAGCTTCTGGTTCCTTCCTGGTCAATGTTTTGCAGGTGGCCATGTCACACGGAACTCCTGGAGGCGCTGCTTTTTTCTTCTGGGACACCTGGAACAAGCAATGATCCCTGAGGTTTTGGAAGTGCGGTGGAGGGTCCTTGGGTCTGGGCAGGAGCAGGTCTGAAGCCCCAGTGGGCATGGAGAAGTTCTGTATGGCTTTTGTGCCTTTTGCGGTATGGGGTGCAGAGAGTGGCCTGGCTCCTGGTTCCTTCCCGGGCCAATCATGCGGCCCCATCCACAAGAACTCCTGGGGAGCACGGCTTTTCTTCTGAGGGGACCCCCGGGCAAAGTGGTGTTCCCTGGGCTTCTTGGGGTGTGCTGGAAGTCCTTGAGTCAGGCAGGAGAAGGTCTGGAGCCCTGGAGGACTTGTAGAAGTTCCTACGGCTACTGCCCTTTGCCTATGAGTTGCCCAAGAGCTGCTGAGGTCCTGGGTGCCTTCCAGGAACCATGTGGTGGCCCCTCTCACAGAAACTCCCACAGAGCCTGGCTTTTTCTTCAGGGACCGCCAGGCAAGTGATCCCTGAAGCTTCTTGGGGGTGGAGGAGGGTCCTTGGGTCCCGGCAGGAGCAGTTCCAAAGCCCAGTGGGCCAGAAGTTCACTTACAGCTTTTGCCTTCTAGCAGTCACAGGGGTGCCAGTCAGTGGCTGAGCTCTGGTTCCCTTCCCAGGCAAGCATGCAGCAGTAGTGGCCCCTGTCCACAGAAACTCCTGGAGGAGCACGACTTTGTTCTTCAGGGACCGCCCGGGCAAGTGTTGATCCTGAGGGCTTCTTGGGGGCATGGTTGAGGGTCCTAGGGTCAGGCGGGAGCAGGTCCAAAGCACGGTGGGCTTGGAGAAGTTCCTTGAAGCTTTGCACCTTTAGCAGTGCAGGTGCAAGTAGAGCATCCGGGCTCTGGTTCCTTTACTGAACAAGCATGCAGCAGTGGCCCTGTCCACAGGAACTCCTGTCCAGAGTGTGTGTCTTGTTTCGGGGACCGCAGGCAGTGATGATCCCTGAGACTTCTTAGGTGCGGTGGAGGGTCCTTGGGTCCGGCAGGGAGCAGGTCCAAGTCCCGTGAGCTTGAGGTCTTCCTTATGGCATTTGTGCCTTTAGCAGTATGGGGTGAGAGTGAGCGTGGGCTCCTGGTTCCCTTCCGGGCAAGCATGCTGGGCAACCCCTCCACAGGAACTCCTGGAGGAGCAGGCTTTATTCTTCGCGGACTGTCGAGAATCAGTGATCCCTGAAGGCTTCTTGGGCAAGGTGTCGGGTCCTTGCTGGGCAGGAGCAGGTCAAAAGCACCGTAGGCTAGGAGAAGATCCTTATGGCTTTTGTGCCTTTAGCGGTACAGGGTGCCATAACCACAGCTGGGCTCCTGTTTCCTTCTCGGCAAGCATGTGGCAGGCGGCCCTTGTCCTGAGGAACTCCTGGAGGAGCTCAGCTTTTTCTTCAGGACTGCCAGGCAAGCAGTGACTCCTGAGGCTTCTTGAGGGCTGTGGAGGGTCCCTGGCTTAGGAGCAGGAGCAAGTCAAAGCCCTGCTGAGCATGGAGATGTTTCTTACTGCTTTTAGCCTTTAGCAGTACGGGGTGCGAGTGGGCATCTGGGCTCCTGGTTCCTTCCTGGGTGTCATGGCGGGCGCCCTGTCCACAGGAACTCCTAGAGGCATAGCTTTTTCTTCAGGGACACGACGGGCAAGCAATGATCACAGAGGTTTCTTGGGATGCATGGAGAGTCCTTGGGTCCGGGCAGGAGCAGGTCAAGCCCAGTGGGCTTGGAGAAGTTCCTATGGCTTTACACCTTGACGGAATGTGGTGCCGAAGTGGGTGGCGGGCTAGCTGGTTCCCTTACCGGGCAGGCGTGAAGCAGGCAGCCACAGTCACAGAAAACTCCTGGAGGCGCAACTTTTTCTTAGTGGACCGCTGGGCAAGCGGTGATCCCTGAGGTTTCTTTGAGATGCGTTGGAGGAACCTTGGGTTCAGGCACTAGCAGGTCCAAAGCCACAGTGGGCTTGGAGAAGTTCCTTATGGCTTTTGGCGTTTAACAGTATGGGGTGCCAGTGGTGGCCGGGCTCCTGGCACCTTCCTGAGCAAGCATGCAGCGGGCAGCTCCTGTGCACAGGAACTCCTGGAGGAGCGTGGCTTTTATTCTTCGAGGACCACCTTGCAGCGGTGATGTCTAAGACTTCTTGGGGTGTGGTGGAGGGTCCTTAGGTCCAGGCAGGCGCAGGTCCAAAGCCCGGTGGGCTTGGAGAAGTTCACTATGGCTTTTGCGCATTTAGCGGTATGGTGTGCCAGTCTCCTTGTTCCATTCCGGGCTAGCGTGTGGTGGGCAGCCCTTGTCCACAGGAACTCCTGGAGGAGTGCTGCTTTTTTTCTTCAGGGACTGCCATGCAAGCGGTGATCCCTGAGAGGCTTATTAGGGTGCAGTGGAGGGTCCTTTGGTCCGGGCAGGAGCAGGTCAAAGCCCAGTGTGCTTGGAGAATTTCCTTATGTCTTTGTGCCTTTAGTGGTATGGGGTGCCAGTGAGTGGCGAGACTCCTGGTTCCCTTCCTGGGCAAGTGTGCAGCAGGCGGGCCAGTCCACAGGAGACTCCTGGAGGAGCCAGGCGTTTATTCTTGAGGGTCCCGGGCAAGCGAGTGATCCCGAGAGACTTCGGGTGTGGTGTAGGGTCCATGGGTCTGGGCAGGAGCAGTTCCAAAGCCCCAGTGGGCTTGGAGAAGCTTCTACAGCTTTACGCGCTTTAGCAGTATGGAGTGCCAGAGCCGCCAGGCTCCTGGTTGCCTTCTTGGGCAAGATGCGATGGGCAGCCCCTGTCCACAGGAACTGCTGGAGGAGCGGCTGGTTTTTTCTTCAGGGACCGCTGGCATGCGGTGATCCCTGAGGCTTCTTGGGGTGCAGTGAGGGTCCTAGGTACCGGGCAGGAGCTGGTCCAAAGCTCGTAGGCTTGGAGAAGTTCTCTCTATGGCTTTTGCGCCTTTGGTGGTACGAGGTGCCAGTGGCGGCTGAGGCTCCTGGTTCCCGTTCCTGGGCAGAACATGGCGGTGGGTGGACCCTGTCCACAGGAACTCCTGGAAGTGCCAGCTTTTCTTCTTTAGGGACCCGCTGGGAATGCGGTGATCCCTGAGGCTTCTGGGGGTGCCGTGGAGGTCCTTGGGTCCGGACAGTGCAGATCTGAGCTCGGTGGGCTTGGAGAATTCCTTATGACTCTTGCTCCTTAGCAGTACAGGTTGCCAGTGGTGACCAGGCTCCTTGTTCACTTCCTGGGCAAGCATCGGCCAGGGTAGCCCCTGTCCACAGGAACTCCTGGAGGTGGGCGGCTTTGTTTCTTCGGGACCGCCGGGCAAGCAGTGATCCCTGAGGCTTCTTGTTGTGTGGTGGAGGCTCCTGGGTCTGGGCACTATCAGGTCCGAAGCCCTGGTGGCGTGAGAAGTTCCTTATGCCTTTGCTCTTTTAGTGGTACAGGTGCCAGTGAGCAAGCCGGGCTTCTGGTTCCCTTCCTTGGCAACCCTTCAGTGGGCGGGCCCCAGTCCACAGGAACTCCTGGAGGAGTGCAGCTTTTTTCTCTGGGGACTGGTGGGAAAGTGGTGATCCCTAGAGGCTTCTTGGTGTCGCGGTAGAGGCTCCTTGTGTCCGGACAGGAGCAGGTCCAAAGACCTGGTGCTTGAAGAGGTTTCTTGCATTTGGCACCTTCAGCAGTAGGATGCCAGTGAGTGGCGGGATCTTGTTTCCTTCCTGGGCAGTGTGCAGTGGGCCACAATCTCATCCACAGGAACTCCTGGTCAACACACCTTTTTTTTCTTTGGAACCGCCAGGCAAGAGTGGTGATGCCTGAGGCTTCTTTGGGTGCAGTGGAGGGTCCTTGAGTCCAGGCAGGAGCAGGTCTGAAGCCCCTGTGGTCTGAGAATTTCACTTACTGCATTTAGCCTTTAGCGGTATATAGTGCCAGTGAGCAACTGGGCTGCTGCTACCCTTCCTGAGCAAGCATGTGGCTGGTGGCCCTGTCCACAGGAACTCCTGGAGGAGCATGGCTTTTTCTTCAGGGACCGCCGGGCAGCGGTGATCCCTGAGGCTTCTGGGTGCGGTGGAGGGTCCTTTGGTCCGTCAGTAGCAGGTCTGAAGCCCCGTGAGGCTTGGAGAAGTTCCTTCTGGCTTTTGCGCCTTTAGGGTACAGAGGTGCCACTAGCAGCTGGGCTCCTGTTTCCCTCGGACAAGCTTGGTGGGTGGCCCCCATCCACAGGAACTCCTGGAGGAGCTCAGCTTTTTCTTCGAGGACTGCCAATCAAGCAGTGACCCTGAGGCTCTTGGGTTCTGTGTAGGGTCCCTGGCTCGGGGCAGGAGCAGGTCCAAAGCCCCGCTGGGCCGGAGATGTTTCTTACTGCTTTTGAGCCTTTAGCGGTATGGGGTGCAGTGAGCATCCGGGCTCCTGGTTCCCTTCCTGGGTGACACGGTGAGGCGGCCCTGTCCACAGGAACTCCTAGAGGAATGCAGCTTTTTTTCTAGGAACCGGGCAAGCAGTGATCCCTGAGGTTTCTTGGGATGCATTGAGGGTCCTTGGTCTGGGCAGGAGCAGGTCGGAAACTCCGGTGGGCTGGAGAAGTTCCTTGTGGCTTTGCACCTTTAGCAGTACGGGTGCCAGTGGAGGCCGGGCTGCTGGTTCCAATACCAGGCAAGCATGACGGGTGACCACTGTCCACAGAAACTCCTGGAGGAGCGTGACTTTTTCTTTGTAGACAGCTGGGCAGCGGTGATCCCTGAGGTTTCTTGAGATGCGTTGGAGGGTCCTTGGGTCCAGGCAGGAGCACATCCAAAGCCCGGGTGGCTTGAGAAGTTCCTTATGGCTTTGGGCTTTTAGGAGTATGGGGTACAGTGTGAGTGGCCGGGCTCCTGGTAACCTTCCCAAGCAAGAGTGCAGCGGGCAGCTCCTGTCCACAGGAACTCCTGAGGAGCGTGGCTTTTATTCTTCAGGGACCGCCGTGCAAGCGTGATCCCTGAGACTTCTTGGGGTGTGGTGGAGGGTCCTTGGGTCCGGGCAGCTGCAGGTCAGAAGCTCCAGTGGGCTTGGAGAAGTTCTTTATGGCTTTTGTGCCTTTAGCGGCATGGTGTGCCAGTGACCGGTCAGGCTCGTGGGTCCTTCCTGGGCAAGCATTTGGCGGGCGGCCCCTATCCACAGGAACTCCTGGAGGAGCGCTTGCTTTTTTGGGGGACTGCCAGGCAGGCAGTGATCCCTAAGAGCTTCTTGGGGGTGGTGTGAGGGTCCTTGGATCCAGGTAAGAACAGGTCTGAAACCCACTAGGCTTGTAGAATGTTCCTTACTGATTTTGTGCCTTTAGTGGTATGGGGTGCCAGTGAGCAGCTGGGCTCCTGGTTCCTTCACCAGGGGCAAGCATGCAGCAGGCGCCCCTGTCCACAGGAACCCTGGAGGAGCTCATCTTTTTGTTTGGGGACTGCCGGCAAGTGGTGACCCTGAGTCTGCTTGGGGTGCTGTGGCGGGTCCCTGGGTCCGGACAGGAGCAGGTTTGAAGCCCCGGTGGACTAGAAGAAGTTCCTTATGGCTTTTGTGCCATTAGCAGTACGGGTGCCAGTGAGTGGCCAGGCCCTGGTTCCCTTCCTGGTCAAGTGTTTGGCAGGTGGCCCATGTCCACAGGAACTCCTGGATGGCGCAACTTTTTTCTTCTGGGACCGCCGAGCAAGCGATGATCCCTGAGGCTTGAGGAGTGGGGTGGAGGGTCCTTGGGTCTGGGCAGAAGCAAATCTGAAGCCACGGTGGGCATGGAGAAGTTCTGTATGGCTTTTAGCCCTTTAGTGCAGGGGTGCCAGTGAGTGGCCTGGCTCCTGGTTCCCTTCCCAGGCAAGCATGCGCCCCATCCACAGAAACTCCTGGGGCGCGTGGCTTTTCCTTCTTCGGGACCACTGGGCAAGCGGTGTTCCCTGAGGCTTTGGGTGCGGTGGAGTGTCCTTGGGTCCAGGCAGGAGCAGGTCCGAAGGCCCAGAGGGGCTTGTAGAAGTTCTTTATGGCTTCTGCACCTTTAGTGTTATGGGGTGCCCGTGAGCTGCTGGGGCTCCTGGGTGCCTTCCCTGGCAACCGTGGTGGTGGGCGGCCTCTCCCACAGAAACTCCTACAGGAGTCTGGCTTTTTGCTTCAGGGACCGCCAGGCAAGCGGTGATCCCTGAGACTTCTTGGGGTGTGGTGGAGGGTCCTGGGCCAGGGCAGGAGCAGATCCAAAGCCCAAGTGGGCGGGAGAAATTCCTTTATGGCTTTTGTGCATTTAGCACGGGGTGCCAGTGAGTTGCCGGGCTACTGGATCCCTTCCTGGGCAAAAGGGAGTGGCCCCTGTCCAAAGGAACACCTGAAGGAGTGCGGGTTTTCTTTTGGGGACAGCCAGGCAACTGATGATCCCTGAGACTTCCTGGGTGCAGTGGAGGTTCCTTGAGTCTGGAGGAGGAGCAGGTCTGAAGCCCCAGTGGCCATGGAGAAATTCCTTATGGCTTTGCGCGTTAGCGGAATGGGTGCCAGTGGAGCAGCTGGGCTCTTGGTTCCTTTCTCGAGCAAGCATGTGGCAGGCTTCCCTTGTCCACTGGAACTTCTGGAGGAGCTCATCTTTTTCTTCGGAGACTGCTGGAAAGTGGTGACCCTGAGGCTTCTTGGGGTGTAGTGGAGAGTCCTTGGGTCCAGGCAGGAGAAGGTCTGGAGCCCTGGAGGCTTGTAGAAGTTCCTTATGGCTTCTGCACCTTTAGCCTTATATGAGGTGCCCGAGAGCTGCTGAGGGTCCTGGATGCTTTACGGGGAACCGTGTGGTGGGCAGCCCTCTCCACAGAAACTCCTACAGGAGACTGGCTTTTATTCTTCAGGGACCGGCAGGCAAGCAGTGATCCCTGAGGCTTCTTTGGTGTGGAGGAGGGTCCTTGGTCCAGGCAGGAGCAGTTCCAAAGCCCCAGTGGGCTTGGAGAAGTTCCTTACAGCTTTGTGCCTTTTGCAGTGCAGGGGTGCCAGTCAGTTGCTGAGCTCCTGGTTCCTTCCCAGGCAAGCATGCAGCAGTAGGCCCCTGTCCACAGAAACTCCCTGGAGGAGCACGGCTTTGTTCTTCAGGGACCGCCCGGGCAGCGGTGATCCCTGTGGCTTCTTGGGCACGGTGGAGGGTCCTAGGGTCCGGGCAGGAGCAGGTCCGAAGCCCCGTGGGCTTGAGAAGTTCCTTATGGCTTTTGCACCTTTTAGCGGCACGGGTGCAAGTGAGCATTCGGGCTCCTGGTTCCCTTACTGGGCAAGCATGCAGCAAGCGGCCACTGTCTACAGGAACTCCTGTCGGAGTGTGTCTTGTTGTATTCGGGACCGCCGGGCAGTGATGATCCCTGAGACTTCTTAGGTGCGGTGGAGGGTCCTTGGGTCCGGCAGGAGCAGGTCCAAGTCCCGGTGAGCCAGAGGTCTTCCTTATGGCATTTGTGCCTTTAGCAGTATGGGGTGCCAGTCAGCAGCTGGGCTTTTGGTTCACTTCCGGGCAAGCATCGGTGGGCAGCCCTCTACACAGGAAGCCGTGGAGGAGCACAGCTTTCATTCTTCATGGACTGCCAGGAATCAGTGATCCCTGAGGCTTCTTGGTGTGGTGTAGGGTCCTTGGGTCTGGGCAGGAGCAGGTCCAAGCCCGGTAGGCTGGAGAAGTTTCTACGGCATTTGCGCCTTTAGCGGTACAGGGTGCCACTCTGGCAGCTGGGCTCCTGTTTCCCTTCCTGGGCAAGCATGTGGGCGGGTGGCCCTTGTCCACAGGAACTCCTGGAGGAGCTCAGCTTTTTCTTGAGGACTGCCAGGCAAGCAGTGACACCTGGAGGCTTCTTGGGTGCTGTGGAGGGTCCCTGGCTTGGGGCAGGAGCAGGTCCAAAGCCCGCTGGGTCCTGAAGATGTTTCTTACTGCTTTTGTGCCTTTAGCAGATGCAGTGCAGTGAGCATCCGGGCCCCTGGTTCCCTTCCTGGTGACACAGCGGGCGGCCCTGTCCACAGAAAGTCCTGGAGGAACGAGATTTTTCTTCAGGGACCCCGGGCAAGCAGTGATCCCTGAGGTTTCTTGGGATGCATTGAGAGTCCTTGGGTCCGGGCAGGAGCAGGTCGAAGCCCCAGTGGGCTTGGAGAAGTTCCTTATGGCTTTGCACCTTTAGCATTATAGGTGCCAGTGAGTGGCTGGGCTGCTGGTTCCCTTACAGCAAGCTGAAGACGGGCGGGCCACTGTCCACAGAAACTCCTGGAGGAGCAACTTTCTTTCTTCGTGGACCGCTGGGCAGAGAGGTGATCCCTGAGGTTTCTTGAGATGCGTTGAGGTTCCTTGGGTCCAGGCAGGAGCAGGTCCAAAGCCCCAGTGGGCTTGGAGAAGTTCCTTATGGCTTTTGGGCTTTTAGCAGTATGGGGTGCCAGTGGTGGCGGGCTCCTGGTAACCTTCCTGAGCAAGCGTGCAGCTCCTGTCCAAAGGAACTCCTGGAGGAGCGTGGCTTTTATTCTTCAGGGACCGCCGTGCAGCGGTGATCCCTGAGGCCTTTGAGGGTGTGGTGGAGGGGTCCTTGGGGTCCAGTCAGTAGCAGGTCTGAGCCCCAGTAGGCTTGGAGAAGTTCTAATGGCTTTCTGGCCTTTAGCGGTGCAGGGTACCACCAAGCAGCTGGGCTCCTGTTTCCTTCCCGGACAAGCGTGTGGTGGGTGGCCCCTGTCCACAAGAACTCCAGGAGGAGCTCAGCTTTTTCTCCAGGGACTGCCAGGCAAGCAGTGACTCAGAGGCATCTTGGGGTGCTGTGGAGGGTCCCTGGCTAGGGCAGGAGCAGGTCCAAAGCCCGCTGGGCCTGGAGATATTTCTTACTGCTTTTGTGCCTTTAGTGGTGCAGGGGTGCGAGTGAGCTTCCGGGCTCCTGGTTCCTTCCTGGGTGACACGGTGGGTGGGCCCTTTCCACAGGAACTCCTAGAGGAATGCAGCTTTTTCTTCAGGACTGCCGGGCAAGCAGTGATCCCTGAGATTTCTTAGGATGCATTGGAGGGTCCATGGGTCTGGGCAGGAGCAGGTCAGAAGCCGTGGGCTTGGAGAAGTTCCTTATGGTTTTGCACCTTTAGCATTATGGGGTGCCAGTGGTGGCCGGGCTGCTGGCTCCCTTATCAGGCAAGTGTGAAGTGGGTGACCACTGTCCACAGAACCTCCTGGAGGGCGTGATTTTTTCTTCATGGACAGCTGGGCAGCGGTGATCCCTGAGGTTTATTGAGATGCATTGGAGGGTCCTTGGGTCCAGGCAGGAGCAGGTCCGAAGCCTCGGTGGGCTTGGAGAAGTTCCTTATGGCTTTTGGACTTTTAGCAGTCGGGGTGCCAGTGTGTGGCGGGCTCCTGGTAACCTTCCCAAGCAAGCGTGCAGCGGGCAGCTCCTGTCCACAGGAACTCCTGGAGGGCGTGGCATGGTGGGCTGGAGAAGTTCCTTATGGCTTTTGTGCTTTTAAGCGGTATGGTGTGCCAGTAGGCAGCTTGGGGACCGCCCTTGCAGCGGTGATCCCTGAGGCTTCTTGAGGTGTGGTGGAGGTCCTTTGGTCCGGGCAGGAGCAGGTCCAAAGCCCTGCTGGGCTGTAGATGTTCCTTACTGATTTTGTGCCTTTGGCGATGCGGGGTGCCAGTGAGCTGGGCTCCTGGTTCCCTTCAGAGGAAGCATCACGGTGGGCCGCCTGTCCCTAGGAACTCCTGGAGGAGTGCAGCTTTTCTCCTTTGGGGACTGCCATGCAAGCAGCAATCCCTGATCCTTTTCAGTTTTGTTGGAGGGTCCTTGTGCCTGGGCAGCAGCAGGTCCGAAGCCCCTGTGGGCTTGAAGAAGTTCCTTATGGGTTTTGTGCCTTTAGCAGTGCAGGGGTGCCAGTGAGCAGCAGGGCTCCTGGGTCCCTTCCAGGAAAACCATGCGCAGGTGGTCCCTGTCCACAATAACTCCTGTCGGAGTGTGTCTTTTTGTTTTCGGAGGCCCGCTGAACAGTGGTGATCCATGAGACTTCTTAGGGTGCTGTGGAGGGTCCTTGGGTCCGGGCAGGAGCAGGTCCGAGTCCGGTGAGCTTGGAGGTCTTCCATGTGGCATTTGTGCTTTTAGCGGTATGGAGTGCCAGTGAGCAGCCAGGGCTCCTGGTTCCTTCCTGAGCAAGTATGCAGAGGCATCCCCTCTCCACAGGAAGCCCTGGAGGGCGCAGCTTTTATTCTTCGCGGACCACGCGGGAAGTGGTGATCACTGAGGCTTCTTGAGGTGCGGTGTAGGGTCCTTGGGTCAGGGCAGGAGCAGGTCCAAGCCCAGTACACTGGAGAAGTTCCTTACAGCTTTTGCACCTTTAGTGGTACAGGTTGCCACTGAGCAGCTGGGCTCCTGTTTCCCTTACACGTCAAGCATGTGGCAGCCCCTGTCCACAGGAACTCCTGGAGGATCGCAGCATTTATTTTTCAGGGACTGCCGGGCAAGCAGTGATCCCTGAGGCTTCTTGGGGTGCGGTGGAGGGTCCTTGTGTCCGAGCAGGAGCAGGTACGAAGCCCCGATGGGCCTTCAGAAGTTCCTTGTGGTTTTGCACCTTTAGCGATGACGGTGTGCCAGTGGCGGCCGGGCTCGTGGTTCCCTTCCTGGGCAAGCATGCGGCGGGTGGCCCTGTCCACTGGAACTCCTGGAGGCGCTGCTTTTGGGGGGACGCCAGGCAGGCGGTGATCCTAAGGCTTCTTGGGGAGTGGTGTGAGGGTTCTTGGATCCAGGCAGGAGCAGGTCCGAAACCCGCTATGCTTGTAGATGTTCCTTACTGATTTTGTGCCTTTAGTGGTATGGGGTGCCAGTGAGCAGCTGGACTCCTGGTTCCCTTCACCAGGGCAAGCATGCAGCAGGGCCCCTGTCCACAGGAACTCCTGGAGGGAGCTCATCTTTTTCTTGGGGACTGCTGGGCAGAGTGGTGACCCTGAGTCTCCTTGGGGTGCTGGCGGGTCCCTGGGTCAGGGCAGGAGCAGGATTGAAGCCCGGTGTAGATAGGAGAAGTTCCTTGTGCTTTTGTGCCATTAGCAGTGCGGGGTGCCAGTGGTGGCCAGGCTCCTGGTTCCCTTCCTGGTCAAGTGTTTGGCAGGTGGCCCATGTCCACAGGAACTCCTGGATGGCGCAACTTTTTTCTTCTGGGACCGCCGAGCAAGCGATGATCCTGAGGCTTCTTGAGGGTGCTGGTGGAGGTCCTTGGGTCTGAGGCAGAAGCAGATCTGAAGCCACGGTGGGCATGGAGAAGTTCTGTATGGCTTTTGCGCCTTTTGCGATGCAGGGGTGCCAGTGAGTGGCCTGGCTCCTGGTTCCCTTCCAGGCAAAATACGGCCCGTCTACAGAAACTCCTGGGGGCGCGTGGCTTTTCTTCTTCGGGGACCACCGGCAAGCAGTGTTCCCTGAGGCTTCTTGTGTGCGGTGGAGTGTCCTTGGGTCCAGGCAGGAGCAGGTCCGAAGCCAGAGGCTTGTAGAAGTTCCTTATGGCTTCTGCACCTTTTGTGTTATGGGGTGCCCATGAGCTGCTGGGGCTCCTGGGTGCCTTCCTAGCAACCGTGTGGTGGGCAGCCCCTCTCACAGAAACTTCTACAGGAGCCTGGCTTTTTCTTGAGGGACCGCCAGGCAGCGGTGATCCTGAGGGCTTCTTGGGTGTGGTGGAGGGTCCTTGGGCCAGGGCAGGAGCAGATCCAAAGCCCAAGTGGGCATGGAGAAATTCCTTATGGCTTTTGTGCATTTAGTGGTACTGGGTGCCAGTGGTGGCGGCTACTGGATCCCTTCCTGGGCAAGCGTGCAGCGGGTGGCCCCTGTCCAAAGGAACACGCCTGAAGGAGTGCGGGTTTTCTCTTTGGGGACCGCCAGGCAGCTGGTGATCCCTGAGACTTCCTGGGGTGCGGTGGAGTTTCCTTGAGTCTGAGCAGGAGCAGGTCCGAAGCCCCAGTGGGCATGGAGAAATTCCTTATGGCTTTGTGCGTTTAGCGGTATGGGTGCCAGTGAGCAGCTGGGCTCTTGGTTCCCTTCCCGAGCAAGCGCTGTGGCAGGCTGCCCTTGTCCACTGGAACTTCTGGAGGAGCTCAGCTTTTTATTCGGAGACTGCTGGGCAAGTGGTGACCCCTGAGGCTTCTTGGGGTGCTGTGGATGGTCCCTGGGTCTGGGCATAAGCAGGTCTGAATCCCGTGGGCTTTGAGAAGTTCCTTATGGCTTTTGTGCCTTTAGTGGTATGGGGTGCCAGTGCGGCCAAGCTTCTGGTTCCCTTCCGGTCAAGTGTTTGACAGGTGGCCCATGTCCGAGGAACTCCTGGAGGCGCGCTTTTTCTTCTGGGACCACCGGGCAAGCAATGATCCCTGAGGTTTTAGGGGTGTGGTGGAGGGTCCTTGGGTCTGGGCAGGAGCAGGTCTGAAGCCCAGTGGGCATGGAGAAGTTCTGTATGGCTTTTGTGCCTTTGCGGTGCAGGGTGCCAGTGAGTGGCCTGGCTCCTGGTTCCTTCCCGGCAATCATGCGGCCCCATCCACAAGAACTCCTCGGGAGCCGCGGCTTTTCTTCTTCGGGGACCGCCGGCAGCGGTGTTCCCTGAGGCTTCTTGGGGTGTGCTGGAGAGTCCTTGAGTCCAGGCAGGAGAAGGTCTGGAGCCCTGGAGGGCTTGTAGAAGTTCCTTATGGCTTCTGCACCTTTAGCCTTTGAGGTGCCGAGAGCTGCTGAGGGTCCTGGGTGCCTTCCGGGGAACCGTGTGGTGGGCAGCCCCTCTCCACAGAAACTTCTACAGGAGCCTGGCTTTTTCTTCAGGGACTGCCAGGCAAGCAGTGATCCCTGAGGCTTCTTGGGTGTGGAGGAGGGTCCTTGGGTCCAGGCAGGAGCAGTTCCAAAGCCCCAGTGGGCTTGGAGAAGTTCCTTACAGCTTTTGCGCCTTTAGCCATAGGGGTGCCAGTCTGTGGCTGAGCTCCTGGTTCCTTCCCAGGCAAGCATGCAGCAAATGGCCCCTGTCCACAGAAACTCCTGGAGGAGCACGGCTTTTTTCTTCAGGGACCGCCCGGCAAGCAGTGATCCCTGAGGCTTCTTGGGAGCAAGGTGGAGGGTCTAGGGTATGGGCAGGAGCAGGTCCAAAGCCCCGGTGGGCTTGGAGAAGTTCCCTTATGGCTTTGCACCTTTAGCAGCAGGGTGCAAGTGAGCGTCCATGCTCCTGGTTCCCTTACTGGGCAAGCATGCAGCAGGTGGCCACTGTCCACAGGAACTCCTGTCAGAGTGTGTCTTGTTGTTTTCGAGGACCTCCGGGCAGTGATGATCACTGAGACTTCTTAGAGCGCGGTGGAGGTCCTTGGGTCCGGGCAGGAGCAGGTCCAAAGTCCGGTGAGCTTGGAGGTCTTCCTTATGGCATTTGTGCCTTTAGCAGTATGGGGTGCCAGTGAGCGGCGGGCTCCTGGTTCACTTCCCGGGCAAGCATGCGGCGGGCAGCCCCTCTCAGGAAGCCCTGGAGGAGCACAGCTTTTATTCTTCATGGACTGTCGGGGAATCAGTGGTCCCTGAGGCTTCTTGGGAGTGCGGTGTAGGGTCCTTGGGTCTGGGCAGGAGCAGGTCCGAAGCCTGATGAGCTGAGAGTTCCTTACTGGCTTTTGCGCCTTTAGCGGTACAGGGTGCCACTAAGCAGCTGGGCTCCTGTTTCCCTTCTCCAGGCAGCATGTGGCAGGCGGCCCTTGTCCACAGGAACTCCTGGAGGAGCTCAACTTTTCTTCAGGGACTGCCAGGCAAGCAGTGACTCCTGAGGCTTCTTGGGGTGCTGTGGAGGGTCCCTGGCTTTGGGCAGGAGCAGGTCAAGCTTCCCGCTGGGCCTGGAGATGTTTCTTACTGCTTTAGCGCCTGAGCGGGGTGCAGTGAGCATCCGGGCTCCTGGTTCCCTTCCTGGGTGAAGCGGCGGGCGGGCCCTGTCCACAGGAACTCCTGGAGGAACGCAGCATTTTTCTTCTTGGAAAGCTGGGCACGAGTGATCCCTGAGGCTTCTTGGGGTGCAGTGGAGGTCCTTGTTTCCGGGCAGTAGTAGGTACGAAGCCCTGATGGGCCTTCAGAAGTTCCTTGTGGTTTTGCGCCTTTAGCGTACGGTGTGCCAGTGAGCGGCGCGCCTGTGGTTCCCTTCCTGGGCAAGCATGCGGCAGGTGGCCCCTGTCCACAGGAACCCTGGAGGAACACTGCTTTTTGGGGGACCGCGCAGGCAGTGATCCCAAAGGCTTCTTGAAGAGTGGTGTAGGGTCCTTGGATCCAGGCAGGACAGGTCCAAAACCCGCTAGGCTTGTAGATGTTCCTTACTGTTTTGTGCCTTTAGTGGTATGGGGTGCCAGTGAGCAGCTGGGCACCTGGTTCCCATCACGGGGCAAGCATGCGGCAGGGCCCCTGTCCACAGGAACTCCTGGAGGAGCTCATCTTTTTCTTGGGAACTGCCGGGCAAGTGGTGACCCTGAGTCTCCTTGGGGTGCGTGGCGGGTCCCTGGGTCGGGCAGGAGCAGGTTGAAGCCCGGTGGGCTAGGAGAATTCCTTACGGCTTTTGTGCCGTTAGCAGTACAGGATGCCAGTGGCAGCCATGCTCCTGGTTCCTTCCTGGTCAAGTGTTTGGCAGGTGGCCCATGTCCACAGGAACTCCTGGATGGCGCAACATTTTTTCTTCTGGGACCGCCGAGCAAGCGATGATCCCGAAGGCTTCTTGGGGTGCAGTGGAGGTCCTTGGGTCTGAGCAGAAGCAGATCTGAAGCCACGGTGGGCATGGAAGTTCTGTATGGCTTTGCGCCTTTTGCGATGCAGGGGTGCCAGTGGTGGCCTGGCTCCTGGTTCCCTTCCGGGCAAGCATCGGCCCGTCCACAGAAACTCCTGGGGCACGTGGCTTTTTCTTCTTGAGGACCACCGGCAAGCAGTGTTCCCTGAGGGCTTCTTGGGTGCAGTGGGTGTCCTTGGGTCCAGGCAGGAGCAGGTCTGAAGGCCAAGAGGTTTGTAGAAGTTCCTTATGGCTTCTGCACCTTTAGTGTTATGGGGTGCCTGTGAGCTGCTGGGACTCCTGGGTGCCTTCCTGCTGCAACCATGTGGTGGGCCCCTCTCCACAGAAACTCCTACAGGAGCCTGGCTTTTCTCGGGACCGCCAGGCAAGCGGTGATCCTGAGGCTTCTTGGGGTGTGGTGGAGGTCCTTGGGCCAGGGCAGGAGCAGATCCAAAGCCAAGTGGGCGTGGAGAAATTCCTTATGGCTTTTGTGCATTTAATGCTGGGGTGCCAGTGGTGGCCAGGCTACTGGATCCCTTCCTGGGCAAGCGTGCAGTGGGTGGCCCTGTCCAAGGAACACCTGAAGGAGTGCGGGTTTTTCTTTGGGGACCGCCAGGCAACTTGTGATCCCTGAGACTTCCTGGGGTGCGGTGGAGTTCCTTGAGTCTGAGCAGGAGCAGGTCGAAGCCCCAGTGGGCATGGAGAAATTCCTTATGGCTTTGGCGTTTAGCGGTATGGGTGCCAGTGGAGCAGCTGGGCTCTTGTTTCCCTTCCCGAGCAAGCATGTGGCAGGCTGCCCTTGTCCACTGGAAATTCTGGAGGAGCTCAGCTTTTTCTTCGGAGACTGCTGGGCAAGTGGTGACCCTGAGGCTTCTTGGGGTGCTGTGAATGGTCCCTGGGTCCGGGACATAAGCAGGTCTGAATCCCAGTGGGCTTTGAGAAGTTCCTTATGGCTTTTGTGCCTTTAGTGGTACAGGGTGCCAGTGAGCAGCCAAGCTTCTGGTTCCCTTCCGGTCAAGTGTTTGACAGGTGGCCCATGTCCGTAGAAACTCCTGGAGGAGCGCTGCTTTTTTTCTGGGACCAGAGGCAAGCAATGATCCCTGAGGGTTTTGGGGTGCGGTGGAGGGTCCTTGGGTCTGGGCAGGAGCAGGTCTGAAGCCCCAGTGGGCATGGAGAAGTTCTGTATGGCTTTTGTGCCTTTGTGGTGATGGGGTGCCAGTGGTGGCCTGGCTCCTGGTTCCCTTCCAGGCAATCATGCAGCCCCATCCACAAGAACTCCTGGGGAGCACTGCTTTTCTTCTTCGGGGACCGCCGGGCAAACGGTGTTCCCTGAGGCTTCTTGGAGTGTGGTGGAGAGTCTTGGGTCCAGGCAGGAGAAGGTTCTGGAGCCCTGAGGGCTTGTAGAAGTTCCTTACAGCTTCTGAACCCTTAGCCTTATGAGGTGCCCGGAGCTGCTGAGGGTCCTGGGTGCCTTCCGGGAACTGTGTGGTGGGTGGCCCCTCTCCACAGAAACTCCTACAGGAGCCTGGCTTTTTTCTTCAGGGACCGCCAAGGCAAGCAGTGATGCCTGAGGCTTCTGAGGTGCGGTGGAGGCTCCTTGGGTCTGGGCACGACAGCTCTGAAGCCCTGGTGGGCTTGGAGGTTCCTTATGCCTTTGCCCCGTTAGTGGTACAGGGTGCCAGTGGAGCAGCCGGGTTTCTGGTTCCTTCCTGGGCAACTCTTTCAGCAGGTGGCCCCAGTCTCACAGGAACTCCTGGAGGAGTGCTGCTTTTTCTCTGGGGACCGGGTGGGCAAGCCGGTGATCCCTGAGGCTTCTTGGTAAAAGCGGTAGAGGCTCCTTGTATCCTGGCAGGAGCAGGTCCAAAGCCCCATTGCACTTGGAGAGGTTTCTTACAGCTTTTGTCCTTCAGCGGTATGGGGTAGCCAGTGAGTGGCCGGGTCTTGGTTCCTCCTGGGCAAGCATGCAGTGGGCCACCCTGTCCACAGGAACTCCTGGACAAGTACACCTTTTATTCTTGGGGAACCGCAGGCAAGCGGTGATCCCTGAGGCTTCTTTGGGTGCAGTGGATGGTCCTGGGTCCAGCAGGAGAGGTCTGAAGCCCCAGTGGGCTTGGAGAATTTCCTTACTGCATTGCTGTCTTTAGCGGTACAGAGGTGCCAGGGAGTGGCCGACCTCCTGGTTCCCTTCCTGGGCAAGAGTGGGTGGCGCCCCCTGTCCACAGGAACTCCTTTAGGAATGCAGCTTTTTTCCTTTCAGGGACCACCGAGCAAGTGTTGATCTCTGAGGCTTCTTGGGATGCGTTGGAGGATCCTTCTCGTCCGGGCAGCAGCAGGTCCGAAACTCCCCGGTGGGCTTAGAGAAGTTACTTATGGCTTTTGTGCCTTTTAGTGCAGGGGTGCCAGTGGAGTGACCGGGTTCTGGTTACCTTCCCAGGAAAGTGTATGTGGGTGGCCCCCATCCACATGAACTGCTGGAGGACCGTGGATTTTTTTTGTTTCGGGACCGCCGGGCAAGTGGTGATCCCTGAGACTTCTTGGGATGTGTGGAGGGTCCTTGGTCTGGCAGGAGCGGTCCGAAGCCCCCTGTGGCTTGGAGAAGTTCCTTATGGCTTTAACCTTTAGTGGTAAGGGGTGCCAGTGAGTGGCCAGGCTCCTGGTTCCCTTACTGGGCAAGCATGTGGCCACTGTCCACAGAAACTCCTGGAGGAGCGAACCTTTTTCTTCATGGACTGCTGGGCAGCGGTGATCCCTGAGGTTTCTTGAGATGCGTTGGAGGGTCCTTGGTTCTGGGTAGGAGCAGGTCCGAGCCCAGTGGGCTTGGAGAAGTTCCTTATGACTTTTGGGCTTTTAGTGATGCACGGGTGCCAGTGAGCCGGCCGGGCTCCTGGTAACCTTCCCCTGGCAAGCGTGTAGTGGGCAGCTCCAGTCCACAGGAACTCCTGGAGGAGCACGGCTTTTATTCTTCGGGACCGCTGGCAAGCAGTGATTCCTGAGGCTTCTTGAGGTGCAGTGGAGGCTCCATGGGTCTGGGCACTATCAGGTCTGAAGCTCCCGTGGGCTTGGAGAGGTTCCTTATGACTTTTACCCTGTTAGTGGCGTACAGGGTGCCAGTGAGCAGCCGGGCTTCTGGTTCCCTTCCAGGGCAACCTTTCAAGCGCAGCCCCAGTCCACAGGAACTCCTGGAGGAGTGCGGCTTTTTCTCTGGGGACCGGTGGGCAAGCGGTGATCCCTGAGGCTTCTTGGTGTGTGGTGAGGCTCCTTGTGTCTGGGCAGGAGCAGGTCCAAAGCCCCATTGTGCTTGGAGAGGTTTCTTACAGCTTTTAGCCCTTCAGCAGCGTATGTGGGTGCCAGTGAGTGGCCGGGTCTTGGTTCCTTCCTGGGTAAGCATGCAGTGGGCCACCCTGTCCACAGGAACTCCTGGATAAGCACACCTTTTTTTCTTCGGGAACCACTGGGCAAGCGGTGATCCCTGAGGCTTCTTTGGGTGCAGTGGATGGTCCTTTGTCCAGGCAGGAGCAGGTCTGAAGCCCCAGTGGGCTTGGAGAATTTCCTTACTGCATTTGCGTTCCTTAGCAGTACAGAGGTGCCAGTGAGTGGCCGATCTCCTGGTTCCCTTCCTGGGCAAGAGTGACCAGGCAGCCCCTGTCCACAGGAACTCCTTTAGGAGTGAGGCTTTTCCTTCGGGACCACTGAGCAAGCGCTGATCTCTGGAGGCTTCTTGGGGTGTGGTGGAGGGTCCTTCCGGTCCGGCAGCAGCAGGTCTGAACCTCGTGGGCTTAGAGAAGTTACTTATGGCTTTTGTGCCTTTAGCAGTGCAGGGTGCCAGTGAGTGACCGGGCTCCTGCTTACCTTCCTGGGAAAGTGTGGTGGCCCCCCCATCCACACTTAACTGCTGGAGGACCGTGGATGTTTTTGTTCGGGGACCGCCGTGGGCAAGTGGTGATCCCTAAGACTTCTTTGGGATGTGCTGGAGGGTCCTGGGTCCGGGCAGGAACAGGTCCCAAGCCCCGTGGGCTTGGAGAGTTCCTTATGGCTTTTGCTTTTAGCAGTATAGAGGCCAGTGAGTGGCCAGGCTCCTGTCTCCCTTACTGGGCAAGCATGCAGCGGGCGGCCACTGTCCACAGAAACTCCTGGAGGAGCGTGACTTTTTTCTTCATGGACTGCTGGGCAAGTGGTGATCCCTGAGGTTTCTTGAGATGTGCTGGAGGGTCCTTGGTTCTGGGCAGGAGCAGGTCTGAAGCCCGTGGGCTTTGGAGAAGTTCCTTCTGGCTTTTGGGCTTTTAGCGTACTGGGTGCCAAAGAGCGGCCGGCTCCTGGTTACCTTCCCAGGCAAGCGTGCAGTGGCAGCTCCTGTCCACAGGAACTCCTGGAGGAGCGCAGCTTTATTCTTCGGGTCCGCCGGCAAGCGGTGATTCCTGAGGCTTCTTGGGGTGTAGTGTAGGGTCCTTGGGTCTGGGCAGGAGCAGTTCCAAGCCCCAGTGGGACTGGAGAGTTTCTTACAGCTTTTGCACCATTAGCAGTATGGAGTGCCAGTGAGCCGGCCAGCTCCTGGCTGCCTCTTGGGCAAGATGCGACGGGCTGCCCTGTCCACAGGAACTGCTGGGAGGAGCACCGCTTTTTTCTTCAGGGACCGCCGGGCAAGCGTGATCCCAGAGGCTTCTTGGGGCACAGTGGAGGGTCCTGCACCTTGCAGGAGCTGATCCACAGCCCCGTAGGCTTGGAGAAGTTCCCTGGCTTTGGCGCCTTTAGTGGCTGGGGTGCCAGTGAGCAGCTGGGCTCCCGTTCCCTTCCTGGGCTTAACATGCTGGGTGGACCCTGTCCACAGGAACTCCTGAGAAGTGCAGCTTTTTCTTCGGGACCGCTGGGCAAGCGGTGATCCCTGAGGCTTCTGGGGTGCCGTGGAGAGTCCTTGGGTCCGGCAGTAGCAGGTCTGAAGCCCGGTGGGCTTGGAGAAGTTCATATGACTCTTGCTCCTTTAGCAGTATGGGGTGCCAGTGAGTGGCGGGCTCCTGATTCCTTCCCGGGCAAGCGCTGTGTGGCAGCTGCTGTCCACAAGAACTCCAGGTGGAGCTGCTTTTTCTTCAGAGACCGCAGAGCAGGCGGTGATCCCTGAGGCTTCTTGGGTGGGGTAGAGGGTCCTTCGGTCCGGGCAGGAGCAGATCCAAAGCCATGGTAGGCTTGGAGAAGTTCCTTATAGGCTTTTGCTTTAGCAGTATGGGGTGCCAGTGAGGACCGGCTTCTGGTTATCTTCCTGGCAAGCTGCAGCAGGCTGCCCTTGTCCACAGGACTCCTGGAGGAGTGGAGCTTTTTCTCGGGGTGACTGCTGTGCAAGCAGTGATCCCTGTGACTCTTGGGGTTCCGTGGAGGGTCCTTGGGTCCGAGTAGGAACAGGTCCAAGGCGCTTGGGCTTGGAGAAATTCCTTAAGACTTTGCACCTTTAGCGGTACAGGTGCCAGTGAGTGGCTGGGCCCTGGTTCCCTTCCTGGGCAAGCATGTGGTGGGAGGCCACTGTCCACAGGAACTCCTGGAGTGTGGCTTTTTTTTCTGGAGGACCGCGGACCAGGCGGTGATCCTGAGGCTTTTGAGGTGCAGTGGAGGCTCCTTGGTCTAGGGCACGATCAGGTCAAGCCCCAGTGGGCTTGGAGAAGTTCCTTATGCCTTTGCCCCTTTAGTGGTACAGGGTGCCAGTGAGCAGCCGGGCTTCTGGTTCCTTCCTGGCAACCTTTGGCAGGCAGCCCCTGTCCACAGGAACTCCTTTAGGAGCGCGGCTTTTTCCTTCGGTGACCACTGAGCAAGCGCTGATCTCTGAGGCTTGGAGTGTGGTGGAGGGTCCTTCGTCCGGGCAGCAGCAGGTCTGAAACCCGTGGGCTTAGAGAAGTTACTTATGGCTTTTGTGCCTTTAGCAGTGCAGGGTGCCAGTGGTGACGGGCTCCTGCTTACTTCTGGGAAAGTGTGCAGCAGGCGCCCCATCCACACGAACTGCTGGAGGACGTGGATGTTTTTGTTCGAGGTCCGCCGGGCAAGTGGTGATCCCTGAGACTTCTTGGGATGTGTTGGAGGGTCCTTGGGTCCGGGCAGGAGTAGGTCCAAAGCCCGGTGGGCTTGGAGAAGTTCCTTATGGCTTTGCTTTTAGCTGCAGAGTAGGGTGCCAGTGAGTGGCCAGGCTCCTGGTTCCCTTACTGGGCAAGCATGCAGAGGGCGGCCACTGTCCACAGAAACTCCTGGAGGAGTGCAACTTTTCTTCATGGACTGCTGGGCAAGTGGTGATCCCTGAGGTTTCTTGAGATGTGTGGAGGGTCCTTGGTTCCGAGCAGGAGCAGGTCTGAAGCCCCGTGGGCTTGGAGAAGTTCCTTATAGCTTTGGGCTTTAGCGGCACGGGATGCCAGTGAGCAGCCGGGCTCCAGGTAACCTTCCCAAGCAAGCATGCAGCGGCAACTCCTGTCCACAGGAACTCTGGGAGGAGCACGGCTTATTCTTCGGTCCGCGGGCAAGCGGTGATTCCTGAGGCTTCTTGGGGTGCGGTGTAGGGTCCTTGTCTGGCAGGAGCAGTTCCAAAGCTCCAGTGGGCTTGGAGAAGTTTCTTACAGCTTTTTCACCTTAGCAGTACAGGAGTGCCAGTGAGCCACCAGGCTCCTGGTTGACTTCTTGGGCAAGATATGATGGGCAGCCCCTGTCCACAGGAACTGCTGGAGGAGCACCACTTTTTCTTCTAGGGACCAGCGCAAGCAGTGATCCCAGAGGCTTCTTGGGGCGCAGTAGTGGGTCCGGCACCTTGCAGGAGATGATCCAAAGCCCCGTAGGCTTGGAGAAGTTCCCATGGCTTTGCGCCTTTAGTGGCATGGGGTGCCAGTGAGCGGCTGGGCCCTGGTTCCCTGCCTGGGCGAACATGCGTGGCTGGACCCTGTCCACAGGAACTCCCTGGAGAAGCGCAGCTTTTTTCTTCGGGACTGCTGGGCAAGCGTTGATCCCTGAGGCTTCTTGGGGTGTCGTGGAGGGTCCTTGGGTCCAGGCAGTAGCAGGTCTGAAGCCCAGTGGGCTTGGAGAAGTTCCTTATGACTCTTGCTCCTTTAGCAGTATGGGGTGCCAGTGAGTGGCGGGCTCCTGATTCCCTTCCGGGCAAGCATGCGGTGGGCAGCCACTGTCCACAGGAACTCCTGGTGGAGCGCTGCTTTTTTCTTCAGGGACACATAGAGCAAGCGGTGATTCCTGAGGCTTCTTGGGAGTGCAGTGCAGGGTCCTTGGGTCTGGGCAGGAGCAGTTCCAAAGTCCCAGTGGGACTGGAGAAGTTTCTTACAGCTTTTGCACCTTTAGCAGTATGGAGTGCCAGTGAGCTGCCAGGCTCCTGGTTGACTTCTTGGGCAAGCATGTGACGGGTGGCCCCTGTCCACAGGAACTGCTGGAGGTGCACTGATTTTTTTCTTCAGGGACCCTGCAAGCGTGATCCCAGAGGCTTCTTGGGGTGCAGTGGAAGGTCCTAAGCACCTTGCAGGACTCCGATCCAAAGCCCCTGAGGCTTGGAGAAGTTCCTCATGGCTTTGCGCCTTTAGTGGCATGGAGTGCCAGTGAGGCTGGGCTCCTGGTTCCCTTCCTGGGTGAACATGCAGTGGGTGGACCCTGTCCACAGGAACTCTGGAAGCGCAGCTTTTTTCTTCAGGGACGCTGGGCCAGCGGTGATCCCTGAGGCTTCTTGGGGTGCCGTGGAGAGTCCTTGGGTCTGGGCAGTAGCAGGTCTGAAGCCCGGTGGGCTTGGAGGAGTTCCTTACGACTCCTGCTCCTTTAGCAGTATGGGGTGCCAGTGAGGTGGCTGGGCTCCTGATTCCTTCCCGGCAAGCGTGTGGTGGGCAGCTGCTGTCCACAAGAACTCCAGGTGGAGCGCTGCTTTTTTTCTTCAGAGACCGCAGAGCAGGCGGTGATCCCTGAGGCTTCTGGGGGTGGTGAGGTCCTCGGTCCGGCAGGAGCAGGTCCGAAGCCACTGTGGGCTTGAGAAGTTCCTTTGGCTTTTGTGCCTTTAGCAGTATGGGTGCCAGTGAGTGACCGGGCTCCTGGTTATCTTCTTTGGCAAGCTGCAGCAGGCGGCCCTTGTCCACAGGACTCCTGGAGGAGTGGAGCTTTTTCTTCGGTGACTGCTGTGCAAGCAGTGATCCATGCGACTCTTGGGGTTCCGTGGAGGGTCCTTGGGTCGGGTAGGAACAGGTCCGAAGGCCTTGGGCTTGGAGAAATTCCTTAAGACTTGCACCTTTAGCAGTCACAGGTGCCAGTGGTGCTCGGGCTCTGGTTCCCTTCCTGGGCAAGCATGAGGCGGAGGCCACTGTCCACAGGAACTCCTGGAGGTGCTGCGGCTTTTTTCTAGGGACCGCCGGGCAAGCGGTGATCCCTGAGGCTCTTGAGGTGCTGTGGAGGCTCCTTGGGTCTGGGCACGATCAGGTCTGAAGCCCCGTGGGCTTGGAGAAGTTCCTTATGGCTTTGCCCCTTTAGTGGTACAGGGTGCCAGGAGCAGCCGGGCTTGGTTCACTTCCTGGGCAACCTTTCGGCAGGTGGCCCCAGTCCACAGGAACTCCTGGAGGAGTGCGGCTTTTTCTCTGGGGACCGTGGGCAAGCGTGATCCCAGAGGCTTGGTGGTGTGTAGAGGCTCCTTGTGTCCGGGCAGGAGCAGGTATAAGCCCGTGGGCTCGGAGAGGTTTCTACAGCTTTTGTGCCTTCAGCAGTACTGGGTTCCAGTGAGTAGTCAGGGTCTTGGTTCCCTTCCTGGGCAAGCATGCAGTAGGCCACCTGTCCACAGGAACTCCTGGACAAGCCTACCTTTTTCCTTGGGAACCGCCAGACAAGCGGTGATCTCTGAGGCTTCTTTGGGTGCAGTGGAGCATCCTTGGGTCCAGGCAGGAGCAGGTCTGAAGCCCTTGTGGGCTTGGAGAATTTCCTTACTGCATTTGTGCCTTTAGAGGTACAGAGTGCCAGTGAGCAGCTGGGCTCCTGGTATCTTCCGAGCAAGCGTGTGGCCGCAGCCACTGTCGAGAGGAACTCCTGGAGGAGCATGGCTTTTTTCTTGGGACCTCTGGGCAAGCTGTGATCCCTGAGGCTTTTGGGTGTGGTGGAGGGTCCTTCAGTCAGGTCAGTAGCAGGTCTGAAGCCGTGTGGGCTTGGAGAAGCTCCTTACAACTCTTGCGCCTTTAGCGGTATGAGGTGCCAGTGAGCCAACAGCTGGGCTCCTGGTTCTCCTTCCTGGGCAAGCATGTGGTGGGCGGCCCCTGTCACCAGGAACTCCTGGAGGAGCTCAGCTTTTCTTTGGGGACTGCAGGGCAAGTGGTGACCTCTGAGGCTTCTTGGGGTGCTGTGGAGGGTCCCTCAGTCCGGGCAGGAGAGGGTCCAAAGCCCTGGTGGGCTTAGAGAAGTTCCTTATGGCTTTTGTGCCTTTAGCAGTGCAGGGTGCCAGTGAGTGACCAGGCTCCTGGTTACCTTCCGGGAAAGTGTGTATGGGTGGCCCCCATCCACATGAACTGCTGGAGGAGCATGGATTTTTTGTTTGGGGACCGCCGGGTAATTGGTGATCCCTGAGACTTCTTGGGTGCGCTGGAGGGTCCTTGGGTCCGAGCAGCAGCAGGTCTGAAGCTCCAGTGGGCTTCGAGAAGTTCCTTATGGCTTTGTGCCTTTAGCTGTATGGGATGCCAGTGAATGGCCTGGCTCCTTGTTCCCTTACCGGGCAACTGCGGCAGGCGCTGCTGTCCACAGAAACTCCTGGAGGTGCGCGTCTTTTTTCTTTGTGGACTGCTGGGCAAGCAGTGATCCCTGAGTTCTCTTGCAGTGCATTGGAGGGTCCTTGGGTCCAGGCAGGAGCAGGTCCGGAGCCCCGTGGGCTTGGAGAAGTTCCTTATGGCTTTTGCACCTTTAGCAGTGCAGCGGTGCAAGTGCACTGCCAGGCTCTGGGTTCCCTTCCCAGGCAACCGTGTGGCAGGTGGCCCCTGTCCACAGGAACTCCTGAGGAGTATGGCTTTTTCTTCGGGACCTCCGGACAGCAGTGATTCCTGAGGCTTCTTAAGCGTGTGCTGGAGGGTCATTGGGTCAGGCAGGAGCAGTTCGAAGTCGGTGGGCTTGGAGCTCTTCCTTATAGCATTTGCACCTTTAGCTGTATGGGGTGCTAGTGGTGGCCAGGCTCCTGGTTCCTTCCTGGGCAAGCATCAGGCGGGCAGCCCCTCTCCACTGGAACTTCTAGAGGGCGTGGCTTTCTTGAGGACTGCCGGGCAAGTGGTGATCTCTGAGGCTTCTTGGGGTGCGGTGGAGGTCCTTGGTTCCAGGTAGGAACAGGACTGAAGCAGTGGGCTTGGAGAAGTTCCTTATGGCATTTGCACCTTTAGCTGTATGGGGTGCTAGTGGTGGCCAGGCTCCTGGTTCCCTTCCTGGGCGAGCATGCGGAGGGTGGCCCCTGTCCACAGGAACTCCTGGAGGAGTGCAGCTTTTTTCTTCATGGACCGATGGGCAAGTGGTGATCCCTGAGGCTTCTTGGGGTGTGGTGGAGGGTCCTTGAGTCCGGGCAGTAGCAGGGCTGAGGCCTGGGTGGGCATGGAGAATTTTATCACAGCTCTTGCGCCTTTAGTGTGCAGGGGTGCCAGTGGTGGCTGGGCTTCGGTTCTCTTCTCGGGCAAGCATGCAGTGGGCGACCCTTGTCCACAGTAACTCCTGGAGAAGTGCATCTTTTTCTTCAAGGACCGCCATGCAGGCAGTGATCCCTGAGGCATCTTGGGGTGCGGTGGAGGGTCCGTCGGTCCAGGCTGGAGCAGGTCCAGAGCCCCAGTGAGCTTGGAGAAGTTTCTTATGGCTTTGCACCTTTAGCAGTATGGGGTGCCAGTGGTGACCGGGCTGCTGGTTACCTTCCCGGGCAAGTGTGTGGTGGGCAGCTCCTGTCCACAGGAACTCCTGGAGGCGTGGCTTGTTTTCTTGAGGACCGCCCGGCAAATGGAGATCCCTGAGACTTCTTGGGCTGCGGTGGGTGTCCTTGGGTCGGGCAGGAGCAGGTCTGAAGCACCGGTGGGCTTGGAGAAGATCCTTATGGCTTTTTGCACCTTGGAGGAATGGGTGCAGTGACTGGCCATGCTCCTTGTTCCCTTCCGGCAAGCATGCGCGGGCCACCCTGTCCACAGGAACTCCTGGAGGAGTGCAGCTTTTTTCTTCAGTGACCGCCATGAGCGGTGATCCCTGAGGCTTCTTGGGGTGCAGTGGAGGGTGTTTGGGTCTGGGCAGGAGCAGGTCCAAAGCCCGGAGGGCTGGAGAAGTTCCTTATGACTTTTGTGCCTTTTGTGGTACGGGGTACCTGTGAGCAGCCTGGCTCCTTGTTCCCATCATGGGGCAAGCGTGCGGTGGGTGGCTGCTGTCAGAGGAACTCCTGGAGGAGTGTGGCTTTTTTTCTTCATGGACGCTGGGCAGCGGTGATCCCTGAGGCTTCTTCAGGTTTGTTGAAGGTCCTTGGGCCGGGCAGCAGCAGGTCTGAAGCCCGGTGGGCTTGAAGAAGTTCCTTACTGGTTTGTGCCTTTAGCAGTACGTGGTGCCAGTGAGCAGCAGGCTCCTGGGTCCCTTCCAGGGCAACCGTGTGGCAGGCAGCCCCTGTCCACAGGAACTCCTGTCAGAGTGTGTCTTGTTCTTTTCAGGGACCGCTGGGCTGCGGTGATCCCTGAGGCTTCTTAGGGTGTGGTGGAGGGTCTTTGGGTCGGGCAGGAGCAGGTCCGAAGTCGGTGGGCTTAGCCGGTCTTCCTTATGGCATTTGCACCTTTAGCATTATGGGGTGCCAGTGAGCAGCCGGCTCCTGGTTCCTTCCTGGGCAAGCATTCGGCGAGCAGCCCCTCTCTACAGGAAGTCCTGGAGGAGCTTTTTCTTTGTGGACTGCCAGGCAAGCAGTGTTCTCTGAGGCTTCTTGGGGTGCTGTGGAGGGTCCTGGGTCCGGGCAGGAGCAGGTCCGAAACCCGTGCGCTCGAAGAGGTTCCTTACGGCTTTGCGCCTTTAGCGGTACAGTGTGCCAGTGAGCAGCTGGGCTCCTGGTTCCCCTCCCAGACAAGCGTGTGGTGGGTGGTCCAGTCTACAGGAACTCCTGGAGGGCTCAGATTTTTCTTCAGGGACTACTGGGCAAGCAGTGACTCCTGAGGCTTCTTGGGGTGCTGTGTAGGGTTCCTGGCTCAGGGCAGGAGCAGGTCAAAAGCCCGCTGGGCTAGGTAGATGTTCTTACTGATTTGGTGCCTTTAAGCAGTGCAGTGTGCCAGTGAGTGGCTGGGCTCCTGGTTCCCTTCCTGGGCAAGCATGCGGCAGGCAGCCCCTGTCCAGAGGAACTCCTGGAGAGTGCAGCTTTTTAGGGACCGCCAGGCAGCGGTGATCCATAAGACTTCTTGGGTGTGGTGTAGGGTCCTTGGATCTGGGCAGGAGCAGGTCCGATGCCCCAGTTCACTTGGAGAAGTTCCTTATAGCTTTTGCGGCTTTAGCGGTACAGGGTGCCAGTGAACAGCTGGGCTCCTGGTTCCCTTCCTGGGCAAGCATGTGGCGGGCCCCTGTCACCGGGAACTCCTGGAGGAGCTCAGCTTTTTCTTTGGGGACTGCCGGGCAAGTGGGTGACCCCTGAGGCTTCTTGGGGTGCTGTGAGGGTCACTCGGTCCGGGCAGGAGCCGGTCAAAAACCGGTGGGCCTGGAGAAGTTCCTTACGGCTTTGTGCCTTTAGCAATCACAGGGGTGCCAGTGAGCAGCCAGACTCCTGGTTCCCTTCCCGGTCAAGTGTTTGGCAGGTGGCCCATGTCAACAGGAACTCCTGGAGGAGCGCCTGTTTCTTCCTGGGACCGCTGGCAAGCGATGAACCCTGAGGCTTCTTGGGGTGTGGTGGAGGGTCCTTGGGTCTGGGCAGGAGCAGGTCTGAAGCCCAGTGGGCATGGAGAAGTTCCATATGGCTTTTGCACCTTTTACAGTATGGGTGCCAGTGAGTGGCCTAGCTCCTGGTTCCCTCTCGCGCAAGCATGCGCCCATCCACAGGAACTCCTAGAGGAGCGTGGCTTTTCTTCTTCGGGACCACCGGGCAAGCAGTGTTCCCTGAGGCTTCTGGGGTGTGGTGGAGAGTCCTTGGGTTCAGGCAGGAGCAGGTCTGAAGCCCAGACGGCTTGTAGAAGTTCCTTATGGCATCTGCACCTTTAGCATTATGGGGTGCCGTGAGCTGCTGGGGCTCCCGGGTGCCTTCCCAGGCAACCATGTGGTGGTGCCTCTCCACAGAAACTCCTACAGGGCCTGGCCTTTTTCTTCAGGGATCACCAGGCAAGGGTGATCCTGAAGCTCTTGGGTGTGGTGGAGGGTCCTTGAGCCAGGGCAGGAGCAGATCCAAAGCCCAAGTGGGCATGGAGAAATTCCTTAGGGCTTTTGCATGTTTAGCAGTACTGGGTGCCAGTGGTGGCCAGGCTACTGGATCCCTTCCGGGCAAGCATGCAGTGGGCAGCCCTGTCCACAGGACCTCCTGGAGGAGTGTGGCTTTTCTCTTCGGGAACCACCAGGCAACTGGTGATCCCTAAGGCTTCTTAGGGAGTGCGGTGGAGGTTCCTTGGGTCCGAGCTTGAGCAGGTCCGAAGCCCCAGTGGGCATGGATAAATTCCTTCTATGGCTTTTGTGTGTTTAGTGGTATGGGGTGCCAGTGAGTGGCTGGACTGCTGGTTACCTTCCCAGGCAAGCATGTGGGGGGCCCCATCCACAGGAACTCCTGGAGGAGTGCAGCTTTTTTCTTTGGGGACTGCTGGGCAAGCGGTGATCCCTGAGGCTCCTTGAGGTGTGGTGGAGGGTCCTTGGGTCCAGGCAGGAGCATTCCCAAAGCCTTGGAGGCTTAGGGAAGTTCCCTACAGCTTCTGCATCTTTAGCAGTATGTGGTGCCAATGAGCAGCCAGGCTCCTCGTCTCTCTTCTAGGCAAGCATGTGGTGGGTGGCCCCTATCCACAGGAACTCCTGGAGGAGCATGGCTTTTTTTTCAGGGACCACCAGGCAAGCGTGATCCCTGAGGCTTGGGGTGTGTGGTGGAGGGTCCTTGGGACTGGTCAGGAGCAGGTACAAAGCCCCAGTGGGCTTGGAAAAGTTCCTTATGGCTTTTGTGCCTTTAGCAGTATGGGGTGCCAGTGAGCAGATGTGCTCCTGGTTTCTACCCGAACAAGTGCGGTGAGTGGTCCCTGTCCACAGGAAATCCTGGAGGAGGCGCTATTTTTCTCTTCAGGGACCACGCAACAAGCAGTGATCCCTGAGGCTTCTTGGAGTGTGGTGGATGTTCCTTGGGTCTGGGCAGGAGCAGGTCCAAAGCCCCAGTGGGCTTGGAGAAGTTCCTTATGGCTTTTGCACCTTTAGTGGTACAGGGTGCCAATGAGTAGCTTAGCTCCTGGTTTCCTTCCTGGGCAAGTGTCAGCAGGCGGCCCCTGTCCACAGTAACTGCTGGAGCAGCATGGCTTTTTTCTTCAGGGATTGCCAGGCAAGCGGTGATCTCTGAGGCTTCTTGGGGTGTGGTGGAGGGTCCTTGGGTCTGGGTAGGAGCAGGTCCGAACCCGGTGGGCTGGAGAAGTTCCTTATTGCTTTTGCACCTTTAGCGTACGTGGTGCCAGTGAGAGGCTGGCCTCTGTCTCTTCCGGGCAACCAAGCAGCAGGCGCCCTCTGTCCACAGGAACTCATGAAGGAGTGTGGCTTTTTTTCTTGGGGACCACCAGATAAGCTGTGATCCCTGGAGGCTTCTTTGGGGTGTGGTGGAGGGTCCTTGGGTCTGGGCAGGAACAGGTGTGAAGCCCAGGTGGGTTATAGAAGTTCCTTATGGCTTTTGTGCCTTTAGTGTGCAGGGGTGCAGTGAGCAGCTGGGCTACTGGTTACCTTCCCTGGCAAGTGTGCGGCAGGTGGCCCCGTCCACAGGAACTCCTGGAGGAGCGCAGCTTTTTTCTTTGGGGTCCGCTGTGCAAGCTGCTGATCCCTGAGGCTTCTTGAGGTGCGGAGGAGGTCCTTGGGTCTGGGCAGGAGCAGTTCTGAAGCCCCAGTGGGCTTGGAGAAGTTCCTACTCTTTGTGCCTTTTGGTGGCAAGGGTGCCAGTCAGCTGCCAGGCTCCTGGTTTTTCCCAGGCAAGCATGCAGCCGGACAGCCCTGTCCACAGGAACTCCAGGAGGAGCATGGCTTTTTTCTACAGGGACCGCCAGGCAAGCAGTGATCCCTGAGGCTTCTTGGGGCATGGTGGAGGGTCCTAGGGTCTAGGCAGGAGCAGGTCCGAAGCCCTGGTGAGCCTGGAGAAGTTACTTATAGCTTTTTACCCTTTAGCTGCAGGGGTGCCAGTAGTGGCTGGGCTCCTCGTTTCTTCACAGGCGAGTGTGCAGCAGGCGGCCCGTCCACAGGGAACTTCTTGAGGAGCTTAGCTTTTTTCTTCAGGGACCGCCGGGCAAGCGGTGATCCCTGAGGTTTCTTGGGGTGCTTGGAGGGTCCTTGGGTCCGGGCAGGAGCAGGTCAAAGCCCGGTGGGCTGGAGAGTTCCTTATGGCTTTGCGCCTTTAAGCGGTCGGGGTGCCAGTGGCGACCAGGATCCTGGCCAACCTTCCAGACAGCGTCTCAGTGGGTGGCTCCTGTCCACAGGAACTCCTGGAGGAGCGTGGCTTTTATTCTTCGGGGACCGCCCTGCAAGTGGTGATCCCTGAGACTCTTGGGGTGCGTGGAGGGTCCTTGGGTCCAGGCAGGAGCAGGTCTAATGCCCCAGTGGGCTTGGAGAAGTTCCTTATGGCTTTTGCTCTTTAGCATTGTGGTGTGCCAGTGAGCGACTGGTCTCCTTGTTCCCTTCCAGGGCTAGCGGGTGGCCCCTGTCCACAGGAACTCCTGGAGGAGTGCCACTTTTTCTTCAGGGACCGCTGGGCAAGCGGTGATCCCTGAGGCTTCTTGAGGCACAGTGGGTGTCCTAGGTACCGGGCAGGAGCCAGTCCAAGCCCGGTAGGCTTGGAGAGTTCCCTATGGCTTTTGCACCTTTAGTAGTGCAGGGTGCCAGTGAGTGGCCAGGCTCCTGATTCCCTTCCTGGGCAAGCGTGCAGTGGGTGGCGCTGTCCGCAAAACTCCTGAGTGGAAGTGGCTTTTTCTTGAGGACCACGAGCAAGTGGTGATACCTGAGGCTTCTTGGGTGCAGTGGAGGGTCCTTGGTCCGGCAGGAGCAGTTCAAGCCCCAGTGGGCTTGGAGGATTTCTTACAGCTTTGTGTCTTTAGCAGTACAGGGTGCCAGTGAGTGACCGGGCTCCTGGTTACCTTCCTGGGCAAGCATGTAGCGGGGCAGCCCCTGTCCACAGGATCTGCTGGAGGAGTGTAATTTTTCTTCCCGGGGACCACCAGAGGCGGTGATCCCTGAGACTTCTTGTGTGCGGTGGAGGGTCCTTGGGTCTGGGCAGGAGCAGGTCCGAAGCCCGGTGGTGTGGATAAGTTCCTTACAGCTTTTTGTGCCTTTAGTGGTACAGGGTGCCAGTGAGCAGCCAGGCTCCTTGTTCCTTTCCCGGACAAGCATGCGGCGGTGGCCCCATCTACAGGAACTCCTACAGGAGTGCAGCTTTTTCTTTGGGACCGCCATGCAAGCAGTGATCCCTGAGGCTTTTAGAGTGCAGTTGAGGTCTTTGGGTCCGGGCAGGAGCAGGTCCGAAGCCTCGGTGGGCTTGGAGAAGTTCCTCATGGCTTTTGCGCCTTTAGCGGTATGGAGTGCTAGTGGTGGCCTGGCTCCTTGTTCCCTTACCGGCAACATGCAGTGGGCAGCCACTGTCCACAGGAACTCCTGGAGGAGGGCAGCTTTTTCTTCATGGACTGCTGGGCAAGTGGTAATCCCTGAGGTTTCTTGGGGTGCATTGGAGGTCCTTGGGTCTGAGCAGGAGGAGGTCCAGGCCCAGTGGAAGCAGGAGAAGTTCATATGGCTTTGTGCCTTTAAGCGGTACAGGGTGCCAGAGAGTGGCGGACTACTGGTTCCCTTCCCAGGCAAGTGTCTGCAGTGGATGGCTCCTGTCCACAGGAACTCCTGGAGGAGTGTAGCTTTTTTCTTCCGGGACCGCTGGGCAAGCAGTGATCCTGCAGCTTCTTAGGGTGCAGTGGATGGTCCTTAGGTCCGGGCAGGAACAGGTCCAAAGCCCCTTGGGCTTGGAGAAGTTCCTTATTGCACTAGCCTTTAGTGGTATGGGGTGCCAGTGGCGGCCGGGCTCCTGGTTCTCTTCCGGGCAACCTTTACGTGGCGGCCCTGTCCTGAGGAACTCCTGGAGGTGTCGTCTTTTTCTCCAGGGACTGCTGGGCAGCGGTGATCCCTGAGGCTTCTTGGCGTGCGGTGGAGTGTCTTTGGGTCTTGGTAGGAGCAGGTCCAAAGCCCCAGTGGGTTTGGAGAAGTTCCTGAGATATACTGTACATGGCTATTCCTCCTTCCTTTTGCCTGGTTGGTCATGCCTGTCAATGGAGTAGTCTGGAATAGTGATTTCAAAATACTTGCTGTGGGGCTTGAGCCTGGTTTCAGAGATGATCAGGACATCAGGTTTTAGGGAGGTGATTGTTGGCTGCAGCAATGTGATTTTATTTGGTAAGCTGCATATATTTAAATGCATGAGTTTTAGGCCACAGATAGATTGAGGAGGGTGGTAGATGGCCCAGGATTTGTCTCAACGTCCCTGAGAGCAGCAGCAGCAGGAGGAGGGTTGGTAGGAATTTGTAATATAGCATGGAGCTCTGATGTTTGTGGGTAGTTGAGCTTGGATGGCAGCCAATGCTGGGGGATTCAGTGCTGTAAAGTTTAATGCTACTAGGCCAGTGTGGAAGGAAGGAGGCAGAATTGAAGGACCGACCAGCCACAGAAATACGTTGATGTCTGGTACATCCCAGTGTGAGGGGTGCTAGAGGGTGACTGCCAAGCGGTGGTTGTGTAAAGTGACATTTCAACCAGCTCTGCGGGAAAGTTTTTTTTTTTAAGTTGTTTAACCAGGAGTAGCACACTAAGCTGGAAACTTTTTACAGGTGTGGCCTGAGAGCAGAGGGACGTTAAATTACTTGCTCAGGATCATACAGTATGTAAGTGGAAGCTGTGGAATTCAAACCCAGGTCTGGTCTGCTGGATGTCACTCAGACTTGGAGCTTAGAGCCTTAAACCACTGCGCTATATTGCTTCCTAGTTGGAGTGGGGAGTGACACTAGAGGAATAGCTGAGAAAGAAGGGTGAGGTAGAGCAGATGCATAGTGAAAATTACCTGTGAGGGATAGTCAGAATTGCACAGTAGCAGCCTCAAGTGGTGAAAGGATATAGGTTGCTAATGGGAAAGTTGGCTGATAGGCTCAGACCTTCACGTGAGAGACAGTGAAAAAGAAAGGTCTACCAAGGTGGTGGTGGTGGGTGGGGCAGCAGGGCATTCATAGGAAACCCGTCTTGAGTCTGGCATGCCGTCCCTAACTTGTTTGGTAAATTCAGAGGAGGCTGCTTCGGCAGTGTCCTCATGACCTCCTTGTGGGTGCGGAGGAGCAGTGGAGACAGGAGTTTAAGAGATTAGCCAGAAACAGTTGGGGTTACCTGACTTACAGAAACCAGGTCTCTCAGCTTGTTGATCAGCCTGCCATGAAGCACTGAATTGACGCCTTGCTGAAGTCCAGATACAGGGTGTCCACTGCCTGACCCCAGTCCAGTGACCTTGCAACCCAGTCAAAGAAGTCTATCAGGTTTAACATCTCATCCATCTTTGGATGAGACATTAAACCGAGGTTCCGGTTGCCTGTTCTAGTGGTTGCTCAGGTGGACGGTAAAGGCCCGTGGCACTTCTTGATGAGAATAGGGACATTTTTATTGCAAATAAAAACAAAATAAACATTTGAATTAAAGTCAAACTGTAGAAGACAATACAGGGAATCAGCAAACCACATAAACCACTAATCCTAGACATTCTCATTCTAATAACAATCAAAACAAGCATTTGTCAATGCTGAATATTGATTGCTTATACTGTATGTGCTGTTTAGCTATTTGAAGTGAAAGTACCATGCCTAAGAACTGTCATGCCCCCCCAGACATCCACTGTGTCTTTCTGTTCAGTATTCACAGAAGAGGGGAGGAGCAAGGCCACAACAGTGCAGCAGTTGCAAAGGCATGAATAGTTGGACAATAGTCCATTCACAGGCAGCAGAATCCTGCAGAAGGTGAGTAAACTGAAGGTGTACAAGCGATGGGATCAGATGGCATACATCCAAGGATATTAATAGAACTGTGAAGGAAATAGCAGTACCTCTGGCAGCCATGTTCGCTGAGTCATTCAACACAGGGGTCGTACCAGAGAACTGGAGGAGGCACATGTGGTCCCTTTATACAAATCCAGCAGTAGGGAGGAGGCAGGGAACTATAGGCTGGTCAGCCTCACTTCAGTAGTGGGGAAGATCATGGAGACATTGGTTAAAGAAAGGACAGTGGTGCATCTAGAAGCCATTGGACGCCAGGACCATAGGCAATGTGTATTCACAGTGGGAGGTCATGTCAGACAAATCTTGTTGATCTCTTTGACTGGGTGACAAAGGAAGTAAATCAGGGTGGGGCAGTGGACAAGACTTACCTTGATGTAAACAAAGCCTTTGACACCGTCCCACATAGGAGGCTGATAAACTAGCTAGTAGGCTGGGCATGGAGGAAAGGTGGTAAACTGGGTTAGAAACTGGGTAACAGACAGGAGGCAGAGAATGGCAGTAAATGGGGCAGTCTGGGAGAAGGGGGTGACCAGTGGGGTGCCTCAGGGAGTGGTCCTGGGAACAGTCCTGTTCAATGTCTTCATTAGTGACATTGCAGAAGGGCTGAAGGAAAGGTCTCCTGTTTGCAGAGAGGACACCAAGATCTATAACACAGTGAATACCCCAGAGGAGTGGAGAAAATGAGGAGGGACCTGGGAAGATTGAGAAATGGTCTGAGGACTGGCAACTGAAGTTCAATTCAAAAAGTGCAAAGTTATGCACCTTGGACACAGAAACTGTAGGAAAGGTACAGGATGGGGGGTGTTGCTGACAGTCACAAGGAAGGAAAGGGACCTGGGGGATCTTCTTTCAGATGACCTGAAAATATCAAAGTTGTAAGACAGCTGGAAGGGGCAGTGACATGCTGGGGTGCATAGGCAGGGGTATCACCAGCATAATGAGGAGGTAGTGATGCCATTATATAAAACCGTGGTCAGGCTTCACATGGAGTACTGTGTGCAGTTCTGGAGGTTGCACCTTTGTAAGGATATTAACAGGCTGTAGATGGTCCAGAGAAGGGCGAATGTGATGGTACAGAGCTTGCAACACAAGATTTATAAGGAGAAATTAAGGAACCTCAATATGTACTCACTGGAAGACAGGAGGGAAAGAGGGATATGATAGAAACATTCAAGTACCTGAAGGGTGTAAATATAACTACTGAGAAGCAGGAGACAGCTGCTATAGGCATATGTGCCAGCTTCTGTGTGATATTCTTTCGTTCTTATAAATCTGTAATCTCCAGTATTTCAGTAACCACATGACCACACTGCCTTCTTTAGGCAATTTTATGCTGGTTGATGCCTAGTGTCAGATGGCAGACAGAGGGCTCACCAGATTGTGTTGCCATTTGAAAAACTTCATAGAGTGTTCTTTTACTGAAGCATTTTGGAAAGCTGGTGAAGGTCTCACAATTTTTATTATGATTTTACCTCCTTATGTCTGTCCCGTTTGGTCCCCCATCACCACACCCCAACAGTCAAAACAGTGGCCACAGCTGTAGCCTTCTTCTTGGCAAGATGGTGGGTGAGAAACATAGTATGTGACGGCAGATAAGGACCGCTTGGCCCACCTAAGTCTGCCCATTTCCTACCTGATGGAAAAACTGCAGATTCTAGTTAATCAACAGCTTACTTCCTCCTACCCCCAGTAGAATTACCTTATGTCTGTTCATGAGCAACTGCCTTCACAGTCTGTGAAGTCTGGCGTCTTTCAGTGCCGCTTATTGGTCATCTTCCAACACAGGCGAGGCACTGCCAGCCCAAAACTAACTCAGGATAAGCAGGTTTCAAAGTGGAGAAGAAATGGAGTGAGCATGAATCAAGTACTCATTCAGATCTGGCGTCAATTTTAAAATCAGCATACCGTGTGGATACTGCAACTAGAACCCCAGCTCTTTAAGCAGTCTTATGAAGAGTAAAAGGCTTCCAAGCACTGGGGTTCTGTTCTATTGTACTGTAAGTAGGCTGCATCTAATTCGGTAATTTACTGTACCTTACATCTGGATGTATTGTATGCCCAACTTTAAATAAACACTGCACTTGAGTTAACACATGGTGCCATAGAAACAGAATTTGTCAGGGAAAGGACCTTTCAGCCCACCAGTCTGCCAAGTGGTCTCTACCAACTTGTAACTCCCACCTGTATATGTTACTGTATGTCTTACTCTGCCTCGTCCATCAGGACCTCCTTGTGAAAGAGCTTGCTTAATGGATTTTTCCTGCAATGAACTTGAACCTACTCCACTTCCACAGCCTTATTGATCTCTGTTGACCCCTCCTTCCCCTTTTCTAATATACCCTATATTTATCCATAGATGCTTCATGCCCCCTGCCATTTTAGCTTCCACCACTTCTTCTGGCAGTCTGTTCAAGGCATCTAACACCCTTTCAGTAAAGAAATATTTCTTCACATCTATCCTGAATGACTCCCCCAGCTTCATTGTATTTCCCTTGGTTTGGGTGCTCATCCTCATTTGAAGGAAACTCTACAACTGTGCCCTCTTTACCCCTGTGAGGTACTTTGTAGGTCTTGATCATGTCACCTCTCACACTCCTCTTTTCCAGAGTGTACATGTTGAGATTCTTCATCATTTCCTTGTAGGATTCCTGTGAAAATTGGAAGCATTTTAGTTGTCCTCCTCTGGAAAACCTCCACCTTATGTCCTTTCTGAAGTGTGGACTCTAAAACTGGACACAGTACTCCAGCAGGGGTATAATGGGAGTGACACAATGACAGCACAACATCCTCCTCCTCCTAGTGGAGATGACACCCTTATGCACCCCAGAATCCAATTTGCCCTGTCCATAGCCTTGCCACACTGTGCTGCCATCTTGAGGTCCTCTGATATAATAACTTCAAGGACCCTTTCATGTCTAGTATCAGTACTCCCCCATCCTATACCCAGCATCGGGTTCCTATGCCCTATGTACATGATTTTACACTTGGCACTGAAACCCAAGTAAGTAAGAAAATAGAATTGATTTGAATGAATTGCAGGCTTTTAAGCAGCTTTTCAGAGATATGTATGTGTGTGTCTGTGGGGGTCTCTGTTACTATAATTATTTGCTTTGATTTGGTATAATGTGTGAACAGATTAACCCTGCTCCCCACACCATGTGCTATATCAGAGATAAAGAGACCAAATAGCATTGGGCCAAGCATTGAGCCCTGTGGCACCCGCCTGTCACTGCTCTGGGTGCGAAAGCTACCCCACCACCACCACCTCTGCACCCTCCTGTAACCAGTTCTGTATCCATGTAGTCAGACCACCTTCCACCCATACCCCTCCTTCTCCCTCACTCTTCTTCTCCTTGGCTGTGTCCCTCCTCCCGTTAGTCCATACCCTTTCTCCTCCTTATTCTTACGGGGTGGTGGTGCCTTCTGTATTACACTCAGACCACTCTGCCTGCCCTCTTGAGGGTTATTATGCCTCTGCCTTTACCTATATCTAGGGTGGTGACCTCATCAGACTCCCTGTCTGGACCTTTCTACCAAACTCAGTCTTTTGGCCATCTCCTTCCCCATTTGTTTAAATTCACCTTAGTAGAGATATACCCTCTAATCCTTTTTTTTTTTTATTTTCTCACTGGGCTCACGCTGGCAGTCATCCCGACCCCCGGTAGCCCTGCCCCAACATCAGGCTGAGCTGCTCACCTCCACGGATTACCTCCATGGTGGGGTGGTGAAGCTTCCAGGTCGACCACCAGAGCAGGATCTGGTTGAGGGCACCATTCGGGAAGGTGGGGGGTTGGAAGCTCATGCTGCCTGATCATAGCCCATTTATACTTTTCTCCCATTTGCGGTGCAGTGTGCAATGACACTTGGGTACAGCGTGCCAACATCCACCACACTCTGCCACCCTTTACTACACTGCTGTAGTAGTGCTGCGGTCATCACCAGGGGCCACACAAAAGGAGGGTCCTGGATCCCACCCGGCATCCCGGGATAGGACAGCAGTCCTATGGATGCTCAATCCTTTCCCTCCTTGCCAACTCCTGGTGATCCGGGCTTCCCGACCGCAGGGACTCTGCATGGCACGAGGTGTGGTATCCAGCACCTTAACTCTCAGTGCCAGTGGCCCGCAGTAGTGCTGCCTTTAATACTCCCTCCCCTTCCTGCTCTAGTGTGCCCTGTCCCCACATACAAGTCACTATTCCCCCAAACCTATCCCAATTAGTCACTAACCCATAATGTTTGTGTGGCACCAATCCCTCAGCCACTTGAACTCCTCAAGCTTCACCTTCCTTGCCATACTTGCACATGGTACCGGCAGTACCTCCAAGAATGCCACCAACTTCCCCACCCTTCACACTGCCTGCCCAAGTACTCAGACTTCCCCTCACTACTTCCACAGTGTCCCCACCAAGTTGTTTGTATCCATGCAACAGTAAATGAGGTTTCTTAATCCCACTCGCTAAATGCTTGAGCCGTGCATGCCCTGCCCTCCTACATTCAACCTGGGGACAGCTTCAACCCAAATATAGCTGTGCCTTTCCCCTTTCCATCCCATCTCACCCATTTCAGCATAGAATAACCCAGGATGAGTAGTCCTCGCCCCTCACCTCCCTTTCCCTTCTAATGCCCCTTCTACCACCCCAGTATTCGTTCTTCCTGTCCCCACCCCCTGCTAACTGCACCCTCTGTGACTTCTGCATCTGTACCCCTACTCTCTGCCTCACCCCATTTCTTTGCCTTATTTCTCCCATCCCCTTGAACACCTTCCCAGCCTGACTACTTCCTACTGGGCTCCCCATGTTGACCTCCCTCCACCCTGCTGACTTCCAACCCCTCTCCTATCCCGCTGTTGTCAATTTAGAGCCTCTATTCCCTTCTACCCTGATGGTAATGCCCTCCCATCCTTCCCTTCCTGTTGCCTTCTCTACTTCAGTCACCACCTCCTCCTTCCTTACTAGCCCTTCTACCCTTTTGTCCTTGCTATCTCTTCCCCTACCTGCTGCCATCCCTCTTATGCCCCACTTGTCCTCCCCCTTCAGTATGTTTCTGCTCCCCTATATGTCCCATAGCAGAGGTTCAAATCTATTTGTAGTCAATACCTGTCCTAGATCTCTTCTCCGTATCAGTCTCTCCCCCTTCCTACTTGTTCCCTCTGTGGCACCCCTGGTCCCTCCCTACCCACAGCCATCTTCTCTCTCTCTCCAGTACTCAGGAGGCCCCACCCTTACCTCAGGCACCCCATCCTTGTTCTCTCTTTCTGCTATAGCCTCTGATACTGGGGTCAGTTTCAGTCCCTAGTTATTCTTCCTCTGTCCCTTTTGCCATCCCCTATTCCCCACCTCAGGATGCATACCATACACATCTGCCCTCCCACTTGCACTCCTCCCTCAAACTAGCCAGTCATCTACAGACCATACACCCCTCCAATCCTCCAAGCCCAGTCCAGGATCATGGCAGAATCACACCTGTGCACCCTCCACCCTTCCAAAGTTGCCCACCCTATTGACATGTGGCACCTGCCTCATTTGGCCCCCATCTTATGTTACAGGCTCTGACTCCCAGGTTCTGCACCCTACTACAACTGTTAGGACCCTATTTACTCAAATTCCTTCCTCCCATACTAGTTCTCCTACTGACCCCTTGCCAACTGGGGAAATTCAGTCTCAAATCTCATCCGTTAGATACTGTATTACTGTAGCAATCCTAAAGCTTCCTTGTCCATTTTCACCCTCAGCTATCACCTTATGTTCTCAGCTCTCATATAGTCTCACTTAGCCCAGTTGGAAATCCTATTGCACTCAAGTATTAGCTCAGTTAGAGAAATAAACAGAACAAATAAATATGTATTATTACAGCAATCGTAACAGTATAGCTCAGTACTTAGCTCAGTCAGAGAAAGAAACAGAACAACTAAATCTGTATTATTATGGCAATCCTAAAGTATCCAATCATTGCTTTGTCTCCACTCCAGAGACCCTGCTGTAATATGGACCACAGAGGACCCTGGGTGGGAGGGTGGGTAACTGTAAGTCCTGGCAGAGCTCCATTGAGCTAGCTCACTCTCCCTCTCACTCACTCATTCTATTTTCTCAGTGCTGCAGGCTGCCCTTTGTAATGGGCTCCTGCTTGCATTGGCTTCTTTCTGCCCACAAAGAAATCTGCAGCAGTCCCAACACAGCTCAGTTGAGCTCCTTACTCCCCTCTCTCACTTTCGCTCATTCTGTTTCTCCTCACGCTGCAGGCTGCCTTTTGTACTGGGCTCCTGCCTGGGTTGATACCTTTTTCTGCCACAAAGAGATTCACAGCATTCTCAACAGAGCTCTGTTAAGCTTGCTCACTACCCCTCTCTCATGCGCTTATTCTGTTTCTCCTGGAACTGCATACTGCCCTTTTGTACTGGGCTCCTGACTGCGTTGGTACCTTTTCTGCCCACAAAGAATCTGCAGCAGTCCTGATACAGCTCTACTGAGCTCGCTCATCCCCTCTCTCACTTGCTCATTCTGTTTCTCCCGGTGCTGCAGGCTGCCTTTTGTACTGGGCTCTTGCCTGCATTGGAGCCTTTCTGCCACAAAGAGAGTTCACAGCTGTCCTGGTGGAGCTCTGTTAAGGTCAGTTTATCCCCGTCTCATTTGATCATTCTGTTTCTCCTGGCACTGCAGGCTGCCCTTTTTCAATGGGCTCCTGCCTACATTAGCTTCTTTTTCTGCTGACAATTATATCTGCAGCAGCCCTATAGAGCTCCATTGAGCTTGCTCTCTCCCCTCTCTCTTGCTCATTCTGTTTCTCCCGCGCTGCAGGCTGCCCTTTGTACTAGGCCCTGCCTGCAATGATGCCTTTTTCTGCCTACAAAGAAATCCTTAGCAGTCCCAACAGAGTCCGCTGAGCTCACTTCCCCCACTCGCCATTCTGTTTCTCCAGGCACTGCAGGCTGCCCTTTTGTACTGGGCTCCTGCCTCTGTTGGCACCTTTTCTGGCCACAGAGAAAGCTGCAGCACTCTGACAGCACTCCATTGCTTGGCCCTCTCCCTCTCTCACACCGCTCGATCCTAATCTGACCCAAACACTGATTTCCCAAAGTAACTGCGCTTATTCTGCGCCGGAAGCACGAAAAACATTTTGGCCAGGATGTGAAAATGACAGCTGTACTGTTCATAAGGAGGATTTTAGGACCTCTGCTCATGAGCAGCATCATTGTCATTTTCTTAATCTGTCCTGAACACTAATTTCCTACAGCAACCGCACTATTCTGCACTCAGCGTAAAAACACATTTCCAGCCAGGATGTGCAAATGACATCTGTACTGTTTATAACGAGGTGTGAAAATGCCAGTGTTGAAAATCTGGTGAAAATATTACTAATTTGTGAAGTTACAAGGTGCGTGGAAACTGCACAATGCACGCTCGTAATACAGTCATTTTATGGACTTTCATTACAAAATTTTCAACATAGGCATTGTAGGACAACTGCTCATGAACATTGTCACTGTGGTTTTCTTACTGTGTCCCGAACACTGATTTCCCACAGTGACCGCGTTATTCTTTGCCGAAAGTACAAAACCACATTTTGGCAGGATGTGAAAATGACAGGTGCACTGTTCATAAGGAGGTGTGGTAAAATGTCAATGTTGAAAATCTGGAGTGAAAATATTGCAAATTCATGAAGTTACAAGTGTGCATAGCAACTGCTCAATGCATGCCCGTTAAACAGTCATTTTGGGGATTTTTTCTACCAAATTTATTACTCAGCTCAGTTAGAGAAATAATCAGAACAGATAAGTATGTATTATTACAGCAGTCATAACAGTATAGCTCACTACTTAGCTCAGTTAGAGAAATAAACAGAACAACTTAATCTGCAGCATTACAGCAATCCTAAAAGTATCCAGTCATTGCTTGTCTCCACTCCAGAGACCCTGCTGAATATAGGACCACAGAGGACCCTGGGCAGGAGAGGGCAACTCTAAAGTCCCAACTGGTGAAGGCTCTCAGGGTTCCTTTTAAATTTTAGTTTTATTTTCTATATTTATCAGAATGGGGAGTAAGACACCAAACGGATAATAATGGTAATTCAAAAATGTGTCTAACTCAACCCCAAAAAGCATCAAAATTACGATTTGTGGTTCATTTTATTAATCTCATATCTTGTATTTAGAATTTAAAATGCTTCTGAAATATATTTCTTAATGATTCAAATTCACTTGCTCAATAGTGTTTCTTTAATCAGTTATATATTTCTGTTACATCATTCTTGAGTAAAGCAAATGTTTCACAAGCTCCAGAAAATATATATTTTCAAAAATAAAATAGTAATGTTTCAGAACTAATATATGTTCCTTCATCAGACTTGAAGCATTCATAACGTGAGCTATTAAAATAAAAGAAAAATAATTCTGAATTATTCAAAAGTTAATGATTCTAGTGATATCATAATCATAATATATTTAATTTAGTGAATTTAAATTTAAATATTAGTTTACATTTAAGTTTGAATACAGGTGGAACAAATCTGAAACAGAACCTATTATTGTTCAGCAATAAACATTTGTGGTATGGACTGGGAAAACTGCATGCTTATGGATTCAAACAACTTTGTGGTTTAAGTCTGTGTATCAAAAGGAAAATATTTATTTTGAAATGTCTTTCCTTGTTAATTTTAACATGATGTTAAACCCATTGTCTATATGATGCTAACTTACAAAAACAAGATTTGATGTCCAAATGTTGTAGAAGCTATACATTTCATGTGTTGGAAAGTTGAACGCTGTGAATCGAAAGTAAGAAGTCATAAGTTTTAAATTTTAAACTTTTGAATAATCCAATTCAAAATCTTTTGAAATAGTATGGATGCCTGCTTTATTTTACCTTGTCTTCAATTCATAGGACTATTCTTTCTGGTTGGACGCGCAAAGTTAAAATCCAAACAAGCAAGTGTTCCTGATGCCATTACATGCTGACTTCTCAGGTAAATCAACCACGCACACCTCGCAGGTGAACAAGAAGGGCCGGGCCATGCAAGACACACCTGTCGGTGTGTTGATGTCTAAACGTCACCTGTGTGGCCCGGTCAAACTTATTGAAACTCGTGGCTTGACTGAAACTCCGCGGTCCCTTTCTCATAAGAGTTCAAATATTGCAATAAAAGTCAATAATCAGAACAGTTATATTGGCTAAATGCAAATATCACTGACATTGAGTTTCATATTAAGTATTGTATCAATATTTAGAATCAAAGAAGTACTTAATATTCCATGAATACAACCAATATTTATTTTGAATGGATTTGAAAAAATAAAGAGATAACAGAAAAGGATGAACAATGGAGGGAAAAGGGTGTGAAATAGAAAAGGACAAGATGAAAATAAAGGTGAAAGTGAGGCAGGAAGGGGTAAAAACTATACTGATCCTGTGAATAAAATGGGGTGATAACAGTGTAAAATAACTTCTACAAGGAGAAATAAACTATAATGATGTCAGGGATGACGTCATGAATGAGATCGAAAAAACTAAATATATATATATATATTAAGAATGGAGAGACAATTATAGCTCCACCAAATGTCCTTCTCAAAGAACTGGAACACTACAGTAAACATCTGAAATAGATCAAATATATGCTATAAACTAAGTGCAAACCATGATAAAGGTATAATGCTAAAATATGAATGAACTGTATTCAACCTTATTTATAATGTTACAAAATAAAAGATGAAATTAAGAAAATTGGGGGTGGAAGGGGAGGAAAGGGAGGAGGAAGGGAAAGGAGGAGGGTAAGGGAGTGGCAAGGGGAAGAAAGGGAGGGCGCGCCGTGGAGGGTGGTGTGTCGGGGAAAATGGGGAAAAAGAAGGACAAAAGAAAAGAAAGATACTTGGATTAAACTCAGAATACCAAGGTCAATTAAAGGTAGACTAAACCATGTTTTCATTGAGTCCGTATCTCGATATGTAAGTCCTCAATGTATATCTCCACCAGGCTTTTCTTCATAGTAAAGACATTTCTCTATTTCTCCTGTGGATGTGTGTTAACTTGTTCCAACCCAAAAACATAAACTGGATATGGAATGATGGTTTTTAGAAAAATGTCTGGCTAGTGGTGATCTGATATCTCCTCTTATATTGCTTTTATGTTCAGATATCCGTTGTTTTAAAGCTCTTGTGGTTTCTCCAATATAATACAATGAACAGGGGAAAATAATGCAGTAAACCACAAATTCTGATTTACAAGTAATGACATCTCTTATTACATATTCTTTGTCATTCCACATGCTTTTAATGGATTTCACTTTTGTCCATTATTGCAGTGAACACATTTACCACATGGGAAAAGCCTTTGATGTCACTTTTCAGCCAAGTCGTAGATTTAGGATCTGGTGTCCAATGTTGAGTTTTGTTAATTTTATTACCAATAGTGGTAGTTTTTTTAGCAGTTACCCATGGTTTATGTTGAAAATACGTTGTCCTAAATCGTTGGTTTGTAATATGTCCCAATTTGATAAAATAGCATGTTTGATTTTGCTAACGTTTTCTGAAAACTGTGTAGACATAATAATATGTGTTTCTTTTCTTTGTTTCTACTTCAATTTTGTTTTGTAAAAGCAATTTTATATCCTTGGAATCACATTTGTATTTTGAGGATTTTAAAACTGAATCTGTGTAACCCTTTGTTTGAACCTCTAGGTTAATCTGCTAGATTTTTACCATATTTATCTTTATTACTGCTGTTCCTTTTAATTCTCAACATTTGACTGTATGGAATACTGTCTTTAAGATTCTTGGATGAAAACTCTTGGCAAGTAGAATAGTATTGATTGATATTTCTTTCTGTAAAGATCTGTTGTAATCTTTCAATTTTCTTTATTAGTGTTAGATCCAAAAGTTGATTACATCTTGTTGAATTCCATAGTGATGGACAAATTATATATGATTGATTCTTATGTATGAATGGAACTCCTTTGCTTCTTGTATGGTTCCATTCCAAATTATTAAGATGTCATCAATAAATCGTTTATACAAAATCAATTTTGATTTGAATCTATTCACTTCTGATTGTATGAATTATTTTTCAAAATGTGCTATGTATAAGTTTGCATAAGTCAGAGCTAATGTAGCTCCATGGCAGTACCCATTTTCTGTAAATATGTTTGATTTTTAAATGCAAAGTAGTTGTTTTCTAATACTATCCTAGTGAGTTTCAAAAGAAAATCTTTGTTCGGTTTGTTTTGTGATCTAGTCAAGAGAAAGAAATCCAATGTTTTAATGCCATCTTCATGAGGAATACTTGTTTATAAACTTTGACATCCAAAGTGATGAATGAAAATTCAGTTAAATCGAGATTTTGTTGATTGATTTCATCTAATAATTGAATACAATGTTTACTGTCCTTAATATATGACCATGTATTGTTAACTAGTTATTTGCAATAATAGTCCATGTAATTGGATAAAGGTTCTGTGATGGATCCAATGCCTGAAATAATGGGTCTTCCTGGAGGATTAATTTGATCTTTGTGTATTTTGGGTAGACAATAGAAAAGTGGTATTCTAGGTGTTTTATTGATGAATTGTTCTAACAACCATTGCTCTATTATTCCCCGTCATTTGCTTCTGTGACTGTTTCTGTGATTAAATTTTTAATGATTCAAATGGATATTTCTCACTATCTTGTGTGTTCTAGGTCACTTAGTTGTCTGAGACATTATTTTCTGTAGTTTTCCATATCTTGAATCACAATCCCTCCATTATCTGCTGGTTTTATTATGATGGTTTTATCTCAACTTAAATCATTTATTGCTTCATTTTCTAATTTGGTTAAATTATATAGAGGAGGTGTATTTGTGTTTTGTGATAATATCCTTTCAATGTCCTGCTTCACTTTGTCTATGTAACAAGTGATATCGGGTGGTGTAAAGCCGGTTGGATCAAATTTGGATCAGGTTCCCAGTGCTTGTTTTAATTCATAACATTCTCTAATCTGTGCTACTTCAGTCTCACTCTGTTGTGCTTTTTCTTTTGAACCAAAAATTATTTTAATTTGATTTTACGAAACATAGTTCCAAATCTAACTTCAATTGAAAAGGATTAAGTTTCTGTGTCAAGCTAAATGATAAACCTAAATTAAGTACTTTTCTTCAATGGGGGTTAGGATCTTTTAGAAAGACTGTATATATTCAATTTTGTTGGTTCCATGATCTTAATTCGTGAATTTTGTTTCTTTCTGTTTCTCCTTCACCTGGTTCTTTTCTTTTCTTTTTATGCCTGAAGTTCCCACCCTTTCTGTCCCCTTCTGAAAATCCTTTTCTGGATCTCTATCTGTGGTTTGCCACTGGTTGGTCCTATAAAATCTTTATCATAATTATATCCATATTGATGTTGGAACCTACCAGATGATCTTTGTTGATATTGTACAAATCTGTTTCTTCAATTGTAGGGTCTGTAATATTGGGAACCTTGATAAATGTGGTTTTTGGTGTTGCCTCATCTAAATTAGCTGATGATGTAGAAGTTTCATCTAAATTGTAAACATTTGTATTTGATTGAGATTTTTTTCCAATTGTATATTGTTTCATTTTTGTAATCATTAATGTCCCTTTTAAATGTATTGATTTTATATTTTTAATATGACTATCATATTCTGATAATGATTTTTCAAGTCTTTCAAGTAATTCTTTAAATCTTTCTATTTCCACTGTGTTCTTTAACTGGGTTTCTAATGTTTGAATTTCACTTAGTACATTAGTTTGTTCTATTGTTATTATTTTAATTAACAGCAGCATGAAGTCAAAAGAGCACTTAGATCTAATTCCATCCCTTTTGTTTTGAAAACCTTCAGGAGAAAATCCAAGTTGTGATTCTACAATACTCATAATCCCTGGGATCTTTTTTGTTTGATATATTCCAAAAGTGTGACTGCATGCCAGTCAAGTCTCACTTCTCTTTGTTTTAATGATTCCAATGTATTAATCCAAGCTTTAGGTAATTCAATTGTATCCATGTTGTACATGTGTCTTTTGCTTTTACTAGGGCCATAATTCTCGTGGCTTCCTCTGATAATACTTAAAGCTGTTGATCTGTTGTCTGTGATTTTGCCTAATTCTGAAAAAGTAGCCAGTATTGTAGAAAAGGTCTAAATAATGAAATTATTTTGAAACTAGTAAAATTTTGAGAGACTCAATCCTAAATCCGTATAGGAAACTGTGAACAAGTAGTAACTGGTGAAGACTCTCAGGGTTCCTTTTTATTTTTAGTTTTAATTTTCTATATTTATCAAAATGGGGAGTAAGACACCAAAACGGATAATAATGGTAATTCAAAAATGGGTCTAACTCAACCTCAAAAAGCAACAAAATTAAAATTTGTGGTTCATTTTATTAATCTCATATCTTGTATTGAGAATTTAAAATGCTTCTGAAATATATTTCTTAATGATTCAAACAAATTTGCTTGCTCCGGTAGCGTTTCTTCAATCAGTTATATATTTCTGTAACATCATTCTTGAGTAAAGCAAACATTTCACGAGCTCCAGAAAATATATATCTTCAAAATAAAGTAGCAACGTTTCAGAACTAATATATGTTCCTTCATCAGACTTGAAGCATTTATAATGTGCGCTATGAAAATAAAAGAAAAATAATTCTGAATTATTCAAAAGTTAATTATTCTAGTGACTACATAATCATAATACATTTCATTTAGTGAATTTAAATTTAAATATTAGTTTACATTTAAGTTTGAATACAGGTGGACTTTCATCACCAATTTTCAACATGGGAATTTTAGGACCTCTGCTCATGAACAGTGCCACTGTCATTTTCTTAATCTGTCCCTAACACTGATTTCCACAGTGACCATGCTATTCTGTGCCGGAAGTGTGAAAATGCGTTTCAGTCAGGATGTGAAAATGTCAGTTGTACTGTTCATAAGGAGAGTTTTAAAAATACCAGTGTTGAACATCTGGCATGACAATATTAAAATCTGTGAAGCTCAAGGTGCATGGAAACTGCACAACACACACTTGTAACACAGTCATTTGATGGACTATCATCACCAAATTTTTAACAATAGGCATTTTAGGACCTCTGCTCAAGAACAGTGTCACTGTCATTTTCTTAATGTGTCCCAAACACTGATTTCCCAAAGCGATTCTTGTATTAGCATACAAGTGTGGAAACACATTTTAGCCAGGATGTGAAAAGTGGCAGCTGTACTGTTCATAAGGAGTGCAGGAAAATGCCAATGTAAAAATCTGGAGTGAAAATATTGCATATTCAAGAAGTTATGATACGTGTAACTGTGCAACACACACTTTCGTAAAACAGCCATTTTTTGATTTTTTCCACCAAATTTGCTACATTTTATTTTTTTTATTATTTAGTTGTTTAACCAGGAGTAGCACACTAAGTTGAAAGCTTTTTACACCTGCCACCTGGGAGTACAGGGAGGTTAATGACCTGCTCAGGGTCACACAGTATGCAAGGCTTCTTGAGAGCCCACGTCATGAACACTGGTACTGTCAGCTTGATTAATTGGTCCCAAAAAGTGACCACAAAATCACCTTTCAGGACCGAATAATGCAATGACAGTGGCTAAATTCATGAGGAGAGGTCCCAATAACCCCATGTTGAAAATCTGGTGCCAAAATTCCAAAAATTCCTGAGATATGTACCAAAGTTGAGAAAACCCTATTTATGCTATTATACAGCTTACCAGCATTTCTTCAGTTCATGTTCAGCTTTGAAGAGTGCAGACATGTTCCCGGTCCACTCAAGATTGTCACGCCGAGTCAGGAGATAAGTATGGGGTGAAGGGGTGGGGAGGCAGGGCATGCAGAGGGTGGGCATGGATTAGGAGAGAGCAGAGAGACCATGAGGACCATTATATTTTTTCACAGGTTTAAAAAAAAAACATTGTGGGATGGTTTTTCTTTTTCAGGGGCATATGACATGCTGGACGGGCTCCCAGCATACCACCTGAAGTGTTTTGGGGAGGAATCTTTGCTGATGGGGAATTGGGCACACCCATTGGCACACACATGGAGCCAAGAGCCAAGGGGATTGGGCATCCCTCGGCACAGAATGAAAATGGGGGACTTCTGCCAATGAGGAGGGCCCCTTTGGCAAGGGAAGGGGGATCAGCCAACAGGGATCGGGCATCCTGTCAGCAAGCTCCTGCAATGAGGGGTCACCCCTCACTGCAGTGGATGACAGACAATGGCGAGGTGGCCCCTGATTGCAGCAGCTAAAATGTTTCAAGGTGGTGGCATGCTGGCTGAACTAGTGTCAGCCGCTGCATGCTGCCCTATTTGGGAATGCAGGCCAAGCCTCCAAAGGCAGTGGGGGCATTGGCCAGAACAGTGCCACACCTCCACATTCTGCTTCTGCAGCCAGCTGTCGAGAATATGTTTCTTGCACATGCGCAATCAAGATAAAAATAATAACAAAAGCTTAAAAAATTGGACTATGGTTACCATATGGAAATTTACACTATTAATCCTTAACTGTCCCACACTAAGCCTAAATTACATCATATTGACAAATAGAAAAAAAGAGGAGAGGAGAGGAAAAAGAAAAAAGGAAAATGCAACAATAAGAAGGAGAGAGAAAAGATTTATTGTTTTCCTATTTGTATATTCTATCTCCACCCAATCATATTATCCTACCCAGTCTATCCTTTTCCACAAAGAAGTACACACCGTCTAACACTCTAACCCAGTGTGTTGCATTCATACGCCTAAAGGTTATCTAACTCTTATTGTATCATAAAGATTAAATCCTGTTGCGTTACGCTTCCAGTTGCAAGCATTGTTTGCATCTAGTTTGCCAGATGGCCCACTTAATTACTGCAAAAATAACACAAACAGTTCTTGTTCTCCATTTTCCCCAGCTTTGTGGAGTTTATCCATATACCAACATGTCATTGTCACAAAGACAGATGTGTTACCATATTTAGCTAGGTTGTCCCAGAAACCCTGAATAAAAGTGTACTCAAAATAAGTGTGGCCTTGTTTCCACAACCCCAAAACAGGTAGTCACTAGACATGTCCTTTCTTCTTTCACTTTATGTTTGTGATTATCCCATTACATTTAGTTTCCATTACCCACACAGCCAAATTGTGTCTTGCATTTTAAAGGAATCCTTGCAACTGTCATGCAAGCTAATCTTGTCCTTCTCAACATTACAGTCAATATGAAAAAGTGGTTCTGTAAAGTAACAGTTCCCAACTATTTCAGCGTAAAATAATTTTTCCCCAACACCAACTACACACGTCAATTCAATTTTCCACAACCTCAAGTATCATAATGTGGTTTCTATGTAAAAGTACAGTTGTTTATCCATCATATGCCATTTTATCCTCCCCAAGCCGTGAGAAAATCTTCTTCCCACATGTGCATAACCATACTACCCATATCTGCTTTACCCAGTACCAGGGACTGAATGTTAGTGTTGAAGAAATTATCAAACAAGAACACCAATGGCTGTATCACATCCAAACCTCCTCGTTCCATTTTCTGTAGGTATATGAACATTTAACCAGGTTTAAATGGCTCTAAACCAAGGTAAAAAATAAACCCACGATTTTCATGTGAATAGTAAACGCAGAGGGTACATAGTGAAATATGCAGAAACATCGGTAAATGTAAGATTTTAGAAGGAAAATCTGTTTTTCTCATCATTGTCAAATTCTCCATTTCTGAATTTTCTGGTGGGCTGCATCAAAAGCCATATTCCAGTTTTGCTCCATCGCCATTATGGACCTAAACAAAATTCCTAATAATTTAATAGATTCTGTTGAGGTTGGAAGTAGGTCATCAAGGGCATCTGGTACCTTACTCAATAAAACCAGCCTACTCTTTTCTGTGTTTATCTTCATCCCAGTATGTGGTCCAATATGAGAAAAAGGTCCAAGGCCTTTCTTCCGGACTCCTGGTCTGCCACCATCAGGATACAATCATTTGCATAGGCCATAGTCTTAAGATGCACCATACCCATTTGATTTATTATTGGCTTTATATCCGTCATTCTGTTCAATCTGTCTAAGGACTGGATCCAGACTAAAACACAGAGCAGGGACTTAAAAGACATCCCTATCGAACCCCATTCTTAAGATGTAGTGGGATTCCTAAGTGTCCATTTACCATAGGTGTCACCTGGGCATCAGTATACAAAAGTCTGATCCATGTAATCAGGTCTGAAGGAATATGGTATTGTTCTAACACCTTTTATAGGTATTAATGCCAAACTGTGTCAAAAGCCATTTCTTGATCCAGTGACAGTAGACAGCCATTAACTTCCTCACTTCTACTTTGTTCAAAAATTTCCCTAATAAATGTCAGATTGTGTTGTATAATTCTATTCGGCACTGCACACACTTTGTGGCCAAAATAACAATTTCTGCAGCCTTAGTCAAACGATTTGTCGAAATTTTATCCAGAATTTTATCATCCGTGTTTAGGAGTGTAAGTGGTCTCAATTAATCAGGTTTTAGGGTCCCCTTTTTGTGTGTAGAAGAAAATCACCCTTCCAACACACTTGGGCTACTGCATGCTGCATGGAGCAAAGGGGCTAATACCTCAGTAATTTTTATAAATATCATTTGAGGGTTCATCTTTCCCAGGTGAAGTATGGGATGATAATCTTATTATTACTTCTTTAACTTCTGTCAGGAAAATAACGTGTAATTTCACTCTGCTGTTCAAGCGTGAGATCTGGAATGTTTAACTACTCCAAAAAGGGAGGGGAATCCCAACCCTTCCACTTTATAAGTCTGTCTGACATGTTCCTGTACCAGTTGTTGTATGGAACTCTGTGTGTCAGCTATACAACCATGCTGGTCCAAAAGGGCTAGTATGGTCCTTTGATTGAGCCCCACCTGGTCCACGTCGTATGGGTTAACCTGGTCTTTAGGTCCTCGAGTAGCAAATTTCTGATGTTTTGCCACATTGTGCACTGTGTCCTTCTGGCATGTAACCATTTGCTGTTTCATCATCACCAACTGCACCCTCTGAGGAGTATCCAAATCATTCCCAAATTTGAGATTAGCCGGATATATTTGGCTCTCAGTCCTAAGTACTGGGCATATTTGCTTTGCTCAGTTCCCGTGTTTTTCCATTATCAAGTCTCGATGTCCTTTTGAGTCCTCCCACCACTCTAAAGGGCTATCGATAAAAAACAATATCTACTCTAGGTTGTAATAGAGATCTAACCTCCACCTCAGGTTTCTCATCTTGCAAAGAAAACACGTTCATTCTCCAGTGATGTCTGCCTACCACAGGCTGCTGTTTAGACCCGATCGTCATTTTAAGTGCCAAATGATCTGATGCTTCTAGTGGTACCCTCTCACCCCAACCCACCAACCTGTCACGGATAAACCAAAATTCAATCTTCATTGACAGTGATCCTTTATGAAAGGTATGGCTTGGTTGAGAGTGCACCTTCTCATAAACGCCACACAGCCATATTTTTCTGTAATATCATCCGTAATGCATTAGTGTCACAGAAGACCTTTATAGTTTTCTGTCTCCGTCCCTGTCTGCAAGACAACAGTTAAAATCCCACCCCACAATACAAGTTTAGAAGTAAATAAATAGGGTTCAATCTCCTTAAAAGTAGCTGCCCTTTCTGCCTTTGACAGTGGGGCATTGATGATAATCAACCAGTAAGCTATATTATTTAATAACAGGTCCAAAACAATACTTCTTCCTGGATGCAGGTCTACTAGTTTTACTAATTGACATGTACATCTTTAAAGCAACCCCCAAGTCCTGTACAACTGTCTTCACCTATGTTCCAAAGGATGACCCCATCTCCATTCTTTCTGTGCCTGGGTTATTTCAGCCAAGGAAAAAAAAATGTGATACAGTCACTTTCCCTTTTCTTGGGTTTGGGTTTCACACCCATCGACCCTCGCCCGCTGTCTCATGCAATGAGAAGTCACTGAGGATGCATCAGACTACCGTTCAGCCTCATCTCCTTCCATATCCAGCAATATTTCATACAAGTTTTTCGTTAGTAAAATGCCATCATTGCCAGAGGAGAGTCAGGGGCAATGAGACTTTCTGCATATTCCTTGACCTGGTGACTCTCTTAAAGGAAACCCTCAGTTGCTGTTCTGGAAGTGGCATATGTTGTGCTACTGCCCCACTGTCTTGTTGTGGTCCACAGGTGTCATTGGCTGGATGTGTGGCGTTTTATCCAGCCCCTGTGCCTGCTCCATACTACTAGGGTCCTGCTGTTGAGCAGGAGGGGCACTATTTCCTCCTTTCCTCGGCTGGCATAGTCGTGGCTGGTAGGGAGTGTGGGCATAGTCATCTCAGGGGGGGACTTGCATCTCTGTCTGAGGGCTGTCCTTTGTCTGGGAGGCCTTTGGGGTCTCTGGTCTAAGGGAGAGACATATGTGACCAAATCCTACAGTTTCATTCCCTTTGTTGTGCTGTAGCCACGTGTACGTCTTGTTCCACCCTTATGGTTTTGTCCATGCTGTTGTGGGAGGCCCATTCACACTCATGAAAGTATGACCCATACCATCACACAGGTTGCACTTCATGGGCTGATCACACTCAGCACTGATGTGGCCCACCTTGCCGCACAAACCACACTTCTGTTTATTGCAGACATTACTGAGATGACCCACCTCTTGGCATTTATAGCACACTCTAGGTTGTTACACACAGAAGATCACACTCTATCTCATGCCCAAAAAGCAATTTGGGAGATGCAGAGGTGATCCTGCTTCCTATCTTAATGACATCTGATATCTCCAACCCCAGTTCATAAGTGTTCCTCATCGGTATGGGTTCTGGGTAACCTTTCACCACAGTGCTGGTTCATCCAGTAGGTGATATCAGCCACATTGACCCCTTCATTATGAAAATTATATTGACCCTTTTGAAAAGGGGTTTGTTAAAGGAATCACCATAAAGGGTCTGCACAATGCAGTGGACTTAAGTTGCTGGTACTGTTTCCAAACTGTTCCAAGCCTGCGGGTGTTTAAACTTATATAAAAATTGAGTCACCCGGCATGTGAATCAGGCGTAAATTTCATAGGTGTAGTACTTCATGCTGTTTTTAAGAGGTGCTCATCCTATGAATATGCCCCGGAATTTTAGGTGAACTGCATTACACCTTGCAGCAGGTTCCAAAGTGGAACAGTGCATTCAGGAATTAGTCGTTCTCAACATTAGCTGTCCAAACATTTTGTCTTGGCCATGTATCCTGTTGTGGACCCTAGGTTCTTCCATTGGTTGTCCTTGGTTCCATTTAAAACTCCCCACCTCTACTGGGGAGGGTATCAGGCAAGAGTCTCACCATCAAGGGGAGATGGCAGGGTGGGGAGGCTCATTTTGGGAACTGCTGACTCATGCTCCAGAATTTGAATACAGTTCAGAAGGCCAGTATCTTTACTGTGCCTTCTTGTGTTGTCACTGTTGTCAGTTACACCTTGTGAATCTGTAGGCCCAATAATGATATTGGGGCTAAGTCCATTTCGTCATTCAGTAGTACTGCCTCTCAAATTTCGGGAAGATTGCCATCCCACCCTTTCCCATCCAGCTTCAAGCCCACTCTGCTTTCTGCAGGAGTCTACCACCAGTCTGGACTATCGGAAGACATATCAGCCACAGCAGTTGAAAAATCACTGCAGGCATCAATGTTCAGATGGGACCCCCCATCATGTAATCCATCTCTCAGTTTTTCCCTTTCATTTGTGTCTCTTTATTAGCTGATTTCCTAACCTCACCCCTATTATGGTCCGATGTTGAAATTAATACTTTTTTCTCTAAAATCAGTATTTCAGCAGTCTCTAACATCTGCTCATCTGGCAGCATCTCTATCTGCCTGGGATGCAGCCTGAGGCCTATCAACAAACTGTCCAATATGCTGTTTTATACAATTAATCCCACCCCATCCAAGCTTACCATATTACACATTCCTGTACTTGAAGACTTGGAGTGCTCTTCATGGGATTGTCTGTTTGTTCCTCCTCAGTAAAGATGTTTCGTGTTTCTGGAGCAATCAGGCCTGATAATCCTGCCTGCCCATCCACATCTGCATGACCTGCTTATGTCCCATGAAGCAGGAGAGCCACTCCAATTCATTGCTCCATTGCAAAAAATGCACTCTTCCTGCGTATAAGGTGGCAAATCCTCCACCCCAGCTCCTTAGGTCACACTTCCATCTTAAACTTATGTCTCCTTTAATTCCTTCTGCTTTTCTCCATCAGAGGTTGCAGAACTGCATCGGTATCACCTTCGTCCAGTATACCATCCCATATCGACCTCCACGGTAGGAAAGGTCAAGGAGGAGACCTGCTCCTCAGCCCTGCAGACATCTGTGCTCTGCTGCATCAGAAGGGAGACTGGCCCAATCCAGCACTAGTCACAGTGCCTCCTAACATGTCAGTAGAAATTTTCCCAGTGTTCTGGCCAAATTCCCCATTCACTAAAATACCACCAACAGCTTAATCCGGTTCTGTAAGTCAGTCATCTCTACACATATTACACAGAAACATAGAAGCTGATGGCAGATAAGGACCGCAAGGCCCATCCAGTCTGCCCATTTCTTTTCTACCTTAATGAATGTGCCATAGGCCTTTGCTCTGTCAATGGCCTATCTATTCATACTCATCTGTATTGCTCCCTTATGCCTATCCCATGAGAAGCCCTGCACTGTATTCATATCCACCACTTTCGGAGGTAGGCCATTCCATGCATCCACCACCCTTTCTGTGAAAAAGAATTTCCTCACATTACCCTTAATCGGCCTCCCTCTAATCTCATGCTGTGTCCTGTCTCACTATTTTTCTTATATTGAAACATGTTAGACTCTTGCACTTTGTTAATGCCCTTAAGGTGTTTGAATGTTTCAATCATATCACCTCTCTCCTCCTTTGCTCTAGGGTATATATATTGAGTTCAGTTAATCTGTCTTCATATGTTTTCTGATGCAGTCCCTGCACCATTTTGGTTGCCCTTCTCTGAATGCCTTAATTTGGTTAATGTCCTCATGAAGGTGTGGCCTCCAGTACTGCACACAGTACTCCAGATGGGGCCTAACCAGTGTCTTGTAAAGAGGATTATTACCTCCTCTCTGACTTGTGATACCCCTACTAATATACCCCAACTTCCTCTAGCCTTACCTACTGTTTTAGAGGTCTGCTTGGATGATTTCAGGTCATTGGTGATGATGATGATGCCCAAGTCTCTTTCTTCCTTGTGACTGCCAGCAACTCCCCTCCCAGCCTATACTTTTTCCTGGGGAGACAGAGGATCACTCTTTTATCCTGGTCAGCCAAAATCTCACCATCTTTGTGGTTCTCGGTTACACCTCAGTAATGCCTGTGATACCCAAAGTGTACCCATTGCCTAGAACTTGGTCATCTTGCTGTGTCATGTATAAATACATTTTGTTGCAATTTGTGTGAGGAGAAAGGTCACTCCTATGTGAGGTGTCCTTGGGCCTCTCACAATGGGGAGTATATATCCACACATGATGCCTTGATTACTCAAGTACCAAAAATGTTGTGCTGTGGCCTCGCACATAGGATGGAGAACTCCAGAAACAGAAGGAGAGTGATAAGGACAAAGATATTGTGGTTTTATCAAACCCAGATATTGCTGATAAGCAGGAAAAGGAGAAATACCACTGCCTTTTGATAACAATCAGCAACAAAGTACTGAACCTACAACTCAGAATCATTCCTCTTTATCTCAGAATGACAGAACAGAGGTTTCTACAGAATGGGAAATGGAGAAAGTGGATGACAGTGGTTTGGTGACATTACAAACGGAAATAAATCCTTCTGTTACTCCAGGATCAATGCCCCCCTTCCGGTTAATGTCAAAACCCCATTCAGAACTGTAATATGTAAAAAGCCTTGAGCCAGGACTGACAGTACAGTCAGATCTCAGGAAAGGCGAAAAAATCTCAAGGCACACCTACATGGTCAGTAATCTCTTCTTTGGCTAAGGGTACTTCCCTAGGAGTTGATGGCCTAACCTCAGAATTTTACAAACATTTTTTGAATTCATTATTACCAGAATTGACTCCATTTTTTAATGAATTATTACAATCAGAGCAGATTTCAGATAATCTATCACTTGCTGAGTTAATTTTTCTATATAAAAAAGGGATAAGGTCTTATTACAGAACTGGAGATCTATTTGTATTCTGAATACAGATTTTAAAATCTTAGGAAAATCCTGGCCAAACGACTAGGTCAGGTTTCTGGTACTTAATGTCAATGGCCCAAACTTGTTCCATAGAAAATGTAGTATTACAGATATTTTGATTAGTTTAAGAGAACTTTTTCAAAAACTCAAGTGGCTACTGTGGAAGGATTTTGTTAAGTTTAGATCAACAAAAGCTTTTGATTTGGTAGCTCATAGCTATTTGTTTAAAACTTTAGATTTTTGGTTTACCAATACAGTTTATAAAATGGATTGAAGGGCTCTATAAGTCAGCACATGTTGTTCCACGAGTGAGAATGGGGTGGACAGGGAAAAAGTACAAATTCATTGAGGGGTAAGACAAGGGTGTCCCTGAGTCCTGCTTTATGTGTACTTGTCGATCCATTATTCACGTACAATACAGATAAGGAACAAGATAGAGGTATCAGGTTAACTGTAGATACGGCCCCCTTATATCAGTACGGCATATGCAGATGATATTATTTTGGTTCTTAAAATCTACTAAAGAAAAGAAATCATACATCTGTTTGATACATATTCAGAGGCCTCATGATCTCATATTAATACTGACAAAAGTATAGGTTTACAATTGGGAAGACTTGAACTGTCCCAAAATCTATATGCAGGAATACTTTAATACAGGACCCTATTACTATTCTAGGGATATTATCTGGGTCAGAAGATCTCTCCCTTTAAATTGGGAAAGAAAAAATGGATATAGCAGAAAATGTGTCCAAATCTTGGGCTAATCGGTCGAATTTCAAAGCGAAAAGAATATTTTTGATTAAAACATTATTAATACCTATGTTCCTGTATATTAGTATATTATTTCTGACTCCATACAATTAGAGACTAGATTATATAGTATTTTCTTTAGATCCTTTTGAAGTCGTTTGAACCCAATTAAAAGAGAGGTTACGTATAGGCCAATTAAAGAGGGTGGGATATGGATGGTTAATCCCATTGCATTTTATTATAGTTTATTTTATATGCCAATAAAACAAGTTGGCAGGGTCAGAAGACTGAGGTATGGCAGGAGTATATGCAAATGGGTGAAAATTTGTATGACTGCATCACAACGGGGAAGGAAATTACTTTCTAGAGATAGTATACCAAGTTATGTGAAACTACTTTTCAGAAACTAATTAAATGGAAGGTGCCATGTAGTCAGGTCATGGTGGCCTCTAAACATAGAATATATGAGATACTCATACAGGCAATTTGCCAAAAGCCATGGTGTTACAGAAATGTCCAGTAGCAGAAAAAAAAATGCTGCCATTTCACAGTTAATGAACAAAAGAATACCTGACTTTGCATGGGATCTACTTTGGTTGACCATTCATGGAAAATTAAATGTTAAAACAACAACAAACATAAATACAGAGGAAAGATCTTGTCCAAGAACCTTGTGCAAGGTATTTTAGAAACACAAGAGCATCTCTTACTGGAATGTTCTTATGTAAAATTGTTATGGGATGAAGTAATTTGTATTGGCAGATACCATACTTATATCATTAATACGTGGAACTCAATTTTCAATATATTTGTCATGTTGGGCCTCTTGTTCATCAGATGCTTTACAAGTTTTCTTTGCTATTCTTAAGTATTTTATCTGGCAATCCAGATGCAAATGGGTATTACAGCAAATTCATGTACCAGCAGATATATTTTGGAAAAAGTTCAGATTTCTCTAAGACAAGTCTATGAAACAGATGGAAAAAGTTTTCAAAAGAAAAAGATGGATGCACCATGGTTTGCCTGCACTAATTTATTGTAAAACAAAAAAGTAAGAAAAGAGTGTAAACGTGGCTCTCACACAGAAAGGAAATTTTGTGTTTTATAAGGGACAGACCAGGCTGAGTTTTTCATGTCAAGAATGTTCTGGTGCTCTTTGATTGTTACAGTACTGAGCGGATAATTCCTGAATTTTGACTTCCCTATTTCCCCAAATTCCCCACTCTTTTCGAGAAAGTGCCATGGGATCTTTAACATCCACCTGAGCTACCACCAATCCAGGAAGATGGGACCTTGGTTTAACGTCTCATCCGAAGACGGCACCTCAGAAGTGCAGCATCCTCTCATGCTGCACTGCAGTGTCAGTACTGGGATACTAACCCAAGTGCCAGGTGTGGGAACTGAATCCATGGCCCTCTGATCTGCCAGCCTCAGAGGCAAGTGTGCTATCTACCGAGCCACTGACACTGACTATAGCCGCACACCCAGGGGATACACCAGGAGTTTAAGGGCAAACTAAAGTTGAGCATGGGTGGGCATATTTTAGGTTTTAAACATGCTCTACTTGGGAAAAGGGGAAAGGACTGTTGAAATGTGGCAGAACAATTAAAGGGGTCTGCTCTCTAAGATAGAACAGCTTTAAGTGGGAATAGGAGGTTACAGTTTAAAGAAGGCAGCCCAAACATCTTATTTAGTGCAGGAGGGAAGGGAATTGGAAACAGGAGAAACATGTTTAGGAATAGTACAGGAGGGAGGAGACTTGGGGAAGGAGGGATCCTTCATTGGGTATAATGGGGGTTGCTGGTGGGAAAATATAGACTTGGGAAGGGTGGTGGGCTGCAACAACTGTGGAGCACCAATCTTTCTTAAAGTTGCATGGAGAGTAGGGGATGCTTAGTGTGCAGCCAAATAGGGAGCTTAAAAGAGATCATGAGCCTGCAACAGGAAAAGAGGCAGTGGTGGGGCATGGTCCAACAGTGCGAGATAATAGGAGAGGAGATGAGAAGGGGAGACTACTTGGGCAGACAAGGAGGAAAGGTTAGAGGAGGGGCCCTGTGCCAGGGGACCCAGTCCCGGGTCGGAGAGTTAGGGGAACCAAGATAGTGGGGTAGATGATAGCGAAGGGAGGAGAGACATGCTGGGGGCAGGTGAAGGGGTGACGGATTGTGAGTGGGAAAGGAGGGACAGGCTAGCACGAGGAAGGTAGGAGTAGGTCTAGGAGAAGGTCTTCAGGAAAGCAGTACACAGTTCAGGTAGAAATTAAGTAAGGAAAGGGATGAGCTTGGAGGTGTAACTGAGGGTAGCCAGGATGAAAGTGGGATGGGGGGTATGGATGGGGAAGTTTAATAGGACGAAGAGGAACTAATGTGCAAGAGGAAGAAGTGGTGTCATAAGTGAGAGGAGGGAAGAATGGGAACAAGAGGTTGGAAAACAGGCCAGAATCTTGAGTGCTGGGGACTCAGTACTAAGGGGAGACAGGTGGGTGGCAGGAGAGGCATAGTCGCATATGGGTGGAGGCCATGCCAGGAAAGACAGCGGAAAGGGTGGGGCAACTTTCTTGAGGTCTTCTAGAAGGGGTAGGAAGAAACCTCATTTAATTCTGCATTTCAGGACAAATGACTTGGCTGATGGGATGGTAGATGTAGTTCTGAAGAGGTTTGAGGAATTATGACCAATATGCAAGAGGGCAGGAAGATCAATAACATTCTCAGAGATACTTCCTGTTCACTGGGCGAGCACTGCAAGAAAAGAGAGAATAGAAGAATTTAATAAATGGCTAGGAACTTGGTATCAGGCCAAGGGTATGGGCTATGGTGGGGGTGCTGAGGGACCTGGGGAGACAGTAGTCTTTATTCAAGGATAGACTACACTTCAGCGAGGAGGGCAAGAGAGTGTTAAAAAGTGTTAAGTGATTACATAGATGAGGCTGTGTATTTAAACTAGGTACAGAGGGTGGCAAGTGGGCAGAAGGCATGCTGAGACCACATGTTGGGAAGAAGACAAGCTTACCCCATAACAGAGACATGGGATTAAGGGCAAGTAATAGGGAGGATGTTAGTAAGGGATGGAAGAGGGGGATGTAAGTGGGTGGAAGGTGGTCACCTTCAATGCTAGAAACCTAGGGAATAAAACAGTGGGGCTTCAGACTATCATGGTAGAGGGAGGTGGACATGGTGGCCATTACCAAAGCGTGGGCCACACAGTACCATGACTGGGACTTGGCGGTGCCAGGATACAGATCATTCCACAGAGATAGAGTGAAGGGAAGGGAGGAAGTGATGCTATATGTGAGGAGGGACTGAAGTGTGCACAAGTGGAGGGGAGGAGGGCACGCGGGTCAGTATGGATGCAAATCCAGGACTCCAGCAATAGAACTCTCCAGGAGGGAGTGGTGTACAGACTACCCTCCCAGTCAGAAGAATTGGACAGGGAACTAGTGGGCCAGATTGAGCGGACCTGCAGAAAGGGAGTGTGGTGCTCGTAGGGGACTTCAACCTGCTGGGGTGGATTGGGGTACCCCAAACTCAAACAATAGAAGGAGCAGGTATTGCTGGACACCTTCCAGGACAACTTCCTGATGCAGATGGTGAATGAACCAACTAGGTTAGGGAACACCTTGACCTAGTGCTGGCAAATGGAATTTGCGAGGGAATGAGGTGGAGGAACCACTGGCGTGGAGCAACCACTGATCCGTATGGTTTACGGTGAATTTGGGTAAGGACAGGTAATATCCAACACTAGGGTGTTGAACTTTAGGAGGCCAACTTCAAGAGGATGGGAAGTAGTAATAAAGTACCTGGACAAAATTCAACCTAGCACGGACACTAACCAGAGGTGGAGCTCATGAAACAGGGGATAGTGGAGGCAACTAAATCCTGCAGCAAGGTCAAGAGTAAGAAGGCAAGGGCAAAGAAACCTAGCTGGGTGTGCAAAAGTGTCATAGAAAAGGTAAGGAAGAAAAACCGCATTCGAGGAGAAATAAAAGAACAGGGAGGAGTACCTGAAGGAAGCGAAGAAGGTGACAAGGGCAGTAAGGGCAGCTAAGGCATCGAAGGAGCTCAGGCTGGTGCAAGACATTAAGGAGAGGAGAAGGAATTCTTGAGGTACATCAGGAGAAATGAGCAGTAAGAACAATATAGCAAGGATAAAAAGGATGGGGTTGGGTGGAAGCAGGGGTGAAAAGGCAGAAGTGCTAAATGACTACTGCTCAGTATTTACTACAGAAAAGGAGGATATACCCAAGGGGCTTGAGTCAGGAATGGAGGGAGGGTGATGGACAGAGTAGTAACAGGGGATAGGGTGTTGGAGGCTTGAGGGCACTGAGGGTGGACAAGGTGCCAGGGCTAGACAGTATGCATCCCAGGGTCCTGAAGGAACTGGCAGTGGTCTTAGCAGGGCCTTTGGTAGACTTATTCAATGCCTCTCACTGGATGTGGGGTGTGCTCACATGGTATCTCTCACAAGAGTGGCCCCAGGATGAACTGGGGAACTACAGGCCAGTGAGCCTCACATCCATCATGAGTAAGCTGATGGAGACAATCCTGAAGGAGAGGCTGGTGGCCTTCTGAAAGCCTAGGGACTGCAGGACAATAGACAGTATGGCCTTGTTGCTGGCGGATCCTGCCAGACCAACCTGGTGGATTACTATGACTGGGTAGCGAGACAACTGGACAAGGCCATGCAGTAGATGTCCTGTACCTGGACTTCAGTGAGGCATTTAATTAGAGTGCCACATGGGAGACTGGGAAGTATGCTACAAGGTACAGTGGTGGGTGCAAAGATGGTGGGATGGGTAGTTAACTGGCTGCGAGGAAGACAGCAGAGGTGGTCGTGCATGGAGAGCTGTCATCTCTAAGGGGCAGTGACTAGTGGAGTTCCACAGGGCTCAGTGTTGGGACCAGTGTTGTTTGGGATATACATTGCAGACATTTCGGTGGGCATCAGAAACAAAATCAGTCTGTTTGCTGGTGACACCAAGATAGGAGCAGCAGTGGATGACCTAGGGGTTGGCAAGGGTTGCAGGAGGATCTCTCAAACTGAAGACCTGGTTGGAAACCTGGCAGCTGAGGCTCAATGCCAAAAATGCAGGTGCTGCATTTCAGGGCAAAAAACCCTAAGAGGAACTACCTACTGGAGGGACAGCAGCCACCTGTGACTGAGGAGGAGAAGGATCTGGGTTGCTCATTACAGGAGCAATGAACAACTTGGCACAATGTAGAAAGGTGGCTGCAAAAGCCAACAGGATGCTGGGCTGTATTGCTGGGGTATATCTTGCAGGGTTCTCAGCATCCTGAGGGGTAATAGTTCTTGGCTTGCCCCTCCTCTCCCTCCACCCTTTCCCCTCCTCTCGCCTCCCTTATTTCTGCTGGGACCAGTACCCTGCTGGATTCTCAGCATCCTGTAGGGAGCAGTTAGGTGGCTTGCCTCCTCCTCCTTCCACCCCTCCTGCCCCCTTCCCCACCCCAATACCTCTTGTGTCACAACTCCCAATTTTTCTAAGCCTTTATTAGCCCTTGTGCCTTGGTTTCTCTAACTAGCACTTAGTAACCCATTTGCACAGCCTGCTACTCTTGTTCTCTACCTGGCCTACTACCGAAGGTTACCCATTCCTGAACTACTGCGATTATACATGTTAATATCTTCATATTGTTCTGTTTGTCCCTTCATGTCTTACCCTATGTTTGTCTCTTCACTTTGTTATATTACCTTTTTCTATACAGTACTGTCTGTAGCCTAGGATTGGAATGCATTGTATTAGTACCTCACTGTATGTATTTGGTTGCACTCTATGTAATTTATCTTATTCTGTATTTGTTTACCATCCCCATTATATAACCCCAAAGGCGCTTTTGGAAACAAGCTGTTAACAGCTGACATTGAGTTTCTGGTGAAACCTTTTCAAAACTAAATAAATCTCCTCGAGGAGGAGGAGGTGATTCTGTCATTGTATAGAGTGCTGGTTAGACCACACCTGGAGCACTCGTGCAGTACTGGCGACCGTACCTGAAAGGACATTAGGTTACTGGAGGGGTGCAGTGCAGGGCAACAAAGATGATCAAGGGTCTGAGGACTTATCGTATGAGAGCAGACTGAAGGAATTGAACATGTACTTGATGGAGGAGAGGGGAGAGGGGAATAAGATTGAAACCTTTAAGTACATGAAGGATTAAAAGTCTTGTACAGAGGGCTCTTCAAACTAAGGAAGAGGAGGGACACCTGAGGCTATGATATGAGATTGGAAGTGGGAAGATTCAGGAGGAGATGATGAGACACTTTTTTACAGAGGGGCGTGGCTGTGTGGAATGGTTTGCCAGTGTTGGTGGTAGCCAGTAGAACAGTGAGGCAGCTTCAAAGGGGATGGGACAAGGCAAAGGGAGGTCAGGGAGAGGGAATGGAGGGAGGGGCAGCTGAAGAATAAGGGCTGCTAGCTGCACCATCAAGCAGACTGGTACACCATAAAGCCTTTTTCTGCTGGCAATCTTCATATGTTCGTATGCATACCTTAGATGCCTTGAGGATGGCCCCATCTTGCACCCCATCTCTCCTCCACCCCTCCTATGTCCTCCACCTCTACTAACTTATCCCTGATTAGTTCTCTCATCGTATAGAAGTCTGTCCTTCTAAAGTCAAGGACTTTGGTTCTCGATTGTGTCTTGCTGGCCCTGAGGGCTAATTCAAACCAAACAGAGTTATGGTCGCTGTTCCCAGTGGCTCCCCTACTCCCTCAGCTCCCAAGATCTCTCAGTTGGTGGGCACAACATCAAGGATTACAGTCTGATTGGAGGTCCTTTACTAGCTGCACCAGTAGACAGTCTTGGATGCATCCAGCAAGGCCTGACTCCTAGTGCTTTTGGTCACTGGGCATCCCAGTTGATGTCTGAAAGGTTCCGTCTCCTACCACCAATACTTTCCCTTTGTGACCCCTCTTTCAAGTTCTTCTCTGAGTTCTCTGTCCCACTCCTTCCCTTGCCCTGGAGGCCTATAGATCATCCTCAAACATTACTTTCCTGCCTGATGCTGCTGTTAGTTGCACCCATGCTGACTCAGCCTCCCACTGCTACCCCTAAAGCACCCATCTTCTACCACCTCGATGCCCTCCTTAACAAAAGGGCTCCTCCCCTTCTACCAGTTCTTCTATTCCCCCAGACAGCAAATACTGGACCTTCATCTCCCAGTCATGTTATCTGTTACCCATGTTTCCATGATGGCCTAGAAGGTCCACCTCAGTGTCTACCATCAGCACCTGGAACTCATTGAGTTTGTTACCTGGGCTCCTGGCATAAGGCATACCCTTCCATCTGATGCCTGTTCTAACTTTGCTACTGTCCTTCTTTTTTTCATGTTTTCTCCCACCATTGGTGCTTTTGCCTTTGTTTTCTCCTCACACTGCCTGTTCCTTGGTCCCATAAACAAGTCTGCTCTCTTTGTACCCTTTTTGTTACTACAGTCCCTAGATGTGGGAACTACTGTCTACAATCCCTTATGTTCACCATCCACCATGGTTCCCTAGACCCAGATTCCACTGGCAGTCAGTTTAAACAAATGATATAGATGTCAAACTTCTGCCCTAAGTGCTTCCCAGTCAGGTAAAGTTCATCACCCTTGAAGAGTCTCATGTCCCAGAAGTCCTTCCAGCCCCATACAAAGTGGTATCCCATGTCTGACATCAACCCTTAAGCCAACTGTTAATCTCCTCTATTTCAGCACTCCTTTTCCTATTTTGTCTTCCCTCTCTGCCCCACACAGGGAGGACTTTGAAAAAACAGGGAGGATGAATGATCTGCCAGTCTGTCCTCCAGTCTCGGAAGTTGCACTTCATCTTCATGGACTGGTTTGCCAGATTGTTCCTCCTATTCCATCTAAATCCCGGATGGATGACACTCCAGGCAGGCATTGGACCATCCCCCATCTGCCCCTCCTCTGTCACCCTTTCTACCCCCAATCATTGAGTCTCTGACCACTAGGAACTTCCTGGCAGCTTGCCCCGGTGCCATCATGTTGTCCTGCCCTTTATCCTTCAAATGACCTGGAGTCCCCCGGTGGAGTCAGGTGCCTGACTCTTCCCCAGGGGTGTAAAGTGATTCACCATCTGGATGCTGCTGGGCTGGACAACCTGTTTATGACTATCCCTCCTCCCCGTGCCTCGCCACTCTCCAACCCCTGGACCAATGACTCCCTGGGGAGTGGGGTGAGCTCCTGCTGAGCTGAGTGCACAGCTGAGATATTTTACCCTTGCTGCTGTCAGTTGAGCATGGAGTTCTACTATGGTCCTACCAGATGGGAAGTTCCCCCCCTCCAAGCACATCCCTGGAGAAGAGTGCCCCACAGTCTCACAATTGAGTGCCTCCCTCTGAACCTCATCCTAAAAAGTACTATATTAGTAAGAGAAAAACTTGACTTAAAATTAACTTAGTTTAGATGTAATGCACACCCATATAGGGTCAGTCTGCTACCAACCAGCTTTTGCACAGAACACAGGTATGTAAGTGACCTATAGTGCACACCCAGATACTGGTGATAGTGTACAATTCAAGTAAACACAAATACGACCCTGGAACTACCACGTACTCTGGCTGTACCACTGATACAGGCATGAGAAAACCAAGAAATATATTTTTCTTTCCGCTCCTACTGCCCCCCCTTTTTATTTTACAAATAAGGTAGGATTGAAAAATTAACTTGCAACCATAATACAACCCCAAATAACTGAAAAATTAACACCCCCAACACAATGCAACTCCTAAACAACTGGGGAATTAACTCCTCACTACAGTGCAACTCCCCAAACAACTGAAAATTAACTCCCGCCACAGTGCAACTTCCAAACAATAGGAAGAAATAACTCTCCAACACAATGCAACCCCAAACAATGGGAAGAAAGTGTACCAACCGTAAGTGACACCGTCCTGGCGAAGACCATCACCACAACAGAATTCACCTGAAAGCGTCAGGTCGCTGTGATGGTCCCGGTTGACACCAGCAGTGCATCTCCATGTTTTGCCCCATCACTGAGACAACTCTGACTCAGAGTTGTATATTTAGAACTGGGTGTGTGGGGATGGAGCCCCCTGAAGAAAACACACTGACATTACCGACAATACAATGCCAACACTCAGCATTGTGTCTGTCACTGTTGGGGATGTCGGCAAAGTAGATGTCACTGCTTGATGGTAGAACCCTGGAAGAATTAACTCCCCACCACAATGCAACCCCAAACAACTGAAGGAATTAACTCCCCACCACAGTGCAACTCCCCAAACAACTGAAAGAATCAACTCTCCACCACAATGTAACACCCCAAACAACTGGAAAAATCAACTCCCAAACAACTGAAAGAATCAACTCCCACCACAATGCAATCCCTCAAACAACTGGAAAAATCAACTCCCCACCACAGTGTAACCCCAAGCAATACAAGTGTGCCTGGAATCTGATGAGCAGGGGTCCTAGCCAATGGCTGACTCCTGGATGATTCCTGGCAGATTACAATCAACATCGCAGAGACTGTTCTGAAGGTGCCACTTGCTCCACTGTGGATCAGCAGGGGAGCAGAGTGACTGGCTGCCTCATTGGGCTGACTCTGGTTGGGTAGACTCTGATGTTCTTTGCACATTGGTCTTCATGCAGAGGGCCAAAGCATGGGGAGGCTACAAAGAGAGGCTCAAAATGAAGCTGGGGTACACTTTACTCTGCTTTCACAGGTCACAGATCCTCTCATTTAGCTCTCTCAGCTATCTGTTAAGTGAAAAGATGGAGGGGCTGTAGCTGCTCAACCATTGTAATCTCCTTAATGTGTTGCTTCTAAAAGTAAAATCAAAATGGAGCTGGGGCACACCTGACTAGCATGGTTGTTCTACTTGCTCGCCCCCATGTTTTCTCTGTTTTAACAATTTAATTCTTTAAGGTACCTCACTTGCTTTACTAGACCATTGGTTATTGCCTCAAAAACCATCTGTATTGCCATGCTGTGACCCACTGTAGTGCCTGATGTCCATGTTATGGACTGCAGCCCAGGCTGATTTTTAACAGTTTGTGGTTTTGCTTGGTGTTTGTGGTGCCATATAAGGGTTGTAGTCGGTGACCAGTGTGAATGCCCTCCCATACAAATATGGTTGCAGTTTCTGCATAGCCCAGACAACACCCAGACACACTTTCTCAATTGTGGCATAGACCTCCTCTCTGAACAGCAATCTCCTGTTCACATAAATGACTAGGTGTTCCTCCTTTGTGTGCATGACCTGACTCAGAACCATCCCTGTCTAACGATCGGATGTATCCATGTGCACAATGAACTTCAGATAATAGGCAGGTCTCAAGCCCAGGTGTCCAACACAACGCCTCCTTCAAATGGCAGAATGCTATTGCACACTAATCCATCCACCCACTGAACTTTTCTGGCATTTCTTCCTTACAACATTGGACAAGGGTTTTATTATGCTAATGAAGTCTAAGCGCAAACTTTTGATAGTATCCTGCTGTCCCTAGGAGGCCCATACTTTTCTCTTTATTGTGGGTGTGGCACATCCTACTATGGCCTCAATTTTTCCTGGCTCAGGTTGAATGTACCACTCCCACACCTATGCAAGGCATGATACCACTGCCATCCCTATTTGGCTCTTTGCCTCGACTGTCAGCTCTGCAGCCTTCACTAAGTGGAGCACCTCGGTCATATGCCTGACATTGAGCTACCCATGTCTGGTTGTAGATGGTGATGTCATCAATGCATGCAAAAGTAAAGTCTCCTGACTAAGACAGAATGTGGTTCACCAGCCTTTGAAAGGTGGTTGGTGCATTCTTCATCTCAAATGGCATTACTCAAAACTCAAATAGGCCAAACAGGTGACGAAGAATGACCTATTTCTAGCTTCAGGCGTCAGCGGTGCCTGCCAATAGCCCTTTGTCAGGTCTTTAGTGGTCAGGTACATGGCCCCCTAACCTCTCTAGGACCTCATCTGTCCTGCCATTGGGTATGCATCTGACCCTGTAAAGTTGTTGAGTTTGTGGTAGCTGGCATGGAATGCCATGGTCCCATTCTTTTTGGAATCAGTGTCATAGAGGACTCTCAATTATCCTAAGAGACAGCATTTTGATCTCCCTTTCAGTGGCACATTTCACGCACTCAGGGACTCTGTAGGGTGGCTGCCTCACTGGGGCCTGGGACCTGGGACCCTGAATGCACCTGGTGCTCCACCAGCATGGTAAGTTATATTCCCCAGATTCCTGTGAACATTTCCCCAAATGTATGCAGCATTTTGCCTGTTTTGTCTGGTGTCAGATGTTCCAAGAGGGTGACAGTGTTCACCGATGATTCTCCTGTAACCTCCCCAGGAGTTCTACCTGCTGGTCTAATTCTGCCTCCTCCTCCAGATAGCTGCACAGCCAGGATCATCACTTCCTGGTCATGGTAGGGCTTCATCATGTTTACACGGTAGAGTCACTGCTTGCACATCCTGTTAGGTAGCTCCACCAGGTAATTAACATCATTCACTCTCCTGACCACTGAATAAGGCTTTCTGAGGCTGAGAAAATACTAGGGAGGATGGGCAGAGGGAAGATAAAGAGATGAAGAATAATACCAGTGAAAGGGAAGGGCACTGGAGGGACTTGGGAAGGGATGGCAAAGTAGGGGAATGGAGAGACAAAGAGTGGTGAGCCATAGCCAATGCAAAAGCCTAGAAACAAAATTCTGACCTTGAGGCTACCTTGAGGTGGACCTGGATCTGGTGGCTATAACAGGATCATGAAGCACTGACAACCACAGATGGGAGATGGCCATATCGGGTTACAGCATGTTTCAAAGGATAGGGCAAGGAGGAAGGGGGTTGTTTTGTATGTAAGAGACATTATAAAGGTCACAGAAATACAAAGACACAGTGGGGAAAGGAAGGATGGAGGTTCTTTGAGTTGACTTAGACTCGGGGTCTGGGGCTGTTACATGCGTTGGAGTGGTGTACAGGCTGCCAAAATAGAGGAATTGGACAGGGTTTTAGCAAGAGTCCATAGGCAAAATAGCAAGCAAAACAGAAGTCATAATTATGGGGACTTCAATCTGCCAAATGTAGACTGGAACATCCTGGCCACAGCTACAGTTAAGGGTCATCCTAGACTCCCTGCAAGGGTACTGGCAGCTGATTACAAATTCCACTAGAGGTGAGGCACTGCTGGATCTGATACTTATGAACAGGGATAGCATTGCAGACATTACAGTGGGTAACTCCTGTGTACAAGCGATCATGGTACACTGTGGTTTGGCATATGGATTGGACAGGAGATAAACCACACTAGGACGAGGTCCAGGACTTCTGCAGGGCAGATTTTAAAGGAACTTGAGACTGCCTTAGGAAATACTTTGAAGAGGGAGATAGCTGAGAGGTGGAGGTGCACTGGAGAAGAAAGGATGGAATAACTAAGGTAATGGGAAGCTGTTTAATGGTAGTAAGCAGAAAGAGGAGGAAGAGGTCACTGTGATTCTTAAAGGAGATGGCCAAGGTGGTAAGTGAAAAAAAAATTTTCAAGAAGGACAAGGAGACCCAAATGAAGGTGGACAGGAGGTATACCTAGAGAAATAAAGGAGGCAGAAAAGAGATTAAGGACACCAAAGTCTCAAACTGAGGAGAGGATCACCCAGGAGACTTTCTTCTGGTCCATGAGAAAAGCGGAAGGTAAGTGGTGGTATAGTGAGTATCAGCAGATGGGGGGTGCAGAAGAAGAAAATTTAAGGAATACGTCTGCTTGGTCTTCATAGTGGAAGGGGATGGACCAACATGCATTAATAAGCACCTGGGAAGTGGGGATGGACACAAGTCCATTTATGGAAGACAGTCTGCAAGGACTTGGAAGCCCTAAAAGAAAACCAGGTGATGGGGCCAGATGGAATTTAGCAAGGATACTAAAGGAGCTGAGCACAGTGCTAATGCCCGAAATACTATTTAGCACTTCCTTAGAGGCAGGGGTGTTTCCAGAGGACTGAAGGATGCCTCATGTGGTCCCTCTGCACAAGAGCAGCAGCACGGAGGAGCAAGCAATTACAGGCAAGACAGTCTTGTATCACTGGTAAGGAAATTTATGGAGTTCCTGCTGAAGGAGGGACTGATGGTGTACCTGCAGGCAAATGGGCCGAGGACAGCACAGCTTCATGTTGTGTGTGTGTGGTGGGGGGGGTCATGTAAAACAAATCTATTAGATTTCTTTGACTTAGTAACTAAGGAGGTGCTTCAGGGAAGGGCAGTGAATGTAGCCTACCTGGACTTCAGTAAAGTCTATGACACTGTACCTCCACAGGAGGCTAATGAAGAAACAGCCTGGCAGTGGGGAGAAAGGTGCTTAACTGGGTATCTAATTGGTTGAAGGATAGGAGGCAGAGGGTGGTGGTAAACAGCAGTTGCTTGGAGGATGAGAGACAGTGATCAGTTGAGTACCACAGGCATTGGTACTAAGTCCTGTTCTGTTCAATTTTTGCATAAGTGATACTGTTGAGGAACTGGAGGAAGGTGTATCTCTTTGCAGACAACACAAAAATCTGCAACAGGGTGGACACCCAGGAGGGGATGTAGAGAATACAATAGTATCTGGAGAAACTAGAGGAGTTGTCTAGGTAGTGGCAGCTAGGTTTCAATTCCAAAAGTGCAAACCATGCACCTGGGTCAGGGAAACCCAGGGCTATGTATGGGGGGGTCACAGTTACCAAGCAGTAGAGGGACTTTGAGGTAATCATATCTAATGACCTCAAGGTGGCAGGGCAGTGCGACATGGCAGTAGGCAAAGCTACTAGCTGGATGCTGAGGTGAATAGGAGGGATTTCTAGCAGATGAAGGGAAGTGGTATTGCCTCTGTATCATTCACTTATTAGACCCTACCTGGTTACTTGTCCAGTTCTGGGGCAGCACCACTGCAGAGACATTGACAGGGTGGAAGTGGTCCAGAAGATACAAGGGTTACACAAGAAACCATATGAGGAGAGGCAGTGGAGCTCAGCATACTCCCTGGAGGAGAAGAGAGCAATAGGGACATGACTGAGACCCATAAGTATCTAATGGGATGAACAAGGTGCAAGAGAGGAGTCTCTTTTGCAAAAGTACAGAACATGGCAGCATGCTATGAAGCTTGGAGGGGTGGGGGAGTTTAAGAGATGTGAGGAAATACATTTTCACAGAAAGGGTGGTGGATGCCTGGAACAGTCTGCCAGCAGAGAGGAGCTTCAAACATGTGTGGGATGGCACACAGGTATAAAAAGGCAGAGGTAGGGAGGGACAGCAGTAAACAAATAGGGTCCAGGGTGTAATAATAGACAAGGAAAATAGGGCAGACTAGATGGGCCTACCAGTCCTTTTCTGCCAACATATTGCATGTTTCTATGCTAAGGGCCCTGCCAAGCCACCTGTAATTTATTCTGTCGGGATGGAGATGAGTGCTATCTCCTGTTGCCCAACTTCAGGCTCTGGCCGTACAGTTATACCACATCTTCTGTCTTTGTTGTGCAGTGGCTAGGTGCTCCCAGGTGAACTCCATGAGCTCCTTGAGCCATGACCTGAAATTCAGGATGTACTCCACCACAGATTCCCCTTAGGGAGTATGTAACCTCCCAATCATTCCTTACCAAATTAAGGGGCCTTACCATATGGACAAACAGAAGCTCGAGGGTGGGAATCCTGTGGACTCCTTGGGGACTTCCCTATATAAGAATAAGAGATGGGGTAAATAGTTATTCCACTCTCTTGCATGCTGGTCAGCAAATGCCCTTAATATAGATTTAACTGACTCATTAAATCACTCGACCAGACCGTCAGTCTGAGGGTGGAATGAGTAGCCCTCAGCTGCCTCGTCCCACTTCTCCCAAAGACTAGTCATTAATATGCCAGCATGAGTAATTTCCCTTTGCCTATCAAATCTCAGTTTTATCTAACAAGTACCCATTGTAGTGATTTACCTTACAATGTTTATGATTATATAATTAGGGTTGCCACACATCTTGGTTTTTGAGGATCGTCCTGTTTTAGGTTCCTATCCGGAAATGTAAAATCGGCCTGAAACATTCAAAGTCCCGGTTTTAGACTGTAAAACTGTGTATGCTGTTTTTATGTATACGCTGTAGAAAAGTAATTGTTTAATATAATTTATAGTAAACAAGGACTTTTCTACAGCATCTCCTGCCCAAATGTAACTCATGGAGCAGGAAGGATGCTGCTTCGGGTGTTCATGCTTGCTCAAGTATGATTTTTGCCATTAACGTGGTTCTCGGGCAGCTTAACCTCCTCTCCAGCTTACTCCTGTTGGTGGATTTCGCCACTGGCAGCGCTGCCCCAGAGCAGCACCCGCTCTTCTCCTCTCACTTATCCCTACTGGTGGATTTCATCCCCTGCCCCCAGGACAGCAACGGTATCTGTTACTTCCCACAAATCTGATTAGTGCAAGTCTGAGGAATTGAGAGTTTTAAGTGTAGATGAGAATGTTATGAAATGCCCCCCAGCTACATGTACTGCTTGTCTTTGAATATATTGTCCTCCCACCATATTTCCAAGGGCAAATAGAGATTTACAGTTCCAGAACCAGTTTTTTGGGGGTTGGGGGTGGGGGATGGGATTTCAAGGCATATACTGTAAACCCTGACAAAAGTTGAATATTTCAGAGGATAGTGTTATTGTTCTGATGTTAGTGTGACCAACTTTATTAATTTGCTTTTTCTGAGGGAGAGACACAGAGTAGTGTGACTAGACTTGGAAATCTATTATACTTCAATGTGCCTCAGTGGATCCAACAGGTATGTCAGCATACTGCAGATCCATGGGTTAAGCGTTCAAACCTTGACCAAAGAAACTGTTTCCTTTTCTGAAGGATAGATGTGGAGCAGTGACTACATTTTGAAATCCTATTTAAATTCACTGTGCTTCTGTGGTTCAGCATGCATGTCAGTATGCAAAGAGAAAGATCCTGAAGTCAGAGTTCAAGCCCTGAGAAGGGTTTTTATTTATGTGTCACTTTATTCTGAGTAGAGACAAAACATGGGAAACTAATAAGAACAGTGTACTTTGGTGGCTGAAGGTGTATGTCTGCGTCCAGAAGAGCCAGACTTCAAGATTCAAACCAAGGACTTTTTTTGTGCTTTGTGTCAGACTCCGGGTTAGAGCATTTAATTATATAAGTGTCACAATCATTACCTTTTCTAACATTGCTAAATTAAGACAGAAGTAAGTGAGAGAATATATTTGATTTATAAATTGTAATAAATGGGGCAGTCCGTGATGATTGGTTACTGATGCTGCCCTGGGGCAGTGCCATGATGGTTGGTTTCTGTTGGCTGCCCTGGGGCAGTGCCTTGCTGTCCATGGTGCAGCTGTTGTGTAATTGGCTCCCTGTGGGCTTCCCTGGGGCAGTGCTTGGGTAGCTGGCTACTGGCTACCCCTGGGGCAGTGCCATGACGGTTAGTTTTTGTTGGTTGCCCTTGGTTCCAGTGCTGTTGCTGCCATGGGGCTACGCCTGTGTAATTGGTTCCCATGGGCTGCCCCTGGGAAGTGCCTGGGTAGCTGGTTCCTAAGGGGTGCCCTAGGGCAGTGCCTGGGTAGTTGGTGCCTAATGGCTGCCCTGGGGCAGTGCCTGTGTTTTTGGTGCCTGCTGGCTGCCCCAGAGGCAGTACTATGATGCTTTCTGTTGGCTGCCCCTAGGACAATGCCCTTGCTGCCCCTGTGGCAGCACATGTGTAGTGGTTACTGTGGGCTTCCCTGGGGCAGTATCCTTGCTGCCTTGGGCAGTGCTTATGTAATTGGTTCCCATGGGCTGATCCTGGGGAAGTGCCTGGGTAGCTGGTTCCTGGTCTGGCCCGGGGCAGAGCCTGTGTAATTGGTTCCCATGGGGTGCTCCTGGGGCAGTGCCTGTGTAGTTGGTTTCTACTGGCTGCCCGGGGCAGTACCATGATTGGTTAGATGCTGCCCTGGGGCAGTGCCATGATGGTTGGTTTTGGTTGGCTGCCCTGGTGGAGTGCCCTTGCTGTCCATGGTGCAGCTGCTGTGTAGTGGTTCCTGTGGGTTGCCCTGGGGCAGTGACTGTATAATTGGTTCCTGTGTTCTGCCCTGGGGTAGTGCCTGTATAGTTGGTGCCTACTTGTTCCCCTGGGGCAGTGCCTGTGTTTGGTGCCTGCTGGCTGCCTCAGGTGTAGTACTATGATGGTTTCTTTTAACTGTCCCGGGCAGTGCCTGCTTGCCCCTGAGGCAGTGCTTGTGTAATTGGTCCCTTGGGCTTCCCTGGGGCAGTGCCTGTGTAATTGGTTCCCATGGTTTGCCCTGGGGCACAGACTGTGTAACTGGTTCCTATGGGGTGCCCTGGGGCAGTGCCTGGGTAGTTGGTGCCTTCTGGCTGCCCCTGGGATAGTATCTGTGCTTTTGGTGCCTGCTGGCTGCCCACGGGCAGTACTGTGATGGTTTCTGTTGGCTGCCCTGGGACAGTGCCCTTGCTGCCCAGGTCAGCACATGTGATTAGTTACAGTGGACTGCCCTGGGGCAGTGCCCATGTAATTGGATCCCATGGGCTGCCCTGGGGAAGTGCCTGGGTAGTTGGTCCCAGGTCTGGCCCTGGGGCAGAGCCTGTGTAATTGGTTCCCATGGGGTGCTCCTGGGGCAGTGCCTGAGTAGTTGGTTTCTACTGGCTGCCCTGGTGCAGTACCATGATAGTTGATTACTGATGCTGCCCCTGGGGCAGTGCCATGATGGTAGTTTCTGTTGGCTGCCTCTGGGGCAGATGCTGTGTAATTGTTTGCTGTGGGTTGCCCTGGGCAGTGTCTGTGTAATTGGTTCCATGGGCTGCCCTGGTGTAGTGCCTTGTAGTTGGTGCCTACTAGTTCCCAGGGCAGTGTCTGTGTTTGGTGCCCTCTGGCTGCCCCAGGTGCAGTGCTGTGATGGTTTCTGTTGGCTGCCCTGGGGCAGTGCCCTGCTTCCCTGAGGCAGTGCCTGTAATTGGTTCCCATGGGTCACCCTTAGGGCACTGCCTGGGTAGCTGGTCCCTGGGTCTGCCTCCAGCGGAAGTGCCTGTGTAATGTTCCCATTGGGTGCCCCTGGGGCAGTGCCTGCATAGCTGGTGCCTGCTGCCTGCCCCACAGGAACATATACCCAAACACTTGCCTATGGCAGCCAGTACTAATCAACTACACAGTCACTGCCACAGGGCAGCCAGTAGTAACCAAAACACAGGCACTTCCCCAGGGACAGCCAGTAGGAACTAACTACCCAGGCACTGCTCCAGGAGCACCCCATGGGAACCAATACACAGACCCTGCCCCAGGGCCAGATTCGGGGACCAACTACCCAGGCACTTCCCCAGGGGCAGCCCATGGGAACCAATACAAGCACTGCCCAAGGGTAGCAAGGGATACTGCCTCAGGGCAACCCACAGTAACCAATTACACATGTGCTGCCACAGGGACAGCAAGAGCACTGTCCTAGGGGCAGCCAACAGAAAGCATCACAATACTGCGCTTGGGGCAGCCAGCAGGCACCAAAAATACAGGCACTGCCCCAGGGCAGCCAGTAGGCACCACGCACCTAGGCACTACCCTAGGGTACCCCTTAGGAACCAACTACCCAAGCACTTCCCCAGGGGCAGCCCATGGGAACCACTTACACAGGTGCTGCCCCGGGCAGCAGAGCACTGCCCCCAAGGGCAACCAACAGAAACCAACCATCATGGCACTGCCCCAGGATATCGAGCCACTGAGGCACACTGAAGTTTATAAGATTTCCAAGTCTAGTCATGCTACTCCGTTCTTTCCCTCAGAAAAGCAAATTAATAAAGTTGGTCACACTAACATCAGAACAGTAACACTGTCCTCTGAAATGTTCAACTTTTTGTTAGGTTTACATGCCATGAAACCCAACCATCCCACCCCACCAAAAAAACTGGTTCTATAACTGTTAATCTCTATCTCCCTTGGTGGGGGTGTGAAGGGGAGCAATATATTTAAAGACAAGCAGTACACATTGCTGGGGAGCATTTCCATAACATTTTCATCTACACTTACACCCTTCAATTCCTCAGACTTGCACCAGTCAGATTTGTTGGAAGTAGCAGCTACAGGTTGCTGCCCTGGGTAGGGGATGAAATCCACCAATAGGGATAGGTGGGAGGAGGAGGAGGAGGAGGGCAAGGTGCTGCCTGAGGCAGCGCTGCTAGGGAGGCGAAATCCACCAATAGGAATAAGCTGGAGGAGGAGCTAAAGGGTGCTGCCCCAGGGTAGAGCTGCCCCAAGAACCATATTTTTTATTTATTTTATTTATTAAATTCTCGGATTACAAATACCTTTGAGCAGAAACTGCTCGTTTACAAAGGTTCCGTCAAAGGATGAGGGTCAACATACATACAGAGGTAGTAAAAGAATGCACAATAAACAACCAAAACAACTAAAAGAAAAATAAAGATACTCAGTTATAACATACTTTGAGATAATATTCATAAAACAAGCAGCTTGAGTAGGCAGCTGGCTGCGGTAACAATAAAGAAAGAGGCACCACAGGCAGTTAGTATTGCAGGCATGCGACCGGGAGGAAGTTGGCAGGCTAATAAGCCACTGTCCGATGGTAGTGGAAAATGTCTTGTACCAGTGGAGATGTGAAGCAGGAAAGGCGTCACAAGGAAGGCCCATTGCCAGAGGGAATGAGATTGGGAAAGAGGCGGGCTGTGAGACCTGAGTGAGCTGGGAGGTGTTTAGAGATCTCTGTTAACAAAGCAGTCACATTGAGTGGTAGAGGTGAGGTAAAGTTTGAGATTCCTTTTGAAGGGTCCAAGTGTAGTAGAGAAAGTGCTTCTTTATTGAGGAATTGAACCATTGGCGGCTCTATAGATAAAGGACCGCTGACCCTGGAGGTACGACATCTGGGAACCTGAAAGGTTAGAGATTGGGCACCACGTGTTTGTTGAGTGCCACTGTAGGTAGTAAGGAGTGAGCTAACACCAGGTGGCATGAGACCAAGGAGAATCTTTTGGTAAGTAAGCAGGTCTGGTATTGTATTCTGTTGCTTGGGTAGCCAGCTGACCTGTGCATAGAGGTCACAGGTGTGAGTTAGTCGGGCTGCACCTGTCAGTAGTCTACAGGCTTTGTTGAGAGCAACCTGAGATCCTGTGGAGGGCACTTGTTGGGGCAGAGCCATAGATGGCAAGGCCGTAGTCAATGATAGAAGTGACAGAGCTGTAGATGGCTAGTTTTAGGGCATCCACAGGCATACAGTGCTTGTGTTTGTGTAGTAGTCAATCCATATATTGGCGGTCTTGGCAACAGTGTCAATATGCCGAGTGTAGGAGGGTACTATCAGGGTAATACCAAGGTACTTGAACTCCTTGACATGTTCGAGTGGGTTCCCAGCGTGGTCCTTGATGGTGAGGGACAGAGAGTTGTGCCTGCTTTGTCGGTTACAGAAGGACATGGCTTTAGTCTTGCTGTGGTTCTGGACAAGTTTATGAGAATTGAACCAGTCTTCGATGTGATTGAAGTTGAATTGCAGCTGGGATTCAAGGACTGTAATGTCACGGTGGCTGGAAAACAGGACTGCATCGTCTGCGTATAGTAATATTTTTGGTGGCTGGCACTGGGGAGATTGTTGATAAAAGGAGAAGAGTAGGGGCCCAGAATAGACCCTGGGGACTCCAGGTGGACCAGTTTCTCATCCGAAGAGATCCTGAAATCCTTACATGTTGGATCCGATTATCAAGGTAGCTGGTGAACCATGGAAGGGCATCCTGGAGATCCCAATGGAGGACAGTTGCTTGAGCAGTAGTGGGTGGTTAACTGTGTTGAATGCCTTGGTAAAGTCTATAAATACTGCCCTCACAATTCCACTTTGTCAAGCGTGGCATGGATGAGGTTGTAAATTCAGTGTGCAGTGATGGTGCTGTGCCGCACTGAAGCCATGCCTGCTCTGGGCACTGTACATTGTACTTAATCCAGGAATTCAACTAGTTGGTCTGACACTATTCGCTCCAGCGCTTTGGATAGTGGGGGAGGAGTGAGATAGGTCTGTAATTGGTGTGCAGTGTCCTATCTCCGCTTTTGTGAACCAGTGTGACAGTGGCTTTCTTCCAGAGAGAGGAGAAATGGCCCAAACTAAGCGAGAGATTAAAGATCTTTGTAAGTGGTTCTAAGATTTCATCGAGGACTTGTGCCAGCAGTTTCAGATCAAGGAGTCACCACTGTACCCTTGTTTGCCGATGGCCTTTTGAATGTATTTTCTAGCTACTTGTGGTGGGACCTCCTTAAAAAAAAACTTTGGGGTTGTATGTTCTAGTTGGGGGTAACTTGGGAGGAGCTGGAGGGAGTCGTCGAAAAATTTGGTGGAAGGACACTGTCCAGGTTTGTAAATGCATTATTAAAAGTGCTGGTGATGATACCTAGGTCAAGTGTAGGAGTGCCATGAAGGTTCAGCATAGTGGGTGGTGCTTTAGGATCCTTGCCTGTGAGTTCTTTCATGTTGTTCCAGAATTTGTTTCCTGGCTTCAAGAGTTGGTCAGAGCCTCTTTGTAATAGCTACGTTTAGCATTCTGTATTCTTCAGTGCAATAATTTCTGGCTGCTTGTATAATTGTATGTTTACTTAAGTCCGGAGTTGCACGAGCACAATGCCAGAGGTGGTCTCTGTGCTTGAGCAGAGTTAAAAGGTCAGTAGTAACCCAGGGGTTGGTCTGTCCTTTGACCTTCATCCTTTCACTGGTACATAGTATTGGGCAAAAGTCTTACTCGAGCATCTGCTACGGTGCTGCTGCATACTGACAGCAGCCTCCTGGAGCTCTGACTGAGCGACAAGCACATGTTTTTGCGATCCAACCTCTCCTGGCTCTTCCACACTCTTCTGAGTGTCTCCAGCATGCTGTGCTCAGTTTGCCCCTTGCCCGATTTGGAGTGTAGCTGGCTTGAAATATATAATACCACCCGGCCCATCACTGATTCGTTCCTCCCATCTGCCTCCATGGAACGGCCCAGTCGGCAGCCTGGCAGTATGCTATATGCTCTCTATCCTCTGCAGTCTGCAGACAGTCCAGGGTGGCAGTCACTCACACCAGTCAGGAACAGCAGACCCTCTCCTCTGCTCTAATGCCAGCCTCCTCCTCCTGCTCCTTCAGACTCCACTTCTAGCACTTAAAAGCAAATTATAAATAACTTATGATCGTCATTGATATTGATTGTCATATTGTCAAGCAAAGATTAAAAGAAAATGTACTACCACCTTAGGATTCACGGTGGGATGACAAATTGTAAATGATTGTATAAGCTAAGCTATGCTCAGTCCTAATCTCAGATAGATGACTGTATTAGAGAAGGGCAGCTTGTGATCTGTGTGAGAGCAGTGACTGAGTTGACCTGTGTTTTGAGACTTTGACCCCTTAAATCATGGATCAGGGACTGGAGATGGTCCCTACCAGATACATCTGTTCTGGGGACTGTGGATCTGGCTAGCGAAGGGTATCTTCGCTATTTTGACTCCTGTGAAAACATTGCTGGCTCCAGGCATAGGTACAGAAGTCATCAGTATTTTGTGTAAAATGTACAGTATATGTAACAATGGAGGAGGTAGAGGTGGGGCGTGACTGGGGAGTGCGGACAAGGGTTTTCTTATGCCCCTTATGTCTGCTTTACCTCCATGCTAATTACAGCATTGTGAGGCAACGTTTGTCAGCCACATTGCAAAAGTTAAATCAAATAAAAGGACGCTGAATGAAAGCTGAACTTAACTTTTTCTTGTCACATGTACTCATCCCTAATTGAAGGTGCAAGCAAGTCTTAGAGAAAAATGGCCATACTCTTCAAATGGGCCACTTCATGGGGTCTCCGTGCAGAACAGCCCAACAACATCAGTACCACTACATTTTGTTGTCCCTGCTGCCACACTGTGTTGCTGAGAAGCTCAAATAGAACCCTAGGCTGCTGCTATAAGCTTTCTTCAGATTCAGAATGAATGAAGAAGTTTTGCCTTGGCTGAAATAAAATAAAATTAATAATATGTGTTTTGCCACTGTGATGATCATAAGCTGATGCTTTTCCAATCCAGTCTGGTTGAAATTCAGATTGGCAGGCCTACAGAGCATTAACTACTTAGCTGATAATAATAAAAAATATTTTCTATATACAGACTTTCAGAGTAAAATGGTGTAGTCATGAAAAACACTGCCAGATCAAATCATGACCCACTTGTATGCTTTCTTTGCTGATCTCTCCTTTTAAAGGAGATATCATTTTATATATGTTTGTTTCATATATATACAATATTTTCTCTTGTCTGTTACTTTATACCCAATGATAAAAAAGCTGTTAAAGCTCTACTTCAATATATAACAAAGACTGGTCACCTCTAAAACGTCGTCTGTCTATTGTGCATGTAGTTTCTAAATATTATCTGTCTTCTCCTCTAATTCGATAATTCCCTTTTTAAGTCTTATTCTTCTCCTTCTCCTTCCCTTTACATCCTTCCACCTATCTGATCAAGTTGTTTCTATTTGAACTTCATATAGCAGCCACCTTGTCCACTGGTTTTGGAATTTGGGTGTTTGTCTTCTGAGTCCCATTGTGATTCTCTCCATTCTCTGGATTTCCTCGGTTATCTCTCCACTCTCCCACTGTCAGTGGTTCAGGTCTCAACCATCTCCTTGTTACCGCTTCAAGGCAGCAACAACTAAATGCCCCAAAGTTGTCTTTCATCCTTCCTTTCATTCCTGCAGGGTGTATTCCCAGTAATAAGTGCTCCGGATCGGGCGGTGTAGGTGTCATAAACATCTTTGATATATGTCCAGCACCTGTCTCCAATACTCTTGTATCTCTGGGCACAGCCAGAAGAGGCCTTGGCTTCCCCACATCCCGCTAAGATGTGCTAGACCCACCTCCAGGCCCATGTATAGCCTGTGCTGAGACCATAAAGTATCTTGTTCAAATCTTCACAAATTCTCTCCACATTAGAGAAGTCGTAATGCGCCATGTGTTTGCCGGACTATTTCCCATTGTTTAGCTACTGACACCCCAAATCTCTTTCCATTTATCCTTTATGTATGCTGATATAGACTATCTGCTACATAACTTGCATAAAGAATGGAGATAGCCTGTTCCCCATTTGGTGAAGGACAGATTTTGTGGAATACTGTATCCTCACCCATCTCCAATCCTTCTTTTCCCAACTTCCTTCTCATATCTTGTATATAGTTCCTGATTTGATAAAACCATATTCGATCCTTTTCTTCCCATTCAAATTTTTGTTTAGCAGCTTCAAAAGACATCATGGTTAACCCTGTAAATAATTGCCCTGGTGAAACCATTCCTCTTGTACTTGCCTTTTGTACCAGTTATCCTGTTCTGCTGGTGTAAACTGTGTATTATATACAAACCACCTGTATCTCCACATCTGTTTCTGTGTATTTCCTTCTTAGTTCCTCTTCTCCACCCTTCTAGTACTGCTTTAGTTCCAGTATAATTTGATGTTAAATATCCGTCCCACTCTCCCTGAACAAGGCTGCACACACGGAAGGTTTGAATGTTCATGCATATCTATCCTTTTCCAAAGTCGTCATACTGAGGGATACCTCATAACAAAGCTATCCTCATCTGTGCTGCACACCAGTATGCAAGAAGATTTGTAATGCAAGTCCCACTTCAGCTTTTGGAGATGCAGCAAATTTCTCCTAATCCTAGGGTGTCCCCTCCCCATACAAAATCTAAGAACATCCACTGTCATTAATCTATTTCTCCTTTTGGAACAGAGCATGGTACACATTGAAATAGGTATAATAGTCATGGTAGAGCATTCATCTTCAAGGATTGTACCTTGGCATGAAGTGACAGTGGCAGCAGAGCCATCTCCCAAAATCTTTCTTTAACCGGGCTATCAGAGGTGGGTAGTTCAGGTTGAATAGTTGTGTGTTCACTCTGCCTAGCTTTATACCTAGTTATTTATTACACTCCTTGTCCCAATTCATTGGGTATCTGTCTAATATTTGCTGAACTGATATAATTAAACTGAGCACTTCGGTTTTGATCTGTTCAGGTGTATCAGATATAGTTGCATACAATTCAATTATTTTGAACACTTTGTCTCACTTTGAACACTTTGCTTCACCTCCTTCACCAGACCGCACACTACCAAATGTACCACAAGGTGCATGCCTTGCCTATACACAGTACCTTTATTTTAAAACTTGTTAAATACCAGTGCATCTAAATGTTCCCTGCCATTATAAACACTCAGCAAAATGACCATGTACCTGAATGTTCTCCGCCTGTTTATACTCTGTTCCTAGGACTAAACCTTGTAATATCTGTTGAACCTACTAGGATCCAGCTTTGTAACTACTTTGTACCTATGTCATTATTCCTGTATGTACTTGTTCTGGTTGTATTTTCTGTAACTCCCAAGTCGCATCTGGAAGCGAGCAGTCCCCGCTCAGTATGCCTGCCTGGTAAATCTCTTAAATAAATAAATAAATAAATAAAGTCGTGTCTGGGTTACTCACATACAAAAGTATGTCGTCAGCATACAATGCCAGTTTATGTTCTACCCCTCCCACCTTAATTCCTGTTACTTCTTTACTTTGCCTTATGGCCTGAGCCAATGGTTCGATATATAAGGCGAATAACAATGGTGACATAGAACATCCTTGTCTGGTGCCCTGCCCAGCTTAAAATTAGAAGAGTTATGGCTGTTAGCTCTAACATAGGTATTGCTCCCTCATAAAGCCGAAAAATCCCTCTCTGAAGCTCTTCTGGCAGCCCAAACTGGAATGGACCTCTCCCATAAAACTCCAAGACACCTAGTCAAATGCCTTTTCGGCATCTACTTAACAGGACAGAGGTGTTTTTGTCATAATAATTTGATCTATTATATGAACTGTTCTTCTTAAATTGTCCTGTGCCTGTCATCTTGAGACAAACCCATTTGATCCAATTGTATAAGTCCCAGGAGAACTTGTTGAGTCTCCTAGCCCATATGGCTGTTAATATCTTATAGTCATTATTCAATAGTGAAATCGGATGATATAAGGGGCATCTAGTTGGTTCCTTTCCGCTTAGGCAGTACTGAGATAATTGCCCCGGTCCAGGACGGTGGTGCACATCCCTCTCTCCCATCATTCCTTTATAAACTTTCATTAGTAGGGGTTGTACCAATTCCCTAAAGGTTTTATAAAATTCTGGCGGCAACCCATCTGTTTCTGGACATTTTTCCTGTTTTTAAATTCCAATGATTTCTTAAATTCCTCTGTCCCAATAGGTACAAGTAATTCCCCCTCCCACCCCGCTCTCTACTTAATTTCGTAGTCTGAGATCATTCAGAAAATTAGTCACCTTCTCTCTAACTGATTCTGGGTCTGGTTTATATAATTTGGCATAGAAATATCTAAAACTTCTGCTATTTCTGGGATCTGGGTCACACATTTTGCCATGTTAGGATTTTTATAGAATTTCTACCAGCTCTGCCCTTGCCCCTCAGATGTCCTGCCACACAACTTTAAGGCCCTAGGTCCTCCTTCATAATATTTCTGCCTCTTGAATAGTAACTGCTGCTCCACCTGATAGCCCATAATGTTCTGCAGGTCTGTCTTAAGTTGTTTCAACTCCTTCATACTTTTCTTACTTACGTTTTCTTTTGCATGTCTTCCACAACCCTTATTTGTGTTGTTATTTTAACCTTTCTGGCTTTCCTTTCTTTCTTCTTCTTTGAGGATATTTCCACAAATCTGCTCCTCAATACTGCTTCATGGCGTCCCATAAAATAGCTGGGGATATTTCCTCCACATCATTTTCCTTATATATTGCTTATATGTATCTGTGATAGTCTCTTTTACTTCCTCATCGCCCAAAGGGAAGCATTTAGCCTCAAAAAGTATTTTTCCTTATGTTATTGATTTTATTTTCATATAAATGGGATTGTGATCTGACATAACAAAGTCCCTATCCAGCTATCACAGATCTTGTTTATATCCTCCTTAGGAACTATGAAGTAATCTAATCTGGAATACATTTGATATTGGGCTGAATGATATGTATAGTCTCTTACTCCCATTCATTGCCGCCACACATCCACCATACCAATTCCGTTAGTAGTTTGGCAACCTTTGTAGCTATTTTATGTTCCTTTCTAGGGATTCTGGATGTAGTATCCACCTGTGGATTCAGAGTTAAGTTTATTTTATTTTGTTTATTTATTTTATTTATTTAGGGATTCGGATCATACCTTTGAGCTCAGAGTTCTTTTACAACGGTTCCACTTCAAATAGTGAAATTACATCAATAACAAGCAGTTTATATACAATACTCTAATAGTAGGTAGCTAGTATACAATAAGATTACAATGTCATTCATAGTACCAATGGTGATAGTACAGTGTCAAGAGCATTCAACTAGGGTAAGGACAGTGTTCATATGTAGTGAAGGAGATAAAGAGTGTGACACCTGGTGTGAGAGTCCGAGGAGGTCAAGGTGAGGGAGGGTCTGTGGTGGGAGAGTGGGCGCCAAAAGTAGGCTTTGTCTAGGAGGTTGGGGGTAGTGGTAGTAGGTTGGTTTTAAGGTTGATCCAGTGGGGAAAAGGCACAGGGGAGAGGAAGACAGAGGATAGGGCAAGAGGAAAGAGTGGGTGTAAAGGAAGGGGAAGGAGAGTGTGGGTGAGTGGGCATTATGGGTGTTAGAGTCCTAGAGGCAGTCACAAACTGTCCTAGTAAGAAAGTGTTGCCTTAGGCCATTTTTGAATTCACGAGATGCATTGGGAGTTTAGAATGTACTGGGATTTCATTGAGCCATTGGGGGCCCCTATAGCTGAAAGCATACTGTCCCTGCACAGTTCAATGGAAAGGTGTTGATAGACCCCCTCATCCTGCCTCTAGTGGTATAGCTGGTAGTACTTAGTGTTAGGATGCTAGAAATGCATGGGACGGTTTTACCCATTAGCGGCTTTTTCCAAGGAGACAAGTTTGGAATATAATCCTGTTCTTTAGTGGCAGCCAATTGGTCTCCTTGTATAAGGAGCAGGTGTGGGTATATCGATCTGCAACCATTGTGAGGCTATATGCCTTGTTGAAGGCAATGTGAATCCTTTTAGTGCAGTGACTGTTGCTGCACTGTAGACCACCAATCCATAGTCGATGGTAGAATGGATGGAGCTGGAGAATGAGAGACAGGGCCTCTGGAGTGAGATACATTTTATGCCTATAAAGTACACCCAGCTTGGTGTTCACTGCCTTTACCACTGTGTCGATGTGTTGGGTGAAGGTGAGGAGTCATCAATGGTGACCCCAGGTACTTGAAGGGTGAACTTGTTCCAGCGGCTCACTGACTTTATTGGAGATGAGAGGGAGGGCTTCTTTTTGTGCTGTGGGCTGGCTGTGAGCATCACCTTGGTCTTTTGTAGTTTAATAGAAGTTTATGGCTACAGAACCAGTCTTCCAGCTTGTAGAAGGATGCCTGCAGCTCAGAGTGGAGGCGACTATTGATGAACTGCTGGTGAGAAGTACAGCGTTGTTTGCGTAAAGTATCAGTTTAGTGTCACAGGCTTCAGAAAGATTATTTAGGAAGAGGCTGAATAGTAAGGGCCCCATATTGACCCTGTGGAACCCTAAAGATACCTCATTGGAGCTAGTTACTGTGTGCCCAATTTTACACGTTGGCTTCTGTGTGTTAGGTAGTCCTTGAATCAGCAGACAGCAGTGGTTGCAACCCCAGGTCCTGTAGTTGAGTCAGGAGGAGACTGACTGACAGTGTCGAAGACTTTGGTGAGGTCTAGAGACTGACCCCACCAGCTTTCCTTCATCTAGGTCCCCTCCTCCTATCAGAAACCCTTCTCCCATTCCTGGAATTTTAATAGAAATGTTCTATATTCTTCATACCTTGACCCAGGTGGAAATATACCGATGCTAGTGTAACCTTGTCATCCATTAGCTGTCCTTTCCTTAGAATGTACCTACCTTCCTTATCTCGTAATACCCCTTCTTGTTTAAATTGTACCCTATTGGGCAGTAATATGGCTACTCCTTCTCGTCCTTTCTTGTAAGATGCAGCAGCCACCTCCTGGAACCCAGATTAGGCTAACTTGGCATGCTCTGATGCTGACATATGAGTTTCCTGGAGTAACATGACATCAGACATTGCTATTTTAACAAGAGCAATTATTTTACTTCTTTTTACTGGGTTTGTAAAACCTCTAACATTATAAGAACATATACAAATATCTGGACTAGCCATTATGTTTCATTTAACAATATCCTTAATATGGGATCCTTAACCTCCCTCCGGTCTCTAGATCGTTTCCCATATTTCTTCCTGCACATTTCTGACAGACCTTGTGACCTCTAAACATGTTAACACATAATTATTAAATTGCAACAACTGTAACCTGTAAAACAACATTGCTTATCAAGTATTGTGACTTCCAAAATTGGGAATCCAAATCTCTGGATTCCTGTTCCTTCCTTTCTTCAGATGATATCCGGAAGGAAAGAGAGGATGCAGTCTCGTTCCTTCTTTTAGAAGCTCCTCTCCTTGACCAGCTGATTTTGTGTCTGGTACCCATGTAAACCCCTTAAGTTACCAGCTTGTCTGTATTAAGCAAATTATGATCAGCCATCCTCCACACCTTTTCACCCCTTATCTACTCTTTAATGATTCAAGAAGAGAAAAGTAATTTTCAACACTGTATTTATACTTTTATTACTCCCTCCCCTCTAACTTCAAACCTTTATTACTGTGAAGCCTCGTGACATGGAGGTCACTCCTTAAGGCAATCTGAAAGCTAGCCCGAGCTTCCGTCTCCCGACCTCCCCACGAACCCCCGACCCACCCCAGTTTTACTGTTATCTAACCAGTGAGACAAGTTAGTCTATTCATTTGTATTCCCAATTATTAATTGTCCCTGTATAGTCTCACAGCGCAAGGGGTGGCCACCAACCACTTATTTTCCTTTGACAAGCGTTAGCCCATTGAGATATATATATATATATATATATGCTCTGTTTACACTTCAGAAGCTTGAGAGATAATCGAGGCTCAGCCCTGGGCTCCAGGAGGTGAGCCCTCCCATCCCTGAGACATAACCACCTCTTTCCCACTCTGTTAAGTGTTTTATGTCATTTAAGAGAACCAGTGGCCGCCCCCACACACCAGGACCCCAGCAAACCTTCCAATGGTGTATGTCTCACAACACTTCGCTGTCCTTTTGGCAGATCCCGAGATTCCACGAGTAAGCTAGGAAACCCACCCAAGGTCCACTTCCAGGTATCGGGATCCCCCAGTCAACCCAGGATCCAGTTTCAAAATATGTTACCATATAGCCACAGCTTCTAATCTAGTTCTCATTTCACCCACAGCTTTATCCTTCCCTCCTACCCATATAATAATTTTATTTTCTATTCTGTACATTTCAGTTCAGTTCAGATCTCTCTTTATAGTTCATTTCCTTGTGCTTTCTCCACTGTTCACCCCAGCCTTTTCGGAGACAGCTTTTAAGCTTAAATTTTGCCAAAGTTCTCCTACCACTGACATTTCAAGTGTCCTCATTCTCTAAGTTTTCTTCTAGTCATTGTTTTCTCCTGCTTCTCCATCTCGATCGGTTATGGGTCCCTCTGCTTCTCAACGTTTCTCTGAAAGCTTGTGCCACATGCCTGAAACCCCTTCTCCATATAAGTCCCACACTTTGTGGTTCCTCCAGGAACCCAAGCTCTGTTCTTAAGTTCCTCATTCTTCTCCAGGACCCCCTCATTCTTCAAGGAAACTCTCAATGATTCCAGCATTTCCTCGGCTTCTACCAATTCCTGAAACCACCTGGGACCCTTCTCAGTTATTATTCGAATCCTTACTGGGTATTCTAGGAAAGCTTTCACTCCTTCTGTTGAAGTTGTCAGATTATTGTGAGAACTTGCTGTCTTTTACTTAACAGCGTATAGTATGGAGTATAGTTCTGATCGAAAAAAGTCTCACATCCCTAAAATTAATAATTTTTCTTGACTAAGCTAAACTCAGAATCTCTTCTTTGGTTCTGAAATCTAGAAATGCTAATACTATGGATCTCAGATGTGGTTTTGGGTCTCAAGGCTTGGCTGTTAATGATCTATGTGCCCTAATTATACCCAGCTCGCTTTCCTTGGGAAGGTCCTGAATCTCTTTCAGGAAAGAGTCAATAAAAATCAACATGCTGCCTGTTTCTGTCTCCTCCGGTACACCATATATTCTAATATTGTTTCTGCGATTTCTATTCTCCAGCTCTTCCATTTTGATGTTGATTGCGCGCATGCGCAAGAAACATATTATGAAGCTTGCTCCAGAAGCAGGTTGTGGAGGCATGGCACTGTTGTGGCCAATGCCCTCACAGCCTTTGGAGGCTTGGCCCACCTTTCCCAATGGGGTGGCACGCTGCTTCTGACACTAGTTCAGCCAGTGTGCCACAACGTTGTAAGGTTTCAGCTGCTGCAATCAAAGTCGCCTTATCATTGCAGCATAAGCCATTCTGCAGCAATGAGGAAGTGACTCGTCATTGCTGGCGGAACTTTGTTGATGTGATATTGTTTGTGAACATGGCAGTGGCTTGCCGTCGTGTTCACAAACAATATGAAGCAGCCCACTGTCGAGGGGTGCCCAACTCTCAGCAGCATGTGCCTCAACATGTTTGTTTGCCGACGGGGCCCCAATCCCCGCCGGCTTCAGTGCCCTAACATTGATGTTGCCGACGGGGAGCCCACTGTCCATTGGCATTATGTCCCTCCTCCCCCCAGTGTCATTTTTATTATGGGGCACACCTCACCAGCATAATTCCCCAAACATGCACTACGGTTGTGCTGGGGGTGCCCAACTCCTTGGCTCTTTGTGCCCTTTGTGCCGACAGTCCCCATCAGCTACAGCTGCCCCCCAAACAAACACTCTGTTGGCATGTGGAGCCCACCCCAGCGTGCCAAATGGCCCTGTAAAAAAAAAAAGTCCGGCGATTTTTTTTTTTTTGTACCTATCAAAAAACGGTCCCTGCAGTTCTCACTGCCCCTCCACAACCTACACCCACCCTCTGTGCACCCTGCCTCCCCACCCCCACCCCATGCCTCATGCGGAATCTGGCGCGAAAATCCTCGGTGGACCGGAAACACATCTGCACTCTTCAAAGCCGACCGTGAACTGAGGAAATGCCGGTAGCTGTATAATGGCATAAATAGTTTTTTTCAACTTTAGTACATATCTCAGGCATTGTTTAGAATTTTGGCACCAAATATTCAACATGGAGTTTTAGGACGATTAATGAACCGACGGTGCCAGTGTTCATAAGTGGGCTCTCAAAAAGCCTATGTTGCAAATTTGGTGGGAAAAATCCCCAAAATTACTATTTTACAAGTGTGCCTTGTGCAGTTGCTACTATCGTCGTAACTTCGCCGAATTTGCAATATTGTCATGCCAGATTTTCAACATTGGCATTTTTCACACCACCTTGTAAACAGTACAGCTGTCATTTTTCACATCCTGGCCGAAATGTTTGTTCGCACTTCCGAGCAGAATAGCACAATTGCTGTGGGAAAGCAGTATTCAAAACAGATTAATAAAATGACAGTGACACTGTTCATGAGCAGAGGTCCTAAAATGCCTATGTTGAAAATTTGGTGACGATACTCCACAAAATGACTGTATTCACAGTGTGCGTTGCGCAGTTACGCTGCAACTTGTAACCGCTAATTTATAATATTTTCACTCCAGATTTTCAACATTGCCATTTTACCACACCTACTTATGCACAGTACAGCTGTCATTTTTCCCATCCTGGCCAAAATGTCTTTCACACTTCGGCGCAGAATAGCACGGTCACTGTGATAAACCAGCGTGGGACAGATTAAGACAATGACAGTGATACTGTTCATGAGCAGTGGTCCTAAAAAGCCTATGTTGACAATTTGGTGATGACAGCCCATCAAATGCTGTGTTACAAGTGCGTTCCGCGGTTTCCACGCACCGTTGTAACTTCGCAGATCTGTAATATTGTCATGCCAGATTTTCAAGACTGGCATTTTTCATACCTCCTTATGAACAGTACAACTGTCATTTTGCACATCCTGATTGAAATGTGTTTTTGTGCTTCCAGCGCAGAATAATCACGGCTGTGGGAAATCAGTGTTAGGGACAGATTAAGAAAATGACAGTGACACTGCTTATGAGCAGAGGTCCTAAAATCCCTATGTTGAACACGTGGTGATGAAACTCCATAAATGACTGTGTTACAAGTATGCATTGAACTGTTTCCATGCACCCTTGTAACTAAGCAAATTTTAATATTTTCATGCCACATTTTCAACACTGGCATTTTCACACCTCCTATAGAACAGTACAGCTGTCATTTTTCACATCCTGGCCATAATATGTTTTTGCACTCCTGCCACAGAATAGCACAGTCGCTGTGGAAAATCAGTGTTTGGGATGGATTAAGATCGAGCGAGTGAGAGGGAGGAGGTGAACCGAGCTCAAGTGAGCTCTGCGGGACTGCTGCAGATTTCTTTGTGGGCGAAAAAAGGCCCCAATGCAGTGCCCAGTACAAGAGCAGCCTGCAGCAGTGGGAGAAACAGAATGAGAGAGGCGAGTGAGGGAGGAAGTGAGCAAACTTAACAGAGCTCTGTCGAGACTGCTGCAGATTTCTTTGTGGGCAGAAAAAGGTCAATGCAGTTCGGGGCCGGTACAAAGGGCAGCTTGCAGTGGTAGGAGAAACAGTATGAGTGGACTGAGTGAGCTCAACAGAGCTCTATCAGGACTGCTGCGGATTTCTTTGTGGGCGGAAAAGCTGTCAATGCAGGCAGGAGCCCAGTACAAAAGGACAGCCTGCAGCACTGGAAAAAATGGAATGAGTGACTGAGAGAGAGGGTGAGTGAGTGTGCTCAATGGAGCTCTGTTGGGACTGCTGTGGATTTCTTTGTGGTCAGAAAAAGGTGCCAGCGAGCAGAAGCCATACAAAAGGACAGCCTGCAGTGTCGGGAGAAATAGAATGGCGAGTGAGAGGAGAAGTGAGCAAGCTCAATGGAGCTGTCTCAGGACCCTGCGGATTTCTTTATGGGCAGAAAAAGGCGCCAGCGCAAGCAGGAGCCCAGTACAAAAGAGCAGCCTGCAGCGTCGGGAGAAATAGAATGAGCAAGGAGAGAGAGGGAAGTGAGCAAGCTCAATGGAGCTGTGCGGAACTTTAGAGTTGCCCACCCTCCCACCCAGTGTCCTCTGTGGTCCTATATTACAGTAGGGTCTGTGGAGTGGAGACAAAGCAATGAGTGAGATCGTCCACACCTCCTTATGAACAGCACAACTGTCATTTTTCATATCCTGGCGAAATGCATTTTGCACTTCAAGTGCAGAATAGTGTGGTCGCTTGGGAAATCAGTGTTCAGAACATATTAAGAAAACCACAGTGACACTGTTCATGATCAGAGGTCCTAAAATGCCTATGTCGAAAATTTTGTGATAAAAGTCCATAAAATGACTGTGTTACAAGTGTGCGTTGTGCAGTTTCCACACACCCTTGTAACTTCACAAATCAGTAATCTTTTCATGCCACATTGTCAACACTGGCATTTTTCACACCTCCTTGTGAATAGTACAGCTGTCATTTTTCATATCCTGGCGAAATGTGTTTTCGCACTTGCGGCACAGAATAGCTACAGTTGCTGTGGGAAATCAGTGTTGGGACAGATTAAGCAAATGACAGTGACACTATTCATGACCAGTGGTCCTAAAATCCCTATGTTGAAAATCTGGTGACGAATGTCCATAAAATGATTGTTACAAGCGTGCATTGAACTGTTTTCATGCACCCTTGTAACTTTACAAGTATAATATTTTCACGGCACGTTTTCAACACTAGCATTTTTCACACCTCCTTATGAACAGTATAGCTGTCATTTTCACATTCTGGCATAAATATGTTTTGCACTCCTGCCTTAGAATAGCCGCGGTTGCTGTGGAAATCAGTGTTTGGGACAGATTAAGATCGAGCAGTGGGGGCGTGACCGAGCTCAACTGGCCTCTGTTGGGACTGCTGCAGAATTCTTTGTGGGCAGAAGGTGGCCCCAATGCAGGAGCCCAGTACAAAAGGCCAGCCTGCAGCACTGGCAGAAACGGAATGAGCAAGTGAGAGAGGGGAGTGAGCGAGCTAAATGGAGCTCTGTCGGGACTACTGCAGATTTCTTTGTGGGCAAACAAAGACGCCAACAGAGGCAGGAGCCCAGTACAAAGGCAGCCTGCAGCACCAGGAGAAACAGAATGAGTGCGTGAGAGAGGAAGACTGAGTGACCTCAACGGAGCTCTGTTGGGACAGCTTTGGATTTCTTTGTGGGCTGACAAAGTGCCAATGCAGACAGGAGCCCAGTACAAAAGCATAGCCTGCAGTGCCAACAGAAAAGGAACGAAGTGACTGACAGAGGGGAGTGAGCAAGCTCAACGGAGCAAAGCAATCAACATTCGGCATTGACAAATGCTTGTTTGTTCTTTGTGATCACCTGTGTAGTTCCAGGAATGCAGCATTATGAGAGCCAGTGACATTGTTATATTCAGTAATATTTTTCTCTATCTCATCTGTTTTCTGGCTTAGTATATTTATTACATTTCTATCCTCTAATGCTCTTGCCTCCAGCCTTTGCAATGATGCACTCATTTGTTGTAATGTTTTGCATAGCTGGGTAGAGGTAATCGTGCCTCCTTTTTCTGGCTGTAGGTTCAATATTATCCCCGGAGATGGCCGTGAGGTATCTTTACAGGTCACTTTCATAGGCCCTCTCTAACTGATTTTTGGTTTCTTTTCCAACCATTCCTGATGGACAATCTTTATGTCGCTGTCTACCGGCATCCACTAGTCCATGATCCTCACTTTAGTGGACAGTTTGCACTTGAAAGTAGGGCTGATTGCTGTGGATTGTTAGTAGAGCAAGGTGGAGGTATCAGTTCAGGCTGCCATTAGAGCTGACGGCTAAACCGGAAGTCTTCTTTATTTATAGTTGATTTCAAATAGTTGGCCACATACACAGTTATACATGTACAATTAATACTAAACAAGCACAGTACTGTATAAAAGACACATACAGATACAGGGCACTCAATTAATTAACCCATCACAAACTATCCAGCTTGAGGTCTAACACCCATGGGTAGAAGGGGGAGGAAGGAAGGCAGGAAAAGGGCAGGACTTGGGCAAACATAGTGCTCACCTCTCCTAGCAGTAAACATTGAGTTCCAAACAGTAAGTCCATATATCCTTCAATAAGCACCTGCTATAGACCCATGTCCTATGGTACAAAGTCTGGTCTAGCCAAGGCCATAGATAGCACCCACCTTCTTCAAATTAACTCAGATTGAGTTTGTTTCTTATTAATGACTGCTGTAAGAGCTTCTATTCTGTATACTGAGATCATAATCTCTTGCCACTGAGATCTGGGACCTGCCTAGAAAGCCAATTCTTGGTAACTGCCTTTGGGCTGCCAGAAGAGCAATTTTCAAAGTTTCTCTATATGGGGATCCTATGTGCTTTAAGGACATCAAATAGAAAGTATAGAGTAGGGTTAAGTGTCATATCAGGGCCAAAGATAGAATGTGAAACCTGCTGCAGGTCACCATGAAATCTAGTCAGAGTTGGGCATTCCCTCATTATATGGTTTTAGGTTGCTGGTGAATGTCCACAGCCTCTCCAGCAAGCTGGGTCTCTGTGTATCTGGAATTTAGCTTGGATTGCTGGGGCCCTAGAAAACAGATCAGCATTTTCCAAGAAAACTCTCTCCAAGGCAGCGTTGAGAGACCTTTATAAATCTTTAGCTGTGCTTTGCACCAGGTTTCATCCTCCACTGGGGTCCCCAAGTCCGGATCCAGGATCCTTTAACTGAGTGAGTGGTATCCCTTCCATGCTAATAGGGTTTTGTATATGTGGGATGTAATATGCATTGAGGGGCCCTACCTCCACAATTGCCCTGCTTAAGACCATTATCTGTGGGAGAGACATCCATCTCTACCTTGGGTTGGTGAGTTTTGATATAATCCTGATCTGGAAATAATGAAATCGTTCTTCCAGGCAACCCCATATGTATTTACTAGATCCTGAAAGGTCAGGATACCAGTCTACTTTATAAAATGCCAGATAATATGTAAGTTTTTCTTCTTCCATATCTTGAATCCTGCATCCCACTGTGCTGGGCAGACGCTTCAAATATGGATGGAATACATAAAGGTCTCCATCTCCGAGACTCCTATCACCCAAGACCCCATACCTGACTGTGACAGAAATGGGAAGGAAAGAGTTAATGGTTTGGATTCTGTAGATGCCTTATTTTTTAGCAGTGTGGAAAAAATACACTGAGGCTGAAATCCTCCAGCAGCAACCAGCTTGTGGAATTCCTAGCTGCTAGATAAGAGCTGGGTCATAAATCTCGAGTGGACATCTCCAGACACACACAGACCTTGCAGACAGGGACACAGGGCAGTTTGAATGGATTGGATCATTCAAATATAAACTTAAGGTGAAAGGGAATATAATTGGTCACCAATAGGTGTTCACTCTGATTGGGACAATTAAATACATACATGTTAATTGGTTGGTGCATTTAAGGAGAATAGGAATGACCTAGTCTCCATAGACTATATAAGCTTCTGTAAGACAGAGAACTCTCTCTCTCTTGCCTTGGGAAGCTGTGAGGAAACATAAGCTTGGAGCCTACCTGGTATGTCCGTGGGAGCTGGCAGTTAGAACAGGGCCCAGTGTCTCTTGTAAGGACAGGGAAGGGTAAGTTTAGTGATAGTATATTTCAGTAATAGCCTTCTTCTTTTGCCATCTGTTGTTTAAAAACATTTGTTTACTTTTCCTGTATGAGTGTTATTCTCTTGTGTTGTAAATACATTTCCTGTAAATGCTCATTGCACTTTCTGTTAAGTAAAAGCTATTTATTTGCTCAACAGTTGTGACTCTGATGTCATTTTCTAAGGTAAGATTTGGTTTTCCACTGGCTAAGGTAAACTCTGTGTAGCATCCGCCACCTGAAAGAGACACACTACCAGACTTTAACTTGTGCAATTGCACGTGTGATTATTCAAGTTTGTACACTTGAAAGAGGTGCCGGAAGGAAAGTCCGGCTGGTGGCAGCGAATACCGAGGACACACACCTCTCTAAAAGCTGTTTCAGCCCAGAGGGAGAGGTGGGTTGTCACACTGACATCCAAAGTAAGATCAGAATATGGGTTAGACTCCTGTGGGTTCAAATTTTCTTTTTCTGCTAGCAGAGCCCTGTGCAGATTGGTAAGGTTTCCTCTTCTAGTTCCAGGGACTTCCATTTGGCTATATAACTGCTACTGAACCAATAAAGAACTGTCCTAAGTTGAGCGCCTGGTGGTATAATTTAAAATTTGGGAGGGACAGCTCCCCTCTCCCTCAGTATCTGGAGAAGTGATAAGTGGACTCTTGACTTTGTGGGCCCCAGAGAAATTGAGAGATCTTTCTATTTAAGGTACTATAAAGGAGTCTGAAACAGGCACAGGAGAGTCTCAGCTAGGTATAGGAACCTGGGTAACACTACCATCTTTACCTCCTGTACCCTCTGTAATAATGGGATAGGGATGGTTGCCCAACTCTCCAGCTCTATACTAATGTTTTCCAAGATTGGGGTGTACTTGAGAGTGAACATACCCTCATGCTCAAACCCCAGCTGCACTCCAAGATATTTCAAGTGCCTCAAATTCAATTTAAAGGGAAATTGTTGTTGGATACATTCCGAAGGGACATAATGTACCTGTAGAACTTCAGTTTTTGTAGTATTTATTTTATATCCCACAACTTGACTAAATTCCTCCAGGTAATTCCACAATGGGGAAGGGCCTGCTCAGAATTATCTAGGTATATTAATAGATCGTCTGCATACAGTGCCAGTTTCTGCATTTCCCTCTGAGCTCCACTCCCACACCTCCAACCTCCTCCTCCCTCAGTGCCCATGCCAGAGGCTCTAGGTACAAGGCAAAGAGCAGTGGAGAGAGGGGCATCCTATCTCGTACCCTTTGGAGGAGATGGTATCAGATACCCTGCCATTAATCTTGATAAAGGCTCTAGGCCTGGTGTAGATAGTTTTAATAAGTTTAATGTAAGACTCTGAGAAATCAAAATGTTTTAGGTTAGACCCAGAAATTCCATGCTACCCGGTCGAAGGCCTCTCTGCATTCAAACTCAGGAGCAGGAAAGCAGACCCCAACTGGGCAGCATGGTGTATGATATGTAATGTTCACTTGATATTATCCTGGGTCTGCCTACCAGGGACAATCTCTGTTTGGTCAAAATCAATTAGAGTGTCAGGATCGATTCTAATCTCCTTACTATAATACTGGCATATAGTTTATAATCAATATTGAGGACCGAGAGTGGGCGATAGGATTTACACTGGTAGTATCCTTACCCGGTTTAGGTATGCAAGATATAACCGCATAGTTCCAGGTATCTGGGATCTTTTCTCCAGATTGGGCCTCCTTACAGGCTTCCAATGGGGGTTCTAGTTCCTTCTTAAAAATTTGAAGAACTCCGGGTTTACCCATCAGGTCCCAGAGACTTACAGGATTTCAATTTTTGGAGTGCCTGGTCGAGCTCTCCTTGGGTGATGGGGTTATCCAATTGGAGTTTAGCCTCTGGGGTGATTTTTAGGAGTGGTAGTCTGGACAAAGAAGCCTCTATCTGCGTTTCCCAGAAACCTGCTCAGGAGTATAGAGGTCCTGATAAAATCTTTAAAAGATGCCAGGATTTGCTTATGAGATCTCTGCAGTCTGCCAGTCTTAGGGTCCCTAATCTGAGAAATCATTGACTGAGTTGTTTGCTGCCTCAGGCAATGGGCTTACAACCTGGTGGCTCTGGGGCCCATCTTAGAGTACCTCTGGCATAGGCACTGAAGGGCCTGCTCTGCCTTAATATCTAAATGTTTCTGGATAAGCTGTTTTAAGGTCCGAATTCTATCAGAGACAGAACCATCCCCTGCTGCATGTTGGGTCTGGGCCTCCTTTAATTGCCTGGAGATTTTCCATCTGGGAAGTCTATTGTCTCTTACAATGGTCAGCAAATTTAATTATATCCCCCTCAGGACCGTTTTTAATGCATCCCAGAGAATGGCGCTGAAATTTCCTGAGAGTCATTCTCTTGAGTTATCTGTGTTAATCTCATTTTGACTAAATCAGTAAATTCTTTCAAGTTTAATAAATAATTATTAAATCTCCATAATGTTTGCCCCTATCCAAGCCCCAATCTAAGCTCAGTGAGAGCTGTGGTGATCTGAAAGCACAGAGGAAATATGATTACATCCTACAAGCTGATGCTGGTGTTCACCTGATACCAAAAATGGTCAATAAAGGCATAAGACCCATGCGGATAGGAAAAGTGCGTATATTCCCTCTTTCCAGGGTGTACCCATCTCCAGGCATCAATCCAAGAGGCCCTTTCAGATATGACCTGGTCACCTTGCTAACAGGGCTGCTCCTGGATGAGCCAGGCTTCAAGTATCTATTTGTTCTAATGTTTGGTTAGATCCCCACCACCACCACTAGGACCCTCCTGTGGTATTTTGTTATCTTAAGGAGTAATCCTTTCATGACTTTAACAGTAGAGCCCAGGGGTACATAAAGTGATGCTAAGGTAATAGGTGATCCCTCCAGGTCACCAGAAACTATAGTGAGGTGGCCCTCAGGGTCAGAGTAGCTGGCAACTGTTTTGAAGTGGGATCCTTTCGATATTAAGATAGCTGTACCCCTTCTCTTTCCCTCCCGTTGAAGAGGCAATTACCTGCTCAAGACCAAATCTTCCCAGTTACATATGCTTGGCTTTACTGAAGTGGGTCGTTTGTAGGAGTATAACCAAGGGTCTGCCTCCTCAACATAGAGAGTACCTTATATCTTTTAACTGGGTTATTTAACCCATTCACATTATGTGATAACATTTTTATAATGTGCTTGTCAGCCATATGGAAGCTGGGAGGTTATTTCATGCATGTAGCATCCTATGGTTATCTGAGGGAGTAAGCCACCTCGGTCTCCCAGGACATGTTACTGCATACTGTCCATCAGTATGGTTATTTCTCTGATCTCTTAACACCCCACCTCCCCATCCCCAGCCCCTCCACATAAATTATGTAGTGCCTTGTATAAAACAACACATAAAGAACAGTACATAACAATTGAAACATGAACAATAACCTCCCAGAGGGAGCGCCAAACTAGCTAGCCTCCCCAGTGGGTCTGAACTATTTACATAATGACCCCAAGGTAGGGAGCCGAATACTGTGTTCCCTGTATCCCCAAGACAGTAGGTCTGAGGGTAGAGGATATGGAGCCCCATAAGGAATCGTTCCTCTTGGACCCTAACAGAAGTGGGTCCAGGCCAGATGTTATGGCCTGTCACGTCACTGGAACCCTGTGGGACAATGGGGGGAGAGACAGAGGTTCCCCAAAAGCAAAATGAGGAGGTCCCCATCCTCCACCTCCCACTGAGAACAAGGCATGCACAAACCAGAGCCTACGTTCCCATAGGCCCCATGAAACCACTTAGAGCCATCAGAAATCCCATCCCCCAGGCAACAATGAACAATCAGATTTGAATTTGACCCCATTATAAACGATTTTAACTGATAGTCACTGCTGATCAGCGAGGTCCGTGCCAGTGCACATTTCCAAGTGGTCCCAGTTGTAAAAAGTGCCTTAGAGCTGTAAAACTTATGAGGAACTATAAATCCATAGCCCACATCGAAGAGACTGGTGACAGGCTGCATATTTATTTCCCAGTCAAATTCCAGTTCAAGTCTCTGGCTCGTAGATCTTCCTGCCTCCTCAGCTCAAGCCGAGCTAGGCCAGCCTTCCAATATGAGCAACCCCCATATAAGACCAAGTCCCCATTCCAGCTTTATTGAAATTTGTGAGGGAGATATAACCTCTTAAAAGCAAAACAGAAGATAAATCGATGGTGTTGTCCCATGGGGAGGGTCTCCCCTCCTCATCCAGCTGCAGGCCCTCAAGTTCCCGGGATTGAGCGAGTGCAGGGCCTCGCCAGATAGGGTAGAGAGGGGCAAGACAAAAACAAACACAGCCCTTACAGATAGTCAGTGACCAGATCAGGTATTTTCATCTTCTGATTCCGATTGCTCCTGATGCCAAGAATGAGTAAGCTGGCACAGCATCTTCTTAATGTCCTGCATTGTGCTGTGTGCTGATCCTCTTCTGGATTTTCTAGCATTGTGCTGAGAGGAGTCTTGTCATCTAGACTGCTCCTTTGCAGTTGACTCTAGAGGAAGTCTCCAGGTATGTCACAGTCTTTATCCCTCTAAGCTTGGAAGGCCTCGTCAGCTGTATGGTAGAGTTCTAAGCCAGACTCCATAGGATCTAAGGTGAACAGAGTAGGCGTCTGAAACTTTACCCCAGGGATTTCAGCTTACAGAGTACAGGGCGTAGGCCATACAGTGTTGCTGGATTTGAGGAGGTAATCCTGGTAGAAGAGGCCTAGAACCATTATATTCAACCTTTTGCTGTCTCCAACCGCTCAAAGAATAAATTCCTTGTCCCTATAGCACGAGAATTTAGCTATGATTGATCTAAGACATGCATTTGCTGAGGTTGGTCTAGGTATCAGGGTTCTGTGGGCCCCTTCAGTTCAGAAAGTAAATGCCTGTGGAAGATCTAGCACATTTTTCAGTAAGTCACTTTGGAAGTCAGCCTTTTCCCCACCTCAGCACCCTCCAGGAGGCTGTAAATATGCAGATTCTCTCATCTAAATTGAGCCTCCAGGTCTATACACTTTGCTGCAGTTTGCTCTTGTTGCTGGGTAGTGATTCTACTGCTCTAGAGCAGTGAATTAGGTCCTCTTCCACCGTGGAGATTCTTTCTTCGGTTTCATTTACTCTGGTCTCTAATTTTGTTAAATATGAGTGAAGCCTCTCAAACTCTGCCATATTCTCAAACCTGAATTGTTTGATTTTGGACAGCAAAGTTTGAACATGAGTACTACAGTGTTTCCAACTCTGTCTCTGTGTGCAGCTCACCATGCTTGCTGGTGATTCCCTCTGCAAGGCCCCAAGCTCATCTGCAGCACTCCTTCTTGCTGTTGGTTTTGCTTAGCATTTTGGACCAAGATCTCTTTCTACTTATGTTCCCACAGCTGTTTTTTTTCATATTGCAGGTAAATAAATGATTTTTATTTACTGTGGGGCAATTTCTTGCCTGGGAGGCTGGAGCTCTATGTCTATGCTGCAATTAGATGGGTGGCGTCACGGAGTCCCCATTAAGTGACTTGTTCAGAGTCACACAGTCATAAGTGGCGGTTGTGAGAATCAAACCCAGGTCGGGTCTGCTGGAGATACCAAGCTCATTCACAGCTCATTACTCTAACCTCTAGGCTATACTGCCAGCCTATGCATAACCTATAGCAACATACATGTAGACTGAGTCAGTACCACTGTGTAACACTGTGCAACTTGTGCAAGTAACTGCTGGATCCCAGTATTCACAGAACAGAAATGGGGTACCATTTTATCTTGGGCAGAATGACTCATTCTGCCCAAAATAAAAGGCACCCCATTTCTGCTCTGTGAATACCTGAATGACATAAGAATCATGCTGCATAAACTGCACAGTACTGAAGTAACTCTTCAGTAAAAGCCCCAAAACTCACCATGGAGCATATAAAACCCTAGAACTTCTGCCAGACTCCCAGCCTTTGCATTCCAGTGGGTGGGTTGGTTCATCATAGGAACATAGAGGTTGATGGCAGAAAAGGGCCACAGAAACATAGAAGCATAGAAACATAGACTTTAACGGCAGATAAGGACTGCTTGGTCCACCTAATCTGTCCAATTCCTACCTATCTGATAAGCTGCAGTTTCCAGTTACTCAACACCCTACTTTCTCCTACCCATCGCTAAAATTATCTTATGTCTGTCCCATACATTCTTGAGTTCCCCACTGTTTTTGACCCCAACCTCCCTAGGAAGGCAGTTCCATTTGTCCACCACCTCTCTGTGAAAATATTTCCTCACATTGACCCTGAGCCGTCCCCCTCTATCTTTGAATTGTGCCCCTTTGTTCTTGCATCTCTTTTCTACCCTCCTGGACTTTGCTGATTCCCTTGAGATACTTGAAAGTTTCTATCATGTCCCCCAGGCGTCCCTTCTTTAGTCAAGGGTATACTTATTAAGCTCTCTCAGTCTGTATCTCACGGTCTCTGATGTGCGACCCTGCACCATTTTCGTTGCCCTCCTCTGGGCCACCTCCATCCTGTCTATGTCCTTGCGGAGATGGGATCTCCAAAGTGCATGCAGTACTCAGATGGGGTCTCACCAACTGTCTGTACAGAGGATAACTACTTCCCTTTTCTACTGGTGATGCCTCCTCCTATGTATCCCAGTATCACCCAGCTCTCCTTACTGCCTTCTCACTTTGCTTGCCTACCTTTAGGTCATCTGATATGACTACCCCAGGTCCATTTCCATTTTGTTGTTGTTAGTACCTCCCATTGTGTATTCTTCTCCTGGGTTTTGTTTCCCAGGTGCATTACTTGCACTTCTTTGCATTGAATCTAAGTTATCATCGTCGGACCTTTCCTCCAACTTTGCCAAGTCCCTTCTCATTTTTCCACCACCCCGCTTGTGTATCAACTCTGTTACAAATCTTTGTGTCATCTGCAAAGAGGCATATACTTTTCCTTCCAGACCCTCTGCAATGTCACTTATAAAGACATTAAAGAGGACTGGACCCAGTACTGAACCCTGAGATACTCCACTAGTAACTCCCCTTTCTTCAGAGTGAGTTCCATTTACTATTAACTTCTATGTCCTGTTGTGCAGTCAGTTTGTTACCAGTCTACCACCCTGGGACCCATTCCCAGGCTGGCTAACTGATTATTAATCTTTTATGCGGGACTGTGTCAAATGCCTTGCTAAAGTCTAGGTAGGCCATATCCACAGCCCCTCCCTGATCTATTACTTTGGTCACCCAGTCAAAGAAATTGATTAGATTTGTCTGACTTGACCTTCCTGCTGTGAATCCAAGCTGCCTTGGGTCCTTTGCCCGCTGGCCTCTAGGTACTCAACAGTTATTTCTTTCAGAGTGATTCCATCATTTCCCCTACCACTGAGGTCAAACTAACAGGTCTGCAGTTTCCAGCTTCTGCCTTGCTCCCACGTTTGTGAGGAGAATCACATCTGCCCTCCTCCAGTCCTCAAGTACCACCCCATCCTCCCATGATTTGTTAAAGGGTGGTCAGTGGTGTCACTAGGCCCCTTAGTTATTTTAGGATTATGGGGTGAATTCCATCAGGCCCCATTGCTTTATTCTGTAGAGTTTTAGGGTTCCTTTGAGACCTTTCTTCTGTAAAGCGGACTGGTGTGTTCCCCTGCCCAGAGTGCTTCTATTGTTTTGTTTAGGTAACTCCTCTTCTCCTTCTTTTGTGAATACTGAGCAAAAGTATTCATTCAGTATCTCTGCCTTTTCACTGTCTCCTCTGCTCACCTCCCTCCCTTTATTAATCTTCACTATCCCTCCCTTAACCTTTCTTTGCTCCTAATGTACCTATAAAGGTTTTATCCCCTTCTTAACTGAGTTGGCTATCTTTTCCTCAGTTTGGGCCTTTGCTATTCTGATTGCCTTCCCACTTCCTTCTGCTTTAACTGATACAGTTCCTGTCGTGATCCTTCTGTGATTCCTTATACTTCTTGAATGCCACGTTTTCTCCTAACCTTCCCTGCCACCTCTTTTGATAACCATAGTGGTTTTACTCCATTTTGTTTTCTGTATTTGTTTCACACAAGGTTTGTTGCCTCCATGATGGCAGTTTTGATTTTCTCCATTGTTCTTCCACCCTCCTTTCTGGCCATTTGCTAGTGCATTCCTTAGGTATTCACCCATTTTGCCAAAGTCAGCTCTTCTAAAGTCCAATATCCTTGTTTTATATGGTTTGTCTCCATGGTTGTGCTGTGTAGAACCACACTGTGTGGTGGTCGCTTGTTCCCAGATGGCTACCACTTCTAAATCTGTGATCCTCTCTCCATTGAGAGTACCAGGTCTAAATTGCTCCCTCCAGTGGGTTCCAACACTAGCTGTCTAAGGCATGCCCCTGTAGCGCATCGAGAATTACCCTGCTCTTGGATGTGGCTGTAGTGCATGTCGTCCAGTTAACAACTGGCATATTCAGGTCCCCATCAACAATGTCTCCCTTTTTCAGCCATTCTGAGAATCTTCTATCATTTCCTTGTCTATTCACTCCCCTGAGATGGGGGTCTGTATACAACCTCTGTGCGGATTGTGGTGTCACTCCCTGTCTCCAAGGTGACCCACAGTGCCTGTTGTCCTCCCCTTACCTTTCAGTTCTGTAGCTTTGATCCCTTCCCTTATGTAGAGCTACTCCACCTCCTCTTTTACCCTCTCTGTCCCTTCTATAGATTGTGTACCCTGGTATGTTGACATCCAATTATGGTTCTCCGTGTACCATGTTTCAGTGACTCCCACAATATCCAAGTGTTCCTCTTCCATCAGGACTACTAGCTCAGGAAGCTTGTTTCCCAGACTATGGGCACTGGTACTCGTTACCCTCAATTAATGTTGGCATTATCCTTTTTCCCCATCCCTACCCTTGTTGACTTTGTCTATTTTTCCATTTACCCTGTCCTGCCCTTTGTCAAACTCTGTACCTCAGTGTTTACCTTATTATCTCCATGTTTTGTGGGGAGGCTTGAAATTTCCTGCTTCCTATCAGCACCTCCCCTTGGCTAGATTAAAAGCTTGCCAAGGAAGCATTTAAACCTATCACCTAGGGCTTGGTTCCTTCCTGGACAGATACAGACCATCGTGCCAGTATGGACCTACCTCTCTCAGGTGGTCCCCAGTCCCCAATGAAACCAAAGCCCTGTGCTCTGTGCCAGTTTGCAACTATTCATTGAACTGCATGGTGCACAGTACCTAGCCTCACCCATGCTGTAGACCGTCAATACCTCTGAGAAGGTTACCGTGCTTGCTACCAGTCTGAGGCCCCTCACAACTCCACAAACTCATCCTGCACTGCACTGATCTTATGCCCAGCTAGGTCATTTGTCCTAAGGTGAACAATGATATCTAGTTCCCTCTCCTGTGATGCTGCTCCTGCAGTCCTGAGGATTCACTTCCTGTCCCTCAAGCCATAGCACCAGGCAAGCACGTTACCTCCCTCTTTTCTCCCTTCTCCAGTTCTACTCTTTGACAATTGGAGTCCCCTACCAGATGCTGTTTCCTTTCCCTGTGATGTCCCTTGCCACCCTTTTGTGGGTCTCCCTTGTGGGCGTCCCCAGCATTTTCTTGGTCTCCACTGAAGATGTTATCATAGTGGAACCTTGCTCTGCCAGAATGGTGTATGAATTGTGGAGAGGTACAGCTACAGGCATGCACCTCTGTTCTACCACCCTCACTCTTCCAGAGCCCACTGTGGTCCAACTGCTCCTCATTCTTGGCAACCTCTGAGGCAGTGGTTGTGGCACTGGTGCTCTTTGGGTGGGGAGGCTTCCTAGTCTTTCCCAGTTCTGCCTGGAGATGGGCAACCTCCTCCCTCAGAGCTGACAGTTGCCTGCAAATAGGAAACAATTCAGTTTCCAGAATGTCTCCTGGAAAACAGCTGCCCCAGCTACTACATTGCATCACTCCCCGTCCCTCTCCTTATAATATATAATATGTAATATATATATATATAATAGATTTTTGGTGGTATGTGTTACTCTTTATACCACTGTGCTGGGTTATTAAGGATATGACAGAGTTATGCCCCTAATCTGTTGAGGAAGTGATGTCAGAACCTTGGGTATAAAGAAATTACATGCCTGGGATGGGCAGGGTGAGGGGAAGGGTGGGTGGGTGTCCCTAACCACCAGTGACCATCAGAAACAATCAATACACCACTGCCCCACCACCCTGGTGAGTACTGCCCTTCTTACAGTAATTCAACCCACATCACAACTTACTAGACCACTGTACCTACAGAAACCACTCTACTGAACCCAGGGATACAAATGAAGTCAAACCTCAGACAGCAGGACAATTCTAAAAAGTTGCAAAAATATCCTTACAAATCCTAGGTTTCAACAACAGCAATCAAGCACAGTAAAAAGCAAATTCAGTAGTATTCCACTCCCTCTGGTTATAAACTTACTACACTTTAATGGAATCCTGCAAGTCTCTTCTTAATTCAATAAGCCAAAATGAAAGTGTCAGTATAAAGTGTAGCCCACCTTCCTCACAAATCCCAAGCAATATTATGTCTTACCAGGTTCCCAGGTCTTGAAATGAGGATTATTTTGTTCTCTGCAATACAGCAAAGTTGAGCAGCCTCAAAGTGAAACAACCCAAGTCTGTCTGACTGAACTCTCACTGTGTGGTTTGTTGAGTCAGCTCAGTGATGAAAACTCCACCCAGAAACAATTGCTTGACTAGTGACACATGTGATGCAAACAGGCCTTTTTATGCAGATACTCTGCTCTGTCTGAGTCTAATCACAATCTTTCCACTGAGCCCAGGGATAAAAATGAAGTCAAACCTCAGCCAGCAGGACAATTCAAAAAGTTGCAAAAATATCCTTATGTAACTCCTCTACAATTGGGGCTTCCTGAAAAGACTTCCTTGAGCTTGCCTAAATGCTCACTGCCAGGCTGGTGTTCTGTGTTTTAGCAGTTTAAATATATTGTCAGAGAGTGCCTGTATAGCCTCTGTGTACTGTCTCTTTAAGAGCTGCCTGGATTGCAGTTATAAGTAATCTGGGAGGGGCTGAGCATTTCCATGCTTGAGCCCGCCCAGGCTGCCAGATAATTGCTCCATTCTGCCATCGCTATTTGTGCAGAGAGCTCTGTTATAAGATGTGATTATTTGCTGAATATCTGTTAGAGTGATAATAGTATTGCAGTTTGTTCTAACCTGTTTTCTTTGCAGAAAGGACTGTTCTGTTTATCTCCACCAGCTTGGCCGGGACTGTCAGAATGGGCCAATCAGTACTATTGGGACTCTAAAATGGAGCCTGCCTACAGGGCTTGGTGGGGTCAAAACTTGTAGGAATGTAGTTTTTGCATTTTAGGCTAAATGAACCTGAAGGGGCCCTTGTTGTGACTGACTGGAAATTCCCAGACTGCTTGCAGTTTTCAGTTGGTTCTGAGTTGGGCAGTGAAATGAGTAACAGCTCAAGTGATTTGAGCAGCAGTTCTGTGTAGTTTTGCGTGGGAGAACTGTGAAAGGGCTGAGTTTTGTCCTGCCTATCTGCCTGCTGTCCTGATAGGGAAAATAGAGTTTATTCGGACTGAATCGAGTTGTGATGACTGTTTAAGCCACTGGACTGTGACCAGGCTTTAACCTGAAAACGACCGAAGATTTGCTGATTGCATCGGCCTGCCAGGATTTCTAGCCACCTCTGAACTCCCGGTTTGTGCAGAGACTCTGTAATTGTGACTGGATAGCAATCTGCCTGGTATAGTGGAATTTTTATATGTAAATGTGCTGTGTGCTGTTAGTGGGTCATGATTTGGTTCCCACTGTGTGTTGAACTGTATTCTGCTGGCTGGAGGCTGCATCCAGCTCCAACGGACTGAATCCAATTCATTGCCATTTTCGCCTGGGCCTTGCCACACTGGCCCAGCCAATTACCTTGCACAGAAAGCCATCGACAAGAGACCTGCCTGGGATCAGCCCCTGCTCAATGCTTGAACAGGAACGATGCCTCGGTGATTCGTGTGGGCTCTGCTTCTCCTGGCACTCCAGCTCAACAACCTGCAGTCTCAGTTTCATCCTGCCTGTGTTCTGCATTTGGTTTCATGAGTAAACATCAGGGTAGCTCCCTGCAACAACAGCTAAATCTAAAGTGTTGTCATCTGATTGTCTTGTTGCTTTTCTTTCACTGACTGAGCCCTCCGGCTCCGGATTACAAGTAGTGTGTGTTGTGCATAGAAACATAGAAACATAGAAACATAGAATTTGACAGAGAAAGGACCTTGGCCCACCCAGTCTGCCCATTTCCTACCTACTGGATAAGCTGCAGATCCTAGTTAACCAGCAGCCTACTTCTTCTACCCCCACCCACAGAATTGCCTTATGACTGTCCATGCATGCTTGAATTCCACCACTGATTTTGACTCCACAACCTCCTCCGGAAGGCCGTTCCATGCATCCACAACCCTCTCTGTGAAAAAATACTTCCTTAAATTACCTCTGAGCAGCTCCACCTCTATCTTCAAATTGTGCCCTCTTGTTCTTGCACCTCTTTTTTGAAAGATGCTACCCTCTTGGACTTTGTTGATTCCTTGAGGTACTTGAAAGTTTCTATCATGTCCCCTCTCCCTCCTTTCCTCGAGGCTATACATATTAAGCTCCTTAAGTCTCTCTTATATGTCTTCCGATGCAGACCCTGCACCATTTTAGTTGCCCTCCTCTGGACAGCTTCCATCCTGTCTATGTCCTTGCGGAGATTGGGTCTCAAAACTGCACAGTACTCCAGATGGGGTCTCGCCAGCTGTCTGTACAGAGGATAATAACTTCCTGTTTTCTACTGGTGATGCCTCTCCCTATGCATCCCAGTATCCCCAACCCTCCTTGCTGCCCTCTCACATTGCTTGCCCACCTTTAGGTCATCTGATATGACTACCCCCAGGTCCCTTTCCATTTTTGTTGTTGTTAGTATCTCACCCCCATTGTGTACCCTTCCCTGGGTTTTGTTTCCCAGGTGCATTACCTGCACTTCTTAGCATTGAATCTAAGCTGCCATACATTTGACCATTCCTCTAACCTTGCCAAGTCCCTTCTCATCCTTTCCACCCCACCCTGTGCATCAACTCTGTTGCAGATCTTAGTGTCATCTGCAAAGAGACATACTTTCCTTCCAGTCCTTCCGTAATACGCTATAAAGACATTGAAGAGGACCAGTCCTAATACTGAACCCTGCAGTACCCACTAGTATGCATGTTGCTTTCTTCCATCACAGGGCCCCAACCAGCTGCAACGTTCCTGGCCAGCCCACCTTTTTCCTACCTGGGTACCCAGAGTATGTGACTGTGCAGGGACTTAAAGTGCGTGCATAATTGCTTGATTAATATAGCCTTTAAGCCAATCAACCTGATCACGCCCTTCCTTGTTCAAGTCCCGAATAAATCAGATCTGACTTTTTGCTGCATTTAACCTGACTGTATTTCCAGTTTGTGCCAAAGTACTGCACTGATGCTATTTACTGTGCACAACCTTGTTTCACAGGGGTCCCCAGGGTCGAGCCAGAGGAACCAGCCCTGGTGGTAAGTTCAAACAGTGTGGGTACTGGTATGGTGTACAAGGTACTGTAGAAAGTGATTATCGTGTATTGCTCAGGCCACTAGAAGGGAAAGAGGGGGGTTACAGTGTCCTGGAGGGCTGTGCCCAGGTTAGTTTGACCACTACCAACCCTGACCTCTGGGTGGAGGCACCTGTTTCAGAACTCAGGCCCCTTAACCTGGTACTAGCCGGCGCAGGCAGGGTAGTAGCCTTGGGATAACACCACCCAGCTGGTTACATCTTGGAGGCTCACCATTGGGATTTTGTGCCTTCTAGTGGCCAAACATTATGAATTATTGTTAAAGATTAATGGCTACCCCAGTAGAAATGGCTGTACACCAGTTGGTGGGGAGTGTACTGGGCAGAGAGTCGACTCCAAAATGCTCTGCTTATACTGGATATTCCCTGGGTACCAGTAAGGACACTGTAGAGGAAAACTCTACAAAGTTGAATGTTTAAAAACCCTGTGGTGGTGGGTCGACAGGCTGATTTGATTGCCCAAACTTTCATAGCCTTGGTGAGAGTGTAGTGACCTCGTGGACAGCTCTAAAGTGCCTCAGAAGGGGTCTGAGCTGCATGGAGAGTGATAACAAAAGACAGTAAAGACCCTAGGAGGATGAGCTCCACCATTGTCTGAGACTTTTGAGGAGAAATTTGCTGTTGTTGTTGGAGGAAGGAAAACGGTAGAGGACTTTAGAATCTACTCCTGCCACCTGGGGTGTTCCTTCTAACACTCTCTCCCACTCCAGCACCTGTTACTGCCCCGCCTTCTGTGCCCATGCCAGTGCTGGCCACTATCTCTGTACCCGCCATTAGTCACGACTTGTGCCCGGCTGAGGATGTTTTCAGGCACCCTCCCACACCCCATGAGGAGGACAATTGGGAGACTTGGATAGACTATGTTGCCCCTCAAATCAGAGAATGGCAAAGCCCCAAACCAGAGAAGAGGAGAAGGGTGGTTGAAAGCCTCAGAGGCCCCACCAACTTACTATCCATGCTACACAGGCTGGTAATCCAGAAGCAACTGCTCAAGATTTTTGAATGTATTGAAATATGTGTATGGGAGTCCGATTCGGATGAGGACCTGTGGGGTAAGTCAAAACACTTAGCAATACCCAGGAGCCCTTATCCGTGTATGTGTCTCGACTCAAAGTGGAGCTACAGGAATGCCTAAAGAAAGGTGGCATGGCCCCAGCTAGTTAGATCGGAATAAGTTGGACCAACTTCTCAAGTCAGCCCCATTCTCTGAATTATTGCTGCTCCAACTATGCCTTGCTGCTTGGTTGGATGTGCCTCCTACCTATGAGGGATTGAAGAGAAATTCAGAGGATTGAGAGGAGGCAGCCACATGGGGTCCCCTCCTGTATCTGCTGTTGCTGCTGCCCAGATGACCGAGGATGCACATGAGTGATGCTCAGGGGCGAAATATAGTGCCAGTTGAACATTGGGAGGCTAGCAAGGACGCGCCGCCCTGGGGCGAGATACTGCAGAGGTCTGAGAAATGAGTGCTGCCATTTCCTACAAGCCTTTCCAGTGATACAATAGGCCCAAACCCTCTCAGAGTGTGTCCGCTATGGGGTGGGGGTGCACTCCCAGGCATCCCTGTTGACAGCAGCTCAAAGATTGATGAATTAACCATAGAAGTGAGGGAATTACTGAGGCATCTCCTATGCTCACACACACACCAGACAGAGGTTGAATCATGATTTTCTGTTGGTGGTACCCCGCCTCAGCCCCCAATGTGATGCCTCAGCCACGCCAGACTCTAGAAAGCATACTCTGTCATAATTGTGGGAAGGAGGGCATATAAAGAAAGAATGCCGGTCCCCAAAAGACTTAGATAAGGTTGAATACAGACTTCAAGGGAGCTCGGAAAGTAAAACCATGGCTGAGGGATGCTGGAAACGACCCGCAGTGAGAGGCTCAGGAAATCCCTGCTCCAACTTCCTTGTGGCTAAGTCGTCTGTACGGCTCCTGCTACTGTCCTCCAGACTGGTCCAAGATAGTGGGCCCTTCAATGAGACTAATGTGGCTGTGAATGGTATTCCTACTTGGGCTGTGCTTGACAGTGGGTGCAAGTGACCATTGTGTTTCAGGACTGGTATGACAAACACTTATCTGATGTGCCCTTACAATCCCTGGAAGGCCTACATGTGTGGGACTGAGCAACAAGTCTTATCCATATGTAGGATATGTCTGCCTCTGGTTGTCTTTTCCTGCAACTGTCACTGGCGTAGAGGAGCAACTAGGCCACTGGCCTAGTGTGTCCCCCACTGGACTGTATGATGGGGTTCCCCTGTTAGTGGAACAAATGACCAGATGTTTGGGAGACTAGCACAACTCTGCCATGAGAAACAAGGGCAGCTGACTGGATGGGCCCTAAGAATTCCAGCCTTAGTAAAAGGCTTATGACTGGCAACAGAGACCTGATGAAGTAGACCCAGATGAGCCAGTGGGGATAGTGTGGAAAAAGGAACCTGACTCCTTGGTATTGGCCCCCACCCAGTGCACAATCCATGGAGATGTCCACCTAAAGAGAAATGTAAAGAACAAAATATTAATGTTGGATGCATTAGGAGATGGAAAGTTGCCAGAGGGATTATTGGTCAAGCCCAGCATCTTGTCTGCTCATGCCCATGCCTATACACGATGAGTGATGGTCCAGATTCTGAATGTGTCAGATCGGAGATTTGGGTGAACATAGGGTGCACTCTAGCTACAGTACACTGAGCCGACACTACCGTTGCCCAGCAATAAGTGCTCTGGTGAGAAGGAGAGTGACCCGGACTTATTGACTTTGGTGACTCCCTGTTGCCAGCTGAATGGAAGGCTAGAATTAGCAAGAAACTCGCTCAGAGGGACCAAGTCTTTTATTAAAGAATGGGATGTGGGGTGTGTCCAGGGTGCAGAGCATCACATATGCTTGCATGATGACAGCCATTTCGAGAGATCCGATGTCTACCCGCAGATATAGATGATGTGAGAGGCCTGCAGGAAATGCTGGCTGCTGTTGTGATACAAGAATCAAGAGCCCATATGCCTCTCCCATTGTGGTCATGCGTAAGAAGAATGGGTTGGTAAGGATGTGTGTTGATTATCAAACCCTGAACCGGCGGACCATCCCGATCAATACACCATGCCCTGTATACAAGATGCCCTGGATTGTTTGAATGGAGCAAATGGTTTTGGTATTGGATCTTCACAGTGGATATTACCAGATCCCAATGGCCCCGGAGGACCATGAGAAAACTGCCTTTATCTGTCTTTTGGGGTTCTCGAATTCCTGAGAATGCCACAGGGATTTCAGGTACCCGGCTGCCTTTCAGTGACTGATGGAATGTGCTGTGGGAGATTTGAACTTGCTGGAATGTCTAGTGTACCTAGACGATGTCATTGTGTTTGGGCTCACATTAGAGGAGCATGAGACCCCACTGTTTAAAGTCCTAGACTGACTGGAAGACTTGACCTCAAGCTGTCCATTGACAAGTGCCAGTTTTTCAAGCCTCCATGAAGTATGTAGGGCACATAGTATCTGCAGAAGGGATAGAGAATGATCCCAGTAAGGTTGAATCACTGACTACTTGGCCCCAGCCCCATAATTTGAAAGAACTATAATGCTTCCTGGGTTCTGTGGCTACTACACATGAGTTCATAAAAGACTATTCAAAGGTGATTCACCTGCTCTTGAATCTTACCAGGGTTATCCTCCTACCAACCATAAATATAAAAGGGCTGTCAAAGAACCAGAGAAGTGTACTTCACACCTGTGAACTCTTTGGGTCCCGCTGGACACGTGAATGTGAAGCAGCCTTTCACAAAAGCCATATACCTGCTCACCCGTGCCCCATCCTTGCCTATACTGACCCACGAAGCCTATGTACTACATATGGACACCAGTTTGCAGGGTCTAGGAGCTGTGCTGTATCAAGCCCATGAGGGTATTTGAGACCAGTGGCCTTCACCAGAAGGAGCTTGACTCACGCGAGCAAAACTACCCTGTGCACAAGCTGGAGGTCCTTACGCTAAATCCAGGCCATCGTCGACCAGTTTCATGAATACTTCTATGGGGCAAAGATATTGGTGAAGACTGATAACAACCCATTAACCTATGTACAGACTTCAGCTAAGTTAGACACCACTGGGCACGGTGGCTTTCCACCTCTCTATCTCTTCTGCCATAGTTCCGTTATGCGAAATCGCTCATATCATATCCTTATTTAAATCTGGTGACCTATGCAACTTAAACAATTACAGACCAATCTCAATCTTGCCTATCCTTTCAAAACTCCTCGAAAAATTGATTTATATATAATTGAAGAATCATCTGAAACCTACTCTCTCCTCAATCCAGCCCAATCAGGCTTTTGCTCTAATCATAGCACTGTTACTGCACTAGCTAAAGTCACCGATGACTGGATCTCAGCCAAGGATGCTAAACAAATTACGGGTGCAGTATTCTTAGATTTGAGTAAAGCATTTGACACCATTGCCCATACTCTAATTGTGAACAGCCTCTCCAATATTGGCACTTCCCTAGCTACTACCAAATGGTTCTCCAGTTACCTATCAGGTAGGATGCAGAAAGTCAAAGCTGGTGGACTGTTCTCTGCCTCCTTACCAGTTACTAGGAGAGTCCTGCAAGGTTCCATCTTAGGTCCTATACTCTTCTCCCTATATATCAACAACCTCGATTCTCAAATAACCAGGTCAACCTTGCATTTCTTTGCAGACAATACAGTTTTGTATACATCCGGTCATACAATATCGGAAGTCAGTGATATACTTCAAGTCGATTTCACACAGCTGGAAACAAATCTCATCAATACCAAACTCCTCCTAAATGCTAAAAAACTAAGGCCATGATTTTCCCCAATACTTCCTCGTCACCCTCACTGTCCCACCTAAAGACTTCATCATTACATCCCTAGGTGAACCACTGGAAGTTGTCTCTAAATTTAAATACCTCGGCTTTTGGTTAGACAACAAGCTCTCCTTCAATGAGCACATTGACGACCTATCCAGAAGACTAAAAGCTAGACAAGGCTTTTTCTTGTGAAATAGGTCCCTCTTTCCCTGGAAACCAGACTCAGGCTTGTTCAGACCACCTTCCTCCCTTTACTTGACTATGGGGATGTATTATACACTTTTGCAGCAATTACTAACCTAAACAAATTGAACATTCTCTATCACCGTGCCTGCACTTCATTACAAACTACCCATACAGAACCCACCATTGTGAACTATACGCAGCTGTTGGTTGGACTTCACTTACCATTAGCCTTAGACTCCATGCTGGCATTTGGACCCTAAAACTTCTTCTGAATAAATTACCAAGCTATTTAGTAGCACTTATCCATACTGCCCACAGCTCTTATTTCCTTAGGAAATCAGATTTTATCCTACTGACGCACCTAGAACCTTGCACTCTCCTTTGGCAGACGAGCCTTCAAGTGCCCTACCAACTATTTGAACCAGCTGCAATCCACTCTGAAACTATCCAGTGTAGTCTCAGTAAATTTCTTCAAAAACTGGTGGCTTCAAAAATAAAGGACACCTGTAACTGTTTCTAAACTCCTCCCTAGCTTTCTCCCTACATCCTTAGTTTGTTCTCACTACACTCCTTCCTTAAACAACTTAACATACTAACATACTATTTGCCAGCAGATTAGGCCTTACGGTCTATTGAGTCTGCTCGAACCTTAGATCCTAGTTGGGTGCCGAGGCCTCCCTCCCTTGTGCCCAGAAACCCTATCATCCATCCCCACCCCTGGGACAGGCCATCATCTGATACATCCACTTTCTGTGTCTGTCCCACCCTCTCTTGAAGCCCTCCACTGTGGATCTCTGAACCAGTTCACAAGGCAGTGCATTCCAAGGGTCCACCACCCTCTCAGTGAAAACTCCTCCTCTTTCCCCCTCACCCTTCCACCTTCCAACTTCAAACCATGCCCCTGGTGATACCTCCCTGCTTTAGTCTAAGATCCTCCATGTTTACCTATTTATTCCCTTGAGGTATTTGAAGACCTCAATCTATTTCCCCTGTCTCTCTCCTCCAGTGAAAACAGGCAGAGCTCCTCAAGTCTGTCCTCATATGTCAAATCCCTAGCCCTCGTATCATCTTAGTTGCCCTCCTCTGTACCCTCTCCAGGAGCTGTATGTCCTTCTTCAAGTGTGGTCTCAGTACTGTACACAGTACTCAAGGTGTGGTCTAACCAGTCCATTGTACAGCTGCAGAATCACTTCCTTGCTCCTAGAGGTGATCCCCTACGATGCATCCCAACATCCTGTTTGCCTTGCTAGCCGCTCTCCTGCACTGCTCAGAGTTATTCATACATGCATCCACCATGACCCCTAGGTCTTTTTCCCCTATTGAGGCCTCCAGTGCCTCCTCCCAGGGTGTACCTGTGTTTAGGTTTCTGACCAAGATGCAACACCTGCACTTGGTGAGATATTGAAATTTAATTTCCATGTGAACCCAGCTTTCCAGGGTGTCCAGGTCCCTTGCAGGGCCAACTTGTACTAAATATTTTCTTGGTTTTGTTTTTCACCCAGGGCTGTTTAACCATGTACCTTGTAGGACCTGGTCATTTATGTATTGTTATGTTGTTGCCTGCATTGTATATTTGTTGTAACCATACCCAGGACCTCCTTGTGAATGAGCTTGCTCAATGGAGCTTTCCTGCAATAAACTTGAACTTGAACTTATCAACCTATGATTATGCTGTTGAATACAGGCCAGGACTGAACCATATTGATGCTAATGCCTTGTCACAAAGGTCAGTTTCAAGAGTGATTGGGTCAGGCTGTCTGAACCTGACATCCGAGCCTTGTGCCAAAATTTGACTGAGATGAACAGATGTCTGCGGACACAGTGGACTGTTTAGTAGATTGCTTGGGCCCTCTGATTCCTGCATACCAGCTGCCTATTGCTACTTTTCTGCTCTAGATATTAGTGCACTACCTCAATTTGACAATGACAGCATTCAGTGGGCTCAATTCCAAGATCCTATGATTCAGCCGCACTTCATGCCCTGCGTGCAGGGAAAGATGTGTCAAGTTGCATTCCCTGACTGTAAACTGCTCTATTGTTTAAAGAAGGCCCCAGGTTGAAGCTACTCAATCAGTTGTTATACAGAGAGACAGTGGATCATGGCGGTCAAGTAGACAGGCAGCAATTGGTCCTGCCCATGGCCTTTAAAGATCTGGTACTGAGGTCCCTTCCTAATTACATGGGGCACCTTGGTATTGACAGAACTCTTGACTTGATACGATGTCGATTCCTACTGGCCAAGATGGGGGCCGATGTTGAAGCACCACGTAAGACCTGCAGTCATTGCCTGCAAAGGAAAGCCCTGCCTCAGAGAGCTGCCTCACTTGTCAATATTACTACCACAACCCCCATGGAACTGGTCTGCATAGACTTTTTGTGTTTAGAACCTGATCAAGCGGAATATTAGCAATGTGTTAGTGGTTATGGATCATTTCACACAGTACCAAGCTTTTCCAACTAAAGATCAAAAGGCCTCTATCGTGGCCAAGGTGCTAGTGGAAAAATTTCGTCCACTATGGTGCCCCCTAGCAGATCCACTCTGACCAAGGAGAGATTTTGAAAGTCGGCTAATCAAAGAAATGCTCTCTCTATGGGGGTGCAGAAGTCAAGAACCACCCCTATCACCCGCAGGGGGACCCTCAACCAGAACATTTTAATCGCACCCTTCTAGGCATGCTTGGCACCCTCCACCCAAAGGCAAGCATAAGTGGAGCCAGCAGAGTAGCACCTTGGTACACGCTGCATAATTGCACCAAAAATGACGCTGCTGGGTTCTCCCTACTGCCTCATGTTTGGGAGGGAGGCCCGCCTGCCAGTTGATGTCTGTTTTGGGGTCTCTCAGATGGGGTCTGAGCTGAAAACTACCTGCAGTATGTACAGAAACTGAAAGCTCAATTGAGCGATGAACATTAACTGGCCCAGACAATGGCCGCTAAAGAAATCTCGCCAACAAAGAGAGGCACGGCAAAGAAAGTAAAGACTCAAGAGCTATGGCCGGAGACCATGTGTTGTTATGCAACTTGGGACTACATGGCAAGCACAAAATTGCTGATAGGTGGCATCATCTTCCTCATGTAGTAGTTGGAGCGTTGGATGATCTACCAGTATACAAGATACGTCCAGAGAATAACTCTATCAGCCAAGTTATTATTGAAGCTGATCCAGCAGACATTGCCTCCTTAGGCCGGTGACTCATGCACTGCAAAAGAGACAGAGTCAACCTACCCCAGTAGTTACAAAGTTAAGGTTTCCCTGCAGCAGGCCCAGAATGATAGTGACTGTCAGTCCACCTCTGATGATAGAGAGTGTGACAATGCCTATTACCTCTCCTATGAATTGAGTCAGCTGTTTCAAGGTAACCATATGACTAATTGTGGGGATGAAGTTTGGCCTTCTGGACTGCCTAACCCCCAACTTCATCCTTGGGCCAATGTTCCCTGAAAGTGAGGTGCAAAGCATCACATCTGAGGTTCTGGAATCTCTGTGTTTTGTGGAACTGTGAATTGCCGAAGAAGGGGCTGATGGTCTGAGTCTCCTGGTGACACACCAGAACTTGAACAACAATATGAGAGTGCTGATAGACCTCCATCAGTGCCACAAAGCCTAATTGTGCCAGAACCTTTCTAAATGAGCCAATTGTTGTGGAAACAGAGCCTACAGAGCAAGGAGCTGACTGTGCTCCCATTTGACATTCCCATCCATGCAGAGGCACCCCTCGAAGTGAGAAGCTCCAAAGTTAGTGCTGAAAGTACAATGACTACGGCCTCTCCCCAAGAAAGACTGGCCGAGCTGTCAAGCCAGTGCTATGCTTTAGTTATGATTCCTCTGGGAGGCCAGTGAATTTGCCTCTCAATGTGGTTCACAAAGGGGTTTATGTTTCTCCAAGCTCACTGCCCAAATTGAGTCTGACAGCCAACTCCAGGTTACTTGTTCTTCCTTCTCACCATGGTGCCCCTGCCTCATCCAGCCCCAAGTTAGCTGATAGGGAAGGACCCCTCTTACATTGTTTAATGTACAAGAAGTTATTAAATGAATCAGTATTACTTGTATGAAGCATGCATAAGTATTGTCAATATGGATGTAGTAATGTGAAGTATATTGAAATGTATAGTAATGTAACAAGCTAATGATATATATGTCGTTTATACTGCATTTTTGATATTGTGATGGTACAGACTTGACACAGATGCCAAGTTTTCTCTGAGGCGGGGAAGATGTAACCCCCTGAAATGGGGGTTCCCGAAAGGTCTCCTTGAGCTAGCTTGAAATGCTCACTGCCAAGCTGGTGTTCTGTGTTTTAGCAGTTTAAATGTATTGCCGAGAGTGCCTGTATAGCCTCTGTGTACTGTCTCTTTAAGAGCTGCCTGGATTGCAGTTATAAGTAATCTGGGAGGGGGGCTGAGTGTTTCATACTTTCGAGTCCATGGGCTGGCGATAATTGCTCCGTTCTGCCATTGCTGTTTGCGCAGAGGGAGCTCTGTTATAAGATGTGCTTATTTGCTGAATATCTGTTAGAGTGATAAGGAGATCAGTAGGCTGTGGGTTCTATCCCCACACCAGGCACTAGGTTAATATCCCAATATTGACACTGTAGTGCAGCATGAGGTGAGTGCTGCACTCCTGAGGTGCCATCTTTCGGATGAGACGTTAAACCGAGTTCCCATCTGCCTGTTCTTGTGGTAGTTCAGGTGAATGTTAAAGATCCCATGGTACTTCTCGAAAGAGCAGGGGAATTTCCCTGGTGCAATGGCCAAATTTCCTCCATTCACGAAAAATACCACCAACAGCTTAATCTGGTTCAAGGTCAGTTGGCATTCATCTGTATCCCTCCCGGTCATGCCTGAAAATAGGCAGGATTTGTCTAGTGCAATTACCGGTCAACAAAACTAAATAAATAAATAAATATTGCAGTTTGGTCTAACCTGTTTACTTTGCAGCAAGGACTGTTCTGTTTATCTCCACCAGCTTGACCGGGACTGTCAGAATGGGCCAATCAGTACTGTTGGGACTCAAAATGGAGCCTGCCTACAGGGGTCAAAACTTGTCACATTGTAGTTTTGCATTTTGGCGCCTAAATGAACCTGAAGGGGCCCTTGTTGTGACTGACAGACAGATCAGCCAACTGAACCTTTTGGATCCTGGGGAAATTTCCAGACTGCTTGCAGTTTTCAGTTAGTTCTGAGTTGGGAAGTGAAATGAGTAACAGCTCAGATGATTTGAGCAGCAGTTTTGTGTAGTTTTGCGTGGGAGAACTATGAAAGGGCTGAGTTTTGGCCTGCCTGTCTGCCTGCTGTCCCTGATAGGAAAATAAGTTTATTCGGACTGAATCCGAGTTGTGAGGACTATTTAAGCCACTGGACTGTGACTAGGCTTTAACCTGAAGAAAACCGAAGATTTGCTGAATGCGATCGGCCTGTCAGGTTTTTAGCCACCTCGAACTCCCGGTTTGTGCAGAGACTCTGTAATTCGACTGGATAGCAATCTGTCTGGTATAGTGGAATTTTTACATGTAAATGTGCTGTGTGCTGTTAGTGGGTCGTGATTTGGTTCCCCACTGTGTGTTGAACTGTGTTCTGCTCGCTGGAGGCTGCATCCAGCTCCAATGGACTGAATCCGAATTCATTGCCATTTTGCCTGGGCCTTGCCAAACTGGCCCAGCCAGACTACCAATTGCACGGAGAAAGCCATCGACAGACCTGCCTGGGGATCAGCCCCCTGCTCAACGCTTGAACAGGAACGACGCCGGTGATTCGAATAGGCCCTGCTTCTCCTGGCACTCCAGCACAACAATCTGCAGTCTCAATTTTGTCCTGCCTGTGTCCTGTATTGGTTTTGTGAGTAAACATCAGGGTAGCTCCTGCAACAACAGCTAAATCTAAAGTGTTGTCATCTGATTGTCTTGTTGCTTTCTTTCACGAACTGAGCCCTCTGGCTCCGGATTACAAGTAGTGTGGGTTGTGTATGTTGCTTTCTTCCATCACAGGGCCCCAACCAGCTGCAACGCTCCTGGCTAGCCCACCATTTTCCTACCTGGGTACCCAGAGTGTGTGACTATGTGGGGACTTAAAGCGCATGCATTATTATTTTTGTTTAATATAGCCTTTAAGCTAATCAACCTGACCATGCCCTTCCTTGTTCAAGTCCCTGAATAAATCAGATCTGACTTTTTGCTGCATTTAACCTGACTGTGGTTCCAGTTTGTGCCAAGAGCACTGTACTGTTGCTATTTACTGTGCATAAACTTGTTTTACAGGGGTCCCAGGGTCGAGCTAGAGGAACCAGCCCTGCTGGTAAGTGCAAACAGTGTGGTACTGGTATGGTGTACAAGGGTACTGTGAAAGTGATTATTGTATATTGCACAGGCCACTAGAAGGGAAAGGGGGGATTACAGTGTTCTGGAGGGCTGTGCCCAGGTTAGTTTGACCAATACCAACCCTGACCTTCAGCTGAGGCACCTGTTCAGAACTCAGGCCCTTAACCTGCTACTAGCCGCGAGAGGCTGGGGTAGTAGCCCTTGGGATAGCGCCACCTTGGGGTTACACTTACAAATCCTAGGTCTCAACAACAGCAATCAAGCACAGTAAAAGCAAATTCAGTAGTATTTCACTCCCTCTGGTTATAAATTTACTACACTTTAATGGAATCCTGCAAGTCTCTTCTTAATTCCAATAAGCCAAAATGAAAGTGTCCAGATAAAGTGTAGCTCACCTTCCTCACAAATCTCAAGCTATTTTATGTCTTACCAGGTTCCCAGGTCTTGAAATGAGGATTATTTTGTTCTCTGCAATACAGCAAAGTTTAGCAGCCTCAAAGAGAAGCAACCAAAGTCTGTCTGACAGCCCTTGACTAATTTTGGCTGTTTCTGGGGCCCTCGGGTCTCACCTGGTCACACCTCTGAGTGGGCCGCCTGGGTTCACTAGAGGACAAGTTGTACAGGATATGAAATGGCACAGTGCCTCCACCTGGGAGTGATAGTGGATACCTGTAGATAAACTGCAGGTTACAACCCTACAGGAAAATACAGTAACTGCCCTCACAGTACCTTTACCACACAGGAACAATACACACTTTGCAGAAAAAGAAATACTAAATTGTAACATAAACCAGCTTCTTGCTTTATTATAGGTGGAGGGGAGGTGAACAGGGAGAAAAAAACATGACAGCAGTGACAACATAGACTGTACCCACCTTCTCCCACACCTTCCATCTCTGGGTACACCGGCTGTCCCCTTACTGCCATTACGCTAAACACAGTTAGCAGAGGTAGGTACCACACGGGAGGTGGCATTGAAGGCTTGGATGAGGTGGTTTAAAGAGTCTGAAACTTAGAAGGAACAATTCCATTGGGTCCCAATAACTCTGAACAGTAGAACAATTGAAATTCAGGCCTGGGCTTAGCTTCAGTGGCAGACTCCTGCCCAGGACCTAACCCTGTCCCTGTCTAACTAAATAAGTACTCCTCTGTGCCACAGCCCAGAGGTACTTAGAGTTTGTTGAGGGGGTTTCAGCAGGCTAATTTTGGTCCATACTGAGCAGGTATCAAGCATTGGTTGTGCACCACTGTAGCAGGACAAAGAACGCCAGTCTTTACCTGTCTGGCCTTTCCAAACTTCACCCCTGGGGTTTTGTAGACAGCGTTCACCTGACAGGGCTCTCAATGTCTTCCTCACTGGTGCCTCTTGGTGGTCTGGGGACAGGGCAAGCTTGGTCACCTAGACTTCTCTGCATAGATCACAGCTGCTACACGACATACTTTCAGCTGGACTTTGGCTCAGTCTCTACCCCAGCACACTTGCACTGGCTGGACGCAACTCAACAGTCTCTAGGCACTCAGCCCCTAGGAGAAGCAACATGTGCTGCTTAGGCTCAACTCTGTTGCAGATCTTTTTATCTCACAACTGCAGAATTTACAGTCTCTACTCTCACTTCACTTCCAAACTCTCTGGCTAGAGACTACGGCTTCTCTTCCTTTGCAGCAAAACTCCACAAATCTCTTTCTCTTTGGGCAGCCAAACTCCAAATTCTTTTCAGCAGCAAAACTGGCTTCTTAAGGCAGTATGCCTATTTGTATTTGACTGGTGCCAAACAGGCCGTTGGGACAGAGGTGCAATCCTTGGGCTGGGTAGCTCACAGCAGTCTCTCCTCCTCTCTCTCATGATCCTCTCCCTCTCCCGTGGCAGGAAAAACAGTTCCTCTGATAACTTTGCATAGTCCTCCTCTCATTGGCTGCAGTGCTCCCAAGCATTTTGGATGCCCTCTGCCTATTACCCTCCTATGAATTGAGTCAGCTGTTTCAAGGTAACCCTATGCCTAATTGTGGGGATGAAGCTGGGCCTTCTGGACTGCCTAACCCCCAGCTTTGTCCTTGGAGCCAGCGCTCCGTGAAAGTGAGGTGCAAGCATCACATCTGAGGTTCGCGGACTCTCTGTGTTTGTGGAACTGTGTGAATTGCACGAAGAAGGGGCTGATGGTCCGAGACTCCCTGGTGACACACCAGAACTTGAACAACAATATGAAAGTGCTGACAGCCCCCTTCAGTGCCACAAAGTCTAATTGTGCCAAACCTTCTCTAAATGAGCCAAGTGTTGTGGAAACAGAGCAAGGAGCTGACAGTGCTCCCAGTTTGGTCATTCCCATCCATGCAGAGGTACCTCTCACAAATGACAAAAGCTCCAAAGTTAGTGCTGAAAGTACAGAGACTGTGGCTGTTCCCCACAAAAGACTGGCTGAGCTGTCAATCCAGTATTGTGCTTCAGTTATAATTCTCCGGGAGGCCAGTGGATTTGCCTCTCAATGTGGTTCACAAAGGTGTTTATATTTCTCAGAGCTCACTACCCAAACTGAGCTTAATGGCCAATTCCAGGTTGACTGTTCTTCCTTCTCAGTATGGTGCCCTGCCCATCCAGCCCAAGTTAGCTGATAGGAAGGGCTCACTCCTACATTGTTTAATGTACAGGAAGTTATAACATGAATCAGTATTGTGATGTCACAAGTCGTTAATCATAGTGAAATCAGTATTACCTATATGAAACATGCGTAAGTATTGTCCTTCTGAATATAGTATCATGAAGTGCAGTGAATATGTGTAACCCCTAGGTGGTGCTATCCCACAGGCTACTACCCATGCCTGCTTGGCTAGTAGCAGGTTAAGGGGCCTAGGTTCTGCAATGGATGCCTCACCTGGAGGTCAGGGTTAGTAGTGGTCAAACTAACCTGGGCATAGCCCTCCGGGACACTGTAACCCCGCTCTTTCCTTCTAGGGGATTGAGCAATATATGATAATCACTTTCACAGTACCCTTGTACACCATACCAGTATCCACATTGTTTGCAATAACCACCAGGGCTGGTTCCTCTAGCTCGACCCTGGGGACCCCTGTAAAACAAGGTTATGCACAGTAAATAGCAACAGTACAGTACTCTTGGCACAAACTGGAACCACAGTCAGGTTAAATGCAGAAAAGGTCAGATCTGATTTATTCAGGGGACTTAAACAAGGAAGGGGTGTAATCAGGTTGATTTGCTTAAAGGCTATATTAATCAAACAGTTATGCATGCGCTTTAAGTCTCCACACAGTCACACACTCTGGGTACCCAGGTGGGAAAGCGGTGGGCTAGCCAGGAGCGTTGCAACTGGTTGAGGCCCTGTGATGGAAGAAAGCAACATGCACAACACACCTACTTGTAATCCAGGCCGAAAGGGCTCAGTTAGTGCAAGAAAAGCAACAAGACAATCAGATGACAACACTTTAGATTTAGCTGTTGTTGCAGGAGCTACCCTGATGTTTACTCATGATACCCAATACTGGACACAGGCAGGACGAAATCGAGACTGCAGGTTGTTGAGCTGGAGTGCACAGAGAAGCGAGGCCCACACGAATCATTGAGCGTCGTTCCTGTTCAAGTGTTGACCAGGGGCTGATCCCCAGGTAGGTCTGTCGTCGATGGCTTTCTCTGTGCAGCAGGTAGTCGGGCTGGGCCAGTGTGGCAAGGCTCAGACCCAATGGAGATGATTTTGGATTCTGTCTGTGGGGCTGGATGCAGTTTCCAGCAAGCAGAATACAGTTCAAACCACAGCGGGGAACCAAATCGCGACCCACTAGCAACACAAAGCACATTTACACCTAAGGAAATTCTAATGCAGCTTCCAGCAAACAGAATGAAATTCAAACCACAGTGGGGAACCAAATCACGACCCACTATAAGCACACAGCACATTTACACGTAGAAAATTTCACTGTACCAGGCAAAAGGCTCTCGATGCGCAATTACAAGAGTCTCTGCACAATCCGGGAGTTCAGAGGTGGCTGGAAGTTCAGACATGCCAATCACATTCAGCAAATCTTCAGTCCTCTTCAGGTAGGAGCCTGGTCACAATTCAGTGGCTTACTCGCTCTCAAGTTCGATTCAGTCTGAAAAATAGTAACCTCTCAGGGACAGCAGGCATGCAGGTCAAAACTCAGGCCTTTCCACAGTTCTCCTGTGCGATTCTATGCTGGGCCTGCTGCTTGAATCACTCAAGTGATAGCTCTTCACTTCCCAACTCAGAACTAACTGAAACTGCAAGCAGTGTGGGACTTTTCCCAAGATCCAAAAGGTTCAGTTGGCTGATCTGTCTGTCAGTCATAACAAGGGCTCCTCCTCCAGGTTATTTTAGGCAAAAGCCCAAACCTACAATTCCTACAAGTTTTGACCCCATCAAGCCCTGTAGGCAGGCTCCATTTTAAAGTCCCAAATGTACTGATTGGCCCATTCTGCTTTCCAGGACCAAGATGATGGAAACAAATAGAACTGTCCATGCTGCAAAGAAGGCAGGTTAGAATAAACTGCAATATTATTACTACTCTAACAAATGATCAGCAAACAAGTACATCTTCTAACAGAGCTTCTTCAGATTAATTATGACTGCAATCCATGCAGCTCTTAAAGAGACAGTACAGAGGCTATACAGGCACTCTCTGGCAATACATTTAAACTGCTAAAGCATGAGAACACCAGCCTGACAGGGAGCATTTAGGCAAGCTCAAGGAAGACTTTTCAGGAACCCCCATTTGTAGGGGTTACATATGTATAGTAAAGTAATAAGTTTATGTTAACTGATGCATGATGGTACAGACTTGATGCGGACGCCAAGTTTTCTCCAGGCAGAGAAGGTGTAACCCCCTACAAATGGGAGTTCGGAAAAGTCTTCCTTGAGCTTGTTCTAAATGCTCACTGCCAGGCTGATGTTCTGCGTTTTAGCAGTTTAAATGTATTGCCAGAGAGTGCCTGTATAGCCTCTGTGTACTGTCTCTTTAAGAGATGCCTGGATTGCAGTCATAATTAATCTGAGAGGGAGCTCTGTTAGAAGATGTACTTGTTTGCTGATCATTTATTAGAGTAGTAATAATATTGCAGTTTGTTCTAACCTGGCTTCTTTGCAGCGTGGACAGTTCTGTTTGTTTCCATCATCTTGGTCCTGGACTGTAGAATGGGCCAATCAGTACATTTGGGACTCTAAAATGGAGCCTGCTTACAGGGGCTTGGTGGGGCCAAAATTTGTAGGATTGTAGTTTTGGGCCTTTGGCACCTAAAATAACCTGGAGGGAGCCTTGTTGTGTCTGACAGACAGATCAGCCAACCAAACCTTTGGATCTTGGGGAAAGTCCCACTCTGCTTGCAGTTTCAGTTAGATCTGAGTTGGGAAGAAGAAGTAACAGCTTGATAGTTCGAGCAGCAATCCATAGTGGATTCACGGGAGAACTGTGGAAAGGCCTGAGTTCGGCCTGCATGCTCTGCCTGCTGTCCCCTTAGAGGACTTGTGCTTTTTTTCGACTGAACCCGAATTTGAGAGTGAATTAAGCCACTGAATTGTGGCCAGGCTTTAACCTGAAGAAGACCAAAGATTTGCTGAATGCGATCAGCCTGTCAGGACTTCCATCTACCTCTGAACTCCCGGACTGTGCAGAGACTCTGTAATTCGCGACCGGAGAGCCATTTGCCTGGTGCGGTGGAATTTCCTTACATGTGAATGTGCTGTGTACTTATAGTGGGTCGTGGATTTGGTTCCCACTGTGTGTCTGAACTGTGTTTTGCTTGCTGGAGGCTGTATCCAGCTCCACGGACTGAATCAGATCCATTTCCATTTGCCTGGGCCCTGCTACACTGGCCAGCCAGAATACTCTGCTACCAGAGAAAGTCATAGACAGAGACCAATTTGGGGATCAGCCCCTGCTCAATGCCTTGAACAGGAATGATGCCTCGGTGATTCGTGTGGGCCCTGTTTCTCCAGGCACTCCAGCTCAACAGCCTGCAGTCTCGATTTCATCCTGCCTATATCCAGTATTAGGTATCGTGAGTAAACATCAGGGTAGCTCCCTGCAACAACAGTTAAATCTAAAAGTGTTGTCATCTGATTGTCTTGTTGCCTTTTCTTTCATGAACTGAGCCCTCCGGCTCTGGATTACAAATAGTGTGTGTTGTGCATGTTGCTTCTTCTGTCACAGGCCCAACCAGCTGCAATGTCCTGGCTAGGCCACCGCTTTCCTACCTGGGTACCCAGAGTGTGTGACTGTGTAGGGACTCTATACTGCATGCATAACTGTCTGATTAATATAACTTTTAAGCAAATCAACCTGATTACGCCCCTCCCTTGTTCAAGTCCCTGAATAAATCACATTTAACTTTGTTTGCATTTAACCAGACTGTGGTTCCAGTTTGTGCCAAAAGTATTGTACTGTTGCTATTTGCTGTGCTTAACCTTGTTTTACAGGGGTCCCCAGGGTCAAGCTAGAGGAACCAGCCCTGGTGGTAAGTGCAAACAGTGTGGGTAATTGCCTGGTGAATAAGGGTCATTGTGAAAATAATTATCGTATATTGTTCAGGCCACTAGAAGGGAAAATGGGCTTACAGTGTCCTGGAGGGTTGTGCCCAGATCAGCTTGACCACTAACAACCCTGACCTCTGGGTGGAGGCACCTGTTTCATTACCCAGGCCCCTAAACCTGCTACTAGCCAAGCAGGCAGGGGTAGTAGGCCTTGGGATAGCACCACCTAGGGGTTACACTTGAGGGGAAAACGAAAACCTCACTTTAGCACTTGCCACCAATTGTCTAAATGAGGTTACAGTTTTGGTTTGGGCCCAGGGTTGGTCAGACTGAAATTGGACCAAAAGGATTAAATATCGGGCTGTGCAGAATTTTCAGATTCCAACAGAAAGGGATTTTGGAAAATTTGTCTAATTCCTCAGAATTCTGTCAGTGGCAGAATTCTGAAATTTCAGAAGTGGAATGTTTTCACAGATTACGTAAACTATGAATTCTTTTTCTGCAGTCCATGGGAAAACATCACTCTGCAGTTGATGTAGTCCGTGGAAAGTTACTAACAAATGCTTTCAGAATTCTAAAAATATTTTAGAACCAGGGTGGGATTGCCTTTCCAAAGGAATTCAACTGACAGAATTCCACAGTTGTCACAGCTACAGTAAGACTCAGTCTTTTCTCTTTCTGTCTTCCTGTAGCACGTGTGTGCTGTAGGGAGGGAGGGAGGCACCAGATAAGGATTCATGCAGTGTAGTTTCTGGCTTAATGGAGGATAGGCAGCTTCTAGTCCCTGGCTGGCAGCCTCTGTCTTCGGGAACTAACTCAGGAGGGTACAGAGTTCAGAAGAATTATAGACAGAAATAGTGGCTACGTGCTGTTTGCCATTCCGGAAGTATAGGAGCAGCCTTGTTTGTAGTAATGATGTCAGAAGCCGAGTACCAGCACACACATGCAGGTCACACACAGGCTTAGCAAAGGAAGTGAAAGACTTCTTCTCCACAGAAAGCTGGAAGGAACCAGCAGCAGCTGAGGACGGTGGCTTCACACATAGTACGTCTGTGTATGGCCATGGGAGGAGCCTGGAGGGGCAGGCATTTGTTAAAGAGAAGGATGAAAAGCTGGAAGTTATGACATGGAAATGTTAACTATTAACAATACCTTGTTCAAGGGGTCATCCTGCCGCCCACTGTCTGTAGTTCGATCTGTAAAGCTAGGATCAGAAGTGATTCTGGACTTGTGGAGTGCCCCATCAGTGCCTTCACAATTAGAAACTGAATAATTCTCTTAGAAAGCTGATCACCCTCCCTGACTCTAAGACAGACCACTGTTCCACTGGACCTCTCTTCCAGACAGTCCTGGTACTGCCATGTCTGGAGTGCTGGACAGGTACTGTGGATCTGCATTCTGGTAAGTCCGCTGTTTGAACTGAATGGGTAAAATACAGAGATACTCTGTCTTTTGTTATCTACTGTATGTTCTTGGTGGCTCAGAGCACTTAGCTGTAAGAAAGGGTAAAAGAAGAACCCATTGAAAATGAGATTGCATTGCAGCTATGCTATCCTGGTGGGTAAGAGTGAGAACAGTGACAAATTTGCATTGAGAAAAATGCCAAATGTGGAACCTTTCACCGCTGGTTTAGGGCTGTCTCAAAGCTTGGGGGATTTTGGGTCTATTTGATGCTTTGGATAATTCATTAAAAAAATTAGCCCTTTCTCTGTGGTTATGGCTAGTCTGGTGAAACCCTTTCCACCATTCCAATTACTTGTCACCCTCCACCAGCTTCTGACCCCCCAAACAAGATTATTTTTTTTAAAAGGGAAATGTGCTGGAGCTGGTGCAGCAGTAGTGCTACCACTCATGGTACCAGTTACCCAAGTTAGGTAGCAAACTCGGGCTGTCGGAGGCCAGCTGAGGAGGAGGATCAAGCAAAGCATCCAGAGACCACTCTCCTCCTCCTCCCTCCGGGGAGATTGCAGAGCCCGTGTACATCTGGCCCATGTCCACCATGTTTTTTGTCTCGTTGCAGATTCATGTCAGCACCCCAGCATTGTACCCACGCTCATAAATTCAGACGAAACCTCACAAAACCCATCATTTCTACTGTCCTCATACCTTATGCTACTAGGTAGCTCCACTGCACAAGTAAGTCACTGCAGTCCGATCGCTTTGCTCCAAGCTGAACTTTCTTCTTGCAGCTCTGAGGTCTGGTAGACGCTGAAAGTCCTGTTGTTGAAGTTCCCTCGGTCAAGTTCCTTTCGGCGTGGTGTTGAAGTCCCCCTCGTCACTGTTGCTGCTAATCCCTGCTTGCATACAGCACCCACCACCTGCAAACAAATTAATTAAAAGAGCAAACCTTGCCTGTATTTAGGGAAATAAAACAATTCTGTGGTATCACTTTTTGATGTACTTCAGTTGTCAGCCTGACGTAATGGCTGATCTCCCAAGGTAGCGGTTCCACCGCTACAGTAAAGAAGACAAAACAAAAGAAACAGGCTGCAAACACTTTAAAAAAACGGACAAAATAAATACTTTCAAACGCAAACCCTGTATGCCGGCAGGGGGTATACTGACAATCGTGGTAACGGCTCATCTCCCAAGTAAACTACTTAACTAAACAACAAGTAAAGAAAAGAAGCAGACTGCAAACAGAAATAAGAATTTGGACAAAAAAGTTTTTTTTCTGTGTTGGGAGGTAGTCATGACAACCAACAACTTAGTTCAAAAATGTTAAAAAAGCAGTGGAGGAACTATTTTTAACAATACAAATAAAATACTTAAGATAGTAAAAGTGTTACCATGCAGACTTGTTTATTTCAGCATCTAAAATACAGTACCCATTTTCTAAGCGTAATAATACCCTTGAGGTGGGTGGTATAGGCAACACGGACCTTCCAGGGCTATAAGGCCCTCCGCCTGCAGCGTCGGGCCTTATTACGCCTCGGGCAGTCTGGTATTGCCTAATACCGCCACCCTTGTCGGGTATTATTACTTGCTTAGAAGTATCGCTTGGAAAAGGCACCAGAGACTGCCACAGAATGATCGGGAGGGTAGATGCTGACGATGGCACATGGGTGTGTGTGCAGGTATCATGGCGTCATTGCATGCTGTGCCTCGGGAAGAAAATGGGAAAAATCCCCAGCAACAGGATGGTGCTTGGAACCTCACAGGCCCTGCACCTGGCTAGCTGGGCTCACCAGTCCAACTACTGGATCCAGTTCATGACAGTGAATTGGGGCCCTCGACGGGGGCAAGCCCTGGGAGTACTGGCTGGTGGTAAGTCCCGGTGGACGTTGGGGTGATGGGGCTGGGGATCCAGGCAGATGGGGCCATCCAAGATGTGGGAGAGAAAAAAGGAAATGTGCTCGCTTCTGGCACTGTTCTATCCTAGGAGATGACCTTCTGTTTTATTACAATATAAAGATGGGGGAAAAGGGGCCTAAGGTCGAGGGTGGAAAGTGATTGAACCCCATACCATGTACCTGAATCTGAGCCAAAGTGGGAGGGAATTGAAACTGACCCTAATTTGCCAACAGTCAACCTCTCTTGCCCTTAATCATGGTTAAATAACAAAACTACAGAGATGCTCTCAATGCCCTTTCTTATCTATATTCCTGGATTGTGTAGCAGCCTTCCAGGCAGCAGGGTCTAGTGGCTTCTGTACTGTGTAGGTTCAGGAAGCAGGAGACCTATGTTCAGATCCCACCAAAGCCATTTATTGTGTGACCCTGAGCAAGTCAATCAATCTCTCAGTACTCCAGTCTACCCATTTGTAAAATAAGTAGAAGTAAGACCCCACTGAAAATGAGATGTTGCATTTCAATTGGCCTATAATGCTCTGAATGTCCCTTTTATCTGTGTTCTTGCATTCACCCTATTATCTGGGTATGTTAAATAAAAGTTCTGTCTCTTTACTCTGTCTCTCTCTGCAGAACACTCTATCTTACTGCTGCTATTAGTCTGTTTGCAAAGGAGAAAATCTATGAAGATTCTTTTCAGTATTTTGTGAACCAAACACAAAAGCAAAATGCAGAGACTCCACATAGCTCTACCAGGCTATAACTGACCACATGGGGGCTTTATTTTCAAAGGGTAGCCCAGGGCTTGCATCTGTCAACCCCGTACTTTGACATAGCTACACCAATCCCCTTTGCTGCAACTGCACCTGATTTTGGTAGGCGGACACAGTTGTGGCAGTTTCGTGATTTATAGGCAGCTTGTGCCAAGTCTTTGGCACATGCACCATGAAAACTGTCCCTTGGATTACCACAAGCTAGACCAGAAGAAGTTGGTCTAACTTGCTGCAATTGTCACACAGGGTTGAAAATCCTGATCACTGGCCAGGAGATTGCTGCAAACTCCGTGTGCCATATTGTCTTCTCTCCTCTCCTCTTCTCTCCTCTCCTCCCTTCTCCTCTCCTCTGCCCTCCCATCCCATCCCATATATAATTCTGCTTTTCTCCTCCTTTCCTTTCCTCTCCTTTCCTCTGCCCTACCCTCCTGTCCTCGCCTTTCCATATATTTTTATATTTGTAACCAGGTCCCCGTACAGATGTTGCAAATGTTACTCTCATTTTCTACCCTTGCCTTTCTCCTGAGAGGCCAAGCAAGGTTGAGGGGCCTGGGCTCATCAAACTCCTCACATGGGAGGTTTGGTTCAGAAGGGGAACAAAGGAATAGCATTGTGCCTCCACCCAGAGAAGGAACTAGTGGACCATTTGAAAAGTATGATACTGCCCCTGGGATGCAGTACCAACCCACCTCCCCAATGATTGTTGGACACCTCCTGAGCCCAACCTGTACCCACACTTTAATTTCAACTCAACACACTATTGTACCAATTACTGCAGATTTCTAATAATATGCGCCAACATCAGTATTTAAAGGATACGAAACAACATTTTTTTTTTTTTTTTTTTTCATCTTTATCCTCCTTCTCTCCTTCCCTACCCCGGTGCCCCTCCTTCCATCCGCTCATGTCCCCGACACCCACCACCTTAGGGATCTGCCCCTAGAGTGCCCTTCCTCCTCTCCCTGGCACATTGGGTCTGTCCCTGTAGGTGGTCCGGTAGACTAGGGCGGACTTCATCTAGGGCAGCGGAGATGTTTTGGTTTTCTCCCTTCGCCCACGCCCTGGGGCGCCGTGCGCGCTTGGGACGTATGTCCCGAGTGGCTACGATGCTGGCACACCAGCCCTCATGGCGCGGCGTCCACCTCCCAGCTCCGACAAGCGAAGCCGCCTCCATCCCTTCCTACTGCGGTGCTTCCACCGGTTATGGAAGGTATGCAGAACGCAGAGTTTCTTGGTCACTCCACCCTGAGGGAGGAGAGCATCCGTTGGGGCCTCGATCCTCCCTCCCCACCGACCCCGGCTGCCAGAGTCTTCCTCAACCCGGGCCGGCCGGCGTAGACCAGGTGTGGCGTCCCAGCGCCTCAACCTCAGCGCCACCGGGCCGGCCAAACAACATTTTGACAAAAACTATTCAAAATCTGACTCTGTGGGTGACTAAAGGAAAGGCTGCTATATTCTTTAAAGCTAAAACTACATTTATATAATTTACCTAAATGTGGCTCCAGAGCATTTGAATATTGAAAAATCAGCCTTCTAATTTCAAAAAATCTGTCTTACTTGCTTCCTAAAATGGCCGCAAATGTGTTATGTGATGACATCATTGGAGCCAAAGTCAGAGAGATATATGGCTCTATATAGTGCTAACTAGCTCTTTTTCCTTTGTATAAAATTGTTTCCCACAAATGGTCAAAACCATGTGCATTAGTTTATATAATACACATATGAAGCTATAGTTCTTTTTATTTTGTTTATTTTAACATGCTGAAATTGTGTTTTAATCCAACCGACTTTCTCTGTAAGCAAACCGCAGATGCAGTACAAATCTTGAATAACCTGGTGGTCTAGCGGTTATGGCAGATCCAGATGCTACAGTGGGGTGTTAGTGTGTGCATGCTTAACATGCACTTTTAACATTTGTATTAAACCTTTATATTTTCTGCTATTATTCTTTTCTAGTACGCTTTTGACAGAACCTACAAATGCAGTCCATAGTTTCAATGTAAACATTTGTACAATCAATAAATCAGACTTTTCAACAAAGTGAAATGCAGCAGAAGCAAGCAAGTAAGTTACTATGGGGGTTGCAGCCACCCTTCACCCCCTAGAGCCATCACTTTTTGTAGCAAAGTTCTTGTGCAGTCCAGTGCTAGAGTTCATACTTTCTCAAAACCAGATATATGCTTGTCTTCTTTTCCATGGGAAATCATAATAATAATAAGACAAATCAGCATTTATATAGTGGTTTTCATACACATTGTATCCCAAAGTGCTTTACAAGCAATACTAGACTGGTAGTGAAGTGACCGAACATGTAGTGGCAGCTATTTCATATATTAATATCCACACACCACCCTGGACAATTGCATGAACTGGTTTTATGGGAAGGGAATGTTGGCCAGGACAGCAGAGTCAGGTAGTGATCAAGGTGCTGGCAGACCATATCTTATTTCTCACAGTAATCTGCTCATATTTCTCTTCTGTCTTCCTTCCCTGAATATAGTAGTACCTTGCAAGAGTGGCCTTCTCAGTACCCTCTGGTATTCATTCTTCACTATTCCTCCTCAAACCGAAAATTGGTGAGCTCATCACCCTTCTGCATCATGAATGCAAGTAGTGCAGTCCCTGTTTTTTTTTGACATATCAAATATAAACATATCTTTCCAGTAAGTCAGGCTGATAGCAGCAGGAACAAGGGGAATGATGGGCTTTCCTATCCTTAAAAGATCTAGAGCTACTTTGATTAGGCACTATTAAATGATGGGTGTGCACATCATTATACACGTCATTTAATAGTGCCTAATCATAGGTGGCTTAGATCTTATATGGGTAGGAAAGCCTGTTTTTCCACTTGTGCAATGCAGCCATCAGCCTGGCTTACCAGAAGATCATGTTTATTATTAATATGTAAAATAACACTGGAGACTGTACTAACCACATTCATGATGTGAAAGGGCAGTGAACCCACCAGTTTTTGGCGTGGGGAGCAGGTGAGAAGAATGAATGCCAGAGAGGGACTGAAGAGGTCATTCCAGGGTACAGCTATATTCAGGTTAGCTGAAGACATGAAGGAGGACACTGAGCAGATCACTGTGAGATCTGTAATGTGAGGCTGCCAACATCATTGATCACTACCTGACTGTAGATGAGAGTAGCCAGCAATGACTAATACTTAGAGTGGCAGGCCTACACCTAAACTGTTACTTGAATTCAGTGTAGAGAGATTACCCTCGGTAGGGGGTGTTGACTCTTTGATAGGATAGTATTGAGGAGTCGTATATAGCTCATTCAAGATTTGGAAGGGTGGCAGCCAGCCAACTTGCATTGTTGAGTAGAGCACAGGAAGTACTGAAGAAGAATTGCTGGCAATTGTCCGTGGGTTCTGCAGATCACAGGTAAAGGAGTAGACTGACACTGGCAGTTGGGTGGATTCGCTCAAGGAGCCATGCCTGTATCCAGTGAACTGCTGAACAAACCCATCAAGGCCTCTCTTGCTAATAATATTTTTATCCATTGTAAGTGTGCCCTTATAAGGGCACGAACAGCAGTTTTTCTGGTGGGTCATGATGCTTATTGCTTGGCCTCCAGGAAGACCTAGTTGTTGGTTAATGTGGTGGGAAAAAACACAACAGGGGAACTGAAACATACTACCTTCACTGGACAGAAGGGTGGTGATTCACTCAATGTTCACTGTGGGAGCAGAAGTCAAACATTGAGAATGTGGACTGGAGAGTGATTTGGAGGCTTTTGCAACAGTACCAGCTGATGATGCATATCGGTATAGGTGTGCACAACTCTCTGAGGTACAAGATTACAATCTGAGGTGTGATAATTCTTCATGAGACCGTAGGCACATATGTGGCACCAGTCCATACTAAGGACTGAGTATTCAACCTAAAGGTTTAAAATTTCACCTTTAGGTGGGGTGTTCAACAGAAGGCAGGCTAGATGCAGGGGTTCACATGGAAAAGAAAGACTTGTTTGTGGATTAACAAGAGAGCATGAGCTTTGGAACTGAACTAGACCAGTACTTTGCTGTGTGACCCTGAGCAGTCACTAAACTTCCTTGTGCTCCCAGGCCACACTTGTAAACAAGCTTTCAGCTTAGTGTGTCTCTCTGGTTAACAAAAACAAAATTCAGTGCATCAAATAACCACTAGATCATCAGGTATTTGAAGTGTTGTACCGTAATGCAGTTTGCCAAGGAAAAAGTCAGCTGGATTGCAAAACATTTTCCACAAGTTAAAGTAAACAAATTGAATAAAATTATAGCCTAACGTGTACTGATCAAAATAATCCATGAGTTAATACATGGTGCTGATCATTCTGGTGCAACAATTCAAAACAAAGAGGAAAGAAGAACTGGTTAGCACTATAGAAATATATGTGGGTTTTGTCTCTGGTCTCGATGATGTCATCATGACTCATCACTTAACACACTTGGCAGACATCTTAGGAGAAACCAAGGCTGTTTTTGAAAGTGAAAGGCTGATGTTTACATTTTCAAAGCTATGAAACTGCATTTATGACATTTACATAAATGCATGTAACCCTAGATGGCGTATCCCAGGGGCTACTACCCCTGCCTGATTTGCCACTAACAGGTTGAGGGGCCTGGATCCAATGGCGGGTGCCTCCACCCAGAGGTCAGGGTTTGCAATAGTTAAACTAACTTGGTCACAGCCCTCTGGGACACTGCAACCCCCTTTCTTCCCACTAGTGGCCCACACAATATATCAGAATTACCTTCACAGTATACACTTACCCCCAGGTCTGGTTCCGGCACTGGGACCTCCTGTGAAATGAGATACAGTGCAACAATCACAGTACAGTACTTTAACATAGACAAATACCTCAGGCAGTATAACTTTGCTGAAACAAGCAGCTCTGATTTATTTAGGGGATATAACAAGGACAGGGAGAAATCAGGTTAATTAGCTTATTACTCTAATAATCTACCTATGGCTCTGTGCACAGGCCTATCCCTATCAGTTACTGTCCCTGGGTACCCAAGCCCTAGTGGCTGGTCCAAACCGTGGCAGCTGGTAGGGGCCCTTTCACACAGAGAAAGGAGAATTAAACAGTCAGCAGTACAGTAATTCCATTTGGATTTAATGTGGCAATTCAACAGGGGCGACCCTGAATTAGTACTCACGACCTCCAAATAAGATAGGGTCCTTCAATGTCAGCAGGGCTCACTTGAGGTACACAAACCTCTTCACACATCCATATAAAAGAAAGCACTATACCAGGCAGGCTGCATCTGTATCCCGATCGCAATTACTGCACAATACCGGGAGAACACACAGCAGATTCAGTTCCTGACAGACCGAGTCAATTTTCAACAATTCTTCCAGTCTTCTACAGGGTGAGCCCTGGTTTCTACTCTTCAGAGATCCTTTGATTCTTTTCACAGGATTGATCAGTCCTAAAAGCTGCAGACCGGAACTCTGGGCCTTAACACGCTTTTTGACTAAAACTGCACACTGAAACAGCACAGGGCTCCTTCCTTCTTCACTGCCAAAGCTCAACTGAAACTCCAACCGACAAAACCGGCGCTTCCTTTGAGTTCCTCCCAGTTCTTGACTGGATTGGCTGTCACCACAATAGACTGCTGCTGTTGGTCCAAAAGGCACTGAAGTCTAAACTACATCTCCCAGAGTCACTACCCATACAATCCTCTTGTGGCTGGCCCAGATTATGAGTCCAAGTTCTGATTCATTCAAGGCACCATTTTAGAGCTAGCTTACCCACACTGATTGGTCCAGTTCAGCAGTTCAAAACCAGAATGGGGAACTAGGCAGACACTGTTCTGACTGCAAAAGAAAACAGGTTAGACAAACTGTAATTTCATTATTACTGTAAATGATTTCTGGCAAACAGTTACATCTTTCAGATAGGTTCCTTTGCACTCCTAGTGACTGCAAAATGGAGTGAATTGGCAGCAGCTTGAGTGATAATCAAAGAAACACACAGTCCCCCATACAAACTAATTATGTCTGCAAGCAGACAGCTCTTAAAGAGACAGTACCAGAGGTTCTAAAACACTCACTGATAAATGGCTTAAATGCCAAACACCATTCAGGCTTGGAGCATTCAAGCAAGCTCCTGGAAGTCTTTTGGGAACCCCCATTTGAATGGGGGTTACATGCAGTTTAGCATAAATGTAAATAGCAGCCTTTACTTTACCTCGCATGAAGCCAAATTTTGGAGTTTGCAGTCTTAAAAAACTGCTTGTTTAGGTAATCTTTAAGAGACTAACAACAGGACTTTATTAGTCATGAAAACATGTACTGAAGGGAGTAGGGATTAAGCAGTTTAGCAGTCATGCAATTATTTTAGCAGTAATGGTGAAAATCAATGATTTTAGCAAATACAGTGCTATGCCCCTTGCAAGCTGTCTCTGATCTCATCAGGCCTCCCCTCGGAGATGTGTATCAAGTGGCCCTCCACACCCACACACAATAACCTCAAGGCAAGGCCTACTGTATTGTAAGGCCTCTCGCCACCCACAGCAGTGGATTCCACACCATTTTCAAAGCCACTTCTGCTTTCAAAGTGCAGTTCAGTTAAACCATTGGGTACCCAGGTAAAACACAGTTGTGCAGGCCTGATGCTGTGGTACCCAGCACTTATGCTGGTACACTTAATTATAACACAAACTTGGAATTTACCCCACCTGACTGACTTTATTGGCTAGCACTTAAACGAGAAACAATTTTATTCAATGGGAAAACTTGAACTCACATCAAATTGTAATCCAAATGGGAAAACTTTGATGCAGACTCTGGCTGGCAAAGCCACTACTCACTGTTCTGGATTTACTTGAGGCGGCTACAGCAGGATTCCAGCAGATGATCTCATAGTCCACTGGAGAAGTCAGACACCAATGTTCACAGTGGCAGGCAGATATCGTGATGCAGGCCTAGGCTAGCCTGGTCACTCTCACCTCGTTGTTCTTTTTCACTCTCCAGCAGCGTGGTGAGTTCTGAGGGGCCCAGACAAAAGAGCTCCTGCCTCTGCCTAGTGAACACTCTCTTGATCAAGGGTACCAGGTGGACGGAGACAGGCTCTGACCACCTCTTCGCTGGCCACACAAGCGGGTAGAACAGGTTAGTCCTTGTCCTGATCACAGCAGTTTTCTTGCAGAAATACTGCAGATCAATTCTGTGGCTTTGCAGGATTCACTAGCACAACACAGAGTTCGAGTGGAATTCTAGCAACTTTAAACAGGATTGCACTAGACTCTCTGGCTCTGAGGCCCAGCTAGGTCCACAACTCTCCTAATAAGCACTTCTGTCTCCTCCAAATGCCTGATCAGGACTGACTGAAACTCCTTGTTATGGGGTGGGGGGGTGATCCAGCTCAGTATCTCAGTTCAGTTCCTCATTGGCTGACTTACTTGGCACTCACTTTCCTGGCCTATAGTGACTGGAAAAGGGTGCCAAGCACTCTGTTGTTTTCTCCTGGAGTGCGCTGAGTCTCTTGCAGGACCCGTGCATTCCTCTTGGCTGATTGCAGGGTTCAAGGTCAACAATATGGTGGCATCCATATTTTTACATTCTGAAGCCTGAACTTGCTGCTGTTTATGTACCAATCTGGAGCTGTTTGCTGCATTATTTAACAATAGCAAGCCATGTTTATGCTCTGGTTTGTGGTGTGACATCAGCGTGTCTCTGTTTATCTTCGAGCACACGATACCCTTTCATCAGCAGCACAGTTAAAGAAAAACAAGTTAAACTACAACCCCTCTTGGTCTGACTCCAACACCAGTCCCAGCGAAGGGTACAGACATCATAGGTGGACCCTCCCTGAACCTCCCACGGCTTAACAAGTAAGTTCCACCTTTAGGAGGGGATTATATATGGCTGTATCAGACTGGGCCAACTCTTGTAATGAAAGACCTGTGAGCATTACCTTGGTGCTTGGCAACATGCTTGAATCAATCATAAAAGATGTGGTAGTTCAGCACATTTGAGGATAATTAGGCTGTTCTGTAGTGCATTACATGGTCTGACAAATGGTAGATCCTGCCAAATCAACCTGATTGCCTTTTAGGGGTATCTAGGAGGTACCACACAGAAACCTCAAGGAAAAGTAGCACAGTAAGTGTCCACAACATGCAGAGAAAGTGGACAGCAACTTGACTGACAGGTATAAAGCAGAGTTTGAGGTTGATGGCCACCATTCAGAGTGGTGGAATGTTCTGAGCAGAGTACCCTGGAGTGTGAGGCTTAGTTGGTACCCTGTTCTTTTACATATTTATTAGTGACTTGGAGGAGAGGTCTACAGCAGACTGCTGGCGTTTGCTGAAAACATTAATTGGCAACAAGTAAGCTGGCAGCATAGCCTTGAAGTTATACTAATGAGCTGTGAATGAGCTTGGTAAATCCAGCAGACCCAGGTTTGAGTCCCACAGTCTCCACTTGCATACTAAGTGACTCTGAGCAAGTCATTTAGCCTACCCAGTGCTCCAAGATCACCCCTGAAAACAGGCACTTTTGCCTAGTGGGCCTTACCTGGTTACCAAAGAATAAACAACATTTGTCAATGCCGAATGTTTGCTTGCTGGCATTGGCATTGGTAGTGTAGGAGTTAGAGAGCTGCATAATAGGAATGGCAGTGAAGTATTGAACTGAAGCCAACCCGCCACCACCCTGCAGAAACTGACAGGCACTGGGGTGTGCCTTTGGGTTGCCAGGCATAACGGCCACGCCATGTCACCACACCCTACCCTGCAGACACCGACAAGTGTCACGGTGTGCCTTGGGGTCTTTGGCCCTTATGCTCACCCCATTCCATCAGGAAATACGATGAGATGGGTGCTGTATAGGAGAATGGGGTGAACTTTGGGGCAAGAGTCCAAGGCACACCTCAATGCCTCTCACTGGCTGCAGGGTGTGGAATAGTATGAGCATTACAGGTGAGAATCCCAAGTCACACCCCTGATGCCTGTCAGTCTCTACAGGGTGGGGTGTTATGGTCAGAAACCCTAACGCCTCAGGCATTCGTTGGCATTTTCCTCCAAATTTTCAACATGGATTTTGTGACCCCCACCTCATGAACAGTAGCAATATCAGTTCGTTAGCGAAAGCTGATTTTGCAGCGACTATGCCATTTGGCACCACAGGTGCGAAAACACATTTTTGAACAGAATGTAAAATGACAGCTGTACTGTTCATGTGGAGGTGGAAAATGGCAATGTTGAAAATCTACAGTGAAAATATAAAAAACTGGTGACGCTACAAGCATGTGTAGAAACTACGCAACGCACACCCATAATGCAATTAGTTTGGGGATTTTTTACAGCAGATTGTCAACACAGGCATTTTGGAACCTCCGTTCGTGAACAGCGTCATGGTGATTTTCTTAATTTGTCATGTACAGTGATTTCCACTGCACTATGCATTTCATGCTGAATGTACGAAAACACATTTCGCCATGGTGTGAAAATGACAGCTGTACTGTTCATAAGGAAATGTGGAAAAGCCAGTGGTGAAAATCTGGACTGAAAATATTAGAAATCCATGAAGTTACGATGTGAATGGAAACTGCGCAATGGTCGCCATAATACAGTCATTTTATTGAATTTTTCACCAAATTTTAACATACCCATTGTAACACTTCTGCTCATGAACAGTGTCACTGTGATTTTCTTAATCTGTCCCGAATAGTGATTTTGCAGACTAACTGCACCATTGTGTGCTACATGCACGGAAACATATTTTGGGTGAAATGTGAAAATGACAGCTGTACTGCTCATAGGGAGGTGTGGTAAAATGGCAATGTTGAAAATCTGGAGTGAAAATATTGAAAATTTAGGATCTTACGAGCATGCGTAGGAACAGCGCAACGCATGCTCATAAAACAGTCATTTGGGGAATTTTTCACCAAATTTTCAACATAGGGTTTTTGGGGCCTACCTCATGAACCTGACACTGTCATTTCAGAATCAGTCCTGAAAGGTGGTTCCGCTTTACTGACCGCAAAATCACCTTGGGTTGATAAAAACAGGTTACTCACCTGTAAAAGTAGTTCTAGGAGTGGTATATGTTGTTCATCTCACACTCTTGGCATGTCCTTCCCCTTTAAATCTTGCCGGAAGTCTTCAAGTTGGCTTCTCCCACCCATCCGGTGGTATATACCTGGCTCCGCCCCATGACGCCAGATCTTAGCTCGCTGGAAGCAAGGTGGTGCGCCCTAAAGCCGGAGGTCGGGTGGTGCGGTGGATGAACAACATATACCACTCCTAGAACTACTGTCACAGGTGAGTAGCCTGTTTTCTAGGAGTGTGGATATGTTGTTCATCCACACTCTTTGGCAGACTCCTAGCAGTTCTCTGGGAGGAGGGAGGCAAGTGCACACCCCTACTTAGGAAACAGACATTGAGAACCGAGACCCCCAAACCAGCATCCCGTCGTGACTCAAGGTCGATGTGGTGGTGGGTAATGAAGGTGTTAGCTGACTTCCAGGTGGCAGCCCAACAGATTTCCTGGATAAGGATGTCCCTGGAAGCAGCTACTGAAGACAGCAGTATAGCGGGAAGAATGAGCTCTTAACCCTCTGGGAGGCTCCTTGCCCGCCAATTCATAACACAGACCTATGCATGATGTAATCCATCTTGCAATAGTCCATTTGGCTGCAGGTCTGCCAGAAGCAGCTTCAGTGTAGGTGACAAACAGCTGGTGAACCTCTCCCAATTTCCGCCATCCTCTCCTTGTAGTAGGAGACAGCACGTCTAAGGTCCAGGGTATGGAGCCTATACTCAGCGTCCGAGGTGTAATTAGGGTAATATACCGGCAGAGTCAACACCTGGTTGAGGTGAAACTCTGACACCACCTTCGGAAGGAATTTCGGTGGGGCGCAGGGCAACTTTGTCCCTGTGAAAGACCAGATAAGGGAGTCCACCGAGAGCCTGGAGCTCCCTGTCCTTCTGGCTGATGTGAGCCACCAGGAAGGTTATCTTCCACAAGTGTGAGAACTCACACTTGTGCATGGGTTCGAATGGCTTGCCCACGAGCTCTGCCAAACCAGCAGAAGATCCCACGGAGGTGGAGGTTCACGGACCGGAGGGGATATGTGATCCAGGCCTTTGAAAAAGCACCCAACCACTGTCTCCTGTGCTAATTTCGACTGGACCGGCCCATCCCTGGTAAGCAGAGATGGCTGCCAGGTGCACCCTATGGGTCGATGGTCGAAGACCCCTTTGGAGAGAGACCAAAGGTAGTCCAAAATTTTAGCCACAGAGCAGGATAAGATCCAGACTCTTACTTGACACCAAATGGAAAACTTTTTCCATTTGAAGGCATAACATTTCCTGGTCGATTCTCACGAGATGCCTCCACCACGGTGTAGACATCCTCAGAAAGACCCAAAGCCTGAAACTCTAGCCGCTCAGGAACCAGGCAGTGAGGTGCAGGGATTGAAGGTCCAGGTGGAATACCTTCCCTGGTCCAATGATATCAGGTCTGGGTATGTATAAAGCTGCTCTGGGGCCCTGCAGCTGAGGCTGAGGAGATCTGGATACCAGAACTGCATGGGGCCAATCTGGGGCTACTAGGATCACCTCGCTGTCCCCCTCACCTTGAGAAGCACCTTGTGGATCAAGGGAAATGGAGGGAAGGCGTGAGGAGGCCTGGGGTCCACGGCCTCAAGAAGGCATCCCCTGCAGTGAACCCTGCTGAGGGGTGGGCATGGTACAGCCTCAGCTTGGTGTTCTCCTGGAGGCAAACAGGTCCACCAATGCTTTGCCCCAATGGGAGAACAGGCTGTAAGCTACCTCTGGATGGAGAGACCATTCGTGGGATGGCTGGCCTATGCGGCTGAGAGCATCCGCCAGTTGGTTCGAGACTCCTGCCACATGGATGACAAGGAGGTCTGCCTCCAACTGGCTGACGAAGGTCCAGATCTGGAGCGCCTCCTTGCATAGCAGATGGGAGTGCGTACCACCCTGTTTGTTGAGGTGGTACATGGTCGTGGTATTGTCCGCCTGGACTTGAACCACTTGACCCCAGAGCTGAGGAGCGAAGCTGACAGTGCCAGTCTGACTGCTCTGATCTCCAACAGGTTGATGTGGCAATGGGACTCCTCGGGTCCAGAACTCATGGGCTCTGTGGTCCCCATGTGGGCTCCCCAGCCCATGAGAGAGGCATCGGTCGTAAGGATTATCATCGCGGCTTGAGCGGACAAATGGAATCCTTCCTGAAGACGACTTGGGATGGTCCACCATTGGAGAGCGCCCACATCTTCTGCGTGACAGTGACCAGCTGGTCAAAAGGCCCTGATGCTGAATTCACTGAGTGGCCAGCTCCCATTGAGGGGACGATGTGCAACCTGGCCCAATAAACCACTGAGGTGCATGCCACCATGTAACCCAGAAGGTGCAGGAATTCCAGGTAGGGCGCAAGTGCCCAACCAGAAATGATTGGGCAAAGGAGGAAAGAACCTCCACCCTGTCTGCCAGAAGCCGAGCTGTGGCTTGACGAGTGCGAGCCTGCCCCGATAAAGCCCATCACCTGAGAGGGCACAAGTTCCGACTTGGCCTCATTGATCAGGAGGCCTAATTGGGAACAGGTTCGGAGGGCCAGGTCCCTGGACCTCTATCTCCTGCAGGGAGGAACCCACCAGGAGCCAATCGCTGAGGTAGGGGTATATGCGAACCCCTTGACGCCAGAGATGGGCTGCCACCACTGCAATGCATTTGATGAAGACCCGAGGAGCCGATGACAGGCCGAACGGCATGGCTCGAACTCGGACAGGGTCCCTCGACCCTGAAATGGACGAACTGCTGGTGGGACGGACAGATTGGGACATGAAAGAGCGTGTCCTGTAGACCCAGTGAACAGAACCACATGTTTCGCCCAGAGATGGTATGATCTGGTTTAGAGTTACCATCCGGAAGGTGCAAGACCTGAGATACTGATTCAGGTCATGGAGATCTAGGATGGGCGCCAACCCCATCTGCTTGGGCACCAGGAAGTACCTGGACACGAAGCCTGGGTCCGCAGGAGGATCCAGCACTGGAGCTACCACCTCCTTGTGGAGGAGCTGAGCAATGTTGTCCCGAAGGGCCGACTGAGCGCCAACTGAGCTCCTTTCCTCCCGTGGAACACGGGCTCATCAGGGTGGGTACTGCTTGAACTCTAGGGGCAGTCCCTGACCAACCACTTTCCAGGACCCACCTGTCCGAAGTGATAGTGGACCAGGCGGAAAGAAAGTGGTGGAGCCGCCCGCCATGAGAGGACCCAGAACTGGCATGACAGGAGTAGGTTTGACCGCCTGACCTGTCATCAGCAGGCTTAGAGGAGGAGGAGGCTCTGGACCGCACCTCGGCCTCCTTTGCGGGCTGTTGGGGACCCTGCTTGGGCCCAGGTCTCCAAGCTTGAGCCTGCTGTTGCTGCTGATGTTGCTGACCTCCCTGATAGGAGGGCTGCCTAACCGCAGGGAAAGAATGCTGAAAGGGCTTCTTCTTGTGCTTCTGCTGGTTCTTGCCCAAGAACCTTTTGCAGAGGTAGCATCCAAGGTGGCACTGGACTGCTCTATGCGCGCTGAAGGTGACCTGCACTCTGGGACAGAAGAGGTCGGTGCCAAGAAAGGGCACGTCAGCTAATTTATGCTGAGTATCCGCAGGAAAGAGGATAACCTCAGCCATGCCCTGTGGCGAGTGGCCACTGCGGCTGCTAAGGAGCAGACACAGGAATTCCAATGTCCAGGGCTGTCTGGAGCTGCTGTTTGCAACAGCATGGCCCTGGTCACAGACCTGCTTAACCATGGTCTGCATGTCTGCTGGGAGATGAGGGAGGACTTCATCTAGTGACCCTAAGAGGGCATGAGAGAAGTGTGCCATGATTACAGCTGAGCTGGCCTGACGAAGACCCAAGGATGAGGCCACATATACCTTCCGGGCAGAATGGTCCATATTTTGGACTCCTTGTCTGGAGAGTGGTCAGTATCCACTGAGCTACCCATGCGCTGAAACACTGAAGCAGTCACAAGGCTCTCGGCCGAGGGATACTCAGTGAAGCCCACCAAGGACCCCATGGGTACAGTGTACTATGAAGCCATGTGGGCGGACTGAGCCAGGCAGGAGGCAGGGCACTGCCATAGCTCAAGGGCTGGGCCAACAATGGCTTCAGCCACTGGGAAGGCCTCCATCAGGGTATCCTCTTAAGGATATCCGTGAGAGGATATTCCGCCTTCTTTGGATAGGCTGCAATGGCATACCCGTGGACTTAGATACAAGTCAAAGGATGCCTTGGAAAGAAGAAGGACCTTCCTCCAGGCCTGTCACTGACAACTCATCATCAGGGTGTGAGTGAAGATCAGTGGTATCCAAGTCAGAGGAGTCAGGATACAGGGGTCTCCCGCCTACTTCGCCTGCAATGCACCTAGGGTGATCAGGAACTACAGTGATGGATAGACGACGGGCAAGCCCGTATCTGTCCAGTCCTCCTTTGAGGGAGCCCCTCCTGAGGCTGCTTAGGTGGTGGTTCCACCAAAATTAGTGGAGAGACCGGAACAGGCCGAGCAGGAATGCGTGCCGGTCCTGCCAGAGGGAGAACCGGAGTCCCCGGTACTGGAGGAGCCAGTGTCAGCCAAAGAGGCTGGGGCCAAGTAGTGGCTGGTGTAGCCAGAGTAGCTGACTTCTGACCGTCAGAATTAGCTGCTGCCACATAAGGTCCTCATAATGTCAACGGAGCTCCGTCTAAGTCTCTCCTCGTCCGAGGAGGATGAGAAATGGCGGCGGTGCCTCTTCCGGGAGTGTTTATGACCCTTTTCGGTTTCTCGACCAATGGGGTCCTACTCCTCGATCGAGACCGACGGGTCGGCTCTGTCAATCGAGAGACCGGATTCGGTGAAAACCGAGGATCCGGCTCCTGTCCTCGATCGGGATGCCCGCAGGACAGGTCTTCCTCGGGAAAGAAAGGATGGGTGTCCTTTCCAAAGAGTCATCGGGCAGGGTCGGCGACAATGGCCTCGATTGGGTCGAGAGAATTCTCGTCCGGTTCTGCCGTATCTTTGGCCTCGGTGCTTTGGCCTGATGGAAGGTCCAGAAGCCGGTGGCCGAGGAAGCGATCTCGAACAAAGCTGAGACCCCTAGTTCTGTGAATCGGACCACTCTTGGTCCCAGGAACGTCTTCGACCAGAAGAAGAAGATTTGAGGTCCTTGTCCCTTTTCTTGGGGCGGGAGGAGGCGAGCCGAGGCACCTCACCCTTGGTAGGGAGAGACTGGCACAACTCCTGAAAGGACCCAGTAAAGGTGGAGCCCAGGTTGAGCGGCATGAAAAACTTCAGCTGGCCAAAGCTTGGGCAGCTTCCTTCAAAGTCTCCATCTGTTTGAGCTGCTCGTGGATCCGTGGCTGAGGAAACCACCCACCTGGCCTCCTTCAATTTCACTGGTGGATTGTGAAGCTCCGGTCTCTCTAGCTGTTGGCATGCCTTGCAATCATCCAGGACGTTGGGATAGAAGGCCAGACAGATAGTGCAAGCAGTGGTGTCATGCACGGCACCTAAGCAATAAACGCACAAGAGGTGGATCGTGCGACATTTTTCGTCCGCGCAGCGATACCGCGAAACCGGGGACGACTTGTCCTCCATGTCCGGCGCGCCGGATCGGATTCGTAAACTCTACTGAGTTTTAAAGAAAGCAAATGTGGTGAAAACTATTGATTAGACTCCAGGGCCTACAGCACTTGTGACAGTAGCATGAGGGAACCTGAATCTTCCAGCAGAAAGGAAGATCTGGCGCCATGGGGCGGAGCTGAGGTATATACCACCTGGGTGCGTGAGGAGACAGCTTGAAGACTTCCGCAAGATTTAAAGGGAAAAGGACATGCCAAAGAGTGTGGATGAACAACATATCCATGCTCCTAGAAACAAAATTACAGTGACAGAATTAATGAGGTGGGGTTCCAAAACTCCATGTTGAAAATTTGGTGAAAAATTCCTCAAAATGCCTGAGATATCCATCAAAGTTGAAAAACCTGTTTATTACATTATACAGCTTACCGGCATTTGCTCAGTTCGTGGTTGGCTTTGAAGAGTGCAGACGTGTTCCCGTCCATCAAGATCGTCGCGCCAGACCCGGAGGTAAGTATGGGGTGAAGGGGGTGTGGGAGGCAGGGGTGCAGAGGGTGGGCGGGTGGGGGAGCGGGTCAGGACAGTCAGCGAGGGAAGGTTTTCTTTAGGTTTCTGTTTTTTCCTTCCACGACGCTGGACGCTTGCTACACTGGGTGGGCTCCCATCATGGCAGCTGGAAGGCTGTTTGGGGTGGGGGGTAGTGGAACTGATGGGGATTGGGCACCCTGTCGGCTATGGACTACTGCCACACTGGGGTGGGCTCCCAGCATGGCATGCAGTTGTCTGTGGTGGGGATATTGGAGCCGATGGGGATTGGGCCTCTGGCCGGCCATATGGACTACTGCCACACTGGGTGGGCTCCCAGCATGGCACGCAGTTGTCTGTTGGGGGACACTGCAGCCAATGGGATTGGGCACCCCGTCGACCATACAGTATGTGTGGGAGGAGGCGCTTGTACGCATATGTCGTCGTGATGTCTGTGGCGTGGGGGTGAGCATAGCCAGCGGCTAGTTTCTTCAAGTTGGTGTCAACGCTTGAAACTAGTGTCACCAGCAGTGTTCCCCATTGGTGGACAGCACTCATGCCTGTAAATGCCGTGCCAGTATTGGCCACAACAGTGCTGTACCTCCAGAACCTGCTTCGCACCAAGTTGCAGCATATGTTTCTTGCACTGTGTGCAAGCAAACATAAAAAGAGTGGAGCCAGCAGAGGGAATGCACTGCAAAGGAGCCAGCACACACTGGGGCAGGGCTGTGAAACAAGCGATTAAGAGTTAACATTGGGACATATAAGGTACTATATAGTAACATTACCATAGTAACATCAGAATATAAAGTCAGAAGGACTCTACGGCCATCATGTCTGCCCCATACAGTATCTGCCCCTGCTTCATAAGCAGATATGAATAAGTATGTTGTGGAAACATGTAAGCAATAAGACACAAGGGGCACTGGGCATCTGTTGTTAATGCACACTGAGCTGCGTAATGAAGCATGAGGTCCTTGTTCTGAGTGCTTTTAGCATCTGGAAGTGCATTAACCACAAACAACCAATGCTCTGAAATTTGTTATTGTGCTTATAGACTGGGTCCCCATAAAAAAAATAGAAATACAGGACAAAATGTGAAAAGTCGAAAGAAGAGAAAAAAATAAAATTTTAACAGTACTGAAAAAGTTCCTATTTTTGCTCACTGTGTTTTCCCCAGTGATGTTACTTCTATGCGCACTATGTGGTGCTATTATTCTATTAACCATTTGCTTTTACACTCATGAATGGGAAGTTGTGTTTTTTTGTCAATCAGTTTGGCCTTCAGTTATTATTGTGGCGTTAGAAAGAGATAACTGTGCAGAGACATAGATTGTGGCCGACTAACTGAGTGAGAGAGAGAAAGAGGAGGGATAGATGTGAGCATTTTAAGAGTAAGTTAGGGAGGAGTGTCCCGTATGCTGTGAGAAAGATGCGTCCTGCATGCTACTGAGTGAGAGGTGCTGGTCAAGGAGAAGCAGTCTGTTTTTATGTTGCTTGCACGCATGTGCAAGAAACATAGTGCCATCATCAGAGATTTCGGAGGTGTGTCACCTCCTCCTCCAATTCAGTCAGTGAGCTGGCAGGCGGCCCTGTAAGCCATGCATTCTCGAGCTGTCTATGCACACGCTCCAAAATGCAGTGGCATACAGTTGAAAGGGGAGCCACGCTTCAGTGAGCACCAATAAGAGCGTAGCTCCCCCCCACCGCATGGTCGCGCCCCGCATGTACTGTGCTGACAGGTGCCCATGCTCACCCGGCTGAGGCTCGTCGTCCCATCCCCAGTAGTTGGTGCCACGCTGAGCCAACCCTAGCGTGGCAATCAGTCCTTTATCGATGGGGTGCCCAATCCCCGTCAGCTGAATGGCCCCTGTCCTTGTGCCACGCTGGGAGACCACCCAGCGTGGCAAATGTCCCACGACGCCTTTTTTTTTTAAACCTATAAAGAAAACGGTCCCAGGCACGCCTCCACCCCTCCCACAACCCGCACCACCCACTGCGCACCCAGCCTCCCACACACCCCTCACCCCATACTTACCTCTGACCCGGGCGCACATCTTCGGTGGACCGGGAACACGCCTGCACTCTTCAAAGCCGACCGCGAACTGAGGAAATGCCGTAAGCTGTATAATGGGCTAGATGGGGGTTCAACTTTATTGCATATCTCAGGCATTTTGGGAATTTTGCCAAATTTAAGGTTTTAGACCCTTTCTATGAATGATGTCACTGTCATGGCGTTATCTCGGACCGAAGGGTGATTTCAGACAGTGACTGCGCGGTGACTGCGAAATCACCTGTTGGACCTGAATACCACCATGACAGTGACATCATTCATGAGAAGGGTCCCAAAACCCCATGTTGAAAATTTGGGTCCAAAAATTCCAAAATTACTGTTTTACGAGTGTGCATTGTGCAGTTCCTACACAGGCTCGTGAAGTTCGCGAATTTCAATATTTTCACTCAGATTTTCAACATTGCCATTTTACCACACCTTCATATGAGCAGTACAGCTGTCATTTTCACATCCTGCCCAAAACATGTTTCCACCCATGTAGTGCACAATGGCGCAGTCGGTGTGCTAACTCAGTGTATGGGACACATTAAGAAAATCACAGTGTCACTGTTCATGAGCAGAGATCTTAAAATGGCAATGTTGAAAATTTGGTGAAAGAATTCCTAAAAATGACGCTGTTTACGAATGTCGTTACTGCAGTTACGCATGCTTATGGGTTTGAAATTTTCAATATTTCCACTCCAGATTTTCAACATTGCCATTTTACCACACCTCCTTATGAGCAGTACAGCTGTCATTTTCACATCCTGCCCAAAATGTGTTTCACTCATGTAGCTTAATAATGGCGCAGTCGGTGTGCAAACTCAATGTATGGGACACATTAACAAAATCACACTGACACTGTTCATGAACAGAGGTCTTAAAATGGCTATGTTGAACATTTCGTGAAAAATTTCCTAACAATGACTGTTTTATGGCGTCGTTGCACAGTTCGCACGCTCGTAAGTTCACTAAATTTTCAATATTTGCACTCAATGACTTCAAATACCTAAACAGCACAATAGAAGCAAGCAACATTCGGCATTGACAAATGCTTGTTTAAACTTGTTACACTAGTCACTGTGGAGCAAGTGGTCGAGGGATGAAGGGGGAGCAAAGCAGTTACATCAGATTGGGGGACAGGAGCAAAGGTCCGGGGCAGAGCCAGAAATGATGCAACAGCAATGTAGGATCTCTGGTGCGGGTGTTGGTGTTTAAAGGCCTGCAACAAACTGACTGAACAAATAGAAAATAGACCTGGAGAGACATTACATTTTCTAACAGTTTATGATAGTGTGTTCCGGTAATAGTGAGAGGCTAGAGGCTGAAACATATTGTAAAATTTGTATTTTCATAGGTATGGTAAGTTAAGGTGTTAAGGTTTTATGTCTTACAAACATGGCTGCCAGAAATCTTTTCAAAAATATTTTGGGAGGCATGGATATCTGAGTGCGCTGTGTCCTGGTTGCTGAAGCAAGGTAGGCAACTTTCTGTCACAGTCAATAAAGCAAATGCAGTGCTGGAATGCACTAGTGAGGGTAAGGTGGAGGTCAGGGAGTACTGTGTCCAGTTCTGGACACCGTAGTTCAGAAAAGACATTGTAGAGTGTGAGAGGGTCCAGCCCAGACCCACTAAGCTAATCGTCAGCTTACGTGGTAAGTGCTGCAGGAGAGACTTGATAACATACTCAAATTATTCTATCAGATGAGAAGCCTGAGAGGGGCAAGAATGATCATGGTGTTCTGAAAGGAATATCTGATAACCTCAAAGTGGCAGGGCAGAGTGACAAAGCACCGTGTAGGGCCAGCGGGATGCTGGATACATAGAAACATAGAATATGACAGTAGATAAGGATCGCTTAGCACACCCAGTGTGCCCATTTTCCTACCTACTGTAATATCACGCAGACCCTACTTGGTCTCTGGCTTTACCTCCCTTTCTAACCACTAAGATTCCCTTATGCCTATCCCATGCTCTGAATCCTGTTACAGATTTTGCCCTGACCACCTCTGCTGGGAGGCTGTTCCAGGCATCCACCACTCTCCTCACATCTCCCTGAATCTACCCCTCCAGCTTCATAGCAAGACCTCTTGTTCTCAAGCATCTTTTTTTCTGAAAACTGCTTCCTCTTGTATCCTATTTATATCTGTGGAGGTATTTGAAAGTCTCCATCATGTCCCGCCTCCTCCTTTCCTCCAGTATGAACATACTGAGGTCCTTTATTCTCTCCTCATAGGACTTTTGATGAGGCCCTGCACCATTTTAGCTGCCTCCTCTGGACCGCCTCACGCTATGTTCTTCTGGAGATGTGGTCCAGAACTGGACATAGATATAGTACTCCAGGTGATTTCACCAATGATCTATCTATACAGCAGTATCACTACCTCCATCCTTCTGCTGGTGATACCCCTCCTATGCACTCTAGCATCCCGCTAGCCCTCCCCACTGCCTTGTCACACAGTCTGGCCACCTTTAGATTGTCATATATGATTACCCCAGGTCTCTTTCCTGCTTGGTGGTCATCAGTACCACTCCCCATCTTGTACTCCACCCTGATTTTCTGTGCCCCAAATGCATGATTTTGCACTTGAACTGAAATTTAGTTGCCACACTTTTGACCACTGCTTAAGCTTTCTTAGATCTCTGTTCATCTCCTCGAATGTCTACCCCATTGCAGATCTTGTATCATCTGCAAAAGGCATACCTTCCTTCTAGCTCCTCTGCAATTTTGCTAATAAAGACATTAAAGAGGACTGGTCCTATCACTGATCTTGTGGCACCCTGCTGGACACCCTCCTTCCTCGGAGTAAACTCTGTTTACCACCACCCTCTGTCGCCTATTCCCCAACCAATTCCTTACCTAGTTTACTACCATTGGACCCATTCCCAGGCTGCCCAATTTTTTATGTCTCCTGTGTGGAACAGTGTCAAAGGCCTTACTGAAATCTAGGAAGGCCACATCTACCACTCAACCCTGATTTAATTCCTTGGTCACACAGTCAAAGAAATCTATCAGAGCTGTTTGACATGACTTTCCGCTGTGAATCCATGCTGCCTTGGATCCTGTAAGCCACTGGAGTTGAGATATTCCACAATCCATTCCTTATGCAGTGATTCCATTAATTTCCCCACCACTGAAGTCAGGCTGACAGGCCTGTACCTCCAGCCTCCTCCCTGCTACCACTTTTATGAAGCGGGACTACATCTGCCCTCCTCCAGTCCTCCAGAACCACTCCTTTCTCCAGTGAATGGTTGAACAGGACTATCAGAGGTGCAGCTAGCACCTCTGAGCTCCTTCAATATTCTTGACTGTAACCGTCTGGCCCCATTGCATTGCCCACTTTCAGATTTGCTAGTTTCTTCAAGAGTCTCTCCTCTGTAAATAGACTAGTGTCCACCTCTCTTCCTTGATGTGCCTGTCCTTTATCTGTGGTCCTCGCCTTCCCTTCCTTTGTGAATACTGAAGAAAGTATTTGTTCAGGACGTCTACTTTTCCTGGTCCCTCTCACACACCCCCTTTTTCCTTAGTCTCACAATCCCTCCTGATATGTCTCCTTTATGCATAAACCTAAAAAATGCCTTGTCCCTTTCTTTACTGCCTAGGCTATTTTCTCCTCCGTCTGTGTCTTTGCACTCCTGACAGTTTTCCTATCTCCCTCTGCTTCTCCTGGTACACCTCCCTATCCTCCTCTTCCTTCTGTGTCTCCTTATACCTCCTGAATGCTAACTTTTGGCCCATACCTTTCCAGCCACATTATTTGAGAACCATAGTGGTCTCTTTTTCCTCTTGTTTTACTTACTTACCTGATGCAGAGGTTTGTTGCCTTCATTATGGCCCCTTTAAGTTTCACCCGCTGTTGCTCCATTCCACCAAGTCCCCCTCCCCAGCGTCCTGTGCATTCCCCCTATTTTGCAAAGTCAGCCCTCCTGAAGTCCATAGGGAGAGGTACAGTATCTTCAGCAGGAGAAAAGAGGTGGTGGTGCCACTGCACTGCATGCTTTTGAGACCCCACTTGAGTATCGTGTCCAGTTCTGAGGTCAGAACTCAGAAAGAACATAGATAGGGTGGAGGCAGTCGGAGGAGGCAACTAAAATGGTACAGGGTTTGCACCAAAAGCCCTGCAAGGGAGAGACTGAGGATCACAACATGTATACCCTGGAAGACAGAGGAAAGTGAGAGGAACATGACAGCGACCTACTAGTACCTCAGGGGTGAACAAGGTGCAGGAGAGAAGTCTCTTTCAAATGAGAAATGGCAACAGGATGAGGCGCATGTGATGAAGCTGAAGGGGGCGTTTAAGAGGGATTTGAGGAAATACTACTTCACTAAAAAGAGTGGTGGATGCCTGGAGCAGACTGCCAACAGAGTGATAGAGTCAAAACAGTAGGGTCTTCAAGCATGCAGGGAGAGGCATAGGGAATATTAGTTAATGGGCAGAGAGGAGAGAGGGTCGCCAGAGAGCGGTTAGGGATCATCTGGGCAGAGTGTGTAGGACAAGCAGTCCTTTTGTGCTGACAAATTCTGTATTTGTATGTGTCTATAGATGGACAGGATGGAGTATACTAACATTTGAGTTGGTTAATGCAAGCAGAGCTTGCACTCAATAAGAGAGAGGCCAGTATGATGGGAAACATTTTCAAACAGTTCACGCACAGTGCGATTAACGTGCAATATCCTACATGGTGCGGCTGTGAAAGCTGACACTTTCCTGCTTTCAAATCAGAACTAGACCCGAGTCCTTGAAGGAGATGATGTTTAGGGTTACACATCATGACTTCATGAGTAGAGTAACATCACAGCTGATAAGCCTGGATGTGTGTCTGTACTCAGATTGGAAGCACTGTAGTCACTGCTCTGTAGATGGACGGCGGACAAGGTGGTCGCTCAGTTCTTTCCAGCATCTCACACTATGTTATAGGACTGATGGGGCACTCTCTTCATGGGTGAGGCTAGCTATACCATTCTTAACTGATGGCCAGTTACAAGTCCCAGTAAGGTATGGGGCATGTGAAACAGCACAGAGGGTTCAGCAAAGCCAGTGCTGGTGACATATTCCGATATACCTCAGTGCAAGAGCTGTGTTTTCTAAACTGCAAACCAATTACTGTTTCATAAAAAGCTGAAATGCTAGCTATAAACCACGAGTCATGTAGGGCATTAAAAACGTTTTTTTGTACTTGTAGTTTTGGGGCTTCCTATGACATGCTATTTAAACTGCAAAATTAGTTGCTGAACATTGCATCATCCGGGGGATGGGGTGGGAGAGCAGAGCAACAATTGGTTCTTCCCTTCCAGTCGATGGTCAGCGGACATGCCCTGACATGTCCTCCTCTACACTCAGGTAATACTCTGATAGCAACTCTGTGACAGTAGGAACTCCTGACAGTAATAAAGAGGCATGAATCCCATGCAAACGACACGCACATTAGTGCAAAATAGCAACCAAAGCTAGGAATCCAGTGGTTAAACTGAGAGATCTGAGTTGCCATCTAGCAGGTTAGCAGTCCCAATGTGACTGGTCAATGTGGCATAGGACTGCAAGGTTATGGGTTCAAGTCCCATGCTGTAGACTTGAGTTCAAATCCAGCGCTGACATTGCAGTGCTGTATGGGGGGTCCTGCACAGGGGACCTGGGCTCATAGCCAATGCTGACACTGCACTGCAGTACTAGGGGATGTCCCACACCAGGACTTGGGCTTACACCCAGTGCTGATGCTGAGGTAGTACTGGGAGGTGTTCCACACTAGGACATGGGCTCATACCCAATGCTGACGCTGCAGTGTAGTACTGGGGTGTCCACATCAGGACTTTGGCTCATTTCCAGTGCTGACGCTGCAGTGTAGTACTGGGGATGTCCCACACCAGGACTTGGGTTCATACTAACACTGACACTGCGCTGCAGTACTAGGGATGTCCCACTCCAGGACTTGGGCTCATACCCAGTGCTGGCACTGCACTGCAGTACTAGAGGATGTCCCATACCAGGACTTGGGCTCATACCCAGTGCTGACACTGCAGTGTAGTACTGGGGGTGTCCCACACCAGGACTTGGGCTCATGCCAAACACTGACACTGCAGTGCAGTACTAGGATGTGTCCCACACCAGGACTTGGGCTCATACCAAACACTAACACTGCAGTGCTGTGTTGAGGGGTCCCACACCAGGACTTGGGTACATACCTACCACTGGCACTGCAGTGCAGTACTAGGAGGTGGCCCACACTAGATGCCGATACTGCAGTGCTGTACTATGGGGTGTCTCACACCAGGACTTGTAGTCATACCCAGTGCTGACCCTACTGTCCGGTACTAGGGGTGTCACACACCAGAACCTGGGCCTATGCAGAACACTGACACTGCAATGCAGTACCTGGAAGTCCCACATATCATGCCCTGTACTTATACCCAGTGCTGAAAGTACAGTGCTGTACTAGGGTGTGTCCCACAACAGCCCTGGGCCCATACACAATACTGACACTCGCAGTGTTGTATAAGGGGTGTCCCACACTGGAAATGTGGGCTCATACACAACTCTGACACCACAGAGCAGTACTAAAGGTTTTCCCACACTGGAATCTTGGGCTCATATCCAATTCTGACACCACAGTGCAGTACTAAAATGGTGTCACACTGGAATTTTGGGATCATACCAAATACTGGAAGTGAAGTGCAAGACTTGGCGATGTCCAACACTGGGGATCTGGGCTCATATCCAATGCTGACAATACAGTGAAATACTGGGGTAGGAGGTGCTACAGCCCAAGTGATCTGGGCTCACTGTGCTCTGGAACTAAATACTCCGGGGCCTGGGCATAACCCACTAAGGGAGGGCACACTTCAGAATGCAGGTACTGATTACCACACCTGCATCAATCAAGGAGGGAGAACAGGTGGAAATGCAGTGCCCTTCCAGGCCTGACTTCTTAGCACTCTTCAATAGTCCCAATGGACCCTTCCTAATAAAGGAATTTATCGGTCGTGCTGTTTGTTGAGTTTGTCACATGCATAGTCCCTGCTGTGGGGGTAATCCCAGAGGAACCTACAGTAGATGACTAGTTTGGGGTCATGGACATCAAGCACCAATGTGAAAGGAAGGAATAAAAGATAAAGCAAACATCCATACTCTGTTCTACATGAAGCTAGTACTATAAATAATAATGTGTGTGTGGGGCGTCTAACAAGAGTGAAGTACAGTTTAAATATAAGATAATGAAAGTAAAACTTTTACTGTCTGTCTCTCTGTCTATCCAAGTTTCGTGAACTTTGATTGTCTTTTGGTCTTCTGATTGTGGACAATTCCTCACTCAAATCACATGACAGTGAGCCACGCGTTCTTCCTCTTCATGACCTCATGTCTCAGCTCAGTGGAGGGGTGAGGTAGCCGAGTCACACAAGTACTTTATTGCAGAATGACACATATTTCCTGCGGCTGAATTAGAAACCTGACTTGGGGTGACAAACACAACTATTTACTCAAGATCAGGAGTTATGTTTGTTACTATTTACAGAGTGAACCATTTTAATGTAAGTACTTATAGGAGGTAGCTTATAACAGTAAAGTAATTTAAATTTACCCACCACATAATTGCAGCAGTATGCAAAGGTCCCAATTAACTAATTCAGTGGATAACATTTTTACTTACTTCCCTCTATTTCATTGTTTTATATGGTTGATCCTGACCCCCCCCACCTGCCAAGGAAGGGGGCATAGTTCCAGCACTGTGGCCAAGAGATTAGCATTCCATATTCCTGGCACAGCTGACTGTCACTAAAGGCATTATAAATCATGACATCATTCTTAGACAATCAGGATTATTTCTTTTTTCTTTTTCAATTAACATTTTTATTATTTTTCCAGTTTACAGCTCCATACATTATTACATTCCTGGTCGGAGTGAGAGCCACCCTTGGAGTTACAGACTTCCCTTATCCAAACCCATAGTTTCTTGTTTAAGTAAGTGTATTCCCTGCTATTGACATGGTAATAACTCTAAATCTGGACTGTCCAAACCACGAAAAAATATCTTCTATACAGTATATCTAGCAAAATGATATAAAATCTGCTGTCTATACCTGTCTTTATTTACACATATAACAAGCAAATCTAAAGGGTAATCGGTAGGGATAAGAAACATGGAGTAAAATACTAGGAAACTCTGTGGGGGTTGTTACGAGGTAGCCACTGTCTAATTCTTGATTAATACTAAATCCAGCAAATTTCACCATGTGATACTCACATTATACTTATTTTCTTATTAAGATGTGGTATTTAACAAAGCTGTGTCAAACGTAAATACAAAATCACACATGCCCCACAATGCAAAGCATCATGGGCTGCATATGCAAATCACAGAATGTTATGCTGGTCCAACTTTAAGCAGAATTGCATGGTGCCGAAGGCCTCTCACACAGTTTGCAAAGGTGCTAACAGAAGACATAGACACGTTTTTGTCCTACCAAGACTCATCAGTATGCCTCTGCCTGTTTGACACCCCAGTGGAATGGACCAGCTACCCCTAAGGCAGTGTGCCTGGGATATATTGTGGTGAACCCATTAAAATAAAAAACTATTTAAAGACAAAGAACCTCTGTGCATAAACACTGAGGCAAGGGTTACCCAAAGGGCATTTGGCTGGGAAGCCAAGTTTCAAGAAAATACAAAATCACACATGCCCCCACAATGCAAAGCATCATGGGCTGCATATGCAAATCACCACAGAATGTTATGCTGGTCCAACTTTAAGCAGAATTGCATGGTGCCGAAAGGCCTCTCACGGCAAACGTGCCCACTGCTAGCTTTTCAAAGAGTCCCAGATGACCACTTCTACTATCTAACTATTCTATTTAGAAATTGTGTCTAAAGTTTAGTAAGCACTAAACCATGACAGAGCATGGTTCTACTGTGGCTTTAATCCATGATTGGGCTGGTTGGAGTATGAGGTCGAAGGCCGAGTGTGTCCAGCCTGCCAACCATGGATTAATGCCACAAGTAGAACCATGCTCTGAGTGGTTTAATGCACTTGTAACATGGCAAGTGCGGTAGGAGTAATATGTTAGAGAAAATAAAGTGCAAAAATCACACAGTAGGATTGCTTTGTAAAACACCTGAAAATATGTTTAATAAAACTGTAGCATTCAACAGCTGTGTGTCTTTTACATAGTTATTGCTGTCAATATTCAATATGTTTCATAACTCTCTTTACATTTCTCTTTTTAACTACAACCACAGTTTTTTTCTTTTCTAAACTGCTGTAAACATTGTAAATATGCTCCATTTTATGAATTTATCAACAATATCAGTCGCAATGCTGTCTGGTACGCTTGCATAACAATTTTTTAAATAACCTGCTCTCACTTTTAGACTGAAGGCTTGAAAACTGTTTAACTTACATTTACTTTAATTGTTAAGTATCTGCCATCGCTCAGTTCTCCCATTCTAACTATGGATCCTGTGGTTTGAATGAATTAGGGATTGTTACATGAATACATGAATACATTACGGTCATGACATGATTAACAAACCGAGAGCCACCATACACAGTGCAGAAACACATCCAATTCGATTTTTAAATTTTTTAAAAGTAACTTTCTTATTACTAACCATGTCAAAATAACATTTAGGAACAACAAGGAATGCGGTGACTGAAATGATTATGCTCCACATTACCGGTATATTTCTAAAACTTCAGAGGCATACTGTCTAAGATTTCAATGCTGATGTTAGAGATATGGCAAGTGAATAGTGTCCACATGGGTGGGTGGTGGAAGCACAGAAAACTCTGCCATGGAACTTAATGTGGATAACTATGCTACTACACAAGCAACTATGGAGCTACTACGATTAAAAGTCTAATCGCAATATTGGCTTTTTAAAGACAATTACTTACTTTTTCTGTGGTGGCAGTGGAGCGCAAGAGTGGAAGCGAGAGCGCATGTGGCAACCAATCACGGATGGCACTGCCGTCAATAAGTAATTAAACTTATAACATCTGTTAATCACTAAAACACTCAATTAGCTCATGAAGTGCCAGTTAGATCACTGTCCTACTGAGCTAGATCATGCATTTAAAGGGCTCAAATACGCATTTAGCAGTAACACTAAGGAGTTACAAATGAAATTGGGACTTTAGAAACCTATGCACCAAAGCAGGCTATGCATTTAGGAGGTAATGTATGCATTTAAGTGGGTTTTACTGCATTATACGGTATAGTACTTTGAAATTCTCAGCCTATAGTGGATCAGATGTACAATCCAGTTTAAAAGGCAGTGTCTGTTCTGGAGAAGCCTTGTCAGCCTGACTTGCACAAAGATTTGCATATCCATGATAGTTTGTACTGGGAATGAGGCTTTAGAGTATGTGTATTGTGTGGGCTGAGCTGCACAAAAACACAATTTCGATATTTCTTCTATCATCCTTTATGGATCCCATATGATATTCTTCTTGCATACTGCCTTTCTGGTAAGCTGGCTTAAAGTGTTCTAAATCCAAGTCAGACTTATAGATAAATTGTCAGAGACAAAGAAAGAAGAATGCAATAGGACTACCCTCTTTTCCTCATTCACTCACTCACTCACTCACTCACTCACCACACCAACCCTCCACCACCACTCACTCACGTACTCACTCACCACTCACCCACTACTGTCCAGTCACTTACTCACTCTCTCGCCACTCAGTCAGTAACTCACTCACTCACTCACTTACTCACTCACTCATTCACTCACTCACTCACACTCACTCATTCACCAGCTTGCTATCATTCAGTTACTTACTCATTCTATGTGTATGTTCAAGGTCTAGCAGTTACAATCACTGCCAAAAAGTGCAGGGTAATGCACCTAGGGAAAGGAACCCAAGATGGAGTGCTGGATGGGTGGGTGAGACTTAGTACTATGGAAGAGGAACAGGATCTAGGAATTATCATTAGTAACTCCCTTAAACAAATGAGCCAGTGAATCAAGGGACTAGCCAAGGCTAACAGAATGCTGGGATAAGGGAGGGTAATGATAGCAGAAGAAAAGAGGTAATACTTACCTATTCAGATCCTGGTGAGGCCTCACCTGGAGTACTGTGTTCAGTTCTGCAGCCCTCACCTCAGAAAGGGCAGGGATAGGTTGGAGACAATGCAACGAGAGTAACAAAACTGATTCAGGGCCATCAGGGCAGATCCAATGAGGAGCGTCTCAAGGCACTAAATATGTACTCACTGGAAACCAGAAGGGAGAGGGAGATATGATAGAGATCTTCAAGTTCCTTAAAAGAATTAACAAGGTAAACTGTAGGGAATTATTTACCCTGAATACGACTTGAGGTCACATGGTCACGAGTGTAAATTAACAGGAGGGAGGTTCAGGAGGGACGAAAGAAGCACTGCTTTATGGAAAGGGTGGTGGAACCTTGGAGCAGTCTGTTGTCTGAGGTGGTGAGTGCAAACACAGTCAGTGGATTCAAACAGGCATGGGATAGAATGAAGGAATAGTGGTCACCTGGGGCAGCGAGATAAGGGAGGAATGAGGGATAGGACAGGGAGGGTTAGTACCCTAGAGGAACAATAAGTTCCAGGGATTATAGGGAGTATGGGCAGACTGGATGGACTTCTGGTCTTTTTCTGCTGTAATGGTCTATGTTTCTATTTCAATCACACTGACTGTCTGATGGACTGACTAACTGATTGAGTGAGTCAGTCAATCACTCATTCAAACACATTATCACTCACTTATTCACTCACTTATTCACTCACTCAATCATTCGATCACTCCCACCTTGTTCAGTCAGTCACTCACTCACTCATTCACTCAATCTATCAAGCACTTACATACTCACTCACTCTATCAAATCACTCACTCTATCACATTCACTCACTCACTCTTTCTATCACACCCACTCACTCATTCACTCTTTCTATCACTTACACTCACTGTCTCATTCACTCACTCTTTCTGTCACTCACACTAAAGTAGTCACTCACCACTCACTCACTCACTATATCATGCGATAACACACCACTCAGTCACACTCACTTATAGAGTTCATCATTAGCAATACACACAAGTACAATAATTTAGAGAAATCACTACTGGTCCTTTGTATCCTACAGACATGTACACTGTACATGTCGAGGCATTGAGTAAGAGGGTCTGTTCATGAAAAGGGGTTACCAAAGTGTGACATGAGGATCAAAGTTTCAAATTATTTCTAGATTACATTTGTGATGCATTTCAAGATATTATGACCCAAGTATGAAAAAAAGAAACATATTGGGAGATAAAAGTCTCACAGGTTCCTGAGATAAAAGAACTTTATTGTGGCTGAGTGTAACAAGTGACACCACACACCTGTGGTGAATGCGACACCTGACACAAGATATCTGTTTTAGTAGTAAAACTTTAATAAACATATGTAATGAATTCTAATAAATCATGAGAAATAAATATTTATAAGAATTACATTATTTTGTACCACATACCATGGTGAATGTAACAAGTGACACCACACTTACGCTTCACTTACTAAAACTGTACTAAACATGCCTAACAACTAACATACCACTGCTACTGACTGACGTACTGCTATAAAACATGAACAAATTTGACAATTACATTACTGGCAAGTGTGGTGCTTAACACCACATACTGTGGTGAATGTAACAAGTAACATCACACATTTGTTTCAGTTTTACAGAGATTAGCTGACAAGTCTAATGGCTAACATGCTACTAATAATAACTGACACAGTGGTACAAAACGTGGAGAAATCTGACAACAATAACAGTACTGACAGGTGAGAAGTTTGACACCATATACCATTGTGAATGTAACAAATGACACTACACAATTGTTTCAGTAGAAAAAAATTACTGAACATGTGTAATGGCTAATATGCTACTACTAATGACTGACATAGTGCTACAAAGCCTGTAGAAATTTGACAACATTAATGTTACTGATGGGTGTGATGTCTGACTCCACATACCGTGGTGAATGTAACAAGTGACATCACACCTATGTTTGGCTTACTAAAACTGTACTAAACTTTCCTAACAGCTAACATACTACTATTACTGACTGACATACTGCTATAAAACATGAAAAATTCAACAATTACATTACTGGCAAGTGTGATGCTTAACACCACATAACGTGGTGAATGTAACAAGTGACACCACACATTTGTTTCAGTTTTAAAAGTTTACTGAACATGCCTCATGGCTATCAAGCTACTACTAATAACTGACATAGTTACTAAACCTGGAAGAATTTGACAATAATAACAGTACTGGCAGGTATGATGGCTGACACCACATATCGTGGTGAATGTAATGAGTGACACCACAAAGAAAACCCATTTTAACCCTCCACCCCATATACACAGTATAATCCCTATTACAACTGATGCCCAGCACTTTCCCTAGACATGCAGTTGTCACTGAAATATGCTCCGAAAATTTGCCCCAAAATCAGTGAATGATGGTAACCAAAGCCTACCTGTGGTGAATGTAACTGCAGTCCTCATTGTTGCATGCAGTGCTTATCTTTGTGGAATGTTGCCTACAAAATGGAGGAGCCACATGCAAACAATGGGTTTTAAACCATAACTCAGCTCTTCCCTCAATGGTTGCTCCTTGGTTCTGATGGGCAGGTTAGGACTTTTCAACTGTCACAGACTGACGGGTAAACATTGGGCCTTATGTGACTCCAAGTAGAGTGAGGGTCAGGTTGCTCTCCTTCTGTGAGAAAGCTAGATCAAGCAGTAACACAGTCAGTTATCATAAGGAGGCAAACTAGAGAGAAGCCAGAAAATCTTTTAAAGTGCTAATAGCACAATTACAGATTTGGGGCCATGTGGGTGAATGTAACATGCTGTGACACCAACTGTTACATTCATCACACTATAAATACAAAGCTGCACAAATTAAAAATGGAGAAGTACAATGGGCTAAAGAGTACAGATAATAAAAACACAACTCCAGACTAATAAGCAGAGTTATTTTATTAAGGAAAACAGTAAATAAAACTTGCAAAACAATTAGTAAAACATGTGTTTTTGCATGTCACACTTTTCAGGTAAAAAGCAACAAAATAGAGTGGGACATCCCATCAAAAAAATATGGATACTCTAGATTTCTATAGTTATGTTATTTATCTGTAAATGTAGCCAGCATTCAGATTTGGTCAAAATATATGCCTGACACTTCTTGATTTTAAAATGTGGTATGCACTCGTATGGTGGGCATTGGTAACCCTTTTCATGAGTAGACCCAAGAAGGAGTAGTGCTTATTCTTGAAGGCATAGCCGGATGTACACAGACAAACCATAGCTGGGATGGAGTTCTAGAGTGCAGGGGCAGAGTTAAGAAAAGGGATTCCTCTTAGTTTTGGTTTGGGGATGGCCAATGAACCAGGGATATTAGACCTCAAGGGCTAGGATACACTGACAGGTACAAGGAGTGAGGCTACAGATGGCGGGGCCTGTTTAGTCATGGCATTATGAAAACACTTCCTATAGTGAATTTGGACAGGGCAGATCGTGGAAACCACCCAAGTTTGGAGTATAGGGTGCATGGGTGAGTATATCTGTTCCTGGCCAGAGCAAATCTACAGACATTATTATAGACCACATCCCTTTTCTGTAGGACAGCTTTGATGGCCAAGTAGTATAGAGACATCCCATAAGTACGCTTAGGGACCTTAATTCCACAGGTGATGGCTATTCATGCTGTAGAAGTGAGGTTGATCTTCATCAAGGGTACCTGTAGCATCAGGTCACACCTATAGAACTATAGCCACCAGGCACTAGGACCACACAGAAACTTTTTAACTAGCAGTCTACTAGGGGCCACCATGAAGACATCAGCTGATGATGTCCTATATAAATGTGGGCAGCCGTGCACCCTCCTCAGTTATTTCCCCACTGTCGGCCATCGCACATTGGACTCCACAGAGATACCACCACTTCAGTTAACCACCAAATCTTTGATTTCTACTTTTTTTTTTTCTCTATCTAGTTCATCCATCACTTATTTTTAAAGTGATTTTCACCTTTGTTTATGCTGACTGACCCGAGAAACCCTTCAGATACTGCGGTGTGGTAAAAAGATATACAATAAAGATGACCATGACACCTGTGTTTGCTGTCTCGGCGCCATCCACTACATTAAGGCCTGTGAGGTCTGCCATGGATTCAACCAGGCTACCCAGTGGTGCCTTTCAGAAGACCCTAGAGTCCTTCCTTCTGGAACAGAAGGTCACCAGACAGGAGAAGGAACTCAAGGCAAGAAGGTACCCGTGTCACCAGCTCCGTCCATGGGCTCCCACCTCCAAGGCATGGGACAAATTAGCTGGCAAACACAAACACTAGGAGAAAGATAGGCCCAAAGAGAAGTCCTCCCTAGTGCACTCTCGGTTGCTGTTTTGAGTGCCGGCCACTGCTGGGTCGTTGTCCACTTCGGTGGCAATCCCCACTGCTGCCCACACACCCCACCTCCACAGGGTCGACTCTAGCAGTGCTGCCCACCAGTCCTTCTTTGCCAGCACTGGCTTGTCAATGTCAGGTCTCCTGTCACCCCTGTTGATGTTCCAACCCCTGTCATTCAGACCCCATTTTGCTCAGGGGCAACAGAAAGAGTATTCTGCTGACCTGGTGCTGGCCGACAATGACCCATCAACACTGCAATTTCTGCCTCCCCATTGACACCCTTGGCCATTCATCAATGCCAGGGATCCATTCTCCCATCGACGCTTCAGGCTCATGTCAATACAGAGACCTCAGCCTCTCTCATCAATGCTCCAGCTGCACCACCGATGCTGGGGATCCAGTCCCCTCCCTCCATTGATGCTGCAAGGTGCTCTGGCACTGCTGATCATCATTGACATCCAGATCATGCTCACCTCTTTTTGGGAGTTTATGCACCACATTGGTTCTCTTCCAAGCCCATCAATGCTGGGACCTACCAGGCCAGCCTCGCGCCAACACCTTCTACATCTTTGTGACCTGCCCACTCTCAGTCATCAGTGTCTTTGTGCCCTATTCAGAGCCAGTGGATGAGGATGAGTACCATCCTTATCTCATCCCACAGGAGGAGGAGGAGGAGGGCAAAGAGGATGAGGAAGAGGAGGCTAGGAGCCCCTACAGCTCTGTCTCCACTTTTCTCTCAGGGTGAGGCCCCTCCAAATATACCCTGAGGTCCCCCGATGACCCCTCCTTCCTCTCAGTGATAAAGCAGCTGCAAGCAGCAATGGGGTTTGATGCTGAGGACCAGGATGTTACCAGGAGAAATCTGGCTGAGTATTTTGAATTGACAGATTCTTCCCTCTGATTATTCCTCCCTGCTGGCTGCAATTGAGGATGCTAACATGGCTGCCTGGTACAGGCCAAACAAGATCCCTGTGATGCCCAGAAAGGCGAACAAATTGTACCAGGTTCCTGCAGGGAAGCCTTTTTCGCAGAGCAGCCTTGGGCAGATTCAGTAATGATAAATGCTGCCCATGACAGGTCCAAGAGACCTCAGTACCTCAGCTCTCTGCCCCAGATAAGGAACCGGAAAGCTGGATCTTATGGGCAAGAGGGCCTATGCCTCTGCCACACTGGCCCTCAGAATTGTTAATTACATTGACCATAAGGTCAAATTTCAGAATACCTTCTGGAAAAGGCCAAAGCTGCAGTTCAGGCCCTTCCAGAGGATCCCCAGAAGCTGGAGCTGCTTAAAACCCTCCAGTCTGGGGCAGATGTAGGCAAGCACCTCTTGAGGGCTGCCTATGACTTCTCAGATGCCTCTGCTAGAGCAACTGTGGTTGGCATATGCCTAAGAAGGCATCCTTGGCTCAGGGTGTCCAGCTTTGCTACTGACATGCAACAGTCCATCCTGAATGCCCCCTTCAGAGAATATAAACTGTTTGAGCCGGATGTACAGGACATCCCTTCTGACCTACAGGCCTCAGAGAGAACCCTGCAGTCAGCCCACTCACTTACCATACTCAGTCAAGAAGTAGGCAGAAGATGCCTTCTCATTGGGCCTCCCACAGACCAAGTCAGGTACTCAATAGCCAGGCAGGCACTGAGCAGGAACTCCCTACCTCCACCACCGAAAGGCCCCAAGTGGTGGAGTGTGGCATCAGCCACTTGTTCTGCCTCAGCATGACTCCTTGCCAGACCGCCACCCTCCAGTACCACAGGAGGTGGTGGTTGGGGTTGCTTCTCCCTTCACCTGACAGATGGAGGGAGATCACAACAGATGCTTGGGTTCTGCAGCTCATAGAGCAAGGCCACACTCTAGAACTTCTGGAGTGACTCCAGATCTACCTGCAGTTCCTTCAAGCCATCCTCCAGACCACATTCCTGTGTTTCTGGGAAATTCACTTGCTACTGCAGAATAAGACCTTAGAAGCAGTTCCTGAGAATCAGAGGAACAGAGGGTTCTATTTCCACTTACTCATTCCCAAATCCACAGGGATTTGCAGCCCATCCTGGACCTGAGAAACTGAACTTCTAATCCAGTACAAGAAGTTCAGGATGGTAACCCCTACAAGACCTGCTGCCTCTACTACACAAGAGAGACTGGATATTCTCCCTAGACATGCAGGATGCATATCTGCACATAAAGATTTCTGCCCCCACAGGCAATACCCCAGGTTCCTGTTCCAGGGGAGCATTACCAGTTCAGGACCTTGCCTTAGGCTTATCTTCTGCAATACAGGTCTTTACAAATGTTTGGTGGATGGTGGCAGCTGCCCTCAGGACAGAAGGACTGTACATCGTCCCTTACCAGGATAACTGGTTGCTCAAAGCTCAGTCTGAGGAGCAAGTTCTCCGCACTCTAGCACATACCAGACAGCTGTTCCACACATCAGGGTTCACGGTCTACCTGCCCAAGTCAATCTTGACCCCCTGTCAGCACCTTCAGTACATAGGGTCATACTGGACACTGCCTGGGGTGCAACCTTCTGCCCCAAGACAGTCTGGAATGCTTGATAGAACAGGCCCAGTTGTTTTACAGCACCCAGTTTGTCACAGCCAGGACATTCCTGTGGCTGCTGGACTTGATGGCTGCAGCCATTGTCATAGTTCTCCTGGTAAGCCTGCACATGCAGCTCCCCAATGGACCTTAAGAGTCCAATTGATTAATGCACTGGCAATCTAGAACAGAAAGTTCTAGTAACTTCTCCAGTAAAGAAAGTGCTTCAGTGATGAATGGAACCCAGCAATTTACTCAAAGGAGTTCCTTTCCTGATTGCCTCTCCATATCAGATCCTTGTCATAAACCCACTCAGCAGGTCAGGCCTCTACTCCCAAAGTGCCAACCTCCGAGCGCAGTCTTGTGAACAGTTTAACAGAACAAGGTAACCTCTTGTCTGTTTTGTGAGTTTGATCAACCTTTGGTCGCAAGTCTTGAGGGATTCAAACTGTTAACCTCTTGCTAGTGTCCCCAATGTACAGGCTCAGATATGTATGTCTTCAGCAGGCCAGATATCTTTGCCTACGAGCACCTAACCAGGTATACAGAGATGAACTCTTAAAGCTTTAATAAAGACCTCAGATTTAAAATGCTTCTTTCCAGTTTGGTATCACCATTCAAGCTTATGTCTATTGTCTGCTTTAACCATATATACTTTTCTTACAACTAAAAGAAATTCAAATAAGACAAAATATGTTCTAAAAAGAGTTTTACTAACAATAGATAAAAATACGTGAAATACCAAAATACAGAACTCTTATATCACAAGACATACAAATCTTTTGAAAGAACAAGGTTTAAACAGTGTAAATTCTACTTACAATACTTAGATTTGACTCTCTTTCTGAATATTTGTTTACAAGTGCTCACAGATCTTTCCTTGTCAAAGTCTAGGTAAAAGTGTCTAAGTAAAACATAATTATTCCTTAAAGTAAACTGTGTTTGCCAACCCCTTTGTGTGAGGTCATCTAGCTCCTCCTCTGTCAGATTATATATAAAAATATATCTAATAAAAGAAAAACAGGATGTCTTTTCAAAGTTTTACATTCTGCAACTTCAGCATATTCATGTCCTTCAAATGACACTTTGTTGATCTCATAATAAGCTTCCTCCTTCCAGGACATGAAAGCATCTTTATGATTTTCACACTCCTGTGTCATAAGCCTGGTTTTTCTCCAACGTCATACAATGGATATGATCTTCCATGTTAGCAACTACAGCTGTAATTAACTCAGAAAAACAGGAGGTCCTTGATTAAGGCCTTCCATGTAACACATTGTCTCTAGAACTGTGTGTGATCTCAAATGCTGTTTCCAGCAGTTTTCTCATGGCTTTCATCTTTCAGCTGAAACCTGTAGGGGGGAGAGATGAGTGAGGTCATTCTAAGAGCACCAGATTTTTCAGCAGAGACAGCCAGTAATACATTTTTATATTTAAAACAAAATGATACAGCACTCAGAACTGGCTGTCCATGTCACAGTTCCTCCCCAGCTAGACTGAATTTTGGGGTTCTATCCCATACTGTACATGGAATGAGCTTCCCAAATCGGTTCACTCCTCATAGACCCTAGACAGCCCATCTGAGTTCTGGTTCTTCGCCCAGCCCTATGTACGATTTTTAGATCATACCCTTGTAAAGCAAGACTCATCTTAGCAGTCTCCCATTGTTCTTCCCCATCTGCATCAGCCAAACCAGGGGATGTGGTCAGTCTGCATCACAAAATGCTGCCCATACAAGTATGGCTCTAATTTCTTTAGGCCTCACACTATGGCAAGATACTCCTTTTCCACCGTGGAGTACGCTTGTTCCCTGGGAAGTAGCTTCCTATTCAGGTACACTACTGGGTGATCTGTCCCTTGGCAGAACGCCTGACCAGTACTGCCCCAATACCCATGTCTGAGGCGTCAGTCTGAACTATAAAGGTTCTGCTATAGTCAGAACTTGTCAAAACAGGAGCACTGCACAGTGCCTCCTTTAGTTTGGTAAAGGCTTTTCACAGGCTGGGCCCCAGGTAATTTTCTTTGGCATCCTTTTCTTTGTCAGATCAGATAGGGAGCAGCCAGGGCACTGTAATTGGGTACAAATTTCCTGTAGTACCCTGCTGTCCCTAGAAAGCTCCTGACCTGCTTCTGGGTTTCTGGTCTGGCCACGCCTGGATCACCTCTATCTTTATTTGGTTAGGAGGATGGAGCTGTCCCAGTCTGTCACATGCCTGAGGTATGCCACTTCCCCATGGCCAACTGGCACTTCTCGGCATTGACAGTGAGCCCAGCCCTCTGTATCCAGTCCAGCACTTTCCTAAGGTGGGATAGGTGTTCCTCCGAGTTGGTACTAAAGATGGCAATGTCATCCAGGTACGCCACGGCGTACTCCTCAGCACCATTTAATATCGCCAACCTTTGGAAAGTGGCCGGGCGTTCTTCATTCTGAAAGGCATTACTTTAAACTCAAATAAGCCTATCGGAGTGATGACGGTCAACCTCTCCAGTAGCTCTGTCTGTCAACTCTACCTGCCAATACCCTTTGTCGGGTCAATAGTCGTAGGCAGGTCGCCCCAACCAACTTGTCCAGGAGTTCGTCTGTCCGGGGCATCGGGTGGGCTTCAGACTTTGTGACTGCATTCAGGCCATGATAGTCCACACAGAAATTAGTTGAGCCATCTGGCTCAGGCACAAGGACTACGGGTGAGACCCAGGGCTGTGGGATCTCTGGATTACCCCAAATCCAGCATCTACTCCACTTCCCTCCTGATGTCCTTTTGGACAGTCTCTGACACCGATATGCTGTCTGCCATATGGGCGTCTGTGTCCCTGTCTCCACATCGTGTGTCACTAAGGGGTTAGTCCAGGCTTGGCGCTAAACAAGGAGGCAAAGTCTGCTAAAACTCCCTTACTTTCTGGATCTGGTCCGGGGCCAGCTGGGGAGACAATTTTACTGCCTCCACAGAGGACTCCCACTTACTCTCTTCCAGCAAATCCAGAAGGGAGTCTCCTTCATCCGTCCCCTCCCATGTCTACACACTACAAACACCATGTCAGCCCTATTTGCATATGGCTTCATCATGTTGACATGGTACATCCTTTCTGTCTGTTTTCTGTCAGGTAACTCCACAATGTAGTTCACATCATTTACCTTCCTAACCATTTTGTACGGTCCTGCCCACTCAGCTTGCAGCTTGTCTTACAGGACCAGAATAAGGACCATGACTTCCTGACCCACCATGTATGAGCAGCTCTGGCTCTGTGGTGGTACCACACTTTTGTTTCTGTAGGGCAGCTGCTAGGTTGCTCTGGGCTGCCCCCATAAACTCCTTCAGCCTTTCCTAACCTAAGGACATAATCCACAATGGGAGTTCCCTGGGTGGTGTGCTTGCCTTCCCAGTCCTCCCGGATCAAGTCTAGGGGCCCATGTACCCGGCGTCCATATAAGAGTTCAAAGGGAAAATCCTGTCGATGCTTGGCACCTCCTGTATGCAAACAACAGGTGGGGAAGGTATTTCTCCCAGTTCCTCTCATGCTGTTCAGCAAATGCCCAGAGCATTGACTTTAGGGTAATATTGAATCTTCCACAAGTCCATTGGCTTGTGGGTGATACGGTGTCGTGCATCTCTGCACCACCCACACTTCTCCCATAAACATTTCATCAGGTCCAACATGAAGGAACCCCCTCGATCGGTGATAACCTCCTGCGGAAACCCAACATGGGAGAAAATCCTAAGTAAGGCATCTCACTTTGTCTGTCCTCAGTGAGGATAGGGCGACTGCCTCTGGGTACCAGGTGGCATAATCCACCACAGTCAGGATGAATTCTTCCCTGAGGAGCTGGGGTATTTAAAGGCCCCACAATATCCATTCCCACCCTCTGGAATGGCTCCTCCACTATGGTAAGGGATCAGACTGCTTGGGTTTTCTTGCCGCCTTCCTATTTTCTTGGCACGGTGACAAGACCAGCAATACTCCTTCACCTGCTGGGTGAAGTTAGGCCAGTAGAAATTCTGGGCTAACCACTGCGTTAATGCGATTCCCAGATGACCAGACAAGGGAATATCACGTGCAATTTGAGCAACTGCTCACGATACCCTGGGGAACGACAAGCTGCCTGCCTAGCATCCTCCCTCTGTCTGTACTGCCTGAGTATACATAAGTCCATTTTCCCAATAAACCTTATGTCGGCTGTCACCTCCCCTGTGTCTGCCAGAGTCTGCCCAAGCCCCAGCTTCTAAACTAGGATCACTTCTCTGAGCCACTGCAAACCCCTCACACATTCCCAAGGCATAGGACAGGTCCACTTCAGTCACTAAACTAGGGTCCCTAGCATTAGCATCAGAGTCCCCAGGATCACTGTCAATCCCAACCCTCTGACAATGGGTCACCCTTCCTCTTCGGAGTAACCCTCTGTAGCTGTGTGGTTACTGGCTACTGGGGAAATTTCTACCCTTTTATCAGTCTCCCCATCTGGAAACACAGGCTGGGGAACCAGCCTCTCAGTGGTTTCCACACTGGTTTCTGTGGGGTTCAGGAAGCTACAATTTTCCTTGCCACTTGGCTACGGGTAACTGCACATATCATCCCCTGCTGGAGATTGTTACCCAGGATTACATCCACAGCTAACATTTTGGGTACAGCCACCTGTTGTACAGTTCCCCTGTTTCACCCAAGTCTGGGAGAACACTAGCCAGTGGCAATGTTTCCTCTTCACCCGCAAGTCCTGTACAGTGACGTATTTATTGGGTATAAGCTGACCAGGCTGTACCAGATCCCCTTTACCAAGTCAAGGATGCCTCTGTGTCCCTTAACCCCTGGGCCTGTACACCATTCACCATGACTGGGTGCATGTGTTCCTCATGTTCATTGGCATGCTTCCAGGGACACACAAACAACTCACTTTTTCTAGCGCCTGTTATGTATTATTACTCACCTTTTTGGACACTGTCTGGCAATATGCCCAGTTTCTTTCACACAACCAACATTCAGTTCTTCTCTCAGAGAAATCTTTTCTCTGAAACCTGGGGCTAACTGGTTTTGGTGGAGGCAGTGAGGGTTTTAGCTGCCCTGAAGGCGCGCTTCCCTTTCTGTGCTGCCATGCTTGCCCCATTTGCTCTCAGAGCAGGTCTGCTCTTGGCATAGTGGTCCGAGAGTTCAGCAGCCTCTTGTACTGTTTTGGGATCTCGGTCTTCTAGCCAGGTTTTAGCTCTGCTGGGCAAGCCCAATAAAACTGTTCTAATAAAATCACATTTTCAATTCTATCAACAGAGTTTTCCTCAATTCCTTCCCACTAATGTTTTAAAACTGACGTTGTTTCATGGCTAGCTCCTAGCTCATATCAGGGCTTCTCCTGAGCTTACAGAATTTAGCTCTGTATGATTCAGCAGTTAAGTCAAACTTTTTAACAGTGCAGCTTTTAGCTTGCTGTAATCATCACTGTCCTTATTGTCCATTTGACCCAATGCATCCCGAGCTTTCCTAGTAAGTAGCGGGATAGCTGAAAGCTCCAGGACTCTCTAAGAATTTTAGCCTGAATACAAACTTTTTCAAAAGAATTTAAAAGGCATCCATGTCCTCCCCTCTAAATTTGGCTATTAATTTGGAGTTCAATTTGAACCCAGTCCACCAGTCCCAGTTAAACCCAAGTGACTTACCTGCTCTGGTGCCGCTGATAGGAGTTGTATCTCTCCAGTTCATGTTGCCTCTGGTGCTCCTGCTCCTCACAGTCTGCATCTCAGAATTCTCATTCTCTCTTCTCTTCTCTTCTGCATATCATTGCGCCACACTCCTCACGGTCCCTCTCTCTGTTCTCGCTCTGCCTTTTGGCTTCTCGCTCTCCTCATGGTCCGCCTCTCTCTGTTCTCGCTCTGCCTCCAGTTCCATCCTGCACAACTCAGTTTGCAGCCTGAGTACCTCTGGATTCAGGATACTGATGACCCTCCCCTGCTGCTGTGGTCCTTCACTGACAGTGGCCCTGCTGTCCTCCTCATCAGCTCTGGACCCTTCACTGGCTGCTAGCCCTTCCACACTTGAGGTTTGGTCCTTTCCAGTCACAGTTGGTGACTCACTGCTCTGGGCATCTGCTACCATCAGGGCATCTATGAGGCTCTCGCTTGCTTGCTTTCACCCTAACTGGACTCCTCTGTCCCTCGCTAAAACTGCCTTAAGTAATCTACAGTGTGCCTGCTGTAGTTGGAAGTCATCTTTCCTTATACTGCTACTCTGACTGAACTTTAGAAAAAATAAAATGGGTGGGAACTCAACTATAAGCCAAGTGATATATCGTTCTGTTTCTTTTTAAATAAAACTCTGTCTTTTTCTTTTTTGCAAGAGAGCTTACGGTCTCAAGCTGACACAGAACAATACAAGCTTGTAATACCAAAATTATGCCACCTCTGCTAACCAATCTGTCACAAACCCACTCAGCAGGCCAGGCCTCTATTCCCAAAGTGCCAACCTCCGCCAGAGTCTTAGAACAGTTTAACAGAACAAGGTAACCCTCTTGTCTGTTTTGTGAGTTCAGATCAACCTTTGATCTCAAGTTTTGAAGGATTCAAACTGTTAACCTTTGCTAGCATCCCCAATGTACAGGCTCAGATATTTCTGTCTTTGGTGGGCCAGATTTCTGCCTACAGGCACCTAACCAGGTATACAGAGATGAACCCTTATAAACTTTCAGAAAGACCTCAGATTTAAAAGCTTCTTTCCAGTTTGGTATCACCTATTCAAGCTTATGTCTATTGTCTGCTTTAACCATATATACTTTTCTTACAACTAAAAGAAATTCAAAGACAGACAAAATATGTTCTAAAAAGAGTTTTACTAACAATAGATAAAAATATGTAAAACACCAAAATATAGAACTCTTATATCACAAGACATACAAATCTTTTGAAAGAACAAGGTTTAAACAGTGCAAATTCTGCTTACAGTACTTAGACTCTCTTTCTAAATACTTGTTTACAAGTGCTCACAGATCTTTCCTTGTCAAAGTCTAGGTAAAAGTGTCTAAGTAAAACAGAATTATTCCTAAAGTAAACTGTATTTGCCAACCCCTTTGTGTGAGGTCATCTAGCTCTTCCTCTGTCAGATTATATATAAAAATATACTAATAAAAAACAGGATGTCTTTTCAAAGTATTACATTCTGCAACTTCAGCATAATTCATGTCCTTCAAATGACATTTCGCTGATCTCATAATAAGCTTCCTCTATTCAGGACATGAAAGCATCTTTACAATTTTGCACTCCTGTGTCATAAGCCTGGTTTCTCTCTAACATAAAATGGATATGATCTTCCATCCTAGCAACTACAGCTGTAATTAACTCAGAAAACAGGAGGTCCTTGATTAAGTCCTTCCATGTAACACATTGTCTCTAAAACTGTGTGTGTGTGATCTCACATGCTGTTTTCAGCATTTTTCTCATGGCTTTCATCATTCAGCTGAAACCTGGGGGGATGAGAGGTCATTATAAGAGCACCAGATTTTTCAGCAGAGACAACCAGTAATACATTTTATATTTAAAATAAAATGATACAGCACTCAGAACTGGCTGTCCATGTCACAATCCTCCACCACGGACACTGGGATTGGCTGGGGAGCACATCTGGGCCTCATCAGACCCAGGGCACTTGGACTGCAGTGGGGAGTCTCTCCAATAAATGTTCTAGAGATGAGAGCTGTTCTTGTGGCCTGCAAGCCTTCTAGGATTATCTGTCACCGAGGCCTCTGCTAATGCAGATGAACAACATCAGTGTAGTGCACTACATCAACAAGCAAGGGGGGAACCCATTATACCCCTTGTGCAGAGAAGTGATGAGAGTCTGGTACTGGGCTCTAGAAGATGGTCAATAACTATTGGCAGTCCATGTTCCCAGTGCCCAAAACATCTTGGCAGACAGGTTAAGCAGGTCACAATCCAGGATGCATGAGTGGGACTGCTGACCTTGGTCATAGAAGAGCTGTTCGACAGGTGGGGTCATCCAGAGTTGGACCTTTTGTGTCCCCACTCAGCGCAAAACTGCTGCATTTTCTGCTTGCTCACCCAGGGCTGGGAGTTTTTGGGGAGATGTGTTGTCTTTCTTGAAAAGGGAAGTTTCTCTATGCCTTCCTTCCTTTCCACTAATTCAGAGGTTGCTGATCAAACTTCAGATGGAAGGAGCGACTATGATCCTCATTGTTCCCTCTGACCTTGTCAGATCTAGTTCCGCTCACTGCAGTATTTGGCAGTGGACCTACTAGTGCTCCTGCTCCTGTGAAAAGGCTTGCTTTCCCAGGAACAGGGCACCTTGGGTCCATTCGACTTCAAGTCACTACGCCTTCATGCTTGGCTCCTGAAGACTTAGCTATGGCTAGATTTGGGGTATCCCAAATGTGCCCAATGTCCTAGTGGCTGCTAGGAAGCCTTCCACTGGTTCTATGTGATAACAGTGACTGCTGAACAGTAGACGTTATCACAGCGTCAGGGTGGTGAAAACATTTTTGCCACCCTGAAACCTCGCACACGGATGAACAGCACCGAGGACTTGGGTATTTCGCTTGTGGAAGGCACAGCCCACCCCCGCACTCCTCTACTAAAGGATTCTCATCTCCAGGGTGGGTGCATGGGGAAGCAAAACACAAGTTTTGGGTCAAGCACAACCAAAATGCAGTAGCACCCAGACCCAGACCCGAACCCAGTACCTCCCAAGACCATAAGCAGAGGCCAACCTCGATGCCACTGCACAGATTGGCTGCTGACTACAGTGCCACCCCATACATCCTCTCCACTCCCTCCCATGCCACGCTCACCATGCTCACCCCTCCTCATGACGTAGGTACATATAGCGACATCCTGTCGCTGCAGTCGCCCACCCACCACATCCGGGTTGCCCTACCCCCAGCCATTCCTCGGGAGCTCCCACAATGCATTGTCATTTCGGATGGTGCCTTAATTCAGGTGTCAATGTCATAGGTTACCTTCCACCAGGGCCACTTGTTCCATGAAGTGGAAGCGCTTTGCTCTGTGGGTGACTTTCAATCATTTGGACCCTTTCACTTGTCCAGCTGAATCAGATTCTGGAGTACTTGCTGCCTCTCTCAGATTCTGGCCTGCAGTACTCTTCCATTAAAGTGCACCTGGCTGCTATTTCAGCCTTCCATGTGCCCATAGATGACCATACAGTGGCACAACTGGAGGTGTACTGTACATCTTTGAGGGGCATTCTTCATCTGAAGCCTCCAGTCTGCAATCCAGTCCCACCCTGGGACTTACAGTTTGTGTTAGAGAACTTACTTTGGCTCCCTTGAGCAGCCATGACATGCCAGCTATGCTTTCTGTTGTGGAAAGTGTTATTTTAGTTGCTGTTACTTCTGCTCAAAGGATTTCAGGCTTCAGGCTCTGATGTGAGTCTCCTTATTTGATTTTCAACAAAAACAGGGTGTGTTTACATTCCAACTCTAAGTTTTTGCAGAAGGTATGCTTGAATTTACTCCTGAATCAAACCATCCGCTTGTCTGTTTACTTTCCAGAGCATGCTAATCCAGGTGAAGCATTGCTCCATACTCTAGATGTATATAGAATACTCAGACATTATGTTTATATCACGAGGGACTACAGGAAGTCATCACAACTGTTTGTTTCTTTGCCCCTGGCAAAGAGGGCATGCCTGTTTCTAAACAGTGCCTGTCCAAATGGTTGCCCAGCTGTATTATTTTCTGTTATTAGAAGTATGGTATGGAACTTCCTGGGGTTGTGCATGGCCACTCCACCAAAGGCATGGCCACTTCTGTTGCCTGTTTCAAAATGTGTCAGCTGCTGACATCTGTGCTACTGCCACTTGAGTACTGTCCACACCTTCACTAAACGCTACAGTCTGGACATTGTCTCAAGGAGAAGGGCAGACCTCGGCCTGATGTGCTTCAAGGCCTCCTGTCTAAGGCCTATAGCTCCAGCCACCCAGACTGTCTCTCTGTCAGTACTGCTTGGGCCTCGCTCCATAGGTGTGGCCTGATGCAAGAGATACCCTCAATGAAGATACGTAATAGTAAATCTTCAAGAGGATGTCTTGAATCAGTCCATGCTGCCCCACCCTCCTTCCCCTTGGCCTTTGGGCCCTCTCTCTTCTGCCTTTCTCTCTCAGGATGGTTTATCTTCTATTACACCTTGCTTAGTGGCAGGAACCTCTGGCTCACCCTCGATCCCTAGGAGGAGATCCTCTGTATATGGTCTCTGGCAGGAAACTGAAGAGTGTGGGCCACCCACATTTATATAGGAAGGATGTCATTGGCTGACGCCATTGGGGATAGCACCTAGTAAGCTGCTAGCTAAAATTCCATGTGGTCCTAGCGCCTGGTGGCTATAGTTCCACAGGTGTGGCCTGATGCAAGAGATCCTCCCAAACATCTTCTTTTATGGTAAGTTTTTACGTAACTGTACTTTTACTGATCTTGTAGGAGAGCCCCAACCTGACATTAAAGGGAAACTCCTACATACTGGAGCACTCAGTGTTTGTTCAGTAGTGCCCCAAACTCCTATTCTAGCTAACTATCATGTCTGTTGCTTCTCAGGTATAGTTAATTTGTAACCGCATCAAGCTTTAGTGCTGACTGTTTGCTGGACCTGCCTTTTAAAAAGTTGCTGTCGTGTGTCCTGCCCTGCTGCCCATTCGATCTCAACCTCCTGACTCCTCTGACAGATTATTTTATTAAAAGTAAAAGCAACACCACAATGAAAACCGGTTACAACAAAAGACATGTGGCTCCCAGGTGAATCAGCTGCTTTGTTTATTATGCGCAGAACAAGATCAAGAAGAGCAGACAGTCAGCATGTTTTACATTAGCAGTTGATGTGCACTAATAATCTGAGCCATACAGTGCCTTTACTTTCAAAAATAATAAATAATAGCCAGCCTGGTGGTGCCGAGGGTTGAGGCACTGGATGCCACACCTCATGCCGTGCCGGCGACCTGTATTCGGAGGCAAGCTCAGGCCACCGGGGTCGGCAGGGAGGGACTGCTGGGAGAGGATTGTAGCAGCCACTGGTCTGCTCTCTTCTCCTGGATTGGGAGGCTAGCCACCTCACTCTTGCCTGACACCTAGTGGAGGCTGGATGTCAATTAAGGGAGGTCTGGGTACGTACGCTGGGAGGGTGGAAGGAGCACGGTTTCCAGGAGCGCACACGCCTCCATGTACACACACTCGCCTCCATGTACTCACATTCACCTGTGTTCACCACTGCTCAAGGAGGAACAGGGAAAACGGAAAATGGGCGCCATGGCAGGCTTAATGAAACCCTGAAGCCAACACAAGCAGACTGAGATCCTCTGAAAGAGGACCGCAGCTTGCCTGCCTGAGAAACCCTGATGGGAGAAAAACCTATATCACAAATACATAAATAAATAATCCTTCAGAGGAGTCAGAGTGGTTGAGATCAAGCAGGCTGTAGGGCAGGACACATAACAGCAACGTTTTTAAAATACAGGTCAAACCCAACCTTCCTAGAAGCCACAATATCCCTAATTATAAAGCCTGGCAAAGATCCCACTTTGTTAGATAGTTATCGACCAATATCTCCTTAACACTGATATTAAAATTCTGGCAAAAATTTTGGCTAATAGATTATCAAAAGTGATGGGTCGATTGATAAGTAGGGAACAGGTAGGATTTATGAAAGGAGGCTCTCTCATGACCATATAAGAAAATTAATGCATCTCATCGATAGAGCCAAAGAACTGAAAATTCCGCAGCTCTCCTATCACTCGACGCTGAAAAGCGCTTGATCGGGTGTCTTGGCCTTTTCTATTTGCTACTCTCTCTAATTTTGGCTTACCCCATAATTTCATTGCTTGGATAAAAATCTTGTTTTCTCCTCCTCAAGTAGGGTGAAATGCAATGGATGTTATCAACGGCTTTTTAGTTTGGAGAGAGGCACCAGACAGGGTTGCCGTTGTCCCTTTTATTATTTAATTTGTATCTTGAGCCTCTACTCCGTAGGTTAACTAATAACTTGCTTATTAAAGGCATACAAATTGGCGACTTAGTTATGTATGTTCGGTATATGCCGATGATGTTCTACTGCATGTTGTAAACCCAGCTACTGTGCTTCCACACATTTTAGAAGAAATCAATAGTTTCTCTAAAGTATCCTCCTACAAATTGAACTACGAAAACAAAAGTTTTTCCTTAAATCATTTTACTAGGAAAACAGATATACAGGGTTTAGATTTGGGCTGGGAAGCTAAATATATTACGTATTTAGGCATAAATATTAGTACAAACTTTACTTCTATGATTAAAGAGAATTTAACAGTTCTAATTCGAGAGATTACAAATGATCTTAAGAGGTGGAGTTCAATCTCTTTCCTTATGGGGCAGACTAAATCTCCTAAAATGGTTGTTCTTCCAAAGATACTCTATCCGTTAGATATGTTAGGATTTCACCTTTCAAAGGATTGGTTTATGAAAGTACAGAAGATCTTCAATTCATTCCTGTGGCAGGGTAAAACAGCTCGTAGATCATATCTGAATTGCCAGCTTCCTAAACATAGGGCTAGTTTAGCTGCTCCTTCCCTTTAAATACTACCTTGCTCAACATATGTGTAAGCTGCCCTATGGTCCAAGGAATGGGACAGGACCTACACTTGCCCCTCTGGTTAGATATTGAACAGAGTCTGTGAAGACAGTTAAATGCTCTTATATGCACTATTGTTTACCCTTGGGCTGCTTTACCCAAATTCTCAAAAACAAGCCTTTAGGCTGGTCAATCAGAGCTTATTATCAACTCCAATGCTTTCAGGTGTCCGCGAGGGCTCTCGGCGCCCAACCTATCATGGATAATCCCCAAATTAAATTGTGGGCTCTCCCATACCTGTTATGCTCTGGCCCCAATTAAGTAGGATGACAGTTTCTGATTTATGTGATCAGGTTGGCCCACGCTCTTCGAGGCTCTCAAAATAAGCTTGATCTCAAGGATGCGACTATTTCAAGTGGTTACAGCTTAATAAAGCTCTAAAACAGATATTTGAAGTGACCTCTGTGTTGGATAGGGGAAAGTTAGTATGGATTCCGTTTGGGATCTAGCGAAGCAACCACATGCTATTTCTAAGGTTCACGGTCTCCTCCAGGAATGAGATCTCAGGCTCCCATCAGGTGCAGCTTATTGGGTGAGAGTTCTAAGTATAATGACTTCGGAGTTTTGGAAAACTCTTTGGTTGAACGATACAGATATATTAAACAAGATAGGCTTAGACTTATACATTTTAATATTTTGCATCATTTATATTTAACCCCTTCTTGCCTATTTAGGCGGGCGTGCTCAGCTCACCTTGTTGTTGGAGGTGCAGAAAAGAAGAGGAACTCTATATCATTTATTATGGACATGTCCGATGATTCGCACTCTTTGGAGGACTATATGTATAAGCTGGACCCTATCCTTGGCTCAAGTCAAATGGACACTCCCGATTTGTCTGCTACTTGCTTTCCTCGTCAGCTCCCTAAAACATGGCGGGCACATGTTGCTCTAGCCTCAGCGGTGTGAAGTTGCTAATTCTTCGACATTGGGCATCGGACACCGTGCCGGCCTTTGTGGAGTGGCATAGGGAGTGCACTCTAGCTTGCAGCTTGAAAAGCACATGTTTCTATGCGGGTAGGCGTGAACAGTATATTGCGCCTGGGGCTCTCTGAGCATTTTTGTATGACCTGGAAGCCATAACACTAACTGGTACTGATTGTGGTAGCATACACCTCTTTAACTTTTGTGACTTGTCTGGATGACTTACAATTGGGGATAGGGAAGGGAGAGGATAGCAGTAGTGGATTTTACTTCTTAAATTTTTTCAGTGTACGTTATTGTCTCTCTATTTGAAAGTACTAGATTAACAGAATCACTTGTATTGATAAGTGAATGTACATGCTCAGTAATTCAAGTTATAGTAACGTATGTGTGTTATCTCAGTATAATGGTTAAAAGCAAAAAATTTTAATTACAAAAAAAAGTGCAGGTCCAGAAACACATTTACATGATATAAAGCCACTTGACTTGTTAGACACTCACTCTCTCCATGCTGGTACAATAACTGAATCCTTCCTAAATAAAGAATGAATTTTAGTAATCAAATGTATTTCTTACACTTCTGCAAAAGTTAACAGGATCAATAACTATGTCTGTGGTGCAGAGGAACAGTCAGAGTTTTGAGCGGCAGACAGAGGTATGGTGGGGGCGAAAGTTTTAATTCATATTACATCCAGAATGCAATGTAATTAATAGACAGTTTACTTCAAACTTTAAACATTAGCAAAGATGCCCTCACAAAACAATGTTCACAGACTTCTCCGAATCGCCATGTTGTCAGGCAGCATGGCAAACATGGGTAAGGATTCACCATACTGGTGGCTGCTGCCTGATGGAGCCCATCACTGACATCAATAGCAATGTAGTGTTATCACAAACTCAATAAATGGAGTGCTGCAACCAGCCAGCACTAAAGCTTGATGTGGTTACAAATTAACTATACCTCAGAAGCAACAAACATGACAGCTAGCTAGAATAGGTGTTTGGGGCACTACTGAACAAATACTGAGTGCTCCATCACGTGAGAGTTTCCTTTAACTGTGTTACAAACAACCACTATATGTATTGAGAAGTTCAGTGTTGTGTTATAAAGGAGGGACTCTGTCTCCACTCCCGGGGAGCTGGAGGATTGTGGGGAAAAGCCAACTGGTAAAGTGCAGACCAGGGGAAAACAGAATCCCCATGGGAACACGAGCAGGGGAAATGGAAGTATAGGGAAAGGGTGGAAGGTAGTCTGCTAAATGCCAGAAGCTTGGGCAATAAAATGCCTGAGCTCCAGGAGATGCTAACTGAAGGAGCGGTGGATGTGGCAGCGGTCAGTAAGACCTGGGCAGCCGCAGCACACCTGGAGGGTTACACCATGTTCAGGAAGGACAGGGGAGGGAAGGGGAGGAGGGTAGCAATGATGGTCAAACTGCATTGGCATGGGGGAGTAGAGGAGGCAGAGGAACTGTGGAGGTGATTTGGGTCACCTTGATAACAAGGGGGCAAGAGAGTAAAATAGGAGTGGTGTATGACCTCTGCACTGGCGGAGAAGCTGAGGAAAGTCTGGTGGCAGATGTTGGGAAACACTGCAGACTGGGCAGGGAAAGGTGGTATTGTTGGGGACTTAAACATGCCAGGAACAGACTGGGAGACTATGACATCCTCGTGACCAGGAACAGAGGCTGTTGGATGTTTTTCAAGACGATTCCTAACTCAGCAGGTGGGGAACCGACCAGGAGGCGCTGGTACTGGATGTGGTCCTGCAGACAGTGACCATATTGGGGGCCTGGAGGTAAGGGACCCATTAGCGGGAGTGACCATTCCACGTCTGGTTCTGCCTGGACCTAGAGAGGTAGAAGGCTGCATAGAAACAGAGGTAACCAACTTAGGGGACTGATTTCAAGGAAATGGGAAGGATCCTTAGAAGCACTGGATGGGATTGGGCCAGACATGGATGCTGACAGTAGGTGGGAAATCATCAGGAGGGGGTAGGATGTTACCAGCACCTGTGCAAGAGTAAGACGAAATGCGGTAGGGCCCAAAACCCTGCTGGTGGATCAGAGAGGTCCAGGAGGTGGTGGGGAAAGAAGGCAGCCTATAGGCAATTCAAGTGCTCAAGGAGTGAAAGGGATCGAGGGAGTACAAGCTGATGGCTAGAAGGGCCACTAGGGTGGTGAGGGTGTGGTTAAGGCAAGGAAGGAGCAGAACCTGCCAGGAAATTAGGGAGAGGGAACAAGGGTTCTTTAGATACATTGGGGAAAAACGAAGGGTGAAGGGGCAGATTAGCAGGATTAAAACAGGGAGAGATGGGCACAAGACTCAGGGAGCAGGCTGAGGTACTAAATGAGTACTTCACCACAGTTTTCACCAAGGAAATGGGGTGCTGCATCATACATGGAGGAGACAGTGATACTGGGGCCTCACCGATCGGGCAGGTCTGGGGAGAGGGGAGGCATCACTGGCAGGAGGGGAAAGGCTAAGCCGGGTGAAGAGGTAGTGGAAGGGAAATCACAGCAGAGAGAGTGAGGAAGCCCTCAGGTCCCTTAAGATGGAGAAAGCACAGGGCCGGATAAATTACATCCTAGAGTGCTGAAGGAACTTGTGGATGTCCTGGAACCCCTGGTGGAGCTTTTCACCATCTCACTGAGGACAGGGTGGGTGCCCCAGGACTGGAAGGTGGCGTATATAGTGCCTATCCACAAGGGGGATCAAGGGAGGTGGCAGGGAACTACAGGCCTGTCAGCCTGATGTTGTGGTGGGCAAGGTGATGGAGGGCATTGTCAAAGAGAGGCTAGGGGGACCTGGAAAAGTCAGGGTGCCTGGACGATAGACAGCATGGATTCATCCCGGGAAATTGTGTCAGACAAACCTTGTGGAGTTCTATGACTAGGTGGTGAGTGCCTTGGACCTGGGTAGACCAGTGGACGTCCTCTTTCTAGACTTCACAAGGCATTTGACTCTGTTCCTCATGTGGGCCTGTTGGATAAGCTGGGAGAAATGGGGTGAGGAGCCAGATGATCAGATGGATAGGCAATTGGCTCCAGGACCAGAGTAGTTGGCGGGATAGTCTCATCCCCAAGGAGGGTCATTAGTGGGTCCCACAGGATCAGTCCTTGGGCCCTCCTGTTCAAAGCCTACATCTCTGACATTAGGACAGGTATCAGGAGTGAGATGAGTCTCTCGTGGATGACTCAAAACTGGGGTGGTGGTGGATGGGGAGGAGGGGAGGGTGGCCCTACAGGGGACCGGGAGGCTCTGGAAAGATGGTCTAGAAAGTGGAAGCTGAGGTTCAATGCAGGGAAATTCAAGGTACTGCACCTGGGGCCAGAAACTCGGCCAAGTGTACACCTGGGGATGCTACAAGTCTCGATGGCTGAGAGGGACCTGGGGGTGGTGGTGGATGTCAAGAAGAACAACTTGGAGACTTGTAAGAGGGCATCAGCCAAGGCCAACAGGATGCTGGGATGCATCACTAGTGGGATCACTCTCCAGAAGGAGGGAAGTGATACTCCTCTGTATAACTGATTGGTGAGGCCGCACCTCGAGTACTGCATGCAGTTTTGGAGGCCGAGACAAAGTGGACATTAAACTCCTGGAGAGGGTCCAGAGGAGGGAAACCAAAATGATTTGGGGCTTGGGAAACAGGACCTATGAGGAGAGGCTAGAAGAGCTAAATATATACACATTGGAAGAGAGAAGGGACCGGGGACATGATAGAGGTCTTCAGGTACATGAAGGGATAAATAGGGAGGAACAGTCAAGGTGCTTCAAGGAAGGAGGAGGGAGCCACTAGAGGGCATGGGTGGAAACTGAGGGGGAAGATTCAAGGGAGAAAGGAGGAGGTGCTACCTCACTGAGAGGGTGGTGGAGCCATGGAATGCGCCTGCCTAGGGGGCTGGTGGAGGCAGAGACGGTGGAGGGGTTCAATAGAGGTGGGACAGGTACAGGGAAGGGTTCTGGAAGCAAAATCCAATGCAGCGAGAATATCCGGAACTGGGAAGGGAGAAGCCAGAGAAGGCGAGGGATAGCAAGGTCAGCTCCCAGGGTGGGGCTGACCAACGAGCAGACGCGAAAGACCATTAGGCCTCTTCTGCTGGCATTTTAGTATGTTAGTGTGTTATCTATTATTGCTGAGTTTTATTTATTACTGTGTGTGATTTTATTTTTTGTTTATTTGTCCATTTGTTTATACGGCACCCAGAGTCTCCAGGATTGGGCACCTAAAAATAAAATTTCTTTGCCTTGCCTTGAGTGTGACCTCCAGGTAGTTGAAAGTGGAAACAGTGGTGAGATTGGATCCATGTTCACATGTTACCATCAAAGGGAGAGGCAATTTATTATTCTGGAAGCCAAGCCAAACAGCATGACCTGGGTCTCTGTGATATTCATGAGGAGCCTGTTAGACCGAGCCAAACTTGAATTGACTGTAGATCAGAGGACTGCTGACGATTTAGATCAGAAACATTGTGAAAGCTCATAAAAGGACTAGACCATTCACATACGAGTGCTCTGTGAGTGATTGGCATGGATTGTGTTGATATGAAGGGGAAAAAGGAGGGAGCCAATATGGATCCTTGAGGGATCCTAATTGAAGTAGGAGCTGGGTCACACACACAGTTGCCAAATTTAACACACTGGAACCTATTAACCAAATAGCTTTTAAACCATGACAGGGCAGTGGAAGAAACACCTAGTCCACTAAGCTTTCCAGAGAGTTGGGAATGGTCAACCAAATCAAAGGCTTTGATTATCTTAAAACACCTAGATACATCCATTCCTGTCTTGCTACAGGACATTAAGACATTTGCTTCAATTGTTGATAAATTAAATAATTCTACATCAATTCTTATGCAAATTTCTAGAGGGATGAGGACAAAAGATTCCAGGAGATCCAGATATTTAGAAAGGAAGACCAAATCAAAGGTTTAGATATGATCCTTACAAATAAAATGGAAACGAATATAAATTAGAATTTTGGGATAGCCAAGGATAAAATAGGAGCAAGCTGGGAAACTGGCAGAATCTGTCCTTTTCCTCTGAGGTAGAATCAAGGGTATAAAGCTGATGGTACTACCACATCTCACTTGTGCAATCAAGGCAATGATGGGAGGTCTGACCAACAAATGTTTTGCATCTAAAATAAATTTTCAGTAAATTTCTCTGGAGAAGGGAACCCCTGACAGCATGGAATCGCTTAATAATGCCACGGAAAAGGAGGGTATGGGTGTCCTGATCCCTATACTTATCTTTTAAACCAAATAATGGAAACAGTATGGAATGAGCCTTCTTTGAGACAAAAGAGCACATATTGTAGCAAAATTCTATGGAGGATGAGGTATAAACAAAAGCTCAACAATGTGTTATTTACATCAAAACTAAAACTACTGGGCAATGTCCCTTTTTCAAATGCTTTGCTACCCATCTGAAGTAAACCATAAACAAAGCAGGAAGGAATAACATACCTTGGATACAGGCACCTATACAGTCAGCACACATGAATATACTCATCGAGCTGAGTAAATGTGGAATTAAATGGTGGATAGAACTCTTTTTTTATATATAATTTATTTATTTAGTCTTTTTGTGCCCTCCTTCACTACCAGTTGTCAGCCCGGTCATGGATCCCTTCTTGCTGCAGCTTTCCCATATTGGCCACCTTCCTGGAACCCCTGGCTGACCTCTCAGAGTGGGGCCATGGCATCTGAACCCTTCTTGAAGGGCACCACGGTCAACTGGATAGAGACGGGTGTTGGCCTGGAGAGCCGATTGCAGCCAACGGGTGGGCATCATGGAGGCAGTGGAGGGCTGATTTTTTCCCTGTTAGCAGGGGGCAGGAATGTGCAATGATGCAAGCATCTGTCCCGCCCCTTGGTTTCTTGTGTCCAGCTGTTGTGGTGACCCCTGGCTTCTGCCAGGGGTCGCCAAGCACTGGTGACACCCCACACCTCCCCCAGAGATGGAAAGCAGTCCTGGGGACACTCAGTCCTTCTCTCCTGTCTGGCCCTCTGATGACCCAGGTCCATTCCCGAACCCGGATTGCCGAGCGTCTGGGTGGAAATCAACCGCTGCGCCCGTGGAGTCAGAAAATGGTGGATAGAATTCTTAAGAGAAGGTGGATTTATAAACTTTCTAGAGCTAAAACTGTAACCCCACGCTACTTTTGGCTAGTTGTCACCCCCATAAACAGAGCTAGTACCACATACAGCATACATTTACTTCTGGCAGAAATACTCAGATTGGTACAACCCCTAGATGTACAGTGTATACCAGGCTCATTATCTAAAGGAAGGGGTGAGGGTATAATTACCAAAATGAACCTTTGTAAAACAACCATGTCCAGGGTAGAGGATGTTAGGCATATGCTAGACCTAACTGCCTGGGAGGCCCCATTAATTGCACACAGAATCAATGATCAGATTGTCCGATGCAGCAGTGGGAATTGTGCAGTATGACTTTATTCACAGATGTTACTAAAGCACAAGTGACCCCAATTGATGGCCAAGGCAAACAAGTGCATTCCTTTTCCAGACACTCTTTGCTAGGCAGTACAACATTCCACAGAAACAGTTCCTTTCTGTATCCCATGGTGTATGCATGTGGATTGAACCACACACCGAAACATTTCCATTTTCCAAGAGTGCATGCACATGGACTTTTGCCACACACTCAGAACATTGTCTGTTTCCCGATGAGTGTATGCTTGTGACTGTTGCCACACACTCAGAACATCCTCCATGCAGTGGTCTCTGCCCAGGGAAATCTGGTGCCCTTCAACGAACTAGTTATCCTTGCCTTGTAGACTCCAGATGGCATTCCTCCCACCCTTTGCCCCAGCCGACTGTCTCTGCCATTCCTTCAGGGCTACACCACAGAAGCCTTTATTCCCCACTGAAATGCTAAAGACTCGAACTTTACTTCAAGTGAACACACTTACAGTAGGTGAACAGGAGTCCTGCCCAGTGTGATCTAGCCTTATCTTGGCACACACACCACGGACAACCTCCTAACTAGAGAACTTGTCTCCCATTCTGTACTCACAGATTAGTTGCTCCTTCCTTTAGACAACCTAGAAAGTATCCTTTTCCATTCTGTACTCACAGATCAGTTTCTCCTTCCTTTAGGCATGGAAACAACCCCAGAATGCTCCCTTTTCCATTCTGTACTCACAGATTAGTTTCTCCTTCCTTTAGGCATGGAAACAACTCCAGAACGCATTATTTCCCATTCTGTACTCACAGATTAGTTTCTCCTTCATTTAGGCATGCAAACAACCCAGAAAGCATCCTTTTCCTTGGTAGGTTGTCAAAAAGTCTCACACAAATGTCCTTCTCAAAGGCAGCTGTACACACACTAGGACCTTCAGGGATTGCCCCTTGGATCCACAGAACTAGCAATCCTCTCACTGCTCCTGGAGTGAAAATCAAGGAATCCTGCTGAAGAACGTGCTTCATCACTTCACTGGGAGCTGGAGATGTCATCCAAACTAGGATGAGAAACACAGGTTCTCAGGACAGAGCCCCAACTGACAGACCTCCTGCCACTCTAACTTCCAAACTCAGACTCACTGAACATTCTAAACTTCCCCTGAGCAGCTGACTCAGAAATGGTTATGCTGCTGCAAAAGTTCTAAATGGCATAATCATCCCCACTCAGGCTAGCTGAGTAAACAATGATGTCATTATGTAAGAAGCCTCTAAATGAGCTCCTACCAGCTGCTTTTGACCTGCCTAACACTAGTACTAATGGGATTCTAGTAACCTAGGGAACTGGGTGGTTACAAAAGTCTTGGCTGAAGATAACTGCCAGCTCAATGGTATATCATATGGTTCTTTAAAATATGAGTTTGAAGTTATAAGTAAGGAACATTACTAGTAACAAAGGCAATATTGATGTTAGAGCCAAGAATGAGAAAGTGCTTCTTGGGTTAATCATAGTAAGATTTTGTCAAGAAAGTATAAATTCCATTAACATCTTATAAAGATCCCAAGCAGAAAATAATAAGAAATGATGTGAACTGCACGTAAAATTGGAATGCAATAAATGGAAGCAAATTAGAGTAATCACAAACAAAGTCTATGTTGCTGCAAAAGCAAATCTATCCAAAAGAAGACTGTAGATAGGATATACCGTGACACCAGAATTATTAACCAAAATGAATCCATCATTGAAGGGTGAATGTCAGCTACATGTAGGTATAGAGCCGATCCTTTACGCAATTTACAGGATTGGCCAACAGTTAGCAAATGATGGGTAGAAGAAAATAAGAGGATTTGAGAGTTACGTGATATCACCTCCTTTTCACCCATTATGACTTTATTTAATGATACTTTCTATTTGAATTTATTGAAAGATTAAGAAAAGTATTTAATTTGGCCATTATGGCCACTAAACCTGTTACTTTGAATACTGAAAAGTAGAACCCCTCAATTTCCAGAAAATAAATGGTGGCACACCAAAGATACACTTTCATTTGAGAAACAGGTACTTTGTGGAGTGTTCTAACAACATCATGGGGACATCATTTGTGGCAGTCCTCTGGGGACTAGTGATAACCGACAGTGTGGTTTAGCATTAAGACAGATGCAGGAAAACCACCCAAGGACAAGGGTCTTGGGCTTTAGGAGTATAGATTCTAAAGAACTGGGAGGCTGCCTTAGAAGCAGCCTAGCAGGGTGGATTGCCAGGGAGGGGAACAGGAACAGTGCAGAAAATTAAGGAAATCATAGTGAAGGCAACCAGCCTCTGCATGAAGGAAGGAAGTAAAGCAGGAAGGAAAAGGCCATGATGGTACCCTAGGAAGTGGCCACAAAAGTTAAGGAAAAAGGGTGTCATTCAGGAAGTACAAAGAAATACAGAGGGATGAGGATAGGGAGCTGTATCATGTAAAACAGAGGGAAGCAGGGAGGGCAGTGAGACAAACAAAGGCATAAACAGAGGAGTGGAAAGCCATAATGGTGGAAAAGGCGACAAGACTTGCTTCAGGTACATAAGTGAGAAGAGGAAGACGGAGGGATGGTGAGGACAGGAGGATGGCAGAGGGTGGCTGCACAGCGGAGGATCAGGAAAAAGCTGAGATCCTAAACATGTACTTCTGCTCAGTATTCACAATGGAGGGAGGGGAAGGACCACCAAAAGGCAGGAACACTAGGAGCGGGAGATGAACACAAGTCCATTTAAAGAGGAAAGAGATCTGAAGGGACTTGCAAAACCTGAAAGTGGACAAGGCCATGGAACTGAATGGGATATACTCAAGGGTGTTAAGAGAATCTTAGGAAGGAGCTTGCTGCACCACTGGTAGTCTTATTCAACCATTCAGTGGAAACAGAAGTGGTTCCAGAGGACTGGAGCACAGCTGACATAGTCCTGCTCCATAAAAGCGGCAGCAGGGAGGAGGGTAGCAAATGTAGGCCAGTCAGACTCGCATAAGTGGTGAGAAAATTAATGGAAACCCTGTTAAAAGAAAGCTATGGGGAATATCTTGCATCAAACAGATTGCAAGACCAAAGGCAGCATGGCTTCACGGGGAGGTCATGTCAGATGAATCTGCTGATCTCTTTGACTGTGTGACCAGGGAACTAGATCAAGGAAGGGCAGTCAATGTAACCTGCTTGGACTTCAGCAAGACCTTTGATATTGCACTATATAGGAGTGTGACAGGACTGAATATGGTCCTGTCCCATTTGTTATGTAGAAAGAGTTCACTGTTCACTTATCACTTAACCTGCCTCCGCCTACATGTGTTAAAATGTACATTATAAAATTTGTTTCTGTATGCCGCTTTTACAAATGACTCTCTGCTATATGCATTGTATTGCACTAAAATGCATACTGTATATATGTCTTTATATTTATCTCTACTGTCCTTTCCCCAGGATGCACCTGGAATCGAGCAGTACTCTACTCAGTGTGCCTTCCTGGTAAAACTTTTAATAAATAAATAAATAAAGAGTTAAATGCAAGGATCTGTTCTATTCTTTTCTGTCCCTTATTTGTCTGGTTGCGCAACCAAATGTTCTCGTGAGACCTAGGAACTGATCATCCGACAGTTTCACAATCCTCCGCCCGCCATCTCTCTGCCTTCACTTCTGTTTCTCTCTTTCTCCCCTGCACATCTGCAGGTATAAAAATATACAGTATGTGAATCTTTGTGTGAAACTGTAAATGATACTGGGATCCCTTGATTTGAAAATGTATATAGTTATAATGTTGAAAATATTGCAAAAACTATTTGGAACTCAAGGGTTAAACTTGCCATGCCGCGACAAACTTCTGCAGAGCTGTCAGCAGGGCCAGCTTTGGGACATTTTTCATTTGTTGCACCTGCAAGGAAACTGACAAGAACATTTTGTAAAAACCCAGGATGTCTCCTTAACGAGTTCCCAGGCAAAGACTTAGATAAAAAGAGCAGCAATGCTTTGCTAGAGAATGAGACTGAGACTGAAACTTGGAATCAGAGATACCCTTAGATGAAGTCTTAGGACCTTAGAACTAGAGGGCATGGGATGAAGTTGGAGGGAGGATGATCCAGAGGAAACGTGAGGAAGAATTTCTTCACAGAACGGGGTGGACAAGTGGAACACCCTACCAGTGGAAGTGTGGGGCTGAACAATCACAGGATTTAAGAATGTATGGGATAGACATAAAGGAATTCTGGAGGTCAGGGTTAAGGGCAACAGACTTCTAGGAAAACATAAAGTAAACTTACAAGCTCAAATGGGCAGACAGGGTGGGCCGAGGCCTTATCTGCCAATACTGTCTATATATCTATGTATCTATAAAGGACTTTATTTTCTTCATTTGTACTGCCTTTGTAAATAATAATACTAAACATTTGTTTTAAATTTTACTGTTATTGATAATAATAAAATGCTACTTATGAATTTTACAACTGCTCCTGGTCTTCCCATGCTTCCTGACCAATGCCTCGATGACAAGGAGACTGATAAAAAACTGGATAGTGTAGGGTGGGACCCAAGTGGTAAACTGTGTAAAAACTGGTTAATTGAGAGGCATCAGAGGGTGGTGGTAAATGACACACACTGAAATGAGGGAGAGTGACCGGCAGGGTGCCAGGTCTCAGTACTGGGATCAGTCCTCTTCAATGTCTTCATAAGTGACATTGAAGAAGAGCTGAAGGAAGGTATATTTTTTGCAGATGACACCAAAATCTGTATTAGAATGGATACTCAGGATGGGAGTGAGAGAATGAGTAGGGACCTTAGAAAACCGGAGGTGTGGTTGAGGGGATGACAACTGGGATTCAATGCTAAAAGTGCAAAATCATGCACCTAGGGCACAGAAACCCAAGAGTGGAGTATAAAATGTGGGTGGGAGGTACTGACAGTCACTAAATAGAAAGAAACCTTGTTTTAATATCTGATACTCTCAAAGTGGCAGTGCAGTGTGACAAGGCAGTAGGCAGGGCCAATGGGTGCTGGGGCACAGAGGGAGAGGTGTCACCAAAGGAGGAGGGAAGTGGTGGTACCACTGTATAGGTCATTGGTGAGACCACACCTGGTGCACTGTGCCCAGTTCTGGGAGGCCACATCTCAGAAATGACATAGGCAGGTGGTGGCAGTCCAGAGGAGGGCAACTAAAATGGCACAGGGGTTGCACAAGAAACACTATAAGCAGAGACTGAGGGATCTCAAATGTATACCCTAGAGGAGAGGATGGAGAAGGGGACATGATAGAGACCTACAAGTACCTCACAGGGATGTACAGGGTACAAGAGGGGAGCCTATTTCAAATGAGGAAGTGCACCAGAAAAGAGGGCATGCAATGAAACTGGAAGGGGAAGTGTAAGAGGATGTGAGGAAATACTACCTGTGGATGTCTGAAATAGTCTGCCATTCAAGGTAGTGGGTCAAAAGCAGTAGGGGTCTTCAAGCATGCATGGAATAGACATAGGAAAATAGTGGTAAATAGGCAGGTAGGAGGTGGGGTCACCTGAGACCAGTTAGTGTCTGCAGAGACAGAATAGGCAGGGAACATCTGGACAGACTGGGTGGGCCAAGCGGTCCATTTCTGCCGACAAATTCCATGTTTCTAATCCCCCTTTTCACAGTAAATAATTTAGGATTTGTACATGTATTATATAACTTACATATTGTATGTTGATGAATATTGTAATCCATAAAATGCTATATAATATAGTGGGGAAAAACAGTGCAAAAATACTCTTGGATTCAAGCTTCACATGAATGTTGCTTCCAGAAAAGGGCAGCGACAATCTTCAAACAAATGGGAGTACAGAAAAATGTATTCAAATAGTGTTGACAAAGTGTCAGGATGCCACAAAGCGCCAGGGCAACTAGGCATTTGTTGCTGTTCACCTTGATTAAATCCAACACTGTTTGAATTCAGTTCTGGTGTACTCATTGCCTTTTGAAACTCAAGCACATGGAGTTTCAATACATCAGTGCACCAAAAGACACAATTATTGTTGTGATACCTGAAATACAGTGTCATATTAGCATGTCAATATTTTACTTATGCAGTTATGCTGTATACAGTTGAACTGTATTGAAATAGTGAATATTTTATACATTTCTTTGTTTGGTTACTTAACCAGATTTATAAAGATGTACTGATGCCAATACCTTTAAACTGATCTATACCATGTCAATGCACCAAAATGACATTCACAAGGTTGATGTTCCAATTTATTATTTTTAACCTTGTAGTATGCACATGACAGCTATGTTTCTGCATGTTACACTACAGCACACTTGCAATAGTGTGCAGCAAAGATGAATATCATTCCATGTGGAACATTGCTTGAGCAGAAATGCAGTTATATGTTACTAAATTCAGATCTGGTGTACTCGTCTTTGAAACTCAGCCATGAAGTTTCAATACATCAGTGCACCAAAGACACAATTATTGTTGTGATATCTGAAATACAGTGTCATACTAGCGTGTAAAAACTAAAAACTAAAAGCTACTAAACTAAAAGCTACTGAAATAAAAGCCTGGATCTCGATCACCCAAAGTGTGCTGTTACCCTCACTGATATATGTGCCCCTGTCATGCACAGCTTGGGCAAGCTAGAGACCACCGGACTGCAAGTCTTGTACAACAAGGTGGCTTGATTTGCCATGCAGACGCACTCCAGAAGCCACAACTGTGACACCCTAGCAATGCTAAAATGGTCCTCTCTTAAAGCTCAACACCAGTACCAGTTGCTCATCCTAGCACACAAGCTCATGGGTCCATCCTCTCCTCCCAGTCTTCTGGGCTCATTGCCCTCAAGCACAACCCACAGAACCTCCAGACCTCCTTGAGAACCCTTCTGAATGTACCGAGGCTAAGGACTAAGGCTGGTGAAAAGTCCTTCTCTTACATGGCTCCTCTACTGTGGAGCAAATTTCTGCCCACGGTGCAGGAAGCCCCATCCACAAATACTTTCTGCACCAGACTCAAGGCCCACTTGTTCACACCTAGCCAATGCCTCTGCCAGGGCACCTGACACCCCCACCCAACCTTAGATGGGAAACTCTTACTCAGGCTCCCTCCCCCACCCCGACCCACCCTCCCCTTCCCTCCTCTCCCTACTCATAAACGGTTGCTTATATTGTATCACTGTGAATAACTGTATATACCTCTGAATATCTTGTATAGCTGTATATACCTCTGAATACCTTGTATATATACAATAATTACTGTAATCAAGGTAATTTTCTGTGTCTGTATAACCAAATTGTCCATAATAAGTAATGTTTCACCCGGTCGCCCTGAAAAAGGGACCTCCGAGCCCAGCGGGCCTACCCGGTTACCAAAATGAATAAATAAAATAAATAAATAAAAATAAATTTATTATACAGCACAATAAAATGACAATGCAGCAAAACTGAGTTTTCCTACACTGATATACCAAAGATGAGAATCACTGCTTTGTCATTTGAAAATGTCAAATCGGCACACCAGTGCAGTAAAATTCAGTCATACTACGTTGATACAGTATACTATCAGCAGTATTGAATTTAAAACTTTTGTATGGTAAAAGATATTCACATTGTATATAGACATGCACAGATTATTTCATATTTTGAATAAATACATTCATATTGATTTATTTTATTTGAAATTGGCTCACCAGGTAAACATACAGGGATACAAAGATAATCCCATTTTTAGATGCAACCTGGGAAGTGTGAGCAAGGAGGGAACATACATGTGAAATCATGTACATGAGGAAAATACTTATGTAACATAAAAGAATATTTATGTTCAAAGTATTGAGTCATCTGAAGATTATTAGTAGTTTTCTGTCAAGGAGAACTCTGTTTATTTTATAGTGCATTGCTGACATCATGCTTATGTTATGAAATGAGCCTCTTTATTACTTGCGAGGTCATCCTCTTCAATTACATATTCCCCACCTGGGGCCTGATATTCAAATATGTGCAAGCGCAGCACAAAATTTGCACTACGCCTTGCGCTTGCCTGCGTTCCCAAACACGTTATATTCAGTGGAATAACACACTGGTGCTATTCGACTGAGGCCATGTTAACCCAGCATTAAACCACTTAGCGCTGCCTCAACAGGGATCCTGAAGTACGCCACCAGAATGGACAGTGCCAGAGGGCTATTTCCAGTACTCGAACCTATGCAAATGAGTCCATTGAGCATGCAAGGTGCTAAGGGTCTATTTGAATGGCCATTATGAGCTCTTTTGCATGAGTAGCGAGGCAGGTTAGTGTGGTGTTGCCCCCATTTCCCCATCCTAGCCATGTGATACAGATCCCTGGCACTAGTGCCCCCAGTGATTGCTGGCCTGTTCTTTCAAAAAGAATCCTTGGTGCTAGTGGTACCCCCTCGGCCGATCAACGCCCATTCTTTCAAAACAAAGGATCACTGGTGTTAGTGGTACCCCCTCCTCCAGTTGCCATCCTTGGTGGAATGTTTTATTATTCCTGGTGCTAGTGGTATACCCCCAGTTGCCATCCCCAACAGATTGTCTCTCATCCCTGGTGCTAGTTGTACCCTCCCTTGATTGTCAGTCCCGGTGGAATGTCTATCTCTGGTGCTAGTGGTACCCCTCCCTCCCTGCATTTGCCATCCCCAGTGGAATATCTATCATCCCTGGTTCTAGTAATACCCCCCCTCCTGTTGCCATCGGCCGGCAGAATGTCTGTCATCCCTGGTGCTAGTGGTATCCCGATTGCCATCCCGGTGGGATATCTATTATCCATCGCTAGCGGTAGCCCACCTCTCTTTGATTACCAGTCTTGAGGTAAAACAAAAATCCCTGGTGTCCAGTGGTCCCCCACGGCACCAAGCGTGCCCACTCACATTGCAATACTGTGGTACCATGGGAGCATATGGTGACTGGCTGACCCTCGTCAAACCTCCTTGGCTGGCGCTGTATGTACAGGCAGGGAGTGTTCCTCTTATTTATAGGACAAGGTGGCGTGTCCTGCCCCTACAAATAACAGCCACACTCTCTGCTTGTACATACAGTGGCCGGCTGAGGAGGTATAAGGAGGGCAGTGCTGGTTGCTCGCATGCTTCTGTGGCAACCATGGGTATTGCAAAGGTGAGTGGGGGTATGCCCAGTGCCATAGAGGGACCACTGGATGCCAGGAGTTTTTGTTTTACTTCAAGACTGGTAATCGGAGGGAGGAGTTACCACTAGCACCAGGATGAAAGACATTCCACTGGGGATGGCAACTGGGAGGGGTTACCACTAGCACAGGATCCTTTTTAAAGAATGGACTGGCGATTAGGCAGGGTACCACTAGCTCCAGGGATTGATTTCTATTAAAGAATGGGTCATGATTGACCAGAGGGGTACCACTAGCACCAGGGATCCTTTTTGACAGAATGGACTGGCAATCGGTCGGGGGACCAGGGACCATTGGGCAGTGTGTCCCTCAGCAGCCAACCAGCTCGGTGGCTGGCTTTACCTCTGGCAGCCGCTTAGGTTGCTTAGAGTTGTTTGCTTTGGTTTGCAGCTGCGCAAAACAACCACGCTAAATCCTCTTGTGCTGCACAATCTCACCAAATATGGGGTTGTGCACATATTCAAGACTCGCCTCCTCTTGCTGCACACATACATTATGTTTTTGTGGGTGCTAACCCTCTTGCCCATGCAGAAGTCCTTTTGACTATGGGGCTCCAGCAAAACCTCGATTTCCATGAGTAAAGACCTGTTAGCGCCCATGCAAACTTTTGAATATCAGGCCCTGAGACCCTGATGTCATAATACTCTACATGTAACATCACAGTTATTTCCATGGCAATAGAGTGTCATGCCACAAGAGGAAACAACTTCAAGTGGGGAACACGCTTGTAGGGGCAATTGAACTCTATGGGATAAAGAACCTGTTTTCCTGCCAATGTCCTCAGCACTAAATAATGGGGAGGAGAAATATATGGAGCATATCTGAAGCACAAGCTGATGTGTGTCTAAATATTAGGTTTTCTAAGTTTTCCAGAGCTTTCAAGTTCTATAACCCTATGCTTACCAACAAGAACTGACTGCCTTTTGCCTTCAGACCAGAAACAGTCAATGGTCCCCATGGCAATAGGATGTATCTAACCCACATTCTTCCTTCTACCTGTACAGAACTCATCCAGTTTGGAGCGCCTAGATCCTGACCTACCTGTGTGCTTTTGAGCAGACCGTCCTGGTCTGGATTCCTGGGGTTTCTCTGGTTCTGTGCTCCTGGCAATTGTCCCATTTCTTCACCAGGAAAAGCTCACCATATTTCAGCAAACTCTATATCACAAAACAGGTAACACACCTCCTCCTTTTAGTTTCTCTTTGTGATTTTACGTTACCCAAAGAAGAAAGTTTCTGCTTGTGTGGTATAAGGTCACCGCCAGTCATTAAATATACAATATATTGAGAAAAGAACAATGAGACCCTAATAGGAATTTAACCCAAGCCCTTGAAGATCAAACCAGTGCTTTTAACACAAAGAATCACTGATGCAGCCGTAAGCTTAATAGTTATCTTGATCCTTCTGTGGTCATGTTAGGTAGTTTACCCACTGGAAAGCACATACTGCACTCAGGAATGGGACAGGACTCCAAGGTGTGATGAAACAAGAGGTGTGGCCAGGGACAACCTCCAGTATCTGACAGCTTCACAGAACCTTTCAGTGCTGTCTAGTTCCAACACATCTAACCACGCAGCTTTAAAACTGGTGACTCAATAACTCCTAGCAAGGAGAGGATGTGTCTTTTCAGTGTCTCCAGTACTATGGGACACTGCAATGAGGAGGAAATTGCCTGGTCAGTTTCCTCAGTAACAGAGGGTCGGCTCATTGGCGAGCCGCTTACCAGAATAGCGCTGCACTATACGGCGCTAGTCTGGTAAGTGCTCACATGGACAGTGAGGGGAATTTACAGTGCTTGCTGTGAGCTCTCCCTGGTGACTCCGGTGCTGAAAAATAATAAGAGCACCAGGAGCAACAGGTTACCAAGCTGCTCCTGTGGTGTGGAGGACTGGGGTATCGAGCAGCTTGCCAGCACTAGTAGAGATCAGGGTTCTAATTCTGGTCTCTGTCATTTTTTATTAGATTGGGGCTTTATTTTTTTACATGGGGTCGTGGAAACAGTATTCCATGGCCCCACGATTATAACTTCTCGAGATCCGCTCCCTCAGAGTGGGAATAGTAAAGTAGAGGGTCAAAAGAAAAATTGGCCCCTTTTTTCCCCACATGCTTGTAGCCAACGCTTATTCTTGTTGGCGCTGTTTGGACCCAGTCTGTAACAGAGGCAGCTGGCTACATTCCAGCAAGGAGGTGGACCTGTTTAGTGACTCTAGTAAGAAATTGCACTAAGGAGGGTAAGAGCTAGTCAGTGTCCCCAGTAACGGGAGTTGGGCACATCCTAACAAGGGGATGGGTCTTTCAGTGTCTCCAGTTCTGTAGGAAACTGAAATAAGGCAGGAGGGCCTGCTTAGTGTCCCAGCAGCAGGGGGAGCTGATTAAGACTTAATGAGAATTGGAAAGGCCTGGTTGGTATCCCCAGTGAGCTGAAAAATCCAAGTTAGTGGGATGGCCTAGTCAGTGTCTCCAGTAACATAAGGAGCTGGGTAACTTCTAGTGAAGGAAGAACTAATAATAATAATACTTTATTTATAATGCACCTTTCTAAAAATCAAGGTGCCTTGACAATAAGATAAAGCAGGGTGCAATAAAAACAATTAAATACAGGCATTCATAAAATTCAGGTGTAACCCCTACCAATGGGGGTTCCTAAAACTTCCGGAGCTTGTTTAAGTGCTCCATGCCTGGCTGGTGTTCGTTTAAGCCGTTTAAATGTTGTAGCTAGTGAACGCTTTAAAGCCCTCCGGGATACTGTCTCTTTAAGGGCTGCCTGTTGCAGTCATAATTAGTTGAAATGGGGAGGAGGGGCTGTGGCTGTATGCCCGAGTCCCACCTGGCTGCTGAGTAAGCGCCCATTCTGCCATCGCTAGTTGTGCAGAGGGAGTTCCCTGGAAAAGATGTAACTGTTTACTGACAATTGCTTAGAGTGGTAATGATATTGTAGTTGTTCTAACCTGCTTTTGGTTGCAGCAAGGACTGTTTTGATTATCCTCCATGTTGGTCCCGAACTGCTGACTTGGACCAATCAGTCTCGGGACTCTCGTGCGAGCCGCTGACCAATAGAGGGACTGCTTGTAATGTTGGAGAAGGCATTATGGGCTATGACACTTTTCAGGCCACTGAGGGCCAGAGTAATTGACTGGCAGATGACGCCAGCTAATGGGATCGGGTAGCACCGAACTGTAAGGAGTGTTCCATGCTGCTAGGGGCAGATTTTCTGTGGCTGTGAAGGAGAAGGGAGCTCTGAGCTTCTGGCCGTTTGAGTGTTCGCACGGGAGCGCGTGAAAGGCCTGCATCGGCCGTTTTCCTTGTCTAGTGCTTCAGATTAAATCCTTCGGCATGCGGTCGGAGGAGGCTGTGTAGGGACACAGCTACCTACCAGGCTTTACCTGAAGGGACTGGAGAATCTGCTGAATCGCTCGGTCCATTGGGATGGTTGGAGTGGCTGCTACTGCCCGAGTGGTCGTGAGTTCGTTCGGGTCCTGAAAGCCGCTGCCTGGTATGGTACCCCTCTGTGTTTGCCATATAAGTGTGTGAGGAGGCTGGTGAAGCTCATGGTTCAGCCCTGCCAGTGGTAAAGGAAGGGTATCTGCTGGAGTCGTGAGTATTGGATCCAGGGTAGCTCCTGTTAAGCTTACAAGCAGTGGCCAAGACCCTTTTCATTATACTGCTGCCTGCAGTAACTGAGCTTTCTGCTCATTCTGATCTGCTCGGGACAGTAAATGTTCATTTGTGTCAGGGCCCCAACCAGCTGCCACGAGGGACTAGCCATTAGGGCTTGGGTACCCAGGGACAGTAACTATTAGGTTTAGGCCTGTGCACAGAGCCCTAGGAAGATAAGTATAGTGATAAGCCAACCACCTTGATTTCCCCTAGCCTTGTTATTCCCCGAAATAAATCAGATTGTTTGTTTTGCAACTACACCTGGCTAGATTGTGTTTTACTGAAGATATACTGTACAGTGAACGTGTAATAACGGTACCTTACTTTTTAGGGGTCCCCGGAGGAACTGAGTGGTCTCTGAGCCGGGGGTAAGTGTGCCAGGGAGAAGTATTGTCGCACTCTCTTGGGAGCTGCTAGTGGGACCAAAGGGGTCGCAGTAACCCAGAGGGCTGTGACTGAGTCAATCTTGACTGTCTTACCCCCGACCTCTGGGTGGAGGCACCCGTCAACGGATCTGGGCCCCTCGCCCTGTCTTAGGTGAGGCAGGCAGGGGTAGTAGCCCTAGAGCGCCCCTGGGGGTTACACAGGTTTCAGATAAAATCAAACCGAGTAGGCTCGATGCCACAAATGGGTCTTTAGGGCCTGTTTAAAATCCCTCCATGGTCGCTGCCCGAAGCTGATGGGGTACAGAATTCCACAGGGTTGGGGCTGTGTACATAAATGCACGGACCCAAGAAGATTAAAAAAACTTGGAATCTCTAGCAACCCCTCATCAACAGAGCGGAGCGATCACCCGCAGTAAGGAACCAGAAGCTCTTCAGGTAGTCTGGGCCCAGTCTGTATAGGGCCTTATAAGTCAGAAGTCCTACTTAAGGTGATCCGCCACTGCACCAGCAGTCAGTGCAGTTCGCGCAACAAAGGAGAGATGTGACGAGTCTGGGGAGTTCCCACTAGTAACCAGGCTGCAGCATTCTGCATCAGCTGCACATGGCGGATATCAACTCCATTTAGCCCTAGATAAAGGGAGTTGCAATAAACAAGGCACGGGGTCATGAAGGCATGGACCAGCATTGGCAGATTGCTGGACGGAACTAGGTACTTAACCTTGGAGATGTTCCTCAGGTGATAAAAGGAGGATTTGATACTACCAACACCTGCAATTGCAGTGTCAGCCCATCATCAAAAATCACCCCAGGTTTCACACCTGTTCAGAGGTGAGGATCTGGAGCCTCTAAGGAAAAATGTCAAAGGTAAACCCGCCTCCCAACCCCTCTATCCGGTGATCTGGGTCCATGACCATCACCTCAGTCTTTCCGAGTTCAACCTTAGCCAGCTCAAATTCATCCAACCCTGGATTTCAGCAAGGCAGATGTTAAATACCGAGAGCTCTGTCCTGGTTCAGTGCAAAAGATAGGTAGAGCTAGGTATCATCAGCACAACAGTAAAATATCAGCCCATTTCTTCTTACAAAGTCTCAAGGGGTAGCATGTACACTCACGAATAACATGCGGGACAACACCAAACCCTGAGGTACCCACATGACAGAGACTGGGTGGAGGAATAAATCCTGGCACCACCTTCTGAGTTCTGCCAGTGAGGAAAGATTTGTGCCACAGGGACAGAAAGACTGGGTCAGAGGAATAAATCCCGACACCACCCTCTGAGTTCTGCCAGTGAGGAAAGATATAAACCATCTGAGGACTGTACTAGACAGGCCACAGATGAACCTCAGGCATTCAAGGAGAACCTCATGGTCCACAGTGTCAAATGCTGATGAGAGATCCAGAAGAACCAAGATGGAATGTTTTTCCAATCTCTTGCCATCAGGAGATCATTGAGCACCTGAACCAGCACAGTCTCAGTACTATGCCTCTTTCAGAAACTGGATTGGAGAGGTTCATACATGTCATGGATGGTCAAATGGTTCTCCAGTTGTGGCCACTACTTTCACAATCACCTTCCCCACAAAGGGAGGATAGAGATTGGTCTGTAGTTGGCAGGGCAGTCTGGGTCCAGAGAAACTTTCTTCAGGAGGTGTCACCACTGCCTCCTTCAAGGAGCTAGTTAACTCACCTGTCTCAAGGGAGCATCAGACTATCGTGCTAGGACCAGGCCAGTGGTATCACAACAACCCATGATCAAGGGTAGTTGGGCCTGGATTCAAACTACAGCACCTAGGATGCATACCCTTGACAATCTGCATGACATCAATGAACTCCGCCGGTTGAAGGTACTCCAGGAAAATTGAAGGATGGTGGCGAGCGACGATCGACAGCATCTCCCATAGAGTGTGCTGGTTGGAGCTCTGCCCTGATGTCAGCCACCATAGTCGCAAAGAAACAACCTGATCAATGTCCCCAGTAACAGGGAGCTGAATAACCCATAGTGACTAGAGGAAGGCAAGACCAGTGTCCACAATAACAGGGAAGCTGGGTAACTCCAAGTGAGGTGGGAAGGACACATCAGGGTCCACAGTAAAAGGGATGCCGGTTAATGCCTAGTGAAAAGAGGCATAGCCTGGATAATGCACTGTAACATGTAGAGCTGGTTAACCCTTCTTGAGAAGGATGTGGCTAGTGTCCCCACTAGCAGGGGAGCACATAATCTCCCAGTGAAGAAGGACAGGCCTGATCAGTGTCTCCATTAAAGGGGTGTTGGGTAACTCCTAGTGAGGATGGGAAGGATCTGGTCAGTGTCTCCAGTAATATGAGAGAGCTGGATAACTTCTTGTGAGGAGGGAAGAGTCTGCTCAGTGTCTCCAGTAACAGGAGGAGCTGGGTAACTCCTAGTGAGGAGAGGAAGAGCTTGGTCAATGTCTCCAGTAATGGGGGTAGCTGGGTAACTCCTAGTGATGACGGGAAGGACCTGTTCAGTGTCCACACTAACAGGTGAGCTGGATAACTCCTAGTGAGGAGGGAAGGGCATGGTCAGTGTCCACAGTAACAGATGAATTGGATAACTCCTAGTGAATGAAGTGCCTGGTCTGTGTCCATAGTAATGGAAGGAGCTTGGTAAGGGCAACTGTTAGTTAGGAGGGACAGGCCTGGCTAGCATACCCAGTAATGGGGGAGATGGTTGATTCTGGTGAGGGGTAATGGCAGTGTCCCCAGTAACCGGGAGCTGGGTTACCCACAGTGAAAATGGAAAGGGCCTGGTCCATGTCTCCCAGTCGGGGGGCTGGGAGTGAGAGGGAAGGGCCTGGTTAGTGTTTTCAGTAACTCAGTTGGCTGTGTAACTTACAGTTTGGAGAGGAAGGGCATGGACCATGTCTCCAGCAATGAGGAGCAGAGTAAATTCTAGTGTGGAGAAAAGTGGTCTGGTTAGAGTCACCTGTAACTGTGGGACTTGGGTAACTCCTAGTGAAGAAGTACTTGAACAGCATCCCTAGTAATAGGAGGAACTATCCAACTCATAGTGAGGAGAAAAAGGACCTGGTCAGTATCTACAGTAACAGGAGTAGCTGGGCCACTCATATTGAGAAGCCTAAGGTCTTGGTTAATGTAGGAGCTGGGTAACTCCTAGTGAGTAGGTCATGGGTTGGCACAGTGTCTCCAGTAACTAGGCGATTGGGGTAACTCCAAGTGAGGAAGGAAGGGCTTGGTCCATGTTCCCAGTAACAGGTTGAGCTGGGTGATACTCAGTGCAGAAGGGAAGGTCCAGGTCAGTATTCCCGATAACAGGAGGAGTTGGATAACCCTTAGAGATGCTTAAAAGGGCTTGATCAGTGTCTACAGTAACTAGTGGATCTGGGTACATCCCATTTAGGAGGAAAGGGCCCCATCAGTGTGACCCAATAGTAGGGGAGCTTGGTAACTCCTAGTGAGAGGGATGGCCCTGTTAGTGTCCCTAGCAATAAGGAGAGCTGAGTAACGCCTAATGAGAAGGGCAGGACCTGGTTAATGTTTCCGTCATTGGGAGCTGAGTAATGCCTAATGAGGAGGAAAGGACCTTGGGCAGTGTACACAATAATAGGGGAGCTTGATAAACCCTAGTGAGGAAGAGGAAGTCCTGACCAGTGTTCTCAGTATTGGAGAGGAGCTAGGTGTCTTCTACTGAGGAAGGGAGGTGTCTGGCTTGTGTCCTTAGTAAAGGTGAAGCTGTGTGTAACTTCTGGTCAGTAGGGAAGGGTTTGGACAGTGTCCCCAGTAACAGGGAAGCTGTGTGTAACTTCTAGTTATTATGGAAAGGGTTTAGCCAGTGTCCCCAGTAGCAGATGGAGCTGTGTGTAACTTCCAGATCTTACTTGAGAGGTTCCTGCAGTAGGTCTTCCCATATAGGACTATAGCCCCTGGCATCAGGTTCCAATGGCAAACTTAGCTAGCAATCATAAGCAGGGGCACCCCGACGCCAGGTGATGTGTGATGTCAGACCGACTATAAAAGGGGCGGTCCCACACTTGCTCCCTCCAGTTCTTTCCCGCTGTTGCCTCAGTTAGTCTGCTCACGAGTAAGAACAGCGATCTAATGCCTGCGTGTCAATCGAAGTTTTTTCTTCATCCATACATTTTTGTCCAACAGATTTGATCAATTGTATGTCGACTCACCCAAAAAGAAATGCTGTAAGTGCGGAGCTCAAATTCTGCACGGTGACGACCATTCTCGCTGCCTGTAGTGTCTAGGCCCCAAGCACAACTCGGACGGGTGTACTATCTGTCAAGCTTCAATCAAGCCACCGGACCAGACGCAAGCGGACCTCGAGGCCCACCTCCTTACCTGATGGCTGGGCGAGATGGAAAAGGAGCTGCAGGAGTTGAGGGAAAGGTCGTCATCACTGACCCCAAGAAAAAGAAGAAGGATAAGGAGAAACACCAGGACAGGAGTCCGTCTACCACGTGGAGGCCTGTTCCAAAACTGTGAGTGCTCCTTCGGGTACCCCATCCGCCTCTTTGGGCCTGCACCTTCTCCCCTCCTGCCGAGGTGAGCGGGCAGCTCGGGTAGCCTCTATCAAGGTTTCTGTTGTGTCTCCTCCTAGCACTGCCGATAAGTCACCCCTCGACCCCATTGATGGGTGCATGGCTTTGACCATTAAGCCTAGCGGTGGCCTCTCGGCTACTGTTAGCCCAGTCAGGTTTGGTAAGTCAGATGGCGGTTCTTCCATCACCCATCCTGACACTTCCTCTCACCCTTCAGACTCCTGTGAGGCCCCTACGCTGGCTCCAGTGTGCTACCGGGAGACTCTTCATTCCTTTGGGTCCTTCACCCCAGAGATTCGCCACCTGATCCTGCTTTGTCCTTGCTGTCAGGATCATTCTTAGATCTTCGTTGGGGTCCCTCCTGGAATTACCCCCATTTCCTGATCTCTTGCTGCCTCTGAACAGGAGTCTGTCGCCAGCCAAGGATCCTTGATGGAGCCTCCTCCTCGGGACCATTGGGGGCCCTCCCAGATCACACACCACCTAGTGGCCCTCAGGCACCTCCCCAGTAGGTCCAGTCAAACCTCCAGGTGGTCTTCTGGGGCCAGACCCCATGTTCCGCTGCTGGGTGGCCCGCTGTCGGCAACTCATTACCTAATGCCTGGCCATGCACCTCTGATGCTGGGATACCCAACGCCAGGATACCCTGGGTACCCTGCCTATGGCTACAACCTGGGATTACCAGGATTCCAGTATTCTTCCTGGCAATACCTGCAGTACCCAGGCTACCCAGCCTACCAGTCTCCTCCTCTTCCTCCACTGCCAGATCGAGACGATCCTCCGTGGTGGCAGGATGCCAGGACCCAGCTTTACAGAGTTACTGCAGTCTATGGGTGATATCCCCTACTTAGGGCCCCTCCCTCCACCAATACCTCTGGACGAGCAGTGGGTTCTCTACAGTGGGCCCTCTGGGTGGACCCTTCCATCCCCAGTGGTTCAGAGCCTTCCGACTCAAACATTGACTCCGACCCTTGGGACCCTCTGTCCCTGTCGAGGTTCCACCCAAGGAGTCTCCAAATCCCTCCAGAAGATCCCTCCTTCGGGACCTTCTGCAAACTATTCAGGTAGCAGGAGGCTGGCCTTCCAAAGAAATGGATCCCCAGCGTAAGAGACTGGTAGAACACTTAGATCTGGCCACTACAGATCCCCTACCCATTCCCCTGGATGTGACCTCATGAGGATCTGGTGACTACTATCTGGCAGCAGCCATCATCTACCCCTGCTATTTCCAGAAAGGCTGATCACACCTACTATCCCCTGGAAGGATCCAACACCTTACTACTCATCCAAAGGCTGACTTAATGGTCATCACTGCCGCTCACAACAGGTCGGAGCAATTAAAACATTAGAGTTCCCCCCCAACGAGGACTCAAGACAATTGGATCAGTTTGGCTAGAAGGTTTATTCCTCTTCCTCCTGTGCCATCCAGTCCCTGAACTATGTTTCACAAATGGTGGCCTTCCAGAAGGCCTCCTCTCCGAGCTGGAGAGGGACCTTCAGGAGGTCCAGGATGAGACATTCTGTAACAAGTTGCTGGACAAAGTCCAAATGGGCAAGTCTTCCTGTCATCATGCTTTACGAGCAACATATGACTCAGTGGACTCAGTGGCTAGGGCAGCAGCCATGGGGATCTGCATCCATCGTCTTTCTTGGCTCAGGATTGCAGGTTTGGCACAAGACTTCCAGGCGTCCCTGTTGGATGCCCTTTCTAGAGGTTCCATCCTCTTTGCGTGACACCAAGGATATCATTACTGGGCTGCAGGAAAGTGGACACTCATTCGGGATGTATGCTCCATGTACTGGACGGAGCAGAAGAAGCAGCGTTTTTGTCGCCAAAGACGTTGTAATAAAACCAGGGTAAACGTCGCAGGCGTTACAGCTCCCCTGGTTCAAGAGCCCAACCCCCAGGCCAAATTCCCAAAGTTGGCCTCCGGGCAAAAGCTCTCTTCCCTCTGCATCCTGACTCCTTTCTCTCCTCCCGCTACCTCCAGCTGACAAGGAGGAACCGGTAGAAGGGAGGTTCGCCACCACCTGGCAGGGTGGAGGTCCGTCTACCACAGATCTATGGGTGTTACAACTCATCCAGTGAGGTCACTCGATAGAGTTCACAGAGATCCCTGCCCTCATCCTCCGGGATGGTCATTTTATCAAGGGATCAGATTCCCATAGTCTTCCAGGAGATTCAGGCCCTCCTGTTAAAAGCGGCAATAGAACCCGTCCCTCAAAACCAACTAGGAAGAGGATTTTATTCTCACTTCTTCCTAGTCCCAAAGAAGACAGGAGATCTGAGGCTGATCCTGGATCTCAGCATGCTCAACCTCTCCATCAAGTACAAGTGGTTTCACATGCTGACCCTTCAGGGCTTCTCCCTGCTCCAAACAAATTCTTGGCTGTGCTCCCTGGACATGCAGGTTGCTTACCTGCATATCCCTATCCTCCCGGCCCACCACCGCTTCTCCATTTCTCCTTTCAGGAGAACCATTTTCAATTCAAGCACTCCCCTTTGGCCTTTTCTGTCCCCTGAGTGTTCACCAAGAGCTTGGTGGTTCGCGGCTTTTCTCCGCCACCAGGGCATTTACGTGTTCCCACACTTCACGACTGGCCCTCACAGCCACCCTCTCCGAACATCCTAAAGAGCTCTCTCTCTTCACTCTGAACTTGTTTGCTCTTCTGGGTATCACAGTCAATCTTCCCAAGTCCCAGTTAGTACCATCCCAACGACTCCAATTCATTGGACCAGTACTCGACACAGTTCAGAGCAAGGCTTTTTGCCATTAGATCGAGCTAAGACCTTAGTTTCTCAAGCCACCTCATGGCCCAGGCTCGATGGATCCCAGCACATGCTGTGCTCCATCTTTTGGGACTGATGGCATGCCATTTTGACAGATCCACTGGCCAGACTTCATACGAGGGTCACCCAGTGGTCTCTTTGAGTCCAATGGGATCAGAGGACAGATGACATGTACCAGATGGCCATGATCTCCAACAGCCTACAGAAAGATCTTCGCTGGTGGCAAGATATTTCCAATCTTTTAAAGGGAGTTCCTTTCATTCCCCTATCCCTACCTAGATCCTCACCATGGACACCTCGGACTTGGGCTGGGGAGCCCATCTGGGTGTTCACAAGACACAAGGGTCTTGGTCCGACCAGGAGCTTTGCTCCACATCAACGTCCTGGAGACAAGAGCCGTACTGTATGCTCTCCAGGCATTCCAGTCCCTTCTTCTACTGGGATCATTTCTTATCCAGATGGACAACATGTCCACAATCTGGTATATCAACAAACAGGGAGGAACTTGCTCATACCTACTCTGCAGAGGAGGCAATGAGGGTATGGTACTGGGCGATTCAGCAGAGCCTTTCCTTGACAGCAGTCCACGTTCCAGGCGTAAGCAATGTCCATGGACAGTCTCAGCTGATCAATGGCCAGGGCTCACAAGTGGGAGTTAAAGCTAGAGGTGGTCAAGACCTCTTTCTTCAATGGGGTTGGCCAGATATAGATTTGTTCACCTCCCATCCAACGCAAAACTACCTAACATTTGCTTGCTTGTTCCTGGGCATGGTGCTTTTGGCAAGACGCACTGTCTCTCTCTTGGACAGGGAGGTCTCTTTATGCTTTTCTCCTTTCCTCTGATTCAGAAAGTTCTAGTGAAACTTCAGGAGGAAGGGGCACATTTGATTCTGATCGCTCCTCTGGCCCTGCAAGATTTGGTTTCCTCTTGCAGCAACTGGGCGCCTAGAACCTCTAGTTCTCCTACCGCTATCCCACGACCTTCTGATTTAGGAGCAGGGCACCCTCATGCATCCGAGCCTTCAATCTCTCCACCTTCATGTGTGGCACCTGTAGACATAGCAGCCTCATGCTATGGTGTTTCCTCCCAGGTTGCTCATATTTTGGTGGAAGCAAGAAAACCTTCTACTAGATCCACCTACACCATGAAGTAGAAAGATTTTCGATTTGGGCCTGCCAGGAACTTGGATCCCTTTGTGTTCAGCACAGGTGTTAGAGTGCCTTGCACATCTTTCGGAGATGGGCCTTAGCTATTTCTCCATCAGGGTCCATCTCTCTGTGGTGTTGGCATACCACCTTCCAGTGGAGGGCAAACTTTGGCTCAACTGGAGGTCACCAAAACCTTTTGAAAGGCATCCTCCACTTAAAACTTCTGGTCCAGAATCCCAGGCCCCCTGGGATCTTAACTTTATGTTAGAAAAGTTAACCTTGCCTTCCTTTGAACCAGCTTCTAGCTGTGACATGCGCTTCCTTTCTTGGAAGACTTTGTTTTAGTTGCAGTCACTTCCGCCAGAAGGGTTTCTGAGCTTCAGGAGTTAGTCTGTAAGGAACCTTATTTGATTTCCACAGGGACAGAGTCATCCTTGGACTAACCCTTCCTTCCTTCCCAAGGTAGTTTCAGAAACCACTTTCAACCAGAGTGTCAAGTGCCGCCTATTATCCCCAGCATTCTAACAGGGGGAATATCTTTGCACACTTTAGATGTGCACAGGATCCTGAGGTATTACACAACTGACTAAAGAGGTCCGTAAGACTAATCAGCTTTTCATGGCCTTTGCTCCCCAGTGCCAGGGCAAGGCCATTTCCAAACAGACCATCTCCAGGTGGTTAGCTAACTGCATCCACTTCACTTACCAAAAGAATGGAAAATCCTTCCGGGGCGACATGGTCACCCACTAGGAGTGTTGTACCGCCTACTGCCTTTTTCAGGAATGTGTCCACAGCAGAGCTGCACAGCTGCCATGTGGTTGTCTGTCCACATCTTCACAAAACACTACAGTTCACATTGCTCTAGGTGTAGGATTGGTTTCCGCCTTGCGGTTCTGCAAGGCCTTCTGTTATAACTCACAACTCATTTGGTGGTCTCCTCCACCCAGACGTATCTTCGAATTTTCTTTTGGACTGCTAGTTATTCAGTCCTATATGTGAAGACCTACTGCAGGAATCCTCTTGAAGTAAGATATTGCAGTTATGTAAGAACTTACTGTAACAGTAGAGCTTCGAGGAGAGGTTCCTGCAGTGGGTCTAGTTTCCCACCCACCTTCCACCTACTCCTGGAATGTTTCTTTAATTTTTTATCCTGCCTAGCCCTTGGGTCTAGAGAGGAAGCACGGTCCTAGGAGTTTTCACTCCTTCCTTTCTACTTACCTTTCTTTAGGTCTCTGGTGGAAAAGGGTGGAGGAGGGGTGGGCGGCAGGACCGCCCTTTTATAGTCGGTCTGGCGTTTGTGTCACCTGACGTCGGGGCGGTCCCACTGATGATTGCTAGCTACAAGTTTGCATTGGAACCTGACGCCAGGGGCAAAGTCTCATATGTGAAGACCTACTGCAGGAACCTCTCTCAAAGATCTACTGTTACGGTAAGTTCTTACGTAACTGCAATTTAGCATGGGAAGGGCCGCGCCCTGACAAAGATTCTGCATGGGTGAAATGCCAGGGCTATGGGCATAATAAGTATTACTCAGATGACTTGCAAATAAACTAACTGAAGCATTCTGCTTTGTTTATTATTTTTCTAAGTCACAGTTGGGATCCCACTAGTACAGAGATTTGTCTTTGGTATTAGTAGGCTGGCTGCCTTGCTCTGCGCCACCTCCCGCTACCTGAGCACACCATTCTTTGTTTTCCTGAATGCATTGAATTTGATTATTGTTTCGATTTGTAAATCTGTGTTGCTGTGGTAATAGATGAAGCCATTCTTTGATTAGTTCATTACAGGTTTGCTGTTTCTGACATCGATTGCTGGATTGTCCATCACGTTAGCAGAAGATTTTGGGAAATTTCGGGACCTGACCCCTGGGGAATTGAATCCTGCTGTTCTATACACTAATTTCTCCATCTATGCAGTCACTTGGGTAAGTGCTAAGTGTTAATAGATATTTGTCTCTTTCTATAGGTGTCCCTGGACATTGAAACTATGTGTCCCTCCACCATGTGAGTGGGCTGACAGGGTCTCTACAGTCTCAGTGGGACTAGGGCACATGGGCAAAGAGCCACCAGTTCAACATAGTCTGTTTTGAATAACTCACTTTCCACAACTGCCAGTCAAGTCTAGTAGCTATGGGTTTATTCCATGCAGAGGGTACAGCATTACTGTTCCATCCTGGGAGTATACAGGGTACAGAATCAGTAAGGCTGAACTTCTACAGGACCCATGGGGACCAAGGTAAATGGATTTAATAATTCTTCTTTCAGCTGTATGAGCACTCCTTCTCATTGGCATCCTACAACTTCTAACATTCCTGGCTTCTAGCTGTAAGTTTCTTTAACTGCACACTCATGAGTATGTACTGTGGCACAAACCTAATGGCTTTCACTTAGGACAGACCCAGCATGGAGCCTAACCGTCAATTTAGGGGCTGTCATGGGTGCTCCAACCATCCACCCAGCCTGTTGCCTTCCTTTTGCATCCTTTCCCTTTTGACTTCCAAAGGGGAACCCATAACCAGCCACAGTACTTAATTTCTTGTAGGTGTAGCCCCTGAGCCACTTATAGCAAGTAGGACACCCCCCATGAAATCTGGACACTGGTACCCACATATGGCATGCCACTTACTTTTCAAAGGTTGGTACCACCTTGGCGTTAGGATGTATACCAGGTTCATTTCTAGAAGAAGAGGGTGTGGATACAAGAACAAAATATGAACCTTTTTAAAATTACAACCCAGGTCAAGGGTGGAGGCTGCTAGGCATGTGCTAGATCTAAACCACTGAGCGGCCACAGTAATTCCAGCACCAGAAGCAAGAATCAGAATGTCCGTAACAGGAACTGGGATTGTGCAGTATGGCTTTGTTTAACAGATGGTAAAACTAAAGGCAAGTAGTGGACCCCATGGGTCGGTCAAGGCAGGACAGGTACACTTCATGAACCTCTCCTTGCATGCAGTACAGTTCGAGAACACAAAAGAAACATCTTCTCATTTTCCAAATGGTGCACAAAGTGGACACCTGGCCATGCACCCGAACATTTTCTCCCATGGGTGCACATATTGTCAAACTAAGCCACATAGTCAGAACTCTTCTTCAAAAAATAGGTGCAATTAAGTGAAACTCAGCCACACACCTAACCCTGCAGCACTGGCCATTGCTCAGGTAAAAACTGGTGCCCTTTATGAACCAGTTAGCCCTGCCTTGTAAGCATCCAGATGACATTCCTCCCACCCTTGCCCCAACCAACAGTCTCTGCCATTCCTTCAGGGTTACACCATTGAAACCCCCATTTCCCACCGAAATGCTAGAGGTCCCATACTTTCCAGTTCTCTCACTCACTGGGGTGACCAAAGTACAACTTTACTCTCCTGAGTGAACGTTACATAAATTCACTCTCCTGGGTGTACTAGGGGCACTGACAGGTGTGTTCTAGCCTTATCTATGGGCACACACACCCCAGAAACAATTCCTCTGAATGTGTGAGAACTTGTCTCCCAAAACAATACTTATGAACTAGTTGTCCCTTCTACTGGGCATGGAACAACTCCTGAGTAGCATGTCAGAATAGTCTCTCAAAGTTCTTTCCAGGGCAGCTGAAACACACAAAGGATCTTTTGGGGATTGCCCTTGAACCCACTGAGAAAAGCAACTCCTTTCACTTCACTGGGAGTAGAAATCAGGAAATCCTGCTGTAGAAAGGTCTCCACCACTTCTCTGGAAGCTGGAAATTGTAGTCCACACTATGGTGACAAGTTCTGGGCCCTCAACTCAGAACCCACTGGCAGACCTTCTGCCACTCTCAACTCCACTCTCAGACTCTAACTCAGCACTACTGAACATTATAAGCTCCCCAGAGCAGCTATACACAGGAAAGTGTTATGCTACTGTGAGAGTTCCGAACGACATAATCATTCTTCTCTCAGGCTGGCTGAGTAAACAATGATGTCATGGTGTAAGAAGCCCCTAATAAGCTCCCTACCAGCTGCCTGCTACCTGATTAGCACTAATACTGATAGGATTCTAGCAACCCCAGGGACTCGAGGTTACATTCACCACAACCAGACCACTGGCTGTCCACAGCCATAACCACGGCCCAGTACCAGGCCATCCTTCCTCTATGCTCCCTATGGAAAGGGTTGATCAAGTCCTCCTTACCATGTGGCAAGTACAGGCAGGTAACACCAAAGGATAGAGGCCCACTGAAGAAACTCCAGTTCCTATCCTACTACTGTACTATCTACGGATTTCAGTGGCTCCAAGATGTTGCTGAAGCATGTCCTAAAGGACAGCATTGGTGACCCCTATCTAGAATCAGGACCATCAACCTGCCTTTCCCCAACCCTCTAGGGAAAATCTATCTGACCTATGATACCTACCAGGTGCCCAAACCTAAAAAACATTTTATACCAACACGCCTGTTAATGAAAAAGGTTAGACATTGTACTACACAGTAACACAAGCCTAACAATTCTACACAAATGAGGACTTCAATGAGTCCCAAAAATCCTCTTCAGGTCTTCTTGTCTTCTTCCAGGAACACCTGCAAAGAAAACAGTACAATACCTATTCCTGCACACAACTAACATAACTACAACCTGTAAAGCCAAAACTGTAACCAAAACACCCTCCCACTGGATACTGCACAAGCTCAAAAAGCATTTTGAAAAGGATTTTCACGAAAGTACAAAAATAGAAAACATAAAGCATTTGCAAAAACATTTTGGGGGAAGGGGTCCTGCAAAGTCCAAATCTAGGGAAGAGTCCAGAGTGCCAAGACACTACAAATAGAGTCTCTCCTAGGCCGGAGCCTGCTGAAGCACAGTTCTGGAACAGGCACAAGAGTCGGTGAATAAAGTTCCAAGGAAATCTTCAACTGCAGGAAAATAGTCAAATTAAAGTGAAAAAATGTCTTAGCAGTTTCTTGGTGACAAACGATGTCAACATCACCTCTCTGGACCTGCGGCCTGATGATCTTCGCTGCTTGGTAGACAAAATCTTCAGACCTGATGCTTCCACGATCTCTTACTGGACCCCGACTGAAATCTTCTCTGACTGCTGGGCTGATGAACCTGGATGCTGCTGGAGCCGAACCTGGATGCTGCTGGAGCCTAACCTGGATGCTGCTGGAGCTGAACCTGGATCACCAGAAGGAAGGCACTTCTATCCTGGGTTGCTGCCTCTTTGGTGGCAGATTGCTGGGTTGGCATGGCTGCATTCACTTGGCAAGCGTGTACAATTTCAGATGAATGACACCAATTCAGGGTAGTACCACTCAGGATGTGGGGCATAAATTATTACCCCATCTAGATGCACCATAGGAACATTGTAGAATGTCTCATGGCCAACTTTGTCCACTACTCTCACAGAGCCAATTAAGGTCCTACCACGCTCCAGAATTGCAGTTTCTCATTACACACTTTAATTCGGACCTACTTATTTACTCTAGGGTGCAGGTTGGCACAAACTTCCCCACAACCAGGCATGCCTGTTTTTCTCAATTTCTTCCTAGATTTGGCGAGAAGAAGGGGTACAAAGGTCCATATTCAGCCACAGCTCGCCTATGAACAATTTTCTCCCTTTGCTGCTTTTAACCAACTGCAAACCAGAAGCACGGCTTGGGGTGGCCAGTCCTGGTTGAGCCAGCTTTAGCACACAGTGCAGAGTAAAAACAGTCCACCTCTGCACTCAGGGGCGCATCTCTAGAGCCTTCCTCCATACAGACATCAGAGGCTCCATAGAAGCCAATGCCAATGGCAACTCACTGGGTCCCACTGCAACCATTGAGCTTCTTCTTCTTCCACACATTCTGCCCAGGAGCTGATGATTGCACCAGCCCCTGAATTGTCCACTCTAACTGTCTTCGGAGGCACTGGCCTCCCAACAACATGCTTCCCCACCTCAGACTCTTCCACGAGGCTAGGGCTTGGGCCTTCCACCCAAGGATCTACTGAACCTGCAGCTGCAGCATCCAACTCCACACTCTGCAGCATGGAACATTCAGCTTCTTCTGGCCTTGTAAAGCATAGACACAGACAGTGTCCAAGAACTCCTTTACAAACTCTATGGGGTCTCTCTTACTGCACCCAGCCTGCTGTTGTTCTGATATGACAGGGTCCCCTGCCAATGTCCAAGTTGGAGCTAAACAGAGGTGTTTGGTTTTAGCTACCATTGTGCCACCTGACTTGCACATCACAAATTGCTTTCGGCAGTCTGTGCAATGTGGAACTGGCAAAACATCTCTCCCGGTTTTAGGCATACTACACACACATTAACTGGATAGTTCGGCAAAGCCACCTCGGCTGGTGCTGATGAAGTCTTACAATTGCTCAAAATTAGCTAGCTCTTGTTTCTGTTGGGCTACCCACGCCCTGGCATGGAGTGGGTAGTATGAGTGTTGCTGTGCCATGTTAGGCATGCTGGTTTCCATCATCGATGTAATACGGCCTGCTGCTGACTCAAGGAAAGCCTCTGGGGGGTGAAACAGGCTGGCGGTCCAGCCGATCATAGCTACGATTGCCTCAGTCACTTCCAGTCAGTCGGAATTTGGGTTAAGTCTGGTTTTACTGTGAAAAGTTTGAAAAACTGCTGGTTCAGAAGCACTTCTGCTGTAGCGATTCCTCCTGCTGCTGCACGAACACACACTGCGACACTGCTGTCTGCTCCTCCTCAAGGTTCCACAACTCTGAGACTCAGGCAAGGGCGGGCTTAGGTTCAGTGGGACCAATCACACAACACCATGCAAATGATCTCTCTCTCTCTCTCTCTCTCTCTCTCAGCCATACTCCTGCATGGCGATCATCGAGAAGGCAAAATTTAAACTACAAACTGTGGCTTTTTTTTCCGCTGGCAATTTCAGTGGGACAAGCATTTTAAGGCATTTTACTCAGTACTTAGTGCATTTTCCTTAGCGACTCCCCAATTTTCACTGTACACATGAAACTTTCTGAGCACTTAGAAAACACTGGACTGGATTTTTGAATCGGTAGGAATGCCGCATGCCCCTGGTGACAACCATACGGTGCACGGAGCTTGCAGCATCTCCAGTCGGCAATCAGGATTTTCTATCCCTGCGCCAACCGCAGGTCCTTAGATCATATTTATGTAGTCTAGCCTACGCCACCCCCAGGGCCTCTAATATGGAGTTTGTGCTAAATATATGGCACAAAGGTTGCCATATATCATGGAGGCCGCCAACTATGCTCAGGAAATGGGAAAATCGGGCATAGTTGTGGCAATCTGGTGGGCGACCGCAAAACCTAAGTCCCATGGTGCAGGGCAGGATCCAATCCCTGTGCCGCAGTTTGAAAATCCTGCCCACTGTCTTTTAAGTCCACAAATATGTTTCTCTGGGAATTTATAACGTTTAAACAGTTTTTAAGTGTTTTAATGACAAGGCAAGGGCAATCATTGCTTAGTTCCAACAGTCCACATTTTCAAGTTAACACACAAGCAGCATATTTTTTTCACTTTCCTTTTCACAGAAACTTAGGCAGCAAAAGACTTTCAGGTGGCATTTTTCTTGGCACAACATTGCTTTCTGGTAAGCGATCTTCTGGTTGGGCGCACCGTCAGACAGGAAGATCCTAGACATACCCTCAGCATTACCACCCCAAAACATATTTCTTTGGACAAGCCACATTTTTGTAACTCTCGCCTAAATTAAAATATCATCCTGGACGAGCCCCCAAGCCACTTATAGCAAATAGGACACCCCCCCATGAAATCTGGACACTGGTACCCACATACAGCATACCACTTACTTTTCAAAGGCTGGTACCACCATTGGCAATAGGATGCATACCAGGCTCATTTCTAGAAGAAGAGGGGTGGGAGTACAAGAACAAAACAAATGAACCTTTGTAAAAATTACAACCCAGGTCCAGGGTGGAGGTTGCTAGGCATATGCTAGATCTAAACTGCTGAGGGGGCCCCAGTAATTCCAACACCAGAAGCAAGAATCAGAATGTCAATAACAGGAACTGGGATTGTGCAGTATGGCTTAATTTAACAGATGGTAAAACTAAAGCAAGTAGTGGACCCCATGGGTCGGTCAAGGCAGTATAGGTACACTTCACAAACTCTCCTTGCATGCAGTACAGTTCGAGAACACAAAAGAAACATCTTCCCATTTTCAAAATGGTGTACATAGTGGACACCTGGCCACGCACCTGAACATTTTCATCCCATGAGTGCACACATTGTGAAACTAAGCCACACACTCAGAACTCTTCTTCAAAAATAAGTGCCATTAAGTGAAACTCAGCCACACACCTAAACCTGCAGCACTGGCCATTGCTCAGGTAAAACTCTGCCCTTTTATGAACCAGTTAGCCCTGCTTTGTAAACATCCAGATGGCATTCCTCCCACCCTTTGCCCCAACCAACAGTCTCTGCCATTCCTTCAAGGTTACACCATTAAAATCACCTATTCTCCGTCAAAATGCTAGAGGTCCCATACTTTCCATTTCTGTCACTCACTGGGGTGATCAGAGTACAGCTTCACTCTTGGGTGAACATGTTGCAGAAATATCACTCTCCTGGGTGAACTAGGGGCACTGACAGATGTGTTCTAGCCTTATCTATGGGCACATACACCCCAGAAATGATTCCCTTAAATGTGTGAAGAACTTGTCTCCCAAAACAGTACTTACGAACTAGTTATCCCTTCTACTGGGCATGGAACAACAAAAGGCACCCTCCTGAGTAGCATGTCAGAACAGTCTCTCAAAAGTTATTTTCCAAGACAGCTGAAACACACAAAGGATCTTCAGGGGATTGCCCTTGAACCCAAAGAGAAAAGCAGTTCCTTCCACTTCACTGGGAGTAGAAATCAGGAAATCCTGCTGTAGAAAGGTCTCCACCACTTTTCTGGAAGCTGGAAATTGTAGTCCACACTAGGGTGAGAAGTTCTGGTCCCTCAACTCAGAACCCACTGGCAGACCTTCTGCCACTCTGACCTCCACTCTCAGACTCTAACTCAGCACTTCTGAACATTCTAAGCTCCCCAGAGCAACTGTACAAAGGAAAGGGTTATGCTGCTGCAAGAGTTTCAATGACATAATCATTCTTCTCATGCTACTTGAGTAAACAATGATGTCATGGTGTAAGAAGCCCTAATGAGCTCCCTACTAACTGCCTGCTACCTGCTTAGCACTAATACTTATAGGATTCTAGTAACCCCAGGGACTGGGTGGTTATATAGGCCTTTGTACTGTACCTGAACCAGGAAAGGACACATTTTGTTCATCACTGTCCCTTTGTTGTTACTCGGGATTATCGACTGGGTGACCTAGAATGGCAATCATGTCTGTGGTCTTCACAATTTCAGTTCATGCTGTTTGGAGCTCAGCTTCAGATACAGTATCTGCAGGCCCTGGGGCTACCTGGTCCCTGCTGCACTTCTCATCCAACATTTGCCATCAGGCTCATCCTTCTCCTCTCCTTCACACCCTCCAGGATCTGGTTACACACTGTTATGTCTAGTGGACAAGCCATCTTGTTTAGGCTGGGGGCAGAAAATACCATTCATCCCATATTTTGGGACAGGTTACACTTACCACACCCAAGAACTTTGCTGCCTTTATCAAGAAAGACCAGAAATATAGAAACATAGAATTTGTTGGCAGAAAAGAACCACTTGACCCACCCAGTCTGCCCAAATGACCCCTGCCTAGTTTGTCTCCAAGAGACCCTAAATGGTCGCTGATGACCCTGCCTCCTACCTGCCTTTTACTAATCTTCTTATGTCTATTCCATGCATGCTTGAAGCCCCTACTGTTTTCACCTCCACCACTTCCATTGGCACTCTGTTCCAGGCATCTACCACTCTTTCAGTGGAAAGTGCTTCCTCACATCCCTCTTCAACTTCCCCAGCTTCATCACATGCTTTCTTGTCTTGGTGCTCTTTCTCATTTGAAAGAAACTCTCCTCCTGCACCCTGTTCACCCTTGTTCATCCTCATGAGGTACTTGTAGGTCTCTATCATGTTTCCCTCACTCTCCCTCTCCTCTCTTCCAGGTGTACGTATTGAGACCCTGTCTCTTCTCATATGACTTTTCATGCAGCCCCAGCACCATTTTAGTTGCCTCCACATGACTGCCTCCTCCTGACTATGTCCATGCTCAGCTGCAGCCTATAGAGCTGGACACAGTACTCAGGTGAGGTCTCACAATTGAGCAATACAGTAGCAACACCACTTCTCTCCTCTGGGAGATGCCTCTTCCTATGCACCCCAGCATCTCACTGGCTCTACCCACTGTTTTTCACATTGCCTGCCACTTTGAGGTAATCAGATATGATAACCTTAAAGTCTCTTTCTTGCTTAATGACTGTCAGCACCTCAGCCCATCCTATACTCAACTCCCGGGTTCCCTCGACCAAGGTGCATGATTTTGCACTTTGGAGCCTTGAACCCGAACTGCCATGCTCTTGACTACTCCTAGAGTTTCCTACAGTCTTTGCACATCTCTCCACACCCTCCTGAGTGTCCATCCTATTACAATTTAGGTGTCATATGCAAAAGGCATGCCTTCCTTCCAGTTCTTCCTCAATGTCACTTTGAAGACGTTGAAAAGGACTGGCTCAGTACTGAACCCTCCGGTATCCCCTGGTCACTCACCCTCATTAATATGAGTGCCATTCATCACTCTCTGTCACCTATCCATTAACCAGTTCCTTACCCAGTTCACAACTTTGGATCCCATCCCTAGGCTGCTCAATTACTTTATCAGTCTTCTGTGCGCACAGTTTCCAGGCCTTGCTAAAGTCCAGAGGGGCCATATCTGCTGCCTCCCTGATCTATTTCCTGGTCACCTTGTCACCCAGTTGAATAAATCAATCAGATGTGTCTGGCATGATCTCCCTCCAGCGGAATCCATGCTGCCTTTGGCCTTGTAACCCATTGGATTCAAGATGCTCTACCAACCTTTCCTTTAACAGGGTTTTCATTAATTTTCTTCACCACTAATGAGAGACTGACTGGCCTATAGTTGCTAGACTCCTCCTGCTGCTGCTCTATGGAGAGGACCACATCTGCTCTCCTCTCGTCCTCCAGAACCATGACTGCTTCCAGTGAACTGTTGAGTAAGGCCATCAGTGGGGCAGTTAGCACTTCCTCTGAATTTCTTTAGTACCCTTGGGTATAGCCCATCTGGTCCCATAGCATTGTTCACTTTCAGAGCTGCAAGTCCCTTCAGGAATCTCTCCTTTGAAGATGGACTTGTGTTGACTTCACCCTCCTCCCGGTTCCTGCTGTTCTCTGGTGGTCTGTCCCTCCCTCGATTATGAAAACTGAGCAAAAGTACCTGTTCAGGATGTCTGCTTTTTCTTAATCTTTTCTGCGCAGCCTCCCTGCCACCCTCCAGATCCTCAATATCCTCCCTTGCTATCCTATTCTCACTTATGCCCTGAAGAAAGTTTTATTCCTTTTGCTTTAGTTACCCTTTGGCAATCCATTCCTTTGTCTGTGCCTTTGCTCTCCTTTACAGCCTTTCCTGCTTTTTTACTGTTTTACTTGGTATACCTCCTGTCTTCCTCCTCCTCTGTGTTTCTTATACCTCCTGAATAGCACCTTTTCCCCTCACCACCTTAGCTACTTCCTTAGAGAACCATAGCAGGTCTCTTTTCCTTTTCCTTTTCTCACTTCCTTCACACAGAGTTGGTTGTAATTATGCCGTCCCTTATTTTTTCCCACTGTGCCTCTACCCTCCTTGAAATTCCCCTTTACAGGCACTTTCTGAGGCAGTCTCCTATTTCTTTAAAACCCACTGTCCTAAAGTCCAGGACTCTTGTCCTTGTGTGATTTGCTGCTGTTTCCATCTCAGTGTTAAACCACACTGTATGGTGATCACTAGTAGCTAGGGAACTGCCCACGTATAATGTGCACCAATGCAAGCTGGCCTGCCCCCTTCTAGTACTCCTCAGAAGGTGGGAGTGCACACATTTCACCCTCCTACCTCTGCCCAACGCAGGCAAAGGACAACACACCATTAGAGAATTGAGAGAAGACTAATACAATTTTAAATGAAACCAATTTATCATTATATTACTCCATTAATATTAAACCAACTAAGTAAAGAAGAAAGCAAGAGTTTTAAAGAAGGGTAATTTTAAAATTTATTAATTAATGTTCTTGTTATTTGGTGGTGTTTGTGTCTTATTTTCTCTTTAATGATGAAGTTATAGGAGCTTGCTGTAATATTGTGTAGTTGTTGTATACGCTGTTCCATGTCGTGTTACTGTATATGGTATATACGGTGCTGTTTGTTCTTTGTACTCCTGAAGAAAACTCAATAAAAGAATTTAAAAAAAAGAAGAGGCAAGGTCCCAGCCAGGTAACTACAGATCTGCAAGTCAGTCTTACCATAGTGCTTGGTAAAGGGTTCAAGTCAATCATAACACAATGAGAATGTGCTGTTTTCAACATGGTTTAACAAAGACAGATTCTTCCAAGCCATCCTGATTGCCTTCTGTGAGGCAGTAACTTGGGGGTAGACAGAGCCATCCCAGGTGATGGATGTAGTCTGTCAATAATTCAGCTAGGCCTTTGATGTTGCACTGTATGAAAATCTCATGGAGAAAGTAGCCCAATATGGAGTTCACTGAAGAGCAGGTGCTGGAAGCAAATTGACTGACAGGTAGGAAGTATGTTGTAGTGGTACATGGTCGCCATTCAGAGTGGAAGAATGTTTTGGACAGCATACCTCAGGGGTTGGCGCTGGGTCCACTGCTCTTTAACATATTGATTAATGACTGACAGAAAGGGGTCAGTCAGCCTGACTGCTGACTGGCAAGAACGTACAGTGAACAAAGCTAAGGGAGGAGCTGCACTACATGGGGACCTGGACATACTACTGGTATCGGCTCCAGAATGGGGGCTTTGATTCCTTGTGGGGACATGTAGATACTGCACTTAGGGACAAAGGAATCTGGGTCACTCTTACACTCTGTGAGGTACAGAAGTGGGCAGCACATCCAAGCTTAAGCTCTAGGGGTAATTTTGGGCAGTGAGTGAATGCCAGACAAGCAAATAACATAAATAATGTAACCTCAGTATTATTCTCCCATTCTCCTTAGGAATCTGTCTAGTCTTGATGTGAAATCCTGAACAGTGTTAGCTTCCAGAACCTCACTGGTTAGATTATTCTACATTTTAACAACCCTTTATGTGAAGTAATGCTTCTAATGTTTCCCTTTAGGCTGGCACTCTCAGTTTGCGTACATGTCCTCTAGTTTTACTTTTTTTCTCCAGCTCAAACATCTGCATATAATCTGCCCTGTCTATCCCTTTAAGCATTCAGAACACCATGATCATGCCTCTTCTCTTCTTCTTCTCTTCCCATTGCTAAATTATTTGAGTTAGTCCAGTCTCTAGTATTCTTGCTCACCAGTTATTCATATTTTCATGGACAAACTAGGTTGCTCATGGACATCCATCTTTGCTCTGTCCCCGAGCTTGCTAATGATAACTCCACCCATGATCTATCCATGATTCATGGATAAGGCTGTCCATGGTCGCTGCACAAATGCCTGAAAAACACTCAATCAAGAATGACTAATCAGGGAACTAAATTCATTTTCTGTTTGTAAAAGGAAAACAAGAGTCTAGTAAAATAACATTTTAAATGAATTCATGTAGCAGTTATGATTTTCCATTATCTAAATGTAATTTTTAGTATCCATGCTTAATAATGAATTTCATGTTGTTTTTTTATTCTATTAACCAAATGTATTCTTGTATGCAAAGCAAGTTACATCATGAATAGTTCCTGGTAAAAATATAAACATGGTTTTAATCATATTAGTAATTCCAGCAAACTACTTATGGCATAGATTCTTGTTTTCATTTTTTTTCCTTCCGCCATTTGTTCTTCTACCTTGATTGAGGCAGGCTTGACTTCCACCTGCCTTGTCCCACTGATCTCCACTGTCCACCACCACCCCAGGCTTACCCGAGCTGATCCGTTACTCCCCACAGATTACCCCACCCCACAGTGGGGCTGGGAGACAGAGGGCTGTTCTCCCCTGAAGCCCATAACCCAGTACAGCCAGTGAGTACCCTTGTGATGAGGTGGGTGGGGCTCAGTGTGCAGAGCATCAGTGACACCTGTCTTGCTGTAATTTCCACTGCTTTATGCTCCCTACCGTTAGCGGTGGTGGAGGCTGGCTTCATGTGCATGGAGGCATGCATGAAACCCAGAACTATGGGTCTCCTGCCTGACTGATGTCTGCTGTTCATGCTCTGCATTACCACCAGGCCTCCACCTGGTGGCAGCCAAAAGCCAAGATAACCTGCTTCCCAACCCGAGGCAGGAGAGCTGCTTCGTGTCTGCTCAGTCCATTCCAACCCTCCCCCAGCATCCCAAGCTGATTCCTGAACTTGGGTCACCATCGTGATGAGAGGTAAAGTGATGAGCAACTCAACTCACTGCACCATCTGGACGGTTTATGGCATAGCTTCTGTAGTAAAATGTGTAAAGTATTTCTAAGTGTCGATTTAGATTTAGTATGAGGTGGGTCCACTTAAGCCCTTTACACTTGTCTAGATAATATTAAGTGTTGTTAGAGGTATCAACTTCAAGTGTGAAGATTAGCTTGAAATATACATCTCTGTTGATTCATTTACTTTCTGGTTATCCTCTTTTCTCATGTTTATATCATCTCTTATTTCAGCTGATGATAATCAGTCCAAAGCTTGCCAGGATCAGTTTAATTCTCAAACTAAATGATGCCATCTCTTATTGTCACTTGTCACTATAAATGACATCTACCCTAGCATCTCTTCTTTGATATTCAAAACAAACTGTTATGTTTTAACATTTATTCTGGTCTTGTTCAACAAACTCACGCCACAACTGGAGTACAGCAGCTTTCTTTTTATGTTTGCTTGCACGCATGTGCAAGAAACATAGTGCCATCATCGGAGATTTCGGAGGTGTGTCACCTCCTCCTCCAGTTCAGGCAGTGTCCTGGCAGGCGCGTTCTGGGAATATCGTATTTTGGAGCTGTCTATGACACGCCAAAATGCAGTGGCATACAGTTGAAAGGGGAGCTACGCTTGAGTGAGCAGCAATAAGAAGCTGCCCACGCGCAGCTCCCCCAGCTGCAGGCGAGCGCGCCTCACATGTAGTGTATAGCCGACGGGTGCCCAATCCCCCGCGGCTGAGCTGCATCTGTCTCCTCCCCTCCCAGTAGTGGTGCCACGCTGGGAGCCCACCCCAGCGTGGCAATCAGTCATTTTGCCGACGGGGTGCCCAATCTCGCTGGCCGGCTGAACACCCCAATGTCCTTGTGCCATGCTGGGTGCTCCACCAGCGTGGCAAATGGTCCCACGACGCCTTTTTTTTTTTTTCTCACTTTGCCGACGGTGCCAATCTCCGCCGGCTGAACGCCTAAAGTCCTTGTGCCACACTTGAGCCCACCCCAGCGTGGAAAACGGTCCCACGACGCCTTTTTATGTTTTGTACCTGCAAGACAAAACGGTCCAGCGGTGCATCTCCCACCCCCCACAACCCGCACTCACCCACGCGCACCCAGCCTCCCACACCCCTCACCCCATACTTCACTCTCCGGACTCCGTCCGCGATGATCTTCGTGGACCGGGAACACGCCTGCACTCTTCAAAGCCGACCGCGAACTGAGGGAAATGCCGGTAAGCTGTATAATGGGCTAGATAGGGGGTTTCAACTTTATTAGATATCTCAGTTATTTTTTGGATTTTGCACCAGTTAATATGGGTTTAGCCTTCTCAGACGATGTCATCGTTTATGAGCAAGAGCCCAGGCCTGAAGGTGATTTCACAGTGACTCGCGCAGTGACTGCAAATCACCTCGGGCCTGAATATTGCAATGACAGTGAATCATTAATGAGAAGGGGGCCTAAAACCCCATGTTGAAAATTTGGTGCCAAAATTCCAAAAATGACTGTTTAACGAGCGCATGCTGCTCAGTTCCTACGCAGGCACGAAGTTCACGAATTTCAATATTTTCCTCCAGATTTTCAATATTGCCATTTCACCACACCTTCTTATGAGTAGTACAGCTGTCATGTTTCACATCTCACCTAAAATGTGTTTACGCCTCATGTAGTGCAGAATGGTGCAGTCAGTGTGCGAAATCAATGCTCGGGACAAATTAAGAAAATCACAGTGACACTGTTCATGAGCAGAGGTCTTGAAATGGCTATGTTGAAAATTTGGTGAAAAATTCCTAAAATGACTGTTTTATGTAGGCGCATGCGTATGCAGTTCCCACGCACGCCATAGGTTTGCGAATTTTCAATATTTCACTCCAGATTTTCAACATTGCCATTTTTCCACAACCTTCTTATGAGTAGTACAGTTTTCATTTTTCACATCTCACCCAAAAACGCAGCCTCACCATGTAGCGCATAATGGCGCAGTCGCTGTACTAACTTTATTGTATGGGACTCATTAAGAAAATCACAGTGTCACTGTTCATGAGCAGAGATCTTAAAATGGCAATGTTGAAAATTTGGTGAAAGAATTCTAAAATGACTGTTTTACGAGTGTAGCGTTGCAGTTCCTACGCACCGTAGGTTTGCGAATTTTCAATATTTCCACCCAGATTTTCAAAATTGCCATTTTCCACACCTCCTTATGAGCAGTACAGCTGTCATTTTTCACATCCTGCCCAAAACGTGTTTCCCATGTAGCGCATTAATGGCGCAGTCGGTGTGCAAACTCAATGTATGGGACATATTAACAAAACCACAGTGACACTGTTCATGAGCAGAGGTCTTAAAATGGCTATGTTGAAAATTTGTGAAAAATTCCTAAAATGACTTTTACGAGCGCATGCTGTACAGTTCCTATGCATGCTCGTAAGTTTGCAAATTTAATATTTTCATTTAGATTTTCAACATGTCCATTTTATTAAACTTCCTTATGAACAGTACAGCTGCAATTTTTCATATGTCACCAAATGTGTTATCGCATGTAAGCGCATAATGGTGCTGTTGGTGCGAAAGCAATGTTTAGGACAGATTAAGAAAATCACAGTTACACTGTTCATGAGCAGAGGTCTTAAAATGGCTATGTTGGAAAATTTGGTGACAAAAGTCCATAAAATGACTGTGTTATGAGTGAGCATTGTGCAGTTTCCACGCATCCTCGCTACTTTGTAATATTTTCAGTCCAGATTTCACTGGTGGCATTTTTCCACATGTCCTTATGAACAGTACAGCTGCCATTTTTCACAACATGGTCAAGTGTGTTTTCACACTTTCAGTGCAGAGATGCGGGTCGCGGGAAATCATTGTTCGGCACAGATAAAGAAAATCACAGTGACACTGTTCATGATCGGAGGCACCAAAATGCCTGAGTTGACAATCTGCTATAAAAATCCCCCAACCTAATTATATTACGCTGGTGTGCGTTGTACAGTTTCTATGTACGCTGTGACTTCACCATTTTTTAAATATTTTTACTACACATTTGCAACATAGCCATTTTTTTACACCTCCCCATGAAAGAGTACAGCTGTCATTTTTACATCCTGTTTGAATATTTTAGCACCTGTGGTGCTAAATGCGTAGTCACTGTGCATAAGCAGCTTTCAGCTACCAAACTGATATTCCCCCTGTTCATGAGGTGGGGTCACAAAACAAACATGTTGAAAATTTGGGTGAAAATACCAACGAATGCCTGAGGTATTAGGCTTTTCAACTAAATTGCCCAACCCTCTAGAGAATGACAAGAATCAGGGGTGTGACTTGGGATTCTTGCCTGTGATGCTCATACCATTCCACACCCTGCAGTCACTGAGAGGCATCGAGGTGTGCCTTGACTCTTCGGCCCCAAACTTCACCCCTATTCTTCTATATCGCACCCATCTCACCGTATTTCCTAATGAAATGGGTGCGCTAAGGGCCAAAGACCCAAGGAACACGTGACACTTGTCAGTCTCTGCAGAGTGAGGTGTGTGAAATGGCATGGCCGTTATGCCTGACGACCCAAACGCACACCCCAATGCCTGTCACTCTCTACAGGGTGGTGGTGGGTTGGCTTCAGTTCAGTACTTCACTGCCATTCCTATTAAGCAGCTCTGTAACTTCTACACTACCACTGCCAATGCCAGCAAGCTAGACCCCGGAGTCAGTTGAAAATACAGTTATGACTGACTTACCACACATTATGATCTGATTTTTCAACTAGTTTGAAATTTCTGACTTCAGCTAACTGAAGAAAACCAACTAGTTTTTCCAACTTTCACCATTGTTGAATTTTATTATGCAGTAGTTTATCTACTTTTTTAACTTAATTTTAAATAAAATTTTGACTATAAAAGTTAATAAAATGTATGGAAAAGTCCTCCTTGAAATCAATGGGCATGCACACACACAGCCTTCACCTTTTGATATCGCTGAAACGGGCTGTATGTGCCTACGTGAGGGGCATGTTGGTGGGTTGAGATCAGGAAGCAGCTCCATTTTTAGCATTTGGGATTTAGCAGCATTATAACTTCATAAATGGGCAGAAACAAAAGGAATTATTTATGTCCCTCAACTCTGGGGCAGGTGAGGTATTGCATATGTTGGCAGGAGCAGCAACTGGTCAGCAGCTAGAGAAGCTGGCTGCTCTTTAAAATGCAAATTTAAAGTGCAGTGAAACAAATCTACACACAGTAGGACCCACTAAAGCACAATAACCAGTCAAAACAACAAAAATATACTAAGTCCCTGAAAGTAACAAGTTGAAGCAGGGCAGTAAAACAGTATACTGGTATAGAAAAATAAGTAATAGTAATACTAGTTACTTAGAAAAAGAACTGTGAGTATAAAATACAGTAAAGGTAGGGCCTCTTAAACACCCAACAGAATCTTGAAGGTACCCTTTTGCAAACAGAGCTAACCATCAATATATGTTAGTTTACTACTAGTCGTAGAATCTGTGAGACTAAAACAGTTTAAGGGAGGACCCCTAGCAATACTTCCTGTATGGTATACCAGAACTGAGAAGTATCCATAGTTTAAATTTAAAGCTAAAAAAACATGCATATTAAAAACAATTGCAGACACAGTTTCTGAACTTGTTTTGGCTTTCAGCATGTACACTAATGTGTTTTTACAATTGTATTCATCTTGCCATGAGGACTTTAATATTTAGTCTCTCCAATTCCTACAGTGGCAGACAACAAACATTTTGTCCATTGGACCCAACTGGGCATGCTCCACGCTGGCTTCCTATGGGCCAGGAAACTCACCAACTGACCACCTGTACCTGGCCTGCTCCATGACCTTGTGGGGAGTCTGACTTACTCACAGTGCTGCCACAGTCATAGAGAGTCCAGCTGGGCCACAAGCAGTAGATAGATGATTATCGATCACCTTGGCTTTTCAAGTTCAGCCCCCAGGCCCCATAGGTCCCAAGCCCTCAACCAGCCAGACAAGCCAGCCCAGCACACAGCAGACACACAGACAGACTGAGTAGTCTGTGAGAGACCATCCTCCCATTCCTACTGCCCAGCCCTGGCAGGCCTTACATACACATCCCATACAGTACCTTGCTCACTGTAGTAGCCTGTTGTCTGTCTCGGTCAGGTGTCAGGTGATGATTCGGTCATTGTCATCGGGTGGCTCCATGGCTCTGGCAGCCACTGCTGCCTCTACTTGGTGGTGGTGCCAGTGTTTTTTTGAGCTGTGTGCTCCCTCCTCCCAACCCAGACAGTCAGTCCCCAACCCAGACCCACATCCCCACTTGGTACTCCGGCAGTGGACCCAGTGCACCTACCACCTCCTCCTCCTCACCAACTCTGAAGACCTAACTGAGACTGAGTGAGAGTCACCCGATGGGCCTGGCCAATGGGGTCCGCGAGCTGATCCTGACCATGACCAGACCACTGACTTGCTGCCTTCACACAGTTGCTGCCTGGCTTTGCTGGAGGACTGACTGGGACCTGCACAGCCACACACTAGTCTCTCTCCAGGCACCAGACATGTCAGAACAGTGGACACAGTTAACTTATTTTTAAATTAAAGGCTGAACCACCAAACGTTATCCCTGCAGCAAATTTCTGCTTGCTGTGTTGCCCACACACCAACACAGATGCCTCTCTCCTGACAGTCTCTCTCCTACCTAGGCATGCTCTCCCACTACCTCGTGAGCCAGTCACAGAAACTCTCAAGCTCCTGGCTCTTCCTCCTAGCTCTCCCTAATTGGTGGATGCTTCATATCCAGGAGCCAGGGTGCATCTTATTGACTGTAAGGCTTGGTACTGGCGGTTGAGGACCGTTAGATATTTGTGGCCTCTGGCCCCCTCTTCCCGCCCAGGAAAGAAAAATGAGAAAACACACTGCAGCACACCACAAAACAAACCTGGATGGGTCATGGAATCATCAACAGCAGTGGATTTCAACCCATTATTTATGATTGCAACCAATGCAATTACAACTGATTGCAACTGCATTGAATTGCAACTGACTATTTCAACTGCCAATGACTGCTCTGGGTCTCCAAGCAAACATTCGCATTGACAAATGCTTGTTATTCAGGTGCCTCTCTGGCCTCAGCCACGACACTCTTTTCTGCTCTCTTTCTAGCTTACACATATCGGAATGCTGCCCCTAGTAGGCAGAGTAACGCAATGCATTACCATTTCAAATACATAACATTTCCTCCCACTAAATTATATTGTTACCAAATGAACAAGTATTCGTATTATTCGCTATTATTAAGATGGTTCATACTATGCTAGAGGTAGGAGTAGACTGCCCCAGGCCTCGAACCAGTCAAGGGATTATTCTGCCCCAAATAATCTGATCTGGCTCTCTAACCACACAAAACATTTGTTCCTTTTTGAATGTCTCACAGGTTCAAACGATCTGAGGTTTTGAAATTGGATGGGTAATGTGTCTCGTGAGCAACCCTTGGCATAGCTGCCCTGTCTGGTACTTCTCTCCAATCCTCGGGTTGGTGGTTGTACAGCTCACCATTGCTCCTCTCCACCTCCTCCTTAGCATCTTCAGATGGTGTTGAGACTTCCACAGTGGGGCTTCTGTAAGCTACGGCAGATGGAATCCACATTTCCTGTGGGTTTTCTTCCCTAGGTGTCCCCATCTGTGCACTGCTGAAGATCTAGGAGCTGTTCAGCATGCCATTTCCATTTCCCTCCAGATTCAACATCAACTGTATATGACACTGGACCCGCCTGAGATGTCACCACACCAGAGGTCCACTTCTCCCTTCCGTAATCTCTAACCAGCACCTCTTGACCAACAATGAATTGCCTGTCCTATGAAACGAGCTTGCCAGCGCAGTATTTGAGATTCTTGGTTCTTCAAAACCTCTGAGGCCACATCTGGTTTAAGCAAATCAAGACGGGAGCGAAACTTGCGCCAAAAAAATAACATTTGTGGAGATTCCTTTGTTGTAGCATGGGGTGTATTTCGGTATGCCAGCAGGAAGTTATCTAACTTGTGTTGTAAGGTCAAAGACCCCCCACCGATCTCAGAGCATTCTTCATGGTTTGCACAAACGCCTGCTAGACCATTAGTCAAGGGTGATATGGGGCACTACTAATATGCCTCACACCATTGGACTTCAAAAATGCTGCAAAGTCACTAGAAATAAATTGTGGTCCATTGTCACTGACCAGCTGTTCAGGAATCCCAGAACGCTAAATAGTCCTCGCAGCACTTGAATGGTCTTACTGGTAGTAGTGGTGTCCATGACTTGAATTTTGGGCCACTTTGAGTGGGCATCTACAACATCATACATGTGTCCCTCCCACGGCCCTCAGTAAAATCTACATGAATGCACTGCCACGGTGCACCTGGCCACATCGGGATGTAGAGGTGAGGGACACGGCATTTTCTGAACACACTGACAGGTAGTGCATGTTTTTGCTTGTTGCTCAATTTGCAAATCAATCCCTGGCCACCAAATATAGCTTCTAGCAAGCTCCTTCATTCTTACTACCGGTGTCCCACATGTAGCTCATCCAGAAACGAATACGTAGTTTTGAAGGGACAACTACCCGGACACTTCACATCAACAACCTTTCTGTACTGAATGCTCATTACGCCTGGCGAGAATGGTGATAACTCACCGTGAATGTCCTGGTTCACAGTAAAAGTCCCTTTGTTACTAAGTCCAAGACTTGAGACAACACAGGGTCAACTTTGTCTCCTTTTAATTTCAGAACTTGTGATAGGTAGTTTCTCAGGCTGACTGATGTAGGAGACATCGACAGTGTCCACTTTGTCACTATGGGCTACCTGCAGAGGCAATCTTGAGAGCCCATCAGCATTGCCATGAAGAGCCGCCTTCTTGTATTCAATGCGGTATTTGTGAGCTGATAACAAGAGAGCCCAACGTTGCATTCTGGCTGCTGCCACGGAAGGAATACCTTTGTGGGCTGAAAATGGCGTGAGGGGACGGTGATCAGTAAGGAGTGAATTCTCACCATAGAGGTATTGGTGGAATTTATGAACTCTAAACACTATTGCCAACACTTCTCTCTCAATTTGGGCATAGTTTTGTTCAGCTTTGTTGAGAGTTCTGGATGCAAAGGCAATTGGCTTTTCATCCCCATTCGGTAGAACATGAGAAAGAACTGCTCCACCCCATAAGGTGAGGCATCACACGCCAGTCTGATGCTCAGCTGTGGATTATAGTGAATGAGCACATCTTGAGAAACAAGCTGCTTTTGGCCTTCTTAACGCTGCTGCAGTCCTTTGTCCAACACTAGACTTCCCTTGCACAGCAAGCCATTTAGTGGGTTGAGAATCATAGCCAGATTGGGAATAAACCTGCCATAATAATTTAACAGGCCCAAAACGACCGTAGCTGGCTCACCTTTTCTGGTGCTGGGGCGCCCACAATCGCTTTTTCTTTCTTAGGCATTTGTATAAGCTCACTGCATCTATGGTATGGCCCAAGTATTCCAATGAAGTCTTGAAAATTCATACTTCTCCTTCTGGACACGCAAGCCAAACTCTTCCAATCGCTGCAGAACTGCATCCAGATTTTCAGGTGCTCTGCATCATTCCTACCGTCACCAGTATATCATCCAGGTAATAGTGAACATTTGAAGACCCGAAAATCTGGTCCATAGCTCGCTGAAATATGGCTGGAGCTGATGCAATGCCAAAAGGTAGGTGATTATAGCAGAAGAGACCCTTTTGGTGGTTATTGTGAGATATTTCCTTGAGTTTTCATCTACTCTCATTTGTAGATAAGCATGGACAGATCCAGCTTACTGAAGCGTTGGTCCTGTGCCAGCGATGCAAACAAGTCTTCGATGCATGGGATTGGATACTGTTCCACACACAGAACTGGATTTATAGTTACTTTAAAGTCTCCACATATTCGCCGGACCCCTCTTTCTTTACCACTGGCACTACTGGCGTTGCCCAGTCACTACACTGTACAGGTGACAAGACTCCGGCTCGGTTAGGGCAAGTTAATTCGCCTCCACTTTCGGTCTGAGTGCATAAGGTACTGGGCGTGGTTGACAAAACTTTGGTTTGTGCTACGTCCTCAGAGACACTTTCGCCTCAATGCCCTTCATTGTGCCTAGCTCCCCTTTGAATAAAGGAGCATGTTTTGCAACACTGCTTCTAGAGTGTTGTGGTCCCTGTACTAACAGTCCTCATCTCCTGCCAGTTGAGGCATATTTTCTTCCAGCCATTCTCTGCCTAAGAGTGAAGGTAGTTATCTCTTAACCACGTACAAAGGCAGTAGTGCGCTCTGCCCATTTATTTTCACCTGCACCTTGATGACACCTTTCAGGTGAAATTGCCTCGCCAGTGTATGTCCTCAGTACAACGTCAGTCGCTTGCAGGGTAAATGTCTCAGCATAGTTTCATACTTGTCTCGTAGAAATCAATGAAACTGCAGCCCCTGTGTTCAATTCCATTTTCAGTGGTTTCCTTCAATTTCAGGTGTTACATAGATGGTTGCCGCTTCCCTTTAAGAGTCAGCACGCAATGCTAATTCAGTATCAGTGTCATCACTGCACGTTCTCTGTGTTTCCACATGATGTACTTTCTTTCTACATTTTGCAAATTGCTTCCTTTGCTTCCATTGATTTCTCCTCCTTCTTTTTCCTCTGCACACTCGCCAATGTGGCCTTTCTTCCACAGTTATGACATGTCTGTTCTTTAAACCAGCAGTCCTTATCACTGTGATTAGCCTTCCCACAACAACCACATATTTATTAGGCTTCCTAGGAGAAGAGAAGGATAAAGCATTTACTTTCAGGGAATCACTTAGGTGTTGAGCCTCCGTGCAGCTGTTTCCATCGATACAGCGATCTCTATTGCTTTCTTGTATGTCAGTCCGCCTCCGTTAGTGTGGCCTTCTATGTCGCTTCACTTTTCAAACCCTTTTACAAATCTGTCTCGGAGGGCATCATCTATATGGGTGCCAAACTCACAATGCTCAGCTAATTTCTTTAGAACAGCCACATACATGCGCAACAGACTCACCCTCTGCTTGATTACGCTTAGAAAGCAAAATCTTTCAGCAATCACCAGAGGCTTAGGAGAGAAATGTCTGCAAGACCTCCACAATACTGGCAAATGTTTTCTCCCGGCTTTTCTGGCGTTATTAGACTTCTCAGCAAACTGAACGCTGTGCTGCCCATGACACTCAGTAACACAGCCACTTGTTTTTCATCACTTATATCATTTGCTGTGAAAAAATATCCAGATCTCTCAATATAACTTGTCCATTGTTCCACATTTTCATCAAAGGCATCAATATGTCCTGTAGTCGCGCCATCTCTTTATGTGTCTCTCACGGGTTCACTCATGGGTCCAAAAGTTACGCCTCAGGAAAACCCTCACAGCTGTAGTTCGCTCTGGTCCGGTACCGAGAGTAATCAAACACCTCATCACCAATTATGTTATGTTTTAACATTTATTCTGGTCTTGTTCAACAAACTCATGCCACAACTGGAGTAGAGCAGCTTTCATTTTTATTCAGGTGCCTCTCTGGTCTCAGCCATGACACTCTCTCTCTGCTCTTTTTAGCTTAACATATCAGAATGTTCCCCAGTGGCAGAGTAAAGCAATGCATTACCATTTCAAGTACATAACACAAAACAACATTTCAAAATATAGTCATGTTGTAGCTGAATATAAAATTAACAGTTTATCAGTAAACCATATAAACTAATTAAATAGGGAATATGAAATGACTTTACTCAAAATATGCAATTTATCTTCAGCCGAGGAGCAAGACCATGACTCATTTTTGTTATAATTGTTATTTTTTTAATTTTACTATATTAATATGCATATAGGTTACAATTAATTCACTCTATTATTCACAGAAATCACAGAATAATACAATGTATATCGAGGTGGGTAGAAAGTCTTATGACTCTCTAGTTATACAGTCCCAATTATCAAAATAATTAATATGCCACTATCTGATTTCAGGTACATTTTTTCAGAGCAGTTAAGACCTAGGCCCAGATATTCAAATCTGTGCCCAAAAGTGTGCATTAGCAGGAACTAGCGAGTCCATTGCGCCCATGCGCAAGAGACGCGAGATTCAAAACGGAGCAGGCCAAACCGTGCCTACAGCCAACGACTGAATATTGCACCACCTGCGCCTGAGCGCAACTAGGGAGGTGAAGCTGAGCAGATCTGATGCACCACAGCGCAACAAGGGATGTGCAGCTGAGCAGTCCAGAGACGCCATAGCGCAACCAGGGACACCTCCCAGCAGCAGAGCAATGCAACTGCACAACCAGGGAGGTAGGGGACCACCACCCATGCCCCAGATGAGCACAGGAACACACAGCAGAACTGACACTGTCACCCCACACCCCATGCACTGCACAACTGGGGAGGCTGGAATAACTACTGGCCCATGGAGACAAGCAACAACCCACAGCCGGGCCATGGTGCCCCCACACCTCCCTGCAAGCAGTGACTGGCAAACAAGGAGGGCTGACCACCCCATGCCACACCATCCCCCCAATGCAGAGCACACCTGCATCATGACCCCAGACACCCCATGAGCAGTGACCACTACAGCAGGAAACCCCATGCATGCCACCACCCCGTGACAATGCAACCTGTGCACCACAGAACCATGCAAGCCAGCCCCACCACGAGCACCCGCACACAACAATGCAACAATGGCAGACACAATGCCACCACGCACAGTCCCCCGAGGTACTGCTGAGAGACCAACCATGCGGCGGCACATGAGGTACCCCACAAGGGACAGGGCTTGCCCGACACCACCACCAGTGGTACAGCACCCTGCACAGTATTCCAATGACACACTTCGACCCACCACTGGCTGCAACAGCCAGCACAGACACCCATAGTGGTGTGTGGAAGCATGCACCACACCGGATGCCACACAGTGCATGGACAGACATCCACCCATACCCAAGGGTACAACAACACAGGGATGCAGTGGTGGGACAACCAAGCCCCCAGTGTGGGCCCATGTAAACTGTGTACACACAACCCACAGTCCTCCATGGCACTGGAGTGCCAGCCACCCTCGCGAGGCACTGTGGACCCAGACACCACCATAATTCACCCGGAGAACAAGTCACAGACAGTGGTGCACATCCCCTGCAACACACACAAGGCACAGCATGGAGGTGGGACAACAACTGTGGAGGCCACAGTGTCACCCGAGGCAGACATGCACCACACCAGTGACAGGAGGCAAACCAGCAATGTGACGGGTACAGTGGCTGCCCTGCAGGGACTGCCACCACTGACATGCCAGCGGACCATGCAGGTCACACATGCATGTGTGTCAGCTGCACAGGCCATGGACGGGCTGATAGGTGCGCCATGGACACAGAGCATGCACCATGAACCGCTGCACACAGTCATCCAGTGCACTGGGCACAACAGACACTCCACAGACACTGAGTAATAGCCACCCCACTCCATAGTCACCTCCACATGGACACACACACACAAACCCATGACCGCACTCACCCCTGACGCCATGCACACCACTGCAGCTGAGCACCTATAGCCCGCTGCAAATCAGAGACCACCGCAGTATTCATATCAAAATAACTGTATTCAACAAACATAAAATTCAACTATTTACAATAACTTTATACAAAATATATACAGGGTTGGGGGAGGCCACAAACAATGTGGGGTGGGTAGGGCAGGTGGACAAAAGGGACGGGAAAGGAGGTGGAGGGTGGGTCCAGAGGGGTAGGGGATGACAGGGACTGAGGGATCTCTAGCGGGAGAGCCTCCCACCTCGACCGTCGAGCTCTGTGCCAGAGGACCCCTGGTGTTGTCAATCCTGTTGAAGATGTCCAGCTAGCCCTCACCACCTGGAGTATCTCCCGCAGCACCTTCCTTACTTTTAGAGATGGCGGTACCTAGGACAAGGAGCACAGTCAATAGGTGTGAATGCACAACCCCATACAGCCCACCCACTGTGCATGGCATACGGCTGTGGGATACCTCTGTGATGGTGTGGACCACCACAGTGATCACGCCCACATGACCTGCCCACCCAGGCACATACAGCCATGCGAACGCCACACACACCCACCAGCCAAGTCACGCATGGCACCACCATGGCCATTTAGTGACATGGCTATGTGGTGCAAAGGCAGTGGCACAACCATGTACCTGGTGCACACATGGACCACCATTGACTCACTCCCCAGACATGCATTGCCACCGGACAGTGTTGACTGTAACAAGTCGCGGCATGGCAGTGGTGTCGTGAATGGTGGCCATGCCCCACTGCCCACCCTGTTATACAGCATGCAATAGTAATCATGGAGGTATGGCACTCACCTTCATCGGGCCAGTCCAGTGGTGGTGGGGGCCTCGCCCCGCCTGCTGCACTCTGCTCCTCCTGCCGCCAAAGTTCACGGGCACGGTGGCATTCCTCCGGCCTGTGGGGCAAACATGTAGAGAGGTACATCAGTACAATCCCATAGCAAAGTCCTTCTGCCTCCAGGTGTGTGCCCTGAGTCCCACTCCAGCTAGACCCACCCACCCCACACCCTGATAACACCACCACAGCCAACCCCAGACGTGCCTCCCCATGTGCTGGACACATACAACAGTGTTACCCATATGGAAGATAAAAGTGTGTTGATGTAACCCATACCTGGCCATGGCACCGCGTCTCTCCTGGACACGTGCCTGCAGGCATGCTACTAGCTCCTGCCCTCTGCCGCAGGTCCCCATACCCAGGACGGCACTGCCTCGGTGCTCCTCCCTGTCCTGTGGCCTCCTCAAGCATAGTGACCACCTCCTCCCACACCTGGGTCCTGGACCTATCCAGGGGCACCTCCCCGAACAGTGGCCCATGGTGTGGCTCCACAATGGCCACTAGGTTGGCCAGCCCATTGCCGCACCACTGAGCTGCCCTCCTGCATGCCATGCCTTTGCTCGACGGCAATATGGCACTCTGCAGCCGGCTTCCCACATGCAGATGCTACGCAGCACAGTGTTGCCATTCCTCATCGTGCTGTCACCGAATAGCACGATAGAGGTGCACCCATGCCTGATGCATGGCACCTAGGGGCAAAGGTCGAGCACAGGGTCAAGGTCTCTGGCATGACATGCACAGCGCCATTGGAACCCAATGCGTAGCATGATTGGCTGCCTATGTGCCACCGCCATTAGCGACCCACTGCAGTTGGCCCAGTACCTATGATGGCCCAGTGAAACAGCACCATGTAGTGACCATCGCTATAGCGCCACTGGCACAATGGTGGCCGTGCTCTGCATTGCCTACCGTGCACAGCACATCATACGCGTGGCAGACGCCAGCCAGCAACCCGGGCATGGGCAGTGAGGTGTGCACTACGCATGTCACAGAACTACACCATTGGCTCAGCACGCTCAACACAATGGCGCAAAAGCACAACAGTGCGATATTCAACCGTCATATGCAAATCATCTAATCAGACATTCAATGGCGCAGCATTGCAATTTGTATCCACTTAAAGTTGCGCCTCGACTCAATTTGCATGGGTTTGCGCTATAAAGTGCGACATTGGCTGCAGTGGCCATAGTTGGTTACTGCAGTCTATTGGTGAGTTGCATGCTGTTTGGGAGTGTGGACTGTGGATTTAGGGACAGGCATGGGACTGCACAGTCACAGGTAACAACTGCCATGCTTACAGGCTACAAAATGACTGAGCAAGCTGTGGGAAAGGAGGAATACAGTGGTGGGGGGAGGAGAGAAGAAGCCTAACTTTACCAAGGCTGAGACCGAAGCCCTGTTTGAGGTCTACCTGGATCAGGAGCCGCTTTCTGTGGATGGTAGGAACACCTCAAGCCCGTGCTGCTGCATGGGAGGAGGTGGCACATGCTGTGAACCTGCATGGCAGCCACCAGCACTCCGTGCAGGAGTGTAAGAAAGATGGGCATGGACAGGAGGAGAATAAAGGAGAAGGTGGTTGCCATCAGGGCAGCACGAGCTGCAACAGGTGGGGACAGCGAGGTGGTACAGCTGACCCCACAGGAGGAGAGGCTTGCTGGAAGCATGCAGCGAGTGCCATTGAGCGTGTTTCAGGTGGTGGCTTCCAAGCGGTGGTGGCCCATCACTGCATGGTAGTCATGTTCTGTCTATGGGGGCAGCGGTAGGCCACATGCAGTATTGCGACTTTGCTTTCCTTACAGATCCTGAGTGTCTGCTTGGGTCAGTGGTGGTGGGCCTGTCCACTGAGGACAGTCAGCTGGAGATGGAGGAGGTACCATCCACCTCCACAGATATACATGGATCAGTGCGACAGTGGGGCCGCTTGGCTGTCCACACTGATGTCGTTGTAACAGGTGTGGAGGAAGCCCTGCCTGTGTCCCAGTGTGCCAGCATCCACGGATGCCAGCATGCTGTGACTGGGGCCAGTGCAGAGTCCGTCACCGATGATGATGTCACTAAAGTCATGGGCAGTGACACGTGTGTGCCACGGGATGGCCACACAGCAGGACACATTGCGCCCATGGCTGTGGGTGGTGCTGCCATGGAGGCCCGCATGTCAGCACGGTCCCAGCCTGTGCCTGTCAGCACCAGTGGGGCAGCACTGGTGTTTGCTCAGGACAGTGGGACTGTTGCTGCCACTGCGGCAGCAACCACTGAGCCCTGGGAGCAGCAGCCAGAGGCAGCATCAGCAGTCGGCCAATGGGCCTGGGTGTACAGGGTTCAGTGGTGGCATCTGTGCACTGCCTGTGGACATACCCAGACCTGGTCCTGGTGCACAGCACCCACCTCAGGGTGCTGAGCATCAGGGCATGCACACCCTGAGGGATAGGATGCCGAGGAGGCAGATGACCTCTTGGACGAGCACACCCACCTACAGCAAGCATCAGTCCAGCAGCAGATGCGGCTTTGCGTATCAGTGGATGCACTGCGTGTGACTCCTGAGCCGGGCAGGGAGTGTTGCAGCAGGGACACCGCCTGATCCTGGCAGGGATGGACCATTTGCAGGTGGATGTGACCACTGCCATTGACAGGCATGCACAGGCATTCACTGCTGTCATGGCCACAATGGGCACACAGTCAGGTGCCCATGCATCACAGACGCCATGCAGTGCACTGTCCACCCCAGTTCCTGGCGTCGTAGACTCTCCCTGTCAACACCAGGTTCAGCTGTGGCATCCCAGCACTCCTGGCACAGGCATGTTTGGTGTGCTGCAGACCCCTGCACGAGCACAGTTGCATTCACGAGTGGAACCCTGGGGACCATCGGTGCCACCCCATGAGGCCAGTGATCAGCCTGTCAGTGCTGGCAGGTTCAGCGGGCCGCCCACATCTGTGGTGGCCGGGCACTGTGTCGGTGACTGACCTGTCTCCCAGCATGGCTATTGTCTGGTGCTACCCTGTGTGCATTGTGTGTTTCAGTGGGCAATGCACGGTGGGTACTCAGCCCTGCACGCTGACACACAGTCCACCTGCACACCCTCCTGACTGCCTTCCGCAGTTGCATGTGCATGATGATGCCTGCATTGTGCTGTACACCAATGTGCAATGGTGCTCAGCATCGACACACCATACGTGGACAGGCAGTGGGCATGGTGGCCTGTGGACATGTGTGTGGCTAGGGTTGGCATTCTGGGTCGGTGTGCCTCCTGCCCTCTGTGCATGTTTGGTGCATTATGTGTGTGCGGTGTGTGTGTCCATCCATGTGGCATGTTGATCCTCACCCATCCCTGGTTGTGTGTGTGCTTCTGTGCCCTGACACTTCCCTTGACGGGCATGCACCCCTGGTGTGTCCATGCATGTTTGTGGGTTGTGCCTTAGCCACTGGTGGTTGCACATGGCCCCATGACTTACTTGGGTTGGCTGAAGTGCTCCTCCGATGGTGTCCCGGTGCAGCTGTGCCAGCTGGATCAGTCAGGGGTCCCGTCGCCAAGTGGGAGATGACCATCACCATCATCACCGGTGTTCTCATCATCCCCATCGCTGTCCCCTCTTCAACCTATACAGCTATCCCACATTTGTTAGCCATGTTGTGCAGGATGCAACAGGCCAGGAATAGCCTGCAGGCCTTTGAGGGGTTGTACTGCAGGGCACCACCAGAGGTGTCCAGGCAACAGAAATGTGCTTCAGCATCCCGAACACCCGCCGATGACATTATGTGTGGTGGCGGTGCCTCATTGTGGTGTTGCTGCGATGGGGTCGCGGGGCCACTGGTATGGTGTCAGCAGCCGGGATGGAGTGAGTATCCACTGTCACCTGTGTGTAGAGGGTGGAGGTTAGTTTGGTGATCAGCATTGCTCCTGCCCCGGCCATGAAGGTCACTACCCATGTCACCTCTGGCCATGCCACCCTAGGCCCTATGATTGTCCATGTGGTTTGCATACTCACCCACTAGATGGCCAGTGGGGATGTCCCCACTCTCGAATCTGTGGCACAGTGCCAACTGGTGCCAGATGAAGGCATCATGTGCTCCCCAGGGTGCGTGGCACAGACATTGATTATGCGCCCCTGGCATCCAGACACCACCTGACAGTTGATGCTGGCTTAGCCCTTGTGATTGATGTATGTGCCCCCTCAGGGCCAGGTGGTGTGCATATAACCACATGGGTGGAGTCTATGTCCCTAGCATGCCAGGCATACATGCTATCCTGTGGAACTCCTGTATGTTTCTTTGTAATTCCACCGGCAGGTGCTGGGTGAAATGGATGTACTCCACAGCATGTGGCAGCAGTGCGCTGAGGAATTGGGTGAGGTGGCATGATGTGGCCGACTGGGTTATGCCTGTGATGTCCCCAGTCATAGGTCCCAAGCCCTCAACCAGCCAGACAAGCCAGCCCAGCACACAGCAGACACACAGACAGACTGAGTAGTCTGTGAGAGACCATCCTCCTCATTCCTACTGCCCAGCCCTGGCAGGCCTTACATACACATCCCATACAGTACCTTGCTCACTGTAGTAGCCTGTTGTCTGTTCGGTCAGGTGTCAGGTGATGATTCGGTCATTGTCATCGGGTGGCTCCATGGCTCTGGCAGCCACTGCTGCTCTACTTGGTGGTGGTGCCAGTGTTTTTTTTGAGCTGTGTGCTCCCTCCTCCCAACCCAGACAGTCAGTCCCCAACCCAGACCCACATCCCCACTCTGGTACTCCGTGCAGTGGACCTAGTGCACCTACCACTCCTCCTCCTCCTCACCAACTCTGAAGACCTAACTGAGACTGAGTGAGAGTCACCCGATGGGCCTGGCCAATGGGGTCACGAGCTGATCCTGACCATGACCAGACCACTGACTTGCTGCCTTCACACAGTTGCTGCCTGGCTTTGCTGGAGGACTGACTGGGACCTGCACAGCCACACACTAGTCTCTCTCCAGGCACCAGACATGTCAGAACAGTGGACACAGTTAACTTATTTTTAAATTAAAGGCTGAACCACCAAACGTTATCCCTGCAGCAAATTCTGCTTGCTGTGTTGCCCACACACCAACACAGATGCCTCTCTCCTGACAGTCTCTCCTACCTAGGCATGCTCTCCCACTACCTCGTGTAGCCAGTCACAGAAACTCTCAAGCTCCTGGCTCTTCCTCCTAGCTCTCCTAATTGGTGGATGCTTCATATCCAGGAGCCAGGGGTGCATCTTATTGACTGTAAGGCTTGGTACTGGCGGTTGAGGACCGTTAGATATTTGTGGCCCCCCTGGCCCCCCTCTTCCCGCCCAGGAAAGAAAAAATGAGAAAACACACTGCAGCACACCACAAAAACAAACCTGGATGGGTCATGGAATCATCAACAGCAGTGGATTTCAACTCCACTATTTTATGACTGCAATCCAATGCAATTACAACTGATTGCAACTGCATTGAATTGCAACTGACTATTTCAACTGCCAATGACTGCTCCGGGGTCTACAGCAAGCAAACATTCGGCATTGACAAATGCTTGTTATTCAGGTGCCTCTCTGGCCTCAGCCACGACACTCTCTTTCTGCTCTCTTTCTAGCTTACACATATCGGAATGCTGCCCCCAGTGGCAGAGTAACACAATGCATTACCATTTCAAATACATAACATTTCCTCCCCACTAAATTATATTGTTACCAAATGAACAAGTATTCGCATTATTCGCTATTATTAAGATGGTTCATACTATGCTAGAGGTAGGGAGTAGACTGCCCCAGGCCTCGAACCAGTCAAGGGGATTATTCTGCCCCAAATAATCTGATCTGGCTCTCTAACTACACAAAACATTTGTTCCTTTTTGAATGTCTCACAGGTTCAAACGATCTGGAGGTTTTGAAATTCGGGATGGGTAATGTGTCTCGTGAGCAACCCTTGGCATAGCTGCCCTGTCTGGTACCTCTCTCCAATCCTCGGTTGGTGGTTGTACAGCCTCACCATTGCTCCTCTCCACCTCCTCCTTAGCATCTTCAGATGGTGTTGAGACTTCCACAGTGGGGCTTCTGTAAGCTACGGCAGATGGAATCCACATTTCCTGTGGGTTTTCTTCCCTAGGGGTGTCCCCATCTGTGCACTGCTGAAGATCTAGGAGCTGTTCAGCATGCCATTTCCATTTCCCTCCAGATTCAACATCAACTGTATATGACACTGGACCCGTCTGAGATGTCACCACACCAGAGGTCCACTTCTCCCCCTTCCGGTAATCTCGAACCAGCACCTCTTGACCAACAATGAATTGCCTGTCCTATGAACGAGCTTGCCAGCGCAGTATTTGAGATTCTTGGTTCTTCAAAACCTCTGAGGCCACATCTGGTTTAAGCAAATCAAGACGGGAGCGAAACTTGCGCAAAAAATAACATTTGTGGAGATTCCTTTGTTGTAGCATGGGGTGTATTTCGGTATGCCAGCAGGAAGTTATCTAACTTGTGTTGTAAGGTCAAAGACCCCCCCCCCACCGATCTCAGAGCATTCTTCATGGTTTGCACAAAACGCTCTGCTAGACCATTAGTCGAAGGGTGATATGGGGCACTACGAATATGCCTCACACCATTGGACTTCAAAAATGCTGCAAAGTCACTAGAAATAAATTGTGGTCCATTGTCACTGACCAGCTGTTCAGGAATCCCGTAACGGCTAAATAGTCCTCGCAGCACTTGAATGGTCTTACTGGTAGTAGTGGTGTCCATGACTTGAATTTTGGGCCACTTTGAGTGGGCATCTACAACAATTAAGTACATGTGTCCCTCCCACGGCCCCGCAAAATCTACATGAATGCACTGCCACGGTGCACCTGGCCACATCCAGGGATGTAGAGGTGAGGGACACGGCATTTTCTGAACACACTGACAGGTAGTGCATGTTTTTGCTTGTTGCTCAATTTGCAAATCAATCCCTGGCCACCAAATATAGCTTCTAGCTAAAGCCTTCATTCTTACTACGCCCGGGTGTCCCACATGTAGCTCATCCAGAACACGAATACGTAGTTTTGAAGGGACAATTACCCGGACACCCCACATCAAGCAACCTTTCTGTACTGAATGCTCATTACGTCTGGCGTAGAATGGTGATAACTCACCGTGAATGTCCTGGTTCACAGTAAAAGTCCCTTTTGTTACTAAGTCCAAGACTTGAGACAACACAGGGTCAACTTTTGTCTCCTTTTTAATTTCAGAACTTGTGATAGGTAGTTTCTCAGGCTGACTGATGTAGGAGACATCGACAGTGTCCACTTTGTCACTATGGGCTACCTGCAGAGGCAATCTTGAGAGCCCATCAGCATTGCCATGAAGAGCCGCCTTCTTGTATTCAATGCGGTATTTGTGAGCTGATAACAAGAGAGCCCAACGTTGCATTCTGGCTGCTGCCACGGAAGGAATACCTTTGTGGGGGCTGAAAATGGCCGTGAGGGGACGGTGATCAGTAAGGAGTGTGAATTCCCGACCATAGAGGTATTGGTGGAATTTGCGAACTCTAAACACTATTGCCAACACTTCTCTCTCAATTTGGGCATAGTTTTGTTCAGCTTTGCTGAGAGTTCTGGATGCAAAGGCAATTGGCTTTTCATCCCCATTCGGTAGAACATGAGAAAGAACTGCTCCCACCCCATAAGGTGAGGCATCACACGCCAGTCTGATGCTCAGCTGTGGATTATAGTGAATGAGCACATCTTGAGAAACAAGCTGCTTTTTGGCCTTCTTAAACGCGCTTTCGCAGTCCTTTGTCCAACACCAGGACTTCCCCTTGCACAGCAAGCCATTTAGTGGGTTGAGAATCATAGCCAGATTGGGAATAAACCTGCCATAATAATTTAACAGGCCCAAAAACGACCGTAGCTGGCTCACCTTTTCTGGTGCTGGGGCGTCCACAATCGCTTTTTCTTTCTTAGGCGATTTGTATAAGCCCACTGCATCTATGGTATGGCCCAAGTATTCCAATGAAGTCTTGAAAAATTCATACTTCTCCTTCTGGACACGCAAGCCAAACTCTTCCAATCGCTGCAGAACTGCATCCAGATTTTTCAGGTGCTCTGCATCATTCCTACCGGTCACCAGTATATCATCCAGGTAACAGTGAACATTTGGAAGACCCCGCAAAATCTGGTCCATAGCTCGCTGAAATATGGCTGGAGCTGATGCAATGCCAAAAGGTAGGTGATTATAGCAGAAGAGACCCTTTTGGGTGGTTATTGTGAGATATTTCCTTGAGTTTTCATCTACTCTCATTTGTAGATAAGCATGTGACAGATCCAGCTTACTGAAGTTGGCCCTGTGCCAGCGATGCAAACAAGTCTTCGATGCATGGGATTGGATACTGTTCCACACACAGAACTGGATTTATAGTTGCTAAAGTCTCCACATATTAGCGGACCCCTCTTTCTTTACCACTGGCACTACTGGCGTTGCCCAGTCACTACACTGTACAGGTGACAAGACTCCGGCTGGTTGGGCAAGTTAATTCGCCTCCACTTTCGGTCTGAGTGCATAAGGTACTGGGCGTGGTTGACAAAACTTTGGTTTGTGCTGCGTCCTCAGAGACACTTTCGCCTCAATGCCCTTCATTGTGCCTAGCTCCCCTTTGAATAAAGGAGCATGTTTTTGCAACACTGCTTCTAGAGTGTTGTGGTCCCCTGTACTAACAGTCCTCATCTCCTGCCAGTTGAGGCATATTTTCTTCAGCCATTCTCTGCCTAAGAGTGAAGGGTAGTTATCTTTAACCACGTACAAAGGCAGTAGTGCCGTCTGCCCATTTATTTTCACCTGCACCTTGATGACACCTTCAGGTGAAATTGCCTCGCCAGTGTATGTCCTCAGTACAACGTCAGTCGTTTGCAGGGGTAAATGTCTCAGCATAGTTTCATACTTGTCTGTAGAAATCAATGAAACTGCAGCCCCTGTGTTCAATTCCATTTTCAGTGGTTTCTTCAATTTCAGGTGTTACATAGATGGTTGCCGCTTCCTTTAAGAGTCAGCACTGCAATGCTAATTCAGTATCAGTGTCATCACTGCACGTTCCTGTGTTTCCACATGATGTACTTCTCTTTCTACATTTTGCAAATTGCTTCCCTTTGCTTCCATTGATTTCTCCTCCTTTCTTTTTCCCTCTGCACACTCGCCCAATGTGGCCTTTCTTCCCACAGTTATGACATGTCTGTTCTTTAAACCAGCAGTCCTTATCACTGTGATTAGCCTTCCCACAACAACCACATTTATTAGGCTTCCTAGGAGAAGAGAAGGATAAAGCATTTACTTTCAGGGAATCACTTAGGTGCTGAGCCTCCCGTGCAGCTGTTTCCATCGATACAGCGATCTCTATTGCTTTCTTGTATGTCAGTCCGCCTCCGTTAGCGTGGCCTTCTATCGCTTCACTTTTCAAACCCTTTTACAAATCTGTCTCGGAGGGCATCATCTATATGGGTGCCAAACTCACAATGCTCAGCTAATTCTTTAGAACAGCCACATACTGCGCAACAGACTCACCCTCTGCTTGATTACGCTTAGAAAGCAAAATCTTTCAGCAATCACCAGAGGCTTAGGAGAGAAATGTCTGCAAGACCTCCACAATACTGGCAAATGTTTTCTCCCGGCTTTTCTGGCTATTAGACTTCTCAGCAAACTGAACGTTGTGCTGCCCATGACACTCAGTAACACAGCCACTTGTTTTTCATCACTTATATCATTTGCTGTGAAAAATATCCAGATCTCTCAATATAACTTGTCCATTGTTCCACATTTTCATCAAAGGCATCAATAAGTCCTGTAGTCGCAGCCATCTTTTATGTGTCTCTCACGGGTTCACTCATGGGTCCAAAAGTTACGCCTCAGGAAAACCCTCACAGCTGTAGTTCGCTCTGGTCCGTACCGAGAGTAATTAAACACCTCATCACCAATTATGTTATGTTTTAACATTTATTCTGGTCTTGTTCAACAAACTCATGCCACAACTGGAGTAGAGCAGCTTTCATTTTATTCAGGTGCCTCTCTGGTCTCAGCCATGACACTCTCTCTGCTCTTTTTAGCTTACATATATCGGAATGCTTCCCCCAGTGGCAGAGTAAAGCAATGCATTACCATTTCAAGTACATAACACAAACAACATTTCAAAATATAGTCATGTTGTAGCTGAATATAAAAATTAACAGTTTATCAGTAAACCATATAAACTAATTAAATAGGGAATATGAAATGACTTTACTCAAAATATGCAATTTATCTTCAAGCGCGAGGGAGCAAGACCATGACTCATTTTTGTTATAATTGTTATTTTTTTTAATTTTACTATATTAATATGCATATAGGTTACAATTAATTCACTCTATTATTCACAGAAATCACAGAATAATACAATGTATATCGAGGTGGGTAGAAAGTCTTATGACTCTCTAGTTATACAGTCCCAATTATCAAAATAATTAATATGCCACTATCTGATTTCAGGTACATTTTTTCAGAGCAGTTAAGACCTAGGCCCAGATATTCAAACTGTGCCCAAAAAGTGTGCATTAGCAGGAACTAGCGCAAGTCCATTGCGCCCATGCGCAAGAGACGCGATATTCAAAAACGGAGCAGGCCAAACTGTGCCTACAGCCAACGACTGAATATTGCACCACCTGCGCCGTAGCGCAACTAGGGAGGTGAAGCTGAGCAGATCTGATGCACCACAGCGCAACAAGGGATGTGCAGCTGAGCAGTCCAGAGACGCCATAGCGCAACCAGGGACACCTCCCAGCAGCAGAGCAATGCAACTGCACAACCAGGGAGGTAGGGACCACCACCCATGCCCCAGATGAGCACAGGAACACACAGCAGAACTGACACTGTCACCCCACACCCCATGCACTGCACAACTGGGGAAGGGCTGGAATAACTACTGGCCCATGGAGACAAGCAAACAACCCACAGCCGGGCCATGGTGCCCCATCACACCTCCCGGCAAGCAGTGACTGGCAAACAAGGAGGGCTGACCACCCCATGCCACACCATCCCCCCAATGCAGAGCACACCCTGCATCATGACCCCCAGACACCCCCCATGAGCAGTGACCACTACAGCAGGAAACCCCATGCATGCCACCACCCCGTGACAATGCAACCCTGTGCACCACAGAACCATGCAAGCCAGCCCCACCACGAGCACCCGCACACAACAATGCAACAATGGCAGACACAATGCCACCACGCACAGTCCCCCCGAGGTACTGCTGAGAGACCAACCATGCGTCGGCACATGAGGTACCCCACAAGGGACAGGGCTTGCCCCGGACACCACCACCAGTGGTACAGCACCCTGCACAGTATTCCAATGACACACCCCGACCCACCACTGGCTGCAACAGCCAGCACAGACACCCATAGTGGTGTGTGGAAGCATGCACCACACCGGATGCCACACAGTGCATGGACAGACATCCACCCATACCCAAGGGTACAACAACACAGGGATGCAGTGGTGGGACAACCAAGCCCCCAGTGTGGGCCCATGTAAACTGTGTACACACAACCCACAGTCCTCCATGGCACTGGAGTGCCAGCCACCCTGCGCAGGCACTGTGGACCCGTACACCACCATAATTCACCCGGAGAACAAGTCACAGACAGTGGTGCACATCCCCTGCAACACACACAAGGCACAGCATGGAGGTGGGACAACAACTGTGGAGGCCACAGTGTCACCCGAGGCAGACATGCACCACACCAGTGACAGGAGGCAAACCAGCAATGTGACGGGTACAGTGGCTGCCCTGCAGGGACTGCCACCACTGACATGCCAGCGGACCATGCAGGTCACAGACATGCATGTGTGTCAGCTGCACAGGCCATGGACGGGCTGATAGGTGCGCATGGACACAGAGCATGCACCATGAACCGCTGCACACAGTCATCCAGTGCACTGGGCACAACAGACACTCCACAGACACTGAGTAATAGCCACCCCCACTCCATAGTCACCTCCACATGGACACACACACACACAAACCCATGACCGCACCACCCCTGACGCCATGCACACCACTGCAGCTGAGCACCTATAGCCCGCTGCAAATCAGAGACCACCGCAGTATTCATATCAAAATAACTGTATTCAACAAACATAAAAAATTCAACTATTTACAATAACTTTATACAAAATATATACAGGGTTGGGGGAGGCCACAAACAATGTGGGGGGTGGTAGGGCAGGTGGACAAAAGGACGGGAAAGGAGGGTGTGAGGGTGGGTCCAGAGGGGAGGGATGACAGGGACTGAGGGACTCTAGCGGGAGAGCCTCTCCCCACTCCGACTCCGTCGAGCTCTGTGCCTCCGCAGGACCCTGGTGTTGTCAATCCTGTTGAAGATGTCCAGCGAAGCCCTCACCACCTGGAGTATCTCCCGCAGCACCTTCCTTACTTCTTAGAGATGGCGTGTACCTAGGACAAGGGAGCACAGTCAATAGGTGTGAATGCACAACCCCATACAGCCCACCCACTGTGCATGGCATACGGCTGTGGGACATACCTCTGTGATGGTGTGTGACCACCCACAGTGATCACGTCCACATGACCTGCCCACCCAGGCACATACAGCCATGCGGAACGCTACACACACCCACCAGCCAAGTCACGCACAGCACCACCATGGCCATTTAGTGACATGGCTATGTGGTGCAAAGGCAGTGGCACAACCATGTACCTGGTGCACACATGGACCACCATTGACTCACTCCCAGACATGCATTGCCACCGGACAGTGTTGACTGTAACAAGTCGCGTGCATGGCAGTGGTGTCGATGAATGGTGGCCATGCCCCACTGCCCACCCTGTTATACAGCATGCAATAGTAATCATGGAGGTATGGCACTCACCTTCATCGGGCCAGTCCAGTGGGTGGTGGGGGCCCTCGCCCCGCCTTGCTGCACTCTGCTCCTCCTGCCGCCAAAGTTCACGGGCACGGTGGCATTCCTCCGGGCCTGTGGGGCAAACATGTAGAGAGGTACATCAGTACAATCCCATAGCAAAGTCCTTCTGCCTCCAGGTGTGTGCCCTGAGTCCCACCCAGCTAGACCCACCCACCCCACACCCTGATAACACCACCACAGCCAACCCCAGACGGTCTCTCCCCCATGTGCTGGACACATACAACAGTGTTACCCATATGGAAGATAAAAGTGTGTTGACGTAACCCATACCTGGCCATGGCACGCGTGCCTCCTGGCACGTGCCTGCAGGCATGCTACTAGCCCTGCCCCTCTGCCGCAGGTCCCCATACCCAGGACGGCACTGCTCGGTGCTCCTCCCCTGTCCTGTGGCCTCCTCAAGACAGTGACCACCTCCTCCCACACCTGGGTCCTGGACCCTATCCAGGGCACCTCCCGAACAGTGGCCCATGGTGTGGCTCCACAATGGCCACTAGGTTGGCTGCCCATTGCCGCACCACTGAGCTGCCCTCCTGCATGCCATGCCTTTGCTCGACGGCAATATGGCACTCTGCAGCCGGCTTCCCACATGCAGATGCTACGCAGCACAGTGTTGCCATTCCTCATCGTGCTGTCACCGATAGCACGATAGAGGTGCACCCATGCCTGATGCATGGCACCTAGGGGCAAAGGTCGAGCACAGGGTCAAGGGTCTCTGGCGCATGGACAGGCACAGCGCCATTGGAACCCAATGCGTGTAGCATGATTGGCTGCCTATGTGCCACCGCCATTAGCGGCCTACCGTGCAGTTGGCCCAGTGCACCTATGATGGCCCAGTGAAACAGCACCATGTAGTGACCATCGCTATAGCGCCACTGGCACAATGGTGGCCGTGCTCTGCATTGCCTACCGTGCACAGCACATCATCAGCGTGGCAGACGCCTGCGTCAGCAACCCGGGCATGGGCAGTGAGGTGTGTACTACGCATGTCACAGAACTACACCATTGGCTCAGCACGTTCAACACAATTGCGCAGAGCACAACAGTGCGATATTCAACCGTCATATGCAAATCATCTAATCAGACATTCAATGGCGCAGCATTGCAATTTGTATCCACTTAAAGTTGCGCCTCGACTCAATTTGCATGGGTTGCGCTATAAAAGTGCGACATTGGGCTGCAGTGGCCATAGTTGGTTACTGCAGTCTATTGGTGAGTTGCATGCTGTTTGGGAGTGTGGACTGTGGATTTAGGGACAGGCATGGGACTGCACAGTCACAGGTAACAACTGCCATGCTTACAGGCTACAAAATGACTGAGCAAGCTGTGGGAAAGGAGGAATACAGTGGTGGGGGGAGGAGGAGAAGGAAGCCTAACTTTACCAAGGCTGAGACCGAAGCCCTGTTTGAGGTCTACCTGGATCAGGAGCCGCTTCTCTGTGGATGGTAGGGAACACCTCAAGCCCGTGCTGCTGCATGGGAGGAGGTGGCACATGCTGTGAACCTGCATGGCAGCCACCAGCACTCCGTGCAGGAGTGTAAGAAAAAGATGGGCATGGACAGGAGGAGAATAAAGGAGAAGGTGGCTGCCATCAGGGCAGCACGAGCTGCAACAGGTGGGGGACAGCCGGAGGTGGTACAGCTGACCCCACAGGAGGAGAGGCTTGCTGGAAGCATGCAGCGTAGTGCCATTGAGCGTGTTTCAGGTGGTGGCTTCCAAACGGGTGGTGGCCCATCACTGCATGGTAAGTCATGTTCTGTCTATGGGGGGGCAGGGTAGGCCACATGCAGTATTGCGACTTTGCTTTCCCTTACAGATCCTGAGTGTCTGCTTGGGTCAGTGGTGGTGGGCCTGTCCACTGAGGACAGTCAGCTGGAGATGGAGGAGGTACCATCCACCTCCACAGGTATACATGGATCAGTGCGACAGTGGGGCCGCCTGGCTGTCCACACTGATGTCGTTGTAACAGGTGTGGAGGAAGCCCTGCCTGTGTCCCAGTGTGCCAGCATCCACGGATGCCAGCATGCTGTGACTGGGGCCAGTGCAGAGTCCGTCACCGATGATGATGTCACTAACGTCATGGGCAGTGACACGTGTGTGCCACGGGATGGCCACACAGCAGGACACATTGCGCCCATGGCTGTGGGTGGTGCTGCCATGGAGGCCTGTATCAGCACAGTCCCAGCCTGTGCCTGTCAGCACCAGTGGGGCAGCACTGGTGTTTGCTCAGGACAGTGGGACTGTTGCGGCCACTGCGGCAGCACCACTGAGCCCTGGGGAGCAGCAGCCAGAGGGGCAGCATCAGCAGTCGGCCAATGGGCCTGGGTGTACAGGGTTCAGTGGTGGCATCTGTGCACTGCCTGTGGACATACCCAGACCTGGTCCTGGTGCACAGCACCCACCCTCAAGGGGTGCTGAGCATCAGGGCCATGCACACCCTGAGGGATAGGATGCCGAGGAGGCAGATGACCTCTTGGACGAGCACACCCACCTACAGCAAGCATCAGTCCAGCAGCAGATGCGGCTTGCGACATCAGTGGATGCACTGCGTGTGACTCTGGAGCGGGCAGGGGAGTGTTGCAGCAGGGACACCGCTCTGATCCTGGCAGGGATGGACCATTTGCAGGTGGATGTGACCACTGCCATTGACAGGCATGCACAGGCATTCACTGCTGTCATGGCCACAATGGGCACACAGTCAGGTGCCCATGCATCACAGACGCCATGCAGTGCACTGTCCACCCCCAGTTCCTGGCGTCGTGTGACTCCCTCCCTGTCAACACCAGGTTCAGCTGTGGGCATCCCGAGCACTCCTGGCACAGGCATGTTTGGTGTGCTGCAGACCCCTGCACGAGCACAGTTGCATTCACGCAGTGGAACCCTTGGGGGACCATCGGTGCCACCCCATGAGGCCAGTGATCAGCCTGTCAGTGCTGGCAGGTCTCAGCGGGGCCGCCCACACATCTGTGGTGGCCGGGGCACTGTGTCGTGTGACTGACCTGTCTCCCAGCATGGCTATTGTCTGGTGCTACCCTGTGTGCATTGTGTGTTTCAGTGGGCAATGCACGGGTGGGTACCCAGCCCTGCACGCGGACACACAGTCCACCTGCACACCCTCCTGACTGCCTTCCGCAGTTGCATGTGCATGATGATGCCTGCATTGTGCTGTACACCAATGTGCAATGGTGCTCAGCATCTGACACACGCACATGGACAGGCAGTGGGCATGGTGGCCTGTGGACATGTGTGTGGCTAGGGTTGGCATTCTGGGTCGGTGTGCCTCCTGCCCTCTGTGCATGTTTGGTGCATTATGTGTGTGCGTGTGTGTGTGTCCATCCATGTGGCATGTTGATCCTCACCCATCCCTGGTTGTGTGTGTGCTTCTGTGCCCTGACACTTCCCTTGACGGCATGCACCCTGGTGTGTCCATGCATGTTTGTGGGTTGTGCCTTAGCCACTGGTGGTTGCACATGGCCCCATGACTTACTTGGTTGGCTGAAGTGCTCCTCCGTGATGGTGTCCCGGTGCAGCTGTGCCAGCTGGATCAGTCAGAGGTCCCGTCGCCCAAGTGGGAGACTGACCATCACCATCATCACCGGTGTTCTCATCATCCCCATCGCTGTCCCCCTCTTCAACCTATACAGCTATCCCACATTTGTTAGCCATGTTGTGCAGGATGCAACAGGCCAGGAATAGCCCGCAGGCCTTTGAGGGGTTGTACTGCAGGGCACCACCAGAGGTGTCCAGGCAACAGAAATGTGCCTTCAGCATCCCGAACACCCGCTCGATGACATTATGTGTGGTGGCGTGTGCCTCATTGTGGTGTTGCTGCGATGGGGTCGCGGGCCACTGGTATGGTGTCAGCAGCCGGGATGGAGTGAGTATCCACTGTCACCTGTGTGTAGAGGGTGGAGGTTAGTTTGGTGATCAGCATTGCCCTGCCCCGGGCCATGAAGGTCACTACCCATGTCACCTCTGGCCATGCCACCCTAGGCCCTATGATTGTCCATGTGGTTTGCATACTCACCCACTAGATGGCCAGTGGGGATGTCCCCACTCTCGAATCTGTGGCACAGTGCCAACTGGTGCCAGATGAAGGCATCATGTGCTCCCCCAGGGTGCGTGGCACAGACATTGATTATGCGCCCCCTGGCATCGCACACCACCTGACAGTTGATGCTGGCTTAGCCCTTGTGATTGATGTATGTGCCCCCCTCAGGGCCAGGTGGTGTGCATATAACCACATGGGTGGAGTCTATTGTCCCTAGCATGCCAGGCATACATGCTATCCTGTGGAACTCCTGTATGTTTACTGTGCACTCCACCGGTGTGCTGCGGAAATGGATGTACTCCACAGCATGTGGCAGCAGTGCGCTGAGGAATTGGGTGAGGTGGCATGATGTGGCCGACTGGGTTATGCCTGTGATGTCCCCAGTTGGTCTCTGGAAGGTACCGTGGTGAGCAAGCATATGCAGGCTTTTACTTTAGTCTTCATTGACAGGGCATGGCTCCATCATGTGGGTGCCTGCATCACATCACTGCACAGCTCACAGAGCCACCTCAGAATTGCCCTATTCAGGCAGTACCAGCCCACAATCTCAGTATCAGTGTACAGCTCGAAGCTGGTGCGGGCTCGGTACTGCCTGTTGGGGGCATACTGCTGACGGGCCCTTCCATGGCGACGCCCCCCTGACGCCCACCTTCTCACCCCCCACATAATGGCCTCCATCTGGAAGGTGGCACTGGCCATGTCCCTGGCTTGTGTTCACCCCCCCGGCAGCTGTTACTGTATTCCCCCCGCTGTCCTCTCTGCTACTTCCCCTGCACCGGGAACACCTGCCTGTGGTAGCCTCTGTGCTGTGTGGCATTTCCCCTTTCTGCACTGGCTGTGGCTCCCCATACCTTCCCTGTGCCTGTGTGTTCAGGGTGCCCTTTCCCTGGCCTGCCCTGTGTGTCCCTCCTGCCCTGTCTGTGTGGCTAGAGTTCTGCCTCATGTGGCTTCCCTGTAGCGTTCTTGTGCCTCAGCCTTGCTTCTTTTTATTTTGGCTCATTTCCGCTATGGCGCAACTTCCGCTTGCTCCTCTATTGCGCATGGCGCAAGTTGTTGAATATCGCATTGTGCCATTTATGCATGGTTCCTCCCCCTTCAGTTGCGCATGCCTTCATTATCATTACACTGTTGCTCAGCATGATTTCGGGGGCACAACTGCCTCCTGCTGAATATCGCAAAATGGAGCAATTTCGGACTTCCGCAGGCACAACCCTATTGCGCATGGCTCAACTCTTTTGAATATCTGGGCCCTAAAGTTTAAAGGTTAGAGTTAGAGAGTTCCAAATACATAGTAAATCAAACTCAAGATGTTCTCATATCAGAAAAAGATATACATAACCCTGGAACTCTATAATTCCTGGTCACATACAGTATATTGTTTTTTGTATCGTGCCATATTACAGGTACAGTACTATCACTGTGTAGATAAATAAACAATAAACTTAGCAAACATAAATTTGGTGTACTCATTTACCAGGCACGCAATAACCGATTGATAATTTAGCAAGCTATCCTAAACTCCTAAGAGATAAAAGTATAGATATAATGCATCCCACAAACAATAGTATCAAGATAATTACTTTTTTTGCAATAATTTACTTATTAGTTCAGTTCAGTTTGTTTATTTGGGTAAAGTCATTGTGCATAGTTCATTTCGAATGATGCCCATCAGCAATAAAAAAATGTTATGAGTTACAATTAATAATAAGACAAAGAACCTCTGTGCGCAAACACTGAGGCAAGGGTTACCCCAAAGGGCATTTGGCTGGGAAGCCAAGTTTCAAGAAAATACAAAATCACACATGCCCCCACAATGCAAAGCATCATGGGCTGCATATGCAAATCACCACAGAATGTTATGCTGGTCCAACTTTAAGCAGAATTGCATGGTGCCGAAAGGCCTCTCACACAGTTTGCAAAAGATGCTAACAGATAATAATAATAAGTATACATAATATTTAGAAGGGTATAGAAAAATAGTTTAATTACATCTTTACACACACTCAATCCAAACAATCCTTATTAAACATCAGATAAAAGACAGTAGTTGCAAGAATCACGTACAGTAGTTATGCTCAGGGTTAGATTAGATTAGACTTATGCTAGCCAACTATCAGTCTTGAATAAAATATTATGAATTAACATCTTGATGTTTAGAAATACTTAAAGAAGAGAAAGATCGACCATCTCCCTCCTAGTTTAGGCATTTATAATATAATATTAATGAGAAAAGAGGAAAAATGGCATCTTTAGAACTGGCAGAAATATCAAATATTAGTTTTGTTAAATTTAATTACTGTAAATATTCAGAGAACTTGAAACATAAAGTCCATTAGAAAGAAGAAAAAAAAACTAAAAGTTAATTGGTGGTCAGTTCATAAGACTTGTCTCAGTCCGTTGGCTTACATACAGTGGTAACATGCAGAACAGGTTCCTACAACTCTACAGCATGAGTTTCTTGGTTAGTTGAAGAGTTTTCTTCCATTGACTTTTTGTACTGTCCTATTATTTCAGGCAATACTGTACCTCAATTTGAGTTACATCTAAAGTCTCAGGTAACTTAGGAGACATCCATTGGGCACAATTCTGAGGTATTTTGTTTATCTTTGATATTTGAAAGGCTGTGACCTGTAGTTCAATGCCTGGAGCAACAGCCTTGCCCTCCTGCCTAACCTCCTAAGTTGCCTTGTATGTATCTTGTATGTTCTGTACTCTCCCGGGTCATTCCTGAAAATAGGCATATTACTTGTCTAGTGTACCTACCCGGTAAACAAAAAGCTAAATAAAATAAATAAATAAAACCTATTTAAACACTTTCTTCCTGTTTCATTCAAAAGCTTCTGTCTTTGTGGCCAGAGGCTCTGTTGAACTCAGCCTTTCCCAGCTGGAAGCCCTGCTCCTTTCAGCGTTTGTCTCACTCCTCTACCAATTTTGGATTTTCCACTTGGTTTGTGCTTGACTTTCTGCTGATTTGTGTTTCTCCTGCTACCTCTGAGTCTGTATTTTTCTTTTGCCTCCAGCTGCTGTGTGCTTCTCTGCTGTCTGTGACTGCTTCTTTTGTCCTATGCTGTTTCTTCCATTTTCGTGTGGGGTTCTTCACATTTTACCCTGTGCTATATTTGTTGTTTCCTTACCTTAAATCTATCCTTCTGGATTCTGTAATAGTTTTCAGTGTACTCTCAGTTCCATTGCTCTCTCAATTTGTCTGCTATTGTTCTCTGCATGTTTCAGTTTCGGGGCGGCATTAGTCCCAGGTTTAGAATTTAATTCCGGCTACTAACCTGCCCCTACTAAAACCATAGCCACCTTTGCCAAACTCATTGAAGCTAGGACCCATCTTGTTTTCCATGTTCGTTAACTCCCTTCCCAGGGATGGCATCATGCACAGGGACCAAGGAATCACCTTTTGGGATGTAAAAAAAAATATTGGCCAGGATCTGAAAAATGACAGCTGTCACATTCATGAGGTGCTGTACAGGTATGGCTATGTTGTAAATTTGGGGTAAAAATATTTAAAAGCACCAAAGTTACAAGCCTGTGTTCACAACATTCAATGTAGGCTCATAACTTGGCTGTTTTTCAATATTTGTATACCAAATTTTCAACATAGTCTTCTTATGACCCCACCTCATGAACAAGGGCACATAAAATGTTCAATTCCTGCCCAAAATGTGATTTTACACAGGGACCATGAAATTACCATTCTGGACAGATCTGCCTAATGACAGTTTCATTGTTCATGAGGTGGGGGTCTCAGAGAAAGAATGTTGAAAATGTGGGTAAAAAATATGTAAAAATGCCCAAGTTATGGCACTAAGTTTAAAACCCCATTGAAATACATTGAACTGCATACCTGTGTCTTCAGTTTGTGGTCCAGCTTTGAAGACCAAAGATATGTCTGCGGTCCAGAGAGGACTATAGCACTGGCCCCCCGATGGGTAGTAAGAGTTTGGGGAAGGTGCCGGGTGGTGGTTGCTGAGTGGAAGGGTCAAGTGTGTGGGGGGGTAAGAAATGGCTGCAAAAGACATCAATGGACGGTTATTTTTTTTACAGGTGAAAATAAAATCAGGACCAAGGATCCTCAATTACTACACTGGGGAATTGGGCACCCCAGTGTCACAGTTATGTTTCTGGGGGTAGGGTGGGATGGTGGGTGCTGAGAGGGAAGGTCAGGTGGGGGAGATTTTTATGATTAAAAAAATAATAAAATAGGTGGTCACTGCGGAACACATCCCACCCCACCATGACCAAGATGGCTGCTATATGCTACTGCGCATGTGCGACTGCTAGTGCATGCGCAGTAGAGTGCGGCAGCCATCTTGGACATGACGGAGTGTGCTGTGTTCTACCATAACCACCAGCACTGTAAAACAGTGCAGTGCTGCATCAATAGGGACAACATGGGCGGACTGCTTCACAGACGCAGAGGAGACTGTGATGCAAGTCCAACATGTTATTCATTTTCAAGGACTGCAAAGATTTTTTTCCCATAGCAAGAGGTCTGCAGGGCTATGCCCACTACAGCTAAAAAAATACAGAGCGGGGGGAAGTTCTGCTGGGAGAATTGCAACAGGGGTAAAAGGGGCAAATAATGTGCAGGAGGAAGAAGAGAAGCTGGAAATGAGAGAGGGAGATGAATGGAAGCAAACAGGGAGTAAGAGGGGGTGGAATCTTAGTGCTGGGGGACTCAATACTAAGAGGAGTTAGGTGGGGTAGCAAGGGAGAGCGGCATAGTCGCATTTGGGTGGAGAGCCATGCCAGGAATGACAGCGGAAAGGGTGGGACAGTCTGTTCTGAAATATGCTAGAAGGGGTAGGGACAAGCCTCATTTAATTATACATCTTGGGACAAATGACCTGGCTGACAAGACAGTAGATACAGTCCAGAAGAGATTTGAGGAACTAGCACAATTATGTGAGGGGGCAGGAAGATCAGTAACTTTTTCAGAGATACTTCCCGTGCCAAAGGCAAGCACAACAAGAAAGCTGAGAATAGAGGAATTTAACAGATGGCTAAGAACCTGGTGTTGTGCTAAAGGGTATGGGCTGTTGGGGGTTGGGGAGGGACCTGGGACGACAGTAGTCTTTATGCCAAGGACAGACTACACTTGAGTGAGGAGGGAAAGAAAGTGTTGAAACAGAGGATGGAGGAGCACATAGAGGAAGTTGGGAATTTAAACTAGGAGTGGGGGGTGGCAGTTGGGGATGAGATATGCAGAGACCAAAGGTTGGGAAACCATATGAGCATACCCCCCATAACAGTGACAAAGGACAAATGGCAAGTACTATTGGTGATGCTAGGAAAGGAGGACAGGATGGGGGGGAGGGTGGAAGGTGGTTACCCTTAATGCTAGGAGCCTTGGGAGAAAAACTGCAGAGTTACAGGTTCTCATGGCAGAGGGAGAGGTGGACATTGCAGTCATCACGGAAACATGGGCCACCCAATACAATGACTGGGACCTGTCTGTACCAGGTACAGATTATTTCTAAGAGGGACAGGGTGATTGGGAAAGGAGGAGGGGTGGCACTATATGTGAAGGAAGGACTGAAGTGTGTAAGGGAGGAAGGGGAGGAGGGTATTACGGAGTCACTTTGGATGCAAATCCAGGATTCCAAGAATAGGATTCTTAGAATGGGAGTGGTGTACAGGCCACCATCTCAGATGGAGGAGTTAGACAGGGAACCAGCGGGACAGATCAGGAGGACCTGCGAGAAGGGTAGTGTGGTGATTATGGGGGACTTCAACGTGCCAGGAGTGGACTGGAGCACCCCAACAACCAGGAACAGAAGGGAGCAGGTACTGCTGGATGCCTTCGGACAGCTTCCTTCTGCAAATGGTCAGTGAACCAACCAGGTTAGAAAATACCCTTGACCTTGTGCTGGCAATGGGGACTTTGTGAGAGAACTACAGTGGAGGAACCGCTTGTCAGGAGTGACCACCGCCAGTATGGCTCACATTGGATATGGGCAAAGAAGGAGTGGAATCTGGCACAATAGTGCTGGACTTCAGGAGGGCCAACTTTGGGAGGATGGGGGAAGTGGTAAAGGGTACCTGGCCAGAATTCAATCTAGTATGGACACTAACTAGAGGTGGAGCTCATAAGCTGGGGATAGTGGAGCAACCAAAACCTGCTGCAAAGCCCAGAGCAAGAAGGCTAGGCTAAGAAACCGATCTGGTTGAGCAAGGAGGTCATGGAAAAGGTAAGGAGGAAAGAGCTGCCTTTTAGGAAGTACAAGAAAACAGGGAGGGGGAGGACAGGGAGAAGTACTTGACAGAATCGAAGGAGGTGACAAGGGCAGTAAGGGGAGCCAAAGCATCTAGGGAACTCAGGCTGGCATAAGGCACTAAGAAGGGGAAGAAGGACTTCTTTAAGTACATCAGGGAGAAAAGGAGCTGTAAGGACCACATAGTAAGGATTAGGAAGGAGGGGGGTTGGGTGGAAGCAGGGTGCAATAGGGCGGAAGCACTAAATTAGTACTTCTGCTCAGTATTTACTAAAGAGAAGAGGGGGGTGACACCCAAGGTGGGAGAAATGGCAGAAGCAGGGGGTGGAGTGGTGACAGAAGGGGAAATCATGGAGAGCTGAGTTCGAGAGGGTTTGAAGGCACTGAGGGTGGACAAGGCGCCAGGCCCAGATGGCATCCACCCGATGGTACTGAAGGAGCTGGCAGAGGTCCTTGCAGGACCTTTGGCAGACCTATTTAATGCCTCACTACATTCGGGGTGTGTACCTCAGGACTGGAGGATGGCTCATGTGGTGCCCCTCCACAAGAGTGGCCCCAAGGATGAACCGGGAAACTACAGACCAGTGAGCCTCACATCCATCGTGGGTAAGCTAATGGAGACTATCCTGAAGGAGAAGCTGGTGGCCCTCCTAGAGGCCAAAGGACTACAGGACAGCAGACAGCATGGCTTCATACGTGGCAGATCCTGTCAAACCAACCTGGTCGAGTTCTATGACTGGGTAACTAGGCAACTGGACAGGGGCCATGCAGTGGATGTCCTGTATCTGGACTTCAGTAAGGCATTCGGCTCAGTGCCACATGGAAGGCTGGGAAGGAAGTTAGTAGGCACAGGGGTGGGTGCAAAGCTGGTGAAATGGGTAGGAAACTGGCTGCAGGGAAGGCAACAGAGGGTGGTGGTGGGTAGGGAGCTCTCACACCCCAAGGGCAGTGACGAGCGGTGTTTCACAGGGCTCAGTGTTGGGACCAGTGTTGTTTGGGATATTCATTGCAGACATATCATGGGACATCAAGAGCAAGATCAGTTTGCTGATGATACCAAGGTAGGCGTGGTGGTGGATTACCTAGGGGGATGGCAGGGGTTGCAGGATGATCTGGCAAAGCTTGAAACCTGGTCAGACACCTGGCAACTGGGCTTTAATGCCAAAAAGTGCAAGGTGCTGCATTTTGGGATGAAGAACCCAAGGAGGAGTTACCAGCTAGGAGGAATGCAGCTAGCCCAGACAGAGGAGGAGAAGGATCTGGGTGTGCTCATTACAGAGTCAATGAACAACTCGGCACAATGTAGGAAGGCAGCTGCAAAGGCCAACAAAATGCTGGGTTGTATTGCAAGGGGTATATCCTTGAGGAGGGAGGAGGTGATTCTGCCACTGTATAGGTCATTAGTTAGACCACACCTGGAATACTGCGTGCAGTACTGGCGTCTGTATCTGAAGAGGGACATTAAGTTACTGGAGGGGGTGCAGCGCAGAGCGACAAAGAAGATCAAGGGGCTGGGGAACTTATCATACGAGAGGAGGTTGAAGGAGTTGAACGTACTCACTGGAGGAGAGAAGAGACATGGGTGACATGATTGAAATCTTTAAATACATGAAAGGAATAAACAAGACGGGTACAGAGGGGCTGTTCAAAGTAAGGGAGGGGAGGGCCACCAGGGGCTGTGATATGAGACTGGAGTGAGGAAGGTTCAGGAGGGAGATGAGGAGACACGTTTTTACAGAGAGGGTGGTGGCTGGGTGGAATGCGTTACCTGCTGAAGTGGTATGCAGTAGAACAGTGGACTGCTTCAAACAAGGATGGGACAGGACAAGGGGGAGGGTTAATGAAGGGGAAGGGTGGAAGGGAGGGGCAGCTGCAGAATAAGGGGTGCTAGTTGCACATTCGAGCAGACTTGATAGACCTCTAGGCCTTTATCTGCTGGCAAATTTCGTATGTTCGTAAGAAGGAGAGCCACTAGACACAACTAGGAGCAATCTAATAGTTCACAAAAAAATAAAAGTCCAGTCAGGTGAAGCCATGTTAAAGTCCTCTCCCAACTGGGAGTACTGAACCATATTTATTTTTTTTTTTATTTAGTTATTTAACCAGGTATAGCACATTAAGCTGAAAGCTTTTTTACAGGAGCGACCTGGGAGCACAAGGAGGTTAAGTGACTTGCTCAGGGTCACACAGTATACAAGTGGAAGCTGTGGGATTCAAACCCAGGTCTGGTCTGCTGGATGTCACCAGATTTGCAGCCATATAATAGCAGTTAAACCAGCTTCCATGCTCCTCGTGGGAGATGAAAGATCACTGGAGGGCTAAATCCTAACTAGCTAATATAGGACATAATTAAGAGTGCCTAGACTCAACTAAGTTACATTTGACCCTGCAAAATAGGACAGACACAAGCTGTCATGCAGGGATAAGGATATGATCAAGCAGATAATTAATAAAATCACTAATTGAGTGGGCAAACTCACAGCCAAATCTGAATACCAAACATAGGTAGCCAAGTACAAAAAATACAAGCCAAGGTAATTGTCACAGCCAATGGTGCATAATGTCATAAGAAGGTAAGTAACATTAAACATGCTAAAAGTAGCAAAAGACTGGTGCAAAAATGAGTGACCAAAGTTCAAAGTCAGTCCAGATCAACTCCTTGCTCTGGGTCTACGTCCTCTGAAACAGCCTTATTCAGGTGCTTCTCAGCAAATGCCATGGCAGCCTCTGGATCAGTAAACACATGGACCTTGTTCCGAAATTGAACTTGTATGTGTACTGGAAAGAACACCTGAGCTTCAATGCCTTGCTCCAGTAAAGACTTTTTAAAAGCTTGGAGCTCCCTCTTATGACACTGTATCTGAGAAGGTACATCGGGGAAGAAAGTCAGTTTGCTCCCCTTCCATAGAATGTCCTCTTTAGCTCTTGCTGCCTGCAGTAAAGAGATTCTAGCCTCTGGAGTAGAGAGGGTAACAGCAGTGGTCAATGGATGTTGCTCAGTGCCTGCTCGTGTTTGAGAGTGGATTGGAACAGTGAAAGCTTTGGAGATAGTTATACCAGTGGACATCCCCCTTGAGAGGAATTCTTGGCCTCGGGGGAAAGTTCAGACTCTGGGGCCCCTACAAACTAGCAGCCCCTTCCCTACCTACAGTATGCTGGGAGGCCTGGGCCCCAGGAATTATTCCCTGCTCCCCCACCCTTTCAAGGGCCCTGCCAGTGAATGGGGTAAGCAGTTGTAGAGCTGTAAAAATAAGATTTTCAAGTGCTTGCAACAGAGTCTGTTTGCTGGTGAAGCAAGGAGGAAAACCCACCACCCGCACATTGTACTGACGAAGGTCGTTCTCAAGCATTTCCACTTTGGAGCGGAGAAAAAGAATGTCTTCTGCAAAGGTTGCATTCACAGTAGTTTGCTGTTCCACACCCTTATGAAGGTCAATGTTGCTGGAGTTATTAGCGTTAATATGGGTGTAACCCCCTCCACCTCCCGCTACTTTGCACAGTAAGCTACTCCTTGGTACCCTTGACTGGGCACCCATACTACTTCAGACAATCGGTACCATCCCTAGCTTTGGGAATGTATACCAGGCTTGTTATTTCTAGAGGTCAGAAAGGGTTGGGGGTGTACAAAAGTAAAACTACAAGTGACCAAAATAAACCCAGGTTCTGAGGAGAGAACTTTTTGCTAGGGCTTTGCTAGGTCTGTACTTCTGGAGGGGTACCCAGTAATTCCACACAGAAAGCAGTAACATGAGTATCCAAACCAGGCTGGAGTTCTAGAATGTGACTTTATTCCAAAGATGGTACACAAAAGCAAAGGTGGATCCCCAAGATTTAAACATTGTGGCACAAGGGAATGGCAGAACAATAGAAATCTGTATTGGACAGAAACTCTACATAGCCCATATTTCGTAGGACCTTGGCTTCTCTTTAGCAGCAATGGCCTCAGCAGAACACACACTTTCTTCTAGTGGCACTGGCCACAACTGAGCACATATCCCCTATGGCATAGGACTTAAAATTTTGGCAATGTGGCAACTAGTCACAACAGAGCACACTGATGCTCAAATTTAGCACAACCCACACCAGGGGTAAACTTTAGCTTCAGGCATTGGCTACCATGTCCTGAATAACTAGGCGCCCTTACAGAACCTGTAGTGCTGAACTGGTCAGTCCAGATGGGGGGCTGCTCACCTTTTGCTTCCACATCCATACTCTGACATTCTTTCAAAGTTACACCTCAAAACTTCCAGTAAAATAGTTAGAAATATGCATCTTGAAATGACATTCACATCCTACATAAGAAAACACTACTTCTGAGTGTAGAACCAAAGTCCTGAACAGTGTGCCAAGCCTCTCTGGGCAACCAACAATTGTCAGCCAACTTTAAAAACATGAGAACAGCCGGCCTGGTGGCACAGAGGGTTGAGGCATTGGTGCCTTACCTCGTCACACCCCGGTGACCCAGGTTTGGGAACAACCTTGGGCAGCCAGGGTGCCGGCTTGGGGAGAGGGTCAGAACAGGATTGGGCCTTGGATCTCCCTCCCATGAGGTGGATTCCTGCCCCACCATAGTCCCACTCCCACCAAGTGGAAGCCCAGTGGGTAGCGTAGGCGGTTAGGAGTGGTGGCAAAAGTCCGGGGTGGGGTGGGTGGCCACTGGATCCTGGCATGTGCATGCTCCTCCACACACATACACACACGTACATGCATGTGTATGCCATGGCCCCGGGTGGGTGAAGGGGAGTAAAAAGAAAATATACAAAAACTATATATGGAAAAAAAAAAAACATAAGAACGGTTTCAACTTAGAACAGAACTGGTGTATATTTCCTTTTATCAGAGAGAACACCCCTAAAACAGGTATTTTCCTCTGGAAAGCACAAAGTCAGATTACTCACAGTTGGATACCAAACAGTCAGCTTCAAATTTGTGGATCAAAATAGGGGATTGCCCCTCGGATCCATTCTGGCAGTCCTTTCCATCTCTCTGAGGATGAAAAAATCAGGAACTCCTGCTCTAGACAACGGTTTCCACCACTTCTCTTGGCAGGCAGATGTTTCTCAGCACTAGAGTGAGAAAATAGGCTCTCCTCGCAGAGCCCACACTGCAGCTGTCGCTTCTCTAACTGCTCACTACAGACTCTGGCTCAGAACTAACTGAAGATTCTAAAACTCCCTACTCACAGCCAGCTACTATGGTTTATGCTGCTGCCAGAGTTCTAAATGACATAATCTCTCTCCTCTCAGCTGAGACCAAGTAAACAGAGAGTGAGCAAGTGAAAAACCTATTTAACCAGTTATTCACCAGCTACCTTCCCTACCTAACACTGACTCTGATGGGATTCTAGTAACCCCAGGGGACTGGGAGGTTACATGGATGTTGAAATCAACAAGTTTAGCTTCAACTGCATCTAAATGCTATTTTCAACTATTTGTTTGTATTCTCTGATGTGGGATCTTTGTAAAAGAGGTTCTGCTTAAAGGTTGTTTCTGAATAATTAATAAATAAATAAATGTGCTTATTTGTTTCTTTGCCCTTAGTCTGGATCTTGGTAAGCATGGTTAGGATCTGTGCCATTGGTAAGTCCCCACTCTGAACCAGGCTGCTGCAAAATTTTCAGGCCAGATATCAGGGAAAGAACAGTCCCACCTTCGCGGTGGTTGCATGTTTCTGATCCTTGTTCAGGGCCATGTTCGGTCACAACGGCCCCGGCGGTCAGGTGCTGTGAACAGAGATAGCAAAAAATAGCTGGATAATAGATAATTTTCTGAAAATCAAGTGATAAAGCACAGGGCCTGAAAAGATGCAGTAGCTCCGTTGGCTGCATCACAACCCCTCCCCCCCCGTGTTAGTGACTACTTTCAAATATCTGAGAGTCACCCTCAACCTGCCCTGACTTTCTTTGATCACATCAGCCTCACCGTCCAGTGCATGAACCAGAGACTAGGGGAGTTGGTTACCTGCTCAAGGATTTTATGACTCCCAAAGTCAGACTCATCATTTCCCAGGGAACCTTTCTCCTCTTGTTGGAATACTGCTCTCCCATCTACATGCAAACCTCATCCTCCTGCCTGTGCTAACTAAGCATACCCTTCAACAACATCTGCAGGTTTGCTTTGATGGCCCTTTACTCCATGCATCACTACTCCCTCTACCAGGCCCTAGGATGGTTCCCACTTGAGGCCCGCTGGGCTGGGTTTCTATCGAAAGAGACCTAGGAGTAATTATATCAGATAACCTAAAGGTAGGCAAGCAGTGAGAGAAGGCAGTAAGGAGGGCTAGGGGGATACTGGGATGCATAGCGAGAGGCATCAACAGTAGAAAACAGGAAGTTGTTATCCCTTTGTACAGACAGTTGGTGAGACCCCATCTGGAGTACTGTGTGCAATTCTGGAGACCCCATCTCAGCAAAGACGTAGACAGAGTGGAGGCTGTTCAGAGGAGGGCAACTAAAATGGTGCAGGGTCTACACCAGAAGACATACGAGGAGAGACTAAAGCAGCTTAATATGTATACCCTTGAGGAAAGGAGGGAGGGGTGGACATTGTGATTGTTTTATCTAATCTAATGTTATTTGAATGTTTTATATAATGTTTTAATGATTGTACGGCACCCAGAGCCTCCGGGATTGGGCGTCTTTTAAATAAACTTGACTTGACTTGACATGATAGAAACTTTCAAGTATCTCAAGGGAACTAACAAAGTACAAGAGGGTAGCATCTTTCAGAAGAAGAGATGTGCAAGAACAAGGGGGCACAATTAGAAGATAGAGGGGGGACGGCTCAGAGGTAATGTTGGAAAGTATTTTTTCACAGAGAGGGTTGTGGATTCATGGAACAGCCTTCCTAAGGAGGTTGTGGAGCCAGAAATAGTGGGAGAATTCAAGAATGCATGGGACAGACATAAGGCAATTCTAGTGGATGGTAGGAGGAAGTAAGCTGTTAAATAACTAGAATCTGCAGCTTATCCATCAGGTAGGGAAATGGGCAGACTGGGTCGGCCAGACGATCCTTATCTGCCGTCAAATTCTATGTTTACCTCTTAGGCTGCCTCATCATCAGATCCCTCAGGGAAAAGAAGCTGTCCCTCCTCCCCCCCCCAACTCAGGCCAAAGCCCTGCTATCGAAACCAATGGACCTCCGCCAGTCTACCATTAGAGTACTCTCAAGTTACCAGGCCTATGGGTCAGAAGGCCTTTTCCTCTGTGGCCCCTAATCTTTGGAACAGCCTGTCTGCTCCCACTGTGGACCCTGGGATTACACGCCCTATTTAAATATCATTACAAGACCTACCTCACTGCTGCCACCACCTGTAAATGTCCCCCGATGATAAGCTGACCCGCCCTAGGGTGAAACATCTGCTGTCTTCCTCATCTTGTTGTAAAGACCCGAGTGCCACAATTTCCATGGCAACTGATGTTATTAGTGTGATACCTGACTATGGAAACTGTTAATGTTGTTGTATTGTATGTTGGGTATTGCACTGCCTCATAGACTCAGTGCACTACTTACTGTACTTTGTATTTTTTGTACCTGTTTTCTTTTTACCTTGCATGTGCCATCTTTATGGCCTGAGACATGCCTGAAAACGGTCTCTGGGATCAATGTACCCACTCAGTTAACACCTAAATAAATACAATTCATAAATTCCACGCCCCCGCAGTGCTTGGAACTGTAGTCAGTAATTGACCTAACATAATGAGCGGGATTTTCAAAAGGCTTAGATCACCGCAAGCCCCAGGTGTGCTGACAATGCAGCGCATGGGGCTGGCAGTGATCAAATGGGATTTTCTATCCTGTGAGGCAAGTGCTGCAAGTTAGATCAACTTTTTCTGGTCTAACTTGCAGCAATCCTGGGGGCCTTTCTATGGAGCTTGCACCAGATATTTTGTGCAAGCTGCTATAAATCATGAAAACTGTCACAACTGCGCTCAAGATTGTGGATTCTGGCGCTGTTGAGGCGACAGAATTGGTGCACTGCTGGAACCTAAGTGTCGAGGCGCAGGGCTTGACAAAAGCCTTGCACCACACTTTGAAAATCCTGCCCAATATCTGTAGAGGTGGAGGACAACCTCCTCTAATCTATGGTGGAATGTCTCCTGATTGTATTCAGCAGGTAGTTTGTTTTAGTAAATATATTGCTTTCCTATTGCCTTTGCATTAGGTCAGAGGTGATGCATATCATCACAGCCTTTTTCCTTGTTGTAGTCTTTAGTTTTCTACCATTTATGTTATAGTCAAAATTGTCATTTTTTTTCCCAATATGCATAGCTGTTCATTTATCTTTATTGACGGCCATACCTCATCGCTTTGCCCATAGAATCATTTTATCTTTCATCGCTCTGGAGCTCAATAGATTCTTCTGCAGTATTCATCTTTCCACTTATTTTGGTATTGTCCCCAAATTTATGTTAGTCCCCAAACTGGCAATATAAATACCAAACAATACCAGTCCAAGCACAGACCCCTGCAGGATTCCACTGCAATGCTTAATAAGCTGCGATCATACCCAATATGGCTGCTAATGTATTAGCCTGACAACGGATATAGAATACGTGTAACTTAGTTATAATTTACTTGTTGTATTCTTGTGATGTAAAAAAGACACATTTACTGGACAACAGGGAAAGAGCTTATGGAGTAAGGATTCAGTGATCATCTGGGAACTACTTGAAATGGGGGAGGAGGTCAAGCAGCTGGTGTGCAATGGTATAGATTTGTCTGCAATCTATGGAACTGCATTACAGCTTTGCTGTAGTCGACATCCCACTGACTTTTTCCCTTGGAGGGCTTAAAACAGCAAAGTTCACCTTTTCCTGTTTTGGCTGCACCCAGCACAATGCTAACAAGTCTGCTTTCAGTGTTAGAAATGGAAAGGATACACCACGGAGAGAACCTGTCACCTGTGATCAAGTAGCTGCAAACATATCTAACAGCAGGTTCTGGAGATATGTTTTTTCATTATATATTGCATTTTTGCACTTTGTTTTTATGCCATTGGGGTGTGTATACGTAGCCAGTTTTATGCCATTAGGGGTGTGTATTTTATATAGAACCAGCCCTTCCTCATTCTATTTCTGGAACTGACTGAGACTTAATTTCACTCCTGGCGGAACTGAGTTCCACAGGGGTTCCCTCCCTTTTCTACTACTGTCTATTTTAAGTTTCACTAATCAACCTTACAAATGTGGCAAAGGGATGGTATTGGGGTCTAGTGGTTAGATCACAGGTGTGGGAACCAGCAAGTTCAGGTTCAAATCCCACCAGAGTCACCTACTCACTGTTACCCTGAGCAGGCTGAAGTAAGTAAGTGTAAGAACATGGTTTAAGATATCAGGAATTGGTGTTTTGCGACAGGTTAAACTGGAATTCGCTCTCCTTCTATTAAAAATCAAGTGCTAAAGAGCACTTTCCCAACAAAACAATTGCACTAACTTTTTATTCTTTCTTTGTCCCTCCCCCACCAAAACAAATTTCTGGACAAGACACTATACACAATGTGAATCTAGGTTGGTCTGTTCTGATGGAGAAATGTTGCTGGTTTGTTACAGTCTATGATGTAAAAGAAAAAAGTATGTTGCAGATGATACCTTTAATTGGACTAACAAAATTGTTTTTGAGACTAGTTGTCAAGAGTTAAAAGTCTAATAAAAGTTATCATCCACCTCTAACATACTACGTGCAGTTTTTTTATTTACTGTGTTCTGATACAAAGCAATGTAATTACTTGTATTATGGGCTTGGATTGGTACAGTACCTTGGTGATCAGAGCAGCAGTGGAAAATTCAAACCAGAGCTCAGATTTCAGTTCACATTGCCACCCTCTGTATACTTTTGTAAATTGGAGTCATTAGCTTAATGACAGAATGACTATTGCATTCTCTCCACCTTTTGTCTGTTCTCTCAGACAGTACAGTACATACTATGGAAGTAAAAAAAAAATGTTTCTGCCATGTCAGATCTACATTAGTTGATAGACTTGTTCTTCAGTCACGTGCCCCTGCTATGGTAAGTATTGTGGGTAGCCATCGACATTCCTCTAGCTGTAGTAGGGGTGCGGGACACAGACACAGAAGAGTAGGGATCTTATGCATACCAGTGAGGTGATGAAACTCCAGTTTCCTGTCTGCCCTGTTCCTTCTCCTCTTGTTAGCAGTACATTACATAGCTATCACTATTCAGCTGTAAAAAAAAAGATGTACAAGGGTGTTTCTGAGGGTAATAGTAGCTTGAAAGGGTTCATAGAGAAGGTGCTGTATGCAGATTGTGAAGCCTGTATTGGTTTACATCTGGACTGGCTACATTTTTACTAACATACTAAAATGCCAGCAGAATAGGCCTAACGGTCTTTTGTGTCTGCTTGTTTGGTCAGCCCCCACCCTGGGTGCTGACCTTGCTGTCCCCCTCGCCTTCTCTGGCTTCTCCCTTCCCAGTTCCGGATATTCTTGCTGCATTGGATTTTGCTTCCAGAACCCTTCCCCTGTACCTGTCCCACCCCCTCTTGAACCCCTCCACTGTCTCTGCCTCCACCAGCCCCTAGGCAGTGCATTCCATGGCTCCACCACCCTCTCAGTGAAGTAGCACCTCCTCCTTTCTCCCCTGAATCTTCCCCCCTCCAGCTTCCACCCATGCCTTCTAGTGGCCCCCTCCTCCTTCCTTCAAAGCACCCTGACTGTTCCTCCCCTATTTACCCTCTTCATGTACCTGAGACCTCTATCATGTCCCCGGTCCTTCTCTCTTCCAATGTGTACATATTTAGCTCTTGAGCCTCTCCTCATAGGTCCTGTCCCCAAGCCCCAAATCATTTTGGTTGCCCTCCTCTGGACCCTCTCCAGGAGGTTAATGTCCCTCTTTAAGTGTGGCCTCCAAAACTGCATGCAGTACTCAAGTGCGGCCTCACCAAGCAGTTATACAGAGGGTATCACTTCCTCCTTCTGAGGTGATCCCCTAGCGATGCATCCCAGCATCCTGTTGGCCTTGGCTGCTGCCCTCCCACAAGTCTCCGAGTTGTTCATCTTGACATCCACCACCACCCCAGGTCCCTCTCAGCCATCGAGACTTGTAGCATTCCCCCAGGGTGTACACTTGGCCTGGGTTTCTGGCCCCCAGGTGGAGTACCTTACATTTCCCTGCATTGAACCCCAGCTTCCACTTTCTAGACCATCTTTCCAGAGCCTCCAGGTCCCCCTGTCCTCCCCCTTTTTATATGAAAACATTAGCAGTGTCAGTGGCTCAGCAAGTAGCACACTCACCTCTGAGGCTGGGAGATCAGAGGACTGTCAGAGTCTGTGGGTTCAAGTCTCACACCTGGCACTTGGGTTAATATCCCAATACTGACATTGTAGTGGAGCATGGGAAGGGGGGGTGCTGCACTCTTGAGGTGCTGTCTTTCGGATGAGATGTTAAACTGAGGTACCATCTGCCTGTTCTGGTGGTAGTTCAGGTGAATGTTAAAGATCCTAGGGAACTTATTGAAAACAGTGGGGGGAATTTCCCTGGTGTCCTGGCCAAATTTCTCCCAGATACCACGAACAGCATAATCTGGTTCAAGGTCAGTTGGCACTCATCTGTGTGGGGGGTCAAGGGGGGAAGGGGCAGCTGCAAGTGGGGTGCTAGCTGCAGACTTGATAGACTGTGGCCTGTTTCTGCTGGCAGGTAATAAGTACAGGTTACAGCTTTTTGTATAATGTGAAGAAGGATTTGATGAACCTCTGGTATTATTCCATCTGTGACTACACATTCCCTATGTAAGTCATCTATCAAGGGCAATCTTTTCTGTTTTTATTTTTTAGCTGCTTGTAATCTGCATACGTGAAGGCAAAAGACACAGCTTTACGGAGGATTCTGGGGTTCTCTTCCTGTTCTGGTTTCTCGCCATTCTCTGTGGGGTTTTCCCGCTGCAGACTCTGATCCGTATGGCTTTGAAAGAGGTAAGTGGTTTACAGATCCTTCTCTGCAAAACTTGCTTTTTTTATCTCTTTTGGTCCCCTGTTCTGGGCTCACCTTAGGTTCCTGCCATTTGCCTTGCTCCTACTGTTGGACACTATCTACTTGCCTGGACCACCTCCTGCTGCAGAACCCCGGACCTCTTTGTAATACATTTTCATTCACCTTACCAGGAAGTACAGAGCACACCACGTTAGTTATAGTCCCTACCAGGGTTATTTGTAGTCCATGCCAAGATTTCTGTACACTCAGGCATTTGATGCCGGTAAGTCAGTTAATAAAGATTGCTGAGCAGGCCTGCCGGTGCAACATTAGTGCTACTGCCTGTGATGCCAATGACTCAAGTTCAGTAGTGAGCTCAGGAGTTGGAGGGCTGGCAGGGGTAGAAGGATCGAGCATCTGATGGACTGGTCTTCAACTCCAGGGGGTGGAGAACACAAATCCCAGCACTTGGTGGACACTTAATGAAGACCAGGGGTTGGGCATGCCGGGCCATGAGGTGGCATGGGAGGTTTGTTGGCTGTTGATGCACATTACATGCAGCATTTATCATGATGGCATTGCATGTCCGTACCACCTGAGGGGCACAGAACAGGGAAAAGCACAGCCCTGACTGATAGGATGACTCTGGTCTCCTGCAGGCCCTGCACTCAGCTAACTCCTTGCCTATTATCATCACCTGGTCCTTTTGATCCTCCACTGCAACAAGTGGAACACCACACAGTGTGTAGCTCCTACCTTTGCTTTCCTCCCTAAATGTACAGTAGCACACTGTGTTTGGTTACATTGAACCAAAGATGCCAGGAGTTAGATGAGACACCCTTCATGTTCTGGTCCTCCTGAAGTGTGTACCTATCCTCAAGGGAATCCACCCTTGGCATGCTTAATGCCCCCAGCAAACATAAGCAGCCAGCCATAGAGTGCAGCTTCTAGATCATTTATGAAACTGCTGAACATCAGTGACTTGAACCCCAATATCTGAGGAGTGCCACTGAGTACTGCTGTCCATTTATCCATCATAACTCTGCTTCCTGTCCCCAGGCCAATTAGCAACTCATCTTGCGTTCACCTCAATAAATGGCATTCTGGTGTACTTGAAGCATATCATGTTCCACAGTGTCAAAGGCTTTGCTGACAACCACATAGAGTATGTCTCCCTGCCCACCACCCGGGCTGACCCCTCAAAGAAGGTGATCAGGTTGGTTTAGCACTCTCTGTCTCTAGCGCATAAGACAAAATGTCCACTAACCCAGATTCAAAATATAAGATATATTTTATTACAAACCAAATGCACAAATCCCCATCCAGGCAACCAACGTTTTGGGGATTATCACTGATGTCAGGCTTATCGGCCCATAGTTGCCTGATCTGATCTTGCCCCCTTCTTGAAGATACTTCAGATTACATTGGCGAAGGCCACCATGAAGGGCTTGACCTTAAACTGCACCCATAGCCCTTTGAATTTGCAGTGTAGGAACACTACCCCAATTTCACACTGTGTCATTTATTCCCAAATGGACAATAAAAATGGTTTCTCATTGCCATGAACAGCTTCCCCACACATTTATTTCTTTATTTAGATTTTTGCACACCAGGATCGCCTCACTAAGGTTAGATACCTATATTTCATGCAGGTCTCTTGGTGACATTTACAGCAGCAGAGGCTATACTTAAAGGTTGCAAAAGTGATGGAACAAGTACAGCTAAAGAAATAGAGTAATAAAAAGTACAGTTACTAACCATTACATAGTTACACGTTAACATAAGTACATTCTCAATATTAGTAGGTTTAAATCATGGAGTGATGAGAAGCAGTATTCTCAGGAAGAGGACTGGATTAAACGATGGGCTAGTTTATGACAGAGTGATGGAGGAGGGAGGATGGAGGAGGGATATGTGTAAGCAGTCACCAGGGTCTTGTAGTGTTAGAAAAACACCTTCTTGCATCTCGAGAGGACAGAGGAGGGATATGCGTAAGCAGTCACCAGGGTTTTGCAGTATAGTATTGGAACAACACCTGCTTGACTCTGGAGAGGACAGAGGAGGAATATGCATAAGTAGTCACCAGGGTTTTGTAGTATTGGAACAATGCCTGCTTGAGTCTGGAGAGGATGGAGGAGGGATATGCATAAGCAGTCCCCAGGGTTTTGTAGTACAGTATTGGAACAAGACCTTCTTTAATCTGGAGAGGCTGGGGGAAGGGTATGCATAAGCAGTCACCAGGAATCTTCTTCGAGGATGTCTCTCTAATCATACCATACCTATGGAACTATAACCTGCCAGGCACTAGGACAACATAAAAACTTTTGCAAGCAGTCTACCAGGGGCCACCCATGATGACATCAGACATCGGCTGCTTCATAAATATGGGCAGCCCCTTCCCTTCTCAGTTATTTTCCCACCATTGACCATACTTGTCGGATCACTGTTGGAAATGCCGCTGCAAATTGTTGCCACTTTATTTTTTCTACATAGCACAATAATCACTTTCATAAGTGATTTTTGACAACCTGTATGTCATTGAAGAAACCATTGAAATTGTTCTGGTATTGTGAATGTGGTGAGAAAATCTTCACCGGCAATTCTTACAACATCTGCGTCTATTACCTCAGCCCAGACCACAATGTGTAAGCCTGCCCAATTTGCAGGGGTTTCAATATTGCCACTCAGTGATGCCAAAAAGGGGCCCTAGAGAAGCACCTATTGAAGCAACAGATAGCCGACATGGAGAAGGAGCTCCAGCAAAAGAGCACCGCCATGTCGCTGGCCCACTCTTCCGGGTCCAGGTCCTTGAAATCCCAGGAAAAGTCATCTGGGATCCATAAGCACAAGTACTGGGAGCAGAAGGAGAAAACCTTCCAACTCCCAGGTCAGGGCATGGCACTGGCACTACTGGCCTTGTACAATTGGTATGTTGCTGTCAACGTTGAGGGCTCTGCCTCTCCTGTTGACTGCTGCTGACACACTTGTTAACCAGATGGGAGCTGATGTCTAGCTGGTTCTATCTTCCTTTAAAGACATACTCAGATGCCTGCTGCCTCTTCCTCCCATTCCAGGGGGCCTGTTGATTGGCCTTTCTACTAACCCCCCCCCCAGTGATGAGGCAAACTAGAGCTGTGCCTCAGCTGCCTCCTAGGGCACTGCTGACCTCGCTGGCGCATTCCCTGCTGCACGTCGATCAGGTCAACAACAAATTTGAATATAATCGTGATTTAATAATTCAGGATGAAAAGAAGGAACCTGAGGACTATAATGAAAGTCCTTGTGAGAGAGGCACCAACTCTACTGTGTCCATCTGCAGTGAGGACTCAGTGGTCCATACTCCAAGGTCCCCACCAGAGGACCCAACTTTCCTCACCATGATGCAGCAGTTACAGGTTGTCATGGGTATTGATTTAGAGGAGCAGGACACCACCAAGAAAAATGTAATAGATTTCTTGGAGTTACCTGATTCTCCCCCCACTGTGGTACCACCTTCCTCCCTGCCCTAGAGAATGCCACCTTTGCTGCCTGGTATAGGAAAAATGTCATCCAAGCCATACCAAGGAAAGCAGACAAAATGTACATGGCTCCTTCGGGGAAGCTCTTTTTTGCCACCCAGCCTGAGGCAGAATCTGTGGTCATTAATGCTGTCCATGACAGATCAAGGGCACCTAAACACCTGACCTCCCTTCCTCCTGATAAAGAATCCAGGAGGTTGGATGTGCTAGGCAAGAGGACTCTTGCCTCAGCTTCCCTGGACCTTAGAATTGCTAACTATCAGGCTCACATCGTTAAGCACTGGAACACTCTCTGGAGAAGGGCCAAGGCAGCTGCACAAGCCTTACAGCTCCTTAAGGCTCCCACAGCTGGGGCTGATGTAGGAAAGCATCTGCTTTCCATGGCCTGTGACGTTTCTGATGCTTCTGCCAGGGCTGCTGCCTTGGGCATCTGTATAAGGAGGTACTCTTGGCAAGAAGGGCAGGGTTTGCTAATGATGTGCAACAGTCCATTCTAAATGCCCCCCGTTAGAGGACATAAACTATTTAGTTCTGATGTCCAGGACATTCTTTCTAATCTTCAGGCCTCAGGCAGGACTCTGAAGTCCATGCACTTCCTTTTCCATACCCAACCAAGGGGTTGGCAAAGGGTACCTTTTTGCCCAGCTGGTGCTAGACATTGTCCAGCCACCAGACAAAAAGGTAAGGGCAACGGAGCCAGAGCCTTGCTTATCCCAGAAACCACTTCAGGTGCAGATTCAAAAGCCCCTAGAGGTGGTGGCACAGCAGGAGCCACCACAACCGACTCTGCCTGACTCCTTCTACACCCCCAACCACCATTACCTCCAGGGGTGATTGTAGGGTGTCATCTCTCCCTTCACCTAACTCAGTGGAAGGAGATGATATCAGATGCCTGGGTCCTGGAACTCATAGCACAAGGTCATGCTCTGGAACTTCTGGACACACCTGCAGATCATCCACAGGTGCCAACTCACTATCCTCCAGAGCAATTTCCTCTGCTCTTGGAGGAAGTTTAGACTTTGCTTCAGAAGAAAGGCCATAGAGCCTGTGCCCTTCAAACAAATAAACACAGGGTTCTACTCTCGCTACTTCCTAGTCCTAAAATGGACAGGAGACCTGCGGCCTAGTTTAGATCTCACAGACCTGAACTTCTTCATAGAGTACAAAAAGTTCACAATGGTCACCCCGCAAGGCCTGCTCCTACTACTGCAAGCAGGGGACTGGATCTGCTCCCTCAACATAAAGGATGCCTATCTTCATATCAAAATTCACAAACTTCACAGAAGGTACTCAAGGTTCCTGTTCCAGGGGGATCACAACCAATTCAGAGTATTGCCCTTTGACTTGTCCTCTGTGCCACAGGTCTTTACCAAATGCTTGGCAGTGGTGGCATCAACCCTTTGCAGCGAAGGCCTCTATGTTTTTCCCTACCTGGACAACTGGCTATTGAAAGCTCACTCTAAGGGTCAGGTCCTCCACACCTCCGCTCGAATGAGACAAATGTTTGATGCTTTGGTGTCACTGTCAACATACCCAAGTCTGTCTTGACACCTTGTCAATGCCTGCAGTACATAGGAGCAGTCTTGGACACAGCTCAGGGCTCAGCCCTTCTGCCCCTAGACAGGGCCAAACATCTGATTCTTCAGGTCCAGCTGGTACACAACAGCTGGTATGTAGGTCCCCATCAGATGCAGTGTACATGAACCCCAGTAGAGAGCACCTTACACATAAATGTTTTTGAAATGCGAGCTGTCCTGTATGGGCTACAAGCCTCCCAGGCTCATCTGTCCCTGGGTCCTCTGCTAGTACAGCTGGACAATGTCAGTGTGATGCATTACATTAACAAGCAAGGGGGAACTCACTCTTACCCACTATGCAGGGAAGCGATGAGAGTCTGGTACTGGGCTCTGGAACACAGTCTAGAACTGTCAGCAGTACATGTTCCAGGTGTCCAAAATGTCTTGGTAGACAGGCTAAGCAGGTCACAGTCCAGAACGCATGAGTGGGAATTGTTGACCTCAGTGGTCAAATACCTGTTCAACAGATGGGGTTGTCCAGAGTTGAACCTTTTTGCATCCCCACACAACACAAAACTGACGTTTTTCTGCAAGCTCACTCCAGGGCCTGGAGTTTTCTGGTGAGATGCATTGTCCCTCTCTTGTAAAAGGATGTTCCTGTATGTCTTCCCTCCCTTCCCTCTAATTCAGAGTGTACTACTCAAACCCAAATGGAGGGAGCAACTCTGATCCTCATTGCTCACCTATGGCCTTGACAGATCTGGTTCCCTCTACTACGACATCTGGCAGTGGAACCATCAGTGCATCTTCCCCTGTGCAAGGGCCTACTATCACAGGAACAGGGAACCCAGGTCCATCTGGCCCTCAGATATCTTCATCTCCATGCATGGCTCCTGAAAACATAGCCATTGCCAGGTTTTTTTTTTTTCAGAAAGTAGCTGATGTTCTGGTAGCTGCCAAAAAGCCTTCCACCAGATTCAGTTATTTTATGAAGTGGAAAGGGTTTGCTCTATGGGCTGCTTCTCATCACTTGGATCTGTTTACCTGTCCAGATAACCAGGTTCTAGAGTATTTGCAGTCCTCTTCGGATGCAGGACTGCAGTATTCCTCAATCAAAGTGCACTTTGCTGCCATTTCAGCATTCCATGTGCCTATTGAAAGTCGTGTGGTTACCCAATTGTAATTGTTGAGAGGCATTCTACACTTGAAGCCTCCTATCTGCAATCCCGTCCCGACTTGGGACCTGAATTTTGTTTTGGTAAAGCTTACTCTGGCTCCTTTTGAGCCAGCCGTGACTTGTGGCCTATGCTTTCTTGCTTGGAAGCATTGTTTTTAGTTGCAGTCACGTCTGCTCAAAGGATTTCAGGGGCTGTAATGTGTGAGCCTCTTTATTTGATTTTTCACAAAGACAGAACATCTTTATGTACTAATCCTAAATTTTTGCCAAAGGTGGTGTCTGAGTTTACTTTAAATCAAACCATCCACCTGCCAGTTTATTTTCCTGAGTATGTCAATCCAGGGAAAGCATTGCTCAGTACTTTAGATGTACATAGAATACTTGGGTACTATATACACGGCACAGAGGACTGCAGAAAGTCCTCGTAACGTTTTGTTTCATTCACCCTTGGGGAAGAGGGTGCTCCCATTTCTAAATAGTGCCTTTCCAAATGGTTAACAAACTGTATTACTTTCTGTAACAGGAAGTACGGTAAGGAACTTCCTGGGGTTGTTCGTGGTCATTCCGCTAGAGGCATGGCCACATCTGCTGCCTGTTTGAAAAAATGTGTCTACTGCAGACATCTGTGCAGGTGCCACCTGGAGTACTGTCCACACTTTCACTCAACACTACAGAGTGGACATTGTCTCTTGAAAAAGGGCTGGTTTTAGCCTAGCTGTGCTTCAAGGCCTGTTTTCTTAGACTTGTGGGCTCCAACCTCCCAGACTGTTTATAATCAGTATTGCTTGGTACTTGTTCCATAGGTGTGGCCTCATGAAAGAGATATCCTTGAAGGAGATAGAACAGTTAAGTACTTACCATAACAGTAGATCTTCAAGAGAATCTTTTTCATCAGGCCATGCCCTCCCACCCTCCTTCTCCCATCGGATACTGAGATTCTGGTGAGTGCTGTCTCCTTCTCAATGATGGTCTACCTGTAGCTCTCTGCTTCACCTGTTTGGCAGAGCCCTAGGTTCTCTCCTGGTTCTCTACAGAGAGGTCCTCCGAGCATGGTCTCTGGTGGGGAACTGAGGAGGGAAGGGGCTGTCCACATTTATGTAGCAACTGATGTCTGATGTCATCATGGGCAGAACCGGTAGACTGCTTGCAAAAGTTTCTGTGTGGTCCTAGCACCTGGTAGCTTATAGTTTCAATGGTGTGGCCTGATGAAAGAAATTCTCTCAAAGATCTACTGTTATGGTATGTACATAACTGTTCTTTTTGTAGTATTGGAACAATGCCTGCTTGAGTCTGGAGAAGATGGAGGAAGGATATGTGTAAACAGTCACCAGGGTTTTGTAGTATTGGAAAAACACCTTTTTGAATCTGGAGAGGATAGAGGAGGGATATGCATAAAAAGTCACCAGGGTTTTATAGTATTGAAAGAATGCCTGCTTCAGTCTGGAGAGGCTGGAAGAGGGATACGTGCAAGCAGTCACCACAGTTTTGTAGTACAGTATTGGAACAGCGCTTTCTTGAAGGATCACAGGTTGTTGAGGTTTTTCATACTTTCAGGAAGCATATTCCAGATCACAAGTCATGTGCTATAGTTTCATACAATATGCAACTGAGTCACTTATTTTTATATAATGCCCAAAAGCAACACAGGTAGTTCTGCATATTGTGCACCCAGACCTCCATCTAGTAATCAGTTCCCTGTTCCAGCTTTGTAACTGTTCAATTCTGTACAGTCCTTACCTCTGAACTTCCCTTCACCACCTACATCCAATATTTAGATGCAGCATGCAGTAGTGGTTAGGGTTTAGGCTGGAGAAGCAGGAGGCCCAGATTCAAATCCCACAAAAGCTACTCACTTACTGTATGACCCTAAACATTTCCCTTAACCTCTCAGTGATTGAGTGCACTCAGCTGTAAAATGAGTTAAAGCAGGACCCAACTAACTGTGAGATGTGATTAAGGCTTTCAACACCATTCCACATAGGAGACTAGTAAACCAGCTGGGAGGCTTAGGACTGGATCCAAAGGTGGTGAACTGGATAAGAAACTGGTTAGGGGATAAGCAACACAGGGTGGTGGTAAATGAAGTTCACTTGGAGGAAGGGAGGAGAAGAGTGGGGTGCCTCAGGGATCAATGCTGGGACAGGTCCTCTTTAATGTCTTTAGAAGAGATATTGCAGAGGAGCTGGAAGGCAAGGTCTGCCTCTTTTTGGATGACACCAAAATCTGCAGTAGAGTGGACACTCTGGGGGTGGGGGTGGGGCTGGAATGGATGAGCAGAGACCTGAGAAAACTAGAAGAGTTTTCAAGGGTATGGTAGCTGGGTTTCGATGTGAAAAAGCACAAAATAATGCAGTTAGGGCACAGAAACTCAGGGGCAGAGTACAAAATGGGTGGAGTGGTTTTGATGACAACCAAGCAGGAAAGTGACCTGGGGTAATCATATCAGATGACCTAAAGGTAGTCAGGCTGTGTGACAAGGCAGTCGGAAGGGGTAGTGGGATGCTGGAGTGCATAGGGAGGGGTATCACCAGCAGAAAGAGGGAGGTGGTGTTGTCTCTGTATAGATCGCTGATAAGACCCCACCTAGAGTACTGTGTCCAGTTCTGGAGACCACATCTTCAGAAGGATATAAACAGAGTGGAGGCAGTCCAGAGGAGACAACTAGAATGGTGTAAGGTCTACATCAAAAGCCATAAGAGGAGAGACTAAAGAACCTCAATATATACACTCTAGAAGCAAAGAAGGAGAGGAGGATATGATAGAGACCTTTTAATACCTCATGGGTGTAAATAAGGTACAGGAGGGAAGTATTTTTCAGAAGAAAAGGTACTCAGGAACAAGGGGACATGGTATAAAGCTGGAGAGGGGTAGATTCAGGGGAGTTGTGAGGAAGTACTTCACAGAAAGAGTGGTGGATTCCTCAAACAGTGGGGGAGAAAACAGTGGTGGGGTTCAAGAATGAATGGGATAGACACAAGGGAATCATAATGGACAGGAAGGCGGAGGGGAGAAAGAGCTGCTGATCAAGTACAGTCTGCAGTAACAACGTAGGTAGGGAAAATGGGCAGACTGGGTGGGCCAAGTGATCCTTACCTGCTGTCAAATTCTATGTTTCTGAATTCTGTATCGCATCAGAACTGTGCTATCCTGGGAAAATAAAAAAATGTAAAAAGTATAATATCTGCTAATCCAATTATTATCATCTCCTTCACAGCGCAAGGAACTTATCCCACACTAGAACTTGGAATGAATGAATGAATGAATGAATAAAAACATTGCCCCGTTTACCATTTTTAAGAACCCTTCCTTCACCTTAACCCTCATCCTTACTTTTGCCTCCTACTACCTACACTACTGAGATACCCTTTACGTGGGCTCCCCAATTCTGTTTTCTGACTCCAGTATGTTCCTAATGCCACAGTCCACCTTCTACACATACAGTTTTATTTATCTACATATTTATTTATCAAGTCTAGGATTACAAATACCTTTGAGCCATGGCTCCTTTACAAAGGTTCCACGTCAGTGGTGCCAGCCAGGATACAGTGCAGTACCTTTCAGTATTACTGCAAAATGCTGCCCTTTTTTCATATGCAATATTTTATGGCAATGTTATGTATTGCAAAGTAAAGTAAGTGCATTAGACATGTACTGCAAAGTACTGCGCTGTATCCTAGCTGGCTCCACTGTAAATGGCAGGACTTCATCACTCTCATCTTGTGTCTTGACCAGTTCTTAGGGTACAGTAAGCTCTTAGATTTCTTGAAGTTTTTTCTGGTACCCACTCCCCCTGCTTTGAGATTGTAACCTACACCTTCTCTGAAGGTCTAGGGCCCAGTTTTCACAGGGCCTGACATGGCCCAGGGACTATGCCTGTGTGCCCAACTCCCTGGTGCCAGAAAAACTCCCTGCTCCTGCAGAAATGTTATTGTCAGCATTTTTTGTGCACAGGCAGTATTTTCTTTTTTTCCCGCAGTTCTGGAAAGAATAATTTACCTGGTAATACCAGAAATATGATTTTTCTGCAACTGCACAAAACAATGCCCAAGTTGCAGTAAATTGTGGACAAGGTTGCAAAAAGGCCACCTTTCTGAAAATTGAGCACATGCAGAAAAAATTGCAGTTACGCAGGGAAACCCTCCTTTGCATAAACTTTGGTTCCCACAGTTTTTCAACTTCTGAAATTTGACTTCTGGCTTTTGTGTGTATGAAACACTAACAGTGGGATATTCAGAAAAAAACAGAATATGTTTCTAATTTTTTTGTATTTTAGGACAGTATCATCGATATGCCCCGTTTCTGTCTGTTCTTTATCTCCTATGGTCTTCAATTTCTCTCACTGATTTTCTCAACAATTTCTGATCCAGCACCTGAATTGGAAGAAGCTGCAAAGAAGGTATGAACCCCATTTATTTCTATATAGTTCCTCAGACTTCAGGGTTGATTCCTTGGTCTCCCTAGCTGCTTTCTGATATATGTTTGTTTATTTCCTGTAGAATCCAGAAGTTGCTGCCTCATTTCTCAGCAGGATCACCTTCAACTGGTTTAATAGGTAGGAGTGTTGTAATTTCTTAAGGGCTGTAAAGACAAACTGTAGGTGTGCAGTAAGAAAGTTCACATTTCAAGACACAGATACAGATGTGTGGTTTCAGTTACATACAAATTATCACATGCATTGAATAAAGATTTAAGAACATTCTCATGTGATAAAGTAGTCACCATCATAGAAATGCACAGTTTCTAGCATGCGTATACAGTTGCAAATGTGCAAACGTCACTGATGGAGAAGCTTGAATTGTTATAAAGAGCTAAATATCAGCAACATACACATGGCAAAGAGTCTGTAAGTCATACTATAGAATTCATAAAAAAACAACCTATCTTATTGTATTTAAAAATTAGGGCAGTGTTACGCATATGGGGACATGTTATGCTATGCTAGATCAGCTAAATTAATCTTTTTTATTGGTATTGAAATTTTGTCTTATAATTTATGTATTGCAAACCTAAAAAAAATTGTAATGGTTTAAGCAATCAAACAAATAAACTTGAACAAAAAAAACAGTGAACAACTGTGGCAAAAGAAATCTTAAAATTCTAATTGCCTGGGGCAAATATTCTGAGACAACTGAAAATCACAGGAACTACAAGTTGGCTTGGATTGATGGAACTGATGATGCTGTGGTGGTAGGAACCTAAAGTAGGGAATATAGTTAGGCAACGGAGGTACACATAGAGTGCATGTCGGAAAATAGGATTGGAAGAAAGTCAGTAGTACAATTGCAGCCAAAGACATGGCTAGATATTTTCTGATATTTCTGGGGTATCTTTGGAGAAATTCCTTGCCTGCAGTACCACTATAGGCCACAAGAGAGGATCAGCTTAGATATATCGAAAAATGTCTGGAAATATCTGAATGTATCTATGGCTGCAACTAACTTGGTGAGGCTAAAAGCATCAGCAGAGCCATTATATACTGCAAGTATAACCCCAGCAAATTATGGGGATTAACTTCGACTCCTTGGAGCCCAGACAGACTCCTGCTATCCTTTTTCCTCTCACTGCTCGATGAGGACATGGATGTAGACTGCATGGGGGGGGGACCAGAGGAGAGCTGCCATAAGAGCTGCAGCAGGGATTTCATTGGTGCCTTCTGCACCAGCAAGACCAAAGCTCCTGCCACATAAAAGTTGGCCACCTCCTGAGGATGGCCATGCACAAATGGGGATTTCCCTGCCTCAAACCCAGACTGAACAGGACTGCCAGTGTAGTGGGGAATGTTAATGAAAGAGGGGTACCAAATAATTGCTAAAGGGCAGGAGCCTTTTTAAAACAAGACCCTTGTAGCCACTGCTGCACAGGCCACCACCCTCTTGGTGCACTGAATGGATAGTTGTCACTGTCATACCTTGAGTGGCATGCAGCGTGACCATTAGAGATGTAGCAGAGTTTACTTCATTTCGAAACTGCCCACTGCGCAATGAGTTTTCCTGCAAAAGTGGCAGTTTTTCAGGTGAAGTCATGACGTGGTCACAACTGTTCCGGACAGTTTGCAAGATTTCACTTGAAAAAGTGCCACTTTATCTGCAGAAACTTTGCAGACTCGGCACTTCATGAATTTGTCAGCCTTGCCAAGTTGGCTCATCTCTAGAGACCACTAGAGGCAAGGAATGGCTAGTTGCCATTATTCGTCTGTGAGTGGTGTGCAGTGTGTATATTTCAGAAACGGAATGACTAGGTGGCATTGTATTATCATGAGTGCTGTGTAGTGTGACCATGGCAGGTCTGTTATCAGTGTCAGTGGCTCAGTAGGTAGCACATGATGCTGGGGCGGGAAGATTAGATGTTGATGAGTTCTAACTCCACATCTGGCACTTAGGGTAATATCTATAACTGAAATACAGTGAAGTACCAGAGGGTGCTGTACTTATTGTTACTCTGGCAGGACCAGAATGTTTTGGTTTTTTTTTGAAAAATTGGTAACCAGAAAAGACGTGCGGTGCCAGTGCTCATTTCCAGGTGTGACCGAGAGAAAAGGGACAAATGATACAATAAATTAAAAACAGCAGCAGAGAAGCATTCTAAAGATAAAGTGCAAACAGTGAACAATTCAACAAGATGCAAGTGCAAATAACAGTTGATAGTTAGCAGTATGCTTGAGTGGTGTGTAGTGTGACCATGGGGCCCGGAATGGATAGCTAGCATCGTTCTACCATAAGTGTTGTGTAGTGTGACAATGGGGCCCTAAAATGGAAAGTCAGTATTGTTCTACATTGAGTGGTGTGTAGTGTGTAAATGGGGGCCTGAAATGGTTAGTTGATATATAGAGTGACCATAGGAAGCCTGGAATGGGCAGATGACATAGCTGTACCTTGTGGGCTACGTGATGTTACCAACGCAGACCTTGAGTGAATATTTGGTGTTGACCGCAATGATTGGTGTATATTGGGACCATTGCTGGTCTGTAATGAATAGTTGTAATTGTCTTTCATTGAATACTGCAGAGTATTATCAGGAGAAGCTGCAATGTATAGTTGTTATTGTTCGGCTAGGGATAATTTGTAATGTACTTCCTTGAGTATTGTTTATTGTTACCATGGGAGGCCTGGAACTGGTAGTTGGTATTAGCCTTGAGTGGTGTGTAGTGTGAACATGAAGGCCTGGAATGGAAACTTGGTATTGTCCTGCCATCATTCTTGTATAGTATGATGACCATGGGAGGCATGGAATGGATGGTTGGCACTCTCTTACCTTATGTTGTGTGACCATAGGGGAGTAAATAATTGCCATTTTCTGGTGGAGGAGCTAGCAGCACAGCCAGCAGCAGCAAATTTCTGGAGCTCCAGTCTGAAGCCCTATCTACTGATTAAAACTGCCTTTTGTTGGACTAGCTCCAGCTGGAACTCTACACCGTTCAATAGAGGAGTAATTGCTGTACATCTGGGTATAAAATTGAATGAATATGGGACAACCAAAAACAAACAAGCAAGACTTTTTTCAACTGTGTACCTCAGGCATCCAACAGCCTGACCATGCAGATAGCACTCCCCCATCAACAAGTGCAGATAATAACACGGCCCCACTAAATTCTCTCCAACCATCAGTTAATGCGCTTAGCAAAACTGTCCATCAGATTGATAAAAAACTGGACACCTTCTCTCAGTGTTTCCTCACCATCGAGACCCACTTAGGTGCAATGGGGGAGTTCATTAAAAGTGTGGTGACTATGGCAGTGAAGGCCCTCGCAGCGACAGCTACCTCAATTAAAGAACGATCAGCCCTGAGGAGCCACCTGGAGCAACTTGAAAATACTGTCCAAGCCACCAATGTCCAACCTCTGGGCCTCCCTGATGGGACAGAGAGGGAGAACTTGATACAATAGCTACAGCCTTGGCTAGCAGAAATAACGGGGCTTGCCGAGTTCAGAATAATTCAAGATTACTGGATAACCCCTAGATGGCCCAGCATCAGCAGTGATAATCCTTGGACTGTCCTACTCACTCATGCCTCTGTGGCAGAACGAGACTTGATTTTGGAAGCTATGCAAAACCAGGGACCTATCTGTTTGAATAAGGAACATGTGCTTTTCTTCCCAGATATATCTTATGCCACTTGTACCAGACACAAAGCCTTTGACAGTGTTAAACAGAGATTACGGGACTTGAGAATTACTTACTCCTTGGCATTTCCAGCCCGATTGTGCTTTTCTGATGGTCGCAGACAATACCGGTTCATGGATGTCAAGGAGGCAGGAATCTATGTGGAAAAGATCATCACTGGATGCCAGTTGGATAGCTGCCGTGAAGAAGGACTCCACTGATGGGGACTGACGTGCTGCTGATGGTTATTTGCAATATTACCTGGGAGTTCTCCCCATGTGGTTTACCATTCCATCATTTTACAGGGGACTTTAACTTTCTTACTGTATAAATGTTATACGTCTATTGTATTGTTCCCTTCAAGTTATATAGACTCTGGCATTCTAAGGGTATAGACATTACCTTTATGAATTAGTTGCATGCTTCCAGGACTAATAGTATTTATGCTTCTATCAGAATCCACTGGGCAACAGGTGTGGTGCTGAGAGTTAAAATGGCGCTGACTTCTACTTTCCCCTTGAGTTTTTTGTGCGCTTGCTGGATGACAGGGGAGAGGGGGCCATGTGATTCCCTTAATTAATAGTTAAGGTACTTTGTGCCACTATGACCATTTATGCATGATACTGGTCTGAGCTTAGGCAGTTTATGAGAAATAAAAATGGTGTATGTATACCTGCCACAACTATTAAACCTGGTATTCCCAAGACTTCTAATCTGAACACCTTGGAGTGATGGGGGGGGGGCAAGCCCACTAGAGTTACAAGTGCTCCCTACTTCAATTTATTTGTAATCCTGGGTAGTGAATGGGTGCTCAGTCTTTCTTTTATATCTCTCCTATGTTCCCAGAGGCTCAAGGCATTCGTTTACAGCAACAGTATAGTGGGTGCAGGCTAAAGGAGCTCTAGATTTTTGAATGTTTCTATAAAACACGTTAATACCGTTACATAGGACTTAATAAGTTCGGAAGAACGTAATTGCCTCATATTAAATGTTGGATTTGAAAGTGGGGCACTGGCTGCAATTTAGCTCCTGAAATGTTTTACTTTCTGGTGTTACTAATGAATATTAGAGGTTTTCCCCTGTACCAATGGAACATGTAACCCTCATCCTGGGTAATGTACAGTAATGTGTACCTCTAATCATGTATACATGTCCAGCTACTATGTGTTCTATGCATATGTATAAAATGCCATAAATAAAAAGTAAAAAAAAAAAAAAAAATACTTATCATTTTCTTACCTTGAGTGATATGTAGTATGATCGTGGGAGGCTTGGAACAGATACTTGGCACTGTCCTACCTTGATTACTTTGAAGTGTGGCTACCATGGAAGGACTAGAGTTAATGGTTATTTTTATCCAATTTGAGTGGTGTGTGGCATGATGATTGGAGACCTGTAATGCATATTTGGTGTTTTCCTACCTTAAGTGGTGTGTAGTGTGACCATGGGAGGCCTGGACTGGCTAGTTGGTGTTGTCCTACCTTACGTAGTGTATAGTGTGACCATGCAAGAGTTGGAATGGATTGTTGGCATTGTCCTGCCTTATGTGGTACTGTATGTAGTGTGAACATAAGAGGCCTGGAATGGATAGTTGGTATTGTCCTACCATGAGTGGTATACAGTGCAAGTATGGAAGGGCTGGAATGTATAACAGGTATTGTCTATGTGACATGGTTGGGTAAGACCCTGTCTCATTTGTTATGCAGAGAGACATAAAAGCAAGGATCTATTTTGTCCTCTTCTAGTCTGCCTTTTGTCTATCTCTTGCCTGTCTGAATAATCAAATTTTTCTCGTGGGACCTAGGAATTGGCCACTCAGATGGTCCTGCAATTCCCTGTTATCTCCCTTCATTCACTTGCTGTTACTATTCTTTCTTTCTCCCCTTGCTTCTCTGTTGTTAAAAAATATATGTGACTCTTTATGTGAAACTGGGATCCCTTGGTTTGCAAATGTATATATTTATATTGTTGAAATAATTACAGAAAGCTACTTGCATTCCTGGAAAAAGTCTGTAATACAGGGTGTTGACCTTGAGATGTATTTTGACCTCCAAAAGCTTCTTTACAGAATTGTCAACAGAAACCCAACTCTGAAACAGAATGTTCAATTTTGTTGCACCTGTTAAAGACAGATGTGCTCTTCAGGCTTGCCTCAGGAAAGACATTGACAAAGTTCTGGTACATGGCACTCTCCCTCTTCTGCTACATATTAAACAAGGTATGGAATGCTCACGCCTCCCCATACAAGATGCAGAGTCAGAAGCTCCCACCAACCCTGGATATCTGCTGAAATCATCCAGCTTTGCAAGTCCTGTGATCTCGTCTAGGCAAGCTACAAAGCCTCCCTTTTTGCCTTTGATCTCCACCTCTACAGGTCCTTAAGAAACACTTGTACTAAGGGTATTAGAGTAGGGAAAGCCCAACACTTCAAATCTACCCTGCAACACAACTTCAACTCCCCTTCCAATTTCTGGAGGGCTCTTCACTCCTTCTTAGATCCCCTCCCAAATCTTCCTCCCCCACACTGCTGGTTGATAGTTTGCCAGTCTCGGACCCCTCTCTGTTGCTTCAATACCCAACTCCTTTTTCACTCCTTGTGCCATTCCCTCAAGCCAGGTCCCTGTGCCTCCTGCCTCTCCCACCCACTCTCCATCAAAAAACTTCTGCTTCTTTCCTGTATCTGTATAAGAAGTTTTCTATGCCTTCCATTCACTCAATCCGTTCAAATCCAGCCCAGATGGCCTCGACCCCATTTTTTCCGGATCTCTGCCCCTGTCATTGCTCTACCACTCTCTCACCTGCTGAACCTCATGTTCACACTAGGTACTGTTTCTCAGGCCTGGAAAGTTGCCAGGGTGCTCCCCTTCACAAAGCGGGTGATCTCTCTACTCCTGGCAACTATATACCTATATTGCTCCTCCCCTCCCTGGTAAAATTGCAAGAGTCCCTTGTATTCACTAGACTTACTAACTTCCTAAACTTCTCAGATTTCCTCTCTCCTTTTCAGTCCGGCTTTAGAAAAAAATCACTCTACTGTTTCTTCCCTCCTCAGCATCACCGAATCTATACTCACTGGCATTAACTGGGGACACATCATTGCAGCCATCTTTACTGATCGAGCTAAGCTTTTGAATCTGTGTCTCATCTGCTACTCTTATCCAAACTTCTCTCTGCTGGTCTTGCAACCTAAGTTGTGGTCTGGTTTAGGTCTTATTTTATGGCCTGTACACAATACATTCAGGCTGGAGACATCGAGTCCCCCCTCTTCTCATTCTAGTAGCTGTTCTTCAAGGCTTCATTTTGAGCCCTGTCCTTTTCTTGATCTTTCTAAATGATCTTCCTTCTGTCTATGTCACTTCCTATATCCATATCCATATGCACGCCGATGACACGGTCCTCTACGCCTCTGGACTGACAATCTTGGAGGTGGAATCTAAGTTACAGAGTAACTTTCTGAGGGTTCAATGCTGGTTCCAGGCAAACCAATGTTTTCTCACTTGATGGCACCAATTGTGATGTCCCTGCCTTCAAATATCTTGGCATCTGGCTGGACAGCTGGTCTTGAATACTCCTCCCGTATTGACTATATCCACTCCAAACTCCATCCCAAACTAGGCACCATGTATTGGAACAAAGACTCCCTCTTTCCTGATGTACACCATGAGCTACTTACTAAAATGGTTCCTCCCTGTCTTTGATTATGCCAATACGGTCTTTGCATCTGCTCCCACCTCATCCCACTTTAGACTGGACTCCCTCTATAACACCTTTTGCCATTTTGCCTGTAATGCTCCTCCCCTCACACACCACTGTTCCCTCTCTCTTCCTTCTCTTCACTTAGGCTGGTAGCATCACTGTACCACCCTTATCTTCAAATTGTTCTTTTGATCCCTCCCCCCTACTTCTTCTTGCTTGTCTCCCTCTCATCCCTCTCTCCCTATCTGCTGCACAGCAGAGATTCCCGGACCTTTTCCCCACCCTCTAGCCCGCTTGAGGCAGGCAGCTTTCTCCTATTGTTTCCCCTCCCTCTGGAACTCATTACCTCTCTTCCTTCATCTAGCTCCAGCTCTTCACCACTTAAAACGTGTGCTATCCCTCCATCTTGCTCCTGTCCTTCCTCCTCGTGACAGTCTAGGGTTAGACTCTTTCTACCCCATTAAGACTCTGTTTACTCTTATTAACTTGTCTCTTAACAAATTATTTATTTTCCTCTCATGTCTAGAACCTATTGCATACTATTATTTTTTTTACTCTGTTTTTCACACTATTTTTTTTAACCTTCTTTCCTGATTATTTATTGCTAGTATTTATTTAGTTTATGCCTCTACCAATTTTTTCTCGCATAATACCCATGCATTATTCCAATACCTACTACTCACATATTTGTACCTTTAATGTACCCTATGGCCTGGATATTCAGACTGCGCCAGGCAGGGCTGCAAGCCTGGGTGCAGCGCAACTGGGCTGTGCCAGGACATGGACCAGGCGATATTCAACGGTGCTGCGCCATGGCTCAGCATCATTGAATAGGGCACTGAGGGTACATGCACTGCACATGGCGCAGTGACACTGTGCCAGTGCAACTGGCAGAAGGGGAGCAGGGAGATGCACCAGTGCAAGTGCGGTTGTGCTAGGCGCATCAACCATGATATTCAGCACTGGGCATGCAAATAAGTCCATTACACATGCAAGGTGCAAATGGGGCCATTTGCATGTCATTATGGCCCCATTTGCATGCGGTGCGCCGATCCCCAGCAACTTGCACCTGGCGCCCTGCCAGGCTGCAGCCATCGGGGACCGATGCCCTGCTGACCTTTGGTGGTCCCCGCTCCCATTTGCCCAATTGCAGGCATAGGAAAGTAAAATGTCCCTCGTGGACCTGTGGATCCCCCCCATTGCCCGATCATGGGCATCTGTGTCCTAAAGGTCCTTGGGGGTCCAGTGGACCGCTTTCCATCGCCCGATCATGGGCATACTGTATGTATATTAAATCCCTGGTGGTCCAGTGGACTGCTCACCATCGTCCAATCATGGGCATAGGTAAAGGAAATCCCTGGTGCTTCAGTGGTACCTTCCTTCCCCACCCATCCACTGAGGTCCCCCACCACCCAGCACCCCCCCAAGTCAGCAGTGGGCGGCAGCACCCCACCCGGCCGTCAGCCGACTGACAGCATACAGTAGGGTCTGTCGTCTATTGGTCCACTGTATGGGCCAATGGGTGTGCGAACCATGCTATACTACACAGGCCCAATATGTGAATGAATGCCTTCATTCACATATTGACCCATATAATACAATGGTCTGTAAGCCCATTGGCCCACACAGTGAACAATAATCGTACATACCCTACTGTATGCTGTCAGTCGGTGGGCGGGCAGCATACGGGTGGGGTGCTGCCACCCACCACTGACTGGGGGGTGCTGGGTGGTAGGGAACCTCAGTGGGTGAGTGGGAAGAGGGGTACCACTGGACCACCAGGGTGTTGTTCGGTAATTCCGCCCACAATCGGGCACTGTGGGGGTTTCCACTGGACCACCAGGGATATAATTTATGTATGCCCATGATTGGGCGATAGAAAGCGGTCCACTGGACCATCAGGGATTTAATACACATTTGCCTGCAATTGGGCGATGGTGAGCGGCACAACGCTCCCTGAGCAGGGAGCATGTGGACTGTGTTCTGGGTGGGTGGGTGGCCACCCACGACTGGGGGCTGCCGTGTTGCACCCTGCAATATGGCAGCTCACCTGTGGGTGGCCAGGACTTGTTCCTGGTTTTACCAGGCACAACTTTGTGCCCCCTGAGCAGCGCAAGGCAGAGTTGTGCCCAGCATATCGCACCCATCCCGGGCTGAATATTGGGATGTACCGCTATGCATGACGCCTACCACCTGCGCCGCACCATTACTGATGCACCCCGGCATCGGGAGTTGTGCAGCGCAACTTGCTTCTTTGAATATCGTACCGGGGCACATTGGTGGGTTGTGCCGCCATCCGGAACCCTTTTGAATATCCAGGCCTATGTTTTTACTGCAATGTTTTTTACTTCATTTGTAATCTGTCTTTACATTTGTACTCACATGCTTGTACCTTCAATGCACCTTATGTTTTTACTGCAATGTTTTTTACTTAACTGTAATCTGTCTTCATATTTGCACTACCCTCCTTCCCTTTCTCCCTGGCTGCACCTGGAAACAAGTTTTGGCTCAGTGTGTGCCTCTCCCATTTATCAAAATTTTAAATAAATAAATAAATAACATTTTTTTTGAGAAACAGAAGATGCAACTTACGACAACATGATGCAGTTTGAACTGCGTGGCAAAAGCATCTTATATAAAATAGAGCAATGATTTGTTTAGGGAGGGAGGGGGAGATTGAGATTTTAAAGAGAGACTCTCAGATGTAGGATTTTTGTGATTGTGTTGCCTGTATAAAGAACTATTCTGTACAGTTTGTTTTTAATTTTATTGATGTTAATAATAATTAGCAGTCAGTGGCTCAGCTGGTGGCACACTCGCTTCTGAAGTCAGGAGATCAGAAGGCTGTGGTTTCCATCCATTTGTTACCATTGGGTAAATCACAACACTGACACTGTACTGCAGCATGGGGGGGTGCTGCACTCGTGAGGTATTGTCTTTTGGATGAGACCTTAAACTGAGGTCCCAGCTCCCTGTTCTGGTTGCTCTTCAAGTTGATGTTAAAGATTCCATGGCACTTATCAAAAAGAGTGGACAATTTCCCTGGTGTCCTGGTCAAATGTCCCCCATTCACTAAAAATACCACCAACAACTTAATCTGGTTCAGTGTCAGTTGGCTTCCATCTGTATTCCCCCTCCCCTGGGATGAGGCTGCAGATAAGTAGAATTGCCTAGTCCTCCTTTCCAGGTCAACAAAACTAAATAAACTATCTAAATAGATAAATAAAATAAAATGCTACTTGCAAATTTTTATAACTTTTCCTGGTTTGCCTGTGTTTCCTAACCTGTGCCTCTATTGTATCCTAGGGATCCGGTCGATTCCCGACACATCATTGCCCGGCGCATATTTTCCCAACTGCATTTCCCTGACACATACACTATCCCACCTTAAAACTGCCTGTTTTCAAACTGGCCGACAAACGGATAGCAGCTCCTACACAGTACCAAAACGATTGAAAATGGATTTCAGCTTCACAGAACGGTTTCACACAATGATAAACATTATTGTTTGAGAGTTCTAACCATTTAAAAGCAAACTTTTAGAGAATTTTTAAAATTATTAAAATCCGTGCTGTAGCATGCTTCACCCTCAATCTGACACATTTGGCAGCTTATCGCACACCTCAGGGTGTAAAAACAATCTTGTCACACTGACGTCTATGTTATTCTATATGAAAGCAGTTTTTGCATCAAGTGAAGCAGCCTTCTGTTAGACCAAGCTAACCTGCTCAGAGTGTTATCCAGGTCAGAGCAACAGTGAATACAGTACTTAATGGCAGGAACAGAACTGGCCACATGACGCTATTTTAATAAACTGAGATGTAGCAAATGAAGCAGCCTTCTGTTAGACCGAGCGAACCAGCTCAGAGTGTTATCCAGGTCAGAGCAACAGTGAATACAGTACCTGATGGCAGGAACAGAACTGGCCAAATGACGCTGCTTTAACAAACTGAGATGTTTTACTAAGTGTGTCCATAATCATTAAGATTCTTTTAGTTTAGCCAGTTCTTATAGTTAATGTTTTTTGCACTTATTTACTTTGATGTTTCCTGAATCATATTTGTCAATTGTTGGTCAATTGTTGATTGATTGTTTCCACCACATTGAGTCAGGCAATGGCAGCGTCAGTAAGTTAGCATTGTCGGCAAAATAATAATTGGGAAATCAGAGACGGGCTATTACACATCGGGGAAATAGGAGTCGGGGGATCGTACTAGATCCATATCCTATCATGAGTGGCATGTACAGTGACCATGGGAGAACTAGAATTGATAGTTGGTATTGTCCTACTTTACATGAAGTATAGTGTGACCACAGGAGGCCAGAATGGATAGTTTGTATTGTTCTACCATGAGAGGTGTGGTACTGTGACCATGGGAGGCCTGGAATGGATAGTTGGTATTGTCCTTCCTTGATTTGTGTGTAATATGACCATGGGAGACCTGGAATAAATAGTTTGTTTTGTCCTACCTTGAGTGATGTGTTTTGTGACCATTTGAGGGCTGGAATGAATAGTTGGTATTGGCCTACCATGAGTGGTATACAGTGTGACCATGGGAAGCCTGGAATAAATAGTTATGTTCAACCATAAATGCTGTGTAGGCCTGGAATGGATAGTTGGTATTGTCCTACCTTGAGTGGTATGTAGTGTGACCATGGGAGGCCTGGAATGGGTAGTTGGTATTGTCCTACCTTGAGTGGTATGTAGTGTGACCATGGGAGGCCTGGAATGGGTAGTTGGTGCTGTCCTATCTTCAGTGGTGTGTTGTGTGAGCACGGGAGGCATGGAGTTGATAGTTCGTATTGCCTATCATGAGTGGTTTGTGGTGTGACAATAGAAGGCCTGGAAGAGACAGTTGGTGTTGTCCTACCATGAGTGGTATATAGTGTGACCATGAGAGGGCTGGAAGGAGTGGTTGGTACTGTCCTACCATGAATGGAATGCAGAGTGACCTTGGGAAGCACGGTATTGCTGATTGGTGTTATCTTGCCATGAATTGTGTGTAGTGTATCCATGGGACCCCTGGAATGGCTAATTGGTAATGTTCTACCATGTGTGGTGTGTAGTGTGACCATAAGACGCATGGAATGTATAACTGGTATTGTTCTACCATGATTGGTATGTAGTGTGACCATGGGAGGCCTGGAATTGGTGGTTGGTATTGTTCTACTATGAGTGGTGTGTGCTGAGACCCTGGGAGGCCTAGAATAGATAGTTCATATTGTCCTATAATGAGTGTGTATATAGCATGACCATGGGAGACCCGGAATAGATAGTTGACATTGTCCTACTATGAGTGGTACATACTGGGACCCTGGGAGGCCTAGAATACATAGTTGGTATTGTTCTACCATGAGTGTGTGTATAGTGTGACCATGGGAGACCTGTAATGGATAGTTGATATTGTCCTACTATGAGTGGTACATACTGGGACCCTGGGAGGCCTAGAATAGATAGTTGGTCACAGAAACCAATTTACGTTTATAAAGAAAATGTCTCAGGGTAATGTTACCAATATGTGTCTTCCTGAAGAGGATGACACCTTTCTGTTCTTCAATGGCTTGTTAAAAGAGGCAGGTGAGGCCAATCCATTTTTGATTGATGCTACGAACCAGGTGGCTGATGTGAGCTTACCAGCTAACTCTCTTGTTATAGTATTCGGGACACTGGGAAAAATTATTCTTAAGACTCGTAAGATTTATTGGAATGTTACTAACTTAGAAACTTATCTTCATGTTAAACGTATTCCCCGTGGTTTAAGATTGGTCAAGAATCCTTCATTTGGACTTGATACAGAGACTTTTATCAATGAATGGAGAGCTATTCTTGAAGAGGCCTTGAATAAATTGATGAAACTGATCATTAAATATGGACAATAGGTGAGTGAAACCCTTTTACATGATATCAAGGAACATGAGAAAGTTGTCATCACCTTTAAAAATGACACAGACTTTGAAATTTATAATAAACATTTAAAAAACACTGTAACCAGGTTTAGAATTGAAAAACAAGAAATTTATTAAATTCAAGAGAGACTTGGATGATTACCAGCTGGGCCGTATGTACAGCTGGAAGAAATCTGATAAAACTAAAGGTATTTTGAGACAGGAACGGAGAGTGTCATTTAAGTTGAGTACTAGTGATTCTGAAACGGCGATATCTAGTGAGGACACTGAATCATCTACCCTTATATCTGAGAATAATAACATCTCGAAAAGGAGCAACAGGCAAAGACGATTTCAGGGTTTTCATACACTCCCTCAGAGAGGGAGAGGTCAGGGGTTTTCCAACAGAGGAGAACGAGTAGGAGGGGACAGAGGTGGGGAAGAGGAAAGAAATTGGCAAGTAACATCATATCAAGAACCCTATACCCACCCCCACCCTCAGTCCCATTATCAGGAACAACAGATTCAGCAGCAGCAATATCAGGAACCAGCACAGACTGTCTATCCTATGACCCAACCCCAACCCCCCACAATGACATCAACAGAGAGGAATCAGAAAGTAATTAACTTGTCCAGTAGAATCTTGACTTCCAGTGAACTGAATTTATTGAACAAGGGTTTATCCTTTGCCCCGACATGTGGAATTAATAAGTTTGATACATTTATTGACTTTAATAAATTATGTTGTAATTTGAGTTTAAAACCTTTTCTAAACAACGAAAATGTCCTTCCAATGAGACTGTGGATGTGGATCCTGGGACTACATCGAATGATATTTATTGCACTAATTCTGCACCATCCTCCCATAGATTTGGGGGCAAATCGATATTCTATCCAGCCCCTTCAGCAGCTATCAATACTTTCTAGGAGTTATGTGAAATATAGATGGAGATGGTTTTTAATAATTTACCGGATAACTCTTATAATAATCTCCCTATGGATGAAAAAGTGGCTCTGAATACTTTAAAAAATGACACTGACATTGTTATCAAGTCGGCGGACAAGGGAGGAGCTGTAGTCATTCAGAATACTGTGGATTATGTTGCAGAGATGGAAAGACAATTGAATATTGCTGAATTTTATTGTTTAGTTAATGCAGACTCTGCCTGAAATTTAAACATACAAAATATATATATATATATATATATATATATATATATATATATATGAAAGGGCCTATGATAATAAATGGATTGATGAGAATGTTAAGAATTTTTTGACAGTGAAGTATCCCAGAAAGCCACGATTTATATTTTACCTAAAGTACATAAGTTTTTTCAGAACCCCCGGTAGACCCATAGTTAATGGAATAGGGTCCTTACAGAACCCCTGTTGCAGTATATTGATTTCTATATATGACCTTTTGCACAAACCTTGGGGTCATATATTAGAGATACAGGGGATATACTTAATGTTTTAGAAGATATTAAGGTGGGAGAGGGATCTTTGTTGGTAACGTTAGACGTAGAGTCTTTATATACAAATATACCCATTCAAGAAGCTCTGGAGCGTATCAAACATTTTTTGAATGAAAGAACTGGGAGTATGGAGCCACCTACAGAATTTTAGGTGCAACTTTCTCAATTTGTTTTGACATGTAATACTTTTACTTTCCTGGATCTTTTTTATTTACAGAAGAAAGGGATGGTGATGGGGGCTACATTTGCCTCAGTATAGCTAATTTATATATGGGGAGGTGGGAAAACAAGTATGTAAGATATTCTGATCATAATCTGTTTTTCCATAACATTGAATTATACCTTCGTTTTATCAGCATTATTCTCATGTGGAAGGGTTCTCGAGTTGATTTGGACTTATTTGTTGATTTTTTGCATGCATCTAACCTGCATTTACATTTTAGCTGTACTGTTAGTGATACTGAAATATGTTTTTTAGATCTGTTGATCACTAAAGGTTCAGGGGGTACAGTTGAAACGAATATTTACAGGAAAGACTGTGAACGAAATACATTGTTGCTGTCCTCTAGTTGCCATCCAAGACATGTTATAGAAAACATTCCTAAGGGACAGTTTTTAAGGCTCAAATGTAACTGCAGTACAGCTACTAAATATGAGACAGCTGCAAGAGATTTGGAGGACAGATTCATTGATAGGGGGTACAGTAGGAATAACATGAATCAAACGAATAGGTTGGTTAGTGAGGCATCTAGGCATGAGGTGCTGAGGAAGGGACCTGAGAGGAAACAAGATGGTAATGTCCTTATCTTTGTTTTGGACTATTCAGTGCATACACATTTGATAGGGGAGATTGTACGAAGTAATTGGTATGTGTTAGAAGGAGCTAAACATTTAAGAGATATTTCCATATGCCCCCCCACATCTATCGTATAGATGGGTGAATACTCTCAGGGACCAATTGGTTCATCGTAAGTTGGAAAAACCAAAAATGCACACATAGCTTAGCAATAGATCTGTAGACTGTTTCCCTCATAAAAGATACATGTATTGTACAGTTATTTTGTCTGGGAAGGAATTTTGTAGTTTAAACAATGCTAAAGTTTATTCAATTCATCATTTAATGACTTGTGATACGGCAGGGGTAGTCTATTTGGCCGCCTGTACCTGCGGTGCTTTCTATGTTGACAAGACAGAAAGGATTTTCAAAAGCCACATAGGAGAGCACTGCAGGGCAATTAAAAACAGAAACCTTACACATGCTACAGAAGCTCATGTAATAAATCAGACTGGCGGTGAGCATCAATTTGTTTTTCAAGTCATTGAGAAAGTTTTACCTGAAAAGAGGGTATGGGATTACAAAAATCTTACCTTGAGACGAGAAGGCTTTTGGATATATACACTGGGGGCATGTAAGCCTCCGGGGTTGAAGGGTAAGATCAGTTTAGCACCTTATATCAAGTATAGGTAGGAATAGTATTCTTGTTAATATTATGGATTTATATCTAGGTGCATATGAAATTGTATTTTGTATATGAGACTGTTTTATTTATATGAATAGTGTTTGTAGAAATATTTGGAGTTAGGTCTTAACCTTGTGGTGCATCCTGTGAAATAATAAATGTTTTGATAGTTTATTAATATTCATCTTGAGATGCACACAATGGGTTTTGGATGTTTCTTATACATACATGATTAATAATATATATACATATATTTTTTAAAATAAGTATAAATATTGTGTTTCATAATTTCAGCACCTTATTTTGGATATAAGAAAGATATGTGATCTCTTTAAAATAGTAATTTATTCAAGTTTATATTAGGTGCTATTATATGATACACATACAAACATGTTTGTTTTTTAAAATTGGTATATGTTTTTGTATGTTTCACATTAATGTGTTTTATACGAGTCATTTTATATGGTGTTTGTTTCACCTTACACTTATGGTAATTGTGGACACTGATGATGATGATGTCACCTGGCTGTGCCTATTTAAGGCAGGTTTTGAACTGATGCAGCATGGCTTTTGATAAAGGACGTTTGATCCGAAACTAGTCAAGACATGCTGACTTCTTTTGTGGCACTTTAAATAAAATATTTCACCTGGAATCGGGGAGCAGCATGTTTATTGTGCTGGTGAGTGCTGGACTTCTTGTAAAATAATAGATAGTTGGTATTGTTCTACCATTAGTGTGTGTGTAGTGTGACCATGGAAGACCTGGAATGGATAGTTAGTATTGTCCTACCTTATGTGGTATGTAGGATGACCATGTAAGGGCTGCCATGTGTAATTGGTATTGTCCTACCATGAGTGGTATGCAGTGTGACCATGGGAGGATGGGAATGGATAGTTGGTATTATCCTACCATGTCTGGTATGTAGTGTGACTTTGGGAGGCCTGGACTGGATTGTTGGTATTGTCCTACCTTGACTGGCATGTAGTGTGACCATAAGAGGCCTGGAATGTATAGCTGGTATTGTCCTACCATGAGTGGTGTGTAGTGTGACCATAAGAGACCTCGAATGGGTATGCCCCCCATATGGCAACACCAACACAGTGAACTATGTTCCTGTCCGCAAAATCGACACTTTGCTGACAGGTCGCTGTGTTGGTGTGCCTGAGACAGGGGTACGCTGTCTCCTGGTCCTGCACCCCTGCCCTGAGTTAACTCTGATTGGAGTTAACAGTCCTTTAGTTGGGGGATACAGGGGTCTGCAAGGAATCATGCCAACTGCGATTTGCGATCGACATGATTCCTGTTGCTGTGACGCCAGTCGACATTAGAGATGTCGAACTGGCATGGTAGAGCCCCTGGAATGTATAGCTGATATTGTCCTACCATTTGTGGTATGCAGTGTGACCACAGGAGGCCTGGAATGGATAGTTGGTATTGTCCTACCACGAGTGATATGCCGTAAGACCATGGGAGACCTGGAATGGATAGGTTGCACTGTCCTACCTTGACTGGTATAGCATGACCATGGAAAGCCTGGAATGGATAGTTGGTATTGCCCTACCATGAGTAGTACGTAGTGTGACCATGGAAAGCCTCGAATGGATAATTTGTATTTTCCTATCTTGAATGGTGTGTAATATGACCATGGAAGGCTTGGAATGTATAGTTTTTATTGTCCTGCCTTGTGTGGTCTGTAATGTGACCATAGGAGGTCTGGAATGAACTGCTGATATTGTTCTACTATGAATGGTATGAAGTATGACCATTTATTTATTTAGCTTTTGTTGACCGGGTAAGTGCACTAGACAAATCCTGCCTATTTTCAGGCACGACCCGGGGGAGGGGGATACAGATGAATGTCAACTGACCTTGAACCAGAATAAGCTGTTGGTGGTACTTTTAGTGAAAGAGGGAAATTTGGCCAGGACACCGGGGAAATTCCCCTACTCTTTTCGATAAGTGCCATGGGATCTTTAACATCCACCTGAACTACCACCAATCCAGGCAGATGGGACCTCGGTTTAACGTCTCATCCGAAGGACGGCACCTCAGAAATGCAGCACCCCTCTCATGCTGCATTACAGTGTCAGTACTGGGATATTAACCCAAGTGCCAGATGTGGGAACTGAACCCACAGCCCTCTGATCTCCCGGCCTCAGAGGCGAGTGTGCTACCTACTGAGCCACTGACACTGACCATGGAAGGGTAGACTGCATAGTTGTTATTGTCCTATCATGAGTGGTATGCAGCATGACCATGGGAGGCCTGGAATGGATAGTTGGGACTGTGCTATCATGAGAGGTATGTAGTGTGACCATGAGTGAGCTGGAACGAACCACCCCACTAACTGCCTCTGCCAAAGAGAAAACTCTGGTGGTCATTTTGGATAACAGATTGACATTTTAGGCTCAGGTGTCATCAATTGTCTGGAGTAGGTTTGACCATTTTAAGAATATTGCCCAGATTAAAGCTTTAATCCCACCTGAGGACCTGCCCACTATTACGTGCCTTCATAACTTCCCAACTTGGCTATTGTAATGCTGTTTATCTTGGGGTCAGTGGAGGGATCCTGCATCGCCTGCAGCTAGTGCAGAATGCAGCGGCTAGGTTGCTGATAGGCCTTCCTAGGTGTAGTCAAATGACCCCAGTCCTGCAGGATCTGTATTGGCTGCTGGTGAGGTGGAGAATCACCTTCAAGGTCAGTCTTCTGACCTATAAAGCTCTATATGGACTGGGTCCCAGCTACCTGAGTTACTTCCTGACCCCTTACCATACCCAGTGCTCTCTCTGCTCGACCAAGGTAGGCCTCCTAGCTAGCTGTTCCCAGGGCCCAGCTTAAATCCTTGGGTAACTGTTCATTTGAAGTTTCAGGATCATGTTAGAGGTCTAAACCTTACTTTCAGGTTCTTGGCAATATTGGGAATGCAAATAATCACAGACACCTTGCATAAGAGTAATAAACAAGTTTATTACTACCAAAAGGATAAATCACAGTTGCCCTAAGCAGTTCTTACCAATATGAACTGGGAGCCAATGCTAAGCATTCCCTATACCTCGAGGTTTCCCTGTGTCTCTTGGGGTCTCCCCGGAGGTCTCTGAGGTATAAGACTAGTGTATTACATTATATACCTATGATAATTACTATGGGTACTGTAAGATAGAAACATTTCTAGTTACAGAGATGAGCCCTGTTGGCTAAATTAGAGGTGGCTCCACGGTCCAAGATAACATTATACAATTCCGTATAGTCATCAGTTTATAAACAAAACAGTTCTTATACAGAGTCTTACATAACTCAGTGTACTAGTACAAATCACCAAAAGGTGGCAGTGCTGACTTACATATCATAATTATTCCAAGGACACAGATGCCTTGGCATCCTAAAAGTAAGAAATACACAGAAAATGCATAGAAGAATATATGTATTAGCAAGCAAAGTGCATTACAACAATATGCATTCATATCCTGACATCTGCTCTTGTACGGTAGATGCCCTTAGCCCTATATGTTAATATAACATATACTTAACTGCTAGCTGTCTACGGTGTACCTCTGAGGGTACCAATTAGGGTCCAGGGGCCCCATGTAACATTCCCCCCCTTGTTGCCTCCAAGGGCAACACAGGCAAATCTAGGGAAAGGTCAGGGAACAGTGGTCATTTACAAACCTGACGAGCGAGCTTTGTAAAGGAACTCAAGCTGCTCACAGTGTTGGTGCAGTGTGTGCCGTAGGCCGCAGAGCATAATAATCAAAATAAAGATTAGAAATGCTTGTATAATAGCAAAACCTCTATAAGTAATCTCTAACCAGGTGTTAGTCAAGCGTCATTCATGTCACCATCATTAATCAATGAGAGGATAGCTTCATCAGCCTTGGTCATATTATTGCAGATGTGGATGGGGAGTGATGTCTTTCCTGTCTAAAGTGATTTTAAATATAAGGTGTGAGTGGGTCTATGTGTACATTATAAATATGGTAAGTATTCAGACAGTGTGAGCAGATAATCGAGTTACCATCAATGGCGTCTGCATCTAGCAGGGAACAGGGGTTATGACGGTATGTCCAATAACAGTCTTCTGGTGGGGAAAACAGAAATTGGGGTAATCAATAACATGTAACAGATCCATAAGTATAGCTTTTGAAATTTGTTACCATACAGTATTCTCCATCCGAATTATACTGAAGCGCAAACGGTAGAAGTCTCCACTTTTGCAACTGGACAGGGCAGGTGTGGGTGCGTCTTGAAATCCATGTTGACAGGCGATGAACCTCCTCCCGCGATATGATTAGTGAAGCTTATCGGAGCCAGAGTTGAGTTGAAGGGTAAGTGCCATTGTTGGTGATGTCATCATCCATGTGAAAGTCAATCAATGCTGTCTGGAGAATAACCACAAACAGGTTGAATAACATCAAATACATCACGCTCCTGACACAAGTAAATGTATTGCTTCTTCACAGCAGTCCATGTGCAGAGCCCACCCAGGCATCCAGGAAAGGATTAGTAAGCCAACAGTAGAGGCAAGTAGATCCAGGCGTTCTCTGTGATGTCTTCATCCAAATGCCCAATGGAATGCACCAATGCAAGCTTAGCAACAAAGCTGTAGTGGGATCAAAACTTTAGTAAAGAGACAGTAAAAGAAAAACAAACATGGTATCTGTTATAGGAGCCATTTCTTAGCAGCAAAGCAAGGACCAGTATTAGGGTGTCTAGGTGCACAAACCCAAATTCCTAACTTGTAGAAAGAGGAATGGTTAAAGCTTGTTGCATACACATAGCAATACAGCTAGGGTTTTACATAAGTGGACAATACCATTTGGACACGTGTCTGTCATGTATGATATCAGGGATTCTTCCAGATTCTAGATCATGGAAGAGATTGTTGATGGTAGTGATAGTGTATGAGCCATAGGCAGAGCAAAGAATTTCTCTAGCAATGTATTGTTTATCTGCTTCTTTATTGCTTTGTTGTATGAGCGCGTTGATCTTATCTCGTGAATCAGTAAATGTGCATGTTATATACAGTGTATCTTTCTTCCTGACTAAAGCCATCAACCCCATGCAATAATGGGGGTAGTATATTGTTAACCAAACCAGTGAAGAACTTGGCAGAATGAGCTTTGATAGTAGCAATGTCTGCTTTATTTTAAATAGACATAGCTGTACCAAAAAGGCCTGTGACAGTACCTGTTGCACCTGTAACATCAGAACTATCAACTTCACGTGTCTTACGTTTACAAGTTAGATCATCAGGAGTTGGTTTTCTCCTGAAGTTGCCGCTATGTTCACTGGAATGGACCCCGCAATAGGGTCTTGAGTACGAATCTGAAATGCAACTAAACTATCAAGCAATAATGAACTATAAAACGCTGATGTGTTAGGCTGATGAGGCAGTATAGCACAGTGGGTTAAGGCTCTGAGCTGCAGATCTGGAGACCTGGGTTTGAATCCCACAGACGCCTAGGTGCATACTGTGTGATCCTGAACAAGTCACTTAACTTCCTTGTGCTCCCAGGTTGCATCTGGAAACAAGCTTCGGCTTAGTGTGCTACTCCTGATTAAACAATATTCCCATTAGTATTGTGACACATACCAAATTCTTTCATATTCCAGTAAGTAAGATTAAGCAAAAGAGATATATGCATAAACTGTAAGTTATTAATCAATGAACCTGGGAGGGCAGTGGTTGTTAGACCGCTACAGGGACCAGGGGTATGCTTTGGACATTTCAAAAGCTGTTTATCAGTGGGTGGTAACACAGAGAGTTACATGGCTGCAGAAGCCATGTGGTGTACTCTTACAACATTTTCGAGCAGAATCTCTAGACAAGAATTACATTATGAAGGATCAATTAAAGAGTAATGTTGTACAAACCAGAATGTCTTAATGCAGTTTATAACAAGGACAGAGAGAACCATTTGAGGATAATTTAGCATTGGGCCAACCCTGGAAAGTTCCTTTGGAGAGTTTGGCCACAGGAGAATTGTCCTTCAGTGGTTTCACTCAATTTGAAGGATTGCTTTATCAGGAGCAACAACCGGAGCAGTGAGGTAAACATCGGAGCCTTCCTAGACAGTGATCAGACTATCTGGTATATTGATGGATACTCCCTCTGGACGAGGTGCTGGAGGATCGAGGTGTCGTAGGAGGTTCGGTACCGTGCCTTGGATGCAGGGGATAACTCCTGAGATGAGGAGATAATGGAACAAGATAACCATCTTGTTACTGTATCTGAAAAGGAAGATCAAAGATTAGTATGTTAGTACTATTCCACCCAATGAGGTGAGGAAAAGTAGTTAAGCTCCTTTATACAGTTTCAGCTGGTTTGCATGTAACCATTTGTCAGTCAGCTTGTTGTTATGCAGGAGTCTAACCTGATAGACTGATGGACTGAGCTTGTTGACAATGGGGTATGGGCCTTCCCACTTGTTGGAGAAGGAGTGGGTGGGATGTGCAAATTGAAGTACCATTATCTGATCTCCAACCTGCCAATCCACTTCTTGTGCGTGTTTGTCAAACTGTATTTTGGATTGCTGCTAGGCCCTGCCCATGCAGTTGGCAGCATACAAGTGTGTGTATGAGGTCTTTTCTGAGTTTTTCCACATATTGGTCTACAGACACATGGTCTGCAGAGTGGGTGTGCAGGTCAAACAACAGGTGTTCAGGTAGTCTCATCTGTCTGCCAGTCATCACCTCAAAAGTGTGAGCTGGGTGGTGGCCGGTGTGCCTAATTGCCATGAGAATGTCAGTAAGGAATCCCAGGTTTGGGATTGTCCTCAATAATTTGGAAAGCTTTTGCTTAATCCGTCTGTTGGCTGTTTCTACTTGAACTGAGGATTGGGGGGTGGTAAGGTATGTGGAACTTTTGCTGAACTCCAAGGAGTTCAAGGGATTCTTTCATCAACTCACCTGTAAAACTGGTTCCTTTGTCAGAGTCTACTTTGAGGGGTAGACCCCACATGGAGAAAATCTGTTCCACCAGGATTTTGGCAGTGGTCTTTGCCATGCATGTCTTAGTGGGGAAAGCTTCAACCCACTTAGAGAAGAGGTCAGTTACCACAACAGCACACTTGTTATTTCTGCTGGTGTTGGTCAGAGGGCCAATAAAATCAATCTGTATGGCATGCCAAGGGCCAGAGTGTCGTTGTGGTAAAAGTTTGGCATTTCATTTGGTAGGGATAGGGTTGTTTTGTGCACAAACGAGACAGTTGTCTATGTATTGTTTAAAATCTTTGGTGACACCAGGCCACCAGGCGGTGGTCTTGAACCTTTGGAGGATATTTTCCACTCCCTGGTGTCCACCAGTGGGTGCATCATACACTTGGTGCAAGAATTTGGATCTTAAGTGTCTGGGGACCACCCACAACTTGGTGGTGGAGTCATCTGGTTGGAACCAGATGAGCTTGTCATCTGGTGACAAGCGTAACTTACCTTCATGCCTCCGGTAGGGGTTGTGTGTGGGAAGTTTCTCTTTGGTACCCTTGTCAAGGAATCTGAACACTTCTTTGAGTTCAATATCAAAATGCTGGACTACTGAGAGGTTCAAGGGGGAAAAAGGTTCAGGTTTCTTCCTGAGTGCTGCAATCTGTACGGCTGCATTGGCCTCTGGATGGTCCATCATCCAGGTGTCCCCCCCTCGGGCCCCTTCCTTAACAAGGGTGTCTGCTGTGTCATTGAAGGCATGGTAGGGGTCATGGAGAGAATGAGCTTTGACTTTATGTATATAGGGTTTGTGTGCAAATGTTTGTGCCAGTGAATGTATGTATATTACCAATTCCTTGTACTTCGCTGGGCTGCCATCAGAGGAGAGGAAGGAGTTCTTCTGCCAGAAAGGAAGAAATTCTGTAAGAGAACAACAAACCCAATCAGAATCTGTAAAAATGATAGTATCCTCGGTCCCATGTTGGATGAAGTCGAGGGCACAGGCCACCGCTGCCATCTCTACATAGTGTGATGATGCTACACTACAGCACTTAGATATTTTGACAGTGTTCCCATAAGGGTAAATCACTAAGATACCCATCCCTGCAATTTGTTCTCCCTGATAGGTGGATGCTGAACTATCAGTAAAGACACGACAGAAAGAGGTGTTATCAAGTATTTGTGACGTGGCAGGGAGGAAAGGACCTGGATCCGGAAGATCAGGTGACTGCAATGTACAGTCATGGGGTTCTCCTTGGGAAAGGGGCCCAGGAGCCAGCATAGATGGAATTTTTGGCGGTTGTACCTGTATGTCTCTATCCTGGAGAAGAAGTGACCAGTGTGTCAGTCTGGTGTTAGAGACTGACCCATCCTTCACTTTGTCTGAGAGCAGGAAGGTAGTTGGGGTGTGGTTGGTGTTGATGATCAGTGGTGAGTACCCAATGATATACAGGAAGTGCTTGACAGCCCAGTAGGTGGCCAGAAGGTTCCTTTCACAAATGCCGTACTTCTGTTCCTCTGGGGTCAAGAGCTGTGAGGCATATGCAGTGGGTCTCAAGGTGCCATGCAACTTCTGGGCCAGCACTGCTGACATGACAATGTCAGAGGTGGCACATTCCAGATGGAATGATAGTGCTGGATTGGGAATGACCAGTGCTGGGTGGAGACCAAGGCCTGCTTCAGTGACATCACAGCCTGTGTGTGTATATAGGGCCCCAAGTCCATGGGATGTCTTTTTTAAGTAGATCGTACAGAGGAGCAGCTTTCTGAGCAAAATCACAAATAAAATCTCTTGAGTATGTCACCATACCTAGAAACCTTCGAAGAGTTGCCACGCTGGTGGGCAATGGCAGGTCTTGTAATCCCTGTACCTTCCTCCAGGTAGGGCTTCGACCTTGGTCAGTTATTTTTAGACCTAGAAAGAGTACTTCTTTCTGACACAGCTGTGCTTTTGCTGGATTGCATTTCAAGCCTGCTATCTGGATGAGGTCAGTAGTTCATCAAAGAATCCAGATGTTGTTCCTGTGTGGCTGTTGCCAGTAACAGGTTGTCCATATTCCAAGAGGCGTTGGGGAGTAGAAACTCTCGGGCGTCCATCATGTGCAGATGGACAGGACAGACTATTATGGAATCCTTGTGGCAAGCAAGTCTCGTGTACTGTCTTCCTTCAAAGGTGAAGGCAAACTTATATTGACTCTTTAGGGCCAATGGTAATGACCAAAAACCATTGGAAATGTCCAGGGCACTGAACCTTTTCAGGTCAGGGGTCAGAAGTTGTAGCACATCAGGTGCTGATGCCACAGTTGGAGAACAACTGGGGGTGACCTGATTCAGTTTCCTGTAGTCAATAGTAAGTCTCCAGGTGCCTGTGGGTTTTTTCACAGGCCACACTGGAGTGTTGGCAGTAGAAACGCAAGTTCTGATTACTCCTTGCTTGAGGAGTGACTTGATCATCTCTCCAAGGGAAGGCAAAGCCTCAGTTGGGACAGGATATTGCCTTTGCCTCTCATGTGCTGGGCCTGGTACTTCGATAACAGTGTGCATTCTACCACAGTCATGTTTGTTAATAGCAAATGCTTCCAAATGTCATTGCAAAATGGGGAGAAGCTTTGTGAAAAGTTCATGAGTCTTGAACAAATCTATGACGTAATACTCCTTGTCATTGGCAGATATTGTTGCCATGACGTGTGAATCAGGAATCAAAATGGTATGATATTGACCCTGAATCTGTATCAATAGCATGTTAGCTAGGTCCACCACACAGTCGTGTGGTGCGAGGAAGTCAATCCCTATGATACTAGGATGGTCATGCAATACCATCAGTTGGAAGGTATGTGGGGCCTTTAGATGGCCTAACTCTACCGGTAAAGGTAGAGAACGGTATGCAGGTAACCTAGTACCATCAACTCCTGACATGTGGGGCCTCCGTCCGGTGGACCAAGGGGATGTGTCTGGGTGTTCATCATGTAACACAGATACAGCTGCACCTGTATCTAGCAAAACTACTAATAGGCGGCCCCCGACCTTGGCCTTGGTGCAGGGCCTTCCATTTGTATCCAAGACTAGCTTGTTTACAATCTGGACTGGGGCCTGTAATTGTCAATCTGTACTGCAGGGAGCATGGAGAGGTTGGGCCTAACTCTTGTGAATCACTTCACTATGCTGCACTGACACTATATAGGGAGGAGCTTCTGGGTTCAGGCCTATATGGGCCTGAGGGCCTGCACCACCAGTGTCCCCATGGCCCATTGGGGTCTGGGTTACTGGTTGTACTGCCGCAAGGGCCTGTGCAGGAACAGCATCCACTACAGAGCGCACTTGTCCCAGGAGCTCTTGGAATTTCCGATTCTCTTCGGCTATCTCCCTATATGAAAGGCCTGTTCTTTACTGTTGTGGTTTACCTTTACCCTTATGCTTTTTATACTTATGCCAATTCCAGTTCCAACCCCACTGTTGTTGTTGCTGTTGTGGTTGTTGTTGATGGGCCTGTTGGGGGTGTTGGTTGTCAGCTGGAGGGGCTTGTTGGTGTTGGGCCTGTCCTTCCACAGTGTAGTGCATCGTGGCCTCACAAGTAGGCTCCACAGTGGCTACTTTCTTGGAACTGCAGTCTAGATCACGGATATAGAGTTGGTAAACTCTCTCGGTTTTCCGAAGAATGTCGGCAAACCTATCCGTATTGGGGTAGGTGGTTGGCTCTACCTTTTCTCGTACTGCTGGAATCATGTTCCTTAGGAACAGGGTCTTACATTCAATAAGATCTACATCCTCAGCTTCTTGAGCCAAGTGCTTTCCTGCTCGGTAGGCCATCCAAAGTCTCTGGTGGTAAGTCGCTGGACTTTCCTTTACATTTTGTTTTACAGGGTATGCAAGCATCACTCCTACTACACATGGGCTGTGAGCAGAAATGAGCTCAGCTGCAACCTCGTCAAAGGTAGCGTTCTTATCCTGGCAGATGGCATCGGGGAGTTTGGCCCAAAAAATAGGATCGATGGTCTGGTGTAGTATTTGGACCTGGTATTCTGCAGCGAGGCTAAGCATCTCACATTTAGAACACACCTTTTCCAAGTGACAGCTGAGGTTGTCGGACGGGTTCATCCGACTGATGCTGTCAGCTATCTGCTGAACAGAGTAGGCCATTTGTAGGGGATTACTGGGTCGATCAGGAAGAGGTAGATTGTCTCGAGTGCCATCCAGGGTGGCTCGAGCTGCAGCCTCGGCCGCAGTGTGGACAATACCTTCCTAGTGCCAGCCTCTTGCAGAAGCTGTCTAATCTGGGTTTTAATGGCCCATTTACTTCTCTCAGGAAGGGGTGCATTGCCTATCGCAGTTTCAATCATGGTTTCTATCTCATGCCTATCTTCCACATTAATAATGGCTATCAGTGGTGCCATCGGGACCAGGCCTGGGCCTGCTCCCCCCATCATGGGGGCCACCATGTTGGCATGTCCCATGATGGGCATCACGACGTCGATGACGTATGACATGGTGAGGGTGTAGTGGGGACCCGCCATGTTGTGGATGGCTGAGTGGGGTCTCTGGGCCATAGTAGGGGTGTGACTGGGCGTTGTATTGAGAAATGTCATCATCTGACAACTCCCCTTCAGATGATGTATGTAAGGCAAGGGCCACGCCTCCCATTGCCTTAATATGTCTAGCCAGAACCTCCCGCTGATGGTGCAGTTTCACCATTTTGGTTCTACATTCAGTATGACTCACACTTGCAACATCCATATCAACCTCATCTTGCTTTTGCTTTTGCAACTCTCTATACGCGGCACTCAATTCGCGATTGTCCCTGATAGACACTTCTAAGTCATTACGTACCTGGTTTATCTCGTCCTGCAGCTCATCCATTTCCTCACTCAACTGAGCATTTGCAGCACTTAGCAAATCATTCATTTGCAATGCCTGTCCCTTATCCTGTCTCTAACTTTCACACTCCTGTTTCAACATACACAGTTCCTGTTCTCCAGCTTGAGCTGAATGATTTAATAGTGAATCCTTTTCATTCCGCAGAGTCTGGAGTTCAGACTCCAAATTCTGCTGCAGTCTAACACATTCTGTTTCCTGCAAACCCATCTGTTGCTTAAGAGATGAAATTTGCAGATCAAGGGTTCGAAACCTCACTTCGGAGGCTTCAAGAGCAGCATAGAGAGCAGCGACCATCAACCCTTTAGCTTGTCGCTTATTGGCTGATTGTCTTGTCTCCGTGTACTGGGTTGAAATCCCCATTATAGGGTTTTTGGATTGACTTGTGTCCCGCGCGAAGTCAGCCCATCTTCCATGGGAGGTGAGGAAGTTTGAGACATCGAGTCTCAGTTCTGCGCAGATATTTGATACGGTGGCCATTCTATGGGAGGGAACGAAAAATCAAACTGTAAAAAAGGTGTCGTGCTGTGTATCAATCCACAGCAGGAGCACTTTATACATAGCCGGGCTACTGTAAAAGTTGGAGACTTACAATTCAAAGCTGTTATGGAGTGAGTGTTATCGGCATCGACCATACCCGAAAGGATCACAGACAGACTTTGCAAGTTACTACAGACTGGTTTTAAAATGGGAGAGGTGATACAGGAATGTACACCTGCTGTCCCTGTGGGAAAGGGAAAAAGTTTCAGCAACAAGTGAAAACTTACAAACACCAAATATCGCCTGCACACGGTCGCCAATTTGTTAGGAGGTCTAAACCTCACTTTCAGGTTCTTGGCAATATTGAGAATGCAAGTAATCACAGACACGTTGCATAAGAGTACTAAACAAGTTTATTACTACCAAAAGGATAGATCAAAGTTGCCCTAAGCAGTCCTTACCAGTACGAACCGGGAGCCAATGCTAAGTTTTCCCTCGAGGTTTCTCTGTGTCTCTTGGAGGCTCTCCTGAGGTCTCCGAGATATAAGACTAGTGTATTACATTATATACCTATGATAATTACTATGGTTACTGTAAGGCAGAAACATTTCTAGTTATAGAGATGAGCCCTATTGGCTAAATTAGAGATGGCTCCACGGTCCAAGATAACATTATACAATTCTGTATAGTCATCAGTTTATGAACAAAAGAGTTCTTATACAGAGTATTACATAACTCAGTGTAGTAGTACAAATCACCAAAAGGTGGCAATGCCAACTTACATATCATAATTATTCCAAGGACACAGATGCCTTGGCATCCTACAAGTAAGAATTACACAGAAAATATATAGAAGAATATATGTATTAGCAAGCAAAGTGCATTACAACAATATGCATTCATATCCTGACATCTACTCTTGTTCAGTAGATGCCCTTAGCCCTATATGTTAGTATAACATATACTTAAGTGCTAGCTATCTACGGTGTACCTCTGAGGGTACCAGTTAGGGTGCAGGGGCCTTGTGTAACAATCAGCTCTATGGAACTTGATACCAAGATCCTTGAGGGAGGCCCCCTCGTTGGAGGCCTTTAAGCAGGGCTTAAAGGCACATTTGTTCATGGAGGCATTTGGGATCTAATGAAAATCCTTCCATTCATTATCTGCTGATTTTAGTATTTATTTTTTGACATTACACTTGTTTCATATATGCTGTTATTTTAGAATTGGTATGAATAGTGTCTTATGTTGTACTGTCTGCACCTTGTACAGCACCCTGAGCCTTAGGGAAAGGATGTTTAACAAATAAAACGTATTTACTTACCTTACTAATGGAGAGTTGGCACTGTCCTACCATGGGTGGTATGTAGTGTGACCATGGAAAGCCTGGAATGGATAGTTAGTATTGTCCAACCATGAGTGGTATGTAGTATGACCATGGAAGACCTGAGGTGGATAGTTGGTATTATCCTACCATAAGTGGTATGTAGTGCAACCATGGGGGTCTAGAATTTATTTATCTATTTAAAGTTTGGTAACCAGGAGAGGCACACTGAGCCGAGGCACATTTCCAGGTGTGACCCAGGAGAGGGGGAAATAGAAAATTAGTATTGTCCTACCATGAATGGTGAATTGTGTGACCATGGGAGACGTGGAATTGATAGTTGGTATTGTCCTACCATGAATTGTATGTAGTGTGACAATGGGAGAGCTGGAATGGATTGTTGGTATTGCCCTACCTTGTATGATGTGTATTGTGACCATGGGAGGCCTGGACTGGATAGTTGGTATTGTTCTACCTTGAGTGGCATGTAGCATTACCATGTGAGACCTGGAATGGAGAGTTGTATTTTCCTACCATGGTTGGTGGTTAAGGTGACTATAGGAGGCCTGGAATGGATAGTTGATATTGTTCTACCTTGGGTGGTATGTAGTGTGACCATGGGAGACCTGAAATGGATAGTTGGTATGTTCCTATCTTGAGTAGTGTGTAGTGTGATTATGGCAGGCCTTGAATGAATAGTTGGTATTATCCTACCATAAGCGGTGTATAGTGTGATGATGGGAGACCTGGAATGGATGGCTGGTATTGTACTTCTTTGAGTGGTATGTACTGTGACCATGGGGGACATAGAAAGGACAGTTAATATTTTCTTATCATGATTGGTATGCTGTGTGACCATGGGAGGCCTGAAATGGATAGCTGTTATTGTCTTATCATAAGTGGTATGTAGGGTGACCACTGGAGGCCTGGAATGGATAGCTGATATTTTCCTATCTTCCGTGGCATGCAGTATGACCATGGGATGCCTGGTAAGGATTGTTAGTGTTGTCCTACCTTGAGCAGTGTGTAGTGAGACCATGGAAGGCCTTAAATAGATAATTGGTATTGCCCTAGCCCTATGTCATGTGTAGTGTGACCACAGGAGGCCCAGAATGGATAGTCAGTATTGCCGTAATATGAGTGGTGTGTAATGTGACCATTGGAGGCCTGGAATAGATAATTGGTTATATACTATCTTGAGTGGTTTGTAATATTGTCATTGGAGGACAGAGATGGATAGTTGGTATTGTTCTACCATGAGTTGTATGTAGTGTGACAATGTGGCCTGGAATGGATATTTGGTATTGTCCTACTTTAAGTAACATGTCGTGTAACCATGGAAGGGCTGGATTAGATTGTTGGTATTGTCCTACCATATGTAGCGTGTCATGTGACCATGGAGACCTAGAATCAATAGTTGTTGTTTTCCTACCAAAAGTGATGAGTTGTGTGGCCATGGGAGGCTTGGAATGTATAACTGGTATTGACCTACTATGAGTGGTATGCAATGTGACAATAGGAGGCCTGGAATGGATAGTTTGTAATGTCCTACCATGAATGGTATGTAGTGTGACCACGGGGGGCCTGGAATGAATAATTGGCATTGTCGTACAATGAGTGCTGTGTAGTGTGACCATGGGAGGCCTGGAATGGATAGCTGGTAATGTCCTACCATGAATGGCATGTAGTGTGACAATAGGAGGCCTGGAATGGATAATTAGTATTGTCTTACCATGAGTGGTGTGTAGTGCGACTATAGGAGATCTGTAATAGATAGCTGGCATTGCCCTACCATGAATGGTATGTAGTGTGACGATCAGAGACCTGGAATGGATTGTTGGTATAGTCTTACATTGCGTGGTATGTAGTGGGGCCATGGGAGGCCTTGAATGGATAGTTGGAGTTTTCCTACTTTGAGTGGTATGTAGTGTGATCACTGGGGACCTGGAATGGATAGTTGGTATTGTCCTGCCATGGGTGGTGTGCATTGCGACCACAGGAAGCCTGAAATGGATAGCTGATATTGTCCTACCTTGAGTGGTACGTAGTGTGATAATTGGAGGCCAAGAATGGATAGTTGGTATTGTCCTATCATGGCTCATTTGTAGTGTGACCATGAGAGACCTGGAATGCATGGCTGATATTGTCCTACCTAGAGTGGTGTGTAATGTGACCATGGGAAGCCTGGAATAGATAGTTGGTATTGTCCTACCATAAGTGGTGTGTATTGTGACCGAGGAAGGCATGGAATGGGTATTTGGTTTTGTCCTAGTTTAAGGGGTGAGTAGTATGACCATGTCAGTTGTGGAATGGATAGAAGGTATTTTCCTACCTTTAGTGCCAAGTAGTGTAATAATGGGAGGCATGGAATACAAACATATGAATTTGCCAGCAGAAACAGGTCATAATGGTCTATTGAGTCTGCTTGAGTGCACAGCTCAGTTAGTTTGCTGAAGCTGCCCCCCCCAACTCTTCCTGGAGTCATCCCCCACCATCCCATTCCCCTTCCCCCAACATCTTCCCAGTTGTGCCTCCTTGAGTCCTAATCTTCTTCTTCACCCTGTCTCACCCCCCTCCTTGAAACTGGCCACCATCTTTGCTGCAACCACCTACTCCGATAACTTATTCCACCCCTTAACAACCCTTTCAGTGAAAAAGTGACTCCTCATTTCCTTCCTGAATCTACCCCCTTAAGTTTCAGGCTATGCCTCCTTGTTGTACCCTTCGTCCTCAGGTTAATGATGCCCTCAGTACCAACCCTGTTTATGCCCTTAAGGTACTTGAAGGTTTTGATCATACTCCCCCCTCTTCCTTCTGTCCTCCAGGGAGTATATGTTTAGCTCCCTCAGCCTCTCCTCATAAAATCTGTCTCCCATGCCCTTGGTCATTTTTGTTGCCCTCTGCTGGACTCCCTCTAGCAGTTTGATAGCCTTCTTCTGGTAAGGGCACCAGAAATTAACACAGTATTCCAGGTGTGGTCTCACCAGTGACCTGTACAGTGGCAGTATAACTTCCTCCCTCCCTGAGGTGATTCCCCTTGCGATGCAGCCCAGCATTCTGTTTGCTTTGGCTACTGCCTTTTGGCATGGTGCTGTGTGTTTCCTATCACCCCTTACCGTTACCCCTAGATCCTTTTCTTCCTCTGAAACTGTCACCTGTTCTCCCCTAGCCAGCATCTGATCAGTCTGCCATGTGGCACTGAGTCAAATGCCTTGCTGAAGTCCAGGTATAGTACGTCCACTGCCTGCCCCATGTCCAGAGACCTCATAACTCAATCAAAGAAGTCTATCATATTGGTTTGATAAGACCTCCCCCTGACAAACCCATGCTGCCTAACATCCTGGAGTCCATTTTCTTCAAGGAAGGATACCAACCTTTCTTTTAGAATGGCCGCCATCAACTTCCCCACTATGGAGGTTAGGCTAACTGGCCTGTAATTTTCTGGTTCATTCCTGGGTCCGCTCTTGTGGAGAGGCACCACATGAGCTGTCCTGCAGTCCTGTGGTACACAACCCTTCTCCAGTGAGGTGTTAGATAGGTCTGTCAGCAAGGCTGCTAATACCCTGTCAGTTCCCTCAGGACCCTTGTGTGTACCCCATCTGGGTCTGGCATCTTGTCCACCCTTAATTCCCTTAGACCTCTTAAAACCCTGTCTACCCCAATCTCCCCCTCCCACCATGAGTGGATAGTTGGTGTTTTCCCACCATTGGTTGTATGCAGTATGACCTTTAGAGACCTGGAATGGAGAGTTGGTATTGTCCTACCATGAGTGGAATGTAGTGTGACCATGTGAGGCCTGGATTAGATAGCTAATATTGTCCTACCATTGGTGATATGTAGTGTGACCATGGGAGGTCTGGAATAGATATTTGGTATTGTCCTGCCATGAGTTATATGTAGTATAACCATAGGAGGCTTGGAATTGACAGTTGGTACTGTCTTTCCATGTATTGTACGTTGTGTGATCATGCAAGGCTGGGGATGGATAGTTGGTATTGTCCCACCTTAAGTGTTGTGTAGTGTGACCATGGAAGGCCTGGAATGTATAATTGTTTGTTTTCCTACAATAAGTGGTATGCAGTGTGGCCATGGGAGGCCTAGAATGGATAGTTGGCACTGTTCTACCATTAATGACATATAGTGTTACCATCAGAGGCCGGGAATGAAAAGCTGGTAATGTGTTATTTCAAGTGTTGTGTAGAGTGACCTTGGGAGGCCTAGAATGGAAAGTCGGTGGTATCCTACCAAGAGTGGTATGCTGTGCAATCATGGGAGGCCTGGAATGGGTAGATAATATTGTCCTACCCTTTTCAAATGGCACAAAAATGAGCAGAGGCACCATGATTCTCATTCAAAAAATGTTGGATTTTGAGTTTCATAAGCAATACAGGGATTCCAAGGGAAGGATGGTTATGATCCAAGGCAGCTTACTGGGTAGAGTGTTTATAATTGCCTCTGTATATGCAAGTTTTATAGAATATAAAGAATGTATCAATAGCATAAAAAATGACTTCACTGAATCAGGAGAAGGCTTCAAAATAGATGCAGGAGATTTTAATGTTTATGCAGAGCCACTTGACTGAAAGAACGATGGAGGACAGAAAATATGCAAAATGATATGGAGAGGGCATAATCCACAGCCTAAAGATTATAAACACTTTTAACATCTACTAATGCATTCTCCAGATCAGAATAAATTCTGTGCAATAAACAATTATATAAGAATTTTATTAACATAACAACTAATCATGCAACTTGTTCAGATTGTTTAGTAGTACAATGCATCTTTATTTCCACAAAGGATAAAATAAGATCCCAGCAATTAGTGAGGAAAGCAAACAGAATGCTGGGGTGCATAGGAAGGGGCATAACCAGTAGGAGGAGTGAAGTGGTGATGCCACTGTATCGATCACTGGTGAGGCCTCATCTGGAATACTGTGTCCAGTTCTGGAGACCACATCTCAGGAAGGACATAGACAGAAAGGAAGCAGTCCAGAGAAGAGCAACAAAAATGATACATGCACTGCACCACAAGCCTTATGAGGAAAGACTCAGGGAACTAAACATCTATTCATTGGAAGAGAGAAGGGAGAGAAGGGATATGATAGAGACTTTCAAATACCTTAGAGTAATAAACAGGGTACAGGAGGGGAGCATATTTCAGAGAAGACAGTGCACAAGGATAAGGGGACATAACATGAGGCTGGAGGAAGGGAGGGAGGCTTAGGATGAATGCTAGGAAGTATTTTTTCACAGAGAGGGTGATGGATCCATGGAACAGCCTAACAGTGGAGGTGGTGGAAGTGAAAACAGTACAGGGATTCAAAAGTGGATTGGATAAGCATAAAGGCACCCTGCTGTATAGCATAGTGGAGGAAAGGCAGTCCAGATAAGATTAGGGATTGCCTAACTAAGTAAGGAAGTGGGCAGATTAGGTGAGCTGTATGGTCCTTATCTGCCGACAGAGGCTATGTTTCTATTTAACAATGTACTATTAAGAAATGAAGAGGTTATTGAAAAGATAAAGGAACAAATTAAAATGTTTGGTATTTTAATTTATAACGGTGTACAGAAAATAATTGATATTTGGGATGCATTCAAAGCTATCTTAAGAGATCACATTGTAACCTATGAAATCAAGCATAACAAAAGGAAAAAAGATAATTTAAAACACTTGGAAAAATTTAAAAAATGTGAAATTAAAATACCACAAGGGGATTCATCTGCAAAGGAACAAAAGGATATGATATAAAATAAATATTGATGAAGTTATTAAAGTGAAATAGAAAAAGATTTTTGAACAATGAAGTCCAACTTTTAGATAAATGGAGGTAGAAGTAACAAGCTGTTGTCATATATGTTTAAAAAAAATAGAAAGAGAAAAACATAATAACTGAACTCAGGACTCTGAAGGTAAAACATACAGTGACGTCTGCCAGGATGAAGCGCAAAGTCAGTTTCCTACATGACAAAAGGTATTAACTCCCATCGAAACTGCATTACTCCCTGCAGGGATTCTGCTGCAGAATGTTGCAGAATTGGGTTTCATCTTGGCAAGCTTCATTGTATATTAAAAGTGAAGACATATGAGAGTTTTTTTTTATAATTATTACAAAACCGTTTATCAAAAAGAGGCTATAACTGATTAGGAAAGCGCTAGAGGGCGCAAAACGCGTTGGGACTTTCTTGGTGGGGTGATTTTATGGATGTGGAAGCCGAGTGCTGGTGAATAAACTTTGGAAGAAATACATCGCGATTTCGGTTCCTTTCTTTGGGTGCGTGAATAGCACTGCTTCATCCAGAAGCCCTGATGATATTGCCCTGATGGTATCGCTCTGCAGTTTCTCACTGGTGCTGGCAATTCTAATGTTTCTGTATTTATAACTGATTAGGACACAATCAATAAATGTGTTTTTAAAGTTGCCTACCAGAAGTAGGGATTTAGAATAAAATCTTGACACAGGAAGAAATAAAAGAGTCTGTTCTAAAGCTTCACAAAGATAATGTCGCTGGCCCAGATGGGTTTACAGCAGAATTTTATATAGTGTTTTGTGAGGAACTGATAACATGGTTGGAGCGAATGATAATGGAAATGACAAAATAAAAAGGAATACTGAAATGTATGTTCGAAGCACAAGATATCCTAATTCCAAAAGAAAAAAAAAAAAGATTTGAAACAATCACGGAATTCTAGGCCCATAGCATTACCTAATGCTGATTATAAAATAATTGCAAAGCTACTGGTAACGGGTCTCGGATGGCGAGGGCTCTCTGAAGAAGCTCAGCCCTCCACAAGCCAGCAGCCACAACAAGAACCCCCCCAAGCTCATCCCAGTTCGGGACTCGGGTCACGAGGGCTCCCTGAAGAGGCTCAGCCCTCCCCAAGCCAGCAGCCACAACGAGGCGCCCCCCCCCGAAGCTCATCCCAGGTACAAACACCAGCCGGTGAACTCGGAGCATGGTTCTGGCGCCTTTACAGTTTGAAACTTGAACAATAGAATCTGCAAGGGCTTCAGCCTTCCACAGAGACTCTTGTGCTTTACTGGGCTTTTGGACTTCTGCCTTAAATGTTGGCATATGGCCACTGATAGTTTTTTGCAGGCTAATTCATGTACCTGCCATAGAGTTTTACTGTTTTCTCCAGGGTACCTTAAGATTTTATGAGCTCTTACTGCATTTAAAGTAATTAATTTCCCCAAAGACACCAGTTTGCTCTGCCCGTTATAAAGTGCAGTATTACCTTTATGCCATAGAGTTTCTCTGTATTCCCCAGGGTACCTTAAGTTTCTGTGCTGTAAACTGCATTTTATTGAATTAATTCCCCCAAGACATCAGTTGCTCTGCACAGATTTTAAAGCTCTGCTAGGAATTATACACAGTTTCTCCAGCATTACCAGCAGTCTCACTACTAGTCTCCAGGGCCCCTTAAAATATTCGGAGCTGTAAACTCCATTTTGCAGTAATTAACTTCCCCCAAGTCAACAGTTGCTCTGCCCATAGAATAGTGTTGATTAAGCATTACCTAGGTGCTCGAGATTGCTCCTTCCTCACTGCTTCACCATAAATTCTCCTTCCTTTCTCCGCAGTTCGGGACTCAGGTCGTGAGGGATCCCTGAAAGCTCAGCCCTCCCCAAGCCAGCAGCATGAATGAGGGACCCTCCGAAGCTCATCCCAGGTACGAACAGCAGCCGGTGAACTCGGAGCATGGTTTTGGCCCCTTTAGAGTTTGAAACTTGAACAACAGAATCTGCAAGGGCTTCGGCCTTTCACAGAGACTCTTGTGTTTTACTGGGCTTTCGGGCCCGCCACCCCCACCACCGCCCTTGGTGAGCTCCTAGCATTATAGTGCTCACCCATGTGATCTCAAAAACCTATCAACCCAATCTCCCATTTGCAGCTTATCAGCTGCTACCACTAGAGGCTGCTACCACCAGGACATAGCCTTTCTCCACAATCTTTCTGACCAAGATGCTGCCCTTTCTACCCCTGCTACTCCTCTCACTGGCCCCTCTGGCATCCCTGCCCCCAGCAGACCTCCCAATCAAAGAACCCCCCCCGCAGATGCCACCCTGCCTCACCCCTCAGCCTAACTATGCTGCTCCTCACCTCCTGCATGCCCATGCTCAGGCACACATACACAACTGGCCCATTAGCACCACCATCCTGCCCCCATCCTTCCTCCCGGGTCTTTCTGTTCTCCACACCCCAGCTCTCTGCTGCCCACCACAACAACCTCAGATCACACACCTACCACCTGCCCAAAATACCTCTGGCATAAAACCAAACAGCTTATTACACTGCTACTCCTTCTGGCCGGGGATATAGAGGTAAACCCTGGACCCACCACCTCAAACGCCCACACCCCATTTTCATTCCTCAAAGGTCTCAGGCTCCTGCACCTCAACACCTGCAGTTTACTAAATAAAATCTCTGTGTGTAACCCCCCTACAAATGGGGGGTTCCTAAAAGCCTTCCTGGAGCTGCTTAAGAGCTCCTTGTCTAATTGGTGTTCGGCGCAATGCCGCCAAAATGCGGCTGCTGTGAGTGTTTTTAAAGCCTCCAGTACTGTCCCTTTAAGAGCTGCCTGCTCGCAGGCTCCAGAGGGTTGGTATGGGGGAGACTGGTGTTTCCCTGCTCGAATCCTACCTGAGCTGCGGGGTAATCGCCCCATCCTGTAGTTGCTGAAAAGCGCAACGGGAGCCCGTCTGACTGATGTAACTGTCTGGCTGTAATTATTTAAAGTATTAGTGAACTTACGGTTTCTTTAACCTGTTTTCATTGCAGCTGGGACTCTGTGTGTTTAGCCCTTCCATTTTGAACCTGAACTTTCAAGATGGGCCAGTGGAAAAGGGGGGACACTAAAATGGAGATCTTTTGAGCCAACCAGGATTAGGACTCATTTTAGAGCCGGCTGGCCATAGGGGATACAGCCAGAAATTCTGAGAAATGAAGTTCTGGGCTAGGGCACCTTTTTTGCACCAATGGGGACCGACTTAAGTGCTTGGTATCTGCAGCCCACCAATGGGATCGAGTGGTGCCCGAACGGAGAGTCCTTGCCCCAAACTGCCAAGGGGCAGAGTCGTTGTGGCTGTGAGCGAGGAAGGAGCTCTGGGCTCCTGCGCCATTGAGTTTTCGCATGGGAAGCACGTGTGGAAGGCCAGAGTCGGGCGGCTTGAACGCCTCCAAGTGTCGGACTAAATCCGCTAGGTAGCGGTCAGAGGAGGCTGTGCAAAAGCGCAGATACCTACTAGGCTCACCCTGTAGAGGACCGGAGAATCTGCTTCAATCGCGCTCAGTCTGTCAGGACAAGTGAAGCTGCGTTGTTGGGCCCGGTGTACTGCAGTGAAGCGATCGGGAGTATACAGCAGCTGCCTGGTATGGTACCCCTCTGCTCTTCATATAAATGTGTGGAGAAGTGTTTGAATTCCAGGCTCGTCCCTGCAAGTGGTGTGAGGGCAATCTTTCTGCTGGAGTCATGAGTACTAAATCAGGGTAGCTCCCTGTCAGATGTTCATAGTGAGGGCAAGATTTGTCTGGCTGCTTTACTGGCTACACGAACTGAGCCTGCTGGTTCTATTTAACCCTCTCAGGAATCAAGTGCTTGTTTTCTGTATCAGGGCCCCAACCAGCTGCATTGAGAGGCTAGCCTTCTATGACCTGGGTACCCAGAGACAGTGACTTATAGGTTAGGCCTGTGCACAGTGCCCTAGGTATACATACAGAATATATGTTAGAATGGTAAGCTAATTAACCTGATTTTCCCCAATCCTTGTTATCTCCCCCTAAATAAATCAGATTGGTTGTTTTGCAAAGGTATACTGACTGAACTGTGTGTCTATGTTGAATTACTGTACCGTAGTTATTGTGTAACTGCATCTTACTTTTCAGGGGTCCCCAGAGCAAGCTGATTGAACCAAACCTGGGGGTAAGTGTATATGGCACGGGTACTGTGGTTTACTTGAGTGGACCACTAGTGGGAAGAAAGGGGGCTGCAGTGATCCAGAGGGCTGTGACCCGGTCATATCAGACTGTTCCAACCCCAACCCCTGGGTGGAGGCACCCGCCATCGGATCCAGGCCCCTCAACCTGTTAACATAAGAGCAGGCAGGGGAAGTAGCCCTTGGGATAGCATCCCCTAGGGGTTACATTTTGGAGGCACTGTTGGGATTAGCGTCCCCTAGTGGCTGGGTAGACGAAGTACCTCAACATGGCTAAACTAAAGGAAAAACTGGAGGGGGATATCATGACTAAGATTAAGTTGGACCCTTTTAAGACAATGGTGCATAAATTGATGGGGTAGGGTGAAGTCGAAGAGTTGGATTCCCAGAAAATTGTGTTACTACTGGCTGTACCTTTGGGGACAAAGAACACTGACCTTGTTTCTGTAGTGGAACGTGTTAAATGTTTAGGCAAGGTAGAGGTGAAGGGGCGTATAGCTGATCTACTCGACCAGACCTTGCAAGTGTTACTCTTATGCAGTATAATTATAGACCCTGAGAGGGTACCACCAGTGATTTACCCGGAAGGTGCCCAACAGGGGTGGACCTTTCTAGTGAACCCACTCCCGAAACCTTCCCAGGTACCTCTCCCGGGCCCCCCAAGAGTTCTATTCTGGCTTCACCTCCCTTAGTTGTTCCCCCTATACAGCTAGACTCCTACCGTAGATTAAAACTTTTTTCTGGTACTGTGTCTGTACCCTCAGGGGAAGATGACTTGGAGGCTTGGGTGGACTATGCTACCCCTCTAGTCCAAGAGTGGCAGTGCTCTGAGGGGGAGAAATGAAAGAGACTGATGGAGAGCCTGAGGGGCCTCACTTTGGAAGCCATTCATTTCTTGTGAGCTACTAGTCCCGAAGCCACTGCAGTAGAGTACCATTCTGCTTTAGAGGGGGTGCTTGGGAGTACAGAAACTGGGGAAGACTTATTATGGAAGTTCAAGTCCACCAAACAATGGAGGAATGAGAAATTGTCCGCCTTTGTCACCAGGGTGGAAGGGCATTGCAAAAAGCTTATGGGAGGTACTACCACAGCCTTGAACCAGGTCCAGCTGGATCATATTTGAAATCTGCTAGGTTTCCAGTGTGATATTGTTAAAACCTAAGTTACATGACCGACGGGCTGCCCCTCCCGAATACTGTCCATTGATGAGGGAGATTCGAGAAGTAGAGACTGATGAAGAGGGGTGGGAACCCTATGTGGGAGTTGTGAATCTATGCCAGACCCATGAATCTAGTGAACCAGATGAGACCCACCCCTCGAGGGGGTCTGATGCTTCTCCTGTACCCCCAGAGGCCCAAGGAGGAGTGGGGGTGCATGCTGTTTCCTCTGATCCCCAGGTAGAAAGTGATTTGAGGGCTGAGATTAGAAATTTACGATAAATGGTGAGGGACTTGAAGCAAACTACTGCCCACCCTGGCAAGTTTGGGGAACCTGAGTTATTTAGAAAGAAATTAGTCAGAGGAGCCCTCCAGAACCCTAGCTGACTGACAGCTGAGAATATCTCCTCCCAACAAAGACCCCAGATACTAAGTTCTATGACCATTGTGGGGAGGATGGACACTTTTAGACTGAGTGCCGGTTGCCAGAGAATTTAAGGAGGGTCAACAGCAGGCTAGTTGCCTGGCATCGCAAGGTCTATACCAGACCTTTGGGAGGGCCTCCTCGGAAGAGTTTTGTGACCAGGGCCAATGCTCAAGCAACCTCCAAAGCCCCACCCCCCAAGTGGTCTGATGTGGTGGGGCCCTTGATGGAGACCACCGTGAGAGTGAATGGAGTACCCACCTGGGCTGTGCTGGACAGTGGTTCCCATGTGACCATTATGTTCCAGGACTGGTATCGGAAGCACTTGCCTGAGGTGCCTCTGCAACCTTTGGATGGACTACATGTCTGGGAGCTGAGCAATAAGGCCTACCCTTATTCTGGGTATATCTGAATCTGGTTGTCTTTTCCTACTTCTGTGGCTGGGGTGGCTGAACAGGTGGAAACCTTGGCACTAGTGTGTCCACCCACTGGACAGTATGATGGGGAGCCCTTGTTAATTGGAACCAGTGCTCACATGTTTGGTTGCTTGGCGCAGCTGTGCTCTGAAAAACAGATGTCCAGGACTGGGCGAGCTCTCAGAATACCCACCTTGGTTCAGAAGGCCTATGAGACTCAGAGAAAGGCCCGCCAGGGGGAACCCGAAGGCCCGGTGGGTGTTGTCTAGATGAAGGACCCAGAACCCTTACTATTAGCCCCAAATGCCCAGTGTGTTCTGCAGGGGGAAGTCCGGATTAAGAAGGATGTTAAGAATAAAATATTGATGCTGGATGCACCAGGTGAGGGAAAGTTGCCAGAGGGGTTGCTGGTTAAACTCAGTACCTTACCTGCTAGAGCCCATGCCTTTGCCAGGAGAGTAATGGTTCAAGTGCATAATGTATCTGATCGAGAGATCTGAGTGAAACGAGGTTGCACCCTGGCCACAGTGCACTGTGACAATACTGTTGTGCTGCCCCCAGAACAAGACTCCCGGAAGAAGTGACCGAGTGACCCCTGAGCTGTTTGATTTCGATGATGCCCCACTGCCAGCAGAGTGGAAGAAAAGGATCAGTGAAAGGCTCTCCCAGAGGGAACAGGTATTTTCTTTGAAGGAATGGGATGTAGGATGTGTGCAAGGGGCTGAGCCTCACATCCGGCTACAGTATGAGCAACCTTTCCGTGAACGATCTCGACGCCTAGCCCCTGCTGATATAGATGATGTAAGGCGACACCTGCAGGAGATGCTCGCTGCTGGGGTGATACAAGAATCCAGGGAGCCCGTATGCCTCACCTATTGTGGTACTGAGAAGAAAGAATGGAGCTGTCCGGATGTGTGTAGATTACCGTACTCTGAACTGGCGAACCATACCAGACCAATATACCATGCCACGCATTCAGGACGCCTTGGACTGTCTAAATGGCAGGAAATGGTTCTCCGTGTTAGACCTCTGCAGTGGGTACTACCAGATCCCGATGGCTCTGGAGGATCGAGAAAAGACTGCTTTCATTTGTGCACTAGGCTTCTAAGAGTTTTTGCGGATGCCCCAAGGAATTTCAGGTGCCCCTGCTACTTTCCAGCATTTGATGGAGCATGCTGTGGGGTACATGAATTTGCTCGAATGTTTGGTTTACCTAGATGATGTCATAGTGTTCGGCAGCTCCTTGGAAGAACATGAGAGCAGGTTGTTCAAAGTCCTGGATTGACTGGAAGATTTTGGTCTCAAATTATCTATAGATAAGTGCCAATTCTTTCAAACCTCTGTAAAATATGTGGGGTACATTGTATCCACTGAATGCATAGAGACTGACCCCAGCAAAGTGGAAGCTTTGACTACTTGGCCTCAACCAAAGAATGTGAAGGAGATGCAATGGTTCCTGGGGTTTTGTGGATATTACAGGCAATTTATCAAAGACTATTCTCAAGTGATCCACCCTCTGCTTAACCTTATGTAGGGATATCCCCCAACCCATAAAAAGTATAAGAAAACTGTGCCATCTGAGACTGAAAGAAATTACTTCTGCCCAAATAATGTGTTTGGCACCAGCTGGACTGCTGATTGTGAGGAAGCTTTCCATGACATTATATATCAGCTTACTCATCCCCCAGTGCTGGCCTATGCTGACCCTGTCAAGCTGTATGTTCTTCATACTGACGCCAGTCTGTAAGGATTGGGGGCTGTACTGTATCAAGAGCACCCAAATGGTCTAAGACCTGTAGCTTTTGCCAGCCGAAGTTTGACCCCTTCCGAAAAGAACTACCCAGTGCACAAACTAGAGTTCCTGGCTCTGAAGTGGGCCATTGTTGATCAATTTCATGACTATTTGTATGGAGCTAAGATACTGGTGAAAACTGATAATAGTCCCCTGACGTATGTGCAGACCTCAGCTAAACTAGATGCCACTGGCCATAGGTGGCTCTCCACGTTGTCAGTCTACAACTATGCTGTTGAATATAGAGCCGGCCTGAACCATATACTGTAGATGCTGATGCCCTCTCCCGGAGGCCTGTGTCCCAAGTTGATTGGGTCTGGTTATCAGAACCTGACATAAGAGCCCTTTGCCAAAAATTTGACAGGGAGGAACAAGTGTCTCCTGATGCTATGGACTGCATGGTGGACTGCTTGGGGCCATCTGAGAACTGCTTACCTGCTGCTTACTGTCATTTTTCTGCATTAGACACTAGTATGTTGCCCCAATTCAATAATGATAGCCTCCAACGGGCTCAATCCTGAGATCCCATGATAAACCCTGTCCTGGAAGCTCTGCAGAGAGGGGGAGATGTGTCAAGATTGCGCTCCACTGACCTGAGAACTGTGCTGTTGTATAAAGAGGGACCCAATTTGAAACTGATTAATAGGCTATTGTACAGGGAGACCGTGGGCGAAGAGGGGTGAGCAGTCAAACAACAACTGGTGTTGCCCATTGCTTTTAGAGAACTGGTATTGAGGTCCCTACATAATCACATGGGACATCTTGGCATAGACCGAACCCTTGACTTAGTGCGGACTTGATTTTATTGGCCCAAAATAAGTGCTAACATGGAGCACTATATCAGGACCTGTGGCCGATGCTTACAAAGAAAGGCCCTACCTCAGAGGGCTGCCCCGCTGGTCAACATCACTACTAGTGCCCCTATGGAACTGGTTTGCATTGATTTCCTGAGTTTAGAACCAGATCTGAAGAATATCAGCAACATATTGGTAGTTACTAATCATTTCACCCAGTATGCCCAGGCTTTCCCCACTAAAGGTCAGAAAGCAACAACGGTGGCTAAAGTCCTTGTTGAGAATTTCTTTGTTCACTATGGGGCCCCCCAGCGAATTCATTCCAATCAGGGGAGAGATTTTGAAAGCAGTCTGATTAAAGAAATGCTATCCTTGTGGGCGGTACTGAAGTCAAGAACCACCCCGTATCATCTCCAGGGCGATCCCCAACCTGAAAGGTTCAACCGCATCTTGCTCGATATGTTGGGCACCCTGCACCCTAGAGACAAACCTAGATGGAGCCAGCTGATCAGCACCTTGGTCCATGCCTATAACTGCACCAAAAGTGATGCCACTGGGTTTTCTCCATATAGACTGATGTTTGGAAGGGAAGCCAGATTGCCAGTAGATGTTTGTTTTGGGGTTTCTCCTCATGGGGTTCAAGCAGCTAATCATCTACAGTATGTGCAAAAGTTGAAGTCCCAATTCAACCATGCCTACCAACTAGCCCAGACCATGGCTGCTAAGCGAAACCTGGCCAATAAGGAAAGGTATGATAAGAAAGTGAAAGCAGTAGAACTGAAAGAAGGGGATAGAGTGCTATTGAGGAATTTGGTACTGCATGACAAACATAAGATTGCTGAAGATGGCATCATCTCCCTCATATTGTTGTGGGAAAACTGGAAGATTTACCTGTATATAAAGTGCGGCCTGAAAACAATTGAAAAGATATGAAAACTATACACAGAAATCACCTGCTGCCAATCGGACAAATTTTGATAGAAGCTGAACCTCCCAATGCCCCCCCTCTGGGCCTATCACTAGAGCTACTGCCAAGAAGAAACCAAGATGGGTCGACTCCTCAGAAATCAAACAAAAGGGGCCTTCTCCACCCCCCTCTGATGAAGTTGATCAACAGTCTGTGTCTGAGGACAGTGAGAATAATATTGAGTATTACCCCTCTTATGAACTGAGCCAACTGTTCAGGGGCAATCCCCTAATTAACTCTGGGGACGACATTGGGCTTCCTGGACTGTCTGAGCCCCCAGCTTTGTCTCTGGAGCCCATGCTTCTGGAGGATGAAGTGAGTAGCATCAAAGCCGAAGAGGTGGGATCCCTGAGCCTGGCTGAACTGTCTGGCCTGGCTGAGCTATCTGACTTTTCAGAAGAAGGAGGTGATGTGGGGAAGCCAGCTAGTGATATGCCAGAGCAAGAAGAATACTTTGAGTGCCCTGATAGCACTTGGTAGTACCAGAAATATCCCTAGCTGAACCAAGCAGTGTGGGTCCTGACATAGAGGGTCCTGTTCCCGAAAGTACTATGGGCTCTAGGTCCCTTTCTCCTATGGAGGTTCCCACAATTAACCCAAGTGAGGCTGAAATGGAAACGGGGCCTGCAGCAGGTTTTTCCAAGACTGCTAGACGCACCGGCCGAGAATTACAGCCTGTAGTAAGATTAAGTTATGAATCCCTGGGCCAGCCTGTGGATCTGCCTTTGAATGTGATCCATAAAGTGGTGTACGTGTCCCCGAGCTCCTTGCCCAAACTAGCCCTGGGAAATGATGCCCAACTGTTAGTGTTACCCTCTGAGTATGGTGCTACTGCCCCAGTTAGCCCTCAGGTAGCTGATAGGGAAGGGCTCCCTCTATCCAGATGTTATGGGCAGGAGGTAATGACCTGAGTTATAAATGAAAAAGGTTGTCTGTATGTGTGAAGTTGTATAAAAAATAGTAACCTGTGTAATACAGGACCAATGTATGTAACCAAAGGTCTGATGTACTGTCAGTTAAACTATTTTTTGCCTTAAAGTGATTTAAGGGTAACTACTTGACACAGACACCAAGTTCTTTCCAGGCCAGGAAGGGTGTAACCCCCTTACAAATGGGGGGTTCCTAAAAGCCTTTCCGGAGCTGCTTAAGAGCTCCTTGTCTAACTGATGTTCGGCGCAATGCCGCCAAAATGTGACTGCTGTGAGTGTTTTTAAAGCCTCCAGTACTGTCCCTTTAAGAGCTGCTTGCTCGCAGGCTCCAGCGGGTTGGTATGGGGGGATTGGTGTTTCCTTGCTCGAATCCCGCCTGAACTGCAGGGTAATCGCCCCATCCTGTAGTCGTTGAAAAGCGCAATGGGAGCCCATCTGACTGATGTAACTGTCTGGCTGTAATTATTTAAAGTATTAGTGAACTTACGGTTTGTTTAACCTGCTTTCATTGCAGCTGGGTATCTGTGTGTTTCGCTCTTCCATTTTGAACCTGGACTTTCGAGATGGGCCAATGGAAAAGGGGGGACACTAAAATGGAGATCTTTTGAGCCAACCAGGATTAGGACTCATTTTGGAGCCGGCTGACCATAGGGGATACAGCCAGTAATTCTGGGAAATAAAGTTTTGGGCTAGGGCGCCCTTTTTGCACCAGTGGGGACCGACTTAAGTGCCTGGTATCTGCAGCCCACCAATGGGATCAGGTGGTGCCTGAACGGAGAGTCCTTGCCCCAAACTGCCAAGGGACAGAGTCGTTGTGGCTGTGAGCGAGGGAGGAGCTCTGGGCTTCTACGCTGTTGAGTTTTCGCATGGGAAGCGCGTGTGGAAGGCCAGAGTTGGGCAGCTTGAACGCCTCCAAGTGTCAGACTAAATCTGCTAGGTAGTGGACAGAGGAGGCTGTGCAAAAGCACAGCTACCTAACAGGCTCACCCTGTAGAGGACTGGAGAATCTGCTTCAATCGCGCTCAGTCTGTCAGGACAAGTGAAGCTGCGTCGTTGGACCCGGTGTACTGCAGTGAAAGTGATCGGGAGAATACAGCAGTTACCTGGTATGGTACCCCTCTGCTCTTCATATAAATGTGTGGAGAAGTGTTTGAATTCCAGGCTCATCCCTGCAAGTGGTGTGAGGACGATCTTTCTGCTGGAGTTGTGAGTACTAAATCAGGGTAGCTCCCTGTCAGATGTTCATAGTGAGGGCAAGATTTGTCTGGCTGCTTTACTGGCTACACGAACTGAGCCTGCTGGCTCTACTTAACCCTCGCAGGAATCAAGTACTTGTTTTCTGTATCAGGGCCCCAACCAGCTGCATTGAGAGGCTAGCCTTCTATGGCCTGGGTACCCAGAGACAGTGACTTATAGGTTAGGCCTGTGCACAGTGCCCTAGGTATACATATATATGTTAGAGTGGTAAGCTAATTAACCTGATTTTCCCCAGTCCTTGTTATCTCCCCCTAAATAAATCAGATTGGTTGTTTTGCAAAAGTATACTGACTGAACTGTGTGTCTATGTTGAATTACTGTACCGTGGTTATTGTGTAACTGCATCTTACTTTTCAGGGGATCCCCAGAGCAAGCTGATTGAACCAAACCTGGGGGTAAGTGTATATGGCACGGGTACTGTGGTTTACTTGAGTGGGCCACTAGTGGGAAGAAAGGGGGGTTGTAGTGATCCAGAGGGCTGTGACCCAGTCATATCAGACTGTTCCAACCCCAACCTCTGGGTGGAGGCACCCGCCATCAGATCCAGACCCCTCAACCTGTTAACGTCAGAGCAGGCAGGGGTAGTAGCCCTTGGGATAGCGCCCCCTAGGGTTTACATGTGCTGCAACCAATTGCCCTAACCCATCGCCCTGACATCCTGATCATCTCCGAAACCTGGCTAAAACCCCAGCATACTGATGCTGAAGTATCCATACCTGGCTACACAATCATCAGGCATGATAGACTAGGGAAAAAGAGAGGCGGCGGAACTGCCATGTTCATCTCCACTAGTCTGCAGTTCATAATAGTGCATATTCCCTCACCTCCAGCCCACATCGACTCCCTCCTAATCAAACTCTTGCTCCCATGCTCCACCCCAGTGTTCATTGCAGACACCTACTGCCCTCTTGGAATACCCCCAACTGACATCATTTCTCACCTGGACACCCTACAGTCCTTTGCTGCAGGTGGTGAGCTTTACGCCATCGGTGACTATAACCACAACTGGCTAGCCATAGATAAAGCCGACCTTAAAACCAAGATCAAGGCCCAGAACCTTACACAACTGATTGCAGATCCCACCAGGCTCAACCACAAGACACACAATCACTCACTGCTGGACTGGGCTCTCCCCTCCCACCCACATAGGATCATACACGTAGGCCTGCTCCCTGACTCCCTAAGTGACCACCACATGATTTTCCTGATCAGGAAAGTGCACAGGCCCACAGCTTCCCCCCCAAAGACACTGTGCACAAGGTCATATAATTCCCTGGACCTTACCTCACTCCTGTTAGACCTAGGCCAAGTAGACTGGTCCTTCATCCCAGTGACCACATCTATTGACGTCGCGCTCAAAACTTTCAAGGCCAAATTTCTTAAAGTCTGGGACAAACATGCTCCCCTGCACACAAAAAGAGTCAGAGGCACCCACCTTCCCTGGACCACTGCTGATATCATCAGCAAATGCCACTCCAGGGGCCACGCATGGAAAGCCCACAAGAAACTGGGCACCCAGGCATCCTTCCAAACCTACAGAGCCCTCCACAACTCCTGCACAAACCTCATTCACCAGGCAAAAAATAACTATTTTCTATCAGCCTTTAGCGCAAACATAAACCACCCAACAAACTTCTGGAAATCATTCAAATCCCTGTTCTCACCCCCCCAGCCCAACCTCCACCCTCGACACTATCAGTTCAGGGCACCTACATCTCCAATCCCTGTGAGGTAGCTGAGGCCTTCAATACCTACTTTTCCAGCTGCACTGACTCATTTCTATCAACCCTCCAGCGTCCACCCACCCCGGACCCCCTCCACCAACCTAGTGCACTCTCACCAGCCCTACAGTTCTCCTTCCGCCCTGTATCCTAAGCCAAAGTCCTCAAATCCTTATGTTCCCCGAACCCCAACAAAGGCAAATGCCCTACGTCCCTGGATGCCAAGATGCTATACTTGTCCGCTCCAGCCATAGCCACCCCTCTAGCCATGCTATTCAACCTCTCCTTCACGATGGGCAAATTACCCTCCGAATGGAAACAGGCTACCGTCATACCCCTACCTAAAGGGAGGCGACCTCTCCTCCCAGGCAACTATCGCCCCATCTCCCTACTCCCGATTCTGGCAAAAATACAGGAACGTCTTGTCCTCGCCCAACTCTTTCCCCATCTGGACGCCTCCTCCTTCTTCACTCCTTTCCAATCTGGCTTTTACAAATGTCACTCAACCATCACCTCCCTGCTATGAGTCACTGACGACATACTCACCGGTATGGACAAAGGCCACATCACCTCTGCCATCTTTATAGACTCAGCCAAGGCTTTCGACACCATCTCCCACACTCTACCCTTCTCCAAACTAACTAAAACTGGGCTCTCCAAACCAGCCACCACATGGTTCCACGGCTACCTCGTGGGCAGACACCAGGCTGTAAAAGTTGCCTCACACATCTCTAACCACCTGCCAGTTACAGCCGACGTTCCCCAAGAATCAGTCTTGGGCCCACTGCTCTTCTCCATATTTCTAAATGACCTCCATCAGCCTGTCACCACTCTTCCATACAAATGTATGTGGACGACACAGTACTGTATGCCTCAGGTCCTTCCAGAAGCATAGTGGCAAATCTCCTACAGGAGGATTTCAACGACATCCAGAACTGGTTCCGGTCAAACCAACTATTCCTAAACCCTAAAAAAACTATGTCACTAACCTTCGTCTCACAGCAAAGACTCTCCCGCCAAGACCCCTGCCCCCCTTTCAAAACCCTGGACGGGTCTCTACTGGAACAATGCACCAGCTTCAGATACCTAGGCATTTGGCTCGACCCACATCTTGATTTCGCCACTCATATTGACTCCATTCACAAGAAACTTCTCCCTAAACTCTGCACCCTATACAGGAACAAAAGCTGCCTCCCTTCTCCTGCTAGGAACACTATTGTCCAAAAGATGATACTCCCAGTACTCGACTATGGCGATATAGTCTATACTATCACCCCCTCCTCTGCCTTGGCCAGCCTTGACACCCTTTTCCACTCTTTTTGTCGATTCATCCTCAACTGCCCACATTCAACCCACCACTGCACCTTATATAGCTCCCTAGCCCTGCCATCCCTCCAAGACTGTAGATTAACCCATAGTGCTAGGTTTGCAGCCAAATTTTGGTCCCATTCCCTACCCCCCTACCTGGCCTCTACCCCCTCCCAACAACCCCCACGCCTACTCCCACAGACACACTGATCCCAGGCTCCTCCACGTCCCCTTTATGCGCACAACCAAAGAGCAGGCCGCTTTCAATTACCGTATCCCACAGTTATGGAATGCCCTGCTAGCTGATATAAGACACTCACCCAACCCCAGCCATTGCAATCGCCTACTCAGTACCCACTTCTCCTCCAGCTGCTCTTGTTATAGCTAATGCCAACTTATGTATTGAAATTGTGTTTCTGAGCTCAGACATAACCATCTAAAATGTATCATGTATTCAGTCTTCCTACTGTCTGAACCTACCTGCCGATTGTCTGTATGGCAGATGGCCATTCACTGTTTGTATTAACTCTGTAACTAGTATTTTGTACTATTGTCTTGGGTCTTGACCTCCAGGTCGCATCTGGAATCGAGCAGCACTGCTCAGTATGCAATCCTGGTTAAACTCGTAAATAAGTAAATAAATAAATAAACAGATTCGAACCTTTCATCCCCGATATCATTGGCCCCAATCACACAGGCTTTATAAAAGGTCACACTATTTATGAAAGCTTAAGAAGAACACACACAATTTCAGACCTGTATAACAATCTGATGAAGTTATAGCAATCACATTAGATGTGACGAAAGCATTCGATGTCATGCAGTGGATTTCCATATTTCCGAGTTTACTAAGCTCCAGAAAATATGATGAATATCACAATGCTTTTTTATAGTGAACCCAAACCTATATTTCAAATGAACCATTATAGAACTGTCCTCTTGATAATGACAAATGGAGCTAGACAGGTTGCCCCCTCGGAGTAATACTTTTTATAAACTGCTGGGAAGTGCTTTTACAAAATACTTTTGTGAATAGAGCTATTAAAGAAGCAAGCACACACTCAGCTACTCACGGCTAAAGGAGAACAAAAACTCCCATTGTTAGGGAACGTTTAAAAATAACAGCAAATTTATTAATACAAAAGTGTGGTAGCACTCCACCAACGCACACATCGTTTCAAGCCAACAAGCTCTTTATCAAGACAACAGCTCCCTCTTTTGTGGAACCTATAGAGTGCAGTACCTTAATTATTCTAATAAAGCTCCAATTACCATCTAGAGTTCATATAAGCACCATGCAAATATTCAATATATAAAACCATGTAAGAATTAAAGTGCTAATTGCCAAGAAAACTCATTAACCTCATATAAATACACAAACATCACACATCACAATATAGTGTTATAGTGTATTACCATGCAATAACTCATATTACCCCCTAACCCCCCCATTTTAAAATTATTTTCTTTTAATGTCATACTCTATATGAATGTGGCGCAATATAATGGTTACATAATAATGTGTTCCAAAACTATTACTGCACTAAACTAATGACATGTTAGCAGACAAATTAGAACATACTTTTCTAAAGCAGAAATTGCTACATGTAAAATTACGGTAAATAGACATCAATTATAAATGGATAGGATCTATGTAAACCTAAAAGCAAAGGCCCTATCTACATATCTCTAGACACCATGAAAGGGTTACATTCTACCATTATACTAGCTATTGTGTTACCCAGCTCTGAGAGTTTTTAATATTGCAAATCATTGGCAATTTCTTGCTGCCTACATGCTAATAATGGGGCTAGCTCAAAGTGTCTATTCAATCCAGGCCTCTCACCAGCCCTTAACTTATATTGCCCAAAGGTCTCTCTGCTTAGCAATAAATTCTCCAAGTCCCCATCTCGTCTTTCAATCAAGACATGTTCAATGCCACTAAATTTAATACAATGTCCAGGACCATTTTTTTTTTTCACATGTACCGCAAGTGCATTCTCTTTTGTCCCCAACCTGGTATGTCTCAAGTGTTCTACTATGTGAAATCTTAGTTTCCTTTTTGCTTTCCTAACATAGAAACTGTTACATGTGCACTTCGCTAGATACACGACTGATTCAGTGCTGCATGTTATAAAGTCACATATCTTATAACTCATATTGTTGGTAACAAAAAATTCATCTCCCACCTGAATGTGTTGGCACACAGAACAATTGCCACATCTGAAGTTACCATTTGACATGCTGTCATTTTTAGGCTTCTGATTGGGATCCAAGGAGCTATGTACTATTTTGTCATGTGGGTTACTCCCTCTTCTGTAGGTGATGGTGGGGCCTCGTTTCACAATATTTTTCAAAGCTGGTTCCACTGACAATATATGCATATTCTTCCTAACTATGTCCACAACATGTCGGCTACTAGGATTCATGGGGAAGGGGGCATATGTTGATTTCATCTTCCATTTTCCTTGTTCCTGCATCTCACTCATTTTCTCCCCTTCTCTTTCAGGATCTTCTATGGTCTGTTCCTCATTTTCTCCTTTTCCATACAAGATGTGTCAATTTGAGGTACTATCTATAGAAAAGTATTGGAGAACTTTGAGGTTCCTAATGATACTTATTCATCATGGAGAGATATTGCTGTTATTCTGCCTCCACTGAAAATAATCTAATATACTGTAGAGTATAAAAGTACAATATGTCTCAATTTAATGGAATTTACTCAGATTAAAGTTAGTAACCTCTTTAATATAATAGCATAATATTTAATATTGACTGTATGATTGTTGACAAAATAAGTGATGTTATATTATGTACAAAAGAAAGATGAATAATAAAAATTATTTGGAAAAAAAGATGGTATTGCCCTACCTTGAGAGGTATGTAATATGACCATGAGAGGTCTGCAGTGGATAGCTAGTACTGTCCTACCATTGGTGGTAGAGTAACCATGGGAGGCCAGGAATAAATGATCAGCATTGTCCTACCATGTGTTGTATGCAGTGTTACCATGGGAGGTCTGGAATGGATAACTGATATTGTGCTGCCATGTGTGGTGCTTACTGTTACAATGGGAGGTCTGGACTACATGGTGATATTGTCCTACATGGGTGGTATGTAGGAAGCATGGAATGGATAGTTGGTATTGTCCAACCATGAGTGGTTTGTAATGTGACCATAGGAGGCCTTCATGGACAGCTAGTATCGTTCTACCATGGATGATATGTAGTGTGACTATATGAGGCCAAGAATGAATAGTTGATATTGTCCGACCATGAGTTGTATGTAGTGTGATCATTGGAAGCCTGGCATGGATAGCTGGTAATGTGCTACCTTAAGTGTTGTGTAGTGTGACCATGGGAGGCCTGGAATGCATAGTTGGTATTGTCCTTCCATGGTTGGTATGCAGTGTAACCATGGGAGACCTGGAATGGATAGTTGGTGTTGTCCTTCCACAGGTGGTACATAGTGTGACCATGGGAGGCCTGCAATAAATAGTTGGTATTGTCCTACCATGGGTTGTGTGTACTGTGACCATGGAAGGTATGGAATGTATTGTTAGTATTGTCCTACAATGAGTGGTGTGTACTGAGACCATGTGAGATGTGAAATTGATAGCTGGTGTTGTCCTACCGTATGTGGTTTCTAGTGTGATCACTGGAGGTCTCACATGGATCACTGGCATTGTCCTACCTTGAGTGGTATGCAGTGTGACCATGTGAAGCCTGTAACTGATAGTTGGTATTATCCTATAATGTTTTGTGTCACCATGAGTGGCCTTGGATTCCTTCCTTTCCTTTCCTTTCCTTTCCTTTCCTTTCCTTTCCTTTCCTTTCCTTTCCATTCCTTCCTTCTTTTTCCAGGTAAAACTCCACTTGTACTATTGTAATGTCCTCTTTTCAGGCATGAGCTGGGCCAAAATTGCCATACAAAATACAAACATTTAGAGTATAATACATATCTCAAGAATAATACATAATTTAAAGTTTATTTTCTTGTGGATAAAATTCCTGCATTGATATGCCAGTTTATAAGATGTGTTCAGGTATTGTATCCCTTCTAGAAGAATTCCTAGAAGTAGAATAGCACTGTAGTGTTCTTGAAGACAGATGATCTGGCAGACGCTAGGTCGCACATTCATGCAGAAGTCCTGCATATACACTCACACAAACAGCGTGGCATCCACTACCACTTAAGTGGTGGTCTACGTCTACTTTTCCTTTTTCTTTTTCACTGCTCCTCTGCTCCCCTACCCGGGACAACATTAATGCGGGCTGGAAGGAGCATACTAGAGGACCAGGACTGGTGGGAACTGGCAGACAGAGTGGATGGGAGGCAAACATGGTAAGTCCTACCCGTGGGGGGGTTTCACTCTCCCCCACCTAAATACTTGCCATCCGTGCCAAGTGCTTACCAGGGACCTGGTGCAAATAACCATTAGCATAACATATATACATTCCTAGATTTATCAAGACAAATGATTCCTAGCTAGCATGGGCAATCAGATACAATCTAGACAATTGCAACTATCTAGATAATATCAGGAATATCTTTTGCTGACAGAGTGGAGTGAAAGCACCTTAAAGATATATTAATATTTATTATTACTTCTCTTCCTTTTGAAAGAAGCAGGGTAAGTGGAGAGAAAAGAGATCTGTAAGTAGTGCTTGGGGCACTTTGAAACTTGATAAGCAGTGTTTAGCGCACTTTGAAACTTGGGTTTTAAATTGTAACAGGTGGTGTTGGGGAAACTAACTTAGGAGCTTAGTCTTGGGGTGAGTAGATTCAGGAAGCCCTATGAATCAGGTGTGTAATTGGGAGGTGGAGCTGACAGAGGCTTAGTGCCTTCTTAGAAGAGCACTATAAAAGTACTTCCACTCTAAAGTGTCCAGCACATTTGTTTCCCAGCAAGTGTGTGGAACAGCAAAGGAGTGGAACAGGTGAATGGTGTTTGCAGATGTCAGCAGAAGGAAGTGGAGAAGCCGAGGACTCTGCCACTCAACTAAGGCAAGTAACATGTTCACTATTATGTAACAGTCACTGCTGAGAAAGGTTGAAGATCAGGGATAGGCCAACACTGGGAAGAGATGCAACACCCTGTCTAGGATAAGCGTACAAAGAGATTTAAAAGACTTATAGGATTTGAAAGGGTTTTAAAAGAAAAACAGGCAGAGTAGAAGGAAAGTATGATGGGAGTGGTGCAGTGCAGTGCAGAGCAGTGCAGTGGCTGTAGGGCAGCAGTTTTCAGGGAAATCTTTTGGAGACTGTGGTGCCACCCCATCTGTGTGCACCTGTCCGGGCTAAGGAGGGAGGTTGCTAGTCTCCAGGTAGGCTTGGTTAAGATCCAGAGAACCTCTTCCCCCAGCCAGGGACCACCAAGTCTGCCACCGCTAACTCAAATGATGCTTAGGAGGAGTGACTGGACTACGGTGGGCTCAGGAGGGTGAGGACAGTGAGACAGAGGCATATTTCCCATCTGGTAACACTACACAACTCCTCTGGTGGGGTGGAACTGTTCCATGGAGACACCCAAAGTAGTGACCAGGGGGGATGTGGGGGTCCTCCCTAGTGGAGACCCCAAGGAGGGTGGCAGAGGACCTCGGAGGAGAAAGAAGCAGCTCCTGGTGGGGCCTCCATCATCAGAGGGATAGATTTGGGCACTGGAAGGGAGGGGTGGAGGAGGTTACATGCCTACATGGCAGCATGGTTTGGAGAGATGGAAAGTGGATCCTGGGGATCGCTACAGTAGCAGGGCAGGAGAGGGAACTAGATGTCATTATCCACCTGGTGATAAACGACCTGGCTAGGGATGGGAGTAGGATACTTCAGGAGGAGTTCGGGGGATCTTAGGCAGGTAGCAAGTTCAGTGGCCTTTTCTGAGGTGCTGTCTGTCTATGATGGGTGGGGGAAGATAGGGTACTCTGTACAAGGAGCTTTAACCAGCCATTGAAGGAATGGTGCCAAGAGGAGAGGTTCAGCTACCTTGGGGACTGGGGTCACACCTGGAGGGATAATGGCCTGTACATGGGAGATGGCCTGCATCTGTCCAGGAGGGGAACTGCAGTCCTCAGTGAACGGTTTAATTGTTACATAGTCGAGCATTTAAACTAGCTGAGGGGGGTGGCAGAAGGAAACGGGGAGACATAAACTGTCCTCCCCAACAAACTAGTCATCAGCAAAGAGAACCCTAAGGGAGATAACCCCTAAGGGTACCTAATATAAAGAAAAACACGGTTTTAGTAACAAAAAGAGATGGGAATGTGAACAGAAGTGGTAAGAAGAGAGAGGGCAAAAGGGAAAATTGGGGTAGTTGAGCAGGGTGGCACTAGAGGTAGGAAGGCCATGTATGCCAATGCTCGAAATCTGGGAAATAAAATGTCAGACTTAGAGGCCATTATGACAGAGGCTGACCTGGACATTGTCACCATTACAGAAACATGCTGCACAGAGAACCATGACTGGGATATAGCCATACCAGGTGTATACTCTGTACAGGAAGGACAGGGTGTGGAAAAAAAGGGGGGGGGGTCACCCTAGAGACAGGGAATGGAGCCACTATTCACACTGGCGTGATCTACAGACCCTGCATGGGGGGGGGAGTTGGATATGGTTCTGGGGAAGCCATCCAAAGGATGGCAATTAAGACGGAGATGCTGGTTGGAGACTTCAATCTGCCAGATGTAGATTGGAGCATTCCAGCTGCAGCTAGGAGCAGGGGCATCCTGGACTCTCTGCAGGGAACATTCCTCAGGCAACTAGTTAGGGAGCCCACTCGTGAAGGGGCAATACTATACCTTGCACTAACTAATTGGGACAGTGTTGCAGATGTCACAGTGGGTGGCCACCTGGGGACCAATGATCACCATACTGTGTGGTTCGATATAAGGACTGGGGCGCAGAATCGAGTCACAGAAAGACGAGGGTCCTGGACTTCAGGAAGGCCAATTTTAAAAAGATGAGGGAATGCCTCAGGGTTGCCCTGGGATGGGGGAACTTGGGTGGAGTGGAGAAACTTTGGGCAAAACTAAAATGGGTCATAGTGAAGGCAACAGACCTCTGCATCAGGCTAGTAAGCAAAGCCAAGAGGAAAAAAAGACTGTTATGGTTCTCTAAGGAGGTAGCTGGGAAGGTAATGGCAAAAAAGTTAGCATTCAGGTGGTATAAGAAGACACAGAAAGAGGAGGATAGGGAGCTGTATCTGGAGAAACAAAGGGAGGCAGGGAAATCAATTAGGAACACAAAGGTGCAAACCGAGCAGAAAATTGGCCAGGATGTAAGGTATGTAAGAGAAAAGAGAAAGACCTGGGAGGGATTGTAAGATTAAGAAGAGAAGGTGGGGATTGTGTGGAGGGGGACCAAGAAAAAGCAGACATCTTGAACAAATACTTTTGTTCAGTTTTCACAGAAGGGGAAGGAGAGGGGCCACAGAAAAGTGACAAGAGCATCGAAGGAACTCACAAATCTGAAAGAGGACAAGGCAACGAGGCCAGATGAGGTCTATTCAAAGATAATGAGGAAACTCAGGGAGGTGCTGGCTGCACCTCTGACAATCTTGTTCAACCTCTCGCTGGAGGTTCTGGAGGACTGGAGGAGGGTAGATGTAGTCCCACTTCACAAAAGTGGTAATAGGGAGGAGGCTGGCAACTACAGGCCAGTCAGCCTGACTTCAGTGGTGGGGAAATTATTGGAATCACTACTGAAGGAAAGGATAGTGGAATAACTTGAATCCAGTGGCTTACAGGGCATGAGACAGCATGGATTCATGGGGGCAGGTCTTGTCAATTGAATCTATTAGATTTCTTTGACTGGGTGACCAGGGAATTGGAGCAGGGAGGAGTGGTAGATGTGGCCTGCCTGAATTTCAGCAAGGCCTTCGACACTGTCCCACATAGGAGATTAGTAAGCAAGCTAGATAGCTTCGGTATAGGACCAAAGGTGGCAAACTGGGTAAGAAATTGACTAAGGGATAGGAAATAAAACAGAGGGTGGTGATAAATGGAGTTCACTCTGAAGAAGGGAGGGAGGGTGACCAGTGGGGTACCTCAGGGATCTGTACTGGGACTGGGCATCATTAATGTCTTTATAAGCAACATTGCAGAGGGGATGGAGGGAAAGGTCTGCATGTTCGCAGATGACACTAAAATCTGCAACAGGGTAGATACTCCGGGTGGGTGGAAAAAATGAGAGAGGATCCGAAAAGGTTAGAGGAATGGTCTAGGGTATGGCAACTGGGTTCTGTAAATTAACCGCGCAGTTGAAACCCATGGGGTCAAAAAACAGTGCTGTGCGGACACCCCAAAAAGTGCGTGGTTGAAAACTGTGCTAGATTAAATAAACCAACTCTGAACTGCATGAGCTGTTTTGACTGCATGGTTTTTAACCACACATGTATTCCTTTGCAGTTTTGATGGTGTACCTGGCAACTGGGCTTCAATATAAAAAAAAGTGCAAAATCATAAACTTGTGGCACAGAAACCCAGGACAGTAGTAGAAAATGGGAGAAGTATTGTTGACTACCAAACAAGAAAGGGATCTGGGAGTTATCATATCTGATGGCCTAAAGGTGGCTAGGCAGTGTAACAAGGCAGTTGGGAGAGCTAGCGGGATGCTGGGGTGCATAGGGATGGGGCTCACCAACAGAAAGAGGGAGGTGGTGTTACTCCTGTATAGCTCACTGGGGAGACCTCACCTGGAGTACTGTGTCCAGTTCTGCAGACCTCATCTCTGGAAGGATATAGCAAGAGTGGAGGCAGTCCAGAGGTGGGCAACCAAAATGGTGCAGAGTCTGCATCAAAAGCCCTGTGAGGAAAGACTAAAGGACCTTTAATATGTATACACTGGAGGAACGGAGGAAGAGGGGGGGATATGACAGAAACTTTCAAATGCCTCACAGAAATAAGGTTCAAGAGGGAATCATCTTTCAGAAAAAAAGATGCTCAAGGACAAAGGGTCATGCTATGAAGCTGCAGGAGGGGTAGACTCAGGGGAGATGTGAGGAAGTACTTCTTCATGGAGAGGGTGGTGGATGCCTGAAACAGCCTCTCAGAGGAGGTGGTGGGGGCAAAATTTGTTATGGTGTTCAAGAAAGCAAAGGATAGGCATAAGGGAACCTTAGTGATAAGACAAGGGTGGGGGGGATAAGCCACAGATCAAGTAGGATCTGCGGTGATACAGTAGGTAGAGAAAAATGACAGACTAGGTGGGCTAAGCAGGCCTTATCTGCCATCAAATTCTATGTTTCTATGTTTCTTTGTTAACATTTGCTAAAAGGTCTTTTAGATTTATAGATAGCTGTCATGACATTAACTGGTACATCATAAGCATAAGCACTTTCTGAGCTCAACATCTGGCAATTTTAGAACGATACTGTAAGTACATGTGTAACCCCTAGATGGCGCTATCCCAGGGGCTACTACCCCTGCCTGATTTGCCACTAACAGGTTGAGGGGCCTGGATCCAATGGCGAGTGCCTCCACCCAGAGGTCAGGGTTTGCAATAGTTAAACTTACTTGGTCACAGCCCTCTGGGACACTGCAACCCCCCTTTCTTCCCACTAGTGTCCCACACAATATATCAGAATTACTTTCACAGTATACACTTTCCCCCAGGACTAGTTCCGCACTGGGACCTCCTAGAAATAAGATACAGTGCAACAATCACAGTACAGTACTTTAACATAGACAAATACCTCAGGCAGTATAACTTTGCTGAAACAAGCAGCTCTGATTTATTTAGGGGATATAACAAGGACAGGGGAAATCAGGTTAATTAGCTTATCACTTTACTATCTACCTATGGCTCTGTGCATAGGCCTATCCCTACCAGTTACTGTCCCTGGGTACCCAAGCCCTAGTGGCTAGTCCAAACAGTGGCAGCTGGTAGGGGCCCTTTCACACAGTGAAAAGAAAAATTAGTTTAAACAGTCAGCAGTACAGTGATTCCATTTGGATTTAATGTGGCATCCAACAGGAGCGACCCTGAATTAGTACTCACGACCTCCAAACAAGATAGGGTCCTTCACGTCAGCAGGGCTACTCTTGAGCTCCACGAGACTCTTCACACATTTATATGGTAAAAAGAAAGTACTATACCAGGCAGGCTGCTTCTATCCCGATCGCAATTACTGCACAATACCCGGAGAACACACAGCAGATTCAGTTCCTGACAGACCGAGTGCAATTCAACAATTTCTCCAGTCTTCTACAGGGTGAGCCTGGTTTCTACTCTTCAGAGATCCTTTGATTCTTTTCACAGGACGGATTCAGTCCTAACAAGCAGTTACACAAGCTGCAGACCGAACTCTGGGCCTTACACACGCTTTTTTGACTGAAACTGTGCACTGAAGGAGCACAGGGTTCCTTTCCCTTCACTGCCAGAGCTAAACTGAAACTCCAACAGACAAAACCGGCACTTCCTTTGAGTTCCTCCCAGTTCTTGACTGGATTGGCTGTCACTCACAATAGACTGCTGCTGTTGGTCCAAAAGGCGCCAAGTCTAAACTACATCTCCCAGAGTCACTGCCCATACAATCCTCTTGTGGCTGGCTCAGATTATGAGTTCAAGTTCTGATTCGTCCAAGGCACCATTTTAGAGCTAGCTTACCCCACACTGATTGGTCCAGTTCAGCAGTTCAAAACCAGAATGGGGAACTAGGCAGACACAGTTCTGACTGCAAAGAAAGCAGGTTAGACAAACTGTAATTTCATTATTACTGTAAATGATTTCTGGCAAACAGTTACATCTTTCAGATAGGTTCCTTTGCACTCTAGTGACTGCAAAATGGAGTGAATTGGCAGCAGCTCGAGTGGTACTCAAACAGAGAAGCACACAGTCCCCCCATACAAACTAATTATGTCTGCAAGCAGACAGCTCTTAAAGAGACAGTACCAGAGGCTCTAAAAACACTCACTGATAAATGGCTTAAACGCCAAACACCATTCAGGCTTGGAGCATTCAAGCAAGCTCCTGGAAGTCTTTTTGGAACCCCCATTTGCAGGGGGGTTACACATGGTTCAACTTCCCCTTTCTCTTTCTGGGTTGTTTGGCATTGGGTGGGCAAACAATTTTGGGCAGAGACCTTGGGGTGACATATATGCCTTTGTGGACTATATGCATAGGCAAGTTAGTAGGAAACCCTGGAGAGTCATAGGTAAGCTTTAATAAAGGCTTGATAGTTCTTTCAGAGTGATGACGTGGATCTGACGTTTCTTCGGCATCCAGGTTGTGCAGTCCCAGTTCATCAACCAGGGGTGAAGCATCCCCGGGCAAAGTGGGCACCACAACTTCCTCTGGCACTTCATTTGTTTCCTCTGTCTCTACTGGTTCAGGCTCTACCAGGTCTCCACACTTCATTGGTGTCTACAGTTTCAACAGGTTAAGGCTCTACTGACCCTCCTCTTCTTCCTGCTTGGGGCACTACCTTGAATTCCAGCCAATCATCCAAAGGTACACTATCTGTTGAAGGTTTAGAGTTCACTGTTACTGCAAGAGGCTCAGTGGCAGGCATATCTGTCACATTGCTTTTTGTTGCAGGTATCCCTTGAAGCAGTTGAGCAAGTTTGGGGTTGGGATAGTAATAGGTGGGGTGATTAACAAATTCTCCCTCTGACTCAGAGTCTGAACTTTCTGGCTGTGCTTGCTCTTCCGAAGGTTAGGACAACTGCAGATTGTTTGGCCCTTTGATTAACTTGTTGTCTGCGCACAGCAGATCCTGTTACTGGATCTTTGGGAGGGGGTCTGATGTTTCTCTTCCTGGATTAATGACCATCTGTCTGATAGGCAGTAAGTGGTTGCAGTGGATTGTTCGGTACTCTCTTGTCACTCCTTCGGATGGATTTTGTATACAAGCATGTCTTGCACTTTCTCAGTGATAACACAGAGTGTGCTGCCCCATCAATCAGCAATCTTATGCTTTCCAGGGATTCCCAAATTTCTCAGTAATACATGGTCACCTGGTAGCAATTCATTGGCCTTGACTCTCTTATCATGTCTTTCTTTGTTGGCTCAGTTCCTTACAGCTGTGGATTCAGCAGCTAGCTTATAGACTGAATTTAACTGTTATTTTAACTTCTGCACTTATCGGAGGTAAATCTCTGTCCTGGCACCATCAGCAGAGACACCAAAACATATTTACTGGCAACCTTGCTTCTTGGCTGAACAAACTGTACGGGGAAAATCCAATAGTTTCACTCTTGGTGCAATTATATGCCTGAACCAAAGCACTCACTTGCTGGGTCTATTTGCTTTTATCTTTTGGGTTCAGGGTGCTCAGCATGTCCAACAGAGTTTGGTTAAACCACTCAAGCTGTGAATCACCTTGAGGGTGGTATGGAGTTGTTCGAAATTTGGTGATACCCCAGAGGAACAACAATTCTTTTATCAAGCGGCTCTTGAAATCTCTTCCCTGATCAGAATGGATTCTTTGTGGAGCTCCGTAATGGATGAAGAACTTTTCTACAAGGATCTTGGTGACCATAGAAGCCTTTTGGTCTTTGGTTGGATAAGCTTGGACATACCTTGAAAAATGGTCAGTGACTACAAGGATATTTGTTACATTCTTAGAATCCGGTTCCAGATGTAGGAAATCAATGCATATGAGCTCCATGGGCGCACTGGTCACAATATTAACAAGCAGCAATGCCTTTCTCTGAACACGTGGGCTGCAGCTTTTGCAATTGTTCTCAATATCACTTCTCATATGAGGCCAGTGGAACCGGGCATGAGCCAAATCCAGAGTGTGCTCAGTTCCCAAATTATCCATATCATCATGTATAGCTTGGAGTATGATTCTCTTGAATTTTAAGGGTAAGACCAGTCGCATATGATGTTTCCTTTGTGAGTCGTGAACCTCCCAGTACAATAAATTGTCTTTAAGCTTATGTTTTTGCCACTCCCTTAACAACTTTACATTTGGATCACTGGTGACCACTTGGGTACATCACACCCTTTTCTGCAGCGTGCTTTGAACATCACATATTCTTGAATCTAACATTTGCTCACTCTCTCTCTCTCTCTCTCTCTCTCTCTGCAAGTCTTGGTTAGTCAAATGGGGCAGTGATTTTAAGTCCAAGGTAACCAAATTGTAGTAGGCAGTCAGGATACATTTACCAGAAGCACTATCCACCAGATGAGTAACGGTCTTTGTGGCTGGCTGCTTGTCCGTGTCAACGTTTTTACACAATGCCTTCAGAGTCTGTTCTGGGATTCACACCCATGCTTGTTTGTTAGCAGAAGATGCCAGTGAGCATTGGGAAGAAGCATCTGCATCAACATGATTCAGGCCAAGCTGGTACTCAACAGAGTAATCATAGGTGGACAAGGCTGACAGCTACCTATGTCCGGCTGCGTCAGGCTTTGCACATACATTAAAGGGTTGTTGTCAGTTGTAACAGTGATATCCACCCCATAAAGGTACTCATGGAATTGGTCCATGATAGCCCACTTCAAAGTGAGAAACTCTTAACTTGTGCACAAGGCATTTCTTTCCAGCACTGTTTAGACTTCGGCTGGCAAAGGTGAATGTGCACAGTCCTTCTGGGTAGCTCTGACGGAGGACTGCACCAAGACCACTGAAGCTGGTGACCATATGTAGAACACAGGGCTTTTGAGGGTCTGCCTATGCTAGAATGGGTGCATGAGCCAGTTGGTAAATTATTTCATCAAAACCTTTGTCAGTCTTTTGTCCACCTTTGGCCAAAGGTTCTAATGGCTTGAAATACTGTTTAGGCTCAGTAGTAGCATTAGGTGTCTTTGTTCTCTTGCCTTTACTAGTGGGCGGGTAGCCTTGCATTAGATTCAACAGTGGTCTCACCACTTGATTGTAATCTTTGATAAATCTTCTGTAATAGCCACAGAACCCCAACAATCATCGTAAATCCTTCAAGTTCTTTGGTTTGGGCCAGGTGGTTAATGCCTCAACTTTACTGTGGTCAGTCTGTGTGTCCTGGGCTGATACTGTATGTCCCACATATTTAACTTGAGCTCTGGAAAAGCTGACACTTGCTGATAGAAAACTAGAGCCCAAATTCTTCCAGTCGATCCAAAACTTTCAGTGATCTGGCCTCATGTTCCTTTAGGGTCTTCCCGAATACAATGATGCCATCCAGATATAGTAAACACTCTTCCATATTCATATCTCCAACAGCTCTTTCCATTAGATGCTGGAAGGTGGCTGGAGTGCCTGAAATACCTTGAGGCATTCTCAGGAATTCATTGGAATCTGAGTGGGTATAGAAATGCAGTTTTTTTCTCTGTCTTGGGGAGCCATGGTTCAAGCTTGAAAAACCACTTGCTTCTGTTAAGTCAATCAAAGGTGCCTTGAATTCTGGGCATGGTATATTGTTCAGGGATTGTCCATTTGTTAAGAGTTCTATAATCCACACACATGTATACCACCCCATTTGTTTTGTTCAGTACCATAATCAGTGACCCATATGGGCTTTTTACTCTTGGAAAATGCCAGCAGCTAATAGCTCCTGCAAGTGTCTTCCACATCATCTATATCTACGGGTGACAATCTGTGGGACCTCTCCCAGAAAGGGCATTCATCATTAAGTCTGATGTGGTGCTCTTTTCCGGTTACACCTCCCACATCCCATTCATGAAGTGAAAACACTTTCATTCTTTCAGCTAGTTTATGGCTGATTCAGGTCTGCCATGCTTCTGGGATGGGGGAGTCACCCAAATCAAACAGTTCTGGATAAACGTCAGGTCGGGTACCATCTCTGATAGGAGTAGGATGCACTGCTGTGTCTGCACAGTACACACGTATGAACATACAAAATTTGCCAGCAGATAAAGGCCTAGAGGTCTATCAAGTCTGCTTGAATGTGCAGCTAGCACCCCTTATTCTGTAGCTGCCCCTCCCTTCCATCCTTCCCCTTCATTAACCCTCCCTCTTGTCCTGTCCCATCCTCATTTGAAACAGTCCACTGTTCTACTGCATACCACTTCAGCAGGTAACGCATTCCACCCAGCCACCACCCTCTCTGTAAAAAAGTGTCTCCTCATCTCCCTCCTGAACCTTCCTCGCTCCAGTCTCATATCATGGCCCCTGGTGGCCCTCCCCTCCCTTACTTTGAACAGCCCCTTTGTACCCATCTTGTTTATTCCTTTCATGTATTTAAAGGTTTCAGTCATGTCACCCCTGTCTCTCCTCTCCTCCAGTGAGTAGATGTTCAACTCCTTCAACCTCCTCTCGTATGATAAGTCTCCCAGCCCCTTGATCATCTTTGTCGCTCTGCGCTGCACCCCCTCCAGTAACTTAATGTCCCTCTTCAGATACGGATGCCAGTACTGCACGCAGTACTCCAGGTGTGGTCTAACTAATGACCTATACAGTGGCAGAATCACCTCCTCCCTCCTCGAGGATATACCCCTTGCAATACAACCCAGCATTTTGTTGGCCTTTGCAGCTGCCTTCCTACATTGTGCAGAGTTGTTCATTGACCCTGTAATGAGCACACCCAGATCCTTCTCCTCCTCTGTCTGGGCTAGCTGCACTCCCCCTAGCTGGTAACTCCTCCTTGGGTTCTTCATCCCAAAATGCAGCACCTTGCACTTTTTGGCATTAACGCCCAGTTGCCAGGTGTCTGACCAGGTTTCAAGCTTTGCCAGATCATCCTGCAACCCCTGCCATCCCCCTAGGTCATCCACCACCGCACCTACCTTGGTATCATCAGCAAACAGACTAATCTTGCTCTTGATGTCCCATGATATGTCTGCAATGAATATCCCAAACAACACTGGTCCCAACACCGAGCCCTGTGGAACACCGCTCGTCACTGCCCTTGGGTGTGAGAGCTCCCCACCCACCACCACTGTCTGTTGCCTTCCCTGCAGCCAGTTTCCTACCCATCTCACCAGCTTTGCACCTGCCCCTGTGCTTACTAACTTCCTTCCCAGCCTTCCATGTGGCACTGAGTTGAATGCCTTACTGAAGTCCAGATACAGGACATCCACTGCATGGCCCCTGTCCAGTTGCCTAGTTACCCAGTCATAGAACTTGACCAGGTTGGTTTGGCAGAATCTGCCACGTATGAAGCCATGCTGTCTGCTGTCCTGTAGTCCTTTGGCCTCTAGGAGAGCCACCAGCTTCTCCTTCAGGATAGTCTCCATTAGCTTACCCACGATGGATGTGAGGCTCACTGGTCTGTAGTTTCCCGGTTCATCCTTGGGGCCACTCTTGTGGAGGGGCACCACATAAGCCATCCTCCAGACCTGAGGTACACACCCCGAATGTAATGAGGCATTAAATAGATCTGCCAAAGGTCCTGCAATGACCTCTGCCAGCTCCTTCAGTACCCTGGGGTGGATGCCATCTGGGCCTGGCGACTTGTCCACCCTCAGTGCCTTCAAACCCTCTCAAACTCTGCTCTCCATGATTTCCCCATCTGTCACCACTTCCCACCCTGCTTCTACCATTTCTCCTCCCTCTTATCTTTAGTAAATACTGAGCAGAAGTACTCATTTAGTGCTTCCGCCTTATCGCACCCTGCTTCCACCCAACCCCCCTCCTTCCTAATCCTTACTATGTGGTCCTTACAGCTCTTTTCTCCCTGATGTACTTAAAGAAGTCCTTCTCCCCTTCTTAATGCCTTGTGCCAGCCTGAGTTCCGTAGATGCTTTGTGCCCTTTACTGCCCTTGTCACCTCCTTCGATTCTGTCAAGGACCTCCCTGTCCTCCCTCCCTGTTTTCTTGTACTTCCTAAAGGCAGCTCTTTTCCTCCATACCTTTCCATGACCTCCTTGCTCAACCAGATCGGTTTCTTAGCCCTAGCCTTCTTGCTCTGGGCTTTGCAGCAGGTTTGGTTGCTCCACTATCCCCAGCTTTATGAGCTCCCACCTCTGGTTAGTGTCCATACTAGATTGAATTCTGGCCAGGTACCCTTTACCACTTCCTCCATCCTCCCAAAGTTGGCCCTCCTGAAGTCCAGCACTATTGTGCCAGATTCCACTCCTTCCTTGCCCATATCCAATGTGAACCATACTGAGTGGTGGTCACTCCCTGACAGCGTTCCTCCACTGTAAGTTCTCTCACAAAGTCCCCATTTGCCAGCACAAGGTCAAGGGTATTTCCTAACCTGGTTGGTTCACTGACCATTTGCAGCAGGAAGCTGTCCTGGAAGGCATCCAGCAGTACCTGCTCCCTTCTGTTCCTGGTTGTTGGGGTGCTCCAGTCCACTCCTGGCATGTTGAAGTCCCCCACAATCACCACACTACCATTCTCGCAGGTCCTCCTGATCTGTCCCGCTAGTTCCCTGCCTAACTCCTCTGTCTGAGATGGTGGCCTGTTCACCACTCCCATTCTAAGAATCCTATTCTTGGAATCCTGGATTTGCATCCAAAGTGACTCCGTACTACCCTCCTCCCCTTCCTCCCTTACACACTTTAGTCCTTCCTTCACATATAGTGCCACACCCCTTTCCCAATCACCCTGTCCCTACAAAATAACCTGTACCCTGGTACAGACAGGTCCCAGTCATTGTATTGGGTGGCCCATGTTTCTGTGATGGCTGCAATGTCCACCTCTCCCTCTGCCATGAGAACCTGTAACTCTGCAGTTTTCCTCCCAAGGCTCCTAGCATTAAGGGTAACCACCTTCCACCCTTTCCCTCCCATCCTGCCCTCCTTTCCTAGCATCACCAACAGTACTTGCGATTTGTCCTTTGTCACTGTTATGGGGGGTAAGCTCATATGGTTTCCCAACCTGTGGTCTCTGCATATCTCTTCCCCAACTGCCACCCCCACTCCTAGTTTAAATTCCCAACTTCCTCTATGTACTCCTCCATCCTCTGTTTCAACACTCTTTCCCTCCTCACTCAAGTGTAGTCTGTCCTTGGCATAGAGACTACTGTCCTCCCAGGTCCCTCCCCACCCCCCAATAGCCCATACCCTTTAGCACAACACTAGGTTCTTAGCCATCAGTTAAATTCCTCTATTCTCAGCTTTCTTGTTGTGCTTGCCTTTGGCACTGGAAGTATCTCTGAAAAAGTTACTGATCTTCCTGCTCCCTCACATAATTGTGCTAGTTCCTCAAACCTCCTCTGGACTGTATCTACTGTCTTGTCAGTCAGGTCATTTGTACCAAGATGCATAATTAAATGAGGCTTGTCCCTACCCCTTCTAGCATATTTCAGAACAGACTGTCCCACCCTTTCCGCTGTCATTCCTGGCATGGCCTCCACCCAAATGTGACTATGCCTCTCCCCCTTGCTACCCCACATAACTCCTCTTAGTATTGAGTTCCCCAGCAATAAGATTCCACCCCTCTTACTCCCTGCTTGCTTCCATTCATCTCCTCTCTCATTTCCAGCTCTTCTTCCTCCTGCACATTATTTCCCTTTACCCCTGTTGCAATTCTCCCAGCAGAACTTCCCCCACTCCAGTTTGGTCCAGGCATTTATCAATTACTCCCTAATTTCATCATTTCCTCACTCCACCTTCTTCCTCTCTAGCAGTGCACAACTATTTTCTGAAGGCCCTTCACAAATGCCCGCTCCTCTATCTTCATAGTAACCTGTTCTTCCTTTCCACCCATGACTTTTGCCACTTCTTCACCTCCCTCACAAGTCCCTATCTCCTCCTTCCATTTGTCTTTTGTCTCCTGACCTGGTTTCCCTGGCAATTGTTCTTCCTGGCCTGGGCCCCTTTGTCTCTGCTTCCCTTCTTCTGACCCTCTCCTCACCACTGTTGGTTTAAATCACCCTCCCTCATCTCCCCTTCTTCCTCCCTCCAGTATTGGGCTAAACCCACCCCCAATCTGCCTTGTCTGTCTTAGTTCCTCCTGCAGACCCTCAATCTCCTTTCTAAGTTTTTCTATGTGGTTGCACACTAAACATCCTCCCACACTCCAGGCAATTTTTAGAAAGATTGGTGCACCGCAGTTGTTGCAGCCTACCACCCTACCCATTGCTGTCGTTGCCCACCAGCGACCCCCCACCCTTCCAGATGCAGGACACCAAACACTCCCCCAAGTCTCCCCTCTCCCTCCTCTATCAGTGCAAAACATTTTCTTTATTTCTCTTACCTCCTTTGTTGCACACGTTTAGATATATTGAGCAACTGCTTTTTATATTCCTATCCACACTCAAAAAGAGACTTTAAGTAGCCATTTCACAACCTGCTTCAAACTCCTACTCCTCCTTTCCTCAATGCAATATCAATGCGAAGAAGTAATAATGAAAGCTCCTAGATTTGCATTTACTTCCCTTCCACCGAGAGAGCAGTCACCTCTTCACTTGCTGCTGTTCCTTTCCTGGTATGCCCCTCCTACTCCACACCCCTTACTATACCCAGTGTTTAGCTCCTGTCAATCAGATTTAACAGGGCATATAATCAAGAGTTGGGGGAAGGGGGGCGAAAATTTGCAGCAACCAAAGACAGCAAAGAAATACACCACCACTACATTTTAAATCCTCAACAGCCCAAAAACAATTCTAAGTAAAGACAACAAAGAAAGTACAGTGTCACCAAAGGCCCACAATCCAAGTCTAAAAGAAAAACAGCAATTGTGATTGGTTGGCATCCCATGGCACTCCAGACATTACCTCATGGGTTACAGCCCACCTGATAGGCTAATGATGCACTTGACCCAGATCAGATTTCAAGTATATCCAGGTCCCAGGAACCCCTGCTCTCCAGTTGTAATTTGTGCATCTGAATAGGCAAGAAGCATCCAGCGAACCCCTGTCTGCTCTTAAACTTCTAAGGTAGGATATGTTACCTTTTTCTCCAAGTAGTGATTGCAATGCAATAGGAGTTTTTTATTGGTATGTTTCTTTTAATATATAAATGAGTATTGGACTCCTAGAAAAAAGAAAGTACAGCTCTAATAAGCGCTTTTTTCTGTCGTTAGATTGTGCTGCAGGAGTCTTTCCCTCCTTTATAGTAAAGTAAGAGTTATTTGATATGTTTTTCTTGGATATCGAATGAGTATTTTAGAAGGAGCATCTGCGCTCCAGGAGAGAGAAGGTACAACTCCAAGGAGCATCTTGTAGTTTGATTGTACTGCAGGAGTCCTTTTTCCCCCTCCTCCTTGGTAAAAACATCCTACTACAGGAGTTTAACTCCTCATAACCTTCCCTGGCTTGGTGCGCCTTGCGAGGCTTTCTTTAATTCCGAGCGAACTCGCACCTGGAGAGCCATCCGCCACCCCCTGGCCTTCCAGGCAGCATGCTCCCTGTCCTGCTGCGCCTGGCATCGTGGGCCTTGCCTCGAGATCTCGCCCCTAATTCAGTCCATGAGTCGCCTCTGCCGCGACTCGCGGGTTCTATCTGAGGCCTTCTCCCTCCCTTCCGAGGGCCTCTCCACCCTCCCACATCCTCCTTCTCTAGTCAGGCCTAGGCGCTCTCGCCACGTGGCCCTGCTCCACCATGCCATCGCCCCGGGCCCTCCCCGTGAGTCGCCTCTCCTCCTCGCGACTCCGCGGGCCTACCTGAGCGGCTCCTACTGTCTCTCCCGAGGGATGGTTAAGGCAAATCCTGCAGCCCTAGCGACCGCTCTCTCCTCGGGAGAGACTCCATCCATTTGAGCCGTCCACACAGACGCCCCTGCCCGACTGTTGCCGCCACCCCGCGGGAGGAGCGCTCTCTTCCCACACCCATGCAGGCCTCTCATCTGGCGTGGCCAACCAATAGGCCGAGGACATTCTACCTCCTTCTCTCTCTTCTCCGCAGCAGAGAGGAGGCTAAATCCCACAGGTGGCGTCTTCTGCAGCTCTCTCTTCTCGCTCTCCTCTCGGGGGGTTGTCAGGTATCAGCGTGGCTCACAGGGTAACACATCCACCTCTGCGCCAGAAGGTCATGAGTTCTAACCACAAGAACTTGAGCTCTTACCATATATACTGGCACCTGAGTGCAGCAGTACAAGGATGCGTTACTGCCACCAGCGGCGTGCTCCTCGGCGGAGGAATACTTTTCCTCGTCGACCACGCCACGCGACGCCATCTCTGCCCTAGGCGACGCCCTTCCCTAGGGAGGGTCTCACCATCTATGGCCAGACCTCCTGGGGACGAGGTCAGGGACAACAGCCAACTGGAAACTAGTCTTTGGCCACTACACAGGGCATACTCCCAGGCCAGGAAAATCAAAAAAAAAAAGGGGCAAATCTCACCCCACCCTCCAACTCGGGTCCTCACACAGCGACCCCAGTGACACCGCGGAGCTCTTGCTGGGTACCTCCCATAGCGACCCTCGCAGGCTCGAGCGACCCTGCCCCTCACTTGATGGCCGCGGCCCTCCCACAGCGGGCCCGGCCCTCCTGAGCAGGAATCTTCAGAGAGGGGTAGATAGGTTTCTTGACAGAGGATTCTCCACCCATACCTAGACTGTCTAAGGCCCTCACAGCACCTTTATCACAGCAACCTTCGGCCCTTCCTCCCCCGCCTGGCCTCCTCCCTCCGGGCTTACCTTCTTGGGGCATCAGGGAAAAGAGCCCAGTGCCACCACTCGCTCAGACCTCTCTTACTCTTTCCAGATGGTTAAGGCAAAGAAATGCACCGTGCAGCGCCATCCTCCTCCTCAAACCCCAGGCCCACTCTCGAGCCTGCCTCATGGATGACGAGCTCTCTTCTACGGAAAGAACCCCTTCCCTAGCTCCTTCCCTTCCCGGCCCTAGCACCTCGACGTGGGTGGACCCGGGATCTCTGCTGTTACAGAACCAACAAGCAGCAGTGGCCATGATGGAGAGTCAGCAGAACTTCATGCTGAAAATAATGGAGAAACTGGAGGCCCTCACCCAAAACAGGCCGAGACCTCCGAGCACAGAGCCCACTCACCAGAGAGATCCTCCAGAGGAACCACAAGCCCCAGAGGACCCTCTCCCCAGCATTCCCCCGGATGGCAACCCGGAAGAAGGAGACAAAGAGTACGAATTTGACGAGGAGGAGGAGGAGGAGGAGGAGAAGGAGCATGGCTTGGAGTCTGACACGGAGGACATCGATCAACAGACGACTCCATCCTTGACATCAAAACTGTGTGCGTTCGAGACCATCACCGGCCTTATGAAAGTCATCAAGACCACCATGGGCCTGTCCAATGAGGAGCAGGAGGGGGAGAAGACAGAATCTAAGCTAGATCCAATGATCCAGCTAAGGACCACCACCTCAGAGACCTTCCCAGTATGCCCGGCCATCGAGGAACTGATCCACACAGAATGGCAATCCACAGACCCGGGCAGAATGCCAAACCGTAGGAACCTACACAAGATGTACCCGGTTCAGGGTGAAAAGTCAGACGCCTGGTGCAAAGCGCCCTCCATCGATCCCCAGGTGGCGGCTTTAAATAAGAAGACTGTGTTACCATGTGGTACCATTTCCCTCAAGGACCCTACCGATAAAAGAATTGAAGACATGTTAAGAGGACATTTGAAATTGAGGGCACCATGGCCAAGGCGATGGCGGCGTGATCTACACCTCTCGGCCCAAACTGCTGGCTAGAGGAGCTACAGGAGCAAGCGAGTCCAAAGTCCAGGGAGGCGGAGCTTTTAGACTGCACCCTCGACGCAGCCAAATACCTGGCAGACATGGCGGTGGACTCCTTACTCCTCCAGGCCAGGGCGGCCGCAATCATAAATCGGGCCCGCAGAGCACTATGGCTCAAGCTCTGGGATGCCGATTCCGAATCTAAGACTTTACTTCAAAACTTACCCCTTAAAGGGGGTCACGTGTTTGGGGAAGGCCTCCAAAACTACTTGAAACAGAGGGAAGAGGGTAGGGACCTCCTAAGAAATCGCTCCAGACCCTCACATCTGCCTGCCGCCAGACGCAGGTTTCACCCTGGGGCCAAGAACCAGACCCGCAGGGACTCTTACCCACAGAATCATTCCTTTCGGAACAGGGTCTCCACCTCCTACCCCCGCACTCCTGCCTTCAACACCTACAAGTCCCCCTCATTCAGAGCCCGGGGACAAAGGCCAGGAGGCCGGGGAAGAGGTTTCAGGGGAAAACAGTGACTCGGTCTCCCCGAGCCTCCCTCGCCAGAACTTGTATCCCCCTGTCGGCCAGTGGCTAGCCCTGTTCACCCACCACTGGGCGTCCACCACATCAGACAGGTGGGTCAGAGACGTGGTCTCCAGGGGATACGCCATAGAGTTATCCAGTCCTTCAGTCCCTCGGCGCTTCATCTCATCCCCGATATCCAGAAGAAGAGCCTCCCCCCACCAGGTCCAGGGGATCCTGGAAGAGCTGATCCAGAACAGGGCCATTCAACCCGTCCCAGTTCAGGAACAAGGGGAAGGCATGTACTCCATCTTCTTCCTGGTACCCAAGAAAATGGGAGAGCTGAGGCCCATACTGGACCTCAAACGCCTGAACCAATACGTGACCCCACGTCGGTTCAAGATGGAGACCGTCCGGTCCACCCTCCAGGGGATCAGGGTAGGCGACTTCCTAACATACATCGATCTAAAGGATGCCTCACTCCACATTCCCATCGTCAAGAGCCACAGAAGGTTCCTACGCTTCCACATCTTGGGACACCACTTTCAATACCAGGCGCTCCCTTTCGGGCTATCTTCAGCCCCCAGAGTCTTCACCAAGGTTTCCATCACCCTGGTGGCCAGACTCAGAGAATAAGGCTTGGACATAGTCCCGTATCTGGACGACTGGCTCATATGCGCCTGATCCGAGGATCAGGCACACTCTCACACGGAACTCGCTGTTCGGGTGCTCGAGGAACACGGTTGGGTCGTGAACAGAGAGAAGAGCCAGCTCCGTCTGACCCAAGAGATCGAGCATCTCGGGGCCATCATAAACTCAGCGGAAGGTTGGGCGAGACCGGCACCAGCACGGATCCGCTGTCTCCGGAAGCTGGCCAGGGAATTAAGGACACGCTCCCGCTCTACGGTAGCGAAGGTGGCGAAACTCCTGGGATGCATGGCCTCCTGCATCGACCTCGTCCCTTGGGCCAGGTGGCACATGCGTCCACTCCAAAATTACATCCTGGCATGCGGAGCACCGAACGAGACCAACCTGCATTGCGTGGTTCGGTTACCTGCCGAAGTCAGATCCTCCCTGGAATGGTGGGTGGCTCTAGGAAACCTGACGAAGGGAGTCCTCCTGGAAGCCCCCTCCTCAATCCCCATCGAGACGGACGCGAGCCTATCCGGCTGGGGAGCCTGTCTGGGGGAAGAGTCAGCGAGGGTACTTGGTCCCCAACCGAGTCCCTACTCTATCAATGTTCTGGAATGAGAGCAGTGTTCCACGCACTAAGGGCCTTCCACGAGTCATACGGGACAGTCGGTTCTGATCAAATCCGACAATCGGGTGACGGTAGCATACATCTCAAAACAGGGAGGTACCAGAAGCAGGGCCATGTCACGGGAAACCTCAAGGGTGATGACCTGGGCTCAAACGCACCTTTCACACCTAAGAGCAGTACATTTAGCGGGAAAACTAAATGTAAGGGCGGATTGGCTCAGCCGGCAACAGATCCACCCAGGAGAATGGCGCCTGCACCCGGACCTGTTTCAGGTAATCCAGGAGGAATGGGGACCGGTCTCTATGGACCTGATGGCATCCAGGGACAACACCCAGGTGGACCGCTATTTCTCCCGGTTCAGGGACACACGGTCACAAAGCACGGACGCCCTGTCTCAGGCATGGTCACGGGACTACACGTACGTATTCCCCCCACTCCCTCTCATTCTGCAGGTCTTGGGGAAGATCCGGAAATCTCGAACCACCATCATCCTGGTAGCCCCCTACTGGCCTCACAGATCTTGGTTCACGGCAATCACAGAGATGTCGCTAGCCTGCCTTCGGTTACCAACCCGACCAGACATGCTGACCCAGGGACCAGTGCTACACCCGTCCCCTCGAACACTAAAACTCACGGCCTGGCTCCTGAGAGGGAATGACTGACTACCACCGGGTACCACGAATCGGTCATAGGCACCCTCCTCTGATCACGTTGAGCCTCCACCCTCACCTCACGAGGCAATGGGCCGTCTTCGCACAGTGGTGCCACCTTCGAGGATCGGTACCGGAGCAAGCCGACCTCCCCACTATCCTCCTGTTCCTGCAACAAGGTGTGGACAAGGGGCTGGCACCCTCCTCACTAAGGGTACAACTGTCGGCCATCAGGGTGGCCAGAGGCCTCGTCGAGGGGCATCCACCGGGGGCACACCCGGATGCCGTCCATTTCTTGAGGGCCGTGGACCTCATGCGACCCAGGGCTAGACCTAGCATCGCCCCCTGGGACCTACCCATGGTGTTGGACTCCCTAAGAGTGCAACCCTACGAACCTCTCACTGAGGCAGATCTCTTCTGGGTAGGCCTGAAGACTGCCTTTCTCGTGGCCATCTGCTCAGCCAGAAGGATAGGGGAACTCGGTGCCCTATCTTGCGCACCGCCCTCACGCCATCTTCACCCCAAAGGGCACGACCGGACAGTTCCGCTTCCAACCGAAGGTTCTGATGAAGTTCCATAGAGAACAACCTATAGACCTACCCACCTTGCCCCGCGCAGGCCCCCAGACCGAGAGCTGTACCCCAGACTCCCTGGACGTGGGATCGGTCCTGTCAACCTACCTGTCCAGGACTCAATCTATCCGTAAGACAGAGAGACTATTCATTGTCTCGAAGGGTCAACAGCAGGGGCTCGCGGCGTCTAAGACCACCATCACAGGGTGGATCAGACGAGTCATCCTCCACGCCTACACGGAAAAACGGTGGACCCCACCACAGGGGATCAGAGCTCACTCCACCAGGGCGGTATCCACCTCCTGGGCGGAACGAGCATCGGTCTCGTCCGAGGACATCTGTAGGGCTGGAGCTCCCTACACACCTTCGCTAGACACTACAGGCTGGAGCAACTGCAGGACTTCAGGCCAGCCTTCGCCTCCCATGTCCTAGCAGCGACTCCATCTCCCGAACCCTCCGACTCATTCCAATCCCACCCGGAAGTTTAACTGCTTCTTATCTCCCATGAGGGTCGTCTGGAGTGCCATGGGATGCCAACCAATCACAATGGGTGTTTACTCACCTGGTAAAGGTGATTGTGTTGGTTGGCATCCATGGCACTCCAAGGCCCTCCTCGGGATGATCGAGTGTCCCGCCAAAGAGAACCAGGAGGTCCCTACATCAGTCCTTCAGACCTCTATACCACTGAAAAAAAATCAGTCGAACCACGGTTCAATTAGTGTACATAATAGGAATAAATTCAGCCCGGCCTTGTTGTTCTGTTTTATCATGTCGTTGCAGACCTCATTCATTACTAGTCTCTATTGTGTGTACTGTTCTTGTACTAACATCCTTCCTTTCAGCTATGGAAAATTCAAACTGGAGAGCAGGGGTTCCTGGGACCTGGATATACTTGAAATCTGATCTGGGTCAAGTGCATCATTAGCCTATCAGGTGGGCTGTAACCCATGAGGTAATGTCTGGAGTGCCATGGATGCCAACCAACACAATCACCTTTACCAGGTGAGTAAACACCCATTACCAGTTACCGTAAGGCATTGAATTGAATATGCTTCCTTCCCCTTCTGGCTTCTATAACATTCAAAAATACATACATTTCTATCTCAGCTCTTTACCCTTACCATCAATTATAATTATAAAAACGGTCTGAGAAATGGAGCTTTCTGATTGGTTGCCAACATTCTAACAGCCTTGTGTTAATCTTTTATTAACATACATGTAGAGCTTAGCCATATGCTGAACAAGGTTTAACACTGTTTAAAAATATTTTTTTATTATAATAGCAATAAGGCACTCCCAGGGATTATGTTAATGGTCAGTTAATCACCCTCTAGGGGCATGTGGCACTCGGCTACACCTCGTGCCACAGTACACCCCTAAAAGGTGATTAACAGACCATTAACATAACCCTTGGTCATGCCTTATTGCTTAAAAAGTGTCTGAGAAATGGAGCTTCAAACACCATGAAGTCTTGCTATATTATGACTATATGCAGTTAGCCACTGCACTTGAATTGCCCCGGAGAGGAAAGAGTTAACTCCAGGGAGTCTGGAGTTCTACAGTGCGAGAGCGCTTATGCCAAAGCTCTATCTGGCCAGTTTCAAATGAAACTGTCAGATTCTTTACTCCGCTTCACTGAACAGTCGCTCCGGAGATCAGCTCCTTCAGCTCGGTTCATTTCTCGGTTCAAGCGAGTATTTTCGGTTCATTTGAACCGGCAAAAAGTATTTATTTTACCGCATTTCGGTTAAAAGCTCTATCTGGTAAACCGTAAGTACAAAATTAAAGTCTATGTGGAAATTCAATTATCGGTTCGGTTTTGAACCGATCGGTTTGCTGAATTTAACGCTTTAAAGTCTTGGTTGGGCTTTTAGAGTGGGTTCCCGGTTCTTATCGGTTCTAAAAACCTTGCTTTTAAAATAGGTTTTTCAAATACCCGTGACACGGTTAGGAACCGATAAGGGTGTCTTGCCTGGCACTGCCATCAAAGGGCAAGTTTTTGGTTAGGCTGGCATTATGTCTGAGAAACCCAAAAGAAAAACCGGGCCCACTGGGTTTCAACACTGTGATGTCTGTGGGGAAGCCTTTGCCAAGGCTGACCCACACACCACTTGTGTTTATTGTCTGGGGGCTGACCACCTCCTGTCAGACTGCCAGGTGTGTAAAAATTTTCCTGCAGCCACCCTGGATAAGAGATTGGGCCGGCTCAGGGAACGAGAGGCCAAGAAGTCCGCTGACCCGGATGGCCAGCCCAGTCCAGCACCCACTGGACCAGAGGGAGTGCCCTCTGACCAGGGCGAGACTTCCTCGGGCAAAAGGAAGGCTGGTTCAGAGGAACCAGTCCCAGTGAAAAAGACAAGGAAATCAGTAGGTTTGGAGTCCAAAATCGTCTCTCCAACTGCTGCAGAAATAGCTAAAGCCATACAGATTGTCCAGTCACTGTCTCAGGGTCCTGTCGAACCTCCTACAGTTGGTAAAAGGTTGGTTCGTTCAGTTCCAGTGGTTCAGGAGTATGATGTTGAGGAATTTTATGAACCACAGGAGGGGGAGGAGGAATTTGATCAATACATGTGTGGCTGGGAGGGTCTGGACGTGCCCATTGAACCGGACATTTCTCCAGACAGACCTTTAGAATCTCCTCCTATTCTGTCTGAGTCCCCTTCTCATTTTATGTTTTACAAAAAGGTTGCAGAAACCCTCCAGCTTCCTTTAGAGGAGGCTGTGGATGAGCAAGAGGAGCCTGATTATGTAGAAATGATGGATATACCAGAGTCTAGGAGGTTGTCTATTCCTTTGCATAAGTCATTTAGGAAGCAAACAACAAAGATTTTAAAAAATCCTCTTTCAAACACCATGAAGTCTTGCTATATTATAACAATAGCAGTCAGCCACTGCAGCTGAACTGCCCCGGAGAGGAAGGAGTTAACTCCAGAGGATCTGGAGTTCTACAGCGCAAGGGCGCTGTGCCAAAGCTCTATCTGGCCAGTTTCAAATGAAACTGTCAGATTCTTTACTCCGCTTCACTGAACAGTCGCTCCGGAGATCAGCTCCTTCAGCTCGGTTCATTCTCGGTTCAAGCGAGTATTTTTCGGTTCATTTGAACCGCCAAAAAGTATTTATTTTACCGCATTTTGGTTAAAAGCTCTATCTGGTAAACCGTAAGTACAAATTTAAAGTCTGTGTGAAATTCAATTATCGGTTCGGTTTTGAACCGATCGGTTTGTTGATTTTAACGCTTTGAAGTGTTTGGTTGGGCTTTTAGAGTGCGGTTCCTGGTTCTTATCGGTTCTAAAAACCTGGTTTTTAAATAGGTTTTCAAATACCGTGACATGGTTAGGAACCGATAAGGTGTCTTGCCTGGCACTGCCATCAAAAGGGCAAGTTTTTGGATAGGCTGGCATTATGTCTGAGAAACCCAAAAGAAAAACCGGGCCCACTGGGTTTCAACACTGTGATGTCTGTGGGAAGCCTTTGCCAAGGCTGACCCACACACCACTTGTCTATTGTCTGAGGCTGACCACCTCTGTCAGACTGCCAGGTGTGTAAAATTTCCCTGCAGCCACCCTGGAAAAGAGATTGGGCCGGCTCAGGGAAGGAGAGGCCAAAAGTCCGTTGACCTGGATGGCCAGCCCGGTCCAGCACCCACTGGACCAGAGGAGTGCCCTCTGACCAGGCGAGACTTCTCGGCAAAAGAAAGGTTGGTTCAGAGGAACCAGTCCCAGTTAAAAGACAAAGAAATCAGTAGGTTTGGGTCCAAATTGTCTCTCCAACTGCTGCAGAGATAGCTAAAGCCATTCAGATTGTCCAGTCACTGTCTCAGGGACCTGTCGAACCTCCTACAGTTGGTAAAGGTTGGTTCGTTCAGTTCCAGTGGTTCAGGAGTATGATGTTGAGGAATTTTATGAACCACAGGAGGGAGGAGAATTTGATCAATATATGTGTGGCTGGGAGGTCTGGACGTGCCCATTGAACCGGACATTTCTCCAGACAGACCTTTAGAATCTCCTCCTATTCTGTCTGAGTCCCTTCTCATTTTATGTTTTACAAAAGGTTGCAGAAACCCTCCAGCTTCCTTTAGAGGAGGCTGTGGATGAGCAAGAGGAGCCTGATTATGTAGAAATGATGGATATACCAGAGTCTAGGAGGTTGTCTATTCCTTTGCATAAGTCATTTAGGAAGCAAACAACAAAGATTTTAAAAACCTCTTTCAAACACCATGAAGTCTTGCTATATTATAACAATAGCAGTCAGCCACTGCAGCTGAACTGCCCGGAGAGGAAGGAGTTAACTCCAGAGGATCTGGGTTCTAGCCCTTAAGGCGCTGTGCCAAAACTATCTGGCCAGTTTCAATGAAACTGTCAGATTCTTCTCCGCTTCACTGGACAGTCGCTCCGGAGATCAGCTCCTTCAGCTCGGTTCATTCTCGGTTCAAGCGAGTATTTTTCGGTTCATTTGAACCGCCAAAAAGTATTTATTTTACCGCATTTCGGTTAAAAGCTCTATCTGGTAAACCGTAAGTACAAATTTAAAGTCTGTGTGGAAATTCAATTATCGGTTCGGTTTTGAACCGATCGGTTTGCTGATTTTAACGTTTTGAAGTGTTTGGTTGGGCTTTTAGAGTGCGGTTCCTGGTTCTTATCGGTTCTAAAAAAACCTGTTTTTAAATAGGTTTTTTCAAATACCCGTGACATGGTTAGGAACCGATAAGGGTGTCTTGCCTGGCACTGCCATCAAAAGGGCAAGTTTTTGGATAGGCTGGCATTATGTCTGAGAAACCCAAAAGAAAAACCGGGCCCACTGGGTTTCAACACTGTGATGTCTGTGGGGAAGCCTTTGCCAAGGCTGACCCACACACCACTTGTGTCTATTGTCTGGGGGCTGACCACCTCCTGTCAGACTGCCAGGTGTGTAAAAATTTCCCTGCAGCCACCCTGGATAAGAGATTGGGCCGGCTCAGGGAACGAGAGGCCAAAAAGTCCGTTGACCTGGATGGCCAGCCCGGTCCAGCACCCACTGGACCAGAGGGAGTGCCCTCTGACCAGGGCGAGACTTCCTCGGGCAAAAGAAAGGTTGGTTCAGAGGAACCAGTCCCAGTTAAAAAGACAAAGAAATCAGTAGGTTTGGAGTCCAAAATTGTCTCTCCAACTGCTGCAGAGATAGCTAAAGCCATTCAGATTGTCCAGTCACTGTCTCAGGGACCTGTCGAACCTCCTACAGTTGGTAAAAGGTTGGTTCGTTCAGTTCCAGTGGTTCAGGAGTATGATGTTGAGGAATTTTATGAACCACAGGAGGGGGAGGAGGAATTTGATCAATATATGTGTGGCTGGGAGGGTCTGGACGTGCCCATTGAACCGGACATTTCTCCAGACAGACCTTAGAATCTCCTCCTATTCTGTCTGAGTCCCTTCTCATTTTATGTTTTACAAAAGGTTGTAGAAACCCTCCAGCTTCCTTATAGGAGGAGGCTGTGGATGAGTAAGAGGAGCCTGATTATGTAGAAATGATGGATATACCAGACTCTAGGAGGTTGTCTATTCCTTTGCATAAGTCATTTAGGAAGCAAACAACAAAGATTTTAAAATCCTCATTCTGTCCCTCCTGTAGATAAAAAATGGACAGAAGGTACTACTTTGTCAGGCTCTGATACAGACTTCCTCACTGAACAGTGTAATCATGTAGGTGTGGCTGCTGCAGCCTGTGACAAGGCTAATATTCCCTGGCCTCACATCTCCTGATAAGGATTCCAGGAAGATTGATGCCATGGCGAAAAAACAGTATATGGCAGCTTCTTTGGGACTCAGGCAGGCAAATTATATGGCTTATGTAGCTAGATATCAGAAATCTAGATGGGACACAATATTGCAGTTAGCCAAGCAGGCCCATGGCCAGCTGGCTAGTGAGTTGAAACAGGTGGCTTCTGATGGCATTGAAGCCTCTAAAGTTCAATTTCATACTGCTGTTGATGTTAATAATGTCTCCTCTAGGGTCATGGCCACTTCTGTAGCTTTCCGTAGGTTGTCATGGCTCTGATGCACTAATCTGTCCCAAGATACTCAGTCAAAGGCTATGGATTTTCCTGTAGTGGGAAATTCTCTGTTTGGGGAACAAACAGAAAAATATATGAAAAAGATGGATGAATACAGAACTACCTACAAAAGTGCCCAGGCTAAGGAGAGGCATGCCACTCCACAAAGGCACGCTCCCAGAGGTAGGGGCATGCCTTTCCACAGGCCTTTTTACCAATTTCAAGCCTCCTCTGCTTTTGCACAGAGGGGTTTCTTCAGAGGCAGGGGTAGATGAGGCACAAGTAAACTGTCCCCCTCCCCTCAGCCTAAGGCTGCTGCCAAGCAGGCACCCTGATGGGGTGCCCAGGTCCGATTCTCCTGTACCAGTGGGGGGCAGGTTGGCTTATTTCAGCCAGAACTGGCTGTCCTTAACTTCGGACAGATGGGTTCTGGAGGTAATAAGCCAGGGTCTGGTTCTCAGCTTCAAACAGTTTCCAAAGATGAGAGCCAGACATTTTCCACCTGCAAATCCTTCAGAAGCCCTTGCTTTGGAAGCAGAGGTTTCTTCTTCTTCTGGACTGCAAAGCAGTGGAAGGTCCCTCCTTGCCATCAGGGCAAGGCTATATTCAAGATACTTTCTTACCCCAAAAGACAGGAGAATGGCGGACCATTCTAGATTTAAGGTACCTGAACAAGCATCTTTTGAAACCAAAGTTCAAAATGTTGACTCTGGCAATAATATTGCTTCTCTAAGCCAGGGGACTGGCTAGCTTCCCTGGACCTCAAGGATGCCTATTTTCATGTTCTGATCAGGCCTTCTCACGAAAGTACCTCAGGTTCGAACTGCCCTCAGGCCACTACCAGTTCAGGGCAATGCCTTGCGGCCTTACCTCTCGCCAAGGGTATTCACAAAATGTCTAGCTGTGGTAGTGGCTCACTTAAGAAGCAAGGGGTTGCTGTGTTTCCCTACCTGGACGACTGGCTCATTGTGGGTCAGTCTTCAGATCAGGTGAAATCCACTTGCAAGTCACCCAGCAGCTTCTCACTTCCCTGGGATTCCTGCTAAATTTACCAAAGTCAGTTCTGGAACCAGTTCAGGTCCTAACTTTCATAGGTGTGGAATTGAACACAAAGTTAGCCAGGGCATTTCTTCCCTCGGAAAGGGTAGACAGACTCATTGCCCTGGCATCCTCCTTTACCCTGCGAGTCTCCCGACCAGCAAGGCATTTTCAGCAACTCCTGGGGCACATGGCTGCTTCCACAGCTGTAGTGCAGGGAGCAAGATTCCAGATGAGGGACATTCAGTTCCATTTGAGGGCCTATTGGTCTCAAAGGAAGGACCCCCTTTCCAAATTGGTCCCAGTGACTCAAACCTGATCCTGGCCCTCCACTGGTGGCAGGACCGAAGCAATCTAAAACAAGGGGTTCCCTTCATTCCCATTTCCCACTCCCTCACCCTCACCACGGATGCCTCCCTGTTAGGGTGGGAGCTCACTTAGTGACCTGTCCACCAGGAGTGTGGTCTCTCAGGAATCTCTGCTCCACATCAATCTTTTGGAACTCAGAGCTGTCTTTTTAGCTCTTCAGGTGTTTTCAGTTTCTGTCCAGAACAAAATGGTTCAAGTCAGGACAGACAACACCACCACAATGTGGTACATCAACAAGCAAGGGGCACTCGGTCATCAGCCTTGTGCACGAGCAATGAAGTTGTGGTCTCTGGCCTACTCCTGAACACCTCCTGATAGCAGTTCACCTCCCAGGGAAGGACAATGTCTTGGCAGATGCCCTCAGCAGAATTTCTGAGGGCCATCACAAATGGGCTCTGAATCCACAGGTGCTGGGGTCCGTCTTTGCCAGATGGGGCACCCCTCAGATAGATCTTTTCGCAGCCCCAGACAACCACCAACTTCCTCTGTTTTGTTGCAGGCCTCCAGTGCTGGGCTCAGTCCCCCTGGACGCCTTTCAGTTGGATTGGAAAGGGAAGTTCCTGTATGCCTTTCCCCTTTCTCTTCTTTTCAGGGTACTAGTAAAATCAGATCTCAGCCCTGCAAAGTGATTCTGATTGCCCCAGATTGGGCCAGACAGCCCTGGTACCCTCTGCTTCTGTCCTGACAGTCCACCTGCCCTGAGCCTGCCCAGAGTCCACGACTTGCTGGCCTGTGCACAGGGAGAGTGTGTATCCGGACCTCAAATCCTCCATCTCAAGGCCTGGCTCTTGAGTAGTTAGAATCTGTTGATTTACACCTTTCTCAAGGTGTCCTGGATATTTTAAAGGCTTCAAGGAAGCCTTCCACTAGGCCACTTACAATTCTAAGTGGAAGAGGTTTTCCATCTGGTGCTCTGAGAGGCGGATTATTCCAGAATCCGCTGATCTTCCCATTTATTGGACTATTTGGTCCATTTAAATTCCCTAGGCCTTAGGCCAGCTACCTTGAAGTTCATCTGGCAGCTGTCTCTGCTTTTTGTGTCAGCAGGAAGCCTGCCTCCTTTCTTCTCACCCTGTGTTTTCCAAGTTTTTAAAGGGTTACTTATACTAACCCCTTTTCGGGAACCAGCTCTGCCTGGGACCTGAATGTTTGCATTGCTCAGTTAATGCAACCTCCCTTTGAGCCTCTGTCCTCAGCACAGCTCAAGTATCTAACTTGGAAAACTGTTTTCCTAGTGGCTATCACTTCTGCCAGATGCATAAGTGAATTACAGGCCCTGTCAGTGGAAGAAGATTTTATTTCTTTCCACAGAGATAAGGTAGTCCTCAGGACTAATAGAAAGTTTTTGCCTAAGGTGGTTTCAGATTTCCACCTGAACCAATCCATCTCTCCCCAGTATTTTTCACTGAGCATTCTTCCTCAGGTGAGAGGAGACTGCACAGCTTGACGTCAAAAGAGCCTTAAGCTACTATTTGAACGCACCAAGGGTCACAGGTTCGAATCCTCCAACTCTTCCTTACTTATGGCGAGGTTGGCAGGAAACCTGCCACTAAGAGGACAATTGCAAGGTGGATTGTCTCTTGTATCCAATTTTGTTACCAAAAACTAGGTAGAGAACCCCCTCAGGACTGAGGCTCACTCCTGAGGGTACAGCTGCGTCTCTAGCGGCTGCTAGAGACATTCCATTCTGGAAATTTGTCAAGCTGCTACCTGGAAGACAGTTCACACTTTTACCAAGCATTATTCCCTGGATGTCCAGTCCAGGAGAGATGCTCAGTTTGGCACAGCTGTGCTTCAGAGCCTATTTCCTAAGTAGGTTCTGACCCTCCTCCATGGAGGTACTGCTGTGTAATCTGCTATTGTTATAATATAGCAAGACTTCATGGTGTTTGAAGAAAAAATTACTCACCTTAGTAATTGCTTTTCTTCTCATGGAGTCTTGCTATATTATAACCACCCTCCTCTTGCCCTCTCAGAACTTCTACTTGGGTAGGTGGCAAATTAGTGCAAGCACTGTGTCATGCCATTGTAGTTTTTCCTTACCCTCTTTCTTTTAGGGTTAGGGAGCTTAGGTTGTTCGTTTAGGTAATATATTGGCCCCCTTCCTGGACTTGAGTCTTTGGGGAAGGGGGGTCCTAATGGTGCTTGTCAAGGTGGGAAACTAATAATAATACCATTATTCATTGTTATTATGGTTATTGGTGTTTCTATTGTTGTTTATATTGTTGTTATTACTACTAGTAGGTAGCCATTTGGCTAGTGTAGAGCTTTCCACACAGACTTGTTGCTTAGTGTTAGCTTCGTAAAGATCTGACAGTTTCATTTGAAACTGGCCAGATAAACTTTGGCACAGTGCTCGCGCCAGAACTCAGATCCTCTGGGTTAACTCTTTCCTTTCGGGGCAGTTCAGCTGCAGTGGCTGACTGCTATTGTTATAATATAGCAAGACTCCATGAGAAGAAAAGCAATTACTAAGGTGAGTAATTTTTTCTTCTGTCCCTCCTGTAGACAAAAAAATGGACAGAAGGTATACTTTGTCAGGCTCTGATACAGACTTCCTCACTGAGCAGTGTAGTCATGTAGGTGTGGTACAAGCTGCAGCCTGTAACAAGGCTAATATTCCCCTGGCCTCACATCCTCCTGATAAGGATTCCAGGAAGATTGATGCCATGGTGAAAAAACAGTATATGGCAGCTTCTTTGGGACTCAGGCAGGCAAATTATATGGCTTATGAGGCTAGATATCAGAAATCTAGGTGGGACACAGTATTGCAGTTAGCCAAGCAGGCCCATGGCCAGCTGGCTAGTGAGTTGGAACAGGTGGCTGCTGATGGTATTGAAGCCTCTAAAATTCAATTTCATACTGCTGTTGATGTTAATGATGTTTCCTCTAGGGTCATGGCCACTTCTGTAGCTTTCCGTAGGTTGTCATGGCTCAGATGCACTAATCTGTCCCAAGATACTCAGTCAAAGGCTATGGATTTTCCTGTTGTGGGTAATTCTCTGTTTGGGAACAAACAGAAAACTATATGAAAAAGATGGATGAAAACTACTCTACAAAAGTGCCCAGGCTAAGGAGAGGCATGCCACTCCACAGAGGCACGCTCCCAGAGGTAGGGGCAGGCCTTTCCACAGGCCTTTTTACCAATCTCAGGCCTCCTCTGCATTTGCACAGAGGGGTTTCTTTAGAGGCAGAGGTAGACGGGACACAAGTAAACCGTCCCCTTCCCCTCAGCCTAAGGCTACTGCCAAGCAGGCACCCTGATGGGGTGCCCAGGGCTGATTCTCCTGTACCAGTGGGGGACAGGTTGGTTTATTTCAGCCAGAACTGGGTGTCCCTAACTTCGGACAGATGGGTTCTGGAGGTAATAAGCCAGGGTCTTGTTCTCAGCTTCAAACAGTTTCCAAAGATGAGAGCCAGACATTTTCCACCTGCAAATCCTTCAGAAGCCCTTGCTTTGGAAGCAGAGGTTTCTTCTCTTCTGGACTGCAAAGCAGTAGAAAGGGTCCCTCCTTGCCATCAGGGCAAGGGGCTGTACTCAAGATACTTTCTTACCCCAAAAAAGACAGGAGAATGGCGGCCCATTCTAGATTTAAGGTACTTGAACAAGCATCTTTTGAAACCAAAGTTCAAAATGTTAACTCTGGCAATGATTTTGCCTTCCCTGAGGCCAGGTGACTGGCTAGCTTCCCTGGACCTCAAGCATGCCTATTTTCATGTTCTGATCAGGCCTTCTCACCGAAAGTACCTCAGGTTCGAACTACCCTCAGGCCACTACCAGTTCAGGGCAATGCCCTTCGGCCTTACCTCTGCGCCAAGGGTATTCACAAAATGTCTAGCTGTGGTAGTGGCTCATTTAAGAAGGCAAGGGATTGCTGTGTTTCCCTACCTGGACGACTGGCTCGTAGTGGGTCAGTCCCCGGATCAGGTAAAATCCCACTTGCAAGTCACCCAGCAGCTTCTCACTTCCCTGGGATTCCTGCTGAATTTACCAAAGTCAGTTCTGGAACCAGTTCAGGTACTAACTTTCATAGGTGCGGAATTGAACACAAAGTTAGCCAGGGCATTTCTTCCCTCGGAAAGGGTAGACAGGCTCATTGCCCTGGCATCCTCCTTTACCCTGCGGGTCTCTCGACCAGCAAGGCATTTTCTGCAACTCATAGGGCACATGGCTGCTTCCACAGCTGTAGTGCAAGGAGCAAGATTCCAGATGAGGGACATTCAGTTCCATTTGAGGGGCCTATTGTCTCAAAGGAGGACCCCTTTCCAAATTGGTTCCAGTGACCCAAACTCTGATCCTGGCTCTACACTGGTGGCAGGATCAAAGCAATCTAAAACAAGGGGTTCCTTTCATTCCCGTTTCCCACTCCCTCACCCTCACCACGGATGCCTCCCTGTTAGGGTGGGGAGCTCACTTGGGCGACCTGTCCACTCAGGGAGTGTGGTCTCCCCAGGAATCTCTGCTCCACATCAATCTTTTGGAACTCAGAGCTGTCTTTTTAGCTCTTCAGACATTTTCAGCTTCTGTCCAGAATGAAGTAGTTCAAGTCAGGACAGACAACACCACAACAATGTGGTACATCAACAAGCAAGGGGGCACTCGGTCATCAGCCTTGTGCACCGAAGCAATGAAGTTGTGGTCTCTGGCTTACTCCCTGAACACCTCCCTGATAGCAGTTCACCTTCCAGGGAAGGACAATGTCCGCGGATGCCCTCAGCAGGATTTCTCAGGGCCATCCAATGGGCTCTGGAATCCTCAGGTGCTGGGGTCGGTCTTTGCCAGATGGGGCACCCCTCAGATAGATCTTTTCGCAGCCCCAGACAACCACCAACTTCCTCTGTTTTGTTGCAGGCCTCCAGTGCTGGGCTCAGTCCCTGGACGCCTTTCAGTTGGATTGGAAAGGAAGTTCCTGTATGCATTTTCCCCTTTCCTCTTCTTTTCAGGGTACTAGTAAAAATCAGATCTCAGCCCTGCAAAGTGATTCTGATTGCTCCAGATTGGGCCAGATAGCCCTGGTACCACTGCTTCTGTCCTGACAGTCCACCCTGCCCTGAGCTTGCCCAGAGTCTCGACTTACTGGCCTGTGCACAGGGGAGAGTGTGGTATCCGGACCTCAAATCCCTCCATCTCAAGGCATGGCTCTTGAGGAGTTAGAATTTGCTGACTTACACCTTTCTCAAGGTGTTCTGGATATTTTAAAGCTTCAAGGAAGCCTTCCACTAGGGCCACTTATAATTCTAAGTGGAAAAGGTTTTCCATCTGGTGCTCTGAGAAGCAGATTATCCCAGAATCTGCTGATCTGCCCATTTTACTGGACTATTTGGTCCATTTAAATTCCTTAGGCCTTAGGCCAGCTACCTTATAGGTTCATCTAGCAGCTGTCTCTGCTTTTGTGTCAGCAGGGAAGCCTGCTTCCCTTTCTTCTCACCCTGTGTTTTCCAAGTTTTTTTGGGGGTTACTTCTGCTTGCTTTTTGAGAACCAGCTCGCCTGGGACCTGAATGTTTGCATTGCTCAGTTAATGCAACCCCCTTTGAGCCTCTGTCCTCAGCAGAGCTCAAGTTTCTGACTTGGAAAACTGTTTTCCTAGTGGCTATCACTTCTGCCAGATGCATAAGTGAACCACAGGCCCTGTCAGTGGAAGAAGATTTTATCTCTTTCCACAGAGATAAGGTAGTCCTCAGGACTAACAGAAAGTTTTTGCCTAAAGTGGTTTCAGATTTCCACCTGAACCAATCCATCACTCTTCCAGTATTTTTCACTGAGCATTCTTCCTCAGGTGAGAGGAGACTGCACAGCTTGGACATCAAAAGAGCCTTAAGCTACTATTTGGATCACACCAAGGGTCACAGGTTCGAATCCCTCCAACTCTTCCTTACCTATGGCGAGGTTGGCAAAGGGAAACCTGCCACTAAGAGGACAATTGCAAGGTGGATTGTCTCTTGTATCCAATTTTGTTATCAAAAACTAGGTAGAGAACCCCCCTCAGGACTGAGGGCTCACTCCACCAGGGGTACAGCTGCATCTCTAACGGCTGCTAGAGATATTCCCATTCTGGAAATCTGTCAAGCTGCTACTTGGAAAACAGTTCACACTTTTACCAAGCTTTATTCCCTGGATATCCAGTCCAGGAGAGATGCTCGTTTTGGCACAGTTGTGCTTCAGAGCCTATTTCCTAAATAGGTTCTGACCCTCCTCCATGGAGGTACTGCTGTGTAATCGGCATATAGTCATAATATAGCAAGACTTCATGGTGTTTGAAGAAAAAATTACTCACCTTAGTAATTGCTTTTCTTCTCATGGAGTCTTGCTATATTATGACCACCCTCCCTCCTGCCCCTCTCAGAACTTCTACTTGGGTAGGGGTGGCAAATTAGTGCAAGCACTGTGTCATGCCATTGTAGTTTTTTTCCCTTACCCTCTTTTATTTAAGGTTAGGGAACTAGGTTATTTTATTTAAGGTATATATTGGCCCCCTTCCTGGACTTGAGTCTTTTGGGGAAGGAGGGGTCCTAATAGTGCTTGTCAGGGGGGTAACTAATAATACTATTATTCATTGTTATTATTGTTATTGTTGTTTATATTGTTGTTATTTCTACTAGTAGGTAGCCATTTGGCTAGTGTAGAGCTTTCCACACAGACTTGTTGCTTAGTGTCAGCTTCGTAAAGATCTGACAGTTTCATTTGAAACTGGCCAGATAGAGCTTTGGCATAAGCGCTCTCGCGCTGTAGAACTCCAGACTCCCTGGAGTTAACTCTTTCCTCTCTGGGGCAGTTCAAGTGCAGTGGCTAACTGCATATAGTCATAATATAGCAAGACTCCATGAGAAGAAAAGCAATTACTAAGGTGAGTTTTTCTTTCTTTCTGATTGGCTGCAAACATTCTAACAGCCTCATATTAATTTTTTATTAACATACATGTAAAGTTTAGCCATATGCTGAACAAGGTTTAACACTGTTTAAACATTTTTTTTTTATTATAATAGCAATATGGCACTCCCAGGGATTATGTTAATGGTCAGTTAATCACCTTCTTGGGGCACAGTACACCCCTAGAAGGTGATTAACAGACGATTAACATAACCCTTGGTCATGCCTTATTGCTTAAAAGGTAACTACAATCACAATAATCTACCTTCTACTAATACAGATTCTATCACAGAACCAGAGCACAATGCAAAAACATCTGCTGCTTAGCAACAACAAACAGGTGACAACATACCAAGTTGATGTAGCTTTTTTAATAGAAAAAAAATGTAATCTTTTAAACCAGTAGAAATCAGCAGTCCCAAAAGCACCTTGAGCTACAAGAAAGAACACAGTACCACACCTCTGCCACAATAACTAAACAGTTCTAAAACACTGGAGAAAGAAGAAAAAATCAGAGACTGCACAAAAAGATACAATGTACTATAAAGTATTAGGCAATAGTATACTCAGTTGTTTAACAGAGAAAATAAAGTACCTACCAAAACAGACAGAATACCCACAAATGACACTTAGGTTCTCAATATCAGACACCACCAAAGGCACTCACAGAAAGGGTTTAAACCATAGTATTAAAATTAACCACATCAGAGTAGAAAGATCACACTAAATGAATGTGTTGATCCTTCTGACTTCCAACGATTATCTACCACACAAATTTTATATCTTCCTGGAGCCTACAGGGTTGTCTTTCACAATCGCCTAAATTTACATAAAACAAAACAATTTTTAAACTGAAAATTATAGTAAAAAGCACTTAGCTTTGGGAGCTCTTCTCAAACACAAGTCAAAGTACGTCTCTTCCTGATCACAGTGTCTCTGTCTGTCACATTTTTTACCCGAACGGTAACTCGTTTGGCGTAAGCATGAGCTCATACTGGCAACACGCTGGATTTCACTAATAGTCCTGTTGGAAGACCTCGTTCTTCTGTCACGTCAAGTATCTGAATCTGTTTTTTTACATCTTTCTTCAGGCATACTACACCACTGATATGCATTGAGCATTGGGGGCACCATAAGCTCTTCAGCATCACAATGTCATACTATACCCAAAGGGTCATCTTGGACCTCGGCGATTGTCTGTGTTTGTTGCTGGCAAGCCTTTTGAACCATGGCATGCACATGTAACATGCTTCCTATCTGCTTGGCCTCCCTTTCCTGGCACAGCTGAGCCAGGTGACCAAACATGTGGGCATTAGTACCAATAAGTGCAGGCACTCTATTGTACATCCCTGACACTGGACATACTAAGGCCAGTGTCTTGACTTGGTCCTCCACTCTGGTTACTTTGGATGGGAAGGCAGTCCACACTTTGATGTACCCCAGGTATGGAGTCGGATTTGTCACTGAGTCCCCATACATTTAAACCTTCCAATGGCAGTGGTTCATGATGAGACAGGTGCTGGTCACCAATTCTTGAAAATGATCATCACTTGGGAACCACTGTCCAACACAGCTCTGGTAGACATTCCTTCTATAATGACTGTAGCTTCCATAGTCAGTCCAACAAGCTTGTCAGTGTTGGCCAGGGCAGTTTCTTAGGCTTTACCTGAGGATTTAGCTACTGATTGAGTATGGCTCTGTTTAGGTGCAGTGCTACTGAGATTTCTTTGCTGTTGCCTCTCTTCAAGCAGTTTGGCGTTAACGTTACGTAAGTCTTTGGGGGATTGGCACACTCTCTCTCTCTCTTGGTGTGGCCATCCTCCCCACAATGGTAGCAGAATACACCTTCTCTGACAGATCATGGATGGGCTGGTCGCGTAGATATCTTCCACTTGGGTTTACTGTCTTGATGTGGACTCCCTTTTGAGGCTCTAGGTAGCTCGTTATTCTCAGGAGGCCCTCGGTTACCATGTCCACTCTTTTTACATACAATGGGTAGGGATTTACTCTTCTTTAAGTTATCCACCAGTGCCCTCAGTTCTTGCATTGGGTTCTGATAGTCATTGGCAGCCATAGTGTTAGGCATTTGTACAACAGCACCCTTCACGGACAAATTCGGATGAGAAGCAATTTCTGTCTGGCTTTATTGGACCACACCCTCAACTTGAGGCTGTAGTAGTAGTTGGGTTAACTCTCAGCTCCCTGAGCTCTTTTAACAGTTCGTGGAGCTCACGACTATCACTGTTAGATTCTTTCTCACCACTGGAAGGCACAGTTGTTACACCAGCATAGGGATCCCAGACTTTGGTTTCATGTTCCACTTTGCTCACTTCCTTCATCAGGGCACTGTAGGTGGGTGGATTGTCTCTTCTATCTTTTAGTCCAAGCTAGATCAATAATATGCTAGAATACCTGGTGGCTTTGAGTACTTGCTCCAGCCTCACCTTATCCAGTTCAGAGAAGGACACACCTCCTTCAGAAGACTTGCTGCAATGTTCATTCCAGATGGGTCTTCTTGCCATTGTTTGATATTCCTGTGTGGTGGCTTCAGAACTTGTGGCCCTCAAGGAGCGAATTGCATCAAGAGCAGGCCCTCAGAGGTTTTCTCCTAGGTGTTTGCATTTCTCCACTTTTGAGCATTGCCAGTCTTGTACCATTGGAGAAGCATAATCCATCCAGGTTTCAAGATCATCTTCACCTGCTGAGGTAGGCTTGACTCTCAAGAACATATGTAATCTGTGGTATGAGTGTTGAGCAACTGGGGGTGCATAGGTGGGTCTTCCTCGGGGGGGTCTGAGGTGGATTACCAATTAATACACTGAGCACTTATTGCACCTCCTCTGCTGACGTTCCCTCTGCCTGCAACCACTTACTGAGCTTCTCTTGGAAACTTTCAGCTTTTGGAGAGGCACTTGGTTTGGAGGCCACATTATCATGGGTCACTATTGTCCAGTCGGTACTAAAACCTTCAACAGTCAATGTGTCTGGTACCTTAGTAGCATCTATAGCATAGTGGTATTCAACTAGCTTAATTAATGTCTTAGTTGGAGGGTCTATTGTACACCGCCATACAACAATGCATCCAAGGCTTTTAATGATGGACAGGACTTCCTCTATCTTCCCTTTGTCTGTCCCAGGTGGGGTACTAGAAGCAAGAGGGCCTTCTGGGGATCCATTTCCTCTCCTTCACACCAGCTGATCAGTCTTTTGCAAGCCATGGTGCCTGCTAGCAGTCTGTGTTTAGTGGTGACAACACTGTCTTCGTGAGCTGGGGACTCCATGGATGACGTGACTGGTAAACAGGAGATCTCAGTGGTGCCTCCACAGGTGTAACCTGGGTGCTATGTAACAATGGGCTACTATCCCTGCCTATTGATTTCCAACCAGCTTGAGGGGCTTGGGCTCTGTTTTGATGGTAATTGGGGGTTCCTTCCCAAATAGAAATAAATAGTGTGGTGCCTCCACCCAGAGTAACATTTTGTGGGCCAGTTGTATGTGTGATACAACCCCCTGGGATGCTGTACCTATCCACCTCCTCCCACAGTCACCACACACATGGAATACGATGAACAGTTGCAGTACTTTTCTTTGCATTCAGTTAATGATTCTAGCTAATGATATGCTTACAGACAGTTTTAAACAACAATAAATGGTTTATTAACAAGGGAAAGGGCAAGGGAGATGCAGAAAGAAACAGCTGATACTCTGAATAAACTGACAATGGGCGTAAACCATCACAGTAATTGTGCCCACCCCCCAACAGCAACACCATGCAATGAACCGTCCTCCCCACTGGTACCAATGTCCACATAGGTCTATCTGGGTACCCAGGTGGTATAGTTGCAGGCCTGAACGTTGCTGTGCGTTGGTCAGCATTGGTGCACTTTTAAAATAGAACAGGAAACTTTGAGCAACTTGATAACTCCCAAGATCAGAGCAGGCCCTGTTTTTAGTCATGGTTCTGAGGACAGTCTCACAGGGTCTGGCAATGGTTGCAAGTGCAGTCAGTCGAGCTGGGGTCCTCGATCTGTATGAACAGGGTGGCAGCTGTCTTGGCTGTGGCAGAGTCCTACAGCTTGTCACTGTTGCAGGCTCTAGCAGCTTGTCACCTTCAGGGCTGTTGCCTGCTTTAGCAGCCTGACACCTTCTGGGCCTCTTGTCACCTTCTTGCTGGCTGGATCAGATACTGGAACAGAACAGTACTGAGGACCAGGACCACAAACCTCCGGGGAACACAATGGGTGGAACCTAGAAGTAGCACTACCAGGCTGACTCCCTAGATCATTCTTGCTGGCAGTAGCTTCTGTCCTGGGCTCAGTAAATCACACAGTCTTTTCATCTCTGTGGCTGGTAGCAGTACCTCTGGGAACAGCCAGCTCACTCCCTAAGGCTAGGAGTGGTGCACAGTCTTTATTCAGGTCCCAAACCAGGTTGGCACCTCCACAGGCTTCTGTTGCTTCAGCTGGAATTCCCAGGCAATGGGAATTCATTAAGCAGTCTCTGGATTCTGTCTGTTTAACCCAGGCAACACGGTGAGCATTTTGCAGGATACAAGTCCGAACCTCTTTTCAGGCTGAGGTCTTCTCTCAGATTACTGACAGTCCCGGGGATCAAAGCACATGAGGGGGACACTGGCAAGAGCCACCAGCGTGGCTTTTATGCTTATGCACCATAGTGCTTTTGAACACAGACGAACTGGCAACCACCAGCTCACACATCCATTCAGGAGTCCTGCGTGAGTGCTCACACAAACAGTGCGGAGTTTGCAACCACCAAACTGGTGGTCTACTTTTCCTTTTCACTGCTCCTTCAGTCCCCCTACCCAGGACAACATTAATGGGGTCTGGCAGGAGTGCACCAGAAGACCGGAACTGGTGGGAACTGGCAGACAGAGTGGACAGGAGGCAAACACAATAAGCCCCACCCATGGTAGAGTTACATACTTACAGGAGAAAGGGTTAGGATACAGCTTAACATAGAAACATAGAGGCCCAGATATTCAAACTGCACCCAAAATGTGCGCAACAGCAGGAGCAAGCACAAGTCAATTGCTCATATGCACAACAGACACGATATTCAAACATGGAGCAAAACAAATTGCGCAAGCAGCCAACGTCTGAATATCGCACAAACTGTGCCATAGCGCAACCAGGAAGGGGAAGCTGAGCAGAAAGGTTGCGCCATAGCGCAACAAGGCTAGCCCAGCTGAGCAGTCCAGAGGTGCCATAGCACAAGCAGAGCCCCCCCCCCAGCAGAGCAATGGAACTGCACAACCAGGGAGGGAGGCTGGGGCCCACCACCAGCCATGCCACACATGGGCACAGGAACACACTGCAGAACCAACAAGACACCTGCACACCCCAAGCACAGCATCACTGGGGTGGGACGGATGATCCACTGGCCCATGGGGACAAGCCAACAAAGCACAGCAGGGCCATGATGCCCCAGCACAACCACTGGCAGGCTGAGACTGCCACACACAGGGGGTTGACAACCACAGTGCACATCAGCCCCCCGTATGCACAGCACACCCTGAACCGTGACCCCAAGACACCACCCATGTGCAGTGACTGGCACTGCAGGAAACACCATGCATCCCCCCCCGGCACACGTCAACCTTGTGTAGCAGAGAACCATACAAGCCAGACCCACCCTGTGCACCCAGCAGTGGGGCAGCAGATGGCAAGACCAACAGAAAGTCACTGCCACACTGGAGACATCTCCCCATGCACACACACGCACACACACACACACACACACACACACACACACACACACACACATACCCAGGACCATACCACCCCAGATGGCATGCACACCACTGCAACTGAGCAACCATAGCCAGCTGCAAATCAGAGACCACCACAGTATTCATAACAAAATATATATATATTTAAAAATGGAAAGTACAACAAGAACAACAACAAAACTATTTACAAGAGCGGGGGTAGGGGTACAAGGTAGGGGTGGGCAAGGGTAGGATGAACAACTTGGAGAGGGAAGGCAGGGTGGGAGGGATGGGTGAAGTGGGAAGGGAAAGCCGGTCTAAGGCCTAGCAGGCTGGTCCTCCACTGCCTGGTGCCGTCTCGCTTGGCTGTGCCTCCTCCGGAGCCCATGGCGCTGGATATCATGGAGGATGTTCCGGTTCTCCAGGGACACCCGGGTCAGCTGGTGCAGTGCCCGCTCAATCCTGCGGAGCACGATGAGGCCTAGGAAAAGGGAACACAGTCAATGGCTGTGACTGACCACAACCCTGAACACCACCCAACCTGCAAGGCATATAGCCCAATGTCCTGTACCTGTGATGGTATGCACCCACCCACAGTGACCATGCACATGACAAGCCCAACCAGGCGGCACCAGCTATGTGCACCACTGCACGCACACACTTCCCATGTCCATCACAGCACAAACAAGGCTGTCAAGTGACGTGGCAATGTGGTGGGATGCCAGTTCCACAGCCATGTGCCCAGTGCATGCATGGACCACCAGTGATGCACACACAGACGTGCAGTGACACTGGACAGTGATGACTGTCACCTGTGTCATGCATGGTTGTGTTGTCCATGGCTGGTGGTCATGCCCACCTCCTCCAGCATGCAATAGCATCCATGATGTAATGATACTCACACTCCGCAAGCAGCTGTGGCTGCTGCTGCTGCTGCTGTGGCCCACCCCTCGCAGCACCACCGTCCGCCACCTGGGCCCTGCCACGGCCCTCCTCATCCTGTGCCTGCATCCTCTCTGCTCGGCCTGTGGGAGACAAATGTTGAGAAAAACATCAGTGTGACTCCAAAGCAGACTGCCCCCTGCCCCAGTGAGTGTGCCTGCCCACACAGCCAGACCCATGCATCTCACACCTGCACACACTGACACAGCCAACCATGGCAGAGCCATCACCCATGCACAGCCACCAAAACACACTCACACCCCTACGGAGAATACAGGTGCATAGATGGTACACCCACCTGGCCTAGGCACAACGCCCCACCTGGCATGTGACCGTAGTCAGTGAAGCAAATCCGGCTCCCTCCTGTGGAGGTCACTGTACCTGTGCCGGCACTGCTCGGCAGACCGGCGCCGCCCTGTGACCCCCACTAGGTCATTGGCCACCTGCTGCCAGACCTGGGTTCGAGCCATGGTGAGGGGCTCCTCCCCATACAGTGCCCCATAGTGGGGCTCAACCAGGGCCATCAGGTTGGCCACCTCCACCGGGCTCCATTGGAGCACCTCCTGCATGCCATTGTTGTATCTTTACAGCAGGCAATGTGGCGCCCTTGGCCTTGCAACAGTAAATGTTGCGCAATAGACCACTATGGTTCCAATCTCGCTGTTCGTAACACCGGTCAGTTCACATAGCCCTGTCACCAAACACCGCAATAGGGCCGTACACATGGCAGCCGAACTGCGCTAGGGGCAAAGGTCGGACACCAGGTCAGGGGTCTATGACGCAAGGCCACGCACAGCGCCATATGACATCTACGCATCCTGCGCGACCAACCACCTGCGTGCCAATGCCACAGTGGACTATTGCGCAGTAGTGCCACAGCGCCATATGGTGCCCATTGCTGTAGCGCCACTGGCACAATGGTGGCCATGGCCTGAATTGCCGATCGCGCACAGCACGTCATCAGCACGGCAGATGCCTGCGTAAGCTACATGGGCATGCGCAATGCAGTGTACCACACGGTCACAGATCTGCGCCATTGGCTCAGCCGGCTCAACCGTATTGCGAAAAGCGCAATAGCACGATATTCAGCCGACACATGCAAATCATCTGATCAGCCATTCAAAGGCACAGTGGCGTGATTTGCATCTTATTACAGTTGCTCCACTCCTAATTTGCATGCATTGCGCTATAAATGTGCGACATTGGGCTGCGCTGGCCAGATTCGGTTACTGCAGGTGAGAGGTGGGTTGCATGCTGTGGGATGTTCTGGACAATGGGCATGGGATAGCGCTGTAGACTGCACAGTGACAGGTGTCCACTTCCACCCATACAGATCGCCATGACCAAGCAGAGCCAAGGTGAGGGTGAGGATGGTGGGTGAAGGAGGAGGAGGCCCAACTTCACCACGGCAGAGACAGAGGCCCTCTTCCAGGCCTACCTGGAGGAGGTCACTACTGAGTGGGCCGGGCGGGCACCCTCAGGGCTCAGCGCGCTGCATGGGAGGGGTAGCTCAGGCAATAACCTGCAGGAAGCCACCAGCGCCCATGCAGGAATGCAAAAAGAAGATTGGGACAGACCGCAGGAGGGTGAAGGAGAAGGTGGCAGCCCTCAGGGCGGCACGTGCTGGCACTGGCGGGGGCCAGCCAGCGGTGGTGGAGCTGACCCCGGCTGAGGACCGACTGGCTGCATCAATGCAGTGCAGTGCTATTGAGGGCATACCAGGAGGTGGATTCCAGACAGGTGGAAGCCCATCACTGCACGGTATGACATGGTGGTGGTGTTGGGGGGGGAGGTTGTTCAGGTTGTTCACATGCACTCACATGTCCTCTCTTTCTGTTACAGATCCTGTTCGTCTTCAGGGGATGGTGGTGGTGGGTCCAGGTAGTGAGGATGACCTGCTGGACATGGAGGAGGATCCATCCACCTCTGTCGCCAGCCAGCATGCACTGCACCAGCATGCACGCTGGGCTGCCAACTCTGGTGTCGGTGAGTCGGGTGTGGGGGGTGCACAGCCTGTGTCTCAGCAGTCTGGCATGCAAGCATGCCAGCACGCTGTGACTGTGGCTGTAGCACGTACCTGCACCATTGATGATGCAAGGACTGCAATGGGCAGTGACATGTGTGTGTCCTATGAAGGACACACAGCAGGCCAGCACGTGCCCCTGGGCCTAGCTGGTTCCAACATGTGTGCCAGCATGTCAGCACAGTCCCAGGCTGTGCCTGTCACACCGGTGGGGCAGCACCGGTGGCTGTGCAGGTGTCTGGCACTGTTGTGGCCACAGCAGTGGAACGAGTGGTCCCTGGGGCACAGCGGTTGGAGGGGCAGCAGCATCAGTCACCCACCAGGTCTGGGGGTACAGTGTCCAGCGGTGGCACATGCCCACCGCCCTTTGATACGCCCATTCCTGGTCCTGGTGAACAGCGCCAACCCTCAAGGGGTGTTGAGCATCAGGACCTTCCACACCCTGGAGGACAGGATGCTGTTGTGGCAGAGTACCCACTTGAAGAGCACACCCGCCTGCTGCGGGAATCAGTACAGCAGCAAAGGCGGGTTGCAATGTCTGTGGAGGCACTGTGTGCAGCTGTGGAGCGGCACAACAGGGAATGTTCTCTGGACCGTGCAGAGATGGTCCACATGCAGATGGATGTGACCGCCGCCATTGACAGGCAGACCCAGGCATCGGTCGCTGTCGTGGCTGCATTGGGCACACATGCAGGTGCTCCTGTACCGCGCACTGCACACAGTACGCTCTCCACTCCCCGTTCCCGGCATCGTGCGATGCCAAGCCTGTCAACGCCAGCTTCTGCTGTGGGCATCCCAAGCACCCCTGGTGCAGGTATGTTTGGCATCCTACAGACCCCACTGCGGACAAGGTCGTGATCACACAGTGGGACCCCTGGTGGTCCATTGGTGCCACCCCATGTGGCCCCTGCTCAGCCTGCCAGTGCTGTTGGGTCACGGTGGGGCTGCTCACGCATCCGCAGTGGCTGTGGAACGGTGCAACATGACTGACCTGTCTCCCAGTGCAGGCCCTGTCTGGTGCTGCACTGTGTGCACTGTGCGTCAAGGTAGGCAGTGCACTGGTGGGTGCCCTGCCCATCACGCCGACATACGGACCACCTGCACACCATCTAGACTGCTGTCCACAGGTGCGTGTGCATGATGATGCCTGCATTGTACTGTACACCAAGGTGCAAGGGTGCCCAGCATCTGACACACGTGCTTGACAAGTACAGGTGGTGGGTGTGGTCTGTGGATCTGTGTGTTTGCCATGTTTGTTCCTTCTCTGCTGTGCACCTGCCCATGTACGCTTTGTGTCTGGTGTGTTTGTGTGTGTGTGTCTCCATTTGACTGTTCGCCCTTCCCTGATGGTGTGTTGGTGTGCCTGGTCCCTTCAACCCCCCTTGCCGTCAGGCACCCCTAGTGTGTTACTCTGTGTGCCTGTGGGTTGCACCAGGACAGTGTTGTCTGCACATGGCCCCTTGACTTACCTGTGTTGTACAAAATGCTCCTCCGTGATGGTGTCCTGGTGCAGCTGGGCCTGCCGGATCAGTCGGGGATCCCGCCGTCCAAGGGGGGGCTGCTCATCACCATCAACACCAGTGCCGCTGGCATCCCCATCGCTATCCCCCTCTTCAACCTGTACGGCTATCCCACAGTCATTGGCCATGTTGTGCAGGATACAACAGGCCAGGAATATCCCACAAGCCTTTGAGGGGCTGTACTGTAGGGCACCGCTGGAGGTGTCTAGGCATCGGAAGCGTGCCTTGAGCATCCCAAACACCCGCTCGATGATGTTGCGTGTTGTGGCATGTGCCTCATTATAGCGTTGCTGCAATGGGGTGATGGGGCGCCGGTACGGTGTGAGCAGCCAGGGACAGAGTGGGTATTCGCTGTCACCTGTGTGGAGATAGTGGAGATCAGTCTCATGTTCAGGTCCATATTGCCCATATCCCTGTGTGCCACTACCATGGCAACTGTGGCATTCCCACCCTTGCCCCGAGTTTGCATTTCCTACATGCGTACTCACCCACTAGATGGCCTGTGGGGATGTCCCCACTCTCGAATCGATGGCACAGTGCAGACTGGTACCATATGAAGGCATCATGTGCTCCGCCAGGGTGTGTGGCACAGACATTGATTATACGCCCAGTGGCATCACACACCACCTGGCAGTTGACACTGGGAAGCCCTTTCTATTCACTATGTCATTACACTGGGGCCAGGTGGTCGAATGGCCACATGGGTGCAGTCTATGGCCCTAACACGCCAGGTATGTGCTACCCTGTGGAACGCCTGCATGTTTGCTGTATGCTCTGCAGGGTGCTGGGGAAATGGATGTGCTCTCAGCATGTGGCAGCAGTGCTCTGAGGAATTGGGTGAGGATGCATGATGTGGCCGACTGTGTGATGCCTGTGGTGTCCCCTGTTGGCCTCTGGAAGGTGCCCGTGGCAAGCAAGCACATGCAGGCTGTCACCTTGGTCTCCACTGACAGAGCATGACTCCATCGTGAGGGTACATCACATCACTGCACAGCTCACAGAGCTGCCTCAGTATTGCCCTGTTCAGGTGGTACCGGCCCACGATCTCTACATCTGTGTACAGCTCAAAGCTGATGCGGGCACGGTACTGCCTGTTGGGGGCGTACCGCCAACGGGCCCATCCAAGGCCACGTCCCCCTGCACCTTGCATTCTCACCCCCCTCATTACAGCTTCCATGTGGAAGCTGCCACTGTCCATCTCCCTGGCTTGTGACCCCCGGCTGATGTTGATCTGTTACCCCCACTGTCCTGACTGCTACTTCCACTGCACCGAGCACCCCCACTGGCCTCTGCAGCCTATGGCCCACACTGCTTCCCTTGCCTGTCCTGGCCTGTCACTGACTGTCTTTCTCTCTCTCTCTTCCCCACTTGGCATCCCTGTGGCGTTCTTGCGCCTCTTCCTTGAGCCTTTTCATTTTGGCTCATTTCCGCTGGTGCGCAACTTCCGGCTGTTCCACTGTGCATTGCGCAAGTCTTTGGATATCACATTGCGCTCTTTATGCATGGATCCACCCCCTTTGGTTGCGCATGCCATCATTTGCATTGCGCTGTTGCTCAGCATGTTTTCGGTGGCGCAACTGCCTCCTGCTGAATATCACAGAATGGCGCACTTTTGGACTTGTGCAGGCGCAACCCTATTGCGCATGGCGCAACCCTTTTGAATATCTGGGCCAGAATGTATCAGCAGAGAAGTAATGCTTGACCCATCCAGGTGTTTGCTACCTGATCTTTCTCCACAGACCATAATTGGTCTCTGGTGACCCTCCCTCCTCCTTGCCTATTTTCTACCACAAGCACACAAGTGGTGCCCACGATCGAACAATGCAGGACCGGTGCTCACTATAAATGGGGCGGCCAGCCCTTAACTGCAATCAGACCAAAAAGTGAAACAGTGGCACATGAAACTGAGAGTGATGTGAAAATAAGGTGTTTTGATACCAAAAATGCTGCAAAATAAACAGACAGTACACCCAAGTACAACAGCAGTCCTGTTGCTCCAATAGCTATCCTCAGCACTTCGACTCTCTCCTGAGTCTTCCTCAGGGGTTGGGGCTGGTAGGAGAGGAATGCAATTTTATACATAACAAAAACATGAATATTCATTAGTGGGAGGCAATGCCCTATACAACCACAGTGCTAATATACAAAAGTGAAATATAAAGGTGTGTAAAATACTTTCAATAAAGTTTATGGAGAAAAGCTGCACATTCTTGTGCTAATCTATTTTTAATAATTTTTTTAAGACAACTAATTAAACCTTGATTTAAGACATATATTGTCACAGTGTTAAGAAATTAAAATAAAAGCAAAAAAGGAGAAAGGAACCTCAAGTTCAAGTTCAAGTTTATTGCAGGAAAACTCCATTGAGCAAGCTCATTCACAAGGAGGTCCTGTGACATAAACACTTAAAGTACAAACACAGATAGATAATAACAGTATATACATGAAATGCACGTTACATGATACAGGCTGGATATACATACAAGGGTACCACATAGGGTGACCGCAGGTGGTAAACATTGATATGAGACAGGGAAGCAACTTACAGGTTGCATACTGATAAATGAAACATGATGACTGGTGTGTGCAATACATAAACAGTATTTTGGCAGCTAGAACAAACAACAGTCTACAACTGATATGGGGGGAGGAGTGATTTGATAGAGTAGCAGTGGAGCGTAAGCAAAGATAAAGCCAGGAGTAGAAGGGGAAGGGAAAGCAGTTAATATGACAAATCAATTATACCTTACCAGTGGATAAGTGTGGCACACATGGGGAAGGAAGAAACTTAATGACAGTTACAGGTTTCTTTTATTTTGGCTGAACTTAGCGATTTGTAGAAGTTTAATGAAACTGTGCTAGTTAGTTTCAGTACGGTTTGTAATTGGTTCCAAATGGAGGGAAGGGCATATGCAATAGCACGTTTACCAAAGGAAGTCCGCGTCCTTGGTATGTCAAGCGTAATAAAGTCAGATTTTCTTAACGAGTATGCACTATGTGAGATACTAATAATGGAAGAGAGATAGCTTGGCAATTTCTGCAGAAGCAGTTTAAGAGTCCATAGCCCAGCATGGAGCAGGCGTCTAGTAGTAAGGGATGTCCAGCCAACAGCTGCATATAAGTCACAGTGGTGCGAACGGTAAGGGGAGTTGGTAATGAACCGTAATGCACGGTGATAAAGGATGTCCAGTTTACTTAGATTTGCAAGAGTGGTGGAGGAATAGATTACATCGCCATAGTCGAGTAGGGGGAGAAAAGTGACCTGTACAAGCTTGTTTCGAGTTTCAAGGGGGAAAAGGGGCCTATTTCTGTAGAAGAAACCTAACCTTGCTTTTAACTTTCTAGAGACATCTTCAACGTGGTCATTGAAAGATAATTTATTGTCGATCCAGATACCTAGATATTTAAATTTGGTTACAACTTCCAGAGGTTCGTTTAGCGTGGTGACAATGAAGTCTTGAGCAAGGGTATTGGGGGGGCCTGTGACAGCACTGCGGGAGAATATCATCGCTTTAGTCTTCTTAGCATTGAGCAGAAGCTTTGCCTTTATTAGATTATGCTCAAGTTGTGCAGTCCGCTTAGCACTCCTTGACTTCAGATAACGATGAAACCAGAAGTATACAACACAGTATCATCTGCAAAAGTGCAGATTGGACGTGATATGTTAGCATCTAAGTCTAATGTACAGAGAAAACAAGATGGGGCCTAAGATGGATCCCTGGGGACTCCTCTTGCAACTGGCAAGCAGCAGAAAAAAGCCTTCCGCTTTACTCTTGGAATCTTCCAGTTAGGTAGCTAGAGAACCACTGGGTGGTATGGTATGTGGCACCCAACTTTGCAAGGCAATTGACTAATAGTTTGTGATCAACAGTATCAAAAGCTTTGCTGAGGTCCAAAAAGACTGCACCAGTTACCTTCTCAGCATCTATAACAGAGATCCAATCATTGGTTACTTTTGCTAGCACAGTGATTGTGCTATGATTAGCCCGGAAGCCAGATTGAGCTGGGTTAATGAGAGAGAAGGTTTCCAAGTGAGATTTTAACTGAATATGGATCAGTTTTTTGAGAACTTTAGAAAGGATAGGCAATATGGAGATAGGCCTATAGTTGTTTACATTGCATGGGTCACCAGATTTAAATAGAGGGAGGATATGTGCTGATTTCCAGCAGGACGGCACACTAGCAGATGTAATGGAAAGATTGAAGATGTGGAGAATTGGGGCAGTGAGATGGGCGTAGCCTGACCTTAGGAAAAAGGGTTCCAAGCCATCGTCCCCTGCACTATTTTTGGTGTCTAAGTTAAGAAGAGAATCTTCTACTTCTTTATAAGTTATCTCACGCAGCTGAAAGGGGCTGGGTGCAGGACTAGATGTGGCAGGAGGGGTATGCTGGCTCACTGCAGCACCAGCATAAGGTGACGAGTCAAAAGCTAATCCAGCTGTGGCAAAGTGGGAGTTAAGTTCCTCCAGGATTAGGGACTTGTTTTCCACAATCTTGCCACTTGCAACTATCTTTGTTGAGACAGAGGGGCATGGGCCATCCTTCTGTAGCTTTGATAGTCTTCCATATTTTATGAGGGTTACCTTTAGCTTGTTCGAGTAGAAATATAATAGTTAGCTTTAGCAGAGTGAATTTTTTCACACAGTTATTCCTGGCTGTTCTAAAGGCCTGCCAATCCAAGATTCATTGGAATGTCTAGCTTTAGCCCAGAGCTTATCTCGGCAATAAGGGCTGCCTTGAGATCCGAGGTGAACCAGGGTTGGAATTGTTCTGTACCCTTACTTTGATGAAAGGGCATGCTTATTTATTATTGTAGTGAGTTTGTCATTAAGGATGCAAGCTGCCTTGTTGACATCTTTGCTAGGTAAAGATCTTGCCATCTGATCATGCTTAGGTCAGATAGGAAGTTTACTGCATTGAATTTGCAAAAGGATCTTTTGTTATAAAGATGGGTTAGGCCGGGCCTTAATTTGAGATCTTATGCAAGCAACAATTCCTTGATCGCTCATGTCGCTGTAGAAACACTGGCAAATGAGATATTTTGTGTGGATGGGTGGTTAGTACCACATCTAGAATGGAACTGTTGGCGGTATTTAGAGTGTTGTTCCTAGTAGGTTCACTGACTAATTGCCCAAGACCTAGCTCGTCACAAAGGATTTGAGGCCATGTGATTTAGGTGACAGCCAGTCCATATTTAGATCTCCTAGAAATATTGTTTCAGTTTTTGCATCTACGAACATGGATTTCAAAAGATGAAGGACTTCATCACCACCAGACGGGGGTCTATAGCCACCTAGGATAGTGATACATTCCGAGGAGGGGAGATGAAGGCTCAGCGAAACTAACTCAAATTCCTTGGCTAGAGATTTGCAACTAAAATTGGTGACCAAGTACTTAGATTTGGCGTAGATAACTACACCCCTGCCTCTAGACTCTCTATCTGCTCTAAATAAATTGTAACCCTGCAGTGATATTTGTTGATCAGTGTTCATCTTTTTTAACCACGACTCAGTAATTATGATAAGGTCTGGTTAACGGTGCAGCCCAGGTTTGCAGCTGTACAAGTTTTTAGGCAGGATTAAAATGTTGGACCATCATCATTTTGAGACCTGTGGCCTCAGCAAAATCGAGAGGGTGAGGTAAGTTATGTTGTGGGGGGCCAGGGTTGAGCTCCACATTTCTGAGCAGAGAAGAAGCAGAAGTATAACTTTCTTTAAGGAGCTTATAAGAATGGAGACTGCTTTTTATTTCTTCGCGGCAACCCATATCGTGCTGCGCAAGAGGCGGCACCATGGTAATGACAGTTGATCGTGATCAATGTAAGTGCTTGGGTAGACATAGGTGAGGACAGTAGCAAGGGGGTGTAGGCTAACCGGGGGGAATAGGCTAAAAGGGGAGAGGAGAATGACATAGTGTCTGCACGGTAGACTGTCATAACATTAGGTATTGATAAGATATTGGAGAACTGAATTGCATTGAGGTACTTCGAATTGCACTGTATTGCTGAAAACTCTGCACCTTAGGAGCAATAAGAACACAATAAGGAGAGCCATGGTCCCAGATTGAGTGGTCTCGTGATTTGTATTAGTGCAATAATTTCTAGGCAAGTAATTTGCCCACCTAGGTACTCACTTAAAACCTAGATGAGAAAATACAGCAGAAAGGGGAACAGGAGAGCAGGAGCAGCTTAGTTAGTGGCCATCCACCCTTCAGACTCAAGTCCCCTTGTAGCAGCACCGGGAAAGAAGTAGAATGATAATGCAGGCCATATTGCCCACAAATGAATACAGTGATTTATGCAGAAGACCAAGAATCCCTCTAGTGGCAGGTCTGTATAACCTGCTAATGGAAAACTAGCCAAAAAAAAAAAGGTAGTTAGACTTATCGGCACCAAGGCAGAGTGCTTGGAAAGCTCACACCAGATATCCTTAAGTTCAGTTCAAGGCACCAAAATTAAGGACCCCTTAGAAATTAAGTGACCAGGCAATGCAAAAGGGTTAAGTCAGGCAAGGTAACTGGTGTCCAGGATGGGCAGATTCTCCAAGGTTTAAGGACTGTCCTAGAGGAGAGATAAAAATATTTGTTAATAGATAAATAAAAATAAGTTGTATAAATTAAGGCTAAACACTTCAAGACAGAGGCTAAAATAAAGGCTGCCAGGAGCATAGGTTTATCACATTTCTTTCAATTTTTTAAAAAAGGTTTAAGATCCCATTGGTTGTTTAAACCTATTGGTTTGACACGGCCGAGTCTGTAAATCCATTCACTTTCTTTAGTAACAGTTGATTTGCCCTATTACCACCCATTCTAGGTGGTGGGACCCATTCTAACCCCATAAATTTAAAATCTTCTAACTTTGACCCATGCTGGAAGATGAAGTGAGACCAGAATGGAGTTTCTCTATTACCATTAGTCACTGACCACACATGCTCCTGTAGGCACTGCTTAAGTGGCCGTACAGTTTTACCAATGTAGATGAGACCACAGTTGCACCATAGAACATATACAACATATGGTGTATAGCATGTGATGAGTTCTTGTATGTGAACTCTTAAGTACTGGGAATTTAGGATGGATAAAGTAGTTGCTGTTTTGGCCATATTTACATATGTTGCATCTGCAACACTTGTAGAAGCCCACAGGTCTGTTTGGGAGCTCAGTTCTTCTGCTTCCCTGAGGTTTCATAAACCTGCTGTCTACCAGTTTGTCTTTGAGGTTGTTAGCCTTATTGAAAGTTACCCTATGGCTAGCTCCGAATGCTGTACTTCTCTGTCACTAAGCAAAATAGGCCAGTTTATGTGAATTATATTACCTATTCTGCCCACTATATGGTTGTATTCTGTGATGAAGGTACATGGTAATTTTTCTGTGGTGTCTTTTTCTTTAGTTAGTAATAAACTTCTTCTCGGAATCTGATTGATCTTATCTCTTGACCTATGAAGAAGATTTAAACCATAACCTCTTTCCCCTGAATCTAGCCACTAGTGACCAGATCAGGGAAAGGGGTTATGATTTAAATCTTTTAGTGGCTAAGTTCAAGGAAAGAGGTTATGGCAGCTTATTTTCACATCACCCTTAGTCTCGTGTGCCACTATTTCACTTTTTGGTCTGTTTTCTACTACACCCCTATGTCTATCCCATGCATGCTGGACCCCTCACCCACCACCTCCATTTTAGTCCCCACCACTTTTACTGGCAGTCTGTTCCAGGCTTCTACCACCCTTTCAGTGAAGAAATATATCCTCATGTCTCTCTTAAACTCCCCCCAAGCTTCATCTCATGCCCGTGCTCCTGGTGCTTATAATCCTATGGAAGAGTCTCCCCTCCTGCACCCTGTTCATCCCTGTGAGGTACTTGTAGGTCTCAATCATGTCACTTCTCTCTCTTCTCTCTTTCAGGGTGTACATGTTGAGATCCCTCAGTTTCTCCTCATAGGGCTTGCTTGCTTGCAAACCCTGCACGATTCTAGTTGCCCTCCTCTGGACTGCCTCCACCCTGTCTATGTCCTTTCTGAGGTGCGGTCTCTAAAACTGGTCACAGCACTCTTGGTTGGGGGGGAATACAGTGGTACCACCATCTTCCTCCTCCTGCTGCAGATACTCCCATGCACCCCAGCATCCCACTAGCCCTGTCCATGGCTTGGCTGCACTGCTTTGCTGCCTTGAGATCCTCTGATATAATAACCCCAAGGTCTCTTTCCTCTCTAGTGACTGTCAGTACCTCCTCTAATCTTGTACTCAGCAGCCAGAGTACTGCATGCAGTTCTGGAGACCCCATCTCCGCAACAACATAGACAGGGTGGAGACTGTCCAGAGGAGGGCAACCAAAATGGTGCAGGGTCTGCACCAGAAGAAATATGTAGAAAGATTAAAAAGGAGCTTAATATGTATAGCCTCGAGGAAAGGAAGAAGAGGGGGGACATGATAGAAACCTTTCAAGTACCTCCAAGGAATCAACAAAGTCCAAGAGGGTAGCATCTTTCAGAAAAAGAGATGTGCAAGAACAAGGGGGCACAATTTGAAGATAGATGGGGGACGGCTGAAAGGTAATGTAAGGAAGTATTTTTTCACAGAGAGGGTTGTAGATGCATGGAACAGCCTTCCTGTGGAGGTCGTGGAGTCAAAAACAGTGGGGGAATTCAAGAATGCATGGGACGGACATAAGTCAATTCTAGTGGGGGTAGGAGGAAGCAGGCTGTTGGTTAACTAGGATCTGCAGCTTATCCAATAGGTAGGGAAATGGGCAGACTAGGTGGGACAAGTGGTCCTTATCTGCCATCAATTTCTATGTCTCTATTGGCATTCCTATGCCCTGGGTGCATGATTTTGCACTTATTGAACCACAACTGCCATGTCTTTGACTACTCCTCAAGTTTCCCCAGATCCCCATCCATTTTCTCCACCCCTTCCTGAGTGTCCACTCTATTGCAGACTTTGGTGCCATCTGCAAAAAGGCATACCTTCCCCTCCAGCTTGTCTGCAATCACCCTTATGAAGACATTGAAAAGAACTGGTGCCAGTACCAAAGCGTGTGATATACTACTGGATAGGTTTCCCATCCTTAAAGTGAGTGCCATTAACGACCACTTGTGGTCTCCTATCATTAACCAGTTTTGAATCCAATCCACCAACTTGGACCAACCCCTGAGCTGGTCAACTTCCTAATCAGCCTCCTGTGTGGCACAGTGCCGAAGGCCTTGCTGAAGTCCACATAGGCTACATCCACTGCCCTCCCCAGTCTAGTTCCCTGGGCTCCCCAGAGCTAGCCTTAGACTTCCAGGGGCCCGGGGCACAGGTAAAACACTGTTGACATTGGTATAGTAGACTTTAATATGTTCCATGCACACCCTATCATGTCTTATTGCTTACATATCACACTAATTCTGTTGACCTGCCAGCTGACATTTTCTGTAACTACAAATCCCAGAATCCCCTGCAGCTGACATCAGAGGAAGACTGTAGCAGTTAGAGATTTAGTAGCCTGCAGTGTGTTTTAGAGCTTTTATGAGTTCTGGTCATATGTTTGCTGGTTCAGCTGTTCCCCCAGAGTTAAGCACAGTCTTCTGTGACTGTACTTAGCCCACGGAGAACAGCAGGAAACAGCAAACAAAAGATCAGAGCATATAAAATTCTAACATGTGCCTCAGGCAGTTGAATCTTCCACTGCTGCAGCCCCTCCTCTGATGTCAGCAGCAGGGGATTCTGGGATTTTTTGTTACATAAAATGTCAGCTTGCAAGTTAACAGAATTACTGTGATACAAACAACTATACTGCAGTAAATAGCAATATATTTTTACACACAAAGTGTAAGTTAGGACCAGACCCACAGTTGAGTGTGGGGCTCTTATTGCTGACAGTTCCCCTTTAAATAAAAAAATTAATATTTTACTACTTTTACTTACCTAGCTGTCCAGCCGGAACCTGCAGGGCCTGACCCAGATGTGTTGTGCCACCAGCGTGCCAGTTTTCATTCAGCCCACTGCTCATCTCCTCTGCCAGTGCCAGAACTTAGAAGCTGGATCAGGATGCTGCTGCTGCTGTGCTGTCTGGAACTGACTGCCATCCGACCAACTCGAGTAGTCAGATCAGTCCACCTCACAGCCCACTAACTGAACTGGGCCCACCACCACTGCTGCTCGCTTGGTTCTTGGTTGCCTTGTCGTGTAGTGGCTGCTGTGGCCGTGCCGCACTCAAGACCTCCACCTGTGCCTTTGAAGGCCACACTATGACTGTTGGGGTGCTGCTAGGCCTAGTTTTCTCTTTGCTGCCACCAATGCAGGCCAGTATTAAGTGGTGAGCAAACAACTGGTGTTAGGCGACAGGCGTAGGGTGGGTGGGTAGGTAGCTTAGTCAGTTCATTGTTGGCAGTTCACCCCCTCTTGTCCTCAACCACAGAGGAAATTTGAGACCTGGACCAACAAATGCCTGCCACGAACTCGTGAAGCTGCTTAGGCTATATCGAGAGCTCTTAGCTCAGAGCTCTGCTCACTGACTCAGTGGTGGAAAATACATTGGTGTGCTCATGCTGTCTTGCTGAGAACTCCTCCAGGTCACATCATGTGATGGAGCGCCACCACCGCTCTAATAGGCAGTCTGGAGACTGAGACTGAGAGTGACAGTGGACAACAACACAGACTCGAGTCTCATCATGAGCCCCCTCAGGGGCTATTGGTTCTTTACACAGGCTCCTTGCTGACAAATAAACAAGCACTTGCTTGAACAATTTACTGCCTGGGTGCTGTGCTGTGCTTTCCTTGTTTTTCTACACCAGTGCACTAGCGAACCTACACATCTGACTCCTTGTAATACTGACTCTACTTTAGTGAATTAATGAAGCTTCATATCTGACTCCATGCAATACAGTCTGTACACCAGTGTGCTAGTGAACCTGAAAATCTGACTCCTTGTAATACAGTCTTCACATTACTGAACTAGTTAACCTGCACCTCTGATTCTTTTAAATACAGTCTTTACACCAGTATACTAATGAGCTGGAATATCTTTCTCCTTGTGATACAGTCTCTATACCTGTGTACTAGTTAACCTGCAAATCTGATTCCTTGTAATACAGTCTCTACACCAGGGTGCTAGTAAACCTGCATATCTGACTCCTTGTATTAAGTCTCTGTACCAGTATACTGCTTAACCTTCCTCTCTGATTCTTTATAATACAGCCTCTACATTGGTATACTAGTGAACCTGCATATCTTGCTCCTTGTAATACAGTCTCTACAGCAGGTACGGTTGCCAACATTAAATTTCAAAAATAAGGGACAGCCCCCCCTGACCCTTGCTCCACCTCTGCACAGCCCTGCCCTCTCCCACCTCCCAGACCAACATCCCAGAAAGGTATTGCCCTCCCCAGCCCAAAGCCAGCGGTGTGGATTTTGTGCATGTGCATCATTCTAGCAGCTGCATGACTGGTGGTTGGCTGGCTGCATCTGCATGGGTGCGCTGTGCATCCCTCCAACAATTCCCCACGGTGTCTGGTTTGCCTTCAGTATTCCAAGAGCACTTCTGAAATTCCCAAGGTAAGCGAGCAACTGAAGAGTAAAAGAAAATACAAGAAAAACAGGACAGCAGACAGATTCACTGTTGTTCTCCTTGCTCCTCCTTCTTGGCTCTAATTCTAAATTTCTTCTTTTTTTCCATAAATGCATTGAAAACTAAAACACAGCCATGCCCCCATCACCTAGTGCCTCCCCACCCAATCGAACTGGATGTGCTGGGCTGAGAGGTGCAGATTATTTGCAAAGGTGATCATGCCACCAGGCACAGTGGGTGAAGGCCAGGGAGCTCTCAGGATAAGGCATGATTGCCTGGCTTTGAAAATTGGGGACCAAGAGAGGGGAACACAAGACTGCAGTGAAGGGATCAGGATGGCATCCTAGCCAGATCATGTCGCCTCGGCTTGTACAATCTTGCAGTATTGGATGGAGCCACTGAGCCACCTCTGCAGATGCCCAGTACACTCAGTCAGGATTTGACAGCCCACTGCCCTGCCACCCAAACCATGCAGCCTGTCAACTGTGCCATGTTTCCTGGGGCCACGAAGAGCCCTAGCTGCGGCTAGTGCTGACTGACACCATCCTTCCTTGCTGCTTGACTTGTTCCCGCTGGCCTCCTTTCCTCCTAATCCAGGCTCATCCTGTCCTCCCTAGTCCAGGTTTCAGGCTCCTCTGACCCTCCCTTCCCCTGCCAGCCCTAGCCTGATCCCCTCCTCCCTCCAGACTCTTCAGATGGGACTCTCCAGGCCCCCCAGGCAAGTGGAGCTAGTAGCTGCTGGCCAGACTGGTTTTCGCAGAGAATTAATTAAATCACCTCTCTTCAGCACCCACTCTGCTGCTCATCACCACTTACTTTATGGTACAGCATAACAAGTTTCCTCTGTCCTCTCCTGGCTCTCTCTCTCTCCCTCTGAGCCCAACGAGGTGACGACTCTGATTTAAGCAGCCCAGGGCAGCTCTCAGAAGCACCCCTTGTCACCTCTTCAGCAGTCAGCCACAGGCAGCTTGGCAATGACAGCAGAGAATTAAAACGGCACTTCACAATTTCACACCGGTGCGAGTCCTCACCCCACAAGGTCACACAGCCAGGCAGCCAGCCAAGATGGTCAAACGGACTGTCACCATGGGTCAGTTGGCCTCGAACAATCCACAAAAAAGAAGGGACCAGATGTTACACTCAGTCAGCTCAAGTCGTTTCTGTCTTGCTAGCACGCATGATGAGGAGTCAACAACGCATTCCCACTCCCGAGTTACATTCCAGACGTCCAGACATGCATACTGTGATGGTGCAGCTGCTGCCAGCCACTGTGAAAAGTGGGAAACTGAGTCTTTTAGACAAGCCCAAAATACCCAAGTTAAAATATGGGATAAAAGGTGTCCTGCATTGATTTACTATGGGACAGACAATTTTTCCAGGAAATATGGGTTGTCCCTTAAAATATGGGACTGTTGGCTGCATATCTGACTCCTTTTAATAAGTCTCTGTACAAGTGTACTGCTTAACCTGCCCCTAATTCCCTGTAGTACAGACTTTACATTGGTGTACTAGTGAATCTGCACATCTTACTCCATGTAATACAGTCTCTACACCAGTGTACCAGTAAACCTGCACATCTGACTCCTTGTAATACTATGCTGTGAACTAACACTGCTAGTGAACTAACACACATGCAAATCTGACTCCTTGTAATACAGTTTCTGCACTAGTGAAGTAGTGAACATGCACATCTAACTCCTTATAATATGCTAGTGTAATAGTGAACCTGCACATCTGACTCCTTATAATATAGTAGTGTACTAGCGCACCTGCACATCAGACTCCTTGTAGCACAGACTATGCACTAGTGTAGTACTGAACCTGCATATCTGATTCCTTGTAATGTGGTCTCTACATCAGTGTGCTAGTAAACCTGCACATCTGACTCCTCATAATACAGTCTCTACACTAGTGTACTAGTAAACCTGCTCTTCTGACTCCTCGTAATACAGTCTCTACACTAGTGTACTAGTAAACCTGCACATCTGACTCCCTGTAATACAGTCTGTGGTAGGGAATGACTCCTTGTAATCCACTAGTGTACTAGTGAACTGGCACATCACATTCTTTGTAATAGAGTTCCTGTACTTGTGTAGTAGTGAATCTGCACACCATACTCCTTGTAATACAGTCTCTACACCAGTGTACTTGTATACCTACACATCTGATTCCTTATAATACCATCTCGGTTAGTGAACTAGTAAACCTGCACATCTGACTCCTTGTAATACAGTCTCTGCACTAGTGAACTAGTGAACATGCACATCTACGCATCCCCAATGTCCCTGTCTTGTGGAGTACTGCAAGGCTCGATCTTGTCACCAATGCTGTTCGCAGTGTACATACTGCTCCTGGGTGAGATCATTCGACAGTACAGCATGGAGTTTCACTGTTATGCAGATGATACCCAGCTGTACTTGTCCTTTGCCCCAGAACATCAGGAGCGGTTGATGTGCTTAACAACTGTCTGGCTAAAATCAATGACTGGATGGCTTCCAGCTGGCTGAGACTTAACCCGGCAAAGATGGAGGTACTGGTGATCGAGCCTGGTTGCGGACGTGATGGGCTGCCACCCAGGGCTGACTCAGGGCTTTTCCTGGGTTCTGCTCCATTGGTGGCTGCCCTGAGGGTGCAAAATCTGGGCGTGATCCTTGATAACAGATTGACTTTTGAAGATCAGGTGTCATCTGTTGTCAGTAGCGGTTTCTATCATCTGCAGAACGTTGCCCGGATTAAGCCCCTCGTTTCATCCAAGAACCTGCTGATGCTAGTGCATGCTTTTGTGATCTCCAGACATCTCTACGGTAACTGTCTATGCTTCAGGGTCGCAGGAGGGACCCTCCGCAGACTTCAGCTAGTGCAGAACGCAGTGGTCCGGTTGCTGACAGGCCTTTTGAAGTCCAGTCATTTGACTCCGGTCCTGCGGGCTCTGAACTGGTTGCTGGTCGGGTGGAGGGTCCTTTTCAAGGTGGGTCTTCTCACCTTTAAGGCCCTATATGGACTGGGTCTGGGTTAACTGTCAGAACTCCTGACACCGGTGACCTCTGCTTGCTCCCTCTGCTCCTCTTTGAGGGGCCTCTTGGACGTTCCCAGGGTTCGGCTCAAGACCTCAGGAGATCATGCATTTAGTGTCTCTGGGCTGACCCTGTGGAATTTGTTACCATCATTTGTCCAGAAGGCTCCCTCAGTTGAGGTGTTCAAGCGGAGGCTGAAGGCCCACCTCTTTGGCCTGGCTTTTCCAGTTTTTTAGAGTACTCTCTGTGCTAGTCCCTGCTGTGATAGTCTGAATCCCTTTTTAATCTATTTTAAATTGTTATATTTTTATTTCAGCATTGCTATTGTATTATTTATTTTTGCTGTTTCTTATTATGTTTTGTTTTAATATTGTTAGGTGCCCAGAGCCTCCGTGATTGGGCTCCCTATAAATAAAATTGCCTTGTCTTGCTAGAGAAGCTTCACATCTGACTCCTCATAATGCAGTCGCTACACTAGTGTACTAGTAAACCTGCACATCTGACTCCCTGTAATACAGTTTGTGGTAGGGAATGACTCCTTGTAATACACTAGTGTACTAGTGAACTGGCACATCACATTCTTTGTAATAGAGCTCCTGTACTAGTGTAGTAGTGAGTCTGCACATCATACTCCTTGTAATACAGTCTCCACACCAGTGTACTTGTGTACCTACACATCTGATTCCTTATAATACCATCTCTGTTAGTGAACTAGTAAACCTGCACATCTGACTCCTAGTAATGCAGTCTCTGCACTAGTGAACTAGTGAACATGCACATTTGACTCCTTATGATACGCTAGTGTAATAGTGAACCTGCACATCTATGCATCCGCAATGTCCCTGTCTTGTGGAGTACTGCAAGGCTCGATCTTGTCACCAATGCTGTTCTCAGTGTACATACTGCTCCTGGGTGAGATCATTCGACAGTACAGCATGGAGTTTCACTGTTGTGCAGATGATACCCAGCTGTACTTGTCCTTTGCCCCAGAACATCAGGAGCGGTTGATGTGCTTAACAACTGTCTGGCTAAAATCAATGACTGGATGGCTTCCAGCTGGCTGAGACTTAACCCGGCAAAGATGGAGATACTGGTGATCGAGCCTGATTGCGGATGTGATGGGCTGCCACCCAGGACTGACTCAGGGCTTTTCCTGGGTTCTGCTCCATCGGCGGCTGCCCTGAGGGTGCAAAATCTGGGCGTGATCCTTGATAACAGATTGACATTTGAAGATCAGGTGTCATCTGTTGTCGGTAGCGGTTTCTATCATCTGCAGAACGTTGCCCCGATTAAGCCCCTCGTTTCATCCAAGAACCTGCTGATGCTAGTGCATGCTTTTGTGATCTCCAGACATCCCTACTGTAACTCTTTATACTTCAGGGTCACAGGAGGGACCGTCTGCAGACTTCAGCTAGTGCAGAACGCGGTGGCCCGGTTGCTGACAGGCCTTTCGAAGTCCAGTCATTTGACTCCGGTCCTGCGGGCTTTGCACATAGAAACATAGAAACATAGACTTTGACGGCAGATAAGGACCGCTAGGCCCATCTAGTCTGCCCATTTCCCTACCTACAGGATAGGCCGTAGATCCTAGTTAACCAACAGCCGATATCTTCCTGCCCCCCACAAGAATTGCCTTATGTCTGTCCCATGCATTCTTGAATTCTCCCACAGTTTTAGACCCCACAACTTCCTCAGGAAGGCTGTTCCATGCACTGGCTGCCAGTCAGGTGGAAGGTCCTTTTCATGGTGGGTCTTCTCACCTTTAAGGCCCTATATGGACTGGGTCTGGGTTAACTGTCAGAACTCCTGACACCGGTGACCTCTGCTTGCTCCCTCCGCTCCTCTTTGAGGGGCCTCTTGGACATTCCCAGGGTTCCGCTCAAGATCTTAGGAGATCGTGCATTTAGTGTCTCCTGGCTGACCCCGTGGAATTTGTTACCATCATTTGGCCTGGCTTTTCCATTTTTTTTGAGTACTCTTTGTGCTAGTCCCTGCTGTGATAGTCTGAATCCCTTTTTAATCTATTTTAAATTGTTATATTTTCATTTCAGCATTGCTACTGTATTATTTATTCTTGCTGTTTCTTATTATGTTTTTTTTTAATATTGTTAGGTGCCCAGAGCCTCCGTGATTGGGCACCCTATAAATAAAATGGCCTTGCCTTGCTAGTGTAGCTTCACATCTGACTCCTTGTAATACAGTTTCTACACTAGTGTACTAGTAAACCTGCACATCTGACTCCTCGTAATATAGTCTGTACTCTAGTGTACTAGTAAGCCTGCACATCTGACTCTTTGTAATAGTCTCCACACTAGTGTACAAGTAAACCTGCACATCTGACTCCTCATAATACAGTCTCTACACTAGTGTACTAGTAAACCTGAATATCTGACTCCTCGTAATACAGTCTGTACTCTAGTGTACTACTAAACCTGCACATCTGACTCCTTGTAATACAGTCTGTACTCTAGTGTACTAGTAAACCTGCACATCTGACTCCCTGTCATACAATCTGTGCTAGGGAGCAAGTAAACCTGCACATCGACTCCTTGTAATACAGTTTCTGCACCAGTGAACTAGTGAACCTGCACATCTGACTCCTTATAATGCATTAGTACACTAGGAAATCTGCACATCTGACTCCTTGTAATACACTAGTGTACTAGTGAACCGGCACATCACATTCTTTGTAACAGAGTTTACAGTCTCCACACCAGTGTACTAGTTAACCTGCACATATGACTCCTTGTAATTTAGCCTCTATGCTAGTGAACTAGTAAATCTGCACATCTGACTTCTTGTATTACAGTGTCTGCACCAGTGTACTAATAAACCTGCACATATGACTTATTGTATTGCAGTCTCTATACCAGTTTACTAGTAAACATGCACATCTGACTCTTTGTAATGCAGTCTCTATACCAGTGTACTAGTGAACCTGCACATCTGACTCCTCATAATGAAATCTCTATACCAGTGTACTAGTAAACCTTTGTATCTGAACTAGTAAACCTGCACATCTGACTCCTTATAATACAGTCTTGGCACCAGCGAACTAGTGAACCTGCACATCTGACTCCTTATAATACATTAAGGTACTAGTGAACCTGTGCATCAAACTCCTTGTAATACGGTCCCTGCAGTAGTGTAGTAGTGAACTTGCATATCAGACTCCTTGTAATACAGTCTCTACATCAGTGTACTAGTTAACCTGCACATCTGACTCCCTGTAATACTGTCTCTATGGTAGTGAACTAGTGAAGCTTCACATCTGACTTCACGTAATACAGTCTTTACACCACTGTACGAGTAAACCTGCACATCTTACTTTTTGTAATACAGTCTCTAAACCAGCGTATTAGTAAACCTGCACATGACTCCTTATAGTACTATCTGTACATTAGTGAACTAGTGAAGCTTCATATCCGACTCCTTGTAATAGTCTCTACACCAGTCTACTAGTGAGCCTTCATATCTGACTCTTTGTAATACAGTCTGTACACCAATGTACTTGTATACCTACACATCTGACTCCTTATAATACCATCTCTTTGTTAGTGAACTAGTGAAGCTTTACATCTGACTCCTTGTAATACAAGCTGCACACCAATGAACTAGTGAATCTGCATATCTGACTCCTTGTAATACACCAGTATAGAAGTGAACCTGCACATCTGACTACATGACGCAATTCCGGTACCAGAGCACTAATGGGACTGCACTTCTGTATCCACACTGCACATCTATGTATATTAGCAGTGAGGTCCTCTGGCACATGAGGAATTATGGGAAGTGTCTGATAATGATATCTGGGAAAGATTTCTTCAGGAAAACATAAAGATGTGTTCCTATTTCTCAGATCATGGGAGATGAGGCTGTTTTCACTGTAATCTGGACTTCCCTAGAAATGGGCACCAGACACCTGATGACTCCATTGTGTTTTGTTCACAGGATGGTTCTGAAGGGGTACAAGCAGTCCCTGGAGACAGAGGATCTCTGGGAACTGAATAATATTGATAAAACCCAAACCATTTATGCAGCCTTTGAGAAGAACATGACCAAGGAATTAAAAAAGTCCAGAAGGAAGCTCGAGATCTGCCGAAGAAAGAAGGCTGGAAAGCAAGAAGAGCAGATGATATGTCTAATCAATGCAGCAAGCCAGGATATGATGGCCATGGTAAAGTTAAAATGGTCCAAAGGGGGAGGGGGCACAGAGATATTAAATAGAGCTTGCTATCTGAGTCAGTGGGTGAGAGGGGAGGAGGACTGGTCTGAGGTAAAGCATGTGAACTTTGCTTGACATCACATCACACTGAACACTCCTACAGACCATGGTGCAATGCAAAGGGCACAAAGTCCACCGAAAGTGAATTGCCAGTTGGGTGACGGGTACGAAGCAGAGATTGGTGTGAGGTCACCATTCAAAGTGGAGGGATGTGCTGAGTGGAGTACCCCTGGCTGTATGCTGAGTCCTTTGCTTGTTTACACATTCATCAATGACATGAAGGTGGTGGGGCGGGGAGTGCAGCTGGCTGATGAAGTTTGCAAATGACACTAAATAGGTGAGAAGAGTAAATATACTGTAGCTGAGGAAGGGGATGCAATTCTACTGGACTGGCACACATCAAGTGTATAAAATGCATGGTACAACACTGACACTGTCAGCCACTGAGTTCAGGCTGTTGACTGGGCTGCCTCGAGGTTGCCATGTCATGCCTGTGCTGTGTGATCTGCACTGGCTACCTATTCAGTGGCAGATCACCTTCAAGGTCGGCTTGCTGACCTATAAGGCCCTACACAGACAGGGGCCAAGTAATCTGCAAGAGGTTCTTCGCCCCTACTGCCGCTCCTGCCCACTCCGCTCCACCGACATGGGATTGCTAGAGATTTCCAGGGTTTGTTTGAAGACCTCTGGGGCCCAAGCATTTGTATTTGCAGCCCCTACCCTGTGGAATTCTCTACCGCGTTGGATAAGAAAGTGTCTGACGGTGGAGAGTTTTAAATCTGCATTGAAAACGTATTTGTTTACTCTTGCTTCCTCTGACACTGTGTAAGTCTGATGTTTAATTGTGATGATTGGAGTTTTTTAGCTATGATTTTATCTGATTTTATTATTTATTGTTCTAGCGCTTTGGTCCTTTGTGGTGAATAGCGCCATGGTCCTTTGTGGTGAATAGCGCCATCTTATAAATAAATATGCTTGCTTGAGCTGCTTTTGTATCACTTATAAAGTTGGCAGTGCATGGGGAATTTACAGCTGGGATGTTTCACAGTGCTTAAAGAGCAGCTGACACCTTCAGGAGCATTTTAACAAAATATAATATGCAGACAAAGTTCAGCATGTATTTCACATTAGTTCAGTATTTCTCCTACCCATTATTTGTTACTAAGGTCATTTGTATGAAAACAGGATATTTGCTGTTGAAGATTTCATCTGTCCATGTTGCTTTCTCCCTACCTGAGGTAATAGTGTTCTTCTTGTGACATCACAGTTACTCCCATGGCAACAGATTGTGATGTCACAACAGAGGATTATGACTTGAAGTAGCAAGTAAGTTGTAGAGGCAGATGAACTCTAAGGGATAAAGATCATGTATTCATGCACACTTCTTCAGTAATAAACAACAGGGTGAAAAATCTATAGAATATATATGGAATGCAGGCTGAATTGTACCTAAATGTTAAATTTTTCAAAGATTAATTTGAGGTGTCATCAGCTCTTTAAAGGATAACAGAGCAAGAACCTCTGGCAGTCAATGTTTAAAAAAAAAAAAAAAAGATCCCAGGATGATGTAGGGTTGCAGGAACTGTGGTGTCACAAACAAAAACATACTTTAACACCATTGATTTAGTCCCATTTCATTGCATTTGAAAAATATAAACAAACCAGTGCTGCATTTGAAACTGCTGCTGCAATGGAATTGTAAAATGGTTCCTGATGTATGACACAATTACGTCATCATAGTGAGCGTGCTCCATGTTTAACAGTATATCCCTATGGTGCACAGTTTCTAAAGCCTGTGATTACCCCCGTTTATGAACATTATCAAACATGATGAAACAGGGCTAAACCAATTATTTTAAAGTCAGTTTCAATATTTTTTATATTATTGTATAATTTTTGGCTAGGAAAGGCACACAGGACTGAAATTTATTTTCAGATGCGATCCAGGAGCACAGGGGGAGGTTAAGTGACTTGCTCAGAGTCACACAGTATGAAAGTGGCGATTGTGGGATTCAAACCCAGGTATGTTTGGGTTCCAGGTTTACAGATTGGTGCTCTAATATCTAGGCTATACTGCCTTCCTGAACCAATTATTCTGTAAATGTACCAACACAGTTCCCCTAACCCAGTGATATCATGTCCGTAGGGCGTGGGGGTCATGTGCTCCCTCAAATGTTCCCAGAAGCCAGCACTGCTTTTTCTGAGTTAAAAAAACAAACAAACAACATGGTGCTGCAGTAGCTGAAAGAACTCTAAGCCATTTAAAAAAAATATGCTGTGGGGTCAGGGTCCTTGTGAACCTGACACAGGTCCTCTGCTGGACTGTCCCACTCTCTCGCCAAAATAAACATTTCATACAGTGTGCATGCATGCTGTGGTGAGGCTGGTGGAGAAAAGATGCAGTGGAGGAGGAACAGAATTGTTGAGTTTAGCTAGCAAGAGCTATTGCTGTATCTTTTCTGTCTCCAGTCCCAGTCATTGTGAGTTTTTCTCTCTCTGTTTCTTTTACCCTGACCTGTTATGCATTTGCAGCTCTCTTTGTTCTGGTGTTCTCCCTGCTTCTGTTTCCTGGGATTCAGCTTGTGTCAGGCAGAGCCAAAAGAATCTCCATCTGGCCACCCACTGGGCTCTGGTTATTGTGGCCTCATGCATGGCAGTGTATTGCTCACAGACCAAGATAAGAAATACCCCAAACAAGGGTTTACGTTACTTTGCCTATGGAGTTGCAAAATCCAAGTTATATTTGCCTAAATTTCTCAAAGCAGCCTTTTAGGGGGCAAAGCTGCCCACATTAGGTCTGCCTTTAGTCTGGCCACCTGTGGCCGGAGCACTAAAAGCTATCGCTAATCAGTTTTACTAGTGTATTCATATTATTGTGTGAGATTTGATTAGCAAAGTTGGAACATAAACCGGAAATGTTCAGACTTTGCTAATAGATCATCACACATTAATATGAATACACTACTAAAACTGATTAGCAGTACTGGTGCTCCGGACACTGGTGGACAAACTAAAGGCATTCAATTATCAGAGACCTGGCTCTCTGCAGGCTTGACGACTTTGAATTATTCCTTGTGGTGCAAGCAACTAAGGAGGAATCGGCTGTTCTAACAAACAGGCAGATAGAAACCAGGAAGAAGTGCAGTAGCCGTGCAGTTTAATTAATGTACCGTTTGTTGAACCTCGTAAAAGAAGTGCCAGCTAGCAGTCCCACACAGTGGGCAGCCATTTTGTGATGGTATGTTCTTTAACTGAAAGTCACAGTGGAAAAATCATGCGGCACTTTATATTAATATCTCTATGCCATGGTCAGTTATGTCCTTCACCACTTGTCTTCATGTGAGGCATTCAACCACTCCCAAGAAATTCATGTATTTATTTCCCACATGGACTGTGCTCATTCAACACGTTTAGCTCCCTGATGAAGAAGCTGGTCTGTCTCCAAGTGCCAGGCTGTTTGTTCCAGGTTCAGTGCTGTGATTCTAAATGCTAATTGTACTTAGACCACATGGGTAATGTTTGCTGTAAGTACCAGGATTTACCTCCAGGCAGTTGAGCTGCTTCACAGCCTGCTAAAAACCACCAGATTGCATCATTTTGTGGGTTTTTATACTTTGAGTCAGAAATTAAAAATTATACATCCAATACATCTTGCTTAAAAAAAAAAATAAAACTCCCAGCAATTCATCATTTTCTCAAAAAAGTGTAATATTTTTGAGGGGGTCAAAAATTAAACAAATAAAGAATTAATAAACATATTATAAGATGGGTCAACAACTGACTGATGGATAGAACACAGAAAGTAACCATAAGAGATCACTTATCATCAGAGGGAAAAATGAGCAGTAGGGTGCCCCAGGGATTGGTGATAGGCCCTGTAATCTTTCAGATATTTATAGCTGACTTAGAAGAAAAGGTAAATAATAACATCATTAAGTAATAATAACTTTATTTATATGAAGCGCAATTCAAAGAATATCAGAGCACTTTTACAAAACCATTAAAACCATAAATTGTAAAACCACTTAAAATGACAGAATCCATAAATTAGTAGTCAGAATAGACAAGAGAGAGTAAATACATTTTCAGAGCTCATTTAAAGCTCTCCACAGTCAGGCACCCCCTTATGTGAGGAGGTAGAGAATTCTACAGGGTAGGAGCCGCAAAAGTGAATGAATGGGCTCCAGAGGTCTTCAAATGAACCATGGGAATCTAGCAATCCCTCCTCGTCGGAGCAGAGCAGTGGGAGGGGGCAGTAGAGACAGAGGAACTCTTGCAGATAAATCGGTCCCTGTCCAAGTATGTAGATGATACCAAGTTAAGTGGACCATGTGACATCACTGAAGAAATTACATCATTACAAAAAGATATAGATACTATTGCAACTTGGACTTCACAATGGGGTATGAAATTAAATACTGAAAAATGTTGTGTTCTACATTTGGGAAGGAGAAATCAGCTAAATAAGTATACAATAAATAACATTATTCAGCATAAAACAATGGCAAAAGATTTAGGCATCACATGGTTGATGATAAGTTAGATGTCAAACATCAGTGTGCCAATATCATTGCAAAGGCAAATAGAACAATACTGGCTATTAAAAGAAACATCAAAAGTAGATCACCTGAAGTATTATTACCCCTGTACCTGTCCTATGACAGGCCACAAATGGACTATGGTAGCCATCTGTGGAATCCATACACAATAACTGAAATTAATAGACTAGAGAAAGTACAGCGCAGATTCACAAAACAGTTTAAAACTCTGAAGGATGATACCTATGAAGAAAGACTGAAAAATCTGGGTTTACATAGTTTAGAAATGAGAAGGAAACGAGACTGTATGTTATTTTATTATAATATAATGAATGAACCATCCTTGATGACCGAATTAAACATAGAATATAAACCTGATCACATTGATGTAAGAGGACATCCCCTACAGGTCAGATTAAACAAGTATAAGTCAAACAAAAGAAAATTCTTCTATACAGTAAGATCAGCAAATTTATGGAACACACTACATGAGGAGGTAATAATACATGCAAATAAGGAATCATTCAAAAGAAATATTGACAGATATATATCCAACAGGGGAATATGAATTATTATATCTTGTCTTAAGCAGCTGGTCTTGGGCTTCGGACTTTTATGCTCCTAAATTTAAGTGAAAAAAATATATATATATATATATATATGTAAATACATTTAGCGAAAAAAAAACAAGTCCTTTAATCTTTTTCATGCTCCAAGCTTTAACCATCTCAGTTAAAAAGGAATTATTTTGAAAAGCTTAACATTTCAGTCAGCTATCTTTCTTCTTATTATTTATTTATTTGAACAGTTTCACCAGGAAAGGCATACTGAGCTGCAATAGCTCATTTCCAGATATGTCCCGGGGAGAGGGAAGAAGGAGATACAACCTGCATATACAGAGTTCAAAATAAGACAAAATCATGCATGATACAAATTTGAGACAAGAAGGGCACATCAAAATAATAAAACAAGTCTAATGACATACAACAGGATACAATGAAGCTATGCCAAACATCTTTGTGGGATAAACAAGCAGCGCTTCTCATCCAGAATACAATCTATAAACATATACACATAAATACAAGTATACATATATAGAAACATACATAGAAACATCAAATTTGGGGGCGGATAAGGACTGTTTGGCCCACCCAGTCTGCCCATTTCCCTACCTTCTGGATAAGCAGCAGATCCTAGTTAACCAACAGCCTATTTCTTCCTACCCCTCACAAGAATTGCCTTATGTCTGTCCCATTCATTCTTGAATTCCCCCACTGTTTTTGACCCAACAACCTCCTCAGGAAGGCCATTCCATGCATCCACCACCCCCTCTCTGAAAAATACTTCCTTACATTGCCTCTGAGCTGTCCCCCCTCTATCTTCAAATTGTGTCCCTTGTTCTTGCACATTTCTTTTTCTGAAAGATGCTACCCTCTTGGACTTTGTTGATTCCCTTGAGGTACTTAAATGTTTTTGTCATGTCCCACCCCCTTCTTTCCTCAAGGGTATACATATTAAGCTCCTTTAGTCTCTCTTCGTATGGCTTCTGGTACAGACCCTGCACCATTTTAGTTGCCCTCCTCTGAACTGCCTTTTTCCTGTCTACGTCCTTGAGGAGATGGGGTCTCCAGAACTGCACACACACACACACACACACACACACAGAAAAACACCTCAGGACAGATATAATTTAGCAGTTTTGCTGTTTTAACACTTGAGGTGGTAAATGAGAGCTTGGCCAGATTGGGATATGTGGGAGAGGGAGATGGTGGGAAGTTAGGCATACCTTCACCCACTGTAAGGTATTATTAAATGGAATAATATCAAGCAGATATCAATTTAATGAAATCATCAAGTCCTTGTCCAAGTTGAAAATTTGGGTACATATTGGAATACACTGGGTGTTAGCTGCTATTTCATCATCCTCTTGTTCCTCTGGGTTGGATCTCAAGTTTGTAGAGGGGCAACATTTTTTTCTTAGAAAGCCCATGCTGCATCTACATCAACAAAAAAATAGTCTTTGTTCTGAAAGGTAACTTTCAGTTTAGCAGGGGATTGCAAAACAGGTGTTACCCCAGCCTGTATAAATTCAACTCTTAAAGTGAGAAAGTGCTTCCTGCATCTCTGAGTACATATGAACATACAAAGAAGCCAGCAGAAGAAGGCCATTTGGTCTATCAAGTCTGCTCATATTGCAGGGTCCACAGCTTGAGCTAATGTCCCTGCCCTCCTCCCTCCCACTCCTTTCATCCTCCCTACCCATGATCCTTACTTTACCCCTATGCCTGTACCAGCCTCTCTTAAAGCTGCCCACTGTCTTCAACAAGATCACCTCTTCCAGCAGTGCATTCCAAGTGTCCACCACCCTCTCTGTGAAGAAGTGCTTCCTGATCTCCCTCCTAAACCTCCCACCCTCCAGCTTAAGACTGTGCCCCCTCAAGTTATGGTTGCCACTCAGCTTAAAGAGACTCTCCTTATCAACCTTATTTATCCCTTTCAAGTACCCGAAGGTCCTAATCATGTCTCCTCTCTCTCTCTCTCTCTCTCTCCTGTCTTCCAAGGAGTACATGTTCAGTGCCCTCAACCTCTCCTCATATGTCTTACCCTACTGACCAGCTATCCTCTTTGTAGCCCTCCTCCGGACCTTCTCCAGTAGGTTAATGTCCTTTCTGAGGTGTGGGCACCAGTACTAAACTCCCTACTCTAGATATGACTTTACCAGTGACCTGTACATGGGCAGTATAACCTCCTCTCTCCTACTACTGATCCCCCCAGATATGTATCCCTGCATCTTGTTTGCCTTTGCTGCTGCTTTCTTGTACTGCGTGGAGTGCTTCAGGTCACTAGTGAGCATCACTCCCAGGTCCTTCTCCTCCTCTGATGCAGCTACTTGGACTCCACCCAGGTAGTACTCTGTCCTGAGATTCTTGGCTCCAATATGCATAACTCTGCATTTCTTGGCATTGAAGCCAATGCGTAGTGAGACAAAAGTCCGGATACAAATGAATCTTGGAGCCCTCGTGAAAAAAGCCTTTTTTTGCTCTGGCAGCCTGGAGCACTTTATTTATTTGAGCAATAGAAGCAAGAGTACAAATCCTGTACTGTACCTTGCCCCAGGCTCCGATGCAGATCCTGTATCTTGTTGTTTCTGTGGGTCCTTTCTTGATTGAGCTCTGAATACATATTCCAGGACTATAGGTTGCTCAGGTGAAAAAGCTAAGGTTAAAGTCCTCTCCACTTCAAGCTTCAGCTCTAAATTAGGAATTTTTGCTGAAAGTCCAATCAGTCTACGATTTTTAAGGAGAATCATATTTTCAGTCTTCTCTAATTTAGCCATGGTGTTGAGCTTCTCATGAAGGGAGGCATTAACTGTCCCTTCCACAGTTAGAATCCTCGCTGTGAGTTTATCAGTACATTTTTCAGCAGATTCAACCCATGCCTTGATACTGGTCATTTTAATTTTGATCTTTTCACATCGGGAGGAAATATCCATACGCGTGCTTTGCATCTTCTAAAATGAGTCCTTAATGTTGGCATGAAACTCCATGAGAAATGTTTGTATTGAAGCCAAAGTCAACTTTGCTGAAGTCTTTGCCTTAGTGCGCAGCTCAGGTCATGGTGCTGCTGTGCAAGTCATCACTCCAGCTGACAGCAGCGAACCAGTGATATCCCATTAATGTGCCAAATGATAATTGCTGCCGTGATTGTCAGTCGAATAATATCGCATGCATATTGTGCGACTTTGGTTTTGTGGCATCATGCAATGTTACCAGTCCACGGGTTGCCCTTCTTGCCACCAGGGTGTGACATGGAGTTTGTAATTTAAATAAGTGGGGGGTGCGGGGTGCAAAGCCCCCTGAATTGGGGTACGGGGGTATAGCCCCCCATAATTCAGGTTGCTCCTACTGCCAGATGGCAGATAGTCAGAGTGCGGTGCCTGGTGTCGGTGAAGTGCTGGCACTGTATTTTATGTTGTTAACTTTGTTGTAGCTGTGGCATGAGTGAACCCAAACCAACTGCTCCATGCCTCTCACATACCTGTGACATCTACAAGCAAGCAAACTGACTCCAACTCCCTGGCAGACTCAAGTACCAGACCTGTATGCTAGCAAAAAAGATTACCTAAAATCTCCTACCCTCAAGCGTTAAGTCTTTACTGGCCCCCTGCTGTGGCCCCCACCTAACCAGGAGCGCAGAATATCTTACCTTTTCTGTTCCACGCTGCCGTACTACCCAAGGACAATGCTCCTTTACATATAGAGCCTCATCCTGGTACAGCTCGCTTCCACCTGCTGTTACCAACGACACTGCCCTGCACTTTCAAGTCCAACCAGTCAGCACCTTGTCACAATGGCCTCCTGTGAATGTTTCTCCTAACTAAACTTATTCTCCTTCCTTCTAATTTCCCCCAAGTCCCTCCACCTTTACCCCCCACTATCTCCTATCGCCTCCTTTTTATTTCTCCACTATATCTACATTCTCTCCTATAGGTTCCTCTACATGTATTTACCATCTCTCCAAGCAGTTTCTAATTTATTCTAGTGAACCATATTACAACTGTGTTTTTTTATTGTACATATGTTCTTCAATAATATACACAAATTACTGTATCTTAACATACATGCTGTGAATCATTGTACATATTATAGTAATTCCAAAGGAAAGCTTTAATGTCTCCGACAAAGCCTATGGCTGTTTGAAACTACCGTACTTGTTATGGTCCTCACTATGTTCTGTATTGTTTCCTCGACATGGAACCTTTGTAAAAGAGCCTTGGCTCAAAGGTGTCTTCCGAAATAATAATAAAATAAAATAAACAGCCCCCTGTTGCAGAGCTACTTTTCTGGTTTTGGGGGGAAAATTTCTCAATAATTCAGCCCTTGTTTCTGCTCCTTCCTTCAGCTTAGAATGATTCTGTGTGGTCATTAGACCATAAAAAATATATTATATAAAACAGAAAAATGCAAGTCAAGCTATTGTCTGAGTGGAGCTATGAAAAAGCATGTCTGTCCATGTTGCTGTCAGCAGCGCCCCAGATTGCACCATTTTGAATGAATTTTTCAACTGTTTCTTTGGGCGCCCAAAGTGTGTGACACATTACTAGGACTAAGCCGTTCAATACGAGTATTGCTGTAAGTGTGCATAAGCATTCTGCTCCCTTTTAGCAGGCTGTTGAGTTGCTTCAAACCTGCTAAAAGCCACCAGAATGCACCATTTGGCTTCTTTTATCGGAGGGGGGCATGCCTCTGTACCCGCCTACATAGGTTGGGACTTTGTGCCCCTTTAAAATTTGCCTTTGCATGACACCCATTCCCTGGCCTTTGCCACCCTAGATTCTGTATTTTAAATGTTAACTGCCAAAGGTTCATGTTTGGTTGTCCATTAACTAGCTATTTAACAACTTCTATGAAATGTTTTTGCAACTCAGTTATAATGCATCTGCAGTACTGTCACAGTGCAATGCAAAACTGAGCTCTTAGGTAACAGTTTTTGCAATACTTTGTGATGGACCCAGAAACACTCATGCAACTCACTGAGTTAATTAATATGTATAGTAGCTGACACCACACTATGCTACACCATGCTGCATTACAGAGTTCACACATAACTGTTATGCATCACAAAACAGCATCGAGTGGCCCAGTTCTGAGATGAAATTACAAGGGCTCTAAAATGAGGTATAAAGATAAACTTGGTCTGTGCACATTACTAAAGCGTACCTGTCTGCCTATGGTGCAGCATTGTGCACAAACATGCATGCCCTGGTCTGCCACATACTCATGTCCCCCAGCCTGCCAAACCTGTACCTTCAGTCTGCTTGTGGGTCCATGCAACATTTTTTAATTCCAATACAATGCAATTCCTCTGACTTTTGGATAATTTTGACTAATTCTACAGAATTGCACTTGAAGTGAAATTATGAAATTCTGCAAGTGGAATTTAAACAGCAGTTAAGTAATTCGTGGTTTACCTGATCTGTAGAATAAGCGTCTGCATACCATGGAAACCTAATCCACAGTTTACGTAATCCATGAAAAACTAAATCAGGTGTGTACATAATCCATTGAAACTAATCCACAGTTTATGTAATCCATGAAAAACTAAATCAGGTGTATACCTAATCCATGGAATCTAGTCCATGGTTTACATAATCCACAGAAAACTAATCAGCAGTGTAAATGAGTGTTAGAATTCCACAGAATTTTCTTTTACACATCTGAAAAGCATTTCCAAAGTGGAATTGCCATTCTTCCTGAATTTCACTGGCAGAGTTTTACATTCCGTACAGCTCTAGACTCCCCATCAACCTCCACCATTCAGTCACTCAGCATCTTCAAAATGGTCCACAGGCCCCCCTTCCTAGCCCCAAACCCAATGTAGTCACTGGTAGTCCACCGAAATCCTCGTCCCCAGGCCCATTCCTCCATGTGCATCCATTTTATCGGTCCCACGATGATATCAGCCACTTGAAGTGTCTGTGCAATTAGTGCAGTCATCTGGCACTCCTAATGCTTATGGAAATAATGGCACTTAGGAAGGGGGCATCCCAAAAGTACTGTGCTCACAGCTATGACTTGGGTGTGCTAACCATGTCCCCTTCTGGGCATCAGTAATTGCAATGTGCACTATTGTGCATGGGCTGTGGGGTCACAGGCAAGAGACGGTTGCAAAATTATGCTGCAGAATGCAGATATAGTCCTTTGGGAACTGGGTTCCATAGGTATTTTAGAAAAGCATTCAAAACTCACATTTTTTACTTTACGTTGATACAAATTTACAAGCAGCATCACATTTATTTGTCCCTGCACATAGGAGGACTTTGTATAGACATCAATGTATACATACTTACTGCTGGATGTTTTGTATTGTATTTCCTGATACCACCCCAGTCGCAACTGGAAACAAGTCCATTTTGCACTCTGTCTCCTTACCTGGTTAAAATATGTTACAAATAAAAAATATATATTTTTAATGTTTTCTTTTAACATTCTACTATGTTGTTTAGAAAAATAATAATCCATTATTACTGCATGTGAACAGCATTTGAATCCGCAACTGCTGGCAGTAGCCAAATGGTGCAGTGTCGACATTCACTGACAGTTGTAAATCAGTGCTTTTCCAAATAGAGAAGAAAACATGAAAAAAGATTCAGTAAGATTCTACTTGAAATCTGTATGAATAGGAATTAAACAAGTGCAAAGTGAAGCTAGTTTTATAAAGTGTTTCCATTAAAATTGTATTTGCTATAACAATCCTCAGTTATATGTGAACTCTGTAGTGTAGCATGGTGTAGCATAGTGTGGTGTCAACTACATGTAAACTCTGCAGTGTAACACAGCATGGTGCCCACTACATGAAAACTCTGTAGTGTAGCATGGTGTAGCCTTTAGTGACATTATAAAAAGGTTATCAGAAATGCTACAATCTGATTGGCTGTTAGGATTCCAACAGCCTTACATTAATCCATGTTACACTGTCATGTACAGCCTGCTACACTCTTCTTTTGGAACAGTTTTTTTATAATAACAATAAGGCACTCCCAGAAGTTAGATTAACAGTCAGTTAATCGCCCCCTAGGGGCAATATGGCACTCGGCTGTGCCTCATGCCACATTACACCCCAAGGAGTGATTAACAGATGGTTAATCTAACCCCTGTTCATACCTTATTGCTTAATTAACCACATGTAAACTCTGTAGTGCAGCATGGTATAGCATAGTGTAGTGTCACCTACATGTAAACTCTGCAGTGCAGCTTGGTGTAGCATAGTGTGGTGTCACCTACATGTAAACTCTGCAGTGCAGCTTGGTGTAGCATAGTGTGGTGTCACCTACATGTAAACTCTGCAATGCAGCTTGGTGTAGCATAGTGTGGTGTCACCTACATGTAAACTCTGATGTGCAGCATGGTGTAGCATAGTGCGGTGTCGCCTACATGTAAACTCTGATGTGCAGCATGGTGTAGCATAGCGTGGTGTCACCTACATGTAAACTCTGTAGTTCAGCATGGTGTAGCATAATGTGGTGTCACCTACATGTAAACTCTGTAGTGCAGCATGGTGTAGCATAGTGTGGCGTCACCTACATGTAAACTCTGATGTGCAGCTTGGTGTAGCATAGTGTGGTGTCACCTACATGTAAACTCTGTAGTGCAGCATGGTGTAGCATAGTGTGGCGTCACCTACATGTAAACTCTGATGTGCAGCTTGGTGTAGCATAGTGTGGTGTCACCTACACGTAAACTCTGCAGTGCAGCTTGGTGTAGCACAGTGCGGTGTCACCTACATGTAAACTCTGATGTGCAGCATGGTGCAGCATAGTGTGGTGTCACCTACACGTAAACTCTGATGTGCAGCATGGTGTAGCATAGTGCAGAGTCACCTACATGTAAACTCTGTAGTGCAGCATGGTGTAGCATAGTGTGGTGTCACCTACATGTAAACTCTGATGTGCAGCATGGTGTAGCTAGTGTGGTGTCACCTACATGTAAACTCTGATGTGCAGTATGGTGTAGCATAGTGCGGTGTCACCTACATGTAAACTCTGTAGTGCAGCATGGTGTAGCATAGTGCAGTGTCACCTACATGTAAACTCTGATGTGCAGCATGGTGTAGCATAGTGTGGTGTCACCTACATGTAAACTCTGATGTGCAGTATGGTGTAGCATAGTGCGGTGTCACCTACATGTAAACTCTGTAGTGCAGCATGGTGTAGCATAGTGCGGTGTCACCTACATGTAAAATCTGATGTGCAGCTTGGTGTAGCATAGTGTGGTGTCACCTACACATAAACTCTGCAGTGCAGCTTGGTGTAGCATAGTGTGGTGTCACCTACATGTAAACTCTGTAGTGCAGCATGGTGTAGCATAGTGTGGTGTCACCTACATGTAAACTCTGATGTGCAGCATGGTGTAGCATAGTGTGGTGTCACCTACATGTAAACTCTGATGTGCAGTATGGTGTAGCATAGTGTGGTGTCACCTACATGTAAACTCTGTAATGCAGCATGGTGTAGCATAGTGTAGTGTCACCTACATGTAAACTCTGTAGTGCAGCATGGTGTAGCATTGAGTGGTGTCACCTACATGTAATTACTCTGATGTGCAGCATGGTGTAGCATAGTGTGGTGTCACCTACAAGTAAACTCTGCAGTGCAGCTTGGTGTAGCATAGTGTGGTGTCAACTACATGTAAACTCTGATGTGCAGCTTGGTGTAGCATAGTGTGGTGTCAACTACATGTAAACTCTGATGTGCAGCTTGGTGTAGCATAGTGTGGTGTCAACTACATGTAAACTCTGATGTGCAGCATGGTGTAGCATAGTGTGGTGTCACCTACATGTAAACTCTGCAGTGCAGCTTGGTGTAGCATAGTGTGGTGTCAACTACATGTAAACTCTGTAGTGCAGCATGGTGTAGCATAGTGCGGTGTCAACTACACGTAAACTCTGTAGTGCAGCATGGTGTAGCATAGTGTGGTGTCAACTACATGTAAACTCTGATGTGCAGTATGGTGTAGCATAGTGTGGTGTCACCTACATGTAAACTCTGTAGTGCAGCATGGTGTAGCATAGTGTAGTGTCACCTACATGTAAACTCTGTAGTGCTGCATGGTGTAGCATAGTGTAGTGTCACCTACATGTAAACTTTAGTGTAGCATAGTGCAGCATAGCGTAGTGTCACCTGTATGTAAACTCTACAGTGTAGCATGACGTAGTGACACCTACATGTATACTCTGTAGTTCAGCATGGTGTAGCACAATGTAGTGTCACTTACATGTAAACTCTGTAGTGCAGCTTGGTGTAGCATAGTGTGGTGTCACCTACATGTAAACTCTGTAGTGTAGCTTGGCATAGCATGGTGTGGTGCCACCTACATGTAAACTCTGTGGTGTAGCATGGTGTAACACAATGTGGTGCCACCTACATGTAAACTCTGTAGTGTAGCATGGTGTAGCAAAGTGTGGTGTCACCTACATGTAAACTCTGTAGTGTAGCTTGGTATAGCATAGTGTAGTGCCACCTACATGTAAACTCTGTAGTGTAGCATGGTGTAGCATGGAATTGTGTCACCTGCATATAAACTCTGTAGTGTAATATGGTATAGCAAAGCATGGCGTTCACTGCATGTGAACTCTGTAGTGTAGCATGGTGTAGCATAGCATGCTGTCATCTACATGTAAACTCTGTAGTGTAGCATGGTGTCACTTCATGTAAACACTGTAGTGTAGTATGGTAAAGCAGAGCATACTGTCAGCTACATGAAATCTCCGTAGTTTAGCATGATGTAGCACAGCAATGTATCAACCACATGTAAACTCTATAGCATAGCATGGTGTAGTATGTAAGCAATAAGGCATGATGGGATGTGTATAAGACATATTTTACCGCATGGCCAGGGGTGTGGTGAGGCAGGCCGCAGGCCAAGTGACTTCAGCCACTGGCTGTGCAGTACAATATGTTTTGTACACACCCTGGAGTGGCTTATTGCGCTTATAAAATGGTCTCCTTTTTTAAAAAATGTTTATAGTTGGTTAAGGATGTTTATATGTAGAAACACTAGATTTACTTGTGTGCATTTATGATAAAATAGTCCTTCCGCCCACTGCAAATGATGTCATAGATGATGTCATTACATTAGTGCTGAACAAAGTTTGTTCTTTGCTGTCATCAAGATTCAAGATATGGAATGTTTATCATGAAATGTTTATCACGGAATACATGGATTCAAAATTCTGCTCAGTTCCACTGGCAGAACGTTTCTCTCCCTCATATACTGTACACACACACACACAGAAAAAACAAAGGCCTCTGTTACAGCCAGAGACTCAGTTATCTCACTGTCAGGGAAAGCAGAAGAGATTTCCCTGATGAGCAGGTAAAGAAAAAAGGGGGATTTTTCTAGTCAGCAAAGAAACAGTTGTGGCGAAAACTATAAACAATACTTAATGTTTCTAATCTGTTTATGTGTGTAAGGAAAATGTGATGATCATGGAAACAATATTTAATTAATTTGTTTTATTTTTTATTCTAGGTAGTTTTATTTTTAGGGCCCAGTTGAAGTTTTTTTTTTACAGTGTAAAGGTAGCAGCCATGTTTGTGATGGAAGATCAATTCTGGTTGTAGAAGACTAACTGCTTGTTGGTGGAATTTTGTTCACCCGGTAAGCCCAATGGGCCTAGAAGTCCTTTTTTCAGGGGCGACCAGGGGGCAGGGGGGATGCAGATGGTAAGCAACTTAAATTGAACCAGATTAAACTGTTGGTGGTATTGTTTTAATGAAATGCCAGTGTTCCAAATGCCCATCGATCATGGCTCTGGACACTCACTGTTGGACAGAACTATTTTTTTTAACCATGTGTAACCTCCTTGCAAATGGATGTTCCTAGAAATGCCAGTCTGGGTTTACCTTAGCCCGGTTTGTTCTGTCCTTCTCCCACTGTTTCTCGGGCTTCTCCGGACTTGTCATCAATTTTTCTGGCTTCCCAGGTCCTGTTTGCCCTCGTGTGTGCCCCAGCTTGCAGTCAAATGAAAATCCAGCCCCTCGGGGCTTAAACTGCTGACCGCAAGCTCCTGCTGCAAAAGTGCTGCCTCCAGGGCAGCGGGAGTTGCGTTGGCATGCAAAGCACCTTTTATGTGGAGCCGCTTGTTTTGCGGTCGCCTCGGGGACTGTGCCGTGGGTCCCAGGATCCCTTCCACATATTTGGGACCGGTGACCACGGACAGCCTGCTGGGGGACTGCTCAGATGGGAATTTTAGGAGTTCTGACCGGGGCTTATTTGAGTATGCCTGTGCAGGGCCCCGGTCATCTGAATAATGCATAACAGTGTGTCTGCCTGCCTCCAGGGAAGCTATGTTCGGCTCCGGCCAAAAAGTAAAGAATTAAAATGTTTTAAATAATGAAACTTGTTGCTGCATATTGGAGAATGACTGTGTAACCCCTTGCAAATGGGGGTTTCTTTAAACGCCTCTAGTACTGTCTCTTTAAGAGCTGCCAGCTCGCAGACCCTATTAGTCTGCTAAAGGGGGGACAATATATTTTCCTGCTCAAGTCCCACTGAAGCCACTGGTAATGTGCCCCATTTTGCCGTCACTAAGCAGGCAAAGCAGGCACTTCCTTGGGCTGTGCTTGTTTATGTGATATATGTTGAATTGGTATTGGAAGATGTATTTGTTTAACCTGTTTCCCTTGCAGCTGGGACTTTGTGTGCCTTGCCCCTCCATTTTGTATCAGAACTGCCTTTTGGATTCCATCAAGAGAGAGGGGCACTTAAGATGGAGTATTTAGCAGCCTATCAGGACAAGGACTCTCTCGGGAGCCGGCTGCCAATGGGATGTATGGCCAGTGATTCTGGGAAGTGAAGTCCAGGAGTGTGGTGCCTTTTTGCACCAATAGGAGAAGGTAGAAGAGACTGGCATCTGAAGCCCTCCAATCGGGTCGTTTGGCAACCGAATTGTGATTCCCTGCCCCAACGGCCGAAGAGGCAGAGTCGTTGTGGCTGTGAGTGAGGAAGGAGCTTCGGGCTCCTGCGCTGTTGAGTATTCGCACGGGAAGCGTGAGTGGAAGGCCAAAAGTCGGGTGGCTTGTTAGCCAAAGTATCTGGACTGAATCCGCCATGTGCTGCTGTCAGAAGAGGCTGTGCAGTGTTGCAGCTACCTACCAGGCTCACCCTGTAGAGGACTGGAGAATCTGTTTCATCGAGCTCGGTCTGTCAGGAAAAGTGAAGCTGCACCGTGAACTCCCGGGTTAGCAGTGAGTGCGTTCGGGAACTAAAGCAGCTGCCTGGTATGGTAACCTTCTGTTTTACATATAAATGTGTGGGGAGTGTTCTAATCACATGCCTGTGTCCCTGGGTGGAGTAAAGGGATCCTGCTACAACAGTCGTGAGTAAAAATCAGGGTAGCTCCCTGTCAACTGGTCTATTGGGTTGCAAGTGGTCATCTGTTTCCCTTTCTGGCTACACGAACTGAGCCTACTGGCTCTGGATTACAAATGTGGGTATTGTATAGTTGTCTTTTCATCTTCAGGGCCCCAACCAGCTGCACCAAACTTGGCTAGCCCCTTATTGCCTGGGTACCCAGTGACAGTGATTAATAGGGACCTTAGCCTGTGCACAATGCTCTGAAACCAGTAGAGTGATTACGCTAATTAACTAGATTTCCCCCTGTCCTTGTTAATCCCCCCTAAATAAATCAGATTTGGTTGTCTTGCAAAGTAAACTGCCCGAACTGTGGGGTTGTGCTGAAATATTGTACAGTGGGTATGGTGTTATTGCATCTTACTTTACAGGGGGTTCCCAGGGTCAAGCTGTTCGACCAATCCTGGGGGTAAGTGTATATGGTAAAGGTGCTGTTGGTAACTTGTGGGGGCCACTAGTGGGAAGAAAAGGGGGTTGCAGTGACCCAGAGGGCTGTGACAAAGTCATTCCAGACTGTCCTAATCCCGACCTCTGGGTGGAGGCACCCGCCATTGGACCTGGGCCCCTTAACCTGTTAGCACCTACGCAGGCAGGGGTAGTAGCCCTTGGGGTAGCGCCACCTGGGGGTTACAACTGTACATATGGGGAGAAGTGCTTAAAGTTAAAATGAGTACTGTTTCCCTGGCAATTCCAGTATCTGAAACTCTGTGTGTCAGCCTGTCAGCTGCTGCAAGGGAAGCTTGCATAAGTGCAGTAGCAACAGGAAAAGTAAAAGAGCTATGTTTTTCATCTGTGCAGTGACTGCAAGCATTGCCTTTAAGCTGTAGAACTGTGGGGCATTTGAGGCAAATAATTACTTTTTTCTGGCTGCACCAGGACATTATTCAGGACTGTATCTAATCTGCTATAAGGGACAGTGGGTTAAGCAGCCATTGCCAGCAGTACAGCCAATTGGAATTGCAGCAATAGAAAGCCAGGACTTGTGGGACATTCACTGTATCTCATGGGTAAGCACCCAAGTGCTTATGGGGGCTTAGAGGGACATTATTTTAGGCTCAAATTCCACAACCCAATTGTGCCTCGAGTGTTCTGATTGACAGGTCCTTCAGCAACTTGGAGACATGTCACCCCATCCCTGCTACCAACCAGGAGTCGAGCTAGGAGCTCTACAAAGAGACAATGTTGCCAGTTTGTCTGGAGATTCAGAGGAAGATTCAGAGTTGCAGAGCTGAGAAAGAGAGAGCAGCAGAGCAGGCTCCAGCCTGCTGGGAGCCCCCCATGGGGAAGGGGCTCAGGCTCCAGCCATGCCATCAGCCCTGGGCCACTTAATTCAAGCCCTTTCAGTCTTCAGAGGGCATTTGTTATTTTCTTCAGTTAACTAGTTACAATAATTGGGCTTTCTGCAACAGCTAGTCTGGAGGTTGCCAGTACTGTCCTCCAGAGGCTAGCCTTCCCTCCCACGTTGGGGAAAGATGTGGACCGAAGAATCAGATGTCCAGCAGCGGTGAGAGCGCTGACCAGACCAGATTACATCATGCAGTGGTGAGAGCACTGACCAAGTACCTCAGCGGTGAGAGAGCTGAAGAAATCTTCAGGATGCCTTCAATTGCGGATGAGACCCGTGGAGGACCTGAGAGAATACCCTCGTACCCCCAGGTGCGAGGGAGAAGCTAAGCAAGTAATCTTGGGGGCTTCATGCTCCATTAAGTAATGTGTGCAGTTAAGTGTGAAGTATTGAAGTCATTAGTTTGGGATACTAACCCCATAAGAGACTGCCTAGTTCAAGTAATGGATGCATCTTGTCTGTAGCCCAAATGGCTAAGTTGCAGGTGCAGCAAGATGCTGGGCTTAGTGAATCATATAAATGTGTACCTATGAGTTAGAGTCCTGCCATCATGGAGCTGTCTGCCAAGACACGCTTGCCACTTCATGAGACAGGAGGCCCTAGAGCATATTAATGTCTCAAATACCTTAAAGAGAATGTTCCTGTGTCTGCACAGAATTTCATCTAAGAGCGCTTGGTATAACTGTTAAATGGCTAGACGTGCTGGATAGGACTCTGCTTGTAGATAATGTTCTTGGTATACAGAATGTACTGGATGTGACCGCCTGTGACTAAAGTATGGGATGCTTGATAAAAATGTAGTTGCCAACTACTCTGGATGGATATCTTTTGGTATACAAAGTACTGGATGTGACCGTGTTTAAACTGCGTTTAGGATGCTTGACAGAAGTATCACCCTTATTGCTTTGGATGGGACTTTCAAATATTGTGCTGAATGTTCTGGATGTAAGATCCACATAGTTTATTCTGGAATGTTCAGAAGTCTGCGAGTGCAGGGCAATCCCTGATTTGTCTGCAAGTGCAGGGCAATCCCTGCTTTGTCTGCTAAAGTGCAGGGAAATCCCTGCTGTGGTTGTAATAGTAATTTGCTGCTTTACAAAAATCTGTTTCCGAGTTGCTCCCACCCTCAAATTAATAGCCGGCCACCTTGACCAGCTGCAACTCCATCAGGCCTGCAACATCTTGGACTGTGGTACCTGTTTAACCAGTATGCTATGAGATTGTGGGGTTTCTGCTGTATCTGGGATGGGTTCCAGTGTGGGTAATATTAATAATTATATTTAATATCTGATTTATCAGCAGCTAGATAGCCAGGGCTCTGGATGTCTTAAGTCGAATGGTAAAATGTGATTTATGTCTGCATGTTAATATGTAGCCACCCAGCTGGAGGGTTCACCAGTAAAAATCCAAAATGATATCTGTACATGTGTAAATATGGTAAGATAACCTCTACTCCTCCTGTTTCCCCTTCCTAGTTCCTTTATTACCCCCGAAATAAATATCTTGTTGTTGTTGTTTGAAATCCTGTGTGAGCATATTATTAGAGAGAGCCTTTAATTCAAAATGTGGAAATGTGGGGAACTGTGTATTGGGGCATGTCTGGGAAAGGTAACTGGTCATCGTGGGTGGTGTAGCAGCTCAGGGGGCTACACCTAGCACCATCTCACCAAGTAAAGCACCCTGAGTGGAGGCACTGCACAAAGGTTTTAAAAAATGTTATAAGTTAGCGAACCCAAACCCCTTAGCATATGTCCAGGGTAGTAGGCAGGGGTGTAACACTGGGGAGTGGCGCTGCCAAGGGATTACACATGTATAAAACATATTTTATACATGGCCAAGAGCCAATCAGATTACTGGATTTTCCACTGCCATTTTATAAAACACAATATCCACTACATGAAAACTCTGTGGTGTAGCATGGTGTAGCAAAGTGTGCTGTCAGCTATATGTAAACTCTGTAGTGTAGCATGGTACAACATAGTGTGGTGTCAACTACATGTAAACTCTGTAGTGTAGCATGGTGTAGCACAGAATGGTGTCAGCTACATGTAAACTCTGCAGCATAGCATGGTATAGCCTTTAGTGACATTAACCACATGTAAACTCTGCACTGTAGTATGCTGTAACAAAGCATGGTGTCCACTACATGAAAACTCTGTAGTGTAACATTGTGTAGCATAGTGTGGTGTCAGCCACATGTAAACTCTGTAGTGCATCAGGGTGTAGCACAGAATGGTGTCCATTACATGAAAACTCTGTAGTGCAATGTGGTGTAGCATACTGTGGTGTCAGCTACATGTAAATTCTGAAGTGTAGCATGGTGTAGTAAAGCTAGTGTCAACTGCATGTAATCTCTGTAGTTTAACATGGTGTAGCACAGCATGGTATCAACTACATGTACTCTCTGTAGTGTAGCATGGAGTAGCACAGCATGGTGTCAACTACATGTAAACTCTGTAGTGTAGCATAGCATGGTGTCAGCTACATGTAAACTCTGGAGGGTAGCATGGTGTCAATCATGCAAACTATGTGGTGTAACATGGTGTAGTATAGTGCGGTGTCAACAACATGTAAACTCTGTAGTATAGCATGGTGTAGCCTTTCATGACATTAACCACATGTAATCTCTGCATTATAGCTTGGCATAGTAAAGCATGCATCCACTATGTGGAAACTCTGTAGTGCAACATGGTGTAGCATAGTGCGGTGTCAACTACATGTAAACTCAGAAGTGCAGCATGGTGTAGTAAAGCTAGTGTCAACTACATGTAATCTCTGTAGTGTAGCATGGTGTAGCACAGCACGGTGTCAGCTACATGTTAACTCTGTAGTGTAGCATGATGTCAACTACATGTAAACTCTGCAGTGTAGCATGCTGTCATTTACATGTAAACTCTGTAGTGTAGCATGGTATAGCATAGCATGGTGTCAACTACATGTAATCTCTGTAGTGTAGCATGGTGTAGCACAGCATGGTGTCAACTACATGTAAACTCTAGTGCAGTATGGTATAGCATAGCATGGTGTCAGCTACATGTAAACTCTAGTGTAGTATGGTATAGCATAGCATGGTGTCAGCTACATGTAAACTCTGTAGTGTAGCATGGTGTAGCCTTTAATGACATTAACCACATGTAAAGTCTGCATTGTAGCTTGGCGTAGCAAAGCATGGCATCCACTATGTGGAAACTCTGTAGTGTAACGTGGTGTAGCATAGTGTGGTGCCAGCTACATGTAAACTCTGTAGAACAGCATGGTGTAGTAAAGCTAGTGTCAACTACATGTAAGCTCTGTAGTTTAGCATGGTGTAGCACAGCATGGTATCTTCTACACCTACTCTCTGTAATGTTGCATGGTGTAGCATAGCATGGTGTCAACTACATGTAATCTCTGTAGCGTAACATGGTGTAGCATGGTGTGGTGTCAACAACATGTAAACTCTGTAGTGTAGCGTGGTATAGCGTAGTATGGTATCAGCTATATGTAAACTCTAAGTGAAGCATGGTGGAGCATAGTGTGATGTCAAATACATGTGAATTCTATAGTGTAGCATAGTGTGGTGTCAACTACATGCAAACTCTGTAGTGCAGCATGGTGTAGCATCCCATACAGGTAAACTCTGTAGTGTAGCATGGTGTAGCACAGATTAGTGTTACCTACATGTGACCTCTGTAGTGTAGCATGGTGTAGGGTTAACTACATGTAAACTCTGTATTGTAGCATGGTGTAGCATAATGTGGTGTCAATTACACGTAAACTCTGTAGTATAGCATGGTGCAGTGTCACCTACTTGTAAAGTCTGCAGTGCAGCATAGTGCAGTGTTACCTCCATGTAAACTCTGTAGTGTAGCATGGTGTAGCATAGTGTGGTGTCAAACACATGTAAACTCAAGTGCAGCATGGTGTAGCATAGTGTAGTGTCAAGTACATGTAAACTCTGTAGTGTAGCATGGTATAAGATAGTGTGGTGTCAAATACATGTAAACTGTAGTGTAGCATATTGTGGTGTTAACTACATGCAAACTCTATAGTGTAATATGGTGTATTGTCCCTTACCAGTAAACCCTGTAGTGTAGCATGGTGTAGTGTCCCATACAGGTAAACTCTGTAGTGTAAAGTGGTGTAGCATAGTGTGGTGTCAACTACATGTAAACTCTGTAGTGTAGCATGGTGTAGCATAGTGTGGTGTCAACTACATGTAAACTCTGTAGTGTAGCACAGCATGCTGTCAAATACATACAAACTCTGTAATGTAACATAGTGTGGTGTCAAGTACATGCAAACTCCGCAGTGCAGCATGGTGTAGTGTTCCCTATAGGTAAACTCTGTAGTGTAGCATGGTGTAGCACAGATTAGTGTCACCTACATGTGAACTCTGTTGTGTGGCATGGTGTAGTGTCACCTACATGTAAACTCTGAAGTGAAGCATGGTGTAGTGTCACCAACAGATAAACTCTGTAGTAAAGCATGGTGTAGTCTGACCTACAGGTAAACTCTGTAGTGAAGCATGGTGTAGTGTCACCTTCATGTAAACTCTGTAGTGTAGCATGGTGTAGTGTCACCTACATGTAAACTCTGTAGTGAAGCGTGTTGTAGTGTCACCTTCATGTAAACTCTGTAATGAAGCATGGTGTAGTGTCACCTACATCTAAACTCTGTAGTGAAGCATGGTGTAGTGTCACCTTCATGTAAACTCTGTAGTGTAGCATGGTGTAGTGTCACCTACATGTAAACTCTGTAGTGAAGCGTGTTGTAGTGTCACCTTCATGTAAACTCTGTAGTGAAGCATGGTGTAGTGTCACCTACATCTAAACTCTGTAGTGAAGCATGGTGTAGTGTCACCTTCATGTAAACTCTGTAGTGTAGCATGGTGTAGTGTCACCTACAGATAAACTCTGTAGTAAAGCATGGTGTAGTGTCACCTACAGATAAACTCTGTAGTAAAGCATGGTGTAGTCTGACCTACAGGTAAACTCTGTAGTATAGCATGATGTAGCATAGAGTAGTGCCACCTACACATAAACTCTGTAGTGTAGCATGGTGTAGCATTACCTGCATGTAAACTCTGCAATGTAGCATGGTGTAGCATTACCTACATGTAAACTTCTTACTGTAGCATGGTGTAGTATCATCTACATATAAACTCTGTAGTGTAGCGTAGTATAGTATCACGTAAGGAGCTTAAGATGTACAACCTTGAGGAAAGGGAAGGGGACATGATAGAAACTTTCAAATACCTCAAGGGAATCAACAAGGTCAGAGAGGATAGCATCTTTCAGAAAAAGAGATGTGCAAGAACAAGGGGACACAATTTGAAGATAGAGGGCGGATGGCTCAGAGGTAATTTGAGGAAGTATTTCTTCACAGAGAGGGTTGTAGATGCATGGAACAGCCTTCTTGAGGAAGTCGTAGAGTCAAAAACAGTGGGGGAATTCAAGAATGCATGGGACAGACATAAGGCAATTCTAGTGGGGGTAGGAGGAAGTAGGCTGTTGGTTAACTAGGATCTGCAGCTTATCCATTAGATAGGGAAATGGGCAGACTAGGTGGGCCAAGCTGTCCTTATCTGCCATCAAATTCTATGTTTCTATGTTTCTACTTGTAAGCTCTGTACTGTAGCATGGTGTAATGTCACCTATATGTAAACTCTGTAGTGTTGCATGGTGTAGTGTCATAGTGTCACCTACATGTAAACTCGGTAGTATAGCATAGTGTAATGTTAACTATATGTTATCAGAGCAGCACTCTGACCTGCATCCTCTATGGGAGAATCTGTGGATTGGTGCCTGGTCACTGTCCCTAGGCTCTCCTGGAGTTCCTTTAACCAGCTGGAGTTCATTGATGTCATGCGGATTGTCCTGGGTATGCACCCTATATGCTGTAGTTTGGATCCAGGCCCAACTTCCCTGATAAAGGGTTGTTGTGATACTATTGGCCCAGTCCTAGCATGGATAGTTTGGTGCTCCTTCGAGACGGGTGAGTTTCCTAGCTCCCTGAAGGAGGCGGTGGTGACGCCCCTCCTGAAGAAAGCTGCTTTGGACCCAGACTGCCATGCTAACTACAGACCAATCTCTAACCCTCCCTTTGTGGGGAAGATGATTGAGAAAGTATTGCCCATACAATTGGAGAACCACTTGACCATCCATGACATCTATGAACCATTCCAGTCTGGTTTCCAAAAGAGGCATAGTACCGAGACTGTGCTGGCTCTGGTGCTCAATGATCTCATGGTGGCAAGGGATCAAAAGAGCCATTCCATCTTGGTCTTTCTCGATCCCTCCTCAATATTTGACACTGTGGACCATGAGGTACTTCTTGAATGCCTGAGGTTCATCTGTGGCCTGTCTACTAGTCCTCAGGTGGTTTAGATCTTTGCTCACAGGCAGAACTAAGAGGGTGGTGTTGGGGATTAATTGCTCCAGAGTAGTCTCTCTGTCATGTGGGGTTCCTCTGGGTTCGGTGTTGTCCCCCATGTTGTTCACAGTGTACATGCTGCCCCTTGGAGACATTGTAATAAGGAATGGGCTGAGATTTCACTGCTATGCTGATGCTACCCAGCTCTACCTATCTTTTGCACCCAACCAGGATAGAGCTCGCTCGGTATTTAACAACTGCCTCACTGAAATCCAGAAGTGGATGAATTCAAGCTGGCTGAGGTTGAACTCGGAGAAGACGGAGGTGATGGTTGAGGACCCGGGTCGCCGGATAGAGGGGATGGGAGCTGGTTTGCCCTCAGGACTTTTTCTGAATGGCTTCCAGCTCCCTACATCTGAATGGGTGCGGAACCTAGGGGTGATTGTTGATGACGGGCTGACACTGTGTTCGCAGGTGTCGGCAGCTGTCAAATCATCCTTTTACCATCTGAGGAACATCTCCAGGATTAAGCACCTAGTTCCATCCAGTGACCTGCCAACATTGATCCACGCCTTTGTGACCTCGCACCTTGATTACTGCAACTCCCTGTATCTAGGGCTTCCAGGGGTTGATATCCGCTGCTTGCAGCTTGTGCAGAACGCTGCGGCCCGGTTATTGACGGGTTCTCCTCGTACCTATCATATTTCTCCAGTGCTGTGTGAACTGCACTGGCTGCCAATACAGTGGCGGATCACCTTTCAAGTTAATCTTCTGACTTATAAAGCCCTATATGGACTGGGCCCGGACTACATGAAGGAGCTCCTGGTACCTTACTGCCCTAGGCGATCGCTCCACTCGGTGAATGATAGGTTGCTAGAGATTCCGAGGTTTTTTTAAATCTTCAGGAGCCCATGCTTTAATGTACATGGCCCGAACCCTTTGGAATTCTCTACCTCGTACATTTCGGGAATGCACGTCTGTGGAGAAATTTGAGCAGGCCTTAAAGACCCATCTATGGTTAATGGCATATCCTTGATGATGATACTTTATTGCATTTTATGAACTTAGTATTTATTGTATTTGTGTTTATTTTACTGTTTTAAGTGATGTTTATTGTTAAAGCGCCTTGGGTTTGGAAAGGCGCGGTACAAATAAAGTATTATTGTTATTATTATTATTATATGTGCACCTATAATAATAATTCCTAACTCACCTGTTAGGCACAATAAAAATATAAAGAAAAAAAGCTAAAAACAAACAACAAAGGGATCTAAACAAGCAAACACAGAACATTCAGTTAAAAAAAAATATCAGACGTTGGGAATATCAGAGGAAGTAATAAACTCACAAATGTTCAGTTAGATTCAACGAGTAGTCAAATACTTAAGTAATTGGAACTAAGTGAAAGAACAGTGTCAAGCAATGATCAAAATACAGGAAATTTCAAATAAAGGAAAAATGCAAATTACAAATTTAATAACCCTAGAAAAACCAAGAGAACAGGGCATTAGGAGCTAACCTAAAGCAACAACAGAGCAGTGAACAACTTTGCTTTTATCAGAGGCTGAGATTATTTTAAGAATTAGTGGGGTGTACTTATGTAACCCTGGCGCCATTATACCAAGGGCTACTACCCCTGCTTGCTTCTCTTATTGCAGGTTGAGGGGCCTGGGTGCGGTTTTAACGGTTACTGTATCTGCCCTACCAGCAACAGGACTACAATTATGATGCCTCCACCCAGAGTAATGATTAAGCGGGTAAACTGCCAAACTAGTACAGCCCTCTGGGAAGCTATACCTACCGACAGCCCCAGCTAGTGGCACAACACACAGAGTGGCAATAAGCAATGTACTTTGCATGCAATACCACATTTAATGGCTAGCACTTACAATATGCTCACCAGCTTCACACTCACCAACAGGGCCTGGGCTTATGGCATGCACCTTGTGTCCCCCTGCAAAGGAACAGTTAACCAGCAACCACAGTGCAGCTTTACCGTTTCCTTCACTTCACCCCAGAACAATAATGTGCTCACAGACCCAGTTAACATGCAAAACAAATCAAGTTTGTTCAGGGGACCGAACAGAAGGAGGGGGTGAAACTTTAGGTTAACTATTTTGGCACTGTAATACAACAGATGGCAATTTATGATCATTAATTATGTCCCTGAATTAGTTTATCAAGCTGCTGGGTACCTAGAATACAGTTAGGTGCAGGCCTGAAGCGTTGCTGCGGGTAGGCCGGCGTAGTAGCTGGTTGGGGCCCTGGATGGAGAAACGTCTGTTAGTAGACAGATTGGAGCACTTGCAAACAGTAAAATACTTAATCATGAGCCAGCTGAACTATAATCACAGTCAACACCCAATGAGGACTTATAGGGCAAATCAGATGACACAAAACATTTATTTGGTAGTTGCAGGAGGCTACCCTGATTGTACTTACTGCACCCAGACCAGTTGGCAAACTGGATGAAGACACTATGGATCTGCTGGCTTTCCAGGATGATGGCGGGGACCAGGGCTGACACAACTCACCTCCACTTCACAGCCTTTCCCTTTAGGTGTCCACAACCTGAAACTTGCTTCTATGTAGGGGCTAACTCCCCGAAGCTGGTTTCAGGCCAGGCAGATGCTAGATCTGGTGCAGGAACAGTCCTTAGGGCCACAGATGGCACAGGCCCAGTACATGAAGCTCAGCTTGGTATACAGTTTGAAAAAGTCACTTAACTTGCTGCTGGCAGGCTGGCTTAACCTTGGTAGGAAGCAAACAGGAACAACTGGCAATAGGTCTCCCCTTTTATGAAACGTGGTAGGAGACAAACACAGCATCCGCTGGCTCCAAATGGCACTGGAGTCCTTAGCTTAAGAAATCCTCTCACAGTTCTTTCACCTGCCCTCTCTTAGACAAAACTCTTTTCCAGCATCAAGGTCTCTGAACTCGGTGAGGATAGCTGAGGATTGCTTTCTCAGTTCTACATTTCAGCAGTGTAAGTCCCGCAGGGCGGCAACACAGGCTAAATTCCCTGTGCCTGTTTTCAGCTTGCCACACAGGCTCCTTTCTCTCAAACTCATGCTAAACTGCTATTTCTACTTTTAAGCAGTATAATACACTTTCTCATCCTGCAGGGAGATAAAACACGCCTTTTTTCTGCACTTCTTTCAGCTCACACCCCCAGGCTCCTTCCTTCTTGGTGGCTCAAGCTGAATTTCCCTATGTTCAGAACCGTCCCAACTGAAGACTGGGACCTCTGTATTCCAGTTGGCTGCCTTTACTGTCAATCACAGTCCAAGAGCTCTCATTGGTTAATGTAGGTGCCAATAAGAATGTTCACAGCATTTGCCACAAGTCACTGTAATTAGGACCCCTTGGTTCCGGTTGGTCCAAGAGACAGCGCAGCAGCTTGGCTCTGCACACTCATGCAGGACAGCATTGCACCATTACTGTACATGGATTACCTTCCTTACTGGACATCAACCAGGCAGTGGGCATTACTGGAGCCCATTTTGGGGGGGGTACCCTTAAAACAAGAAGAAAATAATGATTCCCTAAGGGATCTAATAATTCATTTGTTGCAAGTTGAATTAGGGATAAAAATGCCCCTGAAAATATTTTTGTGGTATACAGAGACAAAACCATGGTTCCAGCACCAGTGAATATTATGGTATCAAACATGGATTTTGTAAAATAAATACATGACAAACAGCACAGACTGACATTTTTGGGGCTAGAACTAGTGCAGCCTGTCACATGGCAGAAAATAGCTAGGACCACTTATGATATCAAACAACGAAGGAGAGAACTGGAGTTGGAGACATTTTTATACAAACATATGAAAATGCCAGCAGATATAGCCATACAGTTTATCAGCTCTGGTCGATTGCGCAGCTACCAGTCTAAACTACTGAAGTTGCTCCCTACCCCTTGCCCTTCCATCTGCTTTGTCGATCCCTTCTGCCGAGTCCCCCCTCCCCAGCTTCCCCCTGGTTCTGACCTTACCTTTAACCCTGTGCCAACCCCCTCTTAAAAATGCTCACCGATTTCATAAATATCACCTCCTCAGGCAGTACATTCCACCTCATTACCACCTTTCCATAAAGCAGTGTCTTCTCTTTTCTCTCCTGAACCTTCAACCCTCCAGTTTCCAACTGTGCCCACTTGTGTTCCTCCCTCACTTAATCTAAATGTGCCCTCAGTATTAACTCTATTCATGCCATTTAAGTATTTAGAGGTCTCAATCACATCCCCTCTCTCCCTTCTATCCTCTAGGGAATACATGTTGAGCTCTCCCAGTCTTTCCTCATACTAAGAGGAGTTAGGTGGGGTAGCAAGGGGGAGAGGCATAGTCGCATTTGGGTGGAGGCCATGCCAGGAATGACAGCGGAAAGGGTGGGACAGTCTGTTCTGAAATATGCTAGAAGGGGTAGGGACAAGCCTCATTTAATTATACATCTTGGGACAAATGACCTGGCTGACAAGACAGTAGATACAGTCCAGAGGAGGTTTGAGGAACTAGCACAATTATGTGAGGGGCAGGAAGATCAGTAACTTTTTCAGAGATACTCCCATGCCAAAGGCAAGCACAACAAAAACTGAGAATAGAGGAATTTAACTGATGGCTAAGAACCTGGTGTTGTGCTAAAGGGTATGGGCTATTGGGGGTGGGAGGGACCTGGGACAATGAGTCTATGCCAGGACAGACTACACTTGGAGTGAGGAGGAAAGAAAGTGTTGAAACAGAGGATGGAGGAGTACATAGGGAAGTTGGGAATTTAAACTAGGGTGGGGGTGGCAGTTGGGGAAGAGATATAGAAACCACAGGTGGGAAACCATATGAGCTTACCCCCCATAACAGTGACAAAGGACAAATGGTAAGTACTGTTGGTGATGCTAGGAAAGGAGGGCAGGATGGAGGGAGGGTGGAAGGTGGTTACCCTTAATGCTAGGAGCCTTGGGAGGAAAACTGCAGAGTTACAGGTTCTCATGGCAGAGGGAGAGGTGGACATTGCAGCCATCACGAAAACATGGGCCACCCAATACAATGACTGGGACCTGTCTGTACCAGGGTACAGGTTATTTCGTAGGGACAGGGTGATTGGGAAAGGGGGGGGTGGCACTATATGTGAAGGAAGGACTGAAGTGTGTAAGAGAGGAAGGGGAGGAGAGTAGTACGGAGTCACTTTGGATGCAAATCCAGGATTCCAAGAATAGGATACTTAGAATGGGAGTGGTGTACAGGCCACCATCTCAGACGGAGGAGTTAGGCAGGGAACTAGCGGAACAGATCAGGAGGACCTGTGAGAAGGGTAGTGTGGTGATTGTGGGGGACTTCAACATGCCAGGAGTGGACTGGAGCACCCCAACAACCAGGAACAGAAGGGAGCAGGTACTGCTGGATGCCTTCCAGGACAGCTGCCTGCTGCAAATGGTCAGTGAACCAACCAGGTTAGGGAATACCCTTGACCTTGTGCTGGCAAATGGGGACTTTGTGAGAGAACTTACAGTGGAGGAACCGCTGTCAGGGAGTGACCACCACTCAGTGTGGTTCACATTGGATATGGGCAAGGAAGGAGTGGAATCTAGCACAATAGTGGTGGACTTCAGGAGGGCCGACTTTGGGAGGATGGGGGAAGTGGTCAAAGGGTACCTGGCCAGAATTCAATCTAGTAAGAACACTAACCAGAGGTGGGAGCTCATAAAGCTGGGGATAGTGGAGGCAACCAAAACCTGCTGCAAAGCCCAGAGCAAGAAGGCTAGGACTAAGAAACTGATCTGGTTGAGCAAGGAGGTCATGGAAAAGGTAAGGAGGAAAAGAGCTGCCTTTAGGAAGTACAAGAAAACAGGGAGGGGGAAGACAGGGAGGAGTACTTAACAGAATCGAAGGAGGTAACAAGAGCAGTAAGGGGAGCCAAAGCATCTATGGAACTCAGGCTGGCACAAGGCATTAAGAAGGGGGAGAAGGACTTCTTTAAGTACATCAGGGAGAAAAGGAGCTGTAAGGACCACATAGTAAGGATTAGAAAGGAGGGGGTTTGGGTGGAAGCAGGGTGCGATAAGGCGGAAGCACTAAATGAGTACTTCTGCTCAGTATTTACTAAAGAGAAGAGGGGGGTGACACCCAAGGTGGAAGAAATGGCAGAAGTAGGGTGGGAAGTGGTGACAGATGGGGAAATCATGGAGAGCAGAGTTCGAGAGGGTTTGAAGGCACTGAGGGTGGACAAGGCGCCAGGCCCAGATGGCATCCACCCAGGGTACTGAAGGAGTTGGCAGAGGTCCTTGCAGGACCTTTGGCAGACCTATTTAATGCCTCACTACATTCGGGGTGTACCTCAGGACTGAGGACGCCTCTGTGGTGCCTCTCCACAAGAGTGGCCCCAAGGATGAACCGAAACTACAGACCAGTGAGCCTCACATCCATCATGGGTAAGCTAATGGAGACTATCCTGAAGGAGAGGCTGGTGGCCTTCCTAGAGGCCAAAGGACTACAGGACAGCAGACAGCATGGCTTCATATGTTGCAGAACCTGCCAAACCAACCTGGTTGAGTTTTATGACTGGGTAACTAGGCAACTGGACAGGGGCCATGCAGTGGATGTCCTGTATCTGGACTTCAGACATTTGACTCAGTGCCACATGGAAGGCTGGGAAGGAAGTTAGTAGGCACAGGGGTGGGTGCAAAGTTGGTGAGATGGGTAGGAAACTGGCTGCAGGGAAGGCAACAGAGGGTGGTGGTGGTTGGGGAGCTCTCACACCCAAGGGCAGTGACGAGCGGTGTTCCACAGAGCTCGGTGTTGGGACCAGTGTTGTTTGGGATATTCATTGCAGACATATCATGGGACATCAAGAGCAAGATCAGTCTGTTTGCTGATGATACCAAGGTAGGCGCGGTGGTGGATGACCTAGGGGGATGGCAGGGTGTGCAGGATGATCTGAAAGCTTGAAACCTGGTCAAACACCTGGCAACTGGGCTTTAATGCCAAAAAGTGCAAGGTGCTGCATTTTGGGATGAAGAACCCAAGAAGGAGTTACCAGCTAGGGGGAGTACAGCTAGCCCAGACAGAGGAGGAGAAGGATCTGGGTGTGCCCATTACAGGGTCAATGAATAACTTGGCACAATGTAGGAAGGCAGCTGCAAAGGCCAACAAAATGCTGGGTTGTATTGTAAGGGGTATATCCTCGAGGAGGGAGGAGGTGATTCTGCCCCTGTATAGGTCATTAGTTAGACCACACCTGGAGTACTGCATGCAGTACTGGAGTCCATATCTGAAGAGGGGCATTAAGTTACTGGAGGGGGTGCAGCGCAGAGTGACAAAGATGATCAAGGGGCTGGGGGACTTATCATACGAGAGGAGGTTGAAGGAGTTGAACATGTACTCACTGGAGCAGAGACAGGGGTGACATGATTGAAACCTTTAAATACATGAAAGGAATAAACAAGACGGTACAGAGGGGCTGTTCAAAGTAAGGGAGGGGAGGGCCATCAGGGGCCATGATATGAGACTGGAGCAAGGAAGGTTCAGAAGGAGATGAGGAGACACTTTTTTACAGGGAGGGTGGTGGCTGGGTGGAATGCGTTACCTGCTGAAGTGGTATGTAGTAGAACAGTGGACTGCTTCAGACGAGGATGGGACAGGACAAGGGGAAGGGTTAATGAAGGGGAAGGGTGGAAGGGAGGGGCAGCTGCAGAATAAGGGGTGCTAGCTGCACATTTGAGCAGACTTGATAGACCTCTAGGCCTTTATCTGCTGGCAAATTTTGTGTGTTCATGTATACTTTGTCCCCCACACCAAGGATCATCTTTGTTGCCCTGCGCTGGACCCCCTCCAGTAGTTTGATGTCCTTCTTTAAATAGGAGCACCAGAATTGCACACAGTACTCCATGTGAGGCTTCACCAGGGACCTGTACAGTAACAGAATGACTTCCTTTCTCCTAGAGGTGATTCCCCTCCAATGCACCGCAGCATCCTATTAGCCTTGTCCACTACCTTCCTACACTGCATCGAGTAATTCATTTCCCCTGTGACTAACACCCCCAGATGCTTCTTCTCCACTGAACTAGACAATCTATCAATTTCCCCAAGCCGGTAGCACCCCAGGGTTCCTGCTCCTAAGTGCATAACTTTGCACTTCTTGAACCCCTGCTGCCATGTGTTGGACCAGCGCTCAAGTCTTGCCAGATCCTCTTGGAGTACTTGTTCCCCTTCTACACTATCCACCTTCACAACTGTCTTGGTGTCATCAGCAAATAGGTTGATCTTACTCCTAATCCCCTCCTATGTGTTGGCGGTGAAGATGTTAACTAGCAATGGCCCTAGTACCAAGCCTTGTGGCACCCCACTTGTTACAGCTCTGGGAGTCAAGAGCCCTTCCCCCCCCCACAAGTACCCTTTGCTGCCTGTGCTGCTGCCAGCCCCTAAGTCATTCAACCAGTTTCTCCCCTGCTCCCAGGTTCCTCAGCTTACCAATCAGCATTCCTTGTGGCATCGAGTAGAAGGCCTTGCTGAAGTCCGGATACAAGATATCCACTGCATGGCCCTTATTGAATACATATATATATATATATATATAAACACACACACACACACACACACACTAGGACACTGAGCTGTGGGGAGCAGATTATTGGACCCAATTGGAAACTCCCTTATTATGTTTCTATAAATCTCTCCTCAGAGACCCATTATCCACTTCATCAGCAATGGTAAGAGCAGAGCTGGACAAAATTTCTATTAATACAATAATGAAACTCAAGCTTGCTGTTTATTGGTTAAGGATTATAAACAATACACAAAATACACTTTCCTACATGTCTTTACAAGAAAACGTAAAGTGGTCACAAAGAAATTTAAAATCTAAATGACTCTACTCATTAATTTCTACCTTCAAGAACATAAAACTCTATCATCGTTGGACTGACTAACAGGGGAACATTAATCTTTCTATTCACTGTAGAACTGTCTTTAAAAGAAAATGTTATCAAGCAGCTCTGAAAAAAAGACATGCAAGTTATAAGGGCACAAAAATGTGCACCTTGGTACAGAACAAATAGAATGTCCCACCATAAAGAGGATTATTTATTACTTCCTCTTTCTCCAAATCACAGAAAGCTCACAATTTAAGCGAGGGTTTGGATAATAAACTCAGAGCACTCTTACTTTAATAAAATTGCAACCTCAAATTGGTCAGTCCTGGAGGTTAACTGCCCTTGTAATTTTGGATTTATTAAAACAAATCCCCATGTGGCACTTCAATGTCCCTTGTATACAGATATAAGGAATAAGTATTTGAGAACTACTTTAACTCATTATGCTGACCTCAATTAGGATATAATGTATGGTAGAACATTGTTACAGGTAGAAATCTCCCTTTTTATAACAACGTTTTACCATCGATGTGATGTTACCATGTTGTTAATGCATCGATGGTATGTCACATCAATGTGTTAACAAATGGGAACAGTCTGTGCTTGCCTACTACAGAAATCTACGTCCTCCCTGAAACGGCGCAGCAGTGAGCATGACCCGAAGTTAGCAGCGGTGACTTATCTAACAGCAGTTGTAAGGTTCCTGCTGTATTGTTTTAATTAGTTATGTGAACCATACACTATAAAATATAATGTATGGTTTGCTATTGGCAACCAACTGGTTTAACCGTCTTGAGGTTGCCATGGCTTCATAAACCTCTCGAGCTTCACTCTCGAGGTTTACAAAGTCGCCACAGCAACCTCTCGGTTAATGAGCTGGTTACCGATAGTGACCCACACATTATCCTCTATGTAACATTCATATACATCCCTTCACTACTAAAGAAGCTGAAGCAATAGCCAGTTTTTTTTTTTGCCTCTGTGGTTGAACACAAAAAAATACATTTGAATAAACAAAAATTACCATCTGATTAGAGTTTATTTTTAGGTGCAAAGATAAACCTTTATATTAGCATGGTTATTCCTCCAAGTAGCAAAGAAGGAGGGCATGATATGTAGTTTTTAATTTTGTCCATGATCATTTTAAAATGAAAGAGAATGCATAGAGTTATGCATGCACACCCAAGCACAGAGTGATTGTTCTATTTTTGCTATAATAGCGACATTGTTGTATATTTTAACTAAAGGAAATTGGAATGCTTTTAACATGATTGTACTTTGTAATGTCTCATTTAGTTTTGTAATGACTATGACACATTTTCCACAGTCAATCAAATAAACTCATTTACTTACTTGCATGTAAACTCTGTAGTGTAGAATAGTATAGTGTCACTGCCGTGCAAACTCTGTAGTGTAGAACAGTGCAGTGTTGCCTCCATGTAAATGCTGTAGTGTAGCATGGTGTAATGTCACCTTTATGTAAGCTCTGTAGTGTAGCATCGTGTAGGATCACCGACATGTAGTTTAGCATGGTGTGGTGTTACCTAGATGTAAACTCTGTAGTGTAGAATAGTGCAGTATTGCCTCCATGTAAACTCTGTAGTGTAGCATGGTGTAGTGTCACCTCCATGTAAGCTCTGTAGTGTAGCATAGTGTAGGGTCACTTCCATGTAGCGCAGCATGGTGTGGTGTCACCTAGATGTAAACTCTGTAGTGTATCATAGTGTAGTGTCTTCTACAGGTGAACTCTGTAGTGTAGGATGGTGTAGTGTCACTTGGATGTAAACTCTGTAGTGTAGCATGGTGTAGTGTCACCTTCATGTAAGCTCTGTAGTGTAGCATGGTGTAGGGTCACCTACATGTAGTGTAGTATGGTGTAGTGTCACCTAGATGTAAACTCTGTAGTATAGCATGGTGCAGTGTCACCTACAGGTGAACTCTGTAGTGTAGCATGGTATAGGGTCACCTATATGTAGTGCAGTATGGTGTAGTGTCACCTAGATGTAAACTCTGTAGTGTAGCAGGGTGTAGTGTCACCTGCATGTAATCTCTGTAGTGTAGCATGGTGTAGTGTCAACTACATGTAAACGCTGTAGTGTAGCATAGTGTAGCATAATGTGGTGTCAATTACATGTAAAATCTGTAGTGTAGCATGGTGTAGTGTCACCTACTTGTAAACTCTGTAGTGCAGCATAGTGCAGTGTAACCTCCATGTAAACTCTGTAGTGTAGCATGGTGTAGCATAGTGTGGTGTCAAATGCACATAAACTCAAGTGTAGCACAGTGTTGTGTCAACTACATGTAAACTCTGTAGTGTAGCATAGTGTAAGATAGTGTGGTGTCAAATACAGGTAAACTCTATAGTGTAGCATGGTGTAGTATCCCTTACAGGTAAACCATGTAGTATAACATGGTGTAGCACAGTGTGGTGTCAACCACATTTATACTCTGTAGTGTAGCATGGTGTAGCATAGTGTGGTGTCAATTACATGTAAGCTCTGTAGTGTAGCATGGTGTAGCATACTGTGGTGTCAACTACAAGTAAACTCTGTAGTGTAGCATAGCATGGTGTCAACTACATGCAAACTTTGTAGTGTAGCATAGTGTGGTGTCAAGTACATGCAAACTCTGTGGTGTAGCATGGTGTAGTGTTCCCTATAGGTAAACTCTGTAGTGTAACATGGTGTAGTGTCCCCTACAGGTAAAGTCTGTAGTGTAGCATGGTGTAGCACAGATTAGAGTCACCTACACATAAACTCTGTTGTGTAGCATGGTGTAGTGTCACCTACATATAAACTCTGTAGTGAAGCATGGTGTAATGTCACCTACAGATAAACTCTGTAGTAAAGCATGGTGTAGTCTGACCTACAGGTAAACTCTGTAGTGTAGCATGGTGTAGTGTCACCTTCATGTAAACTCTGTAGTGTAGCATGGTGTAGTGTCACCTACAGGTAAACTCTTTAGTGTAGCATGATGTAGCATAGAGTAGTGCCACCTATATGTAAACTCCGTAGTGTAGCATGGTGTAGCGTTAACTGCATGTAAACTTCTTCTGTAGCATGGTGTAGTGTCATCTACATATAAACTCTGTAGTGTAGCGTAGTATAATATCATCTACGTGTAAGCTCTGTACTGTAGCAAGGTGTAATGTCACCTACATGTAAACTCTGTAGTGTAGCATGGTGTAGTGTCACCTACATGTAAACTCTCTAGTGTAGCATGGTGTAGTGTCACCTACATGTAAACTCTGTAGTATAGCATTGTGCAGTGTTAACTATATGTGCACCTATAAAAATTCCTAACTCACCAGTTAAGCGCAATAAAAATATAAAGAAAAAAAAACCAAAAAACAAAGGGATCTAAACAAGCAAACACAGAGCATTCAGTTAAAAAAAAATATCAGACATGGGGAGTATCAGAGAAAGTAATAAACTCATAAATGTTCGATTAGATTCAACAAGTAATCAAATACATAAGCGACTGGAACTAAGTGAAAGGACAGTGTCAAGCAATGATCAAAATACAGGAAATTTCAAATAAAGGAAAAATGCAAATTACAAATTTAATAAACCTAGAAAAAACCAAGAGAACAGGGCATTAGGAGCCAACCTAAAACAACAACAGAGCAGTGAACAACTTTGCTTTTATCAGAGGCTGAGATTATTTTAAGAATTAATGGGGTGTACTTATGTAACCCTGGCACCGTTATACCAAGGGTTACTACCCCTGCCTGCTTCTCTGATTGCAGGTTGAGGGGTCTGGGTGCGGTTTTAATGGTTACTGTATCTGCCCTACCAGCAGCAGACTACGATTATGATGCCTCCACCCAGAGTAATGATTAAGTGGGTAAATTGCCAAACTAGTACAGCCCTCTGGGAAGCTATACCTACCCACAGCCCCAGCTAGTGGCACAACACACAGAGTGGCAATAAGCAATGTACTTTGCATGCAATACCACATTTAATGGCTAGCACTTACAATATGCTCACCAGCTTCACACTCACCAACAGGGTCTGGGCTTATGGCATGCACCCTGTGTCCCCCTGTAAAGGAACAGTTAACCAGCAACCACAGTGCAGCTTTACCTTTTCCTGTACTTCATCCCCACAACAATAATGTGCTCAGAGACCCAGTTAACATGCAAAACAAATCAGGTTTATTCAGGGGACTGAACACAGGGAGGGGTGAAACTTTAGGTTAACTATTTTGGCACTGTAATTCAACAGATGGCAATTTATGATCATTAACTCTGTCCCTGAATTAGTTTATCAAGCTGCTGGGTACCTAGAATACAGTCAGGTGCAGGCCTGAAACGTCGTGGCCCTGGATGGAGAAACGTCTATTAGTAGACAGACTGAAGCACTTGCAAACAGAAAAATATTTAATCATGAGTCAGTTAAACTATAATCACAGTCAACACTTAATGAGGACTTACAGGGCAAATCAGATGACACAAAACATTTATTTGGCAGTTGCAGGAGGCTACCCTGAATTTACTTATTGCACCCAGACAAGTTGGCGAACTGGATGAAGACACTATGGATCTGCTGGCTTTCCAGGATGATGGCAGGGACCAGGGCCGACACAACTCACCTCCACTTCACAGCCTTTCCCTGTAGGTGGCCACAACCTGCAACTTGCTTCTCTGCAGGGGCTGACTCCCCGAGGCTGGTTTCTGGACAGGCAGATGCTAGATCTAGTGCAGGAACAGTCCTTAGGGCCACAGATGGCACAGGTCCAGTACATGAAGCTCGGCTTGGTATACAGTTTGGAAAAGTCATTTAACTTGCAGCTAGCAGGCTGGCTTAACTTTTGTAGGAAGCAAACAGGAACAACTGGCTACAGGTCTCCCCTTTTATTAAACGTGGTAGGAGACAAATGCAGCATCCGCTGGCTCCAAATGTCACTGGAGTCCTTAGCTTAAGAAATCCTCTCACAGTTCTTTCACCTGCCCTCTTTTAGACAAAACACTCTTTTCCAGCCTTAAGGTCTCTGAACTCAGTGAGGATAGTTGAGGATTGCTTTCTCAGTTCTGCATTTTAGCAGTGTAAGACCAGCAGGGCGACAAGGCAGGCTGAATTCCCTGTGACTGTTTTCAACTTGCCACACAGGCTCCTTTCTCTCAAACTTGAGCTAAACTGCTATTTCTGTTTTTAAGCAGTGTAATACATATTCACGTCCTGCAGGGAGATGAAACAGGCCTTTTTTCTGCGCTTCTTTCAGCTCACACCTGCAGGCTCCTTCCTTCTTGGTGCTCGAGCTGAATTTCCCTATGTTCAGAACCGTCCCAACTGAAGACTGGGACCTCTGTATTCCAGTTAGCTGCCTTTACTGTCAATCACAGTCTAAGAGCTCTCATTGGTTAATTTAGGTGCCAATAAGAAAGTTCACAGCATTTGCCACAAGTCACTATAATTAGGACCCCTTGAGGACCCCTTGGTTCCGGTTGGTCCAAGAGACAGTGCAGCAGCTTGGGTCTGCACGCTCATGCAGGACAGCATTGCACCATTACTGTACATGGATTACCTTCCTTACTGGACATCAGCCAGGCAGTGGGCATTACTGGAGCCCATTTTGAGGGGGTACCCTTAAAACAAGAAGAAATAATGATTCCCTAAAGGATCTAATAATTCATTTGTTACAAGCTGGATTAGGGATAAAAAAAAGCCCCTGAAAATGTTTTTGCAGTATACAGAGACAAAATCATGGTTCCAGCGCCAGTGTATATTATGGTATCAAGTATGGATTTTGCAAAACAAATACATGACAAACAGCACAGACTGACATTTCTGGGGCTAGAACTAGTGCAGCCTGTCACATGATGGAAAATAGCTAGGACCATTTGTGATATCAAACAATGAAGGAGAGAACTGGAGTTGGAGACATTTTCATACAAACATACGAAAATGCCAGCAGATACAGCCATCCGGTCTATCAGCTGTGGTCGATTGCGCAGCTACCAGTCTAAACTACTGCAGTTGCCCCCCTACCCCTTGCCCGTTCATCTGCTTTGTCAATTCCTTCTGCTGATTCCACCCTCCCCAGCTCCCCCCCGGTTCTGACCTTACCTTTAATCCTGTGCCACCCCCTCTTAGAACTGCTCACCGATTTCATAAATATCACCTCCTTAGGCAGTACATTCCAACTCGCTACCACCCTTTACATGAAGCAGTGCCTTCTCATTTCCCTTCTGAACCTTCAACCCTCCAGTTTCCGACTGTGCCTCCTTGTGTTCCTCCCCCCTTAATCTAAACATGCTCTCAGTACTAACCCCATTCATGCCATTTAAGTATTTAGAGGTCTCAATCACATCCCCTCTCTCCCTTCTATCCTCCAGGGAATACATGTTGAGCTCCCCCAGTCTTTCCTTATATGCTTTGTCCCCCACACCAGGGATCATCTTTGTTGCCCTGCACTGGACACCCTTCAGTAGTTTGATGTCCTTCTCTAAATAGGAGCACCAGAATTGCACACAGTACTCAATGTGAGGCCTCACCAGGGACCTGTGCAGTAACAGATTAACTTCCTCTCTCCTAGAGGTGATTCCCCTTGCAATGTACCCCAGCATCCTTTTAGCCTTGTCTGCCACCTTCCTACACTGCACCAAATAATTCTTTTCTCCTGTGACTAACACCCCCAGATGCTTCTCCTCCACTGAACTAGACAACTGTATCCATCCCCCCCCAAGCCAGTAGCAATTCCCAGGGTTCCTGGCTCCCAAGTGCATAACTTTGCACTTCTTGAACCCCAGCTTCCATGTGTTGGACCAGCACTCAAGTCTTGCCAGATCTTCTTGGAGTACCTGCTCCCCTTCCACACTATCCACCTTCGCAACTCTCTTGGTGTCATCAGCAAATAGGCTGATCTTACTCCTAATCCCCTCCTATATGTCGGTGATGAAGATGTTAAATAGCAACAGCCCTAGTACCGAGCCTTGTGGGACCCCACTTGTTACAGCTCTGGGAGTCGAGAGCCCCCCCCAACAAGTACCCTCTGCTGCCTGTGCTTCTGCCAGCCCCTAAGCCATTCAACCAGTTTCTCCCCTGTTCCCCGGTTCCTCAGCTTACCAACCAGCATTCCTTATGGCATCGAGTCGAAGGCCTTGCTGAAGTCTAGGTACAACATATCTACTGCATGACCCTTATTGAATATGTATGTGTGTGTGTGTGTATATATATATATATATATATATATATATATATATATATATATATATATATGAGGCAAAAATCTCTGTTTAATGCATCAGTTAGGGTTGTTCCACAGCGAAAAAAGCGAGGAAATTTGGGGTTAGGGTCGAAAGTCCCCCTTGGAGCCCCCCAGCCCACACCCCCAACTGGCATCTGGTTGCATGTTGGGGTCATTGGTCCTAACTCTCACCCATCACATGTGTAAAGAAGCAGAGGTATAGGAGAATGGGGTGAGAGTTAGGACCGACGACCCCAACGCGCACCCTGATGCTGGTTGGGGGGGTGGGCTGGAGGGGTCCAAGGGGGGCTTTCAACCCTAATCCTGAATTTTCTCACTTTTTTCGCTGTGGAACAACCCTAACTGATGCATTAAATGGAGTTTTTTGCCTCTAATTTCCCTTCTTTTTAAGAACGAGGATGATAAATAGTGAATGGAATGCAGTGACAGGAGCGCGAGGCCCGAACCCGCCACGTGATGTCTTGTTACATAGTAACAGGAACTGCAAAGCAAATGCAAGCAGCAATGGTAACACACATGGCAAAGCAAACGTAAATGGTAAAGCAAACGTTAATAGACACACAAGCATAAAGTGACGCCGAAGCAAACAGTTACGTAAACAGAGTAATCAAACAGAAGTGCATAAGGAATGCAACTGGTAACACACACATTCACGGTACCACAATTGTAAACGCAAATAGTAACAGAAACAGCAACAATAACGCCAGAGTAAACAGAAATGCAAGCACGTAGGAAAACACAAACCATAATGCACACTCTCGTGGAACCACAATTGTAGACGCAAATGGTTACGGTAACAGCAACAATAAAGGCAACAGAAACAGAAATGCAAGCGCGTATGGAAACTCAAACTGTTGTACACAAGGTCATGGTACCGCAATTGTAAATGTAAATGGTAACAGTAACAGCAACAATAAAACCAACAGAAACACAAGTGCATACGAAAACACAAATGGTAACTCACATGGGCACGGTACCGCTACCGCAATTACAAATGGAAATGGTAACGGTAACAGTAACAATAACATGAAACAAAACAGAAACACAAGTGCAAACGAAAATGCAAACTGTAACGCACACAGTGGTGTAGATAGGAACGGTGATGCGAACGGTAACAGAAGCGCAACTGGAAATGCTAACTGACACAGTAACGAAAGGGCACACCCTTCTTTCCCCCAAAAACTGCATTGAAAATACACATTGAAAACAAAGAATGTATGCATTATAATTGACTTCGGAGCAGAAAATTACGACTTAGAATACAAAATTGCTTATATCTCAAGAACCGTGCAACGTAGAAAAAAAATTTAAATTTTGCATGAATTATTACTTTCCTGGCTAGTTTTATGCTTAGCCCCCATTTAGGGGGCTAAGCATTTTCTTCTCGAAAAGTCCATATCTCACACCGTTTCCGAGATACGGGCCCTGAAAGATGCAATGGACACCATAATGTTATTCTGTGGCACAAAAGTGTTAACCTCGGAGTGCCGTCACTTTGCCACTCTGTAATATTATTTCACCAAACCACCAAAAGGCACATCTGTGGGATGTTGGCTTTCTTCCTTCCAAATTTCAGCCCAAACGACCAAATCGTTATTTTGCAGCAGTGCAGCAAAGAATTCCTGTAATGCGGCAAACGCTGTAATGTTATCCTATGGGGAAAAAATGTTAACTTTGTAGTGCCATAACTTTGCCACCCTGTACTATTTCTTGACCAAACTACAAAAAAGCTACATCTGTGGGATATTGCCTTTCTTCCCTCCAAATTTCAAGTCAAAAGATGAAACCATTCCCAAGACATTCAATATGAAAGATTACTAAAATTTCCCTATCTATTCCATTATAAAAAAATCTGGCCATCTTGTCCCTCCCTCGCGATCAAAGATGGCGATCAAAGAATCTCACAATCAAAGAATTTGCAGGCTCACGATCAAAGAATTTGCAAGGTCTCGGACAAAGATTTAAAAACCTTATAAATCAAAAAATTGAAGGAATTACGGTAAACCACCATCATGGTTCGACAGAACGAAGCCCCTTGAGTAAAACCCACCCTCATTTGACTTCCTACGACACCCCTGGGCTGAGAAAATTGTTTTTTTAATTGAGCCATCTCGTCCCTCGCTCGCGATGCACGATCGCGATCAAAGAATCTCGCGATCAAAGAATTTGCAGGGTCACGATCAAAGAATTTAAACTCCTGTAATTTAAAAAATATACATGATTGCAGTAACTCACCACCATGGTTCATCAGAACGAAGCCCCCTGAGTAAAACCCACCCTCGTTTGACTTCTTACGACACCCCTGGGCTGAGAAAATTGATTTTTTCATCTGGCCATCTCATTCCTCGCTTGCGATGCACGATAGCGATCAAAGAATCTCGCTGTCAAAGTTTTTGCATCCTTACGATCAAAGAAATTGCTCTCTCGTGAATAAAGAGCGAGGAACAAGATGGCCAGATTTAAAAATTTTCTCAGCCCAGGGGTACCCTAGACTGTGAAATAAAGGTGGGTTTTGCTCAGACGGCTTCGTTGTGCCCTGGGTCTAGTGCCCCCCCAATAAAATATTTACATCCCTGGTAGTCTAGTGGCCCCCCAAATATACGAATGAAGTAATTACCTGGTAGTCTAGGTGCCCCCACCCCTGTTTTTTTTAGATCCCTGGTAGTCTAGTGGCCCCGAGATGTATTGTCTTATAATATGTCAATCTTTATATCCCTGGTAGTGTAGCAGCGCCCCTGTATAATGAAAGAAATAATGAGTTGATAATATACCTGGTAGTCTAGTGGCCCCACACCCATCCATCCAAGCCCACCCAGCACCTTCCCCACCTTTCGCCAGCCGGCGACTGGAACAGCCCTCCTCTCACCTCCACGGCCAGCCGCCGACTGTCTGCATTACCGCTTGTAGTGTAGGGTCACCTGCATGTAGTATAGTATGGTGTAGTGTAACCTAGATGTAAACTCTGTAGTGTAGCATGGCATAGTGTCACCTGCATGTAAACTCTGTAGTGTAGCATGGTGTAGTGTCACCTGCATGTAAACTCTGTAGTGCAGCATGATGTTGCATAGTGTGGTGCCACCATATAAACTCTGCAGTGCAGCACTGAATAACATAGAATATTGTCTATAGTGTAGCATGGTGTAGTGTGGTGTCACCTACTGTAAATGTAAAGCCGAAGAGAGGTATGTAGTGGTGATTGTGGACAATGAGAAAGTCAGGCAGGCAATGTGCTCTTGCAGTCAAGAGAGCAAACACAATGTTTTTTTTTTCCCCTTCTCTACTAATCCTCCTCCCCTGTCCCTCTCCCCTTCTACCCCTACCCTCCCGTACCTGCGCCTCCACCCCGACCCCAAGTCTTTGCACTCTCTGCCTTGTTGTTCATTGGTATTGAAACCTACTGTAACCCTGAATTGTAACTTTCTTGTTTCTGTAATTTCTGTTGTCCCTTGTACTGCTGTTCTGATGTCCTCCATGTGACGAGGTACCTTTGTAAATGAGCCCCTGGCTCAAAGGTTTCTAAACTGATGTTTAACTAAATAAATAAATAAATAATGTTGGGATGCATTTGTGTAATCCCTCTTTTGGTGCTTACCTGAGTTGCCCCAGTCTCCAATTTATTCCCTGAACTCTCCTGTCATTTTGCTCATCACCGCATTGACCCAGGTCCTCCGTTTGCTGCCCAAGTTCCCCGAACAGCTCTGTATATAATTTAGCCCTGTTCAGGCTTAAATCCTTGGTCACAACCTGCCGCTATTTGTTTTGCTCCTTGGAGCAAGCAGGGATCGTGCAGGCACACAGAATCACCTTTCATGTACCGACTGCCCAATCTGCGGTCGTTCGGGGAGTGTGTCTTTGGTCCCAGTGCCCCTCTTCATCTCGGTGACTGATGACGTTGGGGAGACTGGGCAGAGGCCCCAGTGATGTTTTAAAATAAAGTTTAAATGTGGGGGTGCTCGTAGTTTATGATTATTAATGAGCCCCCGAATATTAATGAGCATCTGCCTGCCTCTTAGGGGCACTGAATTGTGACAACAACGACAAGTGTCTGGACGCACATACATGTTTAAGTTTGGGTTTGTTTTACAGGGCACAGTAAGGGCTACAATACTGTGAGTCTATTATAAAATAAAAGTGTTTGTCTTGGCTGCACCCAAACTTTGTTTGATGGAATGACATAAGGACTGCTGTTAGCTGAATGGGGGCCACCATGATGATGATACTATGACCCCTGCCAACAGCCAATCAAGTGTCTAGGTGCCTATAGTTGATCCTGAGGACTTCTAGGAGGAGGAGGAGTTTCCCAAATGCAGGTGCCTAGATCATACTCCAATGAACAATTAGGAAGTATTGATCATTATGGTTATTGATGATTGATTGGCTTGAACAGCTAATCAGGAGGCTGGATTCCTGAGAGAAAACCCATGGACTTGCTAGGGTTTCTTCAGTCTGTTCCTGTGCTCTAGATTAGTCCGAGGTCTCCTAAGTGAGTGGATCTGGGCTGGAGAGGTCTTTCTCAGGTCTCTGGCGGAGACTGATATTTCAGAGAAGGATCACAGGGGAAAGAGAGCGAGAGACTGAACTGACACGTTGATTCCCCAGGTATTGTAAGCAGTTTGTCTGTATTGGAGAGGATAAGTGCTGCAGAAATCCTGCACTGGTGGACTGAACTGTGCTGATAGGACTGCGCTGTTTTTGTGAGAGTGCCACAGTTGCTTCTGAGGATTCGTTTTACCTGTGTGGGACTGGAATTACACTTCCAAAGAGGCAAAGCATCTCTGGTATCAGGGTGCTACTCAGGTGCTGCGCTTTTCCTGAGTGAACTGGTTGAAGTGGCTAAGAGCTGTGTCTCAGCTGCAGCTGAAGAAAGGGTGGTGAACATTCTCTGTCTGGAAAGTGTGGACTGGAGTGCAGGGGGCTGCTGTGATTGAAACCCCCCTTTGTTGTTTGCACCTGTGCTTTGTGTGATTCAGGGCTAGCACCTACTGCTAACTGGCACTGGACTTGGGTTTGAACAACTGTGATATCTGTGGATTTTGATCCCAGTGCAAGGACTGCAGAGAACCTCCACTGTTTGGGAGTTCTCACCCAGAGCCATGGAGGAAACTAACTAACCCCTTCTAAGTGGGACCCACTGTCTCAGGAGGTCACCGGTACTTGCTGGGGTGCTAGGGCACCTACGACACTTGTGGGAAGTCAGGTTGTGGAGCCACTTCCAGGTCTGGGCCTTCTGGGGCTGGTGTGGTCCTGCCACAGAGCTCTGCAATGAGCCAGAAGCAGCTGAAGGTGACAGGCGGCCAGACCTCCAATCAAGGGGACCAGCTGCAAGATCCTCAAGCGAGATTCTGTCTGCCCATTGTTGCACAGAGCTCTGCGATCCAGGATATCTGGAGGCAATTATCCCAAGCGTGGCTGAGTCCTGCAAAACTGTGAGTACCTGGTACCTGGCTCCCAGAAGTCAAGCAAAAGAGTGTAACAGGGATTTAACTGTTTCCTGAAATAATTCTCCTTTATTAGGGCCCCAACAGCCGGACAACTTGCAACAACAACTAGGCCTGTACCTTGTGGGTACTACTAAGGACTATCAGGGTAGACACTGGTACCAGTGGGGGAGGGCCTCCAGGTGGTTGTTTGACTTTCCTACTGGTCAGTCCGCTGTATGTAAGAAGGTGTATGTTAAAACCGCGCAACACAGACAACGCTAAATGGTCTATGTGCGATTGTGCACTCTGTCACTGTTCTCTGCAGAGGATAAGTTCTCTGCTGAAAGGAGGTCGACCGAGCAGCTGCCATGGCTTGACAAAATCTCTGTGGAACGGGTATCAAATCTCAGTCCCAGATGCATGGAATTTTTCTTTTTTTCGTACATTGTGCAATCTAAGTGTACAAACCCCGAGTTGATTATTTTTAGTTTGGGGGGTTAGAGCAAACCCCTGCAAAACATAGAGAAATGTCACTGGCAATATATCGCACTGTACTGACAGCGCGGTATATTGCTGCAGCATTTCATCTTACGACATTATGACCCCATGCCTTTGGCTTACAGGCCCAGGTGGTTATTGTTCCTTGTTCTCACTAACCATATTTCTCTTCACAGCTATCCTTTATCCCAGTATCCCTTCCCTAGCCCTTACCCCCCCAATGAAGCTGTGATTTACTGTTTGAAATTGTGTGTGCTGGCATTCCTTGAATCTGTCAGATCAATACTGTTCATGGTTTATGGTGTTACTGAACTGTTGGGTTTCCAGTGTTTGGGGTGGTTGGTAGAGGAGGTGGGTAGGTGCAGCATCCCAGGGGCTGTGCCAGCCAGTCACCTGACCCACTTTTAATTCTCTTTGGGTGGAGGCATTGTGCTACTGTTATTATCTTTGGGACAGAACGCCCCCGGAACACCATCACAACAGGAATCAGGCCCCTTAACCTGTTAGAAGGCCAACAGGCAGGGGTAGTAGCCCACTGGCACATGGTACCTGGGCTACATTTGGACTCAGAGGGGGTAAGCAGCAGGCCAAAGGAATTGACCTTCCTACTTGTACAAGGCTTTGGTTAGACTGAACTAGGAGTAGTGCACCAAGCTAAGGTTGCCACAGTACAGAAGGGCCTGAGAGGGTACAACACAGGATCACAAAGGTGACTGGCAGATTGGGGGCAAGAGATAAAGGAAAGATTGCACACACTCCAATAACTTCATTTGATCTAGAGAACAGAAGGCTAATAGGGAACATGATAACAGTGCTCTGATTACTAAAGGGAAAAGGTAGTGAAGAATGTAACTAGTGCCATGCATGGCATGAGCATTAATTTCTGAATACCATGCACAGTAGAGTCCTGAGTACTCAGTATTGAATAAGGTGTACATTTTTCTATTTGTATAATTGGTATTTTGGAATTAACAAACCTAAACAAATAAAAGGACCCCAGACCTCTCTGGTGGTTAGGGCTAGTCCCCTGGCCACCCATCCCCATTCCAGTCTTTTCCCACCTGCTTCTCTCTCTCCACTTTCGGCCCAGATGCTTAAAAAAAAAAAAAAAAAAAAAGGCTAGAACTGGCGTTTTCTGGCACCATGCCAAAACCAGACAGCATGCTTTAATTTGCTCCCCTTGATGAAGAGGCATTGTATAAATTCGAAACACATTGTAGCTCTGTCTCAACCAGCAAGATGCTTGTCTAATAAACACATATTTCATTGGACAGTAGGTCTTAGAGCACTTCCTTATGTACCTGTATCCTTGTTCTGTTGAACAATTGTTTTTGGAATGCACCAGGATTCACTGAAGGTGCTGCAGCTCACCTCCAGGCAACCTTTACTTTAATTCTTATATGCCCTCCTTAGCCTGAACCCCCCAGTGATCAAATGCTCATAGTATGCTTTTTTTGTTATCCAGCTTTTTCTTCCCTCAGGGTGCTGGCAGAGCTCTCAGCCTTGCTCACCTCTCTGTTTACCCAAATGTGTGTTACAATCCCCTTTCCCAAAACCTCTGTGGTATCTCTTGTTTGCTAGCTCCTTTCCTTTTAGTGGGAACTGTGCAGGGTGCGGTGTATTCTGAGAGCTGACTGTCACAAACACACTCAGCAGGTCAGGCCCTCTGCTCATGCAGTGCCAAACTTCGAGTGCAATAGTGTGAACAGGTAACAGACAAGATAACCCTCCTGTCTGCTTTTGGGCCCGAATCACCTTTAGTCTCAAGTTCTGGGGGGATTCAAACTGTGAACCTTATGTTAGCATACCCAAAGTACAGGCCCAACTACGTACCCTCTTTGGGAATTGCGGTACAATCTTTCGCCAGGGGCACCAAGCCAGGCTTCCAAAATGAACCCTTAAAACTCTATAAAAGACCTTAGGTTTATTCTTACCTTTTCCCAGTTTAGTAACACCATAAAGCTGTTGAACCGTTTTTATCAGACTTAATCTTCCATACGTCACATGGAAAAAGAACTGAGAGACACCCATGCAGTCTTTAAAATAAAAAGTATTTTACTAAAAGATGATAAAAATATGAAAAAATGTAAACAGAACAATATATCAAAGTGCGTACAATCACTTAAAGGAAAAAAAGCAAAAAAACTACAGTACAAACTCCTACCAACATACAGGTTAGATCTTTTCTATCTAAGGTGTTACCTCTTTAAGTGCTCATCAGAGCTGTGTCTTTCTAGAGTCCCAAGATGGAATATCATATTCCCCAGTTACAAGGATACATTTCAACTCTATCTCCCCAACCCCTTGGTGAGTCATCTAGCACCTCCCTTTCAGAATAGAAAGAAAAATACAAATATGATTTCCTGTCAGGAGGTATATTAAATAATGTGACATCAGCAAAAATTCCACTTCCTAAATATGACTCCTTAATTAAACATTTTCTCTTTGGTCTTGTGTGGTTTCTGTTCCCAATGTATATCAAAGGGTTTTACAACTTTTAACAACAGGTTGGTATAAAATGTTCTTCCGATAGGAATCATAAAACTTTACGAGCCCTATATCCTGGCAGCTGGGTCAGTTCTAATTAAGAAAGAAAAACAGAAGACCCTTAATTAAGTCTCTCTGGTCTTTTAATTGCCTCCTGGTTTCAGGTTAATATATTCTGTAGCTTCTCTGAAACCTGGGGGGGGGGCACCCATAAGCACAGCCTGTCTTATGTGAGACTATCACCTACTCTATTTTTATATTACAAATAGCATACAATAATCATAACCATCTGGCCAAGCATCACAGTCCTCCCCACCTAGACTGAATTTGGGGGGCTCTATTCCCCTGCACGGGATGAGCTTCCCAAGTCAGTTCACTCCTCATATAGATGCAACAAGCCATCAGTGTTCTGATTGGTCACGCCAGCCCAATGTAAGATCATCATGTCATACCCTTGCAAGGCAAGATTCCATCTTAATAGTCTGCCATTAGTTTTTCCCATTTGTGTCAGCCAAACCAAGGGGTTGTGGTCAGTCTGTACCTCAAAATGCTGCCCATATAAGTATGGCTCTAACTTCTTTAGGGCCCACACTATGGCAAGACACTCTTTTTCCACCATAGAGTAAGCCTGCTCCCTGGGAAGTAACTTTTTTACTCAGGTACACTACTGGGTGATCTTTCCCTTGGTTGGATGTCTGACTCAGTACTGCCCCAATACCCACATTTGAGGTGTCAGTCTGGACTATAAAGGGTCTGCTATAGTCAGGACTTGTCAATACAGGAGCACTGCACAGTGCCTCCTTCAGTCTGGTAAAGGCTTTTTCACAGGCTGGTTCCCAGGTAATTTTCTTAGGCATCTCTTTCTTTACCAGGTCAGCTAGGGGAGCAGCCAGGGCACGTAACTGGATACAAATTTCCTATAGTACCCTGCTGTCCCGAGAAAACTTGTGACCTGCTTCTGCGTTTCTGGTCTGAGCCATGCCTTGATCACCTCTATTTTTACTTGGTTAGGACAGAGCTGTCCCCAGCCTACAACATGCCTGAGGTATGCCACTTCAGCCATGGCCACCTGGCACTTCTCAGCTGTGACCGTGAGCCCAGCCCTCTGTATTCTGCCCAGGACTTCCCTAAGGTGGGACAGGTGTTCCTCCCAGCTGGCACTAAAGATGTCAATGTCAATCAGGTATGCCACAGCATACACCACAGCACCATTTAACACCTGGTTCACCAACCTTTGGAAAGTGGCCGGGGCGTTCTTCATTCCAAAAGGTATTACTTTAAATTCAAATAAGCCTATCGGAGTGATGTAGGCTGGCCTCTCCCTAGCTCTGTCAGTTAACTCTACCTGCCAATACCCTTTTGTCAGGTCAATAGTCGTAAGGTATGTCACCCTCCCAACTTGTCCAGGAGTTTGTCCGTCCGGGGCATCGGGTGGGTGTCTGACTTCGTGATTGTATTCAGTCCATGATAGTCCACACAGAAACAAGTAGAGCCATCTGGCTTGAGCACAAGGACTACGGGTGAGGCCCAGGGGCTGTGGGATCTCTGGATTACCCTTAACTCCAGCAAATTCCTCCACCTCCCTCCTAATGTCCTTTTGGACAGCCTCTGACACCCGATGTGCTGTCCACCATATGGGCGTCTGTGTCCCTGTCTCCACATCGTGCATTGCTAAGGGGATTAGTCCAGGTTTGGCACTAAACAGTGCGGCAAAGTCTGCTAAAACCTCCCTTACTTCCTGTATTTTGTCTGGGGCCAGCTGGGGTGACAATTTAACTGTCTCCACAGAGGACACCCACTTGCTTTCTTCCAGCAAGTCCAGAAGGGGGTCTCCTTTATCCGTCCCCTCCCCAGGACTACATACTGCAAACACCATGTCAGCCCTATTAGCATATGGCTTCATCATGTTGACATGGTACATTCTTTCTGTATGTCTTCTGTCAGGTAACTGTATGATATAGTTCACGTCATATACCTTTCTAGCTACTTTGTACGGTCCTGCCCACTCAGCCTGCAGCTTGTCTTTCCAGACTGGAATAAGGACCATGACTTCCTCATCCACCATGTACGAGTGAGCTCTGGCTCTGCGGTCCTACCACACATTTTGTTTCTGTTGGGCAGCTGCCAGGTTGCTCTGGGCTGTGCCCATAAGATTCTTCAGCCTTTCCCTAACCCTAAGGACATAGTCCACTATAGGAGTGCGCTGGGTGGTGTGCTTGCCTTCCCAGTCCTCCTGAATCAAGTCGAGGGGCTCACATACCCGGCATCCATATAAAAGTTCGAAAGGGGAAAATCCTGTGGACTCTTGGGGCACCTCCCTGTATGCAAACAACAGGTGGGGAAGGTATTTCTCCCAGTCCCTCCCATGCTGTTCAGCAAATGCCTGAAGCATTGATTTCAGGGTACCGTTAAATATTTCCACAAGCCCATTGGCTTGTGGGTGATAAGGTGTCGTGCACCTCTGCACCATCCCACACTTCTCCCACAAACATTTCATCAGGTCTGACATGAAGGAACCCCCTCGATCGGTGATAATCTCCTGCGGACACTCAACACGGGAGAAAATCCCAAGTAAGGCATCTGCTACTTTGTCTGTCCTCACTGAGGATAGGGCGACTGCCTCTGGATACCGGGTGGCATAATCCACCACAGTCAGAATAAACCTCTTCCTAGAGGAGCTGGGGGTATTTAAAGGCCCCACAATATTCACTTACACCCTCTGGAATGACTTCTCCACTATGGCAATGGAATTAGGGTGGCTTGGATTTTCTTACCTGCCTTCCCTTTTTCTTAGCACCGGTGACAAGACCTGCAATACTCCTTCACCTGCTGGGTGAAGTTGGGCCAATAGAAATTCTGGGCCAACTGCTGCATAGTGTGCTTGATTCTCAGATGACCAGACAAGGGAATATTGTGTCTAATCTTGAACAACTGCTCATGGTACCCCTGGGGAATGACAAGCTGCCTGCCTATCACCCCTCCCTCTTTCCTCACAGCCTGAGTACACATAAGTCCATTTCCCCAATAAACTTTATGTTTACCGTCACTCCCTGTGCTCCATCAGAATCTGACCAAGTCCTCAGCTTCTCTAGACTAGGGTCACTTTTCTGAGCAGCTGCAGACTCCTCACACATTCCCAAGGCATGGGACGGGTCCCCTTCAGTCTCTAAATTAGGGGTCCCTAGCACTAGCATCAGGGAACTCAGGATCAGTGTCATTCCCTAACCCTCTGACAATGGGTCACCCCTCCTTCTTTGGAGTAACCCTCCGTAGCTGTGTGGTTAACTGCTACTGGGGAAATTTCTAACCCCTTTTCATTAGTCTCCATATCAGGATACAAGGCTGGGGAACCAGCCTCCCAGTGGTTTCCACAATGGCTTCCATGAGGTCCAGGGAACTACAATTTTTCCTTGCTGCCTGGCTACAGGTAACTGCATACACCATCCCCTGTTTGAGATTGTTGCCAAGGATAACATCAACTGTTAATGTTTTGGCTACAGCCACCTGTTGCACAGATCCCCCAGGTTTCACCCCAGTCTAAGAGAACACTAGTGAGTGGCAATGTGGTTTCCTCACCAGTGAACCCTTGTACAGTTACAAATTTATTGGTATAAGCTGACCAGGCTCTACCAGATCCCCTTTTACCAACATCAGGGATGCCCCTGTGTCTCTTAACCCTTGTGTTTGTACACCATTCGCCATGACTGGGTGCATCTGTTCCCTCATGTTCACAGGCATGCTTCCAGATACACACAAACAACTCACTTCTTTCTTAGCTCCATTCTGCATATTGCTTGTCCTTTTGGGACACTGTATGGCAATATGCCCAGTTTCTTTACAAACCATTCATTTCTTTTCTCTGAAAAAATATTTTTTTTGAAACCTGAGGCTAACTGGTTTCAGTGGAGGCAGTGCTGGTTTTAGCTGCCCTGAAGGCATGCTTTTCCCTTTCTGCACTGCCACGCCCACCCCATTCGCTCTCAGAGCAGGTCTGCTCTTGGCATAATGGTCCAAGAGTTCAGCAGCCTCTTGCACTGTTTTGGGATCTCAGTCCTCCAGCCAGGTTTTCAGCTCTGTTGGGCATGTCCAAAAAAACTGTTCTAACAAAATAGCATTTTCAATTTTATCTACAGAGTTTGCTTCAATTCCCTTCCTCCGTTTTAAACACTGACGTTCTTTCATGTCTAGTTCCTTGTAGCTCATGTCAGGGCTTCTCCTGAGCTTACAGAATTTAGCTCTGTATGCTTCTGCAGTTAAATCAAACTTTTTTAAAAATATAGTTTTACGTTTGCTGTAATCATTACTGTCCTCATTGTCCATTTGACCCAATGCATCCCAAGCTTTCCCGGTAAGTAGCACTGATAGCTAGAAGCTCCAGGACCATCTAGGAATATTCGCCTGAATACAAACTTTTTCAAAGAAATTTAAAAAGGCATTCATATCCTCCCCCTCTTTAAATTCAGCTATAAATTTGGAATTCAATTTGTAACCCAGTCCTGTAGTTCCAGTTAAACCCAAGCCACTTACCTGCTCTGGTGCTGGTGGTTGGACTCGTAACTTCTCCAGTTCATGTCGCCTCTGGCACTCACACTCTTCATTGTCTGCCTCTCACTGTTCACAGTCCACTTCTCGCCATTCCTGCTCCCTCTTCTCCTCTGAGGCTCACTGTTCTCACTCCCTCTTCTCTTCTGCGGCTTGCTGTTCTCGCTTCTCTTCTCTCTGGAACTCCAACTCCATTCTGCATAACTCAATCTGCCATCTGATTGCTTCTGGTTCCAGAATGCTGGTGACCTTCCGCTGCTGCTGTGACCCTTCACTGGCACTGGCTCTGACACTGCACTGGCCGCTGGCCCCTCCATGCCCAAGGTTTGGTCCTTTCCAGTCACAGTCTGTGACTCGATGCTCTGGGCATCTGCTGCCATCAGGGCACCCACAAGGTTCTGCTTGGTGGCTCTCACATCATGCAGAACTCCTCTGTCCTGGCACAACTGCCTCAAGTAGTCTGCAGTGTACCAACTGTAGTTGGAAGCCATCTTCTTCCCTAACTACGGCTACTCTGACTTGCTCTTTAGAAAAAAAATTAAACAGGTAGGAACTTGACTGTAAGCAAAATGATATAGTTCTGTTTCCTCTTTAAAAAATAAATCACTGCCTTATTTTGCAAGTGAGCTGTACAGTATTAAGCTGACACACCGAACAGTTAAAGCTTGTGTTACCAATTTTTTCGCACCACTGCCAACCAAATCTGTCACAAATTCACTCAGCAGGTCAGACCTTCTGCTCCCACAGTCCCAACCTCCGAGCACAATAGTGTGAACAGGTAACAGACAGGGTAACTCTCCTGTCTGCTTTTGGATCCAAATCACCTTTAGTCTCAAGTATTGGGGGGATTCAAACTGTGAACCTTATGCTAGCGTACCCAACGTACAGGCTCAGATACGTACCCTCTTCGGAAATTGCGGTACAATCTTTCGCCAGGGGCACCAAGCCAGGCTTCCAAAATGAACCCTTAAAACTCTATAAAAGACCTTAGGTATATTCTTACCTTTTACAGTTTAGTAACACCATCAAGCTGTTGAACCGTTTTTGTCAGTCTTAATCTTCTATAAGTCACATGCAAAAAGAACTGAGAGACACCCATGCAGTCTTTAAAATAAAAGGTATTTTACTAAAAGATGATAAAAATATGAAAAATGTAAACACAGTACAATATATCAAAGTGCATACAATCACTTAAAAAAACAAAAACAAAGAAAACTACAGTACAAACTTCTACCAACATACAGTTTAGATCTTTTCTATCTAATGTATTACCTCTTTAAGTGCTCATCAGAGCTATGTCTTTCTAGAGTCCCAAGATGGAATATCATATTCCCCAGTTACAAGGATACATTTCAACTCTATCTCCCAACCCCCTTGGTGAGTCATCTAGCTCTTCCTTTTTAGAATAGAAAAAAAAATACAAACATGATGTCCTATCAGGAGGTATATTAAATAATGTGACATCAGCAAGAATTTCACTTCCTAAATATGACTCCTTAATTAAACATTTTCTCTTTGATCTTGTGTGGTTTCTATTCCCAAGGCATATCAAAGGGTTTTGCAATTTTTAACATCAGGTTGGTATAAAATGTTCTTCCTATAGGAATCATAAAACTTTACGAGCCCTATATCCTGGCAGCTGGGTCAGTTCTAATTAAGACAGAAAAGCAGAAGACCCTTAATTAAGTCTCTCTGGTCTTTTAATTACCTCCTGGTTTCAGATTAATATATCCTGTAGCTTCTCTGAAACCTGGGGGGGGGCATCCATGAGCACAGACTGTCTTACATAAGACAATCACCTACTCTATTTTTATATTACAAATAGCATACAATAATCATAATCAACTGGCCAAGGGTCACACTGATGACCAAGCGGGTGTCCCTGTGGAAATATGATTGTCCCTTAGGTCGGTTGCACTTCCATGAGGTGTCCTGCGGTAGTATCAAGCAGCTGTATGCCATAGGGTAGGAGCAGCTGGGAATCTGTTACAGACTACCGTACTAGGATCTAGGAAGGGTTTATTAAGGCATCCCGCCCCAAGTGTGTGTGTAAAATCTGAGTTTTGACCCCCTATCCATCCTTTATTTTGTATAATTGCTGGGGATCATTTTTCTGCCACACTAATTATACAAAATAAATGAATGTGTGTATGGAATCGAGCAGTGGACCATTGAGGTTTCAATGTGGTCTATAGTGGCTACTGAAGTAAAGCAGTGTTTATTTTTTTTTTATTATTATTAAATAGGTGAAATGTACATTTGCTGTGCCCAGTGATATTTTTGTTCAAAAAAGAGAACTTACCGCCAACTCGCCCTTCTGTCTGGGAACTGTAAAGCAGTGAAAGCGAAGATGGCGCAGAAGAGGAAGATCGTGCTTGGAACATGTGCCAAGCTAGGGAAACCTGGTGTGTGTTTGTCATTATAACCAGCGGGATATAATGGCAAAATTACAACCCAGTTTCCTTATGGGAAAAAGCGAGAGTCAGTTATTATATGGAGAATAATGGATAGGTAAGTGTGTATTATGGATTTTTTATAAATCTCGAGAGTGAAGCTTGAGAGGTTTATGTGGCTATCACACAGAGGTTGTGTAAAATAATCCATCATACAGAATTACTTATCCCATATTTTTTATAATTGCTGGTGACCACTAACTATTTAGTCATCAAGAAAAAGACATTTTTTCAGAAATACTGCTTTATTCTGTTAAAACCGTAAAACAACTGCGTAGGAGTTGGAAGGAACCACTACAAATTACCAATATCTGTGAACCGAAGCTGAAGAACAAAAGCTCAACATGTAAACAAGTGAACACGTTTAAAAATGCAACAGTTCAGGCAGTCATAAATACCGCGGTTTCTTCCTGTAAAGATTTTAGTAACAGTCCCAGTATGTATAGTGATTAAAATGAAAAAACCAAAAAGTATTTAACATTCCAACTTTTTATTTTAAATGAAGGAATGGAGAGCAATAACTGTTTCCGTGGAGCCAGGGGTCATTGGTTTGTCATGGAGAACTGTGGGAAGAAAAGTATAGGAACTGAGTGAAAGGTATGGGCTTATTGAGACAGGTTTGAAAACAGGGAGAAGAGAAAACCGGGCTTTCCTGACTGCTGAGGACACTACCGAGACGAAAAGGATGTGTGGCTACCTCAGGTATCTTACTTGACAACAGTAAGTACCCATTTTAAGTGTCTTGAGCTCGGTGTGCCTCATGGTCAGGACAGTGGCCATTTGTCTGTGTTGGCAAAAGTTATAATAACTGGAATTCAGGTTATTATTGTTTTTGGAAGCATAATAACCTGAAATCTGGTTATTACGGCATTTCATGGATACAATATTCGGGTTGATATTAGCGGTCACCAGTAATTCTAATCCTTTATAACACAGTGAGAAAAAGCTGAGCAAATTGATTGGCTGACAGAGAAGTACAGGAGTATAATTATGAAAGCATAATGCAGGGTTTTAAATAATTGATTAGCAGTTTTTTTCTTGGGACAATACTAACTGTACAGAAAGTATTTATATAGATTTTTTAGAAGTGTTGTGTTTGCTAAACGCAGTGAGGCAAGAGCTATGCATTTTCACAAAGATTTAGCACTTTTATGAGCAAAACGCTAATCAATTTTTAGAGTTAAATAAAATCCTGTAATGACACACCGGTGCTTCTTTCATAGCCAAAAGCCTAAGCACAAGCAACAGCATAAAATCAGTACACTGCACTCCACTTCTGAGCCTGACAGTAGCTGTCAACTCTGGAAAAAAAATGTATGAAATGAAAGAATTGCCTTGCTCACAAACCAGGCTATCGGCTGGATTTAATCTGGAAAATTGGCTAGCACAGGAAGATGCTCCTGAGTAACTTGCTTCACAGATGTCAACAACTGTAAGTCGTCATGCTGAAATTGACAAAGAGCAGTTAGAGCAGGTTGAGAAATAGAAAGATAAGCAAAATATCATGAAACAAACAGCAAGGGCAATAACTGTTTTTGAGGATTGGATTAGACAAAAACAAATCACAGTCGATTTAAAAACTGTGATCCCAGAGACACTCAATGAAATATTAAGAGAGTTTTATGTGACTCTCCGAACATCAAAAGGTGATCAATATGGGCTGTCAAGCTATAGCTGCCTTAGAGCAGCAATAAATCGTCACCTACGATCACCGGAGATTGTATGGAACATAAACATAATTTCAGACAAAACATTTAACTCATTAAACAATGTTTTTTGTTGCTATGGTTAAGAAGTACTGAAAATCAGGCTGAGATACGACACAGCACTAACCCAGAATCTCTGACTTGGACATGGTTTTACTAAGAAATTCTCCCGCTCTTTCACCCGACCTGGTGCGCAAGGTCTGGTTTGACCTACAGCTCCACCTAGCTCGAAGAGGGAAGGAAGGGCAAAGGCAGCTCACCAAAGAAAGTTTCATTGTCAGCTCTGACGAAAACGGCAGAAAATACATATCCTTAAATTTAAATGAAAACACCAAAAACCTCCAGGACATAAATAAAAGAAACAAAGAAAGTCTCAGAGGGTTCGTATTTGAAAGACTGTCAAACCCGCTGTGCCCAGTCAAAAGTTTCCTGAAGTATGTCCAAAAAATTCCTACTGATGCGAGGCTTTCTTTTTACATCCCAGGTACTTACCACAACCTTTTCTTGACAGCCAAACAGTGTGGTACAGTAGAGAGCCAATGGGAGTAAACTACCTTGTGGCAATGCTCCCACGACTCTCAGAAGAGGCCTCACTTAGCCGCTGCTATATGAACCACTCGCTTAGGAGCACAGCAGTACATCTCCTAAGCGAGGCAGGTCTTGAATCAAGGGAGATTATGGCCATCACTGGCCATCGAAGCGAGAGTAGCCTACAAAGCTATTCGAGTGCATTGATGGACAACCGACATACCTGGAGCAACATTCTCAGTGGACACAAGAGCAACAGCCAGCACCAGCCGCATCCCAGCAACACCACTTCGCCTAACCAGAATTAATTTGGCAATTTGGGCAAAGGAAGTGACATCATCCCCAAAAGAAAACAACCGATGGAAACCGCAGCTGCAGTTTCAACACAGTTTGCAGCTCCAGTCAGCAATGTAGCAAACCCACCCGCCATAAGCGCCACTGCAGAAATAGCCGAGATCACTGCAGACGACGAAATCCAACATCCAAAGAACAGCACAACTGTACGTTCACTAGTGATGTTGTCTTCCACTGTTATTAACAGGACATTAAATGTTTCCTCCTCTGTTTGCATAGTTTGCATAGTGAAAGGGCTCCGTTGTGTTCTTCAGTAAGTTCCTACAGGGACTATTTAATCACAAATAAATTCAGCTTCTTTCAGCTCTGAAGTTGTTGTTTTCTATTTATTTTTTAATCAGAATGGCTCCTTGTTTCTCACTTTGTTATAAGTGCCATAAGACATGCCAGGGATGTGCAAATATGCTTTCATAATTGCACTTGGCTCGCGGGTGTTTAACGGCACTCGGCGCAAGCACCTCATGCCGAACAACACCCTCAAGCCATGCAATTGTGAAAGCATATTTGCACACTCTGTCATGTCTTATAGCATACATAATGCACTCTTTTGTGGTGTATTACTTGTGTACTGGTTTCTTATACATTACTGTTCTACTTGTGTAAGGTGCCCAGAGCCCCTAGGATTGGGTGCCATGAAAATAAATTTGCCCTGACTTACCTATAGCACCTGCTGCTGCTGAATAGGACAGTGAATCCAAACACCAGGACCACCAGTGCTGGCATAGCTACAGAGATGGATGCTTTCCAAGTCATTTTAACACTGACTTTGTCCCCCCTCCTAATGTACAGGTCACACAGTAAACAAGCAGCTACAAGCAGTCATGAGACAGATGGTTTGACTTGTGTTTTGTCTCTATACAGGAAGAAATAATGGAGCAGAAGAAAACAGCAAGGAAAGCAGAGTATGCCACTTCCTGGCTCCTTCCAGTCCTGGTAAAAACCTACCTCCCAGCACTGCTGCAGTGCGCCATGATCAGTCTGCTCTTTACCATCTTGATCTTTGTTAATCCTCAGCTGCTAAAGTGAGTGCCGTGCTCGTCAACCAACTACCAACTAACAAACCAAAAATATCCCATACTAGCCCCTTCTTCATCACTGAAGAACTCAGTGATAGACGTGATATACATGTATTGTTTACCCACCTAGCCCACTGTTCAGCCCTGTGTGTGAAATATATGCATTAAACTTACTCCCCCACAAGACATCATGGGTAATAATTTACAGTGCTGCCTCACATTTTCCTAGTCACTTATCCACCATCCTCACAAATTGCCAGCTGATTCACCTGTACCAATTGATCACAATGCTGTTGCCTCTATTTTCAGCTGCCCACAAGCTTCAATTTTCTACCTAAAGTCACCTTGCTTGAAAGTGGGTGGACAATCAAGGGTGCACTGTAGATACAAGCTAGAAAACCTGTATAAAGAATTACACCCAGCACTCTGTACAGCAATATATGGGGATGTACACCCAGCTCTCTCTATAGTCCTGTATGGGTTGGTACACCTACCTTTCTGTAGTGCCCTGCATGGTTTGGTACACCCAGCCTTGTGTACAGCCCTGTATGGCAAGGTACACCCAGCACTTTGTACTGCCCCTTTGGGGAGGTACAGCCAGCATTCTATACAGACCTGTATGAGGAGGTACACCCAGTCCTCTGTACTGCCTTGCATGATGAGGTAAATCCAGCCTTCTGTACAACCCTATATGGGTTAGCACAGTTAGCCCTCTGTGCAGCCTTGTATGTGGAGGTGCACTCAGCCCTCTGTGCAGCCCTCTATGATCTTGTACACCCAGCACTGTCTAGAGTCCTTTACAGTTGGTACACCCAGCCCTCTGTACAGCCCTGTATGGTGAGGTACACCCAGCCTTCTGTACAGCCCTGTATGGGGAGGTACATCCAGCCCTCTGTACATTTATGTATGTTCTGGAACACCCAGCATTTGATAGAGTTCTTTACAGCTGGCACACCCAGTCAGTCCTCTGTGCAGCCCTGTATAGGGAGGTACACCAGCCATCTCTATGGTGGGGTGGAGAAAATGTAAGAAGATCTAAAAAAACTGGGAGACTGGTCAAAGGTCTGGTAACTGGTCTTCAATGCCCAAAAATTTACAATTATGCACATGGGGCACAGAAACCCAAGGGCAACGTATCATTTGGGGGGATGTGTTAACAACAACAAAACAGGAAAGGGATCTGGGGGACATCATATTTGAAGACCTTAATGTAGCAAAGCAGTGTGATAAGGCAGTAGGAAAGGCTAGTAGGGTGCTGGGGTGCATAGGCAGGGGTATCCCCAGCAGAAAAAGGGAGGCAGTGTTACCCCTATATAGATCAATGGTGAGGCCACACCTGGAGTACTTTGTCCAGTTCTGGAGGCCCCATCTCAGGAAGGACAGGGACCGGGTGGAGGCAGTACAGAGAAGGGCAACCAAAATGGTGCATGGCCTGCATCAGAAGACCTATGAGGAAAGATGCAGGGAATTAAATATAGTCCAGATATAGCCCAATAACTGTAAAGGCTGCATAGCCACAATTTGACTGACATTGCAGGCAGTAGGCAAGAGGTAGCTCTAAGGGGGTGTCCGAGAAGAGCACACTGGGGAGTTGTTAGCTGGTGGTTTGGTGGATTTAAACATTGCACGTTGGGTTTGATAATTTGAGTTGATGAAGAAGGGATTGAAAGTATCTGCAGGTATTGAGAGAGGGAAGGGGAAATGAGAGAGAAAGAAAAAAATCAGGGGTGTGGGCAAATAGTGCATCTGGGAGTGTAGTGCTGCTAGCAAGACCACAGGGACAAAAACAGCATTACAGAAGGAAGAGTTGGTAGAGAAGATATAATGTGGGGAGTGGTGCAATGTAGTGCTTGTGGGCAACAGTCTTCAGGAGCACCTTCTAGAGGCTGTGCTGCTGCCCTATTTGTTTGCACCTCTCTGGGCTAAGGGAGGAGGTTGTCAGACTCAGAGCCGAGCTGGCCTGGATCAGAGAAAACCCCCCCCCCCCAGAGACCACCTAGTCAACCATCGCTACCTCAGAGGTTACCTAGAAGCAGGGGCGGATGGACAACAGTGGGCTCAGGGAGGGTTGGGGTGGTGGACAGCAGGAGTATCCTTAAACCAATTCCACTGCAGAACTCATACACTGTCCTGGTGGAGCAGGAATGCCCAACAGAGGAACTGGCAGTAGCAGCCGGAAGGAATACAGGGAACCTCCAAGGTGGAGACCCCAAGGGGGGAGACAGGTGACTCAAAAGGAGGAGGAGGAGGAAGCAAATCCTGGTGGGGGACTCCATTGTAAAGGGGGTTAAGCTGGAGACAGGTAGAAATGAGGTAGGGGAGGTCTGGTGCCTACGTGGTGCCACTACATGGAGGGATGGAAGGAGGATCCAAAGGATCGCTGAGGCAGTAGGAAGGGAGGGGGAGCTTGACATCATTGTCCACCTGGAGACAAATGATCTAGTTTGTAGTGAGCCAGCAGTAGTGCAGAAGGATTTTAGGAAACTGGGAAGGGGTCTTAGGCAGGTGGCATGATCTGTAACCTTCTTGGAGATGCTACCAGTCTATGGTGGGGGACAGGACAGGATTTGCAGCACCAATTAATTCAGTGCTTGGTTGAAGGATTGGTGTGGAAGGGAGAAGTTTGGTTTCATTGGGGAATGGGGCAGCACCTGGAGGGATGCGGGCTTGTACAACGGGGATGGTCTAGGAGGGGCTCCAATGTCCTCAGTGCAAGGTTTAAATGCTGCACTGGTGAGCATTTAAAGAGAATCACCAACATGCCTTGAATCCCCCCTGCCACTGCATAAACAGTGACTTACCCCACAGGAGTCTTTGCATGTAAAGATGCCCCCGAAGAATTCAGCCTTTAAAAAGTTATGCCACTCATAAAATTGCATAAACCGGGTCCGATGGACTTCCTGGTTTTTAGTCTGCTGCCGGCTCTGCCCCCGCGCTCACTGGCGTGATGACGAGATGCCAGTGAGAGCGCAGGGCGTGCCCCATTATACTGAATGGGTGGCAGCTTTTGAACAGATTTTTATTAGCATAATAACCACTTGCTAATGAAACATGGGAACCGGTTGACTACCAAGGCCCTTTGTAGTGTACCGTGCCCACATTTCATTAGCTTTAAGCCAGTCAAGGGGGCTGGCAGAATAGGGGACGGCAACATAGTCACCCACACACACACACACACACACACACACACACACACACACACACAGGATCAGCAGAGGGACTATTTCATTCAGGAGACAGTTAAACAACAAATAGAACCATGGAGTTGGAAAGAACAAGGGCCAGGAGGTGAGAATGGTACCCAGAGGGAGAGTAGAAGCCTTTTTCAGGCAACTAGTAGAGGAACACACCCATGGTGGGGCAATACTGGACCTGGTATTGACAAATGGAGATAACATTGCTGTCATGGTGGGTGACCACCTGGGAACCAGCGACCTGTGTACAGTACATTATACTATAAGGACTAAGGTAGAAGTACAGAACACCAGAACTAGGGTCCTAGACTTCAGGAGGGCCAACTTTGAGCCAATGGGGAAATCTCTCAAGGAAACACTGACCAGGATAGGGGAAACTGTGGGCTAAAATTAAGGAGGGTATCAGTAGGACTATAAGTTTCTGTATTCGGCGGGTTAGAAAGAGTAAAAACGAAAAGAATCTCTTTGGTTCTCAAGGGAGGCAGCAGAAAAGGTAAGGGCAAAAAAGCAGGCCTTTTTAAGATACAAAATAACTCAGAAGGAAGAAGACAGAGAGATCTGTCAGGAAAAACAAAGAGAGGTGGGGAGGGCAGTCAGGAAGGATAAAGCACAAACAGAAGACAAGATTGTCAAATCACTGAATAAGTCGTTCTTTAGAAACATAAGGGAAAAGAGAAAGGCCAAAGGAGGGATAATTATGCTGAAGGGGGAAGGAGGGGGTCTGTGTTGAAGAAGATAATCAAAAAGCAGACATGCTAAATAGATACTTCTTCGCATAGATACATAGATTCATAGACAGTCTCAGCAGATAAGGGCCTGTGGCCCACCCAGTCTGCCCATTTGAGCTTGTAAGTTCAGTTTATGTTTTCCTAGAAGTCTGTTGCCCCTTACCCCTGACCTCCAGAATTCCTTTATGTCTATCCCATGCATTCTTAAATCCCATGATTGTTAGAGCCCCCACCACTTCCTCTGGCAGGGTGTTCCACTTGTCCACCACCCGTTCTGTGAAGAAATTCTTCCTCACATTTCCTCTGAATCGTCCTCCCTCCAACTTCATCCCATGCCTTCTAGTCCTGGAACATCTTTTTCACTTAAAAATAGTGTATTCCTGCACCCTGTTCCTCCCTGTAAGATACTTGTATGTCTCTATCATGTCCCCTCTCTCCCTCCTCTCCTCCAGGGAGTACATATTCAGTTCCTTCAACCTGTCCTCATAGGACTTGTGATGCAATCCATGTACCATCTTTGCTGCCCTCCTCTGAACCTTCTGTACCCTGTCTATGTCCTTACATAGGTAAGGTCTCCAGAACTGTACACTGTACTCCAGGTGGGGCCTAACTAGTGTCTTGTATAGTGGAATTATGACCTCCCTTTTCCTGCTGGTGATGCCCCGCCTATGCATCCCAGTATCCTATTTGCTTTACCTGCTGTCTTGTCACACTGTTTCCCTACCTTGAGGTCATCAGAGATGATAACCCCAAGATACCTTTCCTGCTTGGTGCATGCTATATCCTCACCCCCCAACTGATATATTGTGCCAGGGTTTTTGTGCCCCATATGCATTATCTTGCACTTCTTTGCATTGAATTTCAACTGCCAAACCCCTGACCATTCTTCAGGTTTCTGCAGGTCCCTTCTCATTCTGTCTACACCCTCTGGTGTGTCTACTCTGTTACAGAGCTTTGTGTCATCAGCGAACAGTAAACTTCTGCATTCTAGGTCCTGTGCAATGTCACTGATGAAGATGTTGAATAGGACCAGTCCCAGCACTGATCCCTGTGGTACCCACTGATCACTCTTCCTCTGTGGAGGACAGCCATTTACCACCACCCTCTGTGTCCTGCCGCCCAGCCAGTTACCTACCCACCACACTACTGTCCTGCCCACACACCATATTCCCCAGTTTGTGTAATAGTCTTCTATGTGGCACAGTGTCAAAGACCTTGCTGAAGTCCAGATAGGCCATATCCACTGCCCTCCTCTGATCCACCTCCCTAGTCACCCAGTCAAAAAATTCAATGAGACTGGTCTGACATGACTGCCCCCTGGTGAAACCATGCTGCCTTGGGTCCTGTAGTCCATTGACAACCAGATGTTCCACCAGTCTCTCCTTCAGTAGTGCTTCCATGATCTTCCCCACTACCGAGGTGGTGAGGCTGACTGGTCTGTAGTTTCCCGCTTCCTCTTTGTTCCCACTTTTGTATAAGGGGACTACATCTGCTATCCTCCAGTCTTTGGGTACCTCCCCTGTTTCCAGTGATCGGCTAAACAGGATAGCCAGAGGTTCAGCCACCACCTCTCTTAGCTCTTTAAGGACCTTGGGGTGCACCTCATCTGGCCCCATTGCTTTATCAACTCTTATTACTTCCAGTTCCTTCAGGACCCTTTCTCGAATAAAGGGACTTATGTCCATTTCTGCACCATTCTCACCCCTTGTACTCCCTTCAGACCCATTACCCTCCTCTTCCTCAGTAAAGACTGAGCAGAAATACCTGTTCAATATGTCAGCTTTACAGATACAGTATTCAGTATTCACTGTGGAAAAATCAGGTAACTGACCAGTGATAGAACATAAGGGAGCAGGGGTACCAGAGATGGACATGAGCCCATTCACAGTAGATGAGGTCCTAGGGGAACTATTACGTTTAAAACTGGATAAGGCAATAGGCCTAGATGAAGTACACTCCAGAGTGCTGAGGGAACTCAGGGAGGAGCTGGCTGCACCTCTAACAATCCTTTTTAACTTGCCTCTGGAAACAGGGGTGGTTCTGGGAGACTGAAGGAGGGCCGAGGTTGTCCCACTGCACAAAAGTGGAAGTAGCGAGGAGGCAGGGGAATTACAGACCTGCCAGCCTGACTTCAGTAGTGGGCAAGGGTATGGAGACACTGCTGGAGGAAAGGTTGGTGGAGTATCTGGAGGCCAAAGGGCTGCTGTATCCAAGGCAACATGGGTTCACAGTGGGAAGATCCTTCCAGATTAACCTGATTGAGTTCCTTGATTGGGTGACCATGGTGCTGGATGGGGGTGGTGGTAGAAGTGGCCTACCTGGACTTCAGCAAGGCCTTTGACCCCATCCCCCACAGAAGACTAGTGAACAAGCTAAATAGCCTTGGGGTGGGACTGAAGGTAGTTATATGGGTGAGAAACTGGCTGAAAGGTAGAAGTCAGAGGGTGGTGGTGAATGTTGTGCACTCGGGGGAAGGCAACGTGACAAGTGGTGTGCCACAGGGGTCAGTGCGAGGTCCAGTACACTTCAATATATTTATTAGCAATATAGCTGAGGGGCTGGTAGGGAAGTTGTGTCTATTTGCAGATGATACCAAAATTTACAACAGAGTGGACACTCTGGCGGGGGGGGAGGGGTGAAGCAAATGAGGGAGGACCTTAGCAAACTGAAAGAGTGGTCAAGGGTCTGGCAACTGAGTTTTAATGTAAAGAAGTGCAAGATCATGCACATGGGGCACAGGAACCCGCAGCTAAGTACCAGCTGGGAGGGGAAGAACTACCAGTCCCAAAACAAGAACAAGACCTGGGGGTAACTATTTCTGATAACCTGAAGGTGGCTAAGCAATGTGACAAGGCAGTGGGGAAAGCCAGCAGGATGCTGGGGTGCATAGGCAGGGGAATCACCAGCAGGAGGGAAGTCATAATACCGCTGTACAGGTTACTGATGAGACCTCACCTTGAGTACTGTGTACAGTTCTGGAGGTCCTACTTCCAGAAGGATACAGACAGGGTTGAAGGGGTTCAAAGGAAGGCAACCAAGATAGTGCAGGGCCTGTAGCTGAAGCCCTATGAGGACAGACTCAGGGAATTAAACATGTACTCTCTGGAAGAGAGGAGGGAAAGGGGAGACATGATAGAAACTTATAAATATCTCACAGATGTGAACAAGATATGAGATGAGAATATATTCAAGAGAAAGAGTTGAGCACAAGAACTATGGGTCATGCAATGAAGCTGGGGGGGAGACTGAGGAGGAATGTGATGGAGCTTTTCTTTACAGAGAGGGTGGTGGGAGCTTAGAACAGACTCCTGGCGGAAGCGGTGGAAGCTAAAACAATCACAGGCTTCAAGAATGCATGGGATAAGCATAGGGGAATCCTATCACCAGGGCTAAAGTAGGGAAAAGCTGAGGACCTATAGGGGCTAGGATAGGATTAGCAGGGCGGATGGGTGGGCCAGTAGGTCCTTATCTGCCAACAACCTCTATGTTTTTATATTTCTGTGTACTCACTGGAGGAAAGGAGAGAAAGGGGAGACACAATAGAAACATTCAGATACTTCAAGGGTATCAGTAAGGTACAGGAGAGTGGCGTATTGCATAGAAAGAGATGCTTAAGGATGATGGGGGCATGATATGAAGCTAGAAGGGGGAGACTTAGAGGGGATGTCAGGAAATAGTTATTCATATATAGGGTGGTGGATGCCTGGAACAGCCTCCCAGCAGAGGTGGTGGGTACTGAAACAGTAATAGGTTCCAAACATGCATGGGATCGAGACAGGGGAACCTTAGTAACAGGGTTGTATGGGGGGGGGGTGGTAAGGCTGGAGATCAATTAGGGTCTACGGTAACACAGTAGGTAGGGACTTTAGGGCAGACTAGGTGGGCCAAGAGGTCCTTTTCTGTTGACAGCTTCTGTGTTTCTGTTTGTATTATGTGTACAGCCCTATATGGTTTGGTACACCCAGCACTCTATATAGTCCTTTACAGTTGGTACACCCAGCCCTGTATGTGGAGGTACACCTTACCTTCTGTACGGTCCTGTATAGGGAGGTATACCCAGCTCTCTATACAGCCCTGTACGGGAAGGTACACTCAGCCTCTATATAGTCCTTTATGGGTTAGTACTCCCAGTCTTACGTACAGCTCTGGATGGAGTGGCACTCTCAACCTTCTGTACAGTCCTGTGTGGTTCATACATGCAACACTCTGTTCAGCTCTATATGGGTTCATACATCCAGTTCTGTGAATAGCTCTGTATAGAAACATAGATGATGATGGCAGAAAAAAAAACAATGGCTCATCCAGTCTGGCCATACTATTTATTTATTTATTTCAAATTCTGATTAATACCTTTGAGCTGGGCGCTCGTTTACAAAGGCTTCAAGTCAACAAGGAATACAAGACATTTACAGGTGATGAAACACTGCAGAACAGAAAGACATCAACTAACAAGTGGTATTAGTGTGCAGTTACAATATTAAGCAGGATACAACAAGTGAGAAGAAACAGGACTACACTTGTGGAGAAACATATTAATGCAGCACTAATTTAGTGCGGTACAGTGTTTAACAATCATGTTACAGTTCAGATGGGTACTATACTACCCTGTCGTACTCCAGGATGTACTGTCTCTGTGGGGTCATCACTTAGACTATGCCCCCTTTTGCTACCTGTGTTGCTGCCCACTCTTCCTGCAGAATAGCTACCATCCCCTGACTCTATCCCAGCCATACTTGAAGCCATTTATAGTTCCGGCATCCACCATCTCTGCCAGCAGACCATTCCATGGCTCAACCATACTTTCTGTGAAATAAAACTTCCTTACATCCTTTTGAAAGCTTCCCCTTGTTGACCTATCTTGTGACTCCTTGTCCTAGCTTCTCTGTTCCTGATAACTAACTCCTCAGAGTCCATCTTGTTGATACTGTTAACTTTTAAATCCAGTTTTTCCTTTGTACTTATCCCATGTCTTTGTTGCACAATGATCTGCCTTTATTTGCACATTTCTGTACACAATTCCACTGCCTTGTATACTATAGGACTGTTTTGACTACATTTCCTCTGGAATTGCTTAAAGTACTTGTATTGTCTTATTGTTACTGTACAACTGATGTGGAACCTTTGTAAATCAGTACATTTGCACAAAGGTACTCTGAAATTCTCAATAAATAAAATAAATACATAAACAGGTAGTATAGCCTAGAGGTTAGAGTAAGGAGTTGTGAATGAACTTGGTACATCCAGTAGACAGACCTGGGTTCGATTCCCACAACCTCCACCTGCATATTGTGTTGACTCTGAGCAAGTCACTTAACCACTCCAGTGCTCCCCGGTCACCCCTGAAAACAGGCACTTGTGCCTAGTGGACCTTACCTAGTTACCAAAACAAAAAAAGAATAAACAAATGAATATCTTTCAGGAACTTGAATGTCTCTATCATATCCTCCCTTTCTCTTCTGGTTTTGAGTGAATGCATGTTCAGTGCCTTTAACTGATCCTCAAGGGATCTTCCCTCCTGGCCCTGAATCATCTTGGTCATCCAGAGTTGTACCTTCTCTAGCCTGTCCCTGTTCTTCTTTAGGTGGAGACTTCAGAACTGGGCACATTACTCAAGGTATGGCCTCACCAGCGACCTATACAGTAGTAACAGTACCTCCTGCCTTCTACTATCAAACCCTGTCCCGATGCACTCCAGCATCCTGCTAGCCTTGCTGAACACCTTGTTACATTGTCTGGTATGTTTAAGGGAGTCTCTAATAATAACTCCTAGGTCCTTTTCCTCTGATGTTATGTCCAGCTTACTCCCCCCCCCCCAATACACTGTGCTGGGATTTTTGTTCCCTAAGTGCACAAGTTTGCACTTTTTGGCATTGAATTTTAGCCGACAGACTTTGGACAAATTTTCCAGCCTTTGTAGGTCTCTCTACAACTCCCTTTTCCCCTCCATATTGTCAACCCTACTAAAGAGTTCAGTGTCATCTGTGAATAGACTCAACCTGTCATGGATTCCCTCTCCCCGGTCACTAATGAGCATAATGAAGAGGACTGGACCCAGAACAGATCCCTGTGGTGTTCCACTAGTGACCACTATTTACTCTGATCTGACCCCATTCACCACAGCTCTGCTGCTTCCCTTCCAACCAACTCTCTACCCACCTTACTATTTCCCTAGCTGTTCCTAGATTCCCCATCTTCTTCAGCAGACTTCAATGTGGCACCAAGTCAAAAGTCTTGCTAAAAGTTGAAGTAGAGTAAATCTACAGCATGGCCTTTAGCACCTACCTTGGTTACTCAAAGAATACTATCAGGTTGGTCTGGTAAGATCTCCCTGTCTCAAATCCATGTTGCTTACTATCCTGAAGTCTGGTTTTATTTATTTATTTATTGGAATCTCGGGTTAACACCTTTGAGCTAAAAGCTCATTTACAAAGGTTCCACATCGTAAGGCAATAGACAAGGCACGTAGACATTACAAAACAGATAGGGGTATATACAGCAGGCAAGTACATATGGTACATACAGATACTGTACAGATTCAAGAAAGGGCAGTTAAAATACATCAGATAGGAGACAGCAACTTTATTACAACAGTACTTACAGCATACCTAAGGTGGACAAGCAATTTGTAGTGGTAGCTGAGCTTTAGGGCATGCAGATAAAGTTAAGGAGGGTCAGAAGTGGTGGTGACCAAAGAAGGGAGAGGACAGAATAGATGAGAGCAGTAGAAGGGTGGAGGCAGAAACAAAGGGGGTGACAGATAAGGGGGTAGAGTGGTCAAAGGGGTGGGATTGGATAGGAATCTACCCAGGGTTACGTAAGTAGGTGATAGGGGTAAGGCTGGTAATGTTAGGGGGAGAGAGGGATATGGGAAAGGGTTCTAATGTGGGTGGGTGAGGTGAGGGAAACCAGGGGAGGGGTGAATATGGGGGTAATATTTGCGAAGAAAAAGCAGGAAGACAGGGGATAAAGAGGGGTATGGGGTAAGTGCTCAGTGGGGTCACACTAGGCAGGGGAGGAAGTGGGAGGGATGGGTACTATGCAGGATAGATAAGCTATCAAAAACACTAGGATTAGGCACAGGTGATGCAATCGCGGTTACTAAGAGTGGCCAGGTACTGCAGCAGCTTGGCTTTAAATGGGCGTAGTTTCGTTTCCTCAATCAGCTCAGAGTTAAAGGAATTTAGCCAGCAGGGGCCCCTGTATTCGAAGGACCGTTGCCCTAGTAAAGTCTGGCGGAATGGAATAATGAAGTCAGCTTTACTCGACCCCCTAGTTAGTCTGGAGGAAGTGGAGTTTCTCAGCAGTTGCCTCACTCCAGTGGGAGCAAGATCTAGGGTGGATTTCTTTAGCTAATAGATAGACTTGGTACTGTATTCTGCTATTCAAGTTTAACCAACCAGTGCTTGAGTAAAGTTCACAAGTGTGAGTTAAATGGTCCACACCCAGGACTAGTCTGCAGGCTTTGTTTAAGATGATCTTGATTCGCCTAAGTGCTGTATCGGTACTGGCTCCGTAGACTACCAGACCATAGTCTATGATAGAGAGCATGGAGCTGTTAACTGCAAGCTTTATTGCATGTTCGGTGAGGCACTTCCTATACCAGTAGAGCTATCCTATTCTGGCACTAGCTGCCTTGGCAACATGGTTTATGTGCTGGCTGTAGGAGAGAGCTGTCAAGGTAGACACCAAGGTGCTTAAAGGTGGTGACCATTTCGAGTATAGCAAACTTGTTATTGTAGATATTGAGGTGGTGGGACTTATGACAGCTTTGATAGGAGGCAAACAACATTGTTTTAGTCTTAATGTAGTTGAGCAAGAGCTTAGACTGAAGGAACCAATTTTCCACAGCAGTAAAGTCGTCTTGTATGCCTTTTTCCAACTCTTCCAAAGTAGGGTGACACGTGTAGAGAACAGCATCATCTGCATATAGGAATATCTTATTCTGTCAGACTTTGGAGAGCTCATTTAGAAACAGGCTGAACAGCAGGGGGCCCAGAATGGAACCTTGGGGCACTCCTGTGTTGACATGCCGATGGTTGGATAGAACGTCTAGAATCTTAACCTGCTGGGTCCTGTTAGAGAGGTAACTCTGGAACCAGCCTAGAGAGACAGGGGATATACCAATGTTAGAGAGTTGTGTGAGAAGCAAGTCGTGGTTGACCATGTCGAAGACCCTTGGTGAGGTCAATGAAAGTGGCCCCCACCAAGAGCCCTCAGTCAAGTGCTTCATGGATATGACCAGTAAACTTAACCAATGCCATTGAAGTACTATGTACCTTCCGAAAGCCATGCTGTTCCTAGCATTGAAGGTTGTACTTATCAAGGTACATACCTAACTGATCATATACTATCCTCTCTAGTGCCTTGGGGGGGGCAGAATTGATATTGGCCTGTAGTTGGCCAGGCAGGTTCTGTCCCCACTTTTAAAGACCGGGGTGACCACCGCAGCTTTCCAGCATTGAGGGAAAATGCCAGTAGTTAGTGTGAGATTTAGGATCCAGGTTAGAGGGGGAGAGTAACATATGCAGAGTGAGAGCCACAATCTTTAGGTCAAGCGAGTCGCCATTGGATCTAGTTTTCCTAGGAACTTTTTCCAAGTATTTTTTTGGCTTCAGTTATAGAGATTGCCTTCAGGTGGAAGGGTGGTGCTGTGTGTGTTGGAGGGATGTCGGTACAACTAATGGTGGAGCTAGGCACAGGTCGGAGATAGTCTGAAGGAAGGACCCCACTAAGGTCCAAGTGTTCCACTAGATCTACTTAGACAAGTATCTTCATGAGTTTCCCTACCATAGTAGTAAGGCTGATGGGTCTACAGTTTCCCCGTTGCCCCTTGTCCCCTCCCTTGGGCAGCAGAACCAATCTGCCATCCTCCAATCCCTGGGAACCACCCCTTGCTACATACAGCTACCGAATAGCCCCACTGGGGGTTCAGCTAACATTAATGCCAGTTCCTTTAACACCCTCAGATGCACTCATCTGGCCCCAGGGTCTTGTTTATCTTTATGGCTGCTAGCCTCTTTTTCAACTCTTTTGGCAGTAAGTTCTGCAGTTTCATTTTTGGAACCCCTAGCCTTCATGTCACTCTTCAGCAAGGGCCCACTATGCTCCCTGGTGAATAATGAGCAGACGTAGTCATTTAGCACAACTGCTTTCTGCCCATCCTCCTCTATTGTCCATGTCCTCCTCCATTAGCTTGACTGTTCCCTCTTCTGTCGTTCTTTTTTCTCTTGTACTTGTATATCTAAAGAACTGTTTTTTCCATCGCTTGACCCCCCTGCAATACATAGCTGTGAGTGTGCCTTTGTGATGCTGACTGCCCTCTTGGGCTCTCTAGTTTTCTCCTTGTACTCATCCCATTCTTCACCACCCTGCCTTTCTTTGTACCTTATAAAGGCCCTCCTTTTAGCCTTCCTTCTTTCCCCTGATGCTGCCTATCCCAGTTAGATTGTCCAGCACAATTTCACTCATATGGTTGAAATCTGCCCTCCTGAATGATAGCACGTCAGCCTTGGATGAGCACTTACAGGAGCCCAGGGCCATCTCTAACCATATAGTATTGTGGTTGTTAGTCCCCAGTGGTTCCCTGACCCATGTTCCACCTACTGTTTCTGACTTGGTGAGTACCACATCTAGCAAGGCTGTCTATTGGATCCCCAACCTGTTGTAATAGTATGCATCCCTGCAAGACATCAATCATGGCCTGGTGTCTGGCACTCCTGACCCCGGGACATTCCAGTCAATGTCCATTAGGTTGAGACCTCCTATTATGACAGTCTTTCCCTTTGAAGCCCCTCTCCCCACTTCAGCAGCCAGTTCTTTATCTTTCTCTTTTCCCTGCCCTGGTGGCCTCTAAACTACCCTAATGCGAGTCTTCCTGCCTGATGACTCTGTGGGCTGAACCCACAGTGATTCTGCCTCCCCTTCCCCCAAGTGGTAACATCCTCTGGTTTGTACCATTGGGCAGCCCAGCAACTTTCATCTTTGGTTTGTACCATTGGGCAGCCCAGCACTTTTCATCTTTGGTTTGTACCACTGAAGGCCCAGCACCTTTCATCTTTGGTTTGTACCATTGCGCGGCAAGCACCTTTTATCTTTGGTTTGTACCGTTACGTGGCAAGCACCTTTCATCTTTGGTTTGTACCACTGCAGAGCAAGCACCTTTCACCTTTGGTTTGTACTTTGGGCATTCCAGCACCTTTCGTCTTTGGTTTATATCATTGGTGGGCCCCACACCTTTGATCTTTGGTTTGTGCCATTTGTCGGCCCTTCATTTTTCATGTTTGATTTGTACTACTGGGTGGACTTGCACCATTCACCTTTGGCTTATGCCACTTGGTGGCCCAGCACATTTCATCTTTGGTTACCTTTCACCCTTTGGTTTATACTATTCAGCAGCCCTGCAACTTTTACTTTTGGTTTGTACCATTGGGCTGCCCAATACCTTTCATCTTTGGTTTGTACCATTGAGCTGCCCAGAACTTTTTACCTTTGGTTTGTCCCATTGTGTGGCCTGCACCTTTCAGCTTTGGTTTGCAGCATTGGCAACCCAGCACCTTTCATCTTTGGTTTGTACCATTGAGTGGCCCAGGACATTTCATCTTTGATTTGTACCACTGAGCAGCCCAGCCCAGCTTTGGTTCATACCATTGGGCAACCTAGCTACTTTTGTCTTTGATTTGTACCTTTAGGTGGCCCAGCATCTGTCATCTTTGATTTGTACCTTTAGGTGGCCCAGCACCTTTCATCTTTAGTTTGTACCACTGGGCAGCCCCACACCTTTTATCTTTGGTTTGTACCATGTGACGGCCCTGAACCTTTAAAGAGGGACTATGGTCACAAATTACCGGCATCAATAAATTCAGAATATGGATCAACATTGCCCCAGTCACCCTCGTGCCAAAATTGAGATCCCTAAGTTACTTTGTTTAAAAGTTACAAATAATTTTACAACCCTAAATTCTCTGCCTGTTCAAAAAAGCCAGTTTCAGTGAAGAGGTGCTGATGATGTCATCTCCTGAGCTCAGTCTAGCCCTCCTTGTTAGTAAGCTTACAGGACCTGCTCCTCCAGAGTTTAAAAACTATGTGCAAATAGTTTTCTCCAGTAAAACAGGCAGCACCATTCAATAAATATTGCTTTAAAACTTATGCGTGTTTCAGGTTTTGTAACAAAGTTGACAAATTCATACTTTTTTTTTGGTGTTTTTTTGTTGTGGTCCTTTTCTGCTGAGTTGCTGGATGTCAAATCACAGCACACTAATGTGAGATTTGTAGACTGGATATCTCTGATGTGGTGAAAGGCTGTGATAATTCACACTTATCATTCAATTGAGGTGATTTATCAGGATGGTACTTTAAATCAATGATTCCATCACCCTGCAAATGGGGATGGGAGAGGTAGTGCTGTTTTGAAACCTTACTGAGAGTTTCTATGCAGTAGCCAGCTCAATTCTTAAGCAATCAATCACTATTTTATTCATCAGCAAAGTGTGAATGAATGGGATACTCAGTTGAGCAGAGCTCATTTTTCTGTTTTCTCCCTGGCAGGCTGTTACTTGAGCTATATTCAGACTCACCTGCATTGTACTCCCCATTACAATGATTATTTTACCAGAGGGAACACTTCTACCCCTAGTAGGAATTAAGTAAGCATTAATCCCTGACAGAGGAGGGCTCTACTAGTGGATTAATGCCCGGGTGGGGAGGTGCGGCCTCGTGCTTCCAACCACCCACCGGGCATTAATCCACTAGTAAAGCCCAACTCTGGAGGGGATCAGTGCTCTTGTAACATGGCAAGTGGCGGGGAAGTATTGTAACACTCATATCAGATGTACAACTACATACAGATTGTGGCGATCGGCGCTTGCTGTCGAGAAAGTATGGTGCGGTTTGCTGACTCTCTAACACTGCAGATGTAAGAACGTGCGCATGCATGTTACAGGGCTCACATACTTTTACGTTGTGTCCACAGAATTTTAGGACATGGTCACATAACATTGCCATCTGAAACATGCACAACTTCACTGTTTCTGTTACATTCTATGTGACGGTTTAACTGCAATGCCCCTCGTTGTTAGCTCGCTGAGATACATGGCCGTTCTGCATTTTGGGACTCATGTATTTCTGCATCTTTACTATGGATACCATGTGGCAACAGTGTTTTCTTTCCCCCATATCTTACACATTTAATGTTGCCTGTTGTGTTTCAGTAACTGTGGTGGGTGCATACTTTGCAAAACAGACTACGGCTTTGTTTGTTGCATTGCCTTACTTCGGCTGTGCCTCCAAGTCACTTCTTCATGCTGCCAATGTCTTTTTCTACCTCCTGACCGTTGCTTACGTTCCTTGCTCATCCCCGGTGGTGGCGCTGCATGTTTCGCTGTGCTCGCCCCCGGCATTAGCTCTGTTCGACTTGGTGTGTATTGCTCCTACATGCACTAGCGAGCGGGCTCTACTGGTTGATTAATACCTGCTCACTTTTGGTCATCTGATGCTTTTCAGCAAATCTGGTTTCTGCATTTCACGCTGATGTTTCCTGCCATGTTACAACACATATTAGGCCCCTATTAAAACTTATTGTAAAGCAGACACTGATAAACAGCATTGCAGTTACCAACATTGCAACACTTGTAGCAATACAACTTCCTGACAGGCACTGTAGAGTAACACCCCAAATGGTATCAGCAGCCTGGTGTCATGCTGATTCAGTATCCTGCAACTCTGGAGAAATGAACCACACCAAACAGACATTAAAATACAAATCTGTCAGCTTTTTTACTAAACCTGAAACACATAGATTCTATAACAGTGTTTTAGAATGGTGATGCCTGTTTTACTTGTGAAAACCATTGCAGAATGCTCTTTTAACTTTGGAGAAACGAGTCCTATAAGCTTGATGACAGGGAGGGCTAGACTATGAGTTCAGGAGATGACATCATCAGTACCTCTTCACTGAAACTAACTTTTTTGAACAGGTAGTGAAATCAGGGTTACAAAATAGCACCTAACTTTAAAATGAAGTAACACAGAAACCTAAAGTTTGATATTACATTTATTGGGGGTATGCTTATTCTAATTCTGCAATGTAGCACTTTTTGGCCAGAGTCCCTCTTTAATCTTTGTTTTTTACTATCTGTTTTGTACGACAGAAAAACTGCAGTCTTTTATCTCATATGCAGTTATTTTAAGTTCAAGAAACTATACATTACACACTACAGAGCATCATTTAATTGTGGCTGCATCTCAGTCCTCCAATACAGACTGCATGTTAAGTGGCTAGCACACTGAGACACAGAGCGCATGAACCTCACAATTGTTCTAGCTCACATGCTCAGTGTGGCGCACTTTGGCAAACAAGGAAATGCTACAGAAACACAATAATTTCTTAAGCCCTAAAATATATTACAAAGAAACGTAACTTAAATCTCTTCATACATAACCACATTGATAATTCGGCACACTTTATTTATTTTTGCGAAACTCAGGAAGCATTTTGGGATACAGTTTGAAGCAAATATGCTGCAATATATAAAGTTGTATTTTAATGGGGTTGGGGTTAATGAGAATTCCCAGATGGTAGCAATTCCTTCTGCCCTACCGCTGGTCCTGTTGCCTTCCTTTCACCCTCTCACTCCTCCCATCCACACACACCCCTCTGCCCTCTTGACAATTCCAGGTCCCCTTGGTGATACCTGTCTCCTCTGCTGTGTAAGTTCATTACCCTAGTAACAGTGGTTTCTCTTTACAGTTCAACCATCTAAATTTTGTACAGGTGCTAGCTTGTTCACTGACCTACGCAGCCAGTATAGTGTTAGCTTATGTAGCTGTATTAGTTTGGTTGTGGCCATTCACACTCTCTATTCCAAAGGAATTGCCACCCTGTAGGGGTACGAAAGCAAGGAACTCTTGGAGAGGGTTCCACCCCTAGAGGTGCCACGGGATGGTTCCCGTGGCTAAAGGTACCTTAGGAATCCCCCTAAGGAGAGAGCACTGCCGCTGAAGGAGAAGGGGAGGATGGTGGGGCAAAGACAAATGCTTCACAGTGAGGCTGAGAGGAACTGCTTATATAGCTCAGGAAGTGGGAGTGGCTGGCTGCTTGGTCACCGAACTACAGGCAAAGCCTTTCAATTATCTTTCTGTAATTATGTAATCAATTGTATTTTTGCTGCATTCTATTTACTACCAGTTGCCACCAGGAAAGGAGTTTTTCATCAGCTGAGTGTTCTCTCCTGGTCAAATGTTTTAAATAAATAAGTAATCCGGGGATACTCTCCTACCTATAAGGAACAACAAGTATTTAATTTCCTTTATCTCTCCTTAGAGTTGCTTTATCCAGGATTCTTTGCTTCGTGGGATTGCTTTATGGGATTGAGAAATGCTGTCATGGTGAGGCTAGTCCAGTGGCATGGAGGACTGAGGCATTGACTACCTAATCTTCCGCTGTGCTGGTGCTTCTTGTTTGGGAATGGATCAGAGGCACTTGGGGGCTGGCCGGGGAGGAATGATCAAGTGTCCCTAGGACAACTGTCATTCCTTTAGAGAAGGGGAGGTTAACATGTCCTACTGCTTGCCTGCCACCTAGAGGAATCTGGGTGGTAGTGCAGTGGGACTATGTAGGGAAGGAATCCCACTTGCAGGTGCTGGGGGTAAGACTGCCTATCACAACATTGCACACAGTGCTGGGACAGGGGAGGAAAACTGGAGGAATCACTCTACACACAGGATGATGGCCCAGTTCCCCGCAGTCTCCTCACCGGTAACTGGGCACCTCCACATGTCCTGTGGCAGAGGACACTGGAACAACGTAAGCCCCAGAAAAGATGGGCGATGGGGTCTAGTAAGGGCAGTCAAGGCCCAGATGTGGACAAAACTACTAACTGAAATAAAAGAATCCTGTAACCAGCTGTAACTCTAGACTACTTTTGTTTTTCAGACTACTGGTCTCCTTTGCCCAGGATCACTCCGTGTATATGTGGAAGGGTTACCTCTATGCTGCCTTGCTGTTTGTGGCACCAATGATTCAGTCATTTCTCTTCCAGTACTATTACCTTATGATCAGCAGACTGGGCATGAACATTCGAACTTCCCTCATGGCTGCTGTCTATAAAAAGGTAATCAGTAAAAAACAGTTCTTGCTGGTAACAGACTCCCAGCCAAATCCTGTGTACTCTTTAATCACACTGCAATGTCTGTATTGGGAATGACCAGGGCACCTGTAAGTTATTCAAGACTGCAATGATGAAATGTTGGGGGGAGATCTGTCCCTCCTGCCCCCCCCTAAAATTACTCCCCTGACAGCTATGACCATTTAATTAACTATCTTGGTAAAGGCCACGGAGTTCAGCATTCCTGATTTGCTATGGGTTTAACCAAGCCACACAGAGACACAGGCAAAAGTCACTAGAATCATTTCTCCTGATGAATGACTGTGCAGTCCTGGTAAGTCACCTGCTCCTCAGTTGACTTCAGGTACAGTACGCAGCCACTACAAAATAAGCTGCCAATGCTGAAACCCAGGGAGAAGCTACCGACAAAGTCACAGCATCATGCCTCTAAATAGGGCAATGACGTGGCCATGCTGTTTGATTCTAGGCTGTGGTTGGCCTCAGCTAAATGTCAATGTCATTTGCTGAGAGTCTGGTTGCAGTTCCTGCAGCCAATGAAGGTAGGCCAGCAGCCAGACAGATGCTGGGACTCTTGAGTCGACTCCTGGATCAGTCACTGAACAGCCAGAACCTTGCACAGACAAGACCTCCCCTGTGCCCATCTACATTGATTCTGGCAGCTACCCCCTGGGCCCAGTTTTTGGAGTTGATAGACTGCTGACTCAGTAACCAGCATCATGATTTTTAGTGCCAGTCCTAGGCCTGTTCTATCTCCTGCCCCAGAAGTGGTCTTGGCCCTCCCTTTTTCAGGAGCACCCCATGTTCTCCTGAAGAGAAGGGGGAGGAGTATAGTCCTGATTAAATGGAAGAGGATTACAGGGGAAAAGATGGACAGGTGTATCCAGTCAGACATTCTTTATGCTGGGCTGGCTTTAGGGTTTGGGGGTTTGGGGGCCTCCAGCAGAATTAGTGAATTCATGGGGCCCCCCACTTGGTTCACCTTTACCCCATGTGTTTGACTGTAGTCCAAACATGGATTATTTTATTTTATTTTCAGTACAACAAGTGGTATACATCTTTTTTATTAGGGGAGAATGCAGAGTTACTCCTTAGGGCTGTTCTTCCCATCCCATCCATTCCTATCATCTGCTCCTTTAAAAATGAATAACATTTCTCTGGTTGTGGGCCCCCGGCAACCACAGGATTCAATGGTGCCTATAACCAGCTGTGAGTACACTTTTTCTGTTCATCCCTGTATTTATTGCTATTGTACGTGAATAAGTTGTAACCTCCGCCCCCCGCCCGGACGCATCTGGAAACAAGCAATCCTGCTCAGTAGGTCTTGGTGAAACTCTTAACTAAATAAATAAATAGTGTGGATACGATGTATTCTGCACCTGGTTCTTCTCCTGAGGACACGTGGACCTTGCAGTTCTCCATAGAGGAGAAAACATTGAAACGCAGAAAGTAAGGATAGAAAAAGGCTGTAAGTCCATTGTATTTGCCTTGTGTCCCAAACTCTCATTATTAACTATACTTACATCATCTGCAGTTCACCTCTCTCCAGTATTTACCCACCATTTGCAAATGATTCCTTTAAAATTATGCCACTGTGCCTTGAGACCGCTGATGGTCTCTGAATTGACTACGGTACTAGACAAATGTTTCCACTTGTCCACCACCTTTTTGTGAAACAAATGTTCTAGGAGCGTGGATATGTTGTTCTATCCACACTGTCTGGCAGGTACCTTGCCACTTTAGGATGGGCTAGAAAGTTGTCAGGCTGGCTCCTTCCATCCACCCGGGTGATGAAACTCTGTGCTCCATCCCATGATGCCAGATCTTCCTTACCGCTTGGAAGCATCAGGTTCCCTCCTTAGCACTCTCGCGTTTTGCAGGCTCTGGCTCTAAAAACTTCAGATGTTTTTCCTAAACTTACTTTGAAACTCATTCGAGTTCAATCTTCACCCTCTTTGCTCGCAGCTGCGATGGAGGACATGACCATCCACGGGTTCCACTGGTGCCCCTGCGGGCAGAAGATGTCACGCACTGACCCCCATGCCTCATGCATTTATTGCCACGGCCATGACCACAATCCTGAGGCTTGTGAGATGTGTCTGTCCTTTTCTCCACTGGTACTCAAAAACCGTGTTGCCTGACTTCAGCTGGGGCAACCGGAGAAATGATACCCACCACTCAAATCGAAGGAGGCCTGTTGGGTGGAGTCCACGGCAGCAGGCTCTGAAGAACAACTGAAACAGCTTGAACAGCTCACGGCCTCAAGGAGGAGGCAGCCCAGGCCGCGGCAAGCTCCTCTTCAGCTTCGGTCTTTGTTCCGCTCCAACTGGGCTCTTCTTTCTCGGCTTCCTTTTAGGAGCTGTGCCAGTCCCTCTCGACTAAAGGGGAGGATCCTTCTGGGTCTCACACCCCACGGCACCAGGAAAAGGATCCTGAAAAAGGAAAGACCCACCATTGACGTTCTTGGGAGCAGGAGACATCTCATTCTCCGGACAGTCGGCTCTCGACTTCGGTCAATGTTGCAGCCTGGGCCGCTGGTTTTACGGTTTCCCTATCAGACCAGCCGGCCAAGACACCTGTTGATGCGGCCGAGATTTTTCTCGAGCCCACTGACAGGTTGTTGACCAAGGAGACTGACAACTCTCTTTCTCAGGCACTGGTGCTTCCAGTGCCTTCTGAGGACTTGCCTCAGACCCCTGAGCTGAAGTCCCCAGCCCAGGACCCTGAACCGGAGGGGCAGCAGGTTTCCCCCGCTCCTTCCTCGGCCTGCCACCAGCACCGCCGATGACTGAGGTCTCAGTCTCGGTCCTCCTCTACTTTGGAGAAATCCCACTGACATCAGCAGTCTTGGTTCTGACATCGTAGAAATCGGCGCCACCGCTCTTCTTCCTCATCCTCATCCTCCTCCTCCTCCTCGGCTGAGGAGAGGCTCCGGCACAAGTTGCATCAGCGCTATGCGGATCTAATGTGGCAACAACTCCTTTTGGCCGGCAGCAAGCCAATGCTGGCTTCCACACTGACAATTAAGTGGCTGTCTCCCAAACGGCCAAAGCCAACTCCCACCACCGGTTCCTTGGTCAATGACCCCGGTCCCGGCGCTGACGGCTTGGCCCAAACTGGCTGCTCCGCCCATTGTGGTGGAACCACCACCTCCCCAGCTGAAGAATGAGGTGCCGACCAAGGATTCTCGGTCAGCTCAAGTTTGCCCCATCGGTTGTCAGTCACTGTCACCCCCGATAGTCCTCGGCAAGTGAAGAGTGGCTCAGGCGGTCACTATTTTGTACTCGGACTCTTCAGAGTCCAAAGACTCCTTGTTGCATTCCCATCCAGTCAACCTGGAATCCTTGGGGGGGTCTTTCTGTAGATGAAAGCCCCACCTGCTTCCTCACTATCCTTTGGCACATCTCGGAGTCCACCGGGATGCCGCTGGAACCCATGCAGAAATGAGCCAGATATCCCCTTATGAAGATTCTGGACAAGAGGGACTCCCCCATGGAGGCCTTCCCCATAGCTGAGGCCATTGTGGGCCCAGTGTTAGAACTCTGGCAGCACCCAGCCTCCTGCCCAGTGCCATCGGCCAGAATGGTCCGCATGTACATGGTCCCTACTGGCTCTCTCTCTCTCTCTCTCTCTCTCTGGCTTCTCAGAGCACCTCTCAGCCAAGGGGTTGGTGACAGATTCTGTCTTCAGGTGCTCAGGCAACACGAGGGACATGGACAAGCCCCCTGATAAGGAGTCCAAGAAATTGGACTACTTAGGTAGAAAGGTGTATGCTGCCGCCTCTTTGGGCCTTTGCCAGGCCAGCTCATCTGTTATGATGGCACACTTCTCTAATGCCCAGTTGGGCTCCCTGGATGAGGTTCTCCCTTATCTCCCGGCCGACCTCCAGACCACAGTCAAGCAGGTCCAGGATCAGGGAAGTGCGGTGGCAAAACAGCAGCTCCAGATGGCTCTGGACATTTGAGACCCTTGTGCCCATTTGGTAGTGGCCGCAGTGGCCATGCACTGCACGGATTGGTTATGGATCTTGACCTTCACGGCAGACACCCAACACAAGCTCGCAGATGTTCCCATACTGGGCACCGACCTGTTTGGGCCCAATGTGGAGGGCCACCTCCAGCGCATTGAAAAATCCAATGCCACTCTAGATTTGGTCACATCTGCACAGAAGGACAAAGGCTGCCATCAGCAGCATAAGCCCTTTCATCCCTCCACTCCTGCAGCAAGACCTGCCCAGCAGAAGGGCCAGCAGGCTTAAACTTGGCATCCTAGAGCCAAGTCCATCACTTCCTTGGTCAGGAAGCCTGGGGGGAAGGGCCCCAGCAGCTCCTTGGCCGGTCCCTCCTCCTCCAAGCCTGCCCAGTGATGGGTTGCGGGGTACCGCCCCCAACCTCATCTCACATCCCCTGGGTCCCCCGTGGGGGGCTGGCTTAGCCACTTCCTTTTGCCTGGTCCACTACCACCACCGACCGCTGGGTGCTGGAAGTGGTCGGCAGGGATCTGCCTCTGGAGTTTGAGCAGGTCCCTCCTTTTCGAGCCCATGCCCCACGGGGGGCTACCGGGTCTGCAGCATCCCAGTTGGATCTCTGAGATGACATTGACCAGCTCCTCCACAAGGAGGAAATCAGCAAGGTTGCATCTCCTCCTCTGTGCCCAGGGTTTGTTTCCAGGTACTTCCTGGTTCCAAAACGGACAGGGGGCTGGCACCCCATTCTCAATCTGCATGACCTGAACACGTTCCGAAGTCCGCGCACCTTTCGGATGGTAACCCTGGCTCAGATAATACCAGCCCTGGAGCAAGGCATGTGGTTCTGCTCCCTGGACCTCCAGGATGCGTTCTTTAATGTCTCATCAGCGGTTTCTCCGCTTTCGGGCAGAGAGAATCCTCTACGAGTTCCGGGCCATTCCATTTGGCCTCTCATCAGCTCCCAGGGTCTTCACCAAATGCATTGCAGTGGTGGAAGCATTCCTGTGGTGCCGAGGGGTCCGGGTGTGCTCTTACCTGGACAACTAGCTGATGGCAGGTCCCTCCAGGTTGGAGGTGGAGCGATCCAGAGATCTGGCCCTCCAGGCTTGCTCTCAACTTGGCCTCCTCCTCATCAGTGAGGCCAAGTTGTAACTCGCGCCCTCGCAGATGATTCAGTTCATCGGGGTGGAGTTCAACTCTTTCTGAGCCAGAGCCTGGCTCCCGGTAGACAGACCGAGGTCCTTTCCTCCTTTGCCCAATCATTTCTGGTTGGGCAATTGCACCCTGCCTGGGACTTCCTGTGCCTTCTGGGTCTCATGGTGGCTTGCACCAGTGTGGTCCATTGGGCTCACTGGCATATGCACCCCTTGCAGTGGGGGCTGGCCCCCAGTGGCCTCAGTGCTCAGGGCATCTAGACCAGCCAGTCTCTGTTACCCAGGAGATGTGGGATGGCCTGCAGTGGTGGCTCATCCCAGCTCATCTGCGGGAGGTAATCATATTCATCCGCCCCGAGCCAACGGTCATCCTGATGACCGATGCCTCTCTGATGGGTTGGGGTGCCCATCTTGGGGAGCACAGAGCCCATGGACTCTGGTCCCATCAGGAGTCCCGATGCCACATCAACCTGCTGGAGTTCTGAGCAGTCCTGCCTTTGCTCCATTTGTTCGGGGTCAAGTGGTCCAGGTCCAGACGGACAACACTACGACCATGTACTAACTCAGCAGACAGGGTGGAATGCACTCCTTGCCTCTGTGCAAGGAAGCTCTTCACATTTGGTCTCTCATGCTCAGCTTGGAGGCAGATCTCCTAGCCATTCATGTGGCAGGAGCCTCGAACAGTCTGGCCGATGCCATTAGCTGGATAGGCGATACATCTCACAAGTGATCTCTCCTGCCGGAGATAGTACAAGACCTGTTCTCCCACTGGGGCACACCTCAGATGGACCTGTTCTCCTCCAGGGAGAACGCCAAGCTGAGGCTTTACCATGCCCGCCCCCCTCAACAGGGCTCACTGCAGTGGGATGCCTTCTCCAGGCTGTGGACCCCGGGGCCTCTTCTATGCCTTCCCTCCTCTGCCCTTGATCCACAAAGTGTTCCTCAAGATCAGGAGGGACAAGGTGTAGGTGATCCTGAGAGCCTTAGACTGGTATCCAGATCTCCTCAGCCTCAGCTCCAGGCTTCCGAGGTGGCTTCCAGCCTGCTCGGACCTGCTCTCCGTCAACAAGGAGAAGGTACTCCATTTGGACCTTCAATCCCTGCACCTTATGGCCTGGTTCCTGAGTGGCTAGAGTTCCAGGCCTTTGGTCTTTCCGATGAGGTCCTCAGTGTCGTTGAGGCATCCCGCAAAGATTAGACCAGAAAATGCTATGCCTTCAAACAGAAGAGATTCTCCATTTGATGTCAGGGCAAGGGGTTGGACCCCTCGTGCTGTTTGCTGGCTAGCATTCTGGACTACCTGTGGTCCCTTTCCCAGCAGGGGTTTTGGTCGACAACCCTCAAGGTGCACCTGGCAGCCAACTCTGCTTACCGGGGGCGGGCTGGCAAGCAGTCGGTGGCACAGGAGAAGGTGGTCTGGTGCTTTTTCAAGGGCCTAGATCACATATCCCTTCCTGTGCGTGAACCACCACCTCTGTGGGATTTACTTCTGCTATTGGCCAAGTTCATGGGCAAGCCATTCAAACCGATGCACAGGTGTGACATTTCTCACCTGTCATGGAAGACCGCCCTCTTGGTGGCTATCATGTCAGCCAGAAGGATTGGGGAGCTCCAGGAGCTTTCCATCGAAGCTCCCTACCTGGTCTTCCACAGGGACAAGGTTGTCCTGTGCACCACCTGAAATTTCTCCCGAAGGTGGTGTTGGAGTTTCACCTGAACCAGGTGTTGACTCTGCCGGTGTACTACCCGAATCACACCTCAGAGGCTGGGTACAGGTTCCATACTTTGGACCTGAGAAGAGCGCTCACTTACTACAAAGAGCGTCTGGCGGAAGTTCAGGGAGAGGTTCGCCAGCTGTTTGTCACCTACACTGAAGCCGCACCTGGGAGACCTGCAGCAAAGCAAACGACTGGCAGGTGGATCACTTCCTGCATTGATCTCTACTATAGATTGAAGGGTAGGGAGCATCTCATAGGGCTTAGGGTTCATTCCACCCGTCATACCGCTGTGTCGGTGGCTGCTTCTAGGGATGTCCCCATCCAGGAAATCTGCAGGGCTGCTACCAGGAAGTCAGCACACACCTTCATTTCCCATTACCACATCGACCTTGAGTCATGCCGGGATGCTGGCTTTGGAACCTCAGTTCTCCAGTCCCTGTTCCCTAAGTAGGGGGTGTGCACCTTGCCTCCCTCCTCCCAGAAAACTGCTAGGAGTCTGCCAGACAGAGTGGATAGGACAACATATCCATGCCCCTAGAAATACAGGTTACTCACCTGTAACAGGAGTTCTAGGAGTGGTATATGTTGTTCATCCACACGGACCCAGACGGCCTCCCCAGCTTTGGCGCACAACCTGGCTTCTAGCGGGCTAGATCTGGCATCATGAGACGGAGCCGAGAGTTTCATCACCCGGGTTGGTGGGAGGAGCCAGCTTGAAGACTTTCCGGCCCATCTTAAAGCGGCAAGATACCTGCCAGACAGTGTGGATGAACAACATATACCACTCCTAGAACTCCTGTTACAGGTGAGTAACCTATATTTCCTGGGTAAGGAGCCCAGGAAACTCAGGAGAATGCTGAAGTTGGAGGAGGGGTAGAAAAGAAACTGACTAGAGCTCCAATGTGTGGCTCCACGTGGTAAGTAGTGGCTAGGGGAAGTGGCCGATCAGCTAACCACTGAACCCCAGCAGGCTCCCAACTCGCCAGACATCTGATCTAGGATACGCTGGTGTGGTGTAGTGCTAATGTAACATACCTTTGGCTTATTCTTCATTATTTCCACCGTTAGAGATGCCATAGGCAGAGACATATGGCTAAAGGAAATGGGATTTCCCAAGTAAGGAGCCAAAAAAGCTCAGGAGACTGAAGCTGCAAGACCCTCTCTAAGTCATGGAATTATTTTATCCCTTGGTATGGAGGAGAGGAAGAACATCCTGAGGGGAACCTCTGGGGATCCAGAGTCTTTGGTATGCCTTCCCTCCTAGCACTGCGAGTAATGAACATCTAACTAATCAAGCTGACAGTATAAATAGGATCCAGGATTGGAGAAGACACAATGCCCAAGCTGATTTGGCTGTATCCCATTCTGGTTGCGAGTTAATCTGATTTGATCAAGTGCAGCAGCTGATCAAAATAAGGGTTACATGGTGCTCTGGCCACTGGAGTAGAGATGTGATGTGGTGTAACCAGCTCATGATGCTTCTAGTTCTTGATTGAAGACGGTGGGGTAAGGTTTGTGTTATTTTGTAAGTTTCTCCATATGAAGACACTGCTGGTAAATAAGGTGTTGTGGAGGTCTGCTGATTGCATGTCTTCCTCAGAGGTTGAAAAGCACTGAGGTGTTCACCTTTTAATGGGATGGTCAGATCATGAGTTGTAGAAAATGTGGTGAAGCAATAGGCTGCAGGTTTTGCTGGAATAAGTTGCTGTAGCTGATGCAGTAAAGGTGTCTACTGAGAAGGTAGAAGACTGACATAGCTGGTGAAGAAGACTCGAAACTCTTGGTTTATGGTTGACAAGTCATTGGAGCCAAAAGAAGCAGATCCCTTGTGGGGTATAATTAGTAGCAGGATGAAACCAGAAGGGGTGAAAGCATCATGAGACCCTGCTACCTGTTGTTGCTGGTGAGCACTGCTGGAAATACAAACCCAAGGAGGTGAAAGCATACTGAGTTCTGGACAGCAGAACATGGGTGACAACCCCAACAGTGAAAGGCATAAGCCTGCTGTTGATGATGGGTGGTACTTATGATACAAAGATGGGAGAGGTGAGAGCATACTGCACACTTGATGGGCAGAAGGTACTGTAAGTTAGGCTTGACAGCAGGACGACTCATGCCTGTTGTTGTCTGTGATCATTGACTACAGTACGAAACCATAAGAGGCAAAAGCATACCGTGCTCTTGGGAGCAGAAAGTGGGTGACAGCTGATGAAAGGCTGATACCTGTCTTGTTGGTGACATCTCCAGCAGTATGAAGCCATAGGAGGTAAAGCGTACTGTCTCTTCTAGGCAAGAGCGGAGGAAGCCTTCCAGAAGTTATGGATGACAGCACTGGATGGAGGAGCCACAGCCAGAGGTTGGGATAGATGACAGCACTGGGATAAGGGGCCACAGCCAGAAGTCAGGAACAGAGGATAAGTCCAGAAACAGTAGTAGAAGCAGGAGTACCGGTGGTGCCAGTTAGGCCACTGTGGTGGTGAGAGTGTAGGTACAGCAGTAAACAGCCAAGACAGGGAGACAAGTCTTGCTGCAGTCATTGAGAGCAGGACCAGGAGTATGCTGAGTAACTGTCTTGTGGATGATTGCTGAGGAGCTTACCAAACTTTTCAGAGCAAAAATACTCATTCACTGGGTGACAATATAGGGTGGGGAGGCCACAGCCAGAGGTCAGGAGAATGGGTGATGGCACTGGGTGGAGAGGCCACAACCAGAGGTCAAGATGGTGATGGCACAATGTGGAGAGGCCACAGCCAAAGGTCAGGATGAGTGAAAGCACTGAGTGATGGGCTCACATCCAGAGGTCAGGATGGTGATGGCACAATGTGGAGGGGCCACAGCCAAAGGTCAGGTGGGTGGCAGCACTGGGTGTTGGGATTGCAGCTAGAGGTCAGGATGGTGATGGCACTGGGTAGAAGGGCCACATCCAGAGTTCAGGAGGAATAGTAGTGGAAGTGGGAGGAGGGGCCTCAGTCAGTTGTCAGGACTGGTGATGGTACTGGTTGGAGGAGCCACAGCTAGATGTGAGGTGGCTGTGTGACAGCATGGGTTGGAACAGCCATGGCCAGTAGTCAGGATGAGTAGTGGCACTAGGTGGAGGGGCCACAGCCAGAGGTCAAGAAGGGATGGCACAGGGTGGAAGGGCCATGCCAAAAGAGAAACAAGGAGACTGGATCTGAGGATGCTTCCAAACAAGGTGGTAGAAGCAGGAGTTCCTGAATGTTTAGGTCCCAAGTTCGAATCTCACCACAGCCAAGCTTGCTCTGTGACCTTGTGGAAGTCACATGACCTCCCTGTGCATCATTCCTTCCCAGTCACATAATATGTAAGAGGAAAAAAAATCTGCAGCACACACCGAGGCTACAATGTGTTATATTAGGAGGAGCAAAACGGCAGCCACTCTGGGCTGCTGTCTGCAGCGGCTCTGAACAGAGCCAGGTTATTTTGCCTTTGCTCCTGTGTGCTCGTTTTCTTTTGCTTTTTCACATGCCTTTACATATTACTTGCAGGAGAGTTAAAACTGGTATTGTACTCTGACTCAGATGATTTCCTGTTTAGAGTCAAACTCTGAAGTTTGTATTTTAGAGGTGAGGTGTTAGGAGTAAGGTGAAGGGATAGTTAGGGGGTTTTACAGTTTATTTAGTTTTAGGAGTTAGCTTTCTTGTTTTATAGAATAGGGACATGAGTGCTTATCAGTGCTGGGACGGTTCATGGAGGAGATACTGAAGAGCTGTGCACAGGACATCAAGACAGTGGAAGTGCAGTCTTTGAATCCAGACTGGGACCGGATGGACAGTTATTTCTTGAAGGCAGGTTGCCGTCCATCGCTGACTGATTGGTGATGCCAAGTGGTCCACAAGCGTGACAGATCTTCCGGGTCTGATATCCGTCTGTGGACTGCGGGTGAAAACCAGGGATTTTTCCCGGCTGCCCTCCTCTGTTGGGAACTTGCAGAACACAGTGTGGGTTCCCACATTCAGGAGGAGTTCATTCTGCAGCTGAACCGGCATTTGAGGCATCTAGTTGCCCTGCAGCGATTGAGGAAAAGTGGATTGTGCCAGGCATCTGGCAGAAGGTTCTAGCTGAATCTTCCTTCTCGACTGGTCTGTGGACTGCAGATTTGGATTACAATCTTCCGGGGCTTGTGAGAGAAGCTCTCGGTGTTTCCCTTGGACCACGGCCCGGTGAGTGCCTGTCTCTTTATTCCGACTCAGAACTGGAAGTGGGCTCTGGGTCTGGCCAGAGTGAGTGGCTTCCCAGACCTATCCTTTAAGCATTCTCCTGAAACTCGTCCCATCTAATCAATGCTAGCCAGCAAACGTTTTGATTAACAGCTACCAGCAGTTCGGTGAGAGCGAACGGCTGGGCCTCATCCTAAAGATCTGGACTGTTGCTAGCACCGGAGACCTTGCGACTGGTCTTCCATGTATTTTAAGTCACTGGATTTTGCCCCTAATTAAGGGGCAGTTTGACTCTTCCTGAACTTTACTATTGCCTGTATAACAAGACTGCTGTTCACATATTTGTATTTTAAAGTGGGTTGTGGGTGTGGTTGAGGGTGAGGGGTGGTGGGGGTGTAGGGAGTTTTAAGTTATTGTGTGTATGTTATGTGAATGGTGTTAGGCTAATTCTTGTATTAGTGTGTGGCTGGACGAGTGAGTGAAGTGTGCTTGTATATTTAGTTAGTATTAGAATTGTGTTTGTGGGGGGCACTAGAGAGCTATCTTCCAAGCTGGACAAACTCCGATAGAGCTCTCTCACATGAGGAATCCTTTTTGCCAACTAACTGGAGATAAAGGTTGAGAACTTACTTGCTATTATAATACGCAGACTTCTTGGCTTATACAGATCAGCTGGATACCAATTTTCAATATGGGTCATCCTAAAATGAAACAGCAGGGGCCGCCAAAAGAATCTTCATCAGCGGCCAACAAGGCCATGGGAGCCACAAGCAATGCTGATCCTGCCAACTTCAAAACTAACTCCAATCCTCCCTGGCAGCCAATGCTCGAGTCTATGCAAGCAATGGACTCAAAAATGGAAAAACTTATCAAGCAATTTGAAACTCAGGACATTGCCATAAAAACATTGACAATCATGGTCCATGATTCTGAAAAATGGTGGAATACAACGCTAACTACTGTAGCCACCCTCACCAAGGAGAATGGACAACTGCATAGCAGAATGGAGACCGTGGAGAACAAACTTAGAGTAGGGAATCTCCGGTTCATAGGAGTCCCTGAAGGGGCTGAGGGAACTGATCTGCTGTCCTTTCTATCAGAGTGGCTGGCAACTAATCTTTCTGTCCCAGAGGGATTCCAATAGTCCGAATTGAGGAAGGCTTACTGAGTCAATCCAAGGGTAAGACCTGTGACCCTGACTCAGCCTCGCACTATCCTGCTTCATACCCTGGGCTCAGAGACTCACGATGTACTGTTGGTGGCTGCTAGAGCTCATTATCCTCTATCAATTAATGGGGCAGATGTCAAGCTTTACCCGGACCTGTCGTATCAAACCCGTGCCCAGCGCAGGGGTTACAATGAAGTACGGCAGAAGCTGCGGGCCCTGGGAATTATTCACTCTTTCCTTCTACTTGCCCGTCTTAGGATCATCTATGGAGGTAAGACTTGGCAGTTCACTGATCCTAAGGATGCAGGTAGGTGAACAGAAAAGACAGAAAAGGAGTTTAGTGCTAAGGGAGCTGCTTCTGTTGCTGTCCAGTCAAACTCGGATGAAGGCTGAATTGTGAGCAATTTTACTATGTGTTCCTCGTGCTTGATGCATCTCCCACTGTTGTGGACACAGGAACTGCACCCTACTATAAAGTGTAATGTGCTTACTATTTGAACTTGAGTAATTAATTCTGGGATGGCCTAATGGGAACTGAGGTACTCTTGTTTTTGACATTTAACTAGTTGAAGGTGTGCCTGTTCAGTCATGGCACCAATTGTTTTGGGGTCCCATGATCGTCATCTCAGACAATTGATGCAGTAGTTTCTGTGTGGGAACAGGAAGGACTTACAATGAACCAATCTTTGTTCTGAGTGTAATAAGTAAAAAGTTTACTGTGTTTTTGCATACCAAGCTCTTTTTTTTTAATTATCTTTTTACCTCCTACGACGCTCTGGCTCCCACCTCTCCTTCAGGCCCTTCCTAGTATCTCCACTCCTGGCCATCCTCTTCCTGAATGCTGCTCTCACAACATATTGCAGCCAACCCTCTGAGTCGTCCCGGAATAACCATCTCTGGGCGGGTCCCCCTCCTTCGAGGGCGAAGGCACCAGCGAATGGAGAAACTCCAGCACTCTATTTTTTTCCTTACGGACTCGAGGGTGCTGCTGTGGAGGAGCAGGCTCCCGGAGGTTCCGGGGGTGTGGAGGATACGAAGGCTGTCATCCAGCGGGAGCCAAAGTTGTTTTCCGGGTTACTGGTTATCCCTCCTGCGCCGCTGCATGTAGTACCCCCTGTCTCCACCGGGGGGCCACTACTAGAGCGAGGCTTCCCATCCAACCCACCCCAGGAGAGGAGAACAGTCCTCCGGACACTCAATCCTCTCCTTCCCCAGCCAGCCCCCGATGACCTGAGTCCGTTCCCGAACCCGGGTCACTGGCGTGGTTCGAGGTGTGGCGTCCAACGCCTCAGCCCTCTGCGCCACCAGGCCGGCAGCATGCCAAGTTCTACATAACTTTTTTTTTGTTATTCCTGTTTTACTTCCAGTTCTTTGAATGTTTGGCATTGGACCTGTTTATGTATTGGTGGGTGGACTTTAAATGGGGTCAAGTATCCTATTTCTTCTACCTGAATCTGAAGAAGGTTAAAATAGCAATCTGTATGATTGTGTTATCTCTCCCTAGTTTTATTCTCCCAACTGAATACACCTGATGCCATTGAAGAGGCTGGCAACTTAATTAAGACTTTACCTGCATTTAACATTATACAATGGCAAGAACATTTCCTGGATTCTGATTGGTCAGTCTGGGGCTGGACCCGTGATGTTATCCCAGCATAACATCACAGCTCTAGTCTCAGCACTGTGAACCCATTTGGCTGCCCACCATGACCATTACTTACTCTTTTTTTGCATCTCCTCTTAAGAAAAAAAATATTTTTCCACACTAATAAAAACATTTTTTAAAATAATTTTTTTTATTTTATATATTACAAGCCTTAGTATAATAGGTTTCTCCAGGGTGGATGTTATGCTGATAACATCCCTTCTCGGGTGCTGGATGCCCCGAGGCCACCACCCGAGGCAGAATTTTATCCCAGCATAACACCCACCCTGGAGGGCATTATTCCTTTAATAACAAATAGGATTCCCCCTTTCCTATTGATCTGTTATATGAGAAAATTAATAAACATAAAGTTCAAAAAAAAAATTAAAAAAAGAATTGTGTTTGGGGACATCATAGTCAGACAGGATGTGCTTAGGGAGGGGCAAAGGCCTAGGGCATGCCAGGATCACGTACAGGGCATCCCAGCTGTTCAATCTGCAGCCCTTCTCTGACCTCCCAGTTTCTATCACCATAGCTCGTCACTGTTGGGAGGTCGGAATTAGGAAGAACCGCATTGATCGATTGTGACGGGGCGCCTTGTGCATGTTAGTTGGGGGCAATATAGGGGTGGTCAGGTGCAGAAGGCACCCTGGGGCTCAATGGGCCCAAGAGAGAGGCCTGACATGTTGATGGCCATCAGCAGGGTTCCCACCAGACCAAGTGGGCAGGTAGCCAGAGGGGCTGCATTGTCCACCAGTCCCCTGCGGCAGTGCTTTGCAATGCCAGATCGATTAGAAATAAGACCGCAGTTTTAGCGGACTTGGTTTCATCAGTCAATTTCACTTGCATCACTTAGACATGGGTGGGTGATGATGCCAGCCCAGTTTTAGAGGTTGCTGTCCCCCCCAGGTACTCTGTAGTGCACTGCCCCAGTATGGAACGCAGGGGCGGGGGAGTGGCCATCTGCTTTAATTAGATCCGAGCTGGGATTTACAAGCATCCATTGAGAAGACAGGTTCTTTTAATGTGTGGCCATTCGTGGGAGTCCAGGCGCAGGCTGCCAGAATTCTCTTGACTTACCCCCACCCCCGGGGTGTGGAGAGCCTACCCAGGGAGGTAGCCGACTTCATCGTCGGCGAAACATTGGAGGCTCCCAGATGTTTAATTCTGGGGTCTTCAATGTTTGGGCTGATGATGTATCATCTAGACTCAGTTATAACCTCCTCTAGACTATGTCATCTCTGGGCCTGTCGCAGGAAGTTTCCACTGTGAACCACCAGGGTGGTCACATGTTGGACTTGTTCTTCTCTCTGGGGCTCAAGATCAATAGTCTGAAGACTGATCGAGTCATTTGGGCAGATCATTACACGGTAGAGTTCTTGTTCGGGGCACCCCCCCCAAAAGCCCTCCCCCTGCTGAGATTGTAAGCTACCTCCCTTTGAGGGGTTTTACCCCCCTAAATGTTTTCTGGCAGTGGCTGACATATCTAGTGTGGGCAAAGCATTCGAGAAGGGTACGTGTGCTGCAGTTGCCACCTATAACAAGGTGATGTCTGATGCGCTCAACTCCCTCGCACCAGTCCGTGTATGGCCCAAATCTTCTCACCTGAGGTCCCTGTTGTTTGATGGGAAGCTCAAGGCAAGGAAGATTTTGGATTGGAGGCTGGACTGTCCTGGAGGAGGACAAGCTGGCTATGCGCTCTCACTATGGTGAGTACCAGGGGGCAAGCAACCGTAAGAAGGCAGAGTTCCCGTCCAGGGAGATTGCTGCCGGGAAGAATCAACCAACTGTGCTCTTTCAGACTGTAGACAGGCTGTTAAATCCAGCCTGTCTGCAGCTGAAAAAAGCAATTTCTAATGCTTTATGCAAAGAGTTTGCTTCCTCCAGTGAGCCAGTCCTCGGCCAAAAGTGATTGCCTTGGGCGCCGGGAGAGCACTCCGTCTGATTGGGGTGAGTTTAGACCAGTGGAGGTGGCTGAGGTCGCTGAGGTTGCTTCCAGTCTGAGGCACACATATTGTGAACTGGACCCAGTGCAGACATGTTTTTTGATGGGATGTGTCTACTCCGTTAGCCCGGTGTTTGCCTTGATTGTCCAGTGCTCCTTGTCTGAGGGGTTCTTCCCAGATGCCTTGAAGGAGTCACTGGTGAGACTCCTTCTGAAGGAACCATCTTTGGACCTTGACATCAAGGCAAATTACCACCCAGTCTCCAACCTTCCATTTTTGGGTAAGGTTGTTGAGAAGATTGTGATGCTTCAGTTGGAGGAGCACCTCATGGCCTTTGATCTATACAAGCCTCTCCAGTCTGGGTTTTGGGCAAGGCATAGCACAGAAACTGCATTAGTTTGGGTGCACAATGACCTTCTCAGGGCGAGGGATTGAGGGGAGGAGACAATTCTTGCTCTCCTTGATCTTTCTTCAGCTTTTGACATGGTGGACCATTGTGTGTTACTTGACTGCCTGAGGGAATTTTGTGGACTCGCCGCCACAGTCATCTGTTGGTTTGAGTTCTTTCTCACAAACAGGAGGCAAAGGGTAGTGATGGGGAATTTCTCCTCCTCCTCTAGCCTCCTGTCTTGTGGAGTACCTCAAGGATCTGTCTTGTTGCCAATGTTGTTCACGTATACATGCTGCCCCTGGGAAGGCTCATTAGTACAGCTTGGGTTATCATTGTTATGCCAGTGATATTCAGCCATATCTCTCCTTTGCACCAGGGGCATCCAATGCAGTGGACGTGCTTAACAACTGCCTTGCCAAAATCAGTGACTGGATGGCCTCCAGCTGGTTGCGACTGAACCCCGATAAGATGGAGGTACTGGTATTGGAGTCAAACAGAGGGTGTGATAGGATGGTGTTACACGAGGTCCCTGCACCCTAATTGATACCCTCAGAGGTACACCGTAGACAGCTAATGCTTATGTATAGGTTTCACTAATACTTAGGGCTAAGGGCATCTACTGTATAAGAGTAGATGTCAGGATATGAATGCATATTGTTGTAATCCAATTTGCTTGCTAATGCACACATATTATACCATGTATTTTCTGTCTATTTCTTACTTGTCAGATGCCAAGACACCTGTCCTTGAAGTAATTATAATATGTAAGGCAACATTGCCATCCTTTGGTGATGTGCACCACTACACTTGGTTATGTAAGACTCTGTATAAGAACTTCTTTGTTCTAAAACTGATGACTTTACAGAATTGTATAATGTTATGTTGGACCGTGGAGCCACCTCTAATTTAGCCAATAGGGCTCATCTCTGTAACTAGAAATGTTTATGTCTTTTAGTAACCATAGTAATTATCATAGGTATATAATGTAATACACAGGCTTTACACCTCGGAGACCCGAGAGATCCCAAGAGACTACAGAGAAACCTTGAGGTGTAGGGAACGCTTAGCACTGGCTCCCGGTTCGTATTGGTAAGAACTGCTTAGGGCAACTGTTATTTATCCCTTTTGTAGTAATAAACTTGTTTATTACTTAAATGCAACTTGTTTGTGATTACTTGCATTTCCAATATCGTCAAGAATCTAAAGGTGAGGTTTAGACCTCTCAACAATGGCTTTGGGCACAAAGACAGGACTTGTCCTGGGATCTGTGCCTTTGAAGGCCTCCTCTAGGGTGCATGATCTAGGTGTTATTCTGGACAGTGGATTAACACTTGAGGCTCAGGTGTCGGCCGTTGTCCGCACCAGTTTTTACCATCTGAGGAATATCGCCAGGATTAAGCCCCTAGTTCCACCCCTGGACCTCTCTACCTTAGTGCATGCCTTCATGACATCGAGGCTGGATTGCTGTACCTCGGGGTCTCATGAGGTACCCTCCACCAGCTTTAGCTAGTGCAGAATGCAGCTGCCAGGTTGTTGAGGGGGCAGTCTAAATATTGTCACGTCACCCCAGTGCTGCATGAACTGCACTGGCTGCCAGTCAAGTGGAGGGTCCTCTTTAAGGTGGGTCTGCTCACCTTTAAGGCCTAACATGGCCTGGGCCCTGGTTACCTGGCAGACCTTCTTACACCTGCTACCTCAGTCCACTCCCTCCGTTCTTCCTCATGGGGCCTCCTTGCAATTCCCAGGATGAGGCTAAAATTGGCTGACAACAGAGCTTTTAGTATTGCCGGCCTCGTCCTGTGGAATTTGCTCCCTCCATCTGTAAGGGAGGCTGCCTCGGTGGAGGCATTCAAGGCATGCTGCAAGACCTTCATTTTTAGGCAGGCTTTTCCTGATCCTGTTTTATAAATATTTTTTATTTATTTTATTTATTAAACTCTAGGATTACAAATGCCTTTGAGCAGGATCTGCTCATTTACAAAGGTTCCACGTCAAAGGAAGGGGAAGGGAACATACAGACAGAGGTTGGAAATGGTATACAATCAAAACAATGGTATACAATCAAAATAATGGTATACAATCAAAACACAGGCATGGCTGACATAGTTTTACAGTTGTAACACACTTAAAAATAAAAGTTGTTACTATAGAGCAATTTAATATTTGTAGCTAGATGAGGTGACAGAGAAAGGAATTAAGAAACAGATGGACTATCAGCGAGAGATAGTGAGGAAGGGGGACAGAAAAAAAAGTAGGCCGGTTGAGAGGCCATTGTCAGGGGGGAGGGGTGGCGGTCTAGGACAGAGGAATATAGGCAATAGTCAAGAGGGGGGGGACTAGGAGGGGGATGTGGTGATAGGTTTGTGGGGAGGCATAGGGGTGCGGGGAGGGAGGACAAAAAGGGAAAGGGTAGTGAGAAGCATTAATCATGGAGGGTAATGTTCAGAACAGAGGCAGGTTAACAAGTTATGAGCAATTAGGTGGTGGTTGGAGCAGACCTTTAGGAGAAGCAATCACACTGAGTGGTAGAGGTGAGGTAATGTCAGAGATTCTGTTTAAAGGGTCCAAACGTTGCAGAGGAAAGTGCTTCTTTGTTGAGGGAATTGAACCACTGTGGAGCCCTATAGGTGAAGGGCCACTAACCCATGGAGGTACGACATCTGGGAACCTGGAAGGTTTGGTATTGGGCACTATGTGTATGCTGTTTACCACTGAAGACAGCGAGGAGCTTATTAACACCAGGAGGCATAAGTCCAAGGAGAACTTTTTTGGTTAGCAGGCAGGTCTGGTATTGTATTCTGTTGAAGAGTGGAAGCCAGCCAGTCTATGCATAGAGGTCACAGGTATATGTAAGTTGGGCAGCGCCCGTTAAGAGCCTGCATGCTTTGTTGAGTGAGATTGAGATCCTGCATAGGGCAGTTGTAGGTGCGGAGCCGTAGATGGCCAGACCGTAGTCAATAATAGAGGTGACAGAACTGTAGATGGCCAGTCTAAGGGCATTCTCAGACAAACAGTGCTTGTGCTTGTGCAATCGACCAATCCGGATGTTGGCTGCCTTGGCAACAGTCAATATGCCTAGTGTAAGACAGGGTACTATCCAGTGTAATACTAAGGTACTTGAACTCCAAGATATGTTCAAGCAAGTACCCAGTGTTGTTCTTGATAGTGAGGGAAAGAGATTTGTGCCTGTTCCGTGGATTACAGAAGATCATAACTTTGGTTTTACTATAATTCAGGATGAGCTTATGCGTTCTGGACCAGTTTTCAACACGTTGGAAGTCTAGCTGCAGTTGGGTTTCGAGGATTTTGGAGTAATGGTGGCTAGAGAACAAGACAGCATCATCCACGTAAAGTAGTAATTTTTGCTGGCAGACACTAGGGAGACTGTTGAGGAATAGGGAGAAGAGTAGTGGGCCAAGAATGGACCCCTGTGGGACTCCGGAGAGGACTGGCTTTAGATCAGACGTAACACCTGAAATCCTAACACGTTGGGCCCGATTCCCGACATAATTAGCAAACCGTGATATGGCATCATTGGAGAGCCCGATGGAGGATAGTTGCCTGAGAAGTAGAGGGTGGTTAATGGTGTTGAAGGCCTTCGTCAGGTCTATGAAAACTGCTCCCCCACAGTTTACTTTGTCGAGTGTGTCATGGATGAAACTTGTAAATTCCAGTAGGGCCGTGGTGGTGCTGTGTCCTTTTCTGAAGCTATGTTGTGCTGGGCATTGGACTTCGTACTTATCCAGGAATTCAACTAATTGGTCTGAGACTATTCGTTTCAACTCCTTGGATAATGGGGGAAGGAGTGAGATGGGTCTGTAGTTGGTATGAAATGACCTATCCCAATTTTTGTACATCAGTGTGACAGTTGCCTGTTTCCAGAGAGAGGAGAATATAACCCCGTTCTGACAATTTATATTGCATGCGTCTGATGACCTTCTATTTATTCACAGAGTTTTTATTTGTGATTGTATTTTCAATTATTGTTGCTATTTATTGATGAGTTTTCTTTTGTTGGTTTGTTTTTATGTACAGCGCCCAGGGATTGGGTGTCTTTAAATAAAATTTGCCTTGCCTTGCCATCATTTATTTGTGGCCCAATCTTTAGAGAAATGCCAAGCCACACTGCCCCTACGTATCACCTTGTGATGAGGCTTTGTCAGGGGCTCCCAATCAGTGGCGGAACGAGAGGGGGGGGCTGGGGGCAGTTGCCCCTTCTGGCTGCCCCAGTATGAGTAGTGGCATCCCAACACCATCTTTATTCACTGTTTAGTGCCCATTGTGGAACCCGTGAGTGACTGAATGGCCCCCTCGGCTCCCAAACGCTCCCAAACCTGGCTCCACCACTGCTCCCGATGAAGCCTTATTGCAAGGCAATACATAGAGGCAGTTTGGCCCAGTGTTTCTCTAAAGACCACAAATAAATATTATAACACATTGTAGCCTCAGTGTGTAGTGATTTTTTTTTTTTTAGTACTTTGGTTACAGATGCACCCTTCAGGGGACACAGCAATGCACTGCTTTTTTTCACCCACCATACAGTATGTAGAAGAAGGATCCCATGGAAAACAAAATTAAAACAACTCTGGGCCAACCTAGCAAATACTGTGTCATTAGTCTGTGTAGACGTTTAGCACATCCCATCTTGCTCATCCTGTAGGTACAGAGCACAGTTTGTCAAGTTTAAAAGGGATTTTGAGTGGAGCCAGTACTGCAAGCAGGAGGCCATATAAGCAGTACAGTGGTGGATCAGAAGGCCCCATTAGTCCTGGAGCCATGGAGTGGGCATTCAGTTGGAGGAAGAGGAAGCCCCAAGCACCTGCAGAGCCGCGTGAGGATCTGCTGGAAAACAAGGCAATACAGCATGTCCCCTACCAGAACAGAAGCTGAGGTTCTACTCCAGATACTTCCTAGTAGATACTCCCTTTACAGATCCCTGGTGAGGCCTCGCCTAGAGTACTGTGCCCAATTCTAGAGTCCTCACATCAGAAAGGATAAGGATAGGTTGCAGACAGTACAGGGCAGAGTACCAAAAATGATTCAGGGCCAGCGCGGCGATCCTATAAGGAGTGCCTCAAGGCACTAAATATGTACTCAATGGAGACCAAAAGGGAGAGGGGAGATATCAATATGATAGAGACCTTCAAGTTCCTTAAAGGAATTATCAAAGTGAACTGTGGGGAACTATTTAGCCTGAAAACCAACTCACAGTCACGTGGACATGAATGGAAATTAACAGGAGGGAGGTTCTGGAGGGACATGAGGAAGTACTACTTAATGGAAAGGGTGGTGGAACCTTGGAACAGTCTGCTGGCTGAGTTGGTGGGTGTGAAAAGAGTCAGAGGATTCAAGCAGGGCTAGGATAGAATGAAGGATAGAGTAGTTGCCCAGGGCAAAAGGACCAAGCAGGAGAATAGAGAGAGGATGAGGAGGGTTAGTACCCTGGAGGAATAGTAGGTCCCAGAGATTATAGGGAACTTGGGTAGACTGGATGGACCTCTGGTCATTTTCTGCCATCATTATCTATGTTTCTATGTAGTGCTAAAAAGGACAAGGGGATTTCATTCCATCCTAGAACTTCAAGCTCCAAACAAGCACATTGCGTATAAGAGATTCCTTATGCTCACCTCAGGGACTACTCCTTAACCTGGTGTTCCAGGTAAACTGGATGCATGCACTGTAGGGTTGTTAGAACCCTCTGAAGTTCTGGGTTTTAGTTCTAGTCTAGAACTTTTGAAAAAGTTCTAGGGTTCTAATCTTTTTAAGAATGTTTTAGAACTCAAACCCGATTTTTTTAACTGTGCTGCCAGTAATGCAGATAATAGTGAAATACATGTGAAATTGAGTACATGCTGCCAATGATGAAGTAAAATAGAAATTCACATGAAACGGAGGACAAAGAGAAATACAATATTTCAGTATAAGGGGAGAGAGAAATGATTGTGTGTGACTTTGATATATTGGGTACAGTGCAACAATCAAAGGGCACACAGCAGGATGATGGCCAGTATGCCACGTAGGGGTCACAGACTCACTGGGCACCGTGATGCAGTGAAATGGCACACAGCAGTATGATGGTGCGTAGGAGACGGAGTCACACAACACAGTGACACACAGATATATATTTTTTCTTTGTAATGAGTAAGGGATTTTCCCATCTCTCCTCCCAACAGGAACATATTTCTGGCATGTATTTAAAGATGCCACACAACTGGGTGCTGCGCTGCACATGGTCACACACACTGGTGGGTAGGGTACAGTACAGGATGATGGACTGACCAGTCCGCCACGCAAGAGACAGAGCCACACAACACAGTGAAGGGGATTTTTCTGTCTCTCTTCCCAACAGGGAAATATTTCTGGCCTGTATTTTAGGATACCACACACCTGGCTGCTGTGCTACACAGTGCACATGGTCACACACACTGGTGGGTAGGATACAGTGCAGTCAAAGAAAGGGCACACAGTAGGATGATGGGCTGGCCAGGCACAGTACGCCAAGTAGGAGTCACAGGTACAGTATAGCACAGTGCACACAGCAGGATGATGACCTGTACTGTACACAAAGACCCCCAAGGCTCCCAGTCAGTTGAGTCTACGGTCCCCTCTGCCTGCCTACACCCCTACTCCCGTCACATGAAACCACCATGCCAACTGACATTTTTGCCACTGCCTGGCTGCTCCAGTTCACTGATCCCCCTGTAATTTCTGCCACACAGAAAAAATGCCTTGCTTCCACACCACTACCAGTACCTGCCTTCAATCAAAGTGTGCATTCTTTTTCCCAAAAAAGACACCAAAAATGGAGTGCAACACGCCTGCTCTGTTACTCATCCAGCTCCATCTACTCCGATAATTTCCTGCTGCACAACTGAAGGTTTGAGTCACAGGACTCAACTATACACTTTGCGCTGCTTGCGTGAGTGTACACTACAGTAACCATATAATTAACACACTAATTTAACTAGTCCCTCCCAGCCCCTCCATCCCAGCTGTCAGTCTGTCCAGAGGAATAATTCTGGTGTAAAGGTTGGGGGGGGGGGCAACTACACTCTCAACAAGCCTCGGATCACGAGTGCATATTACCCACCAGAAAGTAAATTATCTGTGTTATTTCTGATTTTGCACAGCAATTACTGTTAATTGATTTTAACATAGAAACATAGAATTTGGTTGCAGATGAGGACCATTTGACTCAACCAGTCTGCCCATTTTTCTGCACCTACTTTGTCGCCGTAGACCCTACTTGATCTACAGCTCTTTCTCCCTCCCCCCTTCTTTTCCATAACGACTCCCTTGTGCCATTCCACCCAGATGCAGGGTAAAGGTGATTTTTTTTGTTAAATTTAAGTTTGGTAACCACTCTAGGTTAACCATATACCCCCCTCTTCCCCCCAGCCAGCGGCCCCTACCAAAGCAGACATACAGTCAGGCTCAGGTGGTACACAGGAGAGATGCTAGACAGCGCAGAATTTTAAATCAGACACTGACTGTAGACAGTACAGTAGACATGTCCAACACAGCACAGCAGAACAGCCCATCAACAAACATAAACACCACCTACCCTTGCCTTCTCGCAGACTACAGCTATGTTAGTTCAAGTTCAGCAGTTCTGTTCTGTTTTGCTAATTACTGTGCCCATCACTACCTTTAGTGCCACTGACCCTCCAAGCCAGACATAACAGGAAGAGATACCTGCCAGACTGCACCAGGCTTGTATTCCCGGGCACTCCCTGACTGGTGCCAGATCAAATAGCCAGTAATATCTGGCCCTTGCCAGCTTAGAACTGCCTTGTGCAAACTGGAATACCCTTGCTCTCATCACCTCCTCCTCTGCTTATTGCTTTGCCTTGGTTTTGTCCATACAACATAGTGAGCATACAACCTCCCACCCCGGCATGATGATGTGGCTGGCTGCCCCCCCAATCACTACTCACCCATCCATCACACTGCAGCACCACCAGTCAGTCCTACCTCTCAGTTAGTTGTTGTTGCTTTCAGCAGCAGCCTCCACCTCGAACCTCCAGCAGTCCACATTCCTCTGTTATTTCCCTTCCAAAAGTCCAGCTGACAGCCTCCAGTTAGTTCCACGAGTTACAGACTCAGCCTGATCGACGCCTCAACCAAACTGACCCCCAGAGCCACTCACTGGCAATCTTAGCCCCACAATGCTTGAGTCCAGGCCATGAGGACTCCACGACTGACTCCCAGCACTGGCAAGCAAAGCAGCAGCTCCTCGGCCTTGGCAAGTGAACATGGTAGCAGCATTCAGTTTTAAAAAGGCAGGACAGGTGCCGGCCCGTCGGCGCAGCGGTGGGATTTCCGCTCGCGACGCCGACGACCCGGGTTCAGAAACGGATCTGAGTCATCGGAGGGCTGGCCAGGGGGAGAGGGATCGAGCGTCCTACGGACTGCTCTCCTTCTCCGGGGGGAGGGTGGGGGCAGTGCCTGGAGCACTGAGGACTCCTGGCGGAGGCTGGGAGCTCTCACGCTGCCACGCTAGTATCAGGGGGGAGGAGGCGGGGTGGACGCTGGCGTCATTGCACGTCCCCACCTCCGGGAGGGAAAAACCCAAGGGAAAAAGAAGGAGGGGAGGTCCTCCATCTAGGTGAAGCCTCCCCGGGCTTCAATTCATCCCTGCCGCTGCACTCCCAACTAGTTACTGGTTCCACGGCACTGGAATTGGGGCACCAGTGCTGCGGCCCCGCCCTCCGGGGGGAAAGCCGGAGGTGACCGGGAGGGGCTGCAAATAGGCAGGTGGTGGGAGCTCCGGGTGCCATGACTAGGCGGATGGGAGACGGAGGACCCCAAGGAAAAAAAGGAATAAAAAAAAAGAAAAGGCAGGACAGTCTGCAGTTGCAGGAGGAGCAGAACTGAAGCACCAAACACACGTCAGCACTAGTACCACAGTTCTCTTGATGCCAGCCATCAGTCTCCCGCCCGCTCATCCGGACTTCTCACTATTGGCGGCGATACGCGCTTACACTACTTCCGCATCCGCAGTGTGGTCCATCATGTTCCTCCCTCCCTCCTACAAGTCACTCCTGCTCCTCCCAGTTCCAGCCAGGACATCTTGTGCAGCGATGACCCCCCATGCTCTATCTAGCTGCCATAGTTCGCCGCACTCTCTTGTGTCTCTCCATCCCAGGGACCACTGGTGAAACCCGCCACCCTCCCCCGTAAGAGCAAGCTCCCGAGTCAGTCCCTTGTAGCCTATCAGCAGGCAGCAGCAGCAAAATGGGCTGAATATTGACAGTGGCAAATGTGCTTTCCTTAATTGTTGATGGAATTTGTTGCCCCCTTCTCCTTCTATAATTACTCCCTGAATCTGTCCCTCCCAATGTCTCCGTCCATTTCTCCCCAGGAAATAGCAGGTAGTGGCATGGTGGTGCTGTTTAAATAATAAAAAAGAAAAGTCAAACCCCTTTGTGAACCCTCTAGTGTTCGAGTTCTAAATTAGAACTCGAACACCAGGGTTCGAGGAGGGTTCGAATCTTTCCCGAACAAGTTCTGACCACCCTAATGCACTGCATATACAAAGTGCTTTTCTGCACATCAGAACCTGGAGACACAACAGTCAGTACCTGTAGCTCTGTCTAGAAGGCCATAGAAGGCCATCATTTTCAGTTCTAAGTATTGTCCTTTGACTTATCCATGGCGCCATGTGTATTTACCAAATGCTTTGCAGTAGTAGCCACAGATCTATGACAGGAGAAGCTGCATGTGTTACCCCATCTGGCCAACTGGCTCCTGAATGTATCTACAGAAGACCTAACCACTTACACAGTGAATAGGAAAAGGCAGATGCCAGGCCAGCTAGGTGTTCTGGTCAACATACCAAAGTCCATTCTTATCCCTTGTCAGAGGTTACCATGTATCAGAGTCATGCTGTCCATGTCCCAGGCCAAAGAGTTCTTGCTAAAAGATTGGATTTTTGCCACAATAGCTCAGGCAGGTCTGGATGCCAGAAGTGAAATGTATATGGCCAGAACTATGCTCCAGTTACTGAGCCTCATTGCAACATCCAAAGTCATGATTCCTTTGACACAACTGCATATGCAGATTCCTTAGTGGATCCTGCAATTTTATAGGTCTCAAGTGCCCTAGTCTCTTGAGCACCACATCAGGGTCTGTGCCCCTCTGCGTAGAACATTCCAGTGGGTCACAGTTAAGGAAGCATCTACTTCTGGAAGCCCCCATTCCCCAAAAAACTCTGGCTTTAAATGCATCCAACCTCAGGTGGGTGCACTCCTTGGTTCCTCCTCTTGACTCAGGGGTCTTGTCCCCAGTAGAATGCAGTCTCCATATAAATGTACTGATGCTTAGAGTGGTCATATACAAGCACAAATCCAGGCCCCACAGGTTCAGGGAAAGACCTTGCTGGTGCAGACAGACAACCAAAGTATCGTGTACTACCATAACAAGCACAGGGGGACACACACCCTTATCCCCTTGTGTCAGAAAGTGATACAGGTGTAGAGGTGGGAGATGGAGCACAACATGTGCCTTGTTGCAGTCTATTTCACAGACATGCAAAATGTGCTGGTGGATGCTCCCAGCCTCTCTGTGGTACAGCCTCATGAATGTGAGTTGTGAGGGGATGAGGCCAAACTGCTGTTCACCCAGTGGAGGCATCAGAGTTGGATCTTTTCACAGCCCCACACAATGCAAAGCGGCCACTTGCTCACTCCAGGACCTGATGTTTCTGGTGAGAGGTGTTGTCACAATTCTGGAAGGGAAAGTTCCTATCTGGCTTGCCCCCAGTCTCACTTATTCAGTGGGTCTCGGTCAAGCTCCAAAATGAAACAGCCACCATGATTTGCATGGCTCCTCTGTGTGTCAGGTTCCAGATGTTTTGGGACATGGCAGTGGAACTGCGGTTCCAGCTGGCCCACCCCTCTGGTCTGTTGTCACAGTTTCAGGGCCATCTGTTGCACTCGTACCTCCCGTCTCTTCATCTGCACACATGGCTTCTGAGGACATAGAACTTGAGCAGTTTGGCATGTTCCCTGAAGTTTCAGCTATTCTGCTTGCAGCAAGCAAACATTTTACTCGACACACCTATTTGCTAAAGTAGAAGGGCTTTAGTAACTGGTGTCAGCCTACATTTCAGGATCCATTCACCTGCCCTGCCCTGTTTTTTGGGGTACTGTGTTTGCTTCTGCTATACTGGTTTGTGCTCCACTGTTCTCTATGTAAGTGCATCTATCAGCCATCTCAATTATTCATGCACATGTTGGTGGGAAAACTATGGCTCATCTGGAGGCTTCTCCCAGGTTTGTGAGGTGTTTTCTGCACACAAATCCCTCAGTCTGTAAGCCTGTCAGCATGGGACCTATACCATATTCTGGAAATCATAACAGGGGCTCTGTTTGAAACTGCTACCTCCTGCAAACCTGGTCCATGTCCTGAGAAACCCTGTTTATAGTGGCAGTCACTTTGGCAAGCCAGGTTTCCAAACTTCAGGCTCTAGTAATTGTTTCCCTTTTCCTGTCTTTTCATCCAGACATTGATGCTTCAGACTCATCCCACATATCTGGTGGTGATATTTGAACTCACATCGAATCAGTCCATCAACTTGTCTGTATTCTTTCTAACCCCCTGAAATCTGGAGATGCTGCTGTCACACTCTCTGAATGTCTGCAGGGCCCTCGACTGTTATCTGGACCACACTAAAGCCTGCCCCCTCAGATACTTGTATTCTGTGCTCCATGAACTCTGGGCAAACTGGTTTCTAAACAGTGTCTCTCCATGTGGATAAGGTCATGCGGAATTCTGGCGGAATGGCAGTTTTGCTTCCAATATGAATTTTGGAACATTTTGATAAATTCTGTAGAATTCCATAAGCCTTTCCCTTTTTTTCAATGTAAACAGCAGATTAGTTTTCCAAAAACATTTTTCCTTTTTTAATGTAAATCATGAATTTATTTTCCAGTTTACATAAACCACGGATTAGTTTTCATATGTAACCCCACAAGTGGGCTTACCTGTTGGGGTTTGTTCCTGTCCTTCCCCTTCAGTGGCCCTGGTGGGATTCGGGCCAGCTAACCCTGCTAAACTTCGGAACTTGGCCCGCCTGCCTTCTTCGGTTTCTTGGCCCATGTTAAGATAGGGGCAGAGGTCCGATCTGAGTTTCTGCGCCTCCAGGCATTTTGTGGAGGGCTTTGGTGATCCAATGGGCCCAAGAAGCCGGACCACCGAGGAGTAAACAAAGATGGTGGCCAGTGCCCCAGTATAAAAATTTAAAGGAGTCATGGTTCTGCTTAAGTATTTCAGCCAGCAGCTGCTATTGCAAGATATCCCCGGCTCCAGGGCAGGCAGCAGAGCCAAGGAACAGCAGAATGACACCTCCAAGCATAGGGGGAAATGTTTTCCACCTCTACAGGGCATATATAATGGAAAAATAATGGCTGCACTTAGGAGAGATGACAAAATGAACAAATGTGGTAGCTCCTATGGAACAGGAAAGCATGGGGGCTGCTGGGTAGGATGTCAAAGGGCAGTGGATTTGTCCGGGATCGCAGCAGCCGATCAGAGTGGGAAGCTGCCAAAAAAATATAATAAGGGACTGTTTTTGCCCACAAAGAGAGATTTTGTTGGAGTCCCAAGCTGGAGCGGTGTGCAGGAAAGACTGCTGTGGGCTACTCAGCCCAACTGAACAGCCCATTTGGGCCCAGCGGCCAGCAAAGGGAAGAGCACTGAAGCAAGCAGTTGCAACAAGGAAAGATTTGACAAGTTGGCTGTGGAAAGAGAGAATCTGGAGTGCTGCAGGAAAAGAGAGACTCAGAGCACTTGTTGAGAGAGAGTTTGGAGATCTGCAGCCAGAGAGCAAGTTTGAAGCTGGCTGCCAGAGAGATAAAAGGCTGAGTGTCTTGCCTTGTGAAAGTTCTGCAGCAGAGAGCAGAGAGACTGTGCCCTTGGTGTTCCCCTTCAGTGGAGTAAGTGCTATTTTGAGACTGCATTTTGCTGCAAGCTGGAAAGACAGGGAGTGTTGAGGCTAGAGACTGAACCAAGGCCCAGCCACTTCTGTGAGTAGAGAACATAAAGTGGGAGGGAGAGTGCTGGCGTTAGAGATTGAGCCAAAGCCCAGTTACTGCTTCTGCTTAAAAAAGGGTGTGCAACAGAGGGATCTAGGGGACCACGCCTGCCCTGCCCCTAGACCGAAGACTGAGAAGACCAGTGGAGGAAGATATTGAGAGGCCTGCCTGGTGAATACTGCCTACAGAGGTGAAAACTGGAAAGGCCAAGCAGGTGAAGAACTGTGTTCTTCAACTTTTTTAGCCAGCCCTGCTGCTGCTGTGGTGCACCATCAACCTGATACCTCCACAGTACAGTTAAATCCAGATCCTTGAAACCTCCCCAAACTGTAAATAGCCTTGACTGCGGCTTTGGAGAGTCTTTATCTAGCTAGCTATGTTGAAGTTAGGAGGTTAGATCCTGGGCAGAACTCTGCCAGAAAACTGTGCCCAGGCCTGAATTTACTGCAAAGTTCATTTAACAGATTGGGTCCCAACAAAAGATCCCCAGCATCGATTTCTGCACCGCAGTGTGGTACCACCCTTACGACTTTAAAGATTGGGTGGCAGCTGCCAGGGGAAAGTTGGGTGCACCCATAGGTTAGAGGTGAGGGTCTTGTGGGCACTGTGATTTCTAGTCAGTTATTATGTTGCTGTTAACTTGTTCTGCTTTCCCCTTTTAACCCCTTCCCTAAAATAAATAACATTGCTGTTTATGTTAATTGCTGTTAAAGAGTATTATTCAAAGGTTCCATGTCAAAATGGCAAATAAAAAACAGCAACCACTAAAAGGGCTCAAGGATAATGCCAAATGACAAATTCTGCAATGTCTCATTTGCCTCCTGCATCCCCCCTTGTGGGGGGCTGTGCCCCCCCCCAAACACCCCTTACTAAATATACTAACTCTGGGGGGAGCAGACCTCAGGGAGGGGGTACAGAGACATCACCAAATTTGTCATTCATCACATCCTTGAGCCTTAACAGTCGCCATTTTTATTCGCTGTCTTGACACGCTACCAAAGAGAGGGGTGTTGTCATTGAGTGTGTGGAACTGTCTTGGGGTGGGCAATATATATATATATATATATATATATATATATATATATTCCTGGAGGTGGTAACCTGCCATTTACCTGCAGGTATTCCCTACTATCTACTCAGGTGGAGGCACTGCACTACCCCACAAAGACCCAATCCAACCCACCCTCAGAGGTGTGAGCAGTGAAGACCTCAAGGGCCCCAGAGCCTCTGGCCCAGTGGCGCTGAGGGCTGAGGTGCTGGATGCCACACCTTGTGCCATGCCAGCGACACAGGTTCAGGAGCGAGCCTGGGTGCTGGGGGTCGGCAGGAGAGGAAGATGGATTAAGCATCCATAGGACAGCTTTCCTCTCCCTGGGGAGGGATCTAGGGTATTCCCGGCACAGTAGAGTCTCCCAGTGGCGACTGGGGGTACTACTAGCATGGGAACAGAATCGGGCATGAGCGCGGTGGGCATCTACAGGGTAGCCACATGCTGACGCCATCGCACGTCTGCGCTTGCACTTGGGAGCAAACATGGAAAATTCCCTCTAGATCACTGATGAGATGATGGTGGCCCCAGTGGATCACCCACATCCGAATGCCGGCCCAAGCACGCCCAGGTCTCTCCATGGGCCAACTCGATGACTGAAGGTAAGGCACTTCACACTTAGGAGTTGACCACTAGGGAAGGGCGGAACCAGCTCTGGAGGCGATCCGGGGGTCAGGCCTGCCTATGTCATTTGGGGAGGAGTCAGGGAGAAGCAGGGGGTTCAGGTCGGGAGTTTAGGGTAGTATCTGCATGGGCACACCTGAAGGATGCCCAGGGAGTCTGGATGCAAAAATAAAGTTAAAAAAAAAGAAAGAGGAAAAAAAAGGACCCCAGAGACAGCCAAGGTGAGTCAAAGGGCTGTTACACATAAATCATGTGTAACCCCTAGGCGGCACTATTCCTATAGTTACTCCCCTGTGTACTGCTTAGAATGTAGGTTGAGGGGCCTGGGTTCCCAAACTTTACTTACAAACTGGTTCTTTCCATAAGGTTTTATAATGTGCAGTGCCTCCACTCAGAGTATACCATTTACATGGGCTGGCTGTTACCTGGTACAACCCCCTGAGATGTCATACCACCCACTATTACCTTTTGCCACCCCAACACAAGACCCATTAGCATTTCCCCACATTTCAGACGTTTTGGAAATTAAAGACTCTCTCTAATAATATCTTCATGACAACCATTTGCAAAAACAGTAACAATAATATTAGTTATGGAGGACATAGGAATTAGAAAGGGGAAACAGGAGGGGTAGAGGTTATGCATTGATTCCTATTTACAAATGTACAATTGATCTGATTTGTGCTGGTGAAACCCTGTAGCTGGGTAAGTACCAGATTAAGCAGAATAGAGAAATCACATTTTACCATCCAGAAATGATACCCAGAGCAATAGCTATCTAGCTGCTGACTAATCAGATGTTACACCTTTCATTTCCCCCCACCACTGGTACCAGTTCCCAGACATGTATGAAACCCTGCAATCTCACACTATACCCTGGGTACCCAGTTACCAAAGTCCTGGATGGTATCAGGCCTGATGGATGTTGCAGCTGGTAGCATTGGCCGGCTTTGAGTGACAGAAGAAAAGGATTTTTAACTTTAAAGTACTTTAACAAACAACAACTTTTGACTTTTGGCAGAAGTGCAGGGGTTGCCCTGTTTTTGGCAATAGAGCAGGGATTGCCCTGCAAGTAGCAGATTGAACAGTTCAGAAGGAGGTAACCAGCCAGTTATGTTGGTTGGAACATGGATTGGCAATCCTGAATATTCAGCACATTCATATGTTTGTCAGATCCAGTACATTTATATTTTAAGACATAATCAAGAAGGGTGGAAAACTGTCATTTCCAGAATGTATTGGACAGTCCGACTTAACCTCGGGGTCTCAGTCCATCAGTGTGGCAGCGCATTTACTAGTCTGTCTGGGGGTCTCACTGGGTACCCCCAGAACAGACACGGTCGCATAAACAGTTCTACTAAAGGGTCCACCCGCTGGGCTAAGGTTATACGCAGCAGTAGGGTGCCACCCCACTGTACAGTCTCAAATCAGAAGAAACACTTTAATAGAGGGCCACCAGCTCTGGGCTAAGGTTATGCTCAGCAGTAGGGTGCAAACCCAATAGACAATCACAAATCAGCAGAAACAAATTTAATAGCGGTCCACCCACACTGGGCTAAGGTTATGCACAGCTGTAGGGTGCAGACCCTGGAATGTGTCACTTGAACAGTTACTTGGGCAAAACAGCCCAGATTTACTAAGATTGCTTTCTTTCTTGCACTGGGGGGGGGTACAAGAGTACTCACTCAGGCTCCTCACGATCGATCCCCGCTATCAAGGGCTCTGATGATCTTTAGTTCTCTCACAACTGAGGTTGTTCAGCTCTCTCACGGCTGGCTTGATGTCATCTGGCTCTGGTCCACATCTTTCCCCAACATGGAAGGAAGGGCTAGCACCTGGAGGACATTCTGGCAACCTCCAGGCTAGCAGGTTCAACATTAACTAAATTACTTTAAACTTAACTAAATAAAGAAGGCAATACCCTCTCCAAGATGGAGAGAATTAACTGGATCTCTAGGATTGGCTGTATGACTGGGGGCCAGAGCCCCCAGCCCCATGGGGGTTCCCGCTCGAATCTGGCAAAATGCTGAAAAATACAGTCTCTTATAGGGCTCTCCTGAGACTCCTGATTGGCTGTAGTTTTTGAGTGCATGACCTCCAATTGGCTGGCGGACCTGTTAATCAAAAAAATGAATAATGCATGCACCTCACTTGATGCACAGTTTGTTTGCTGTTTTGGTGCCTAAAATTAGGTCCCTGCAAGTCCCCATGATTATTTCATGTTTTTCCATGAGCTTCGGCTGATGTTCCACAAATCCTGGCTTTGTTATCCTGGCTTTCTGATTGGCTGTGGCTGCTTGCACTGGCTGCTTAACCCACTGTCCCTTGAGCAGACTAGGTATAGTCCTAAATCAAAGTCCTGGTGCAGCTAGAAATAATTAAATATTTGCCTCAGTGTCCCACAGTCCATTAGCCCTGGTTGAATACTTGCTGACACTGCACAGTTTCACTAAATCGCTCAGTCTGTATTCCTGTCGCTGTTGCCAATATTTCAGCTCCTTGACATGCAGCAGCAAACAGGGAGTTTCTCTGAGTCCCAAATTTGCTGGTGTAGCCAGAAGCAAAGCATTCATTTATTTTAAACATTTTCCTCCGTAACACGCTTTTCCTGAAATATACATTGCAATCACAATATTATTTATTTATTTTGAACAGCATGTCTTTTTCCTTTTTTTCGGCTGTAGATGAGAACAAGCTGTCCCAAGGGCAGACTCAGACCCTCATGAACATTCATACGATCGGTGCTCTGGCTCATTAATATTTATGAGCCCCGATCGAACACACCTCATGGATCTCTTTAAATTTTCCTAGTAGCAGGTGCTCAGGGCCCTGTCTGTGGTCACCGGGTTCCACTTCCCACATGGGGATCCCGGGACTGACAGAACGCCTCTCAGAATGACCTCAAATTCGTGTGGTCGAAGATCAAAGGTGCTGCTCACGCCTGCATGATCCCCGCTGCCCCCAGGGCATGCTCCGAGTGGGCGATCGTGGTTTTTAAATTTGGAAAGCCCCACAGGGCTGGATTTACACTTTGGGCTGAAACTGGGGCACCAGTGGGCAGAAAAGGACCCAGGCGACGAAAAACAAAATGTAGACCATATCAGGAGGAGGAGGAACAGGAGCTTCAAGGCTAAGGTAAGCCCCCATTTTGGCAAGGGGGTTGCACATGGATTGCCTTTCCACAGCTTACACTCTTACACTCTTCTGTGTAAACCACAAGTTAGTTTTCCATAGTTTACGTAAAACACGGATTGTGGGAAATAACCTCTGAGGCACTCCAAACATTATAGACTGGGTCTCATAGTCACCTGATAGGCTATTGTGACTTCAAGGAGTAGTCCAGCCCCTGTATAGCCCCTCCACAGACTATCTGTGGTCAGTTTTTCATGTGCATCTGACCAGGAAACATAGAAACATAGAATTTGACGGCAGATAAGGACCGCTTGGCCCACCCAGTCTGCCCATTTCCCTGCCTACTGGATAAGCTGCAGATCCTAGTTAACCAGCAGCCTACTTCTTCCTACCCCCCCCCTAGAATTGCCTTATGACTGTCCCATGCATGCAGCACAGGTTCGTGTTCCTGACTCCTGCAAACTAGATATCAGCATTTCAAGGTAAACATGACAGATTCTTATAGCTGCTCTCTCTGTCTTAGATTTAGACTCTGTTTCCCTGACTTTGTGCCTTTTTAACTCTCCTCCATTACCTCTCTGAGGGCTCCCTTCTCTTAGTGGGGCTGGCCACTTGGGGTATCTCGAAATTCAGGGCAAGATAAGTTGAAGGTAGCGTGTTGTATTCACTAAGCCATTTCCCCCTTAACTACCATTACTATCTTTATTAAAGTTTGTACCAACAATTCTATCAGTGGCTTTCCTAGCACTCCTCCCAGAGCACCACGTAGCACAGCACCCCTGTTGTCCCCATGGCAGCAACCACAGGCAGTGCATGCATTCCGTATGGATACCAGACCACCTCCCAGCTAGCAGGGTTCTCTTGGCGATGAAAACACTCTTGGTGTTTCCTGTAGCTCCTGCTAGCGGCTACAGGAGGGTCCAACCACCCCCACCTCAGGTGTTCATTAGGAGGTGGCAGATATGGCATCAGGGGAGAACAACCAGACAATACAAACAGAAGGCAACCAGAAATTCTGTACTACACAGAAACCAACACAGAGGAAGACTGTTTGAAGTGCAATGCTGGCTGTCCTGATCTGTTACCCCCAGATGCTCTCCTAATACAGACCCTCTCATGAAAGTAACACTTTGCATGTGGGTGACCTCTGTACATCTCCCCTCCATATTCAGCATCTGTGGCTCTCAACTGCCACTGGCCTCTGCAATTACCTTACTAATGTGGACTCACTGCTGCCCTCCCCCGTGGCTCACATGCTGTGGGCATTGGCCACAGACATCTTCTCCAGCCCCCCATTTTACCCTTTCTCCTTTCACTGGTCTTCTCTGACCAGCACGATTATGCTGAAAGGACGTCACGCATGTGTAGCCTTGATACTATGTTGATCATGGTGCACACAGTGTCAGCATGCCGTATGGGTCTTGCACATGCATGATCTATGGCGCCATATTGGTCACGGCACTCCCAAACTTCCTCCGTGATATGCTTATCATGCATGCATGACCAGTGGTGCCATCTTGGGTACAGTGCTCATGGTTGTTCACAGCAGTCCCAAACTCCCTCCCTGATGTCCTTATTATGCATGCATGACCAGCAGTGCCGTTTTTGGTATGGCACTCACGGTCCAATGCCATCTTGTTCACCTGCTATACTCACGGAGAAAAATGACTTTTGCAACCGAGTGCTATTCTTGTGGTTATTTTTTCTGCCCTTTCCGTAAACACACAGTCGAGTTACACTTCAACGTGGTCCTGATGGCTGATGCCATTACACCTCCTTCTTCTGTATACTACCCTCCAGACATGACTGCTGACAGCTTCCAGTGGCCACATTGCTACAACACTCTAACAGCATAGCAAGATATAGTACTTACAGGCCCCTGGTGACCCAATCTGCATCACTTCCAGCAGCCATCTTACTAGCCCTATCCTTCCTATTTACACTAGGACTTGTCCCAGTTTCTATATACACACATGTTTTCATGTGAGAAAAGTGCATGGCCACTAAGGGAACCTTCTTTACTTATGTCTCCTCAGGCTAACAACATGTTAAAGATAAAGGCGTGCTGATCTTGCAAGTTTCCACTGTTACCATCCAACTCTGGCCAACTGTGACCCAGCTGGCTAGCAGATGAATTGTCAGAGCACTCTGACCACTCCTACCCAGAGCAAGGCATCTTCTCACAAGGAACGACACTCACCAGCACCCTGACCAAAGACAGTGCATCACAGCCCAACACAGTCCCCCTACACCTCCAAAACCAGCAGGTCACCAATATGATCATCCAGGCACAACAATTTATGTCTGCTATAATGCAGGCATTGGTGGAAATAACCAGTCCCCATGCTGCAAACAATCTGGAGCTGACATCAGTCAGACCACCTGTAGACCCAAACCACCCCTCCCCTTACCCTTACAATCAGGATGAATCGGGCAATGACTCAGACAAAGAGTCAGAGGGTGAACAAGAACCCATGGAACAAGATCCTCAATCCCTGACTGCCAAATACTGCTTCCCTAACCAGGTCCCCAATCTAGGCAAAGTCATCAAGTCCAAGGTGGGGTTCAAGGAAGCCCTGCCTTCATTAGATTCTAAGCTCATGCCATCACTAAAAACTGCACCTAAGACCTCTAACATATTCCCGGTATGCAAATCATTAGAAGAGGTGGTCTTTAAAGAGTGAAATGCTACTGAACCTGCCTGAAGTCTGGAGCGTAGGTAATGGGATAAAATGTACCCACTCTAGGAGGACAAGCTCAAGCTTTGGTGCTCCATGCCACTTGTGGACCCCCAAATCTCCTCCTTGAGCAAAAGGATGGTACCGCCCACAGAAAGGGCCACAACTCTAAAGGATTCAACAGGTAGGAAGGTGGAGGACCTGCTCAAAAATAATTTTGAGCTAGCAAGACTAGGAATTAGAGCTGCCACAATGGCCATATATGCTACTTGAGCTCAAGTACTCTGGTTGCAAGACATCCAGAAGACATTGACACTCAACACACCAGAGGTCACACTGATGGAACAGGCCATTCTGTTTACTGACTACCTGGTGGATATGGCAGTAGACTCCTTACAAATTAACACCAGGTCAATAGCCATAACCAATAGGGCAAGGAGGCATGTCTGGATGAAAATATGGGATGCCGATCATAAGTCCAAGGTCATGCTGCTCAAACTCCCTTTCAAGGGCTCATTGCTATTTGGCAAAGGAATGGAGATATCGCAAGGTAAAAAAGAATGCAAAGAGATGGTCAAGGACAGGGACCTCAGCAACACATATCTGCCCTACAGAGCAAGGCCAAGGAAAAAAACATTTTTTTTGTGAGAGACAGGCCAACCACAATGCCAGTAGGAATCATGGCTTCTGATCATAGCCCAACAAAACTTTTCAGCACAAGCCCTGCAACACATACAAAACAGGGGTCAAATAATCAGCTCTTTCAAACCCAAACAAAATAAGCAATGACTACAGACAGGAAATCAGGGGAATGGGCCATCCCTCCCATAGGGGCCCATCTCCTACAAATTGATGACACCTGGAAAAAGATGATGACAGATAAAGGGGTGAGAGAAGCAGTACAAAAGGGCTACTCAATAGAGCTGACAGAAATCACACAAAGGGACTGACTGATAACATCGCTGGTATTGAAAAGAAGGGCCTCACCACAACAGGTTCAAAGAATACTAGAAGACTTGCTCAAAGCCAGAGCGATTACATGAGTCCCAAAACACAAATAAGGCACTGGACTCTATTTAGTATTCTTTATAGTCCCAAAGAAAATGGGAGACCTATGTCCCATGCTAGATTTAAAGTTCTTAAATTGCTTCATCCACCAAAAGCACTTCATAATGGAGACAATACACTCAACCATCAGAGCCGTAAGGTCAGGGGACTACTTAACATCTATAGACTTCAAAGACACCTACCTTCATATCCCAATAAGACTTTCCCATCATGAATACCTGCATTTCCGGGGCCGGCCCGCCAGTGCAGTGGTAGGACTACCTCTTGCGGCGCCAGCGACCCGGGTTCGGGAATGGACTTGGGCAGCTGAAGAGCCGGCTGGGGGGAGGAGGACTGAGCGCCCAGTGAGTGCTCTCCTCTGGGTGGGATGGGATGCAAGACCCAATGCTATACCACCACCTGGGTGACCACAGGTGGAGATGCAACGAGACTATACACAGCAGGGTGGGAGGATGCCTGCTGGGAGCCGGAGCATCAGCATGCCGCAACGTGCTCCGCCCCTAGGCTTCCCCAGTGCGTGGATGTCCTGAGGGCAGGGAGACAAGGAAAAACGGAAAAACCCTGCACCAGGCTCCTGTAGATGGGAACCAGTCGACCCGAGAACACCCATAACCAGGCTCCATAGAAGGGGCTGGTGAGGTCTTCCAACATAGACTTATGGACCAGGAGAGGACTGGAGAGGCCCCTCTCCACCCCACCCAGGGAGCAAACTGAGGCAGGATGGGGACAGGCTTGCTGGTACCTGGAGGGAGGTACCTGGGGCAGGACTACAGGAGCATACCCAACCTAGAGATCCCAGAAGAAAGGCTCCTGGTGCAGCGAGGAGGTACAGGCAAAATAAAAATACCTGCATTTCCAAATATTGTGGCAACGCTTTCAATACACCACCCTACCTTTTTACCTCACCTCAGCTGCAAGGGTCCTCACCAAATTTTCAATAGTCCTGGCAGTAACTTTGTGGGAGCAGGATATTCAGGTGATCCTCTGCTTGGACAACTAACTGATGCAGTCCAGAATCCTAACACAGGCTAGCTGGGAGACAGAGGCAGTGACCCACTGCCTGGAGGCCATTGGATGGGTCATAAATGGAGAAAAGAGCACCTTATCACCCAGCCAGACTATCGAGCACCTGGGGGCCTTGATAGGTACCAGTGCAGGCATGGTAAGACCATCAGATAAGTTAGTGAAGGTCTTAATGATCCACACTCAGAAGCTGGCATTCAGCACCAAGCCAATGCTTCATGAGGTCTCACAGGTGCTGGGCCCTATGGCCTCCTGCATAGACCTGATAAAATGGGCATTCTGGAATATGAGATCTCATCTGCTGTCATATATGACAGGGGTCGCTGACGCACCACGGTCTCTTGATTCAGTTTAATATGAGCAACTCAGTGACAATGTCACTGGTCTTGTGGACCAATCATCCCCCCTGACCAAAGGAGTGCCACTGGATCCCAGAACAGACATAAATTTAGAGACATATGCCAGCCTAACATGTTGGGGGTACTTCAGCAGGCACTCAAACAACACAGAACAAATGGATAATGTCAGAAACAAGGTTCCCAATAAACATCCTAGAGATGCAAGCAATGCACAATGCCCTAATCAGGTTTCAGACACTGGTGCAGAACAAAACTGTCCTAATTTCCTCAGACAACACTGCCACAGTAGCATACATCACAAAGCAGGGAGGCACCAAAAGCAGAGCAATGCAACGGGAAGCCTCCAAGGTGCTGAACTAGGCATAGGCCAACCTGTGGCACCTCATGTCACTGTATCTGGCAGAGAAGCTCAGCCTAACAGCAGACAACAGATTAATCCAGGGGAGTGGTAGCTCAAACACCAAATTTTTCAACAAACGAACAGTCGCAGAGGCCCAGTGGAGATTAACCTTATAGCAACCAGCCATAAGACGCAGGTGAAGAAGTTACTTAGTTAACATTAGATGGAAAAGGTCACTGGCTCATCAAGTCCATCTCCCACTCCTAGTGGGCGAATTGTGTCAAGAAGACTTGTACCTTAAATACTTATCTAGCTCAAGTTCAGATTTATCAAACAATGTAATATCAACTAAGTCCTGAGGTAATGTATTCCAAACTTTGGTTGCCCTAATAGTAAAATAATGAGCACGTTTCTTGGTATAAGAGTTCTGTACTTACAGTCATTTATTATGTGATCTTAAGTAGAAAGGTCTAGCACTAATAGACAAACCACACTGGCCCATTAAATCTGGATCATGTATAATCTTAAATAGGAACAAGTCGCCATGCAGTCTCCTGTCCTCAAGGGAGACAAAGTGTAACTCTAATAAACGATTCTCATAGGTCATATCACTAAGCCAAGGAATCTTTTCTGTAACTGTCCTCTGAACACTGCATTCACAATTCAAAGAAACGTGGTCAATGGGAGTGGATGCTGTCTCTCTGGACTGGCAGTTCACAGTGACATCGTTCCCCAGTTTCTCTCATACTGCAGGTGCTCAACAAAATAATGCAAATAGAAGCAAGCAAAAGTGATCCCCATAACACCATACTAGCAGAAGCACCCATGGCTCGTGAAAGTGGTAGCCATGGCTTTGGACAACCACTGGAAACTACTAGTGAGACCAGATATTATACGCCAGGGACCAGTACTTCACCCCAGTCCCCACAGTCTTCAACTAACTGCCTTGTTCCTGAAAGGGAGTGACTGTTAAGGGCAGGATACCCATAGAGCATGGTCGACACCGTGACCATGTCTAGATGCGTATCAACAACTTACAAAAAACAGTGGGATACATTCACAAAATGGTGCACACAAAAAAACATCACACCAACCGAGGCCTGCATTCCTGATTTCCCTCCAGGAGGCATGGACAAAGGGCTATCCCTCTCCTTCATGAGGGTAAAAATGGTGGCCATTGGGGTGGCATGAGCACAAGTAGGGAGTTTCATGCCCGGGGCACACCTTGACATATTCAGATTCATCAAGGCTGCCACCAACCTATGGCCAAAGACAAGAGCCATCACTGCACCATGAGACCTCATGCTGGTACTCAAGGCCCAGATGGCAGCACCATTCGAGCCTCTGCACTCAATCAACCTGAAATGGCTGACTCTAAAGATCATTTTCCTCATTGCCATATGCTCCGCCAGAAGGACATGGGAGTTACATGCCTTAGCTTGCAGGGAACCATCTTCCACCAGGACAGAGTCACTCTCAGAAAGCTGCCCTCTTTCATGCCCAAGGTCAGTTCGGATTTTCACATGGCCCAATCTATGGAGCTACTGGCCTCAATACCAGAGGCAGATACAGTGGCCCAGCCCGAATTTCATATCCTGGGAATGAAGAGACTCTTAACAACTTACGTAAACAGAACCAGGAATTTCCGTAGATCCGACAGACTATTCATTCTGGTGCAAAGGAGAAAGAAAGGACAGTCGGCCTATAAATCAACAATCACAGCATGGCTGAAAAGCACCATCATAGAATCCTACAAGGCCACGGGCATGACTCTGCCTAGGATATAAAACCTCACTCAACAAGAGCAGTGGCTGCTTCATGGGCAGAACGCAATCTAGCCCCAGCTGCAGAAATTTGTGTCACAGCAACATGGTCCACTGTCCACACCTTCACCAAGCATTACAGTTTGGATATGATCTCTTCAATAAGAACAAACTTCAGTACAGCAGTCCTCTTTGGAGCAGCCTCACAGTCACAAGCAGTCTCCCCCCCCCTCTCTAACAAGGGTTTGCACTTCTTTTTAAAAGACCAGTCTGTAAGGTTTGGAGTGCCTCAGAGATTACTTCCCACAATGGTAGTTTACTCACCTGGTAAAGGTGACTGTGGGAGTATATCTCTGAAGCACTCCACTTCCCATCCGGAAGGGAAACAATACATGACTCCAAGGGTGCTTCAAACAGTAAAGTATAGGACATATTTTACACTGGCATGCTGTACGAGCCAGTCCTCCTTTAGACTGTACATATTACTGTAGGTAATAAATATGCTATTTCCATGCTACTGAATCGGAATAGATCTCTGTTCTTCAGGGTTGTCTTGACATTCTAACAATAGTTTCTTCAAGTATACAGGTACATATATGGAAGATGTCAAACTGACCACAGAAAGCCTGAGGAAGGGTTATACAGATGCTAGACTTCTCTTCAAAGTGCCATGTGCATCGATAGCCTATCAGGTGACCGTAAGACTCGGTCTGTAAGGTTTGGAGTGTCTCAGAGATGTACTCCCACAATCACCTTTACCAGGTGATTAAACTACCATTAGTTTTACAGTTTACATAAACCACTGATTAGTTTCCCACAGTTTACATAAACCACAGATTAGTTTTACAGTTTATATAAACCATAGATTAATTTTCCAGAGTTTATACAGACTATGGATTAGATTTACACAGTTTACATAAACCATGGATTAGTTTAACACAATTTACGTAAACTGAGGATTAGTTTTATGCAGTTTTCATAAACCACAGATTAGTTTTACACAGTTTATATAATCTGCTTAATAGTTTTCCACAGTTCACATAAACCACGGACTAGTTTTCCACAGTTTATATAAATTATGTGTTCGTTTTCCACAGTTTACATGAACTACAGATTAGTTTTCCATAGTTTTCCTATCCCATGTACTAGTTTTACACAGTTTACATAAACCCAGATTAGTTTTACACAGTTTACATAAACCACAGGCTAGTTTTACACAGTTTATATAAACCACAGGTTAGGCTTCCGCTGTTTATATAAACTACAGATTGGTTATTGATTATTTTCTGTGCTTACATTGACTCTTCTGTGTAAACTACAGATTAGTCTTCCACAGTTTACATTGACTCTTCATTGTGAACTATGGATTAGTTTTCTGGAGTTTACATAAACCACAGATTAGTTTCTCACAAATTACATGCACCACATATTAATTTTTCAACAGTTTACACCGACTGTTCAATCTAAGCCACAGATTAGTTTTGTAGAGTCTACACTGAATTAGCAATGTAAATCACAGATTCATTTTTAACATTTTATATAAAATACCACAGATTCGTTTTTCTTATTAAATACTAACATAATAAAATGCCAGCAGAGCAGGTCCAATGGTCTATTGAGTCTTTTCGAGAGTCAGTACCCTAAATGGGCATCGCTACCATTCTCCTGATTTATCCCTTTTCCCCAACCAAGGTTCCCCTCCCCAGACAGGTAGCCCTCCTCTTATCCCACTCCTGTACGTGTACCAGCCCCTCTTGAATACTTCTACTGTAGACACCTCCACCATATATACCACTGTATATATTTAGCATACAGTACATAACCCACAGATTTGTTTTCCATAGTATAAGTACATAACCCACAGATTTGTTTTCCATTGTATACAATACATAACCCACGTATTTTTCATAGTATACAGTACATAACCCCCAGATTTGTTTTCCATAGTATACAGTACATAACCCAGAGAGTTGTTTTCCATAGTATAAGTACATAACCCACAGATTTGTTTTCCATAATATGCAGTACATAACCCACATATTTGTTTTTCATAGTATACAGTACATAACCCACATATTCATTTTTCAGAGTATACAGTACATAACCCACAGATTTGTTTTTCATAGTATAGAAGTGCATAATCCACAGATTTGTTTTCTGCAGTTTACATTGACTTTTCATTAAAAAAAACAGCTTAGTTTTCCACAGTTCACATAAACAATGGATTAGTTTCCAGTTTGCATTGACTCTTCAGTGTAAATCATGGATTATTTTTTCACAGTTTCCATAAAACCCAGATACGTTTTATACAGTTTACATTAAGTCTTTTGTATAAACCATAGATATGTCTTCCACAGTTCACAGAAACCACAGCTTAGTTTTCCATAGGTTACATAAACTACAGATCAGTTTTCCACAGTTTACATTGACTCTTCAGTGTAAACCTTAGATTAATGTCTCACAGTTTACATTAAATCACAGGTTAGTTTTCCACAGTTTACATTGAATCTTCAGTGCAAACCATGGATTATTTTCCGCAGCTCACATAAACCATGAATTAATGTTCCACTCTTTGTATAAACCACAGATTATTCTTCTACAATTTGTATAATATATAAATTATTTATCTTCCATAAATTTCAATCCTTTAAAAATCAACTCTGTGAGAGTATGTGGTATGTATGTGGTTGCTTTTGGATTGAGTTGATTGATGTATTTTGAGTGATGTTTTTGCACTATTTCCTTGATTATTTTATATTGCCTAAAGTCTGATGTCAATCCTTTGTACTATACTGTAACTACTAAATGTATGCAGGGCAGCTCTGTAACTAGGACATTTGGGTCCTAAGACTTCTGTCCTGTATAAAAATAAAGATGTTATTATTTTTACACAATTTACATAAACCACAGATTAGATTTTCACAGTTACATAAAACATAGATTAATTCCTACAGTTGACATTGACTCTACAGTGTAAACTATGGATTAGTTTTTCCACAGTGTCAACTATGGATTATTTTCCATAGTTTGCATACAGTAAATCACAGATTATTTTTCCACAGTTTACATTGATTCTTCAGTGCAAACCATGGATTCAATTGCCAGAGTTTATATAAACCACAGATTAGTTTTCCACAGTTTACATAAATGACATATTAGTTTTACACAGTTTACATACACCACAGTTTAGTGATATACAGTTTATATAAACCAAAGATTAGTTTTCCACAGTTTACATAAACCACATATTAGTTTTACACAGTTTACATTCACCACAGATTAATATTATACAGTTTATATAACCACAGATTAGTTTTCCATAGACATAAACCACAGATTTGTGTTGCACAGTTTACATAAACTATGGATTAGTTTTCCACACTTTACATAAACCACCGATTAGTTTTACACAGTTTACATAAACCATGGATTAGTGTTCCACAGTTTACATAAACCATGGATTAGTGTTCCACAGTTACACTGATCCTTCAGTGTAAACCACAGATATGTTTTCCCCAGTTTACATAAACCACTGATTAGTATTTCACAGTTTATATAAACCACACATTAATGTTCCACAGTTTACATAACTCATGGATTAGTGTTCCACAATTTACGTAAACTATGGATTCATTTTACAGTCTACATAAACCATCAATTAGTGTTTCACAGTTTATATTAAACACTGGTTAGTTTCACACAGTTAATATAAACCACGGGTTAGTTTTTCAGAGTTAACATGAACCACAGATTCATTTTACACAGTTTACATAAACTATATATTAATTTTACAATTTGCATAAACTATGGATTCGTTTTCTATAGGTTACATTGACTCTTCAGTGTAAACCATGGATTCATTTTCTACAGTCAACTAACCACAGATTAGTTTCCCACTGTTTACACTGAATATTCATTGCATACCACAGATAAATTTTCCTCAGGTGACACTGAAGAATAAATGTAAGCAGCAGAAAACTAATCCCCAGTGTATGTAAACTGTGGAACACTAATCTGCCACTTATGTAAACTGTGTAAAACGAGTCTGTGCCTTAAAGGCGACAGGAAACCATTTTACATCTCTAGATGCCCTCCAGTTGTTCTTTTATTGGCTACCCAGTATTTTAATATGTTTTTTTATATTTTTTGTTAAATTAATAATTTGATGTTATTGCCCTTGTAACTACGACAGATCCCTCTCTCCTCAGCAGTTGCTGCTCTCTCTTTTCATACTGCTTGAACATTCTATGACATCATTAACACCATTCCAGGCCATTCAGATCAATAGCAAGGAATGGGAATTATTGATGTCATCGAAAGTCTTAGAAATATGATAATAAAGAGCAGTAACTAGTGAGGGGAGTAGAGCTCTGTGTAGATCTGAATGCACCCCAAAGCTAGATTATTTATTTATCAAAAAATAATTCAAGCATATCAGAATACATAACTGCCATGGAAAGGAAGATAAAAGGGCAGTTAACTATGTACAAATAATTTCTTATCTACTTTAAAGCAGCAGTGCAATGACATTGGGCAAAAAATGGGATCCCTACATTTTTCCACTGTAAAATATTTCAGGCATCTTTCAGTTTTATTTGGCGGTACAATTTTCTAATTCAACCCAAATTTGAGTGTTTTATAAATGTTTTAATTTATTTTCAAGAAAAAAAGATGGCCACCACATTTTGCATAGAAATAGAATTGTAGACCTGGAAAGGGTTAGGTTAGAAGAAGTAGGATGTTAACTAGGATCTCCAGCTTATCCAATAGGTAGGGAAATGGGCAGACTAGGTGAGCCAAGCAGTCCTTATCTGCCATCAAAGTGTATGTTTCTGTGTAAATAAAAAAGGCTCATGTTGCACAGCATAATAGCACTGAGACAAGTACATTTGACAGGTATGCTAATATTTATCTTAATTGTTGCTGAAACTAGATTTTTTGAAAAAAAAAAATTTTTCGTTGCACTGCTGCTTTACATAAGAAACAGAAAATGCTTTCAGAATAGTGGAATTCCATTTCTGATGGAGTTCTGTGGAATTAGGAACAATTTCCAAAATTCTACAGAAATCTGTCAGAAGCAGAATATGAAAAGTCCACACACCTTCTACATTATTTGTAAGGAGCTTCTTGTTACAGTTACAGGATATGCCACTAGAGAAATATTAATTTTTGTGGTTGTTTAAGGTCTGTCCGAGATTTGTAATGCCACTAACTGAAGTAAGGTCGATATATTTACAAAGAATTACAGTCTGGATTATGATCTCTTAAAGGAGAACTGGTTTTGGCCTGGCTGTGCAAAAATGCCTGTTGTGTTAGCTTGCACCATCCTCCTCTCCATACCTCCCAGGTTGTGGCACAGTACTGCTTTGTGCCTGCCCATTTAGCATAGCTCCATGGAAGTGATATCCTTGAAGAAGCTAGGTTTGTTGCTTAACAGTACCCCTAGAGCTTCAAGAGAATTTCTTCCATACAGCAGTGCAATTTCCCGCCTTCCATCCCTTGGTGACAAGGACTGCTGTGTTTATTGCAAGTCACTGCACAGTGTGACTTTTGAGTTGCCGATGTCGTTCATTGGGTAGAGTGATCTGCTTTGTTTGCCTCTCATGTATAATTGACCAGGGATGGATCTGTATTTCCTGTCAATCAGTAAATGTTGGAACTCCGTTTATTAATGGAGGAACTGCAGTGGATGAGGCCTCCCATTTTCTTCAGGTAACACTGAGGCATCTGACATCATACATGAAGGCATATGGAACTTTGGCAGCACAAGCTAACAAGCATTTGTCAATGCCGAATGTTGCTTGCTTATACGTGCTGTTCAAGTATTTGGACGTGAAAGTACTATGCCTAAGAACTGTCAGCAGGGATTGGAAGTTCATGTTACCTGAATGTAGCCCATTTTCCACTTTTCTCCCCTTTGCAGAATGCGAGCGAGCAATGATGTTTAGGCACAGCGTGCCAACATCCGCTACACTCTGCTCCCTTTACTACACCATTCTAGTAGCACCCCCCAGTCATCACCAGGGGCTGCTACAGAGTGGTGGGTCCTGGATTCTGCCCCAAGATAGGAGAGGAGTCCTCCAGATGCTCAGTCCTATCCCTCCCTTGCCGAACACTGGCAGCCTGGGCTCGCATCTGAACCCAGATCACCAGCATGGCATGATGTGTGGCGTCCAGCACCTCAACCCTCAGCGCCAGTGGGCCAGCAGTAATGCTGCCTTTAATACTCCCCTCCTCTTCCTGGTTCAGTGTACCCTGTCCCACGCGTACAAGTCACTATTCCCTCCAGACCCTACCCTAATTAGTCACTAACCCATAATGTTTGGTGTGGCACCAATCCCTCAGCCACTCATTGAACTCCTCAAGCTTACCCTTCTTCTCCATGCTGACAGATGGTATTGGCAGTACCTCCAAGAATGCCACCGACTTCCCAACCCCCTTGCACTGCCTACCCAACTACTCAAACCTCCCCCTCACTACTTCTACAGTGTCCTCCACAAAGTCATTTGTACACACATGCAACAGTAAATGAGGCTTCTTCCTTTCCCTCGCTGCATGCTTCAGCAGTGCCTGCCCTGCCTCTCCTGCAGTCAACCTGGGGACAGCTTCAACCCAAATATGGCTGTGCCTTTCCCCCTTTCCTCCCCATCTCACCCATTTCAGTATAGAATCCCCCAGGATGAGTAGCCCCCATCCCTTACCCCCTTTCCCTTCTAATGCCCCTTCTACCACCTCAGTATTCGTTCTTCCCTGCCCCTTTCCCCCACCAGCTGCACCCTCTGTGACTTCTGTATCTGTATCCCCTACTTCCACTTCACTACTTTCTGTCTTATTCCTTCCATTCCCCTTGAACCCCTTCCCAGACTGACTACTTCCTACTGGGCTTCTCATGTCGACCTCTCCTCCTCCTCCCCTGCTGATTTTCAACCCCTCTCCTATCCCCGCTGTTGTCGATTTAGAGCCCCCATTCCCTTTTACCCCCAATAGTGATGCCCTTCCCATCCTTCCCACTTCCCGTAGCCTTCTCTCCTCCAGTCACCACTCCCTCCTTCCTTACTAGACCCTTCTACCCTTTCATCCTCGCTAGCTCTTTCCCTACCTGTTGCCATCCCTCTCATGCCCCGCTTCTCCTCCCCCCCTTCAGTGTGTTCCTGCTCCCCCTCTCTCTCTCCCATAGCAGAGGTTCGAATCTATTCCTAGTCGATACCCCTCATACATCTCTTCCCCTATCAGTTCCCCCCTCCTACTTGTTCCCCTCCGTGCCATCCCTGGTCCCTCCCTACCTGCAACCATCTGCTCTCTCCCCTGGTACTCCTCATGGTCTCTTCCTCCCCCATCAGGAGGCCTCCCCTCACCTCAGGCACTCCCTCCCTTCTCCTGTCTTTTCTGTTAGTGCCTCTGATACTGGGGTCCATTTCGCTCCTTAGCTTTTCTTCCTGCATCCCCCTTTGCCATCCCTTATTTCCCCCCAGGATGCCTACCATATTCATCTGCCGTGCCATTTAGACTCCTCCTTAATCTCCACAGTTCCTCCTACAAACTAACCAGTCATCTACAGATTACACTCCCCATCCTCCAAGCCCAGTCCAGGGTCATAGCAGACCCACACCCTGTACAGCCCACCACCCTTCCAAAGATGTCCACCCTATTGACACGTGGCACCTGCCCAATTTTGGCTGCCATCTTATGTTACATGTTCTTACTCCCAGGTTCTGTACCCTAATACAATTGTTAGGCCTCTATTTACTCAAATTCCTGTTCCCTCCCCACACTAGTCCCCCTACTGCCCCCTTGCTGACCAGGTTAATTCAGTCTCAGATCTCATCCATTAGGTACTGTATTACTGTAGCAATCCTAAAGGCTCCTTGTCTGTTTTTCACCCCTCAGCTACCATACTTTTTGTTCTCAGCTCTCATATAGTTTCCCTTAGCCCAGTTAGAAATCTTGTTGCACTCCAGGTATTACACAGCTCCATTAGAGAAATAAACAGAACAGATAAATATGTATTATTACAGCAACCATAACAGTATAGCTCAGTACTTAGCTCAGTTAGAGAAATTAACAGAACAGAATCTGTATTATTACAGCAATCCTAAAAGTATCCAATCATTCCTTTGTCTCCACTCCAGAGACCCTGCTGTAATATAGGACCACAGAAGATGCTGGGTGGGAGGATGGGCAACTCTAAAGTCCCAGCAGAGCTTAATTGAGCTCACTCACTCCCCCTCTCACTCGCTCATTCTGTTTCTCCCAGCGCTGCAGACTGCCCTTTTGTACTGGGCTCCTGCCTGCATTGGCGCATTTTTCTGCCCACAAAGAAGTTCACAGCTGTCCCGACAGAGCTCCATTGAGCTCGCTCACTTCCCCCTCTCACTCCTCCTCCTTCTGTTCTCCCAGCACTCTGCGGAGCTTGCTTTTATACTGGGCTCCTGCCATTGGTGCCTTTTTCTGCCCACAAAGAAATCTGCAACAGTCCCAACAGAGCTCCATTGAGCTCACTCCTCCCTCTCTCCTTGCTCGATCCATTTCTCCCGGCGGTGCAGGCTGCCCTTTTGTACTGGGCTCCTGCCTGCATTGGCACCTTTTTCAGCCAAAAAAGAAATCTGTAGCAGTCCTGACAGAGCTCCATTGAGCTTTCTCACTCCCTCTCCTCGTTCTGTTTCTCTCAGCGCTGCAGGCTGCTGTTTTGTACTGGGCCCCTGCCTGCATTGACACCTTTTTCTGCCCACAAAGAAATCTGCAGCAGTCCCAAGAGAGCTCTGTTGAGCTCACTCACGTCCCCCCCCCACTTGCTCATTCTGTTTCACCCGGCGCTGACAGTAGCCCTTTGGTACTGAACTCCTGCCTGAGTTTATGCCTTTTTCTGCCCACAAAGAAATCTGCAGCAGTCCAGACAGAGCTCATTCACTCCCCCGTCTCATTCGTTCGATCTTAATCTGTCCCAAACACTGATTTCCCACAGCAACTGCGCTATTCTGTGTGAGAAGGGCAAAAACATATTTTGGCCAGGATGTGAAAAATGACAGCTGTACTGTTCATAAGGAGTTGTGAAAAAATGCCAGTGTTGAAAATCTGGCGTGAAAATATTACAAATTTGCGAAGTTATAGGGGTGCGTGGAAACTACACAACGCACTCTTGTAACACAGTCATTTTATGGACTATCGTCACCAAATTTTCAGCATAAGCATTTAAGGACCTCTGCTCATGAACAGTGTCACTGTAATTCTGCCCTAAACATTGATTTCCCACAGCGACTGCGCTATTCTGTGCGGGAAGTGCAAAAACACATTTCAGCCAGGATAAGAAAAATGACAGTTGTACTGTTCATAAGAAGGTGTGAAAAAATGTCAGTGTTGAAAATCTGGCTTGAAAATATTGCAAATTCACGAAGTTACGAGCATGTGTAGCAACTGCACAACGCATACTCATAAAACAGTACATTTTTTTGATTTTTTCCACCAAATTTGCAACATAGGCTTTTTGAAAGTCCATCTCATGAACACTGGCACTGTCACTTCATTAATCAGTCCCAAAAGGTGATTCAGCGCAGTAACCACAAAATCACCTTTCAGGACCGAACAACGCCATGACAGTGGCTGAATTCATGAGGAGGGGTCTCAATAACCACATGATGAAAATGTGGTGGCAAAATTCCCAAAAATGCCTGTGGTATGCACCAAAGTAGAAAAAAACCCTATTTATGCCATTATACAGCTTACCTGCATTTCTTCAGTTCGCGGTCGGCATTGAAGAGTGCGGACGCGTTCACGGTACACCGAAGATCATCGCGCTGGGCTCCAAAGGTAAGTATGGGGTGAGGGGTGTGGGGAGGCAGGGTGTGCAGACGGTGGGTGTGGGTTGGAGGTGGGGCCATGGACTCAACAAGGGACCGTTTTCTGTTTTACAGGGTTAAAAAAAAACAAAAAAACATTGTGGGACGTTTTGTCTTTTTACAGGGCCATTTGGCATGCTGGGGTGGGCTCCCAGTGTGCCACCTGAATATTTTTGGGGCTGTGTGCAGGGGATTAGGCACCCCGTTGCTTTGCTCATGAGGAAAGAGCCAAGGGGATTGGGCACCCCCATGACACACAATTCATTGGTGGGGCATTATGCCAATGGTAAGTGGCTCCCCCATCGGCAAATTCAACTGGGAATGGAGAACTGAAGCTGACGGGGATTGGGTGCCCCATCGGCAAAGAAAGGGGGGGTATTATGCCGAGGGGGGATTGGGCACCCCCTCGGCATACAGCAGAAACGTGGGTGTGGGGACATTATGCCCACGGGGACTGGGCTCCCCATTGACAAACTGGGTCGGGGCATGCAAGGTACCACCCTGCAATGACAGGTCACTCCCTCATTGCAGCAGAATGGCTGACACTGCAATGACGAGGCGGCCCCGATTGCAGTGGCTAAAACGTTTCAAGGTGGTGGCACGCTGGTTGAACTAGTGTCAGCAGCAGCATGCTACCCTATTGGGGAAAGCGGGGCCAAGCTTCAAAAGGCAGCGGGGGCACTGGCCACAACAGTGCTGCACCTCCACAACCTGCTTCTGCAGCAAGCTGCTGCAACGTGTTTCTTGCGCATGTCCTCAAGCAACATAAAAAGTCTCCTGTGAAGTCCAGATGCTACTGGCTTACAGTGTGGCTTTATGAAGGAGATTCTGTTGTAAATCTGCCATTACTAGTTAATGATGAACATTTCATCTACAGCTGTAAATATGCGTATATATATGTGTGTGTGTGTGTGTGTGTGTGTGTGTGTGCGTGGTATTAGCCAAGGTCATATAAAAAGAGGTCATATTGCCTCATACAGGACCCTGGTGAAACCACAACTATTGTGTACAATTCTAGAACTTCCACCTAAACAAGAATGTCACAAAACTAGACACAGTGCAGAGGCAGGCAACCAAAGTGATTCAGGAACAGCAGGGGAGGGCATACGAGCAAAGATTAGATTGACTCAAGATATACTAATTGGAAACTAGAAGGAAGAGTGGGGACGTGATTGAGATATTCAAACACTGTACAGCAGGGTATTAACAAAATGAACTCCAGTGGGTTGTTTACAACCAGCGTCAGTACAAATATCAGGTAGAATGGAAAGAAACTGGTGGGTGGGGATGGGGGGTGGGGTTCAGAGGAGACACAAGGAAATATCACTTTACAAAGGGTATTGGAGAGGCGGAACAAGCTACATTACCCAAAATGCTAGTCAACGCACAGACAGTGGAGGGATGGGATAGGCAGAAAGGGGAAGTTAAAGGAGCAGAGAGGGTAAGGAAGTGAGGAGGTCAGTCGTGATCCCCTAGAGGATATGTATAACCTCACATGACAGACTGGAGAGAGACACCACAAGGGAGGCAAGGAAATGAAATAGATGCGCGCTCTGAGGTACAGGACTGGGTTGCTGGCACAGGATATAACCAAGCCCTAAAAACACTAGGAACACTCACCAGGAGCTGTAGTGGAACACCTGGAAAGACTCTCAGTAATGACAAACATGCTCAGATGCTAGCAAGCAAAGTGTCAGGGCTTGTGGTCTACAGTGTTTGCACTGAGGTTTTTGCCAGCGTATAGCTGGATTTAAATAACCTCTCTGTTTAGTAGCATCACAACATCTGAGCATGTCTGTCATTACTAAGTGTCTTTCTAGGTGTTCCACTGCCACTCCTGATGACTGTGGCACTTTCCTCTGTTGCCTTGAGAGATCACACAACTTTGTCTGCTGGCAGTTTTCAATGTTTCAATGATTTGTACTTGAGTTTCAGGGGTTTTTGAAATAACTATGCCAGTGTGGATGTTTGTGTGATAAGTTACTGTGTTTTTGTGACTGGCTGTTATGGTTTTGTAACTGATGCGTCTGTGTTTGCGTGATCCGTGTGTGATAAGTGTTTGTGTGATGTGTGTTTGTGTTAATTTATTAGCTTAGCTGTTTAAAGTAGCTGTGCAATGAAAAATGATTTTCCAGTGAAAAATGTTTTTCCAAAAATCTAGTTTCAGCTACAATTAACAAAAATATTAGCATTCCTGTAAAATCTGCTTTTTTATGCACCTCCTATGCTGAGCATTATGAGTTAATTTTATTTTCTCAGTGATCCTAACCCTTACGAGGGCTACAATGTTATTTCTAAGCCAAATGTGTCAGTTATCTTTTTTATTTGAGAAAAAACTAAATGAAAATATTTATAAAATACTCAGATTTGGGAGGAACTAGAACATTTTACCACCAAATAAAAACTGCAAGATACCTATAGTCTTAATAGTGAAAAAAGATAGAATCACATTTTTTGTCTGTTTTCATTGCACTGGTGGTTTAAATTTGTGTAGTGCATTTTAGTACATAGCACCTTAGACTGCTATGAAAGATGGTGTGACTGTGCGAGTCTGTGCGTGCACGCGTATGTGCGCACTAGGTGTTTTAGTGACTGGAGTGTGAGTGTTTCTATGATTGTTGTTTGTGTGCAGTTGGTGTTTGCACACTATCTGTACCAGTGTGACTATTTCCAGACAGTAGTTGGTATATGTGTATACATACTTTGCACATCAGATTGTATGACTGCAAGTTCTAATCATGAACCTATGTGTCTAGTTCGGATACGTGTGTTGGGGGGATAATGCATCCCAGAGGTTGTACCATACTTACACCAGATCCACTTTTATTTTCTCTGGGCAGAGGCATGTGCAATTATTTAAATCTTGTATTTAAATCTTGCATATGAACCCCCGGCCCCCCCAGCAAGGAGTTTAGTAACTAAGGCCCCTCAACCTTATACCTCCACTGAGGCAACTCTTACGGCTGTAAGAGTGCTCTCATACGCATTGCTAGGGTATGAAAACCATGAACCAAAGGCGAGAAGTTCTGATACCCTAAGAAGTTAAGTGAAATTACTGTTACAACCATAAGAGTGGTCTCATCAAGCTTGATCAGTAAATATATTGTTTTAAAACCTCACCCGAATGTGCCCGTCTCCAGTGCAGATACACATAAGACACTCTTCACAAAATGAAAGTGTCTCACATGCAGAGAAAAGGAGTGCACCAATGGGTTGGGAGCAGTCTCTCTATCCATGAGTCCACAAGACAGGGATAGTAACTGTCAACATCTATGGTGGCCCAGTTATATTTGATCAATCTGCGGCGGATATGTGTGTGGGGGTGTATATGTGTGTTTTTGTCTGTGATTGGTGTGATTGCCTTTCTGTGATTAGTCTGTGATTGGTGTATGTGGATGTTTGTGTGATTTCACTTGTAAGACAGGAATGGCAGAAGACTAAAAGGTGCATATATGCTGCCCTGTATTTAGTGACAATAATCTTCTAGTTCTAGTTTTGTCATATAGATATCTAATTTGTTTTTGAACATACCAACTATCTCACTTTGCACCATATCTGCTGGTAGGTTGTTCCATACCTACCAGGTCAAAACAGTGCATCCTGAACATCACCGTCAGGACCTCATCAGGAAGGAATAGTGACAGGGATAGAATAGTGTCCAGCAATTACCGCTACCCCGCCACTATTCAGCCAGGTTACAGGAGGTGGGGAAGAAGGAGAAAAGAGGAGTTGCTGGCTGAGCTGCCCCCATGGTGGAGTAGATTAAGGTAGCAGCGCTTGGGCAGTACAGGCCGGGAGACCAGGGTCCTAATCCTGGCCTCTCTTTGACAATTTTAATTTTTTGTTGGGGAAATTAGTTTTTTTTTGTCAAAGGGCCATGAAAACAGTAATTCCATGGCCCTACAAATTTCACCTTTTCCCCATGATTTGCTCCCCCTTGGAGTTGGATAACTTAGTTCCAGGGGTTCTGGGGTGCAGATATGTGACTATATGTATTTTACAATGGTAGCGGTCATCACTGATATGAATGGTGCTGTTATTGACAGCGCTGTTCAAACCTAGTGCTGTTCCATATCCCTATTATTCTTTGTGTGTAGTGTCATTTTTCTGTTAGTTTTAAATGTACATGGTTTTAACTGCTTGTTAGGCCTCCCTGTAACACTGTTCTGTTTGTGTTCACTGTTCATATTGTCCAGTAATTTGTCATTATATATATCGTACATATATAGCAGATCCCCCCACCATTCTCATTTGTTCAGTGTATGGTGGTTTAAGATGTTTAAAAGTTCTGAGCAACTTTTATCCTCTAAATCCTTAACTGTTTTCATGACCCTTTTTATGTCTGAAGCACCTGCGCACCAAACATTTTGCATTCAGTGAAAGGGGATTTCAGGGGGGTGTTGCTGCTGAGCTCATTGCAGTTGAAAATAGCAGGGGCTCGGCAGTCTAGACCAATGACAAGGGACACTGGTCATGATACCACTGGCTGCTTGTTGGGCAGAAACTTCATGTATTTCAAAGGACGAAGCCGCTCCAACTAGAGAGGGCGTTGGTCCTTCGATTTGCATGAAACCGCATCAGCAAATGACTGAGCAGATTTCAAGGTCAGGAGCCTGTCATCACAGTACTCACTGCATGCTGCACAGAAACTTCCCATACTTGAAAGTGACTCAATCACTCCTATGAGACAGCAACTGGTTGCTTTCATTTACACATGACTACCCAGCAAACAAGTGTGTGATATGTAGAAGAGAAACCCTCCCACTCCCTCCCTCTGTGTGCTGTTTCACTTCCACCCTCTCTTCCTTGTCCCAGCATACACATAAAACCCTTCCCTGCCTCTTTCTGTGTGCTGTGCTGTCCTTGTATACACAAAAAAATGAAAACCCTCCCGCTCCCTCCCTGTGTGCTGTCCCACCCGACCCTCTGTTCCCTGTCCCATATAATAAAAAGCTAAAACCCTCCCACTACCTCCCTCTGTGTGCTGTCCCACCCTGACCCTCCATTCTGTCCTGTATACATAAAAAGCTAAAACCCTTGCACTCCCTCCCTGTGTGTGTTGTCCCATCCCCAACCATCTGTTCCCTATACACAAAAAAACAGAACCCTCCCGCTCCCTTCCACTGTGTGCTATCACACCCCCAACCCTCCGTTCCCTATCCCACTACACATAAAAAGCTAAAACAAACTTGTTTAATGCATTTGTAATTTGTAGTGGTTCAGTGTGGCTAATACGTGGCAGCTTTGACTCATGATTGTTTTTATTCCATGCTACATGTTTCTTAAGACATTTTGTTCACTTTTTAGTAATTAGAGATGTCTTGGCTATGGAGATTCTGTCAAAGTTTACACATCTGTTATAGAGATATCTGTAGTTCATCCAGTCAAGTTCCTGGTTTGTTGACTTGCATGTTTTCATAGTCCTTGTCCCCATCCTGCTGTCTTTCCATAGAAACAAAGAAACATAGAAACATAGACTTTGATGGCAGATAAGGACCGCTTGGCCCATCTAGTCTGCCCATTTCCCTACCTACAGGATAGGCCGCAGATCCTAGTTAACCAACAGCCTATTTCTTCCTACACCCCCCCGCCAAGAGAATTGCCTTATGTCTGTCCCATGCATTCTTGAATTCTCCCACAGTTTTAGACCCCACAACCTCCTCAGGAAGGCTGTTCCATGCATCCACTACCCTCTCTGTGAAATAATACTTCCTCACATTGCCCTGAACTGCCCCCCATCTTTAAATTGTGTCCCCTTGTTCTTGCACGTCTCTTTTTCTGAAAGATGCTACCCTCTTGGACTTCATTGATTCCACTGAGGTACTTAAAGTTTCAATCATGTCCCCCCTCTCCTTCTTTCCTCAAGGGTATACATATTAAGCTCCTTTAGTCTCTCCTCGTATGGCTTCTCTTGCAGACCCTGCACCATTTTAGTTGCCCTCCTCTGGACTGCCTCTATCCTGTCTATGTCCTTGTGGAAATGGGGTCTCCAGAACTGGACGCAGTACTCCAGATGGGGTCTCACCAACTGTCTGCACAGAGGGATAACAACTTCCTGTTTTCTGTTGCTGATGCCTCTCCCTATGCATCCCAGTATACCCCCAGCCCTCCCTACTGCCTTCTCACATTGCTTGCTAACCTTAAGGTCATCTGACATTATTACCCCCAGGTACCTTTCCTTTTTTGTTGTTGTTACTACCTCCTCCCCATTGTGTATTCTTCCCCTGGGTTCTTGTTTCCCAGGTGCATTATTTTGCACTTCTTTGCATTGAATCCTAGCTGTCATACTTCTGACCATTCCTCCAACCTTGCCAAGTCCTTCTCATCCTTTCCATGCCTCCTTGTGTATCAACCCTGTTGCAGATCTTTGTGTCATCTGCAAAGAGGCATACTTTTCCTTCCAGTACCTCTGCAATGTCTTTATGAAGACATTAAAAGGACTGGACTCAAAACAGACCCTCGGTGCCCACTAGTAACCCCTCTTTCTTCAGAATGGACTCCATTTACAATTACCTTTTTGTCCTGTTGTCCAGCCAATGTTTTACCCAGGCTACCACCCTGGGACCCACTCCCAGGCTGGTTAATATGACTATTAATCTTTTATGTGGGACTGTGTCAAATGCCTTGCTAAAGTCTAGGTAGACCATGTCCACAGCCCCTCCCTGGTCTACTACTTTGGTCACCCAGTCAAAGAAATCCATTAGATTCGTCTGACATGACCTTCCTGCTGTGAACCCATGCTGCCTTGGGTCCTGTGCCCCACTGGCCTCTAGGTACTCAACTATTCTTTCCTTCAGAAGTTACTCCATCACTTTCCCTACCACAGAGGTCAAACTGACAGGTCTGTAGTTTCCTGCTTCTGTCTTGGCTCCACTTTTGTGAAGGGGAATCACATCCGCCTTCCTCCAGTCCTCTGGTACCACCCCATCCTCCCATGATTTATTAAAAAGAGTAGCCAGTGGTTTCACTAGTTCCACCCTTAATTCTTTTAGAATTCTGGGGTGAATTCCATCAGGCCCCATTGCTTTGTCCACCTTCAGTTTTAGGAGTTCTTGCAGAACCCTTTCTTCTGTGAAAGGACTGGGATCGACCCCCCTATCAAGAGTGCATCTGTTAATTGGATTTGGCACTTCCTCCTCCTCCTCTTTTGTGAATACTGAGCAGAAATATTCGTTCAGTATCTCTGCTTTTTCATTGTCCCACTCTGCCCACCCACCGTTCATTCTATTCAGCCTCACTATCCCTCCTTTTGTCTTTCTACGCTCACTGATGTAGCTATAAAAGGTTTTATCCCCTTTCTTAACCAAGTTGGCTATCTTTTCCTCAGTTTGGGCCTTTGCTATTCTGACTTCCCTCCTGCTTCCTTCTGCCTTAACTGGTACAGCTCTCTGTCCTGCTCCTTCTGTGTTTCCTTATACTTCCAGAATGCTATCTTTTCTTCCTGACTTTCACAGCCACCTCTTTTGAGAACCATAGTGGCTTTTCTTTCATTTTGATTTGTTTATTTGCTTCACACAGAGGCTTGTTGCCTCTGTGATGGCAGTTTTGATGATTCCCCATTGTTGCTCCACACCTCCTTCTAGCCTGTTTGTTAGTGGCTTTCTGAGGCACTCTCCCATCTTGCCAAAGTCAGCCTTCCTGAAGTCCAGTACCCTCACTTTTGTATGGCTTGATTCTGTAGCTGAGTTTAATGTGAACCACACTGTTTGATGGTCACTTGTTCCAAGATGGCAACCCACTTCTAGATCTGAGATCCTCTCACTGCCCCCGTTTGAGAGTATGAGGTCTAAGATTGCTCCCTCATGAGCGGGTTCCGAAACTAGCTGTCTGAGGCCTGCCACCTGTAGGGCATCAGTAATGGCCCTGCTCTTGGATGTGGCTACAGCAAATGTGCTCCAGTTAACATCTGGCATATTCAGATCTCCCATCAACAGTATCTCCCCTTTCTCTGCCCTCCTAAGAATGCCTTCTATCATATCCTTGTCCATTCCCTCCCCCTGACATGGGGGTCTGTACACAACCCCTGTGTGTATTGTGGTGCCCTTTCCAGTCTCAAGGTGACCCACAGTGCCTCCTCTCCTCTCTGTTTACTCTTTTGTTCAGTTGCTTTTATCCCTTCCTTTACATAGAGAGCTACTCCTCCCCCTCTTCTCCCCTGCCTGTCTCTCCTGTAGGTTATATACCCTGGTATGTTAACATCCCAGTCATGGTTCTCTGTGTACCATGTTTCTGTGACTGCTACGATATCCAGGCATCCCTCTTCCATCAAGGCCACCAGCTCAGGGACTTAAGTGGTACTCTGGCTGTAGTGGTTCCATCTAAGCAGCATTCTCCTCTTGGGACAAGTCTGTTATAAACTAAAATACTTTTTATGGAAACAATTCCAAACTAGTTCTTTATCAAGAATCCCCTCAAGTAGAATCTATCACAGTTTATCATGGCAATGTCATGCAGCTTATTTGAATTCAGCATTTTTTAATTTTTTATTTCCGTATATCAAATAAAGAACTAATCTATTTTTCAAAAAGAGAGGTGTGCAAGAACAAGAGGGCACAATTTGAAGATGGGGGGGCAGCTCAGAAGTAATTTAAGGAAGTATTTTTTCACAGAGAGGGTTGTGGATGCATGGAACGGCCTTCTGGAGGAGGTTGTGGAGTCAAAATCAGTGGTGGGATTCAAGCATGCATGGGACAGTCATAAGGCAATTCTAGGGGTTGGGGGTAGGAAGAAGTAGGCTGCTGGTTAACTAGGATCTGCAGCTTATCCAGTAGGTAGGGAAATGGGCAGACTGGGTGGGCCAAGTGGTCCTTATCTGCCGTCAAATTCTATGTTTCTATGTTTCTATTTGTACCATTTCCCAATATACCACATACATATTAATCCTACAACCATGTATATAAAGAAGAAGAAAGAATAAATACAAATAAGATGCAGAAGTTATTTAGACTAAGTCCTCTGTAAAGGAAAAAGTAGCCAAGTATTAATCAATTCATATAAAGTATACAGTGTATCAAATAGAGACATGCAACTAGTTTGGAATATTTCAGTTTTAGATCATAGCAACTAAGAATTTTAATATAAAACAGAATTTCAAAATCATTCTATGTCAATACAATGTGGAAGTGCTAATGTTTTTTTTAAATGTAGTGTATATTGTGATCACTTGTGGAATTTGAGGGAATTGTAGCTTTGATTGTACTGCCTGATTTAATGAATAATATGCAATCCAGACGGCAGTCTGCTTCCTTCCTTTCTTTCTTTCTTTCTTTCTTTCTTTCTCGTTTTAATTTATTTGAACAAGTGCTTATTTGAGTGAGGTTAATTTCTCTCCTGTTTTGGTGTTTTTTTCTGCTCTGCTTCTAGCTGAACTTGTGCTAAAATCCCCAAATAAAAAAATCTGTCCTTTGGAGACTTGGAGCTCTGCAACATTGTTCCTTGAGGTATTAGGAACCCTTGGATGCTTACATATGCATCTTAAGAAAATTAACTTGTTCCTCAGAGATAATGTTATGAATAAAAAGTGGGTGTTACACTTGCCTCACAGGGGAAGGAATGGGGAAAGACAATGACTACGGACTTGTTGTGAATACTGAAAGTAACTATTCCTTTTACCTTTAAGGCCTTGTACACATTAGGAAGAAAGATTTGCACCATTTTTAAAAACATTTTGGAAACATTTTAAACTCACAACAGCAGCCCATCCAGATTCATTGTCAACCAAGCTTTAACTCGGTTATAACACAGTCGATTCCCGTCCGCATCTGCATTTTGTAACCTGGTTCCCCAGAATGGAGAGAACTGAGGACCAAAGGCAGAAACATGGCACTGACACGGATCAGGGAGCACATCCATCTGCACTGTAAGGCAACACGCTTTTGCTCCTCAAACCGTTTTTTAAAACAGATTTAAGACTAGATTCCAGCAGGGTTTAAGCGCAGTTTGCTAACATGCTTTCAAACCATGCTTTAATGCGGATAGGCACCATGTTTGCAATAGTTAAAACATTTTAAATGCCTTACAATGTTTTAACTAGCCTGTTGTGTACAGGGCCTTAGTGTACCACTTCTAAGTAGTTAATAGTTTTGCAATCTAGCTCACCATTTCATATGTTTGGCATCAGTCAGGTCATCATTAGACAATATACTGCATCTGTCTTGTTTAGACCAGTCCATGCTCTCAAGAGTTCAGGGTTCAAGAGTAAACTCCTACACTGTTCAGGTTTACAACTTTTAGGCCTTTATTATTGACCCTGCCTGGTGTGGCACTGTTAGGTAAAGGGCCAGTACTGCATTCTATGTCACAACATAGCAGTAGTAGTACAATACTGGCTGTCCTGATTTGTGTTTCTTAGGGTTCTTGCACTTATGCCATTGTGTAAGGGAGCTGGCAAGCACCACGGTGAAAATAATCAACATGTAGTCAGCTACAAGATACATCAGGCAAGTGAGGCAGATCACAGGCATTTTCCAAATAAGAATGATAGCCTCTGAGGCTCCTGGTCAGCATATGGGATTTACAAGATCTTCTGCTTGGAGCAACTACACCATTCTTGCTCACTACATCAGTGAAGGTCTCCTGGACTGGATTTTCTGCAAAACATCACCACAAGGTATTTGCATTTTCAGTTCAAAATCAACTTTTTGGAAGCTATCCCAAGCAAAACAGAAATCAAACAACTAGGTCTGACAAACTCCAGTGACTCTGGGTCCTGCTCAAATCCACATTTTCGTCTGGCTTGCTCCTAAGAGATCTAGTTGTGGGCTTTTAAACAACCTCACTGAAGGAAGCACAAGGATAAAAGGATTTCACATCCTGCACTTGTACTTGAGTAGGTGTGCCCCAGGCTATCAATGTAATGGGGTTGGGGAGTGCATGCCTGCAAGGTCTTGCATAGCCAAGGCAGCTTGTCAATCCCTGCCTAGCTGTGACCCTGGGTGACCTCTGTCATGAGGTGAACCAGTGTTGTACCAACAATCACACCATGTCCAACAGCTGTCTGGGGGTTGCCCTCGTAACTTTTCTTGTCCCACTTTGCCTTGACAGAATTACACTATCCTTATGGAATGAGGATGGCTCAAATAAATCTAGGACCGTGCACTATGATTTTACTTTCTCCAACCTTATTGTTAATAATACAAGGATACTACAAACTAATCTTATTCTCTACCAAAAGGGCTGTTCCCTACCATTCTCTCTATATGTTTAGGAAACTACGGAACAAGTCTGCATTATCCCATCCTTTTCTAAATGTGGGGCTGTGGTTCCTTGTCATCATTGCCATTCTGCTATCTGGGGATATAGAGACAAATCCTGGGCTACAAGATGCTTACTTCTCAGCAGATGACATACATAGTATGTCCAAACATGGGCTGTTAATTGCACACTTGAATATAAGAAGTTTGATGTGTCACTTTGTGGAACTGGAGTCATGGGTCAAACTGTACAATCCTGATATCCTCTGTCTCACTGAGACCTGGCTAAAACTATTGGTTACTGACTCCCTCTGCTCCCTGCCAAATTACACCATTATTCGAAGGGATAGGATATCGAATAAACGTGGTGGTGGAGTTGCTCTGTACTACAAAAATAATCTGTCTCTCTTCTCTCTATCCTGGATGCTCAATCGGTATGTGAATACTTGCATGCTACCCTTGCATTGGGAGCCAAGAAACTGCATGTTATCTGTGCATATAACCCCCCAGTGGGAGGGATTGTGGGTCTAGAGTACCTGTTGGAAAATACCTCTCAGAATTTTAATCATAATGAGGTTGTCATCTTAGGGGACCTAAACTTAAACTGGCTTGGGGCAGCTCTCAGTTCTCTTCAATCTCTATAGCTACAACCTGCATCAGATGGTAACAGTGCCGACTAGAAATCTGTCTTCATCACCACTAGGCACACTATTGGATTGGGTGCTGGTAAACCGGATTGAGCACATCTCAGCTGCTGGTACTCTTGTTGATGCTTTAACTGACCACTCTCCTACTTTCTGCATCCTGTCCTTGGGGGCACCTCCATCTCCTCCACCACGTCTCATCACTCTCACAAACTTTGCTCGCCTAGACCAAGAAGTGTTTCTGTATGACATCTCCAGAATTGATTGGTCGAAGATCTATCTATCACACTGTTCTCTGGATGCTCTTAACCTCTTCATCACTAAATTCCTTATGGTTCAATGTAAACATGCCCCAAAGATCACCCGGAGAGTGTGGGGTAAACAAACAAGATGGCTAAAAAAATACTTGCTCAAAAGTTTGCACCTTAGAGATAAACTCTGGAAGTGCTACAAAACATCAGGCCAGCAAACAGATTTCAACGCTTACCGTACGCAATGGAGTTCATGTAAAAGACAAATCAGAGCTGCTAAGAGCAAGTATTGTAAAGACCTACTGATTAACTCAGCCAATGATCCCAGAAAATTCTGGTCACACATCAAATCCTTCCTAGGATCCTCATAGTCAACTACCCCTGGTGATATGCTGATAAATGATGTGCATTGCAATGACTCACAAACCATAGCTAATTCTTTCAACCTGCATTTCTCTGATCTCTCCAAATATACCTCTTCCTTCGATCCCACTGCAGTGTCCTCCCACTCCTCAACAGGAACCTGACTGGATCAGCTGAAAGTGTTGTCCCCTGTGCCTCCTTATACTCCTTCATTCTATTTTAAGGCTGTGTCTAGAAAGGAAGTCTTGAAGCTCCTGAGGTCCATCTCTGATCATACCAGCTCTGGCTCATACTCCCTCGAACCCCGCCTCTTGAAACTTACAGCTCCACTTATTGCATTACCGCTGGCCAAAATTTATACGTCATCACTTTCAGGTGGAATGGTCCCTGACCTCTGGAAAGCTGCTCAGATCACACCTGAACTTAAAAAAGGGGATCCTAACAGTATCATGAACTACAGACCAATTGCCATACTGTCGATACTCAGCAAAATCCTGGAGAAAATTGTCACAACTCAGACAACTAACTATCTACTTAAGCACAGTCTGCTCTCGGATACCCAACATGGCTTCAGGAAAGGACATAGCACAATGACTGCACTCCTTAAATTCACCACAGACACTCTTTCAAAAATGAATACTGGCAGTCTGACTGGGGCTGTCTTTATTGACCTCACAAAGGCTTTTGACCTTGTTGATCACACTTTGCTTCTCTCCCCACTTTGACACCTGCATGTCTCCTCCTCTGTTGTTGACTGGTATGAAAGCTACCTGACAAATAGAACTCAAGCGGTGAAATTTAATTCCTCTCTATCGAACAGTACCACCATTAACATTGGTGTACCTCAGGGCTCCATCCTGGGGCCCCTCCTATTCTCTCTTTATATAAATAACATTGGAGCTGCTCTAAAATCCTGCTGTCCTATTCTATATGCTGATGATCTTGTCATCTACACAAGTTCTACTACTATAGACACTATCAATACAACCCTTTTCTCTGACTTTAACAATATCCAAAACTGGCTATACAACCACAAACTGGCTGTCAACACTAGCAAAACTAAAGCCATGCTGCTTGGATCGGCCTCAAAGCTCCGGGCTTGCCCAACAGCACTGACAGTGCAGGACTTAGAAGGTCAATTACTGGAATGTGTGACCTCTTTCAAGTACCTGGGCATCCTGCTAGCTCAATCTCTTGATCTTATTCTTCATGTACAGTCTGCTTGCAGAGCTGTCAACTCCAAACTGGGTGTTGCATATAAGACTAGTTATATTCCGTCTTTCGGATGAGACTTTAAACCGAGGTCCCATCTGCCTGGATTGGTGGTAGTTCAGGTGAATGTTAAAGATCACATGGCACTTATTGAAAAGAGTAGGAGAATTTCCTTGGTATCCTGGCCAAATTTTCCTAATTCACTAAAATACCACCAACAGCTTAATCTGGTTCAAGGTCAGTTGGCATTCATCTGTATCCCCCTCCCCCAGGTCATGCCTGAAAATAGGTAGGATTTGTCTAGTGCACTTACCCGGTCAACAAAAACGAAATAAAATAAATAAATATGCTCATGCCATCAGCTAAAATGGCCACTGCGAGGGGCATTCTGCTCTCCACCCTAACCTATGGGGCTCCCTTATTTGGGACTGCTCAAAAAACTGACCTACTCCAATGGGATATTATGTATAGCAACATATGTTGCTACGCCTCTTCTGTTCCTCAGCTTAAACACCACTGTCAACTTTATAATGATCTTGGTTGGCTCTCTCCATTAGCTAGTAGGAAATACTACCTTGGCTCTCTTATTGATTCGATAATTCGAAATCAAACCCCTAGGTGTCTTGCAGCTATGCTTGTTCCTCAGGACACATTCCATGGTTTACGATCAGCTGATAAATCCTTTCTGAATTTGCCGAGGTGCCGCACCAGGAAAGGAACTGTTGCATTTGAGCATGCGGCTCCACAGCTGTGGAATTCCCTTCCCCCCCGACCTTAGACTTTCTAGATCCCACACGTGCTTTAAGAGAAAATTGCGCTCAAATCTGATACCTGTTCCTGCTTTCACCCTACCTAAATGACTGATGTCCCTGGCCATACAATAGTATTTCCTCACCTCTATATAACCCTCTTACTGCCTCAGCCTGTCCCGACTCCCTTTCCCTGCCCATGTACAATCTTGCACTGCAGGCATCTCCCTTACACTTTCATACACTCATATAATCTAATTTCATGGCTTGTTCCCCTCTTCTTCACTTACCGACCTTTCCCTTAATGACACCCCCTGCTCACAATGGTTGTTTCTTCCTTTTGTAATACCTGTTTTTGTTTTTGTGTCTTGTTCTGCTCATATGATGTCACGTGATAATTTATTGTCCAAGGTCCTTTCTATTCATTGCATAGGTAGGCACCTCTGAACTTATGAATGGTCTACTCTGTATGTCTCTAATATATTGCATCCACTTTAACTCATTGTATGTGAAGCGCTATACTTTGTATGTTATGATATATTGTATCCTTTTTAACTCATTGTATGTAAAGCACTTATAAATTGTTATCCTGTTAAGTTTCTGCATGTCTGTACTCTCCCGAGTCATGCTTGAAAATAGTCATTTTATGGCTAGTGCGCTTACCCGGTTAACAAAATCTAAATAAATAAAAAACAATATTCTATATTTGCTTTAGTGCTAGCTACTGTATGCATCTATGGTTGTAGTCTATGAGAATACAATATGCTGAGAAAATAGTACATGAGGTAATCTTGTCCAATACAGAGGAATAAAATAAAGTATAAGAAAGGAAATTGTGTTTGAAGGAATGCAGCCCATTAATTATGCAATAATGTACAATGGCATTGAGAGCATGTGCTGCTCTGGCACAGCCCACAGCTGAATATGGCCCACAGTGGAGCCCACTGGAGTTAGCGATGCCCAAACTAGATATCGCCATGCCTCCTGTAGGCCATATTCACTCCTAGCATGCTAAAGTTCCCTTTGGGCATGCAAGTCACCAACAGGCATCTACATGCCCATTATGGGTTAATTAGCATGCTGTGTAGTGACTGTCTGGCAGCTTGTAAACATAATCCGTCAAAACTAGTGCCCCCCCCTCAGCCAGTCACACATGCTATGGTATATACATGAATACCCTGCTGTCTAGTGGTCCCTCCACCTGCTGAAATTCTAAAACAAGTATCTTCCAAAGTTGTGGTAAATATTAAAAAAAAGATATTTAACAAGCATCAAATGTCTGGCATTGACAAAATGCTTGTTTTGTCATCTCTCCAGTTTATTCCTGTTCTCCCAGATTTAGCCCTCCCCAAAACTGTGAGCAGTAATCAATATGTGGTCTGATATAACTCTGGTACAAAGGGAATTATTATATTACTTGACTTATTTATAAATTACGTGTTAATGGAGTTTACTTAGTATTCTGATTTTTTTAAATATATTGTTACAGTGAGTGTTAGGTTTTTAATTGTTTGTAACTGTTATCCCCAAATCCTTTCCGGTTTGAGCTGTTGGAAGTAAATGGTTTTGTGGGTAGTACTTAGACCTTGGATTATTTTTGCCAAAATGCATCAACTTGCATTTGGTCAAATGAAATGTCATTCCGCACTCTGATGCCCATTCTCCCAGTTTGGATAGGTCAGACTGTAGTTTATCGTTTCCCTTCGGTGTCCGTTTCTCCGCGCAGTTTTGTATCATCCACAAAGATGCCATAATTGCTTACTAGAGAAGAACCTATAGCAGATATACAGATTCAGAACAGTGCTGGGTCCTGTACCCCTGGGGTACTCCACTAGTAACCTTTGTTGATTTTCATGCATATCCAATTATCACTACTTGTGTCCTATCCTCCAATTGTATTTATTTATTTTATTTAATTCTTTGATTGTAATGCCTTTGAGCTGAAAGCTCATTTACAAAAGCTCCACATCATAACTACAACAGTCAGACAAACGATACAAGTAAGATAACCAAACACTTTGTCATACAGAGAAATAGGCATACTCCACTGAGTATGTCAGGCAGAAGTAAATCAATCTGAGGCTACCTTATCTGATTTCATAAAATACAAGAGAACATCAGATAAACTGGTGCACAGAGAATCAAACAAAGTGAGCAGCATTTGCACATTATTACAACATTGTTTCAAGCAGGAGAGAATCGGTCAGAGTTGACCAGTGTACAATGATCTGAGCATGTTTTATTGAGTGTCTTAATTTGAGCAGCTCAATAAAACCACTCATAAAAAGAGTGAGAATGAGAAAACACCAATATAGACTTTTATAGCGAGTGTAGCAGTCTGCTGCACTTGCTCGAACAGGATATCTTTCTATGTTTGGTCAACCCTTGCTGAGCTGGCCAATTGGTGTAGTGACTTGGGCCACTGCCTGTGGTGGTCAAGAACCCAGGTTCAGGACCTGGTGTGGGAGACTTTTGCCCTTATGTTTTCTATTTTTTCTAAGTCCACTACCTCTAGACTTAAGAAACATTAAGTTAGGGGTATGGGGAGCTTCTCCCCACAAAGTGGGGTTCAGGGGGTGCAGTCTCCTGCATAAAACAGCTTGTTTTATGTCTGGTTATGGGATTGTGTTGCAACCGTCGCCATTTGTGGCGGTTGATCTTATGCTGCTCGTTGTGTTGACTTCAGGTGTTTTTTTCAGTTGCTCTTATTGGTTGGTGACTGAAAAAATCACCCATCTCACATAAAACCAAGTTGACCTAGTCTGGTTAAGGGGTAGGTGATGGGGGGGGGAGAAGGTAAGACATGGAGGCAAGGGGAGGGTAGTGAAGTGGTGGAGAGGTGACGGGGGTGACAGGAAGGTGTGGGAAAGAGATGGAAGCATAAGGGGATGGGGTGGAGACAGTGGTAGGTATGGTAGGGGGTATGTGGGACGATGATGCAGGGAGGAGATGGGGGTAATGCTAAATGGGATTGGCAGTCACAGCTGCAAAGAGCAGTTAGGTGTTGGAGAAGTTTTCTCTTAAAAAGTCCTAATTTAGGTTCAGACATTAAGTCATATGGGGAGGTCACTTAGCCAACAAAGCACACGGTAAGCAAAGGACCGCTGAGCTTATGAGGTTCGGCAGAAGGGGACTTGGAGAGACTGTCTGGTCATGCGTCATGTCTGATGAGGATTGTTCACTGGAGTGAGGAGTTCCTGGATTGCCAGAGGGGTTAGACCTAGGCAGGTTTTCTTCCCTAGGAGACATGCTTGATATTTCATCCTGCCTTTCAGGTGCAGCCAATTGTTCTGAGAATATAACTCACAGTTACGTGTAGGCCTGTGGGCTCCAGTTATTAGCCTACATGACTTGCTTAGTGCTGTATTGATCCTTTTAAGAGCTGTATCAGAGGCTGTGCCATACATCACCAGACCGTAGTTGATGATGTAAATGATCGAGCTGATCACTTTGAATCAGAGCGCATCTGTGGTCATACAGCGTCTGCACCTATAAAGGAGGCCAGTCCTTGTATTAACTTCCTTTACCACATGCTCAGTGCTGCTGGCAAAGGATAGCGAGCTGTCGAGAGTTACCTGGAGAGATCCAGTTATGAGATTGATATGGATATTAAATCTGTATGTGATTAATTTGGCAATAAATTTACCATGTGACCACTGTGAAAGCCTTGCTGAAATCAAGGTATATTACATCTGATGGGATGTTGCTATCTAATGCAGAACTTTTTAATTTATAAAAGCATAATAGATTGCTTGTGTAGGACCTTCATTTAGTAAAACTGTGTTGTTTATTTGATGTTATCCCGTTTTCTGTTAATTGTTGGTTTATTTTATCTTTAATGAAACTTTCTAGAATGTTGCCAAGGATGCTGGTTAGACTTTTTGGCCTGTAATTCTTTAGGTCTCTTTTGTACCATTTTTATGAATTGGTGCTATTTTTGCTTGATTCATGAGTCAGTTATGGATTCAGTAAATAAAATAAGTTACTTTTGCAGTCTTCTTGGGGCTAGGGGTTATGATGAAATGTGGCCAAGTGAGTAAACTACACCAGAAGTGGTATATTGTGATTATTCAATATACCCCTTTTTATGGGGGAAGGCAAAACAACTATAAAGAAATAGAACTTTGGGGGGTATTTTTGAATTACTTTTGTGCGATTTATTGCTGTGCTAGACAAAACAGTCCCAGGTTGCTAGGGCTTCCCTGTTATTGTGCATGCTCAGGGCTGTTTCTGTCATTCTCAGAAGCTATTATTTCCGTGGGACTGGGAAATATTTAACAGTGTGCCTGCTGTAAGAGTTTCTGTGTCCTGACTGCATTTGTGTTAGAGTAGCTGGGACAGTCTTTTGAAATGGCTTTTTTTTTTTTTTGCATATATGGTTTGTAGTACGAAGCACCGCCTCCATTTTTATCTTTGCTTGCACGCATGTTCCACCATACAAGAATTTGTAGGTGTGCCTCCCCCACTTCCAATGCCCTGGTCCATTTTACAGGTGTGGCTGCACTGCGCCAGTGACTATCCGAGCTGTCTATGACAGCATTCAGATGCAGAGGCGTATAGTTCAAAGGAAAATATCGCCACAATCAGCCATGGTTACGTGTAGGCAACTTGCATACTGCCAACAGCAGTATGCAAATTGCCTACACATACATCTTCACTACATCTGAACTGTCATAGACAGTGCTTCGTCACCCCCCCATTTACGTAGCACGCTAGGAGCCCACCCCAGAATGTTCATGCGCTCCCCTCCACCCGTGTGCACTGTATGACTGGGGGTTCTCAATCCCCCGTTGGCTCTATTGCCCCCCAACAGACCTCTAGGTGCCACACTGGGAGCCCACCCCAGTACGGCAAACATCGGTATGGCTAACTGGGGTGCCCAATCCCAAGTCGGCTCCACTGCTGCCCGTCCCAAAAATAACCTTTTAGATGCCACACTGGGAGCCCACCCTAGCGTGGTGAAAGTCCCGCATCATCTTCCTGCAGTAGGAAAAAAAAACTTAAAAAAAAAAAAGTCCCTTGTTGACTGTCTTGCCCCCTTCCCCCAACCCGCACCCACCCTCTGTGCGCCCACCTCCCCACGCCCCTCCATACTTACCTACGGAGCACAGTGTGACAATCTTTGGTGGACTGAAACACATCTGAACTCTTGAAAGCGACCATGAACTGAAGAAATTCGAGTGGCTGTATAATGGCATAAATGGGTTTTTCAACTTTGGCATATCTGGCCATTTGAATTTTTTCACAAATTTTCAACATATGGGTTCTTGGGGCCCTACCTCATGAACTCAGTCACTGTCATTTGGTTTTTCAATTCCAAAAGGTGATTTTGCGGTCACTGCGTGGAACCACCTTTTGGGACCGAATAATGAAACAACAGTGGCACAGTTCATGAGGTAGGCCCCCCAAAACCCTAAGTTGAAAATCTGGTGAAAAATTCTCAAAAATGACTGTTATGAGCGTGCATTGCGCAGTTTATATGCATGCTAGTAAGTTTGCGATTTTTTATTATTTTCACTCCAGATTTTCAACATTGCCATTTTACCACACCTCCTTATGAGCAGTACAGCTATCATTTTTCACATCTCACCCAAAATGTGTTTTCATGCATGTAGCGCACAATGGCGTAGTCAGTGTGCAAAATCAATGCTCAGGACAGAGTAAGAAAATCAGTGACACTGTTCATGAGCAGAGGTCTTAAAATGTCTGTGTTAAAAATTTGATGACAAAAGTCCATAAAATGACTGGGTTATGAGCTAACATTGCGCAGTTTCCATGCACCCTCATAAGTTCATGAATTTGTAATATTTTCAGTCCAGATTTTCAACACTGCCATTTTTCTACACCTCCTTATGAACAGTACAGCTGTCATTTTTCACACCATGGCCAAAACTGTTTTCGCACTTCCGGCACAGAAATGCATGGTCGCTGTGGGAAATCACTGTTCAGGACAGATTAAGAAAATCACAGTGACACTGTTCATTAGTGGAGGTCCCAAAATGCCTGTGTTGACAATCAGCTGTAAAAATTCCCCAATTACATTACAGGTGTGCGTTGCGTAGTTTCTACCATGCTCATGACTTCACCAGTTTTTTTATATTTTCACTGCAGATTTTCAAAATGGCCATTTTTTACACCTCCCCATTATCAGTACAGCTGTCATTTTTCACATCCTGTTAGAAATGTGTTTTCACACCTGTAGTGCCAAATGGCATAATCGCTGTGCAAAATCAGCTTCTGGCTTACAAACTGATATTGCCACTGTTCATAAGGTGGGAGTCACAAAAAACCCATGTTGAAAATTTGGAGTGAAAATACCAACAAATGCCTGCGGTGTTAGGGTTTTCGACCATAACGCCCCACCCTGTAGAGACTGACAGACATCAGGGGTGTGACTTGGGATTGTCACCTGTTATGCTCATACCATTCCACCCCCACCCACACCCTGCAGCCAGTGAGAGGCGTCGAGGTGTGCCTTGGATTCTTCGGCCCCAAAGTTCACCCCATTCTCCTATACTGCACCCATCTCACTGTATTTCCTGATGGAATGGGGTGCGCATAAGACCCAAAGACCCCAAGGCACACCGTGACACTAGTCGGTGTCTGCGGGGTTGGGGGTGGTGAAATGGTGTGGCCATTATGTCTGATAACCCAAAGGCACACCCCAATGCCTGTCAGTCTCTGCAGGGTGGTGGTGCGGTTGGCTTCAGTTAAATACTTCACTGCCATTCCTATTATGCATCTTTCTCACTCCTACACTACCAATGCCAATGCCAGCAAGCAAACATTTGACATTGACAAATGCTTGTATTTGTTGATTGTGCACATGCATGCACACTGCTGCAGTTTACAAACACAGGAAGACTAGATGGATCATGTGGTCCCCATCTACTGACACAATTCCTATGTTCCCCCATCCTCGTCAGCTCCTGGCCCACTGCCCAGTGGAATGAAGTTTTCCAGTTGTTGTTGTATATGGCCTCTATCCAAGATGATATGGAGTTGAGCAGCAACAGCCACACATTCAAACTGAGGAGTCCTGCTGTGATTGCCCTTCTGGTCCCATATTCATCAATCTTGGGAGCAGGCAGTTTGAGCAGCTATGATGGTTTTGGGAACGTGGCAGCAACGGAGATTCAAAAGGTTTGATGAGTGAGTTACATGGAAGTGGTTCCGGGGAATGGGTTGTAAAACAATCTTTTGGCACCCTTATTGGTTTTCCAAGTGTTTTGGGAACTTGTTGTAGCTGTTAACTTGAAAACTGCAGTCTGCTACATAACTGATTCAAAACTGCAGTGTATTCAAATTTGCACTTTACCATCACAGAGTGAATACCCAATATGGTGGTTTTTCAAGGTAAGTTTGGGGGCGGAGTGATTTCAAACAGGGGGCTTACTAGATGTGGTTGACTGGCACTTTTTTACTGTTGGTCATGCCAGCATTCACAGTGGGTAAATCGTGCCAGCCAGACATTCAGCTTCGAGGATTTTTTGAGCCATTATATAATCATAGTTAATTATGTTCTTAACAACCTCCTTATGCAGTTTGTTTTATTTGATTTGTTTTATTGAAGCATATTGGAATTAATACCTTTGAGTCAGAGACTCCTTTACAAAGGCTCCACAACATAGAATACAATACAAGAGCATACAGTGCCAGACATTACAGTGCAAACAAAGGTGCGAGAAAATATCACACCTTACAATTGATACAGAGTATAGTACATACAGGCAAATGTGGTGCAGGATATTTACAACAGTCAGAAACAATGCAGTACAGTAGCACAGGAAGCATATACAATGTGCAGTAGTTACAGAGGTGACATACTATACAGCAGTTGTTATAGATAAGTATTTACGACAGGCATGTGCAAACAGCACAGTCCAGTGAGTGACAGTCAGTGGCCTGGGTCAGAGACAGAGGCCAGGGACAAGTACTCTGGAGGCAGGACCAAGAGGGGTCCATTGTCATAGCACAGTAGCTGTTGTGGGGAGGGGGGGACAGGCACAGTCAGAGGCTGAGTCCTGCGAGATGTGGTTATGGAGAAGGGATTTGAACAGTCCCAGAGTAGGTGCCATGAGGATTGGTTTGGGAAGTGAATACAGCCAAAGGGAAGCACGGTACCTGAAGGTTCCTTGACCCATGGAGGTTTACAAAAGAGACCTGGCAGGGCATTTTCTCTAAGTGGTGGGTGTGTCTGGTGTTAGTGGGTGGGGGAGCAGTGCCACAAGGGCAGTGGGCATGAGGCCAGCTGAGATTTTCTTGCCAAGAAGACAGGTCTGGTACTGACAAAGTACTCCAGAGTCAAGTCAATATCAGGTGAGGCAGCAATGGGTGACCAGCCCCATCTAATGTGGTGCTGTTTCAGGAGCTGTAGTTTGCCCAGCCTAAGGCGTCACTGTAGGATAACTTTGTGGGGGGACCTTTTTAGCTAAATGAGATCAGCGACAGAGTACTGGTGAGTGGTCAATCAAGGCATCAGATAGCACTGAGACCTGAGTGAATTTGTGGGGGTGATTTGTACATCGATGAGGGTAAAGGTACCAGCTCTTGGGCTGTGACACGTGGTAGAAAGCACAATTTGTGACAGATTCAAGGCAGCCACAGCATCTCTGTGGGGGGGGTGACAGTGTCTGCTAGCCAACTGATACTAAAATCACCTAGTGCAATAATTTCTGCCTTGTCTGGGTGTTGCTGGAGGAGGGTCAGAACTGATTGAAAAGTACTTTTTTGATTCCTGGGTGGGATGTAAACAGAGACGATGAAGAGAGGGGGCCCTGGAGGTGGAGACACTGACTTGAAGGGAGAGGACCTGGGCACTGTGGTCAAGAGCTGGGGATGGCAGAGTGAGGCCTTGGGGGGTGTCACGGAGGTAAATTGCATACCCTCCCCCCTTTTTAGTTAGCCTGTCAGCACAAAATATAGTGTACACTGGGAGAGCCATGGCGGAGTCAGCGGTGCAGCCACTGAGCCAGGTTTCCACCACTGAGATACTGTTCGGCCATTGTTGGGCAACCCATCCCTGAAAATTGTCAAATTTTTTTAGTAAACTACAAATGTTAAGAGAAGCTATACGGCGTTCCCCAGGTGCAGACTAATTGATCGCAAGGGAGGGGGTAGGACCAGGGTTAAGCTGGATGTTGCTAGAGTTCAGGAGGAGTAGTAGAAATACCCATAGGGAAGCGAGCTTCAGAGTTTTAAATGTCCGAGAGCGTGTTTTGGGCAGGACAAGTGGGGTGCAGAGCACAATCAGGGATGGGCAGGTCCCTTAAGTAGGAAAAGGTGAAACAGAGCAGTGACCAAGAGGAGGTAGGGGTCAGTCCACAATGGGTAGAGATGGGCAGAAAGATCCAGGGAGTCCTATAGGCCATGGTGGAGGGGGGGGGGAGTCCACGGGTGGAGGTCAGGTCCCCTGAATAAGACTCCAGGGTAAACAGGCAGAGCCCTGATGTTCAGCCGTCTGAGGGGCATCTACCCAGTCAACAATGAAAAGTAAGAGAAGTGGTAGGGGTCGATAATGACTGGTAGCGATGGCTAGAGGGGTCATGGAAAGATTAGTATGGTGAGCTCTGGGGGGTGGGAACTGCAGAAGTCTGAGCACACATATTCATCAGATAGATAAGAAACCAAGTCAAAAGCACTTTAATAACTCTGTTTTTCATGACAGATCCCTTTGAGCCCTTCTACTAGGTCTGCTAATGTATCAAATTTAAGATTACAAGGCATTTTGCTTGTTAATCTAAAAAGACAACGGATATTGTGATATACCTCAGGCAAAGTTTCCTGCCTACTGGCCTTCACTGGCTGACACTGGCAGACGCATGCCTCTGCCAGTGTTGCCTCTGCCAGTGCTCGCTGACACTCACAGAGGCATCTAGAGATATACGCCACAAACTGAAGTGCTGTTAGGCCACACTTCCAGTTTGGTGATTTTTAAAAGGGCTCAGATTTTGTTAAAATAAGCATTAGAAATGTGCTCTCTTAATAAAAACCTGCAGTTTGCTGCTAAACATGATCCACAAGTACGGGTAGCCCTTGATTTATCTCCAAGAGTCCTGTTTTGTTATGCAGTAGGGAGAGTCCCCCACTATCCTACAAGGCTCTGCTTTAACTAAAGAGGTAGTGCCATAGAGAGAAAGTACAGAGGATTTTATTTTGTTCATTTTTCTACTTTTGTTTTAAGAGATAGAGTGAGATAATTTTAAAATACAGGCCCCTTGTATCAATCAGGAATAACCCAGCTCAGCATTTAGCCCTTCTAAAATTAATTGGTACTTAGTGTAAGTGGGTATTTGTGTGATTAGTCTGAGGATGGTGTGCAAGTGTATGTGTTTGTATATGTGTGTGTGTGTGTGTGTCTGTTTTGTTTGTCTGTGACTGGCATGAATGCCTTTGCATGATTATCATTGTATCATAGTAAAAGCTAGCAGAATAGGCCCTATGGTCTCTCGTGTCTGCTCGTAAGCTATCCCCCTACTGGGAGCTCGCTCCTCTACCGCCCCCCACCCCATAGGAGGTCTTCCCTGGCCTCAGTTTTCCCCTGTACCTGTCCCAGCCCTTCTTGAATCCTTCCACTGTGGTCTCGTCCACCAGACTCCTGGGCAGTGCGTTCCATGGTTCCATCACCTTCTCAGTGAAGAAGTGTCTCCTGCACTCCCTCCCTGTACTTCCCCCCTTCCAGCTTCCACTCGTGCCCCCTGGTAGTTCCCCCCCTTCTTGAGCCTGAACACTTCCCTCCTTCTGGAGGTAATCCCCCTGGTTATGCAGCCCAGTATCCTGTTTGTTTTTGCTACAACTCCTCGACAATTCTCAATGTTACTCATTTTGCTGTCCACCACTATCCCTAGGTCCCTCTAGCCCGATGCAACTTGCAGTGTGGCCCCTCCCAGGGTGTATGCATGTCCTGGGTTTCTGATCCCTAGATGCAGCACCCTACATTTCTCTGCATTTAACTTCAACCCCCACTTCCTTGTCCACCCCCCCCAGGGTATCCAGATCCCTCTACAGGGCCTCTCTCCCCTCCTGCCCGTCCGCCAGTGCTCCCAGTTTTGAATCATCCACAAAGAGACTCAAACTACTCCTAACACCCCTCCCTATGTCCGAGACATAGGAATTGAACAGGAGTGGCCCCAGGACCAAACCTTGGGGGACCCCACTGATAACCCTCCTGGGGGAGGACACAATCCCTCCAACCGCCACTCGCTGTATTCACCCCATAAGCCAGTTCTCCACCCACCTGAGCAACTGCCCCCCCCCCAGCTTTGTTAGCAGGCAATTGTGGGGTACTGAGTTGAACACCTTACTGAAATACAGACAGAGGATGTCCACCAGCCTATGTTGGCCCAGGGCACCTGACACCCAGTCATAAAACTCCACCAGGTTAGTCTGGCATGACCTCCCAGAACAAAACCATACTGCCTGTCATCCAGGTTCCCCAACCTTTCCAGCTGCCCCCCCCAGCCTCTCCTTGACAATGCCCTCCATAACCTTCCCTACCACAGACATTAGGCTAACAGGCCTATAATTCCTCATCTCCTCTCTGGACCCCCCTTGTGGATAGGCACCACATGAGACACCTTCCAATCTTGAGGCACCCACCCTGTCATCATGGAGATGTTGAAGAGTGAGGTCAATGGAGCTGCCAACATATCAGCCAGTTCCTTCAGCACCCTTGGATGCAGCCCATCTGGCTCCTGCACTTTCTCAATCTTTAGCGACCAGAGGGCCTCTCTTACCCTATCTGCTGTGATTTCACCCTCCCATCCCATCTCCTCATGCATCCTGTCCTCCCCTTCTAGATACAACCCATCCCCTGCTCTAGCCTCATCCAGTCTTTCAATCTCCAACTGACCTCCTGGTTCAGTGGGCTCCACTTCCCTTCCATCGGGTTGGAAGGATTCCCCACCTACCACAGTAAAGACAGAGGCAAAGTACTCATTTAGCACCTCTGCTTGTTCCCCAGCTTCCTGCGCCCATCCCCCCCAGTTCTAATCCTGCTGATCTGTGCCCTCACTTTTCTTTTCTCCCTTATGTATCTATAGAACCCCTTTCTCTACCTGCGGATATCCCTGGCCAGGTTAAGCTCCTTCTTCTCCTTGGCCCCTCTTACCACCCTGGTGACCTTCTTAGCCAGGAACTCATACTCTTCCCTCTCCCTAGCCCCCCTTGAGTGCTTTAAGTGCACGTAGGCAGCCTTATTTTCCCCTCACCACCTCCTGCACTTCCTGGGTCCACCAACACGGCTTGCTGACCCTACATTGCTTGCACCTTACCTTTGTGCAGGACCTCGAAGCCTTCTGCACCCCCTTCTTAATGGTCTCCCACAAGCTACCAGCATCCATGTCTGGCCTTATCTCATCCAAGCACCTTTTAAGAATCCTTACCATGCCCTCAAAGTCCTCCCCCCTGAAATCTATTACTTCTGTGTTAGTGCGAATTTCCTCTCCTCCTAGGAATGTAACAAACCAGACCATGGCATGATCACTGCCTGCCTACGGGCTGCTCACCTCCAGGCCCCTTATCTGGTCACTATCTGCTAAGACAATGTCCAGAATCTGATCCTGCCTGGTAGGCTCCCCCACATGCTGAACTAGGAAGGCATCCTGGAAGACATCCATCAACCTCTGCTCCCTGGCCACTGGATGTCATAGTGCCCCAGTCTGCCCCCCGCATGTTCAGGTCACCCATGATCACCACCCTGCCTTTTCTGAGGCCGCAATGACCCCTGATGTTCTCAGCCAGATCATCCTCCAGCTCTGTTTCCATTGTAGGGTGTCTGTACATCACCCCTATTTTTAATGTTTTACCCCCCCCTCTTCGTTTGTAGAGTTACCCAAATTGCCTCCACATCTCCCTTTGCCTCCTCGATTCCACTAACTATGATGTTGTTTTTGACCATCAATGCCACACACACCCCCTTCCCACCCTCCAATCCTTCCTAAACATTGTGTAGCTCTCTAAATTTAGATCCCAATCATGCCTCTGGGTGGCCCATGTCTCAGTAATTGCCACCACGTCTGCTGCACCCTCAACTAGCATTGCCTGGAGCTCTGGCATTTTATTGCCCATGCTCCTGGCATTGATCAGGACCATCCTCTACCTTCCCCCTCTCCAATCTTCTCAGCCCAGCGCAATCGCCCGTCTCTCTTCCCCACTCAGTTCCCCCTGGTCTTGTAACCCTACCCGCAGCCCGCTTTGCATGGTCTAGTCCTGAACCCTCAAGCTTCATTGCTGGGGCTTTCAGTCTTTCTATCCCTCCCCCCCCTTTACAAGTTTAAACACCACCTGTCACCAATGAATCCAAAAAGTTTCAGTTTAAGGATCACCCACCCCTCCAGGATGAGATCCAGCCTATCCCTGGCAAATAGCCCCTTGTCTTCCCATGTATCACCCCCCCGTCCCCCAGCAATCCATACCTTTCTCACTTGCACAACTCCCTGAGCCACTGGTTCACCCCGTAAGTGTTTGGTTATGATCCCCGCTCACCCTTGGTACTGGCAGTACCTCAGAAAAGGAGATTGAGCATCCTATAGAGTGGCAAACCCTGGCCAATTCCCTGAATCTTGCCTGTATCTCCAGTTCACTGTTCCCTTCTAAGTCGTTTGTTCCCAGGTGAACTAGAAAGTCTGGGAATCCTCCACATTCCCTTGCCATTGAGTATAGCTGGAATTTGGCCTTATGTACTGATAGGCCTGGTATACCTTTAACCTTGACTGAGCTGCCTTTTCCTTCCCCTGCCCCCTCCCTCTGGACACTCTTAATCATGGAATCACCCAGCAGGAGCACCTTCACCTCTCCCCCCAAGTTACTAGCCTGTTTGTGCTCCTCCATACTCCTTTTGTCTATGTCGCCCAGCTTGCTCCTCGCACCCCCACAGTCTGGGTGTCTCTTTTTTGTGTGTGCCCTTCCAGGCTCCCTCTTCTGCCAAACATCCCCCAATTTTCTCCTCTCACCCACTGCAATTTGGGGGTCACAAGTCTGTATGTGCCCTTCCAGACTCCTTCTCCTGGCTATGGCCCCCTGCTTGCTCCTCGCCCCTCCCACAGCCTGGGTGTCACTAGCTCGGTTGTGCCCTTCCAGGCTCCCTCTTCTGACTCCCTCTCCCAGCTTGCTCCTCGCTCCCCTCATGGCCTGAATATCACTAGTCACCCCCCCCCAACTCTTCCCCAGTTGGACTGTTGCCATTGGCTCGTCCACTCAGGCCTCCTATTACTGCTTCCCTTCTCTCCTCCCTTCCCCCCTTCAGGTTCTGCAGTAACGGACCTTAGTGACCTAGTGCTCTCTGCACCCCCCTCTTCTGGAATTTCCAGTTTCGGAGCTGGTCTACCCAGAGTGCTCCCCTCCTCACCCCCCTCCCTGTATGCTTTTCTCTTCCTACACTCTGCCCTGTCTGTTATTCCCCTCCTCAACTCTGCCCTGTCCTGGGTCCTTGCCTCATCCACCCTGTCTCTGTTTTGTGCATCCCGCTTTGCCTTACATCCCTAAGACCCGGGCTTCTGCCCCCTTCCCCGCCCATCTGGTGTCCTGGACTCACGTTCCCAAAGCCCTCCCCTCCTATGGTTCAGGTCCCCCTCCTATCCCCTGTCCCCTTCCGACACTTGACCAATCCTTCCCCTTAATCCTGCACCCCCTGCCTGCCAGCCCCTTCCTCCTCATCATCCGGGTACAGTAGGGTGAAGTGGTTCGTAAGTGTGATGCCTGCCCCAAGCTTGGCCACTCCCGTCTCTCTTCCCTTCCTTGGCTCTTTCTGGTCTGCCCCCTCCCTTTGGAGTGAAGTCCGTACATTGGTATCTTCATATTCTAACCCCCCCCCGGAGCGACCATGTGGTCCTAGTCATCTCACTCCCGCCATGGGGTATGCCATTTTGTCCTCGCCTATCATCATATGGTTCCAGGCCATCCTTCCCTCTCAACCCACCCCCTCCTACCCTCCAACTGTCTCCTGAACACCTCAACCTCCTGCCTGAGGCCTGCCAACTGGTAACACACTGGGCATCCCCCAAACCTCCATGCCCAATTCAATATTATGGCTGCCCTGCACTTCATACACCCAATCATCCTCCTAAAGATACCGGCTCTTGCATCATTCAGTCCCATCCTTGCTGCTAAGTGTGGGCAATATAGGCCCCCCTCAGCAATAAAAGTGCCCTCCAATCAGTATACACTCAATCAATCTACCCTTTCCCTGGCAGTAGCCAGCATATGCCCAAGCAATCAATACAAACAGTACTGAAGATGCAGTAGCCAGTACTACACCAGGCATCACTCTAGTAGGATTAGGGGTAAAGAAAAGAAAAGCCCCCCCCCAAGAACAAAACAATCCCAGCAAATACACCTAGTGATCAGAGCCACAACTGGCTATGCAGATTCAGCACGTAACAAACCCTCACTCAGCATGCAGGGGAGTCTGTCCCAAACTGTAAGTTCTCCCAGAGTCAGTGACTCAGGCTATATTCCCAGCCAGTCCAGACTCCTCCCCTCTGACTATTTAATAGAGGTTAGGGCTGGGGAGGGTGGGAGGGACACAAATACAGCTCCTCCATGTGCAGGTTAAGGTGGCTGGGCTTTCCTTTATATAGCTCAGCCACGAGTTCAAAACTGGCTCCCTGCCTCCTGATTGGGCCACTTTCTTGTGGGAGCTGTTTCCTCCCAGCAGCCCTGATGCTCCTTCCCTGGCCCACTGCCATTGCAGCTGCTGGGTCTCCTGGTCGTCCTCCAACCCCTCTGGCACTGTGGCACTGTAGCCTGGCGCCCGCCTCTCGATGTGCTTCTCGACACCTCTCGATGCCTTCTCACAACTTTGGTGTGACAGCAATCCCGCCTCTTCTTATGCCGCTGATACAGCCCCCAGGACAGCAATTCAGCTCCTCCATGTGCTGTATTATTCTGTGCCTGACATATGTGAGTGTTTGTGCAATTAGTTTGAGGATGGTATATGTGTGTGTGTGTGTGTATATATATATATATAATATATATATAGTTGCTTTATTTGACTGTGATTGTTGTGAATACCTTTGTGCCATTAGTCTGTGAGTGATGTTTATGAGTCTGTTTCTGGTGGATGCATTATGTGTGTTGAATGCTGTTACCATTTCTGTACATGTGATATGTCATGACCAATGACACAATAACTCTAGGTTCACCTTTTAGGCTATGACCGTATCCAATGCAGTTCGAAAGGAGTCCACAGCGGGTGAGACCATTAACCTGATGGCAGCTGATGCACAGCTATACATGGAAGTGACAAGCGTCATCGACATGTTGTGGTCAGCACCCCTGCAGATCATCGTGTCCATTGTCTTCCTCTGGAAGGAGCTGGGTCCATCGGTGCTGGCTGGGCTGGGAGTCATGGTCCTGCTGATTCCCCTGAATGCTTTTCTGGCTGGAAAATCCAAAGGGCTGCAGGTAATCCTTGACAACATCCATGTTTTGGAGACAGTGTTCTGTTGTAGAATACAGGAATCATCCCGTTGATTGGGACACACTGCTGGGATTGATTGGGACACAAAGTGGTAAAAACCCTGGTCTAGATTGGGCTTTGCAGACCAGCTGTTTTGTTTTGAAAGATAGGGCTGCAGTCCTCAATAGGAGCTAGGGGTGAACTCAGAAGGCTAACTACCAGACTACTACACAAGGCAGAACCCCCAAGCCTCTCTTCAGCTGTGTGTATGTGTGTGTGTGGGGGGGAGGGGGGTTGATGGTCTGGTAATTCCCAATCACTGACATTTCCACAAACTTGTAATTCCCAGTTACTGACATCTCCACAAACTGGTAATTCCCAGTCACTGACATTTCCACAGACTGGTAATACCCAAACACTGAAACCTCCACAAACTGGTAATTCCCAGTCACTGATATCTCCAAAAACTGGTAATACCCAGACACTGACATCTCCAAAAAATGGTACTACTCAGCCACTGACATATCCACATACAGGCAGCACCCAGACACTGACAGCTCCACAAACTGGTGATTCCCATTCATTGCATCTCCACAAACAGGCACTGCCCTGACAATCTTCATGAACTGATAATACCCAGTCACTAACATCTCCCCAAACTGGTACTACCCAGTAACTGACATGTCCATGAACTGGTAGCACTCAGACACTGGCATCTCCACAAACTGGTAATTCCCATACACTGGCATCTCCACAAACTGGTAATTCCCAGTTACTGACATCTCCACAAACTGGTAATACCCGTCACTGACACCTCCACAAACTGGTAATTCCTAGTCACTCATATCTCTAAAAACTGCTAATACCCAGACACTGACATCTCCACAAATTGGTAATTCCCAGTCACTGACATCTCCAAAAATTGGTACTACTCAGTCACTGACATCTTCACAAACTGGTAATGCCCAGTCACTGACCTCTCCAAAAACTGGTAATTCCCAGTTACTGACAGCTCCACACATTGGTCATACCCAGACACTAAAACCTAAAATTGGTCATACTCAGACACTAACAAACTGGTAATTCCCAGTCACTGATATCTCCGAAAACTGGTAATACCCAGACACTGACATCTCCACAACCAGGTAATATCCAGACACTGACATTTCCACAAACTGGTAACTCCCAATCACTGACATCTTCATAAACTGGTAATTCCCAGTCACTGACATCTCTACAAACAGGCAATACCTAGACAATGATATCTTTGCAAACTGTTGATTCCCATTCACTGACATCTTCATAAACTGATAATACCCAGTCACCATCATTTCCTAAAACTGGTAACACCCAGACGCTGGCGTGTCCACACTGGTAATTCCCAATCACTGACATTTCCACAAACCAATAATACTAACACACTGACATCTCCACGAAACAGTAATACCCAGACACTGACATCTCCACAAACTGGTAATACCCAGTCACTGACATCTCCACAAACTGGTAATATCCAGTCACTGACATCTCCACAAACTGGTAATTCCCTGTTACTGACATTTCTACAAACTGGTAATTCCCAGTGGCTGACATCTCCACAAATTGGTAATTCCCAATGTCTGACACCTTCGAAAACTGGTAATACCCAGACACTGACATCTCCACAAACTGGTAAAACCCAGACAGTGACATCTCTAAAAACTGAAAATTCCCAGTCACTGACATCTCCAGAAACTGGTAACACCCAGACACTGACAACTCCACAAACTGGTAATACCCAGCTACTGACATCTCTGAAAACTGGTATTACCCAGACACTGACAGCTCCACAAACTGGTAATACTCAGACACTGACATCTCCACAGGCTGGTAATACCCAGTCACTGACACCTAAGCAAACTGGTAATTTTCAGTCACTGTCACTTCCACAAACTGGTAATTCTTAATCATTGACACCTCCACCAAATGGTAATACCCATCCACTAACATCTCCACACGCAGGCAATACCCAGTCACTGACTTTATCACAAACTGGTGATACCCAGCCACTACATCTTCACAAACTGGTAATTCCCAGTTAGTGACATCTCCACTGTCTGTTATTTCCTAGTCAACCACATCTTTACAAACTGGAAATACCCAGTAACTAACTACGCTACTAACTGAGGATACCCACAGAGACATGCCCATAAACTGATAATACTAAGTAACTGATATCACCACAAACTAATAATATCCAGTCTCTGACATCTCCACAAAACCAGTAACACAGAAGTAGCAGTTGATTTTGCAAGCTGTTCTCCGAAATTTCTAGCAATATGTAAGGAGATTTTCATGATATTTCCTGCAGCACAAGCAGCAAAGAACTTTCAAAGAGATTTTTTTTCTCTGGGTATCTTCAGAGAATCTTAGGAAATAACTTGTTGAATTCATGACTACCACTGTACCTAGTTACTGAAATCTCCTTAAAGTGGTAATACCTAGTCAGTGAATTCACTTCAGATATACCTTACCCCATTCCTGACACCATTTCAAACTGGTCATACCTTATTTACTATTGTTACTGACATATGAAATAATAGGTAGTGGGGTCTAATGGTTAGAGCTCTGTCTTTGGAACTGGGAGATTGTAGATTCAAACCACACTGCAGCTCAACACTCAGTGTGAAACTCTAGTCAAGTCATTTAACCTCTCAGGGCTCCAGTCCACCCATCTGTGAAAATGGGTAGAAGCTGCCCCTCACTGCAGATGAGATGTTGCATTTTAGGTGGGCTATCCAGGGTAAATTTAAATATAACCTGTTACTACAAAGGCTAAACTGGACATATTGTCATGGTTTTATTTTTATCACTAGCCGCGTAGATATAGTTCAGCTGACAGACCTATTATATAGACAATGTCACCAGAAAAGGCCCATTAGTCCATCCAGTCTGCCCAGTTCTACCCTACTCAACCCTGTGACCTACTGTTCTGCCTGGGTTTCCTTCCCATCTCACTCCATGCACTACCGCTACCCCCCCTTAGTAAGTATTAGGCCCTTTACTCTATTCCAACATTGACTGAACCTGTTAATGGTTTTTGCACCCAGGACCTCTGCTGGTAGGCTGTTCCATGGCTCATCTAGTCTCTTAGTAAAGTAAAACGTTCTCACATCCCTCCTGAACCCCCCTCCCTACCAGCCTAAACATATGTCCTCTTGTTTTTGACCCACCATACCTTCTAAACAGTTCCTTGCTGTCTACCTTGTTTATTCCTTTCAGGAACTTGAGGGTCTCTATCATATCGCCCCTCTCCCTTCTGGCCTCCAGCAAGTACATGTTGAGTCCGCTGAGATGATCCTCCCAGAATCTGCCCTGTTGGCCTTGTATCAGTTTGATTACTCTATGCCTCACTGTCTCCAGCATGTCTCTGTTTGTCCTCAGGTGAAGATTCCAGAACTGGGCACATCACTCTAGATGGGGTATAATTAGAGATCTATAGAGAGCTAGGAGTACGTCTTTCCTCCTGCTATCAAAATCCCTCCCAGTACACCCAACATTCTGGTGGTTGTAGGCCTTGATACGTTGGTTAGTTTGTTTTAGGGTGTCCATCTGTTTCATCTGCTATGCCATCCCTGAGGCCCTTTTCCAGTTCAAGCCAGCTCCAGTCACTTTACATTGCTTAGTCTTGTCTTTGTATCCATCCTACCATCCATGCTGGGCACATTTCAAATACAGATATTTCTATAGCTGGAGTGGCATCTTAATATTTTGTATCTATTGACAGCACATGTTGAAGTGACTACAGTTTATGTAAGTGAGGATCTTAGACGATTTTACAGGAAGATCCCCTTCCCCCACCTCCCAGATGACTGCAGACCTCTGCTAACATACACCCAAATTGCTTGCTAACTTGTTTTAGTTTACAGGGCAAATGTCAGCAAATATGATGGCAGTGCATGGAATTGTCAGTAACTGAAAGGGTTCTTACTTCTGTTTCAAAAGGAAGTAGCTGGTGGCATTGGCTACTCCAGGATACAGTGTGCTGGCAGTCTGTTAGCAGTTGTAAGGCCAGCATACATCACGGTGAGTAATCCAAACAGGCTTATTTGGCTGATTAGCTCTAGAATACTCACAGAATGAATATTGCCAGCACGCTGTTAGATTGAGTAACTCTGGAGTATTCACCAGAAGAGTAAAGCCAGTGTGCAGTTAGAAGAGTAACCCTAGAATGCTTACAGGATGGGTAATGCCAGTGTACAGTTACGATGAGTAACCCTTGAGTGCTCACAGGATGAGTAATGCCAAAGTGTTTTAATGTTAAGTAACCCTAGAGTACTCACAAGATGATAAATGCTAGTGTGCAGTTAGGGTGAGTAACCCTAGAGTACTTACAGGATGAGTAATGGTAGTGTGCAGTGAAGATTAGTAACCCTAAAGTACTCACAGGCTGAGTAATGTCACTGTGCTATTAGGTTGAGTAACCCTAGAGTACTCACAGGGAGTAATGGCAGTGTGTTTTTATGTTGAGTAATACCCTAAATTGCTCACACGATGGTCACTGCAGGTGTGCAGTTAGGATGAGAAACCCTAGAGTACTCACAAGAATACTAATGCCAGCATGTAGTTAGGAAGAGTAATCTAAGAGTACTCACAAGATGAATAATGGCAGCAAGCTGTTAGGATAAGTAACCCTAGAATACTCACAAAATGATTAATGCCAGTGTGCCATGGGTACTCACATGAGTAATGCCAGTGCCTAGCCAGTGGTGGTCCCTGGGTGCCCAGAAACCCCCTCCCATATTGCTTCCATTATGTTTTCATAAAACAAAAAGGTGTATACTGGTACTAAATAATGGGATTTGTTTTGTGGAGGAAGCCCTAGAGTATTTATAGGATAAGTAATGGTGTGCTGTTAGGATAAGTAACCCTTTTAGAACGCACATTATGAGTAATGTCAGGGTGCTGTGTCAGATGAGTTAGCTTTAGCTAATGAATTTAACCAATACTTTACAGGTATATATAAGGCTAGGGAAAACATTGACAGTATCGAGACTAATAGTAGGGACCCATTTGTACCATTTTAAATTACTGAAGTCTATGCTATTATTAGCTCATTTAAAAATTCAACTTCAATAGGACCTGATAATTTCCCAATGGCATTCTTAAAAGAAATTTCATACGACGTAGCAGGATTTCTCACTCTGTTATATAATAAATCCATTATGGAAGGAACACCAATTCAGGATTGGAAGGAGGCTATAATCATTCTAATTCATAAGGGAGGATCAAGACAAGATATGAAACACTATAGACCTATTAGTCTTACTTCCTGCATTGGAAAAGTCCTGGAGAAATTAATTCTAAATAGAATAAATAGACATATTGCAGAGAATAAACTAAGCGACATAACACAATACGGCTTCACCATGGGAAGATCATGTCATAGTAATTTAATACATTTTTTTGAACCTATAAGTGTGGCTTTGGATGCTGGCTTACCAGTGGATGTGATATTTTTGGATTTTGAAAAGGCATTTGATTCTGTGTCTCATAGAATCTTAATTGAATGCTTAGTACGTACTAAACTCCAATCTAATATTATCATGTGGATTTGGTCCTGGTTGACAGATAGGAGGCAACGGGTATCTGTAAGGGGTTATAAGTCCCCCTGGAGTTCAGTTACTAGCAGAGTGCCCCTGGGCTTGGTTTTGGGCCCTGTGCTGTTCAACTTACTTGTGTCTTCCATGCAAACTACTCAAGGTGTTTGGTTAAATAAATATGCTGATGATAATAAAATAGGATGTATAGTTAAGTACAGCCTCCAGACCCCCCCCCCCACGGAAGGAGCCATTCCCCTGCACCATCAGTGCGGTCATGCAAGGGCTGCAGTTCAAGCCCTCCCTACAGCCTCAGAACCCCTTCCCCCCCCGTGGATGGAGCCGTTCCCCTGCACCATCAGTGCGGTCGCGAGGGCTGGCAGTTCAAGCCCTCCCCACAGCCCCCAGAAACCCCCCACAGATGGAGCCGTTCCCATGCAACATCAGGTAGAGTTCCCAGCTCACAGCTGCCTCCCGGAGCTGCGGTGAATGAATTTTGAAATTGGCGCCTTTTTCTCCACATCTCGTCTGAAATAACAAGGGAGCCAGAACTTTTACTGCCGTGCACCTCAGTTTTGCTCTTCCTGGAGCAAGTCACAAACCACTGTACTGCACTAGATTTTTCCCTTGCAATTTAAGCATAAATCCACCAGAGAACTGAGCAGCACCTCGTTTTATGCTTATTTTTCTGTTGCAGTATGTTGTTTAAATGAGCTTAGACTAGCCTGCTTAGGAACCTGTTAAAGTACTGCAAGTTTCAGCCTGTATTTTTATTCTGTTACAGTTAAATCTGCCTAGTACAATTTGTGTGCATATTAGCAATCTAAGCTCCTCCTCCCCACCCACCTACCTTGATTATTAATAGCTGCCTTTTTGTCCTCCTCCTGCAGTGCGGTCGTGAGGGCTGGCAGTTCAAGCCCTCCCTACAGCCTCCAGAAACCCCCCCGCGGACGGAGCCATTCCCCTGCACCATCAGGTAGAGTTCCCAGCTCACAGCTGCCTCTCGGAGCTCTAGCCCCACCTCGCTGTCTTGAGGCTCCCACCACCCCCACCACCACCCTTGGTCGGCTCTTACTTATATAGTGTGACCTCACGCGGAGCTTAACCAATCAGCCCACTTTCCCATTAGCTCCTTATATCTTCCTACCACCAGTGGCCACCCTTGAGCTGATTCTCAAACCTCATCCTTTGTGTACAAAGTGAAAAAAAAAAAAATAATAAAATAGAGAAAATGCAGTTCCTTACATTTTCAATCATCATGCTCGGCCTCACCATATCCTCCCTCCCACCTTCTTCCTATCCTAAGCCTCCTGAGCCATCTCCATTTCTCTCTACAGTTACCAAGCCACCCCTCCACTCCTCCTCCATGGCACAAGTGGACCAAAACCTGCCCCACTGGTGCAATTGGCCACTGGGGGCCTCTATCCTTCCTCCTGCATTCCACGCTGAGAAACCTGCTCTTTTTATCCCCCTCCACTCGGGCCCTAGGACTGACTTATGCTCACCTAACCCCTCCACTCATCATGTGATCCACATGAAGCCCATGTGGCTATTACGGCACATTCTGGCCCTCCTTCTTATAATAGCCGGGGATGTTGAACCTAACCCTGGTCCACCTGCATCCCCAGCCTCTCAACCTCCAGCATCAGCTACGCACCTCCCTAAAGGACTTAAAATTGTCCACCTAAATATATGTAGTATCCTAAACAAAATAGTTACCTTGCAAACTACTGTCCTTGCCCTTCACCCTGATATAGTTATCATCACTGAATCATGGTTAAAGCTGTACAACCTTGATGCAGAATTCTCCATTCCTGGGTTCTCCCTAATCCGCCAGGACAGACTGGGCAGAAAGAAGGGTGGCGGCACTGCCATGTATATCTCCTCCAATCTCCAGTTCTCTGGAATCCCCCTGGCCGCCCCTATTCTTTCTATGGACTCCCTTCTAATCAAAATCCCCTTGCCTCACTCCATCCCTATATATATCACAGGGTCATACTGCCCATCTGGTACACCTCTGGGTTGCATTATTGACCATCTTATCAACCTGAGGTCACACACGGATGGTGGAGAACTTCATATCCTTGGTGATTTCAACCAGAAATGGCTAGGCAGTGCAGCCTCCAAGTCGCGTCAACAAATAAATGCCCTAAACTTGTCCCAGCAAATAGTTGAACCCACTCGCCTAAACCTTAAATCCAACAAACACACACTCCTTGATTGGACTTTAACTAACCACCCCCATCGGATCATTAAAGCTAGCCTTCTACCTGACTCCCTTAGTGACCACCATATGATCTATATCGTGAGAAAAATCTTCCAACCCATGGCCCCCCCACCCCACGTGCTGCACAACAGAGTCTATAAATCTCTTAACTTGACTGCTCTCCTAAACGACCTCTCTAGTATTGATTGGTCTTTCATCCCTAGGGCCACCTCTATGGATGATGCCCTGAACTTTTTCTCTGCAAATTTTCTCGCCACCTGGGACCGACATGTGACCCTAAGGAGATCCCAAGTAAGAGGCTCCCACTTACCATGGATAACAACTACCCTCATGGAACACCTTCATTCCAGAGATCATGCCTGGAAATCTTTTAAGGCTACAGGTGATCAAATGGCTCAGCTATACTACCAGTTGCTAAGAAATGCCTGTACAAGACTCATACGACAGGCAAAATCAAACTACTTTAAAACCACATTCAACAACAACTTCTCCCACCCCACTCATTTCTGGAAGTCAATAAAATCTCTCCTCTCCCCACCTGCCCAACCCCCTACTCCCACTCTTAACATTGCGGGGAATACCATTATTGATCCTAGCTTGGTAGCCTCCGAGTTTAACTCCTATTTCTCCTCCTTGGCCTCTTCCCTCCGCTCCTCTCATCCCTATTCCTTGTCCACTACCCCCCTGTACCTACCCCGGCCACCTTCTCTCTCTGTCCAGTCACATCTAGCCAGGTGCTAAAACTACTGCAGGCGCTAAACCCATCAAAGGGCAAATGTTTATCGGGCCTTGATTCCAAAATGCTCCTGCTCTCTGCACCTGCCATAGCACACCCACTAGCCCTGCTCTTTAACTTGTCTTTTAAACTTGGGGATGTCCCCAACTTATGGAAACAAGCCACTGTTGTTCCACTACCTAAAGGAAGGGACCTCTCCTCTCCATCCAACTACCATCCTATATCCTTGCTCCCTGTCCTAGCAAAGATTCAAGAGAGACTCGTTCTCTCCCAGCTCTATCACTCTCTTGATACTATATCTTTTTTCACCCCCTTCCAGGCCGGTTTCAGGAAAAATCACTCCACCACCACTTTCCTTCTTTGCCTTACTAATACCATCCTCATGGGAATGGACAAAGGGGAAATAACAGCTGCCATTTTCCTCGACCTGGTGAAAGCCTTCAACACAGTCTCTCATCCCCTGCTGCTGGCTAAACTTGCCCAAGCAGGACTGTTAAATAATGCAATTAACTAGTTCCACTCTTACCTGTCCAACAGGTCCCAATCAGTCCGCATCGGCTCGGCTAGATCCACTACACTCCCTGTCACTAGTGGTGTCCCCCAAGGGTCTGTACTTGGCCCGCTGCTGTTCTCTATCTTTCTTAATGACCTGCCCGCAGCCTGCCTACAAACATCTATTCATATGTATGCAGATGACACGGTGCTGTTCACCTCTGGCCCATCTACTAGTGCCGTGACAGCCTGTCTACAGAAGGATTTCGACTCCATCCAACGTTGGTTCACCGCAAATCAGCTATACCTAAAAACCCTAAAAAAACAGTCTCCCTCACCTTCAGCTCCCAGTCCAAAATAACACGGCTGCCCGCACCCCCTACGTTCTGTACTCTGGACAGCTCCCCACTAGAGGCCTGCACCACTTATCATTATCTTGGGGTCTGGCTAGACCAGCATCTTGACTTTTCAGTGCATATAGATGCTCTACACAAAAAATTGCACCCTATGCTGGGTGCCCTCTACCAGAATAAAAATTGCATCCCTGTACAAACTAGACAAGAAATAGTGCAAAAAATGATCCTACCTATTATTGATTACGGTGATGTCATTTACTGTGCCACCCCCCAAACTTCCCTAGCTAGGCTAGATCCCGTTTTTAACTCTTTTTGCTGTTTCTCATTAAACCACCCTCCCAACACCCACCACTGTGCCCTCTACCAATCCTTGGACCTCCCGTCTCTTCATAACAGAAGACTGCTTCACTGCGCTAAAACCTCTGCTAAGTTCTGGTCACATACCCTCCCCTCCTACCTGTCTTCCTCCTTAGCCACCCTGTCTCCTCCTACTTATGCTCTTCGAAATATAGATGCTAGGCTCCTACACATACCCTACAGATCCACCCGGTCAAGCCAGGCTGCTTTCAGCTTTGGGTTGCCCAAATTATGGAACTCCCTGCCAGCCGATATTAGACATTCCACAAGTACTCCTCAACTGAATGCTCTTCTCAAACTGCACTTTGCTACCAACTGCAACTGTAACCCCCCCCTTAGTCCCCTCTTCCCCCAGTTGTGCTGCAACTACTTATGACTCTAACTTGTAATTCTGCTCCCTATTCATGTCTTGTAATACATACAATATGAAGTGATTAAGTACTTATGCATCTGTACTAGATCTGTCTCACCCATTCCTTGTAAACTGTCTATGTATTGTCCTTGTTTTTCTGCTGTAATTTCCATACCATTGTAACTCCCTACCCCCAGGGCGCGTCTGGAATCGAGCAGTACTCTGCTCAGCATGCCTTCCTGGTAAATCTCTTAAATAAATAAATAAGTAAATAAATAAATATTAATTCTGTACACATACTACAAAAGAACTTAGATAATTTATATAACTGGGCTAATGATAATAAGTTAGTTTTTAATATATCCAAGTGTAAGGTTATGCACTTGGGTAAAAATAATAGGTTGAATGATTATTATATAAATAATAGTCAATTGGTAACTGTTACCTCTGAAAAGGATCTTGGAGTTTATATAACAAATGATCTGACATTTTCTGAGCATATTAATAAAACAATTGAGACATGCAATAGATTAGCTAGTTGTGTTCTGAAAAGTATAAAAAGTAGAGAACCAGAGCTACTTTTACCACTTTATAATAGTATAATCAGACCACACATAGATTATTGCTCCTCCTTTTGTGCATCAACATCTGTAAAAGATAAAGTGACAGTTGAGAAAATTCAAAGGAGGTTTACTAAGAGTATAATAAATCTTCAATTATTGGAATATGGAGAAAGGTTAAAACGCTTGAATCTCTATTCCTTAGAATGTCAATCTCTGTGTGGTGACTTATGTTTTATTTTCCGAGCGTCAACAGATTCAGCCCTTTTCGAAACTATTTGTCTTGAGTGGTATCCTTCTGAAATAGATACTAGATCTCATAAATTGAGATTAAGAACATCAATTAATAAAACAGTTAGGAGAAATCGCTTTTTTACATAAAGAGCAGTTCCCTATTGGAACACTCTCCCCCATGAGGTAGTGCATAGCTCCAATCTAGAACAGTTTAAATTAAACCTTGATGTATTTATGGGTGACCTTAAATATAAATTCCACCTTGGCTAAGGGTGATGAGTTCTTTTTGGGCTTGTCCCTCGAACTTGTGCTCTACCTGTGAACCTATGCACCTATGCTAAATTGGTAAGCAATCTTTAAGTATTGTAGTTACAGGATGAGTAATGCCAGTGTACCATGAAGATAAATTTATTTATTTAAAATCTGGTGTCTGGGAAAGGAACAATGAGCCAAAGCCCATTTCCAGGTGTATTTCATGGAAGGGGGAGCAGGGGGAGTACAAATTCATACCATCAGTGCACAGATGCATTACTAGGTATTATGCATTAAGTTATGCAGGTACACAAGGTACAGGGACAACCTACTTACAAGGTGCAAATGTAAAGGATAAGTAGAGTACTCAAAGGATGTATAACAACAGTATGTGCTTCTAGCATGAGTAACCCTAAGTACTCACAGGATAAATAATGTCAGTGTGCTGTTAGGATGAGTAACCCTAGAGTACTCACATGATGTATAATATCAGTGTACTTTTAGGCTGAGTAACCCTAGAGTACTTGCAGGACAAGTAATGACAGTGTGCTGATAAGTAATTCCCTCAGTACTTGTAGCATAAAATGTCAGTTTGCTGTTAGGATGAGTAACTCAAAGTACTCACAGGATAAGTAATGTCAGTGTTCTGTTAGGATGAGTAACCCCCTAAGTACTCACAATATAAGAAATGTTGGTGTGCTGTTAGGATAAGTAACCCTAGACTACTCACATGATAAGTAATGTCAGTGTACTTTTAGACTGAGTAACCCTAGAGTACCTGCAGGATAAGTAATGACAGTGTGCTGATACGTAATTCCCTCAGTACTTGTAGGATAAAATGTCAGTGTGCTGTTAGGATGTGTTACCTTAAGCACTCACTGGATAAGTAATGTCAGTGAACTGTTAAGATGAGTAATCCTAAGTATTCACAGAATAAGCAGTGTCAGTGTGCTGTTAGGATGAGTACCCTAAGTACTTTCAGGATAAGTAATGACAGTGTGCTGCTAGGATGAGTAACCATAAGTATTCACAGAATAAGCAGTGTCAGTGTGCTGTTCGGATGAGTACCCTAAGTACTTTCAGGATAAGTAATGACAGTGTGCTGCTAGGATGAGTAACCCTAAGTACTCACATGATGATTAACTCCAATGGGCTATTAGGATAAGTAACCCTAAAATATTCATGGGATGACTAATGGCAAAATAATGTTAAGATAAGCAAACCTAGAGAACTCACAGGATGAGTATTGTTACTGTACTGTTAGGATGTTTGACCCTACAGTACTCACAGGATCAGTAATAACAGTTTCAAGGTAGAATGAGCAACCTTAAAGAACACAAATGATAAGTAATGTCAGTGTGCTGTTAGGATGAGTATTCCCGGAGTACCCACAGGTTGAGTAATCCAGGCACATGCCTCTCAACTGTCCCATATTATGAGGAACATTTCTTATAATACCATTCTAAATTCCTGCATCTCAAGTCTGCCCACAAAGAAAAGGTTTTGCCACATGGAGAATGTACTCTCTTATTGGAAACTGAGAATTTAAAGCAGAAATATATAAAACTATGTGATCCTAAATCAAAAATAAACTTTACACAAATAAAGGCACTCATTTTCAGAGTTGTATCCTGTATCTCCATGTTTGATGATGTGTCCCAAATTATTTACCCTACATTTTTATTTATTTATTGAAAAGTTTCACCAGGAAAGGCACACTGAACAATATAAAATTGCTTGTCTCTCGGAGTGTCCTGGGGGAAGGGGAACATGGGAGTACAGTAATCAAAAGCACATTCCCATGCAGTATTATAGAAAAGTATATATACAATAATCAACAACACATTTCCAAAGATAATATAAAACAGAGAAGCAACAGAGTAAAAAAAAACTATACATCTGTTAGCAGCATTGGATAAACAATGGAATTTGATGCAAGAGGAGCAAATCAACAGCACTGCAGACTTAATATGTACAATGCAGACAAGGAAGTGCAATAAAGTACATTGGTTTCTCCCCACGTTAAGTGCTAGGCTGGGAAAGGGGATGGAGAAGTTAGAGAGGAAATTAGGAGGAGTGAGTAACCAGTGGAGAAATTAAGGGCAGCAGCAGGATGGAGAGAGGAAGTTGAGAAGGGAGGTCAAAATGGACCATTAGGAGGAAGAGTGCCTGATTTGATGAGGCATTGAATTCCAGAGCTTAGGGAACCTATAGGAGAATGACAATTGTCCTATAGAGGTGGTGTGCCATGGTATAACTAGGGTGTGGGAGTCACTGGATTTGAAGGAGAGAGGAGCAGCAGGGTGGGAGGACAGTGAGGAGGCAAGGTAAGGGGGAAGCGTATCAAACCAGAATTTAGAGACACATTTTATGCAGTGGGCTAGATGGCAGTTTTCCAGGGAAGGAAAAGCTAGAGAGTGACATAGATCACAGTGGGGGTTAAAGGAAGGGGCATCCAGAGTGAAATGACAGAAAGCATTGAAAAGGGTGTCCAATCTGGTTGAGGATGACTTTGGTGAGCACTGCAGACTACATCACAGTAGTCAAAGATGGGTAATATCATTTTCTGGACACTATCCCACCTGGCCTGTAGAAGTAGGCAGCTTCTGTTCCTGTGAAGGGCACCCAATTTGGGGTGCAGCTTTTTTCAGAATGGAGTCTATGTGTCCAGTGAAGTTCAGGTGCTGGTCTAGCCAGACCCCGAGATACCTAAAGGAGGAGATGTCCTCCACAGTAGAGCCATCAAGGGTGTGGAAGGAGGGCAATTTATTTAGCCTAGAGGGTCTCTGCCTAGTGCTGAAGGTCATGGAGACTGTTTTCTTGGTGTTGAAGAAAAGCTGATTGGAGTTTAACCATTGCTGAACTTTCTCAAAGTCATGCTGAAATGTGGAAGTGACATCAGTTGGCAGTTGGCCAGAGTAGAAAAGGACAGTATCGTCAGCATATATATGGGTGGAGGAGGGAGTGCACCCTGATGGGAGGTCATTAGGGAATATGGAGAATAGTAGGGGACCAAGAACAGAGCCTTGGGGTAAGCCGGCATTAAATTGGAGTGGGGGGTGAAATCAGCAAATTTGACTGTGTCCGGCCTGTTAGGTAGGAGCTAAACCAGTTTGTGGCTGAATCAGACAGGCCAGCAGATCGCAGATTATCTAGGAGGAGAGGGTGGGAGACAGTGTCAAAAGCCTTTGCAAGGTCGACAAAGATCACAGATGTGATTAGACTACTGTCCATACCTGAGAGTATGGAATGATCGGTGAGCCTAAGTACATTTTGAGTATCAGTGCTCCACACTTTGAATGCCAGTGCTCTACATTTATGTGACAAATGTCTGGCAAGAATGCTTAGGAATGCTCTCAGGAAAAGGAATGGCACAGTACCCACAGGCCAAATGATGCTGACAAGCTCGCACTATGAGTAACACTGGGGTGTTCTCATAATGTGCAACTCAGGCACCTTCTCCCTGCGAGTAACACTGGGGTGTTCTCATGATGTGTAACTCAGGCACCCTCTGCCTATGAGTAACACTGGGGTGCTCTCATGATGTGTTACTCAGGCACACTCTCCCTATGTGTAACACTGGAGTGTTCTCATAATGTGTAACTCAGGCATCCTCTCCCTATGTGTAACATTGCAGTGTTCTCATAATGTGTAACTCAAGCACCCTCTCCTATGACTAACTCTGGGGTGTTCTAATGATGTGTAACTCAGGCACCTTCTCCCTATGAGTAACAATGGTGTGTTCTCATGATCTGTATCTCAGGCACCCTTTCCCTATAAATAACACTGGTGTGTTCTCATAATGTATAACTCAGGCACCCTTTCCCTATGAATAATGCTGGTATGTTCTCATGATCTGTAACTCAGGTACACTCTTCCTATGAGTAACAATGGTGTGTTTTCATCTATAACTCAGGCACACACTCTCTATGAGTAACATTGGTGTGTCCTTATCATGTATTACTCAGGCACACTCTCCCTGTGAGTAACACTGGTACATTCTCGTAATGTATAACTCAGCCACAGTCTCCCTACGAGTAACACTGGTGTGTTCTCATGATGGATAACTCAGACATACACTCCCTACGAGTAACACTGGTGTGTTCTCATGGTGGATAACTCAGACATACTCTTCTTATGAATAACACTGGTGTTTTCTCATGAGATGTATAACTCAGGCACCCTCTCTCTATGCATAACACTGGTGTGTTCTCATAGTGTATATCTCAGGCACTCTCTCCCTATGAGTAACACTGGTTTGTTCTCATTGAGTATAACTCAGGCACACACTCCCTATGAGAAACAATGTTGTTTTCTCATGATGTAGAACTCAGGCACACTCTCTGTGCAGGTAACACTGGTGTGTTCTCAGGAATCTCAGCATGTTTAATGCAGATGCACTTTTCCTGTGGGTAGACTTCAGTGGTCGGACTTTGTGGGCATGGGTAGGATTGTAGACTTCAGGGGGGCAGACTTTGTGGGCATGGGTAGAATTCTGTGGGGGAGCTTGGACAAGATTAGGCCGGACATGGATGCTGGTACCTTGTGAGAGACCATTAAGAAGGCGGTTCAGGAGGCTACTAGGTCCTGTACAAAAGTAAGGTGTAAGCATGGTAGAGCCAACAAGCCATGTTGGTGGACCAGGAAGGTGCAGGAGGTGGTGAGTGATAAAAAGGCTGCCTATGCACATTTTAAGTACTCTAGGAGGGATAGGGAGAGGGGTGAGTATGAGTTGATGGCTAGCAGAGTCACCAGAATGGTGAAGGGAGCCAAGGCGAGAATGGAGCAAAACCTGGCTAGGGATATCCGGAGGGGGAAAGGGATTCTATAGACACATAGGGGGAGAAGAGAAAAGGAAAGGCACAGATCAGCCAGGATTAAGACTGGGAAGGGATGGGCTCAGGAGGCAGGGGAACAGGCAGAGGTGGTAAATGAGTACTTTGCCTTGATATTTACAGAGGGAGGCAGGGGATCCCTCTGGCCCGATGGGAGGGATGGGGAACCAGCAAAGTCAAGAGGTCAGACTGATTCTGGAGGACTGAAAGATGCTAGGGTCCAGGCTGGGTCAAATCCAGAAGGGGATGGGATGTTGAATGAGGAGATGGGCTGGGAGGGAGAAATCACAGTGGATAGGGTGAAGGAGGCCCTTCAGGCACTAAAAACTGACAAGGCACTGAGGCTGGATGGGCTGTATCCAAGGGTCATGAAAGAGCTGGCAGATGCGCTAGCAGCTCCACTGGCTGCACTCTTTAACACCTCTCTGTGGACAGGATGGATGCCTCAAGACTGGAGGGTGGCTCATGTGGTGTCTATAAACAAAGGGGGGGTCTAAAGAGGAGATAGGGCATTATTCTGACAGCCTAACATCTGTGGTAAGCAAGGTAATGGAAGACATTATCAAGGAGAGGCTTGGGAGACAGCTGGAAAGGTTGGGGCACCTGGATGACAAACAGTACGGTTTTGTCCCAGGGAGATCATGTCAGACCAACCTCATAGATTTTTATGACTGAGTGACAGGGGCCCTGGACTGACATAGGCCAGTGGACATCCTATACCTTGATTTCAGTAAGGCATTTGATTTGGTACCTCACAATGGGCTGCTAACAAAGCTGGGGGGATGGGGTGGGAGCACAGATGCTTAGATGGGTAGAAAATTGGCTAACTGGGTGAATACAGAGGGTAGTGGTTGGTGGGATAGTCTTCTCCCCCAGGAAGGTCAATAGTGGGGTCCCCCAAGGTTCGGTATTGGGGCCACTCCTGTTTAATGCCTATGTCTCAGACATGGGGAAGGGGGGTTAGGAGTAGAATGAGTCTCTTTGCGGATGACTCAAAACTGGGAGCACTGACAGATGGAGTCAAAGCAAGATAGACAGTCCAGAGGGACCTGGATACCCTGGAGGGGTGGTCAAGGAGGTGGGGATTGAGGTTTAATACAGGGAAGTGTAGGGTGCTGCATCTGGGGGTCAGAAACCTGGGCCATGTATACACCCGGGGGGGGTCTCACTGCAAGCCACATTGAGCGAGAGGGATCTAGGGGTGGTGGTAGACATCAAAATGAATAACACTGAAAACTGCAGAAGAACTACGACAAAAGCAGGATACTGGGCTGCATAGCCAGGGGGATTACGTCCAGGAAGAGGGAGGTGATCCTCCCTCTGTATAATGCCCTGGTCAGACCACATCTTGAGTACTGTGTGCAATTCTGGAGACCTCACCTCAAGAAGGAAATAGCACTGCTGGAGAGGGTCCAGAGGAGGGCAATCAGGATGATTCAGGGCATGGGGGAGGCCCTATGAGGAGAGGCTGGATGTACTTGGGCTGTACTCGGTGGAGGAAAGGAGAGAAGGGGAGACATGATAGGGGTCTTCAAATACAGTATGTAAAAGGAATAAGAAAGGGCAGAGCCAAAGAGATGTTCAGACTAAAGATGGGGGGAACAACCAGGTGGGCATGAGTGGAAGCTAGAGTGGGGGGAATTACAGGGGGGGAACACAGGAGACATTACTTCACTGAGAGGGTGGTGAAGCCATGGAATGCACTGCCCAGGAGTCTGGTGGAGGAGGGCACAGTGGAAGGCTTCAAGAAGGGGTAGGACAGGTATAAGGGAAAACTGAAGTAGATGATTACCCTCTCTGGGGCTGGGGGGTGGAAAAGCGAACACCCATTAGGAGGCTGGCTACCGAGCAGACACGACAGACCATCAGGCCTATTCTGCTGGCTTTTAGTATGTTAGTAAATAGACATTCAGTTGTCTAGTGTACATACGTGGCAAACAAAAACTAAATAAACAAACACAGGTATGTTTTCAGGATGTATAACTCAGGCATGCTCATAATGGTCTCTATTCACAAAGATGTACAGAGTCAGCGCATAAAGGTGCGTGCAGCTCCACACCCCCAGGAGATCCATGTGGAGACCACATTCACGAAGCAGTGGTCCCTGTCTGGTTCCCCTCTACGTCCCTGCCCCACTAGTGTGGAGGTTCGCAGGAGCAGGATGTGGACCTGGGTCAGCAGCCAATCAGCTGCCCTACCCAGGTCCTCAGAGGATCATTTGCACCGGTATGGTGCCATCTTGCAGGGGGCATGTAGAGCACCAGTCACGATGCCAGGGGGGCATTTGCTTACCACCTGCCCCTAGCCTGACCACTGTCTGCCAACACCTGTAGCACCATCAGGAGCAGGTCCAATGATCCCCTTGCCTGCACCAGAGGGTCTTGTGGTGGCATCTTGAGGGGATGCCTATCCATTATGGCTGCCCTCCAGATGCATAGCCACCGGCCCCTGCATACGGCACTCTGCACCTTTGTGAATGGTGTGGAGTGCCGGCATGCTTCCCCCCATGGAGACCCCAGCCCACCCATGCGTGGAGCTCCGAGCTTGTCCAGGGATCCAGTGCACTAGGGGGGTGGTAGAACTTCTGTGCATGCCGCTGAGGAGGCACAGTGGGTGTGAACAGTTGCAGGGTGGCTACACATCTGAGTTGCGCGGCACACAGTCACCCCAGTCCATTTGTGAATAGGACCAAAATAAATAGCACTGATGTGTTCTCAGGGCACAGTATGTAACTCAGGTACTCTTTCATTGGGGCCTGTGCAATGTGTGGCACAGGGTACATGCAAGAGAAGCATACCCTGGCCACGCAGCTCTACACCTGCAGACAGATAAGCCATACACCCCAGATAAGACAAATGCACACCATCATGCAGTGCCTGTCTCTGAGCCCACCCCCGGCATGCTGCTGAGTGGAGGCGGAATGGAGGACACAGTTGGGATGCCCATTCTGGTCCCCTAGTGGATTCCCTACTCTGTGCAAAGCAGGGGATTCTGGGAAAGTGCAGCACGTTCAGTGTTTCAAAAATGAGTGAGTGCCTGAATGGCTGCCTCAGCACTCCCAGTCACCGCCGAGGATGGGGCATGCAGAGTGAGGTGGTTACTTTTCCTCAGGCATGCTCTCACGATGAGTGACACAGGTGCTTCTTCAGGACATCCTGCAGTTTGGTGAATCATGTTGATCTAACTATAGGTGGAGATGGCCAGCATTTTAGTCTAAAAAGATCTGAAAGACATGCAAAAGAATATGTTCTCCTAGCCACATAAGTGAGAAACTAGCCAGTATGTGTCTATAACATTCTTAACAGATGGTCAATTATCTGGCAGGTCCATGCTTCCGATCCCTGTTCTCTATTTTCAGTACCGTTCAGAAAAATAAATTTAATATGAGGTTAACCCTAGGGAACTCTGGTCAGACTAGATGGACCTTTGGTGTATTCTTGACATCACTGACTCTGTTTCTATGTCTGTATGCTTAACATGAGTGTCCTGTTCTTATTCTGCAGGCAAAGAGCATGGCCCATAAGGATAACAGGATGAAGGTCATAAATGAGATTCTTAATGGAATGAAGGTGCGAAACATTAATGAATGCAAAATGGGCTTTGATACAAAGGATATAAGAAGGGTTTGGATTTGCTACAGTGATAGATTTAAGCAATAAGGCATTGCATGATTGGATTCTTGGAGGATTTTTCAGACCTGTCAGCATCATTCCAGGATTGCAAGCATGTGTGCGACATTTTCAAAGTTACACTTGTTTTAATGACAGTTACCACAATCTGCAATTGGCACCTCATTTGCAAAAAAACTTGGTAACTCCACTTTTCAATATAATTTCCACAAAAATGTAAAAAAATACACAACATTAACTTACAGCATTTTTCCAGTTAGAACAAAGGCAAATCAATTTTTTTTTTTTAATTTCTTTCTATCCTGCCTTACTACCCTCTTAGTCCACTCCATCGGATCTGATCAATCCCCATAGATCCATCCCACAGTGTCTGCTCTTAGAGTGCCAGGCTTACTCCGTTATCATCCCTACCTTACTCCTCTCTTCAAGGCACCTGCACAAAGGGGTCTGCTTGTGGGTAGGTGATCAGGGCTAGGATCAGTCGTCATCTTGGACCGAGAGTTTTTTTTTCCTCTTTTCTTCCCTTGGTCCTTCCTTCCTTCCCCTGAGGGCATCAACATGCAGGACTGGCATTCAGACAGACGGCGTGCTGATACATGCCGTTGTCAAACACCCACAGCATCCTCCCCCAACTCCGAAGATCCGCCTGTGCCCCGATGCCCATGCTTCCACAGGCATAGGTGCAGCCGGTGCTCAAAGCACCCTAGAAACCCACCCCAAGAGGGGGAGAGCATCCATTGGGATGCTCAATCCTCCTCCTTCCCTCCGGCCTCTGGCAGCCCCAAGTCCGTTCCCCAAACTGGGTCGCCGGCATGGCATTAGGTGTGGCATCCAGCACCTCAACCCTCAGCACCACCGGGTCGGCAGGCAAATCAAATTTTTTAATTAGCAATTAAGCAATACAGAAGACTGAAGAAACAAAGCTGAAGCTATAGCACAGTGAAAAAGGAATGCTACTTCTAGTATTTAATCCTGTCTAAACATGTCAGAATAACAACATGGATATGATGTTAAGAAATGGATTAAGTTCCCTGTTGTTAATCAAATAATTTCCTTTAAAGGGAAGTAGTCAGCACTAACAGCTCCATGTCCAAGTATGGGAATGGTTTCAATCTACAGTTTTTTTGCAAAACATCTACAATATATTAGATGGATTCTGCTGACTCCCAAGCAGACATCTGTTGTAATCAGAACTCCCTCAGTATGCAATTCTCTGTTACACACACTGATGTGTTACATAGCCTGTGTGATGGAAAATATTAGGTACTGGTTTCAGGTTGTAATCAGCCCTAACCAGTAATTATGCTATAATTTGCACCCACAGACATGTGGCAGACTGATTTGCATAGTGACTTTGGGCCTGATCCATTTAGCCAACGAAGATATGCTCCATTTGAGTGTATTGTGGCAGTGGCACTCCGCACCCTAATGGCCATCCTCATTGGAGAGCATCCTCAGCATCTGCCCATTGCACTCTGCTAATGGAAATTCATAAATGGGTGCAGTGGGGGGCGGGGGTGGGAGCTGTGCTGAACCAAAGGCATCCAATCGTATGCCCATGCCAGCCCACCAGTGGATCTCCTGACTCCACATGGAGCAGGAGATGATGGCATACAGCAGTCCTCCACAGACTGCCATTTCCCTTTTGTATTCAGTTAACTTGAGATTTTGATACAGGCTGATGCTAGTAAGAACCACAGCCCACTCTGGTGGCTTTGATGTCTGTGGGATGGTGGCATGGGGCAATCAGTTGTGAAGACATTACAGTGCCTGTGCAAAGGGGTAAAATTGTCACTAATGTTTCCTTACGGCATCATAGTCATGACTCCCCCCCAACAGCCCTCTGCACTGCAGATCTCACTCAGTTTGTTGTGACACATACCTGCCTTAGCCCCTTGGCCTGCCCCCATTCAGGCTACCCACGTAGCCTCTCCTGTGGCTTGGTACTGGGTATAGGGACCAACAGCCGGGGCTGTGTATGTGCCAAATTCCCTGCAAGTGTGGAGCTGCACTTCTGAGCACCACGAGCCAACATACACACCCCACCACATGTGCTCTCAGTCTGTGGATCAGGCACTCAGTCACAGTGGGCCCCCCCAACTAAGAACAACCTGGATGCATGGCCCTAGTGTTTGGAGACCCAACAGACTGAGTTTTGCTCCTCATCTTGTGCTGTCACAATTTGCACCTGTGAACTGTACCAGTGGTGTTTCCTGAGTCCTACTCTATATAACTAGATGTGTGTCTAGAGTCAGAATTGGGGTAAAACAGATGGTTACTGATTTCTATATCATTGAATTTTTAGATTTTGAAGCTGTTTGCCTGGGAGCCTTCATTTGAGCAGAAGATTCATGACATCCGGGAGAAGGAACTAAAAGTCATGCAGAGCTATGCTTTTCTATCATCATTTACCGTCTTTGTTTTCACATGTGCCCCATTCTTGGTAAGATGCCCAAAGTTTCCTCTTTGTTGACTAAGGGATATGAGGGCTGGGCACTTCCCAATCATAGTCTCTGCATTATCAGAAAAGCTCATACCAACTACATGTATCTGTTGGAACAAAGGCTTATAATATCATTTTTTATAATGATGCTCTTGGATTCACCTTGAGCCTTACTCAAAAATTATTTCATAAATTACCAAAAATAATAAATATTCACAGGCGATATTATCCTATGTTCTCCAGATTCAAAATAGATGGTGAAAAACACTGTTGCCACACTTTGGATTATATAAGAGATAAATATATTTTATTCACATATGTACAAGCCCTAAATATTCATAACTAGCATAAATATCAAGCATAATAAAAGTAATGTAAACATAGACTGTAATGCAAACAAAACAGGTTTTAGAAAATCAAGTAAATCAAGTAAAACAAACAAATTTTAGCAAATAAGCAATGCAAATCAGTGAGCACTATTTAGCATAATAAATGACAGTTTGTACTATGTCTTTAGCATCCTTGTAAATAGCATGACCTTTTATTTTTTTTACGAAGAGAACTTGCAACTCATTACACTAGTGTTTCAGATTATGTTGGTATGATACTTGTTTAAACGTTATAGTATGAAAAAGGTATTTTCTTTAGATTTAAATTCAAGCTTAACCATAAACCCAAGGTTTGGAGATAAAATGCATTTAGTTATCACCCCAGATAGCAAAATAAGCACTAAAAGTAGGACAAACGAATACTTATGTTTTAATTATCTGTAAATGTGATCTTCTGCTTTTTAGCTTTCAAAGTGTTGGTGAGAACTTTTGGTTTTGGATGACAAATGTCCTTGGTGGTGAGTTTGGCTTTAGTCTGCTGTCTTTTTCCCTTGAACCTGGGACTGTAGAGTCTTTGGACATCAGTGAAGCAGTGCTGGCTGGATCCTTCTTGCTTGACATCACAAATCATCAAAAGTCACTTCAGGACTTAGTGGGAAAAACAGACAAGATTTTAGCAGTTCAGCACAGTCTGTAGAAAGGGATCTCTCCATGTGGACAGCAATGTTGTTTTGGGTAACTGGACTCTGTGACTCTTTTCTGTTTCAGTTCATTTCTGCTTTTGAACCTGCAACTCTGGGCTCACTGCTGTTTAACAGTACTGCAGGCTTGCTGGCTGGTAAATTCCAAAGTCAGTCTCTTGTTCAGGCTTTTTACATAAAGGGCCAGATATTCAAAAGGGTTGCGCCATGCACAACAGGGATGCGCATGCTCAAGTCCTAAATTGCGCCATTCTGCGATATTCAGCAGGAGGCAGTTGCGCCACTGAAAACAGGCTGAGCAACAGCGCAATGCAAATGAATGCATGCTCAACTGGAGGGAGGAACCATGTAAACTGCACAGCCAATATTCAGCCGGGCTATATCAGAGTTGTAGCGCCAACCCCAACCTGCGCCTGCAGGACTTTGAGCCAAAAAAGGCTTAAGTCGAGGGCCACCCACAGGTGAGCTGCTGTGCAGGGCAACACAGCAGCTGCCACCTGTGGCTGGCCCCCAACTCAGTCCCTGTGCCCCCTCGCAGCCTGATCGCGGGCATAGTGTACTCCCCACCAGCCCGGATCGCAGGCATCAATGTGGCTCCCCTCCCGTTCACATCCCTGGTGGTCCAGTGGACCGAAATGCTAATCGCGTGGTATGTTAAAACCCCCTCCCGTTCACATCCCTGGTGGTCCAGTGGACCAAAATGCCCGATCAGCGGTCGGTGTTTAAACCCCCTCCGTTCACATCCTGGTGGTCAGTGGATGAAATGCCGATCGTGGGCAGAAAGTAGCATAACCCCGAACATCCCCTTGTGCCCGATCGCGGGCAGTAAGTCGTGAAACCTCCCAACCCCGAACATCTCCTGGTGGTCCAGTGGACCGAAATGCCCGATCGTGGGCAGTAAGTAAATTGAACCCCCAAAACATCTCCCTGGTGGCTAGTGTCACCCCACCCACCCACCCACGTCCCACCACGCTCACCCCCGGCGCTGGCGGCGGCAGCATCCCACCCGCCTGCCGCCCGCCGCCTGTCGACTGAACTGCCCGGTAGGGCTGCACTCCCATTGGTGCAGAGCAAGAGCCACTGGGCGTGCAGCCCATACCGTACATGACAGTCCAGATTTGTGAATGGAATCATTCAATCAACAGGCATTAAACTTTACTATTGGGGAATTCAAGCAGCAAAATGCTTGAGATGGCTGGGAGGAAAGTAGGAATTAGGCCCATACCAGTACAGGCCCATGTGGCTTATCTTGGAGAAGGCACTTATCGCTGATTGGGTACTTTATCCCCTTGCTCTCTTGCATACACCCCTCAAACTGCTTCCCTTATCAGTGAGAAGTACTCCGATAGGAGTCTCTGTAAAAGTCCATACTCAGTTGTGTGCATCTACTGTATATCCTACAGGCATACTCAAGACCCCAATCAACCATTGGTGAGTAATCCCAATTTTATGATTGGGGGGACTTTGTTAAAGCTGCCTGGCTCCCACAGCTGGCTGGACTTTCTATAGCTGATCTGTGGAACAACGGGCAGGTTTTGATAACCGGGGATATTATCAGACGCTTTAACTTAGAGACCCACTCGAGTTTCAAAGTGTTTTATCTGAGACACATGATAGTTAACTCACAGTTAAAACAAGATGCAGAGGATGGGGGAAGGTTCCTGCAGCCACTTAGCCTATTTGCCACAGAACCTCATGCTGTCTCGAGCATCTATGCTATGCTGTTTGAGAGGGCCTTTCCACACCTAGACAGGTCTTCCAATTACTGGAACACACAGTTCCCAGAGAAAACATTTAACTGGGCTAAGATATGGAAAGACACTCACAGGTTTATATCTCAGGATAGGTTGAAATTGGTGCAATTCCAGATTATTAACAACATGTATTATACCCCACTTAAGATGATCAAGATGAGCAGATTCCCTACCTCAACCTGCCGGCATTGCATGCAGGATGCAGGCTCTCTATATCACATCTTTTGGTAGTGCCCAAAGGTTGCCCCATTCTGGTCCCTTATTAAGCAAAAGGCAGATCCCTATTGGGAATAGCTGACTATATAGAACCGGCTGCCTGTATTGTAGGGGACTATTCTCTTATTAATGTCATTGAGAGGCAGTACCACTTAGCCATGATGGCGATGTCAGTCAAGAAGCTGATACTTCAACACTGGCTGGACAGTGAAACCATATCCTACTCAGAGTGGTTGTAGGAGCTTTTGCTTAACCTCTCAGTGGAAAAAGTAATTGCTAGCATGCATAATCAGTTGCCTAGGTTTGATAAGAACTGAAGTAAATTGCAGACTCTGTATTCTATATAACTGGAGCTTTCTAATGTTGTGGGGCACACCATCTGTATATAGATAGACTGATACCATGGAGTCGGGGGGGATGGTGGGCTGGATTGTTTTTAGGTGTATTGTGCTGCATGTTGTGTTGCTTTATGGCAAATCGGCCATTGGCCAGGTTGAAAATAAATAGAGCATTTTGAATTTAAAAAAACAAACAGTCATTACAGGTAGCCTGTGGGGTCCTGGGACTCTTCCAAGTTGGAAGTACTGTAGGTATGAAAGGGCAGCCTGTGGTGTCCTGACAGCACAAAGGAGCACATGACACCAGTCTGACATTCTGATTGGTTAGTGCTGGTGTCTGTACTCCATGTCTGCTGTGTGAGCATTCAGACAGAAGCAGACTTTCTCAGGAGAGGGAGGAATCAGTGTTTGCTCTGCAGTTTCGGCGAACATGGAAAAAAAGTTTAAACCTTAAAAATAAAACGCACAAAGTTTAGTTCAGAAAGGAACAAGGGCTGGAGACTGAAGGAGGAATAATTGGGGGATCCAGTGCAGTCCTTGGTAGAGAAGGAGAAAGGGTGAGGAGGTGTTTGTTGCTGGCAGCAACTGTTTAGGCTGTATTTTACATGCTGTCTGTTAGGTGCCTTCTCCGTGACATAGCTACTCTGTGTGTCTCATCTCTGCAGTATAGTTAAAAGCCATTTAGGCTGTATTACACACTGTTTGTTAGGTGCCCCAAACCATGTCTAAGACATAGCAACTCTGTGTCTCTCTGCAGCACAGTGAAAGCCATTTAGGCTGTATTACACATTGTGTGTTAGATGCTCTGAGCCCTTTCACTACTCTGTGTGTCTCTGCAGTATAGTGAAAGACATTTAGTTACACACTGTCTGTTAGGTGCCCTGTGTCCTGTCTGTGATATATAGCTACTATGTGTGTCTCTGCAGTATAGTGAAAGCCATCTTGGCTGTATTACTGTCTGTTAGGTGCCCCAAGTCATGTCTGTGACATAGCTACTGTGTGTCTCTCTTCAGTATAACAAAAGCCATTTAGGCTGTATTACGCTGTATGTTAGCCTGTTAGGCGCTCTGAGCCCTGTCATAGCTACACTGTGTATGACATTTCTCTGTGGCAAAGCGAAAGCCATGGCTGTGTCTACTATGTCTCGTATTTCCCAGACTAAGTTTACTGACAGGAAGCACACTGCTGGTGCATGTGCAACAGAAAATGATGTGCACAATATAAATCTTAGCACTAATAAAGAACATAGCAACAATAATAACAAAAACATCACCAGGACTGGCACTAAATGTCCTCCTGAACCAACAAAGCATGCTACCAATGAAATGATCATAGAGTTTTGCAAAGAACTGCTAAGATCAAAGGGGATAAGAGGGAGTGTGTGGTGGAGGATCAAGGAAAAGCATCTGTCCTAAAAATATACTTCTGCTCAGTATTTACTGAGGAGAAGGTAGGACAGGGCCCACAGCTCAGTACCATGGACACGGGGGAAGGGAGGTGTGCACAAGTCCCTTCACAAAAGAAAGGGCCTTACAAGATCTCACTAAACTCAGGGTGCACAAGGCAATGGGACTGGATGGCATACATCCCAGGGTACTAAAGGAGCTAAGGGTGGAACTAGCAGAGCCATTATCAGAACTTTTTAGTGAGTCTCTGAGCACAGGAGAGGTCCCAGAAGACTGAAGAAGGGCCCATGTGATCCTGTTCCACAAGACTGGTAGAAGGGAGGAGGCAGGGAACTACAGACCAGTCAGTCTTACCTCAGTAGTGGACAAGATTATGGAGGCACTCCTTAAGGAAAGGATAGTGCAACACTTGGAATCCATAGGAGCACAGGATCCAAGACAGCATGGGTTTACAACAGGATGGTCCTGCCAAACTAATCTCATAGATTTCTTTGAGGATAACAAGAGTGGTGGATCAAGGGAGTGCAGTTGATGTCAATCAATCAATCAATCATAGAAACATAGACTTTGGCGGCAGATAAGGACCACTTGGCCCACCCAGTCTGCCGATTTCCCTACCTATTGGATGAGCTGCAGATTCTAGTTAACCAACAGCCTACTTCCTGCAATCCTCACTATAATTGCTTTATGTCTGTCCCATGCAGGTTTGAATTCCCCCACTGTTTTAGACCCTACAACCTCCCCAGGAAGGTGGTTCCATGCATCTACCACTCTCTCCATGAAAAAGAATTTCCTCACATTACCCCTGAGTCATCCCCCCATATCTTTAAAGTGTGCCCCCTTGTTCTTGCACATCTCTTTTTCTGAAAGATGCTACCCTCCTGGACTTTGTTGATTTCCTTGAGGCACTTGAAAGTTTCTATCATGTCCCCTCATTCCTCCTTTCATCAAGGGTATACATATTAAGCTCTCTCAATCTTTCTCTTTGTATGGTTTCTGATGCAGACCCTGCACCATTTTAGTTGCCCTCCTCTAGACTGTTTCCATCCTGTCTATCTCTTTGCGTAGACTGGGTCTCCAAAACTGCATGCAGTACTCCAGATGGGGTCTCACCAACTGCTGTACAGAGGGATAACCACTTCCCTTTTTTACTTGTGATGCCCCTCCCTATGCATCCCAGTATCCCCCCAGCTCTCCTTACTGACTTTTCACATTGCTTACCCACCTTTAGGTCATCTGATATGACTACCCCCAGTTCCCTTTCCATTCTTGTTGTTGTTAGTACCTCCCTTGCCATTGTGTACTCTTCTCCTGGGTTTTTGTTTCCCAGGTGCATTACTTTGCATTTCTTTGCATTGAATCTAAGTTGCCATATGTCTGACCATTCCTCCAACTTCCCTTCTCATCCTTTATACCCCCCTTGTGTATCAGCTCTGTTACAGATCTTTGTGTCCTCTACAAAGAGGGTTACCTTTCCTTCTAGACTCTCTGCAATGTCACCTATAAAGACATTAAAGAGGACTGGACCCAGTACTGAACCCTGAAGTACTCCACTAGTAATCCCCCTTGCTTCAGAATGAGTTCCATTCACTATTACCTTCTGTGCCCTGTTGTGCAGCCAGTTTGCTACCCAGGCTACTATCCTGGGACCCACTCCCAGGCTGGCTAACTTGATTATTAATCTTTTGTGCAGGACTGTGTCAAATGCCTTGCTAAAGTCTAGGTAGGCCAAAGTCTAGGTAGGCCATATCCACAGCCCCTCCCTGGTCTATTACTTTGGTCACCCAGTCAAAGAAATCAATTAGATTCATCTGACATGACCTTCCTGTTGTGAATCCATGCTTCTTTGGGTCCTGTGCCCCACTGGCCTCTAGGTACTCAACAATGTTTTCTTTCAGAAGTGAGTCCATCATTTTCCCTACCACTGAGGTCAAACTAACAGGTCTGTAGTTTCCTGCTTCTGCCCTGCTCCCACTTTTGTGAAGGGGAATCACATCTGCCCTCCTCCAGTCCTCAGGTACCACCCCATCCTCTCATGATTTGTCAAAAAGTGTGGTCAGTGGTGTCACTAGGTTCCCCCTTAGTTCTTTTAGGATTCTGGGGTGAATCCCATCAGGCAACATTGCTTTGTCCACCTTGAATCTTAAGAGTTCTTACAGGACTCTTTCTTCTGTAAATGGACTGGTGTCAACCCCTCTACCCAGAGTGCTTCTATTGTTTGGTTTAGGTAACTTCTCCTCTTCTTCTTTTGTGAATACTGAGCAAAAGTATTCATTTAGTATCTCTGCCTTTTCACTGTGTCCCTCTGCCCACCTTCCCTCTCCTTTATTAATCTTAACTATCCCTCCCTTAACCTTTCTATGCTCCCTAATGTACCTATAAAAGGTTTTATCCCCCTTCTTAACTGGGTTGGCTATCTTTTCCTCAGTTTGGGCCTTTGCTATTCTGATTGCCTTCCCCACTTCTTTCTGCTTTAATTGATACAGTTCCCTGTCATGCTCCTTCTATGATTCCTTATACTTTTTGAATACAATCAATCATTCTTTATTTATAAAAAGCACCTTTCTAAAACCAAGGCGCTTGTACAATAATTAAATAAAACACATCAATAAATAAACAAATACAACAAGTTAAGACCAATAAATACAGCAGTGGCATTAAAATTCAGACTACGTTTGTCTAAAAAGATAAGTTTTCAAAGCAACTTTTAACCCTTGGATGGTCAGGCATCTTGCACCCAATGAGGCAGAGAATTCCACAGGGTCAGGGCCATGAAACTAAATGACCTAGCCCCAGATGTCTTTAAATGGACCCTGGGAATCTCTAGCAATCCCTCGTTGGTGGATCGGAGAGGGCAGAGGGGACAGTAGGGGTGGAGGAGATCTTGTAGGTAACTAGGTCTCTGGTTGTGTAGGGCCTTATAGGTCAGCAAACCAACCTTGAAGGTGATCTGACACAGTACTGGCAGCCAGTGCAGTCCGCAGAGCACAGGTGTTATATGACTGGTCCTAGAGGTGCCAGTCCAAAGCTTGGCTACCACATTCTGCATTAGCTGCAGGTGGCAGTTATCAACCCCTGGTAGCCCAAGATAGAGGGTGCTGCAGTAGGTAGGAGGTAACAAAGACGTGGACCAAAGTTGGAAGATCGTTGAGGGAACCAAGTGCTTAACCCGGACGATATTCCTTAGATGGCAAAAAGAGGTTTTGACAACTGCCGACACCTGTGATTTAAGGGCCAGGCAGTCATAGAAACATAGAATTTGATGGCAGATAAGGACCACGTGGCCCACCCAGTCTGCCTATTTCCCTACCTAATGGATAAGCTGCAGATCCTAGTTAACCAGCAGCCTACTTCTTCCTACCCACACCCCCTAGAATTGCTTTATGACTGTCCCATGCTTGAACTCCACCATTGTTTTTGACTCCACAACCTCCTCCGGAAGGCCGTTCCATGCATCCACAACCCTCTCTGTGAAAAAATACTTCCTTAAATTACCTCTGAGTCGCCCCTCCTCTATCTTCAGATTGTGCCCCCTTGTTCTTGCACACCTATTTTTTTGAAAGATGCTACCCTCTTGGACTTTGTTGATTCCCTTGAGGTACTTGAAAGTTTCTATCATGTCCTCCCCCTCCTTTCCTCGAGGCTATACATATTAAGCTCCTTAAGTCTTTCTTCAAATGTCTTCCAGTGCAGACCCTGCACCATTTTAAATGCCCTCCTCTGGACAGCTTCCATCCTGTCTATGTCTTTGTGGAGATTGGGTCTCCAGAACTCCACGCAGTACTCCAGATGGGGTCTCACCAGCTGTCTGTACAGAGGGATAATAACTTCTTGTTTTCTACTGGTGATGCCTCTCCCTATGCATCCCAGTATCCCCCCAGCCCTCCTTGCTGCCCTCTCACATTGTTTGCCCACCTTTAGGTCATCTGATATGACTACCCCCAGATCCCTTTCCATTTTTGTCGTTGTTAGTATCTCACCCCCCATTGTGTACTCTTCCCCTGGGGTTTTGTTTCCCAGGTGCATTACCTTGCACTTCTTAGCATTGAATCTAAGCTGCCATACATTTGACCATTTGGTACTGCTTTAGGGAAATATTGTAGAGACCCCAAGTAAAACAAGGTTAGCAAGACAACTGCACACTTTCAGCACTATGACCCAACTTATAATATGCACATAAGCCAGGTTAAACGTGAAAAAGACAATCAGATTTATTTAGGGGTCGTGAACAAGGAAGGAGTGTGAATCTAGGTAAACGATTGTTATTCTGATTATGGTCAGGTTCTCGGCATGGAATTTTAGTCCCAAACATAAACAGTTTTACAACACTGGGGACCCAGAATGTTATATAGGCTAGCCTGAAGCATTGCCCAGGGGTGGCTGGCGTTGCAGCAGTTGTTGGGGCCCTTGAAGGAAAGGAAGACAGTTAGCTTGCAAAGCAAACTCTGATTACTTGTAATCCTAGCCAGGTGGCCCAGTCTATTGAAACCCAGAAAGTTAAAGAAGAAATCAGATGGTACCACAGATAATTTAGGAGACTTGTTGCAGGGAGCTACCCTGGTTGTACTCATGCTACCACTGGGCTGTGATGATGCAGACGATATGGAGACCTCGTGGTGTTCACCGATGAGCATGGAGAAACAGGACTGACATGACACACCTCTTCTTCATGGCCTTTCCCTCCAGATGGCCACACCTTGGGAGTTGTTTCTGCGCAGGGGCTAGATCACTTAAGTTGGTCTCTCACCATGGACAGTCGCTGCTGCAAGGCAGTCAGTCTGGGCCGGTCTGGCAAAGGTCCAGATGTGATAAGCACATTGGCAGAGTTCAGTTCAGTGTGCTGGTGAAGCCTCCAGCTAGCGTAATAGATTGGGTCATGAACAGACAAGTCTCGACCCACAGGAAACATTCAGCACATTTAAATCAAACATTATCAACTTTTTACAGTTCGGATACAGTCCCGCTGTTATTGCACTAGCTTCACTGAGCAAACCTCTCGTTCCAAAATCAATCTTGCATTCTTGCAGAAGACAGCATTTAAGTCTCTACCTCTCAGTTCAGTTCCAAGCCAGCATGCAATTTCAGTCTATTCACTGAGCAAAACCGCCAAACTGCAGGCAGGTAGCTCCTGGCAATTAATCTTCTTTTCCATCCACAAGTAACGCAACACACACACACACACACACACACACACACTAGGTCTCTTGCAGCCCCGACTCTCCACAGAGCCTGTTCGGTAGTTCAAGCTGGAGTCTCAATGCAGGCCTGCCCTGAACTTCAGGCTGCTCTCTGCAGCCCCTCTCAGTCTGGTCTCTCTGCAGAACAACTCTTCTGGGACTGACTGAAATTCAAACTGTCCCTCTTTAAATAAAGGCAGAAAACCTTGGAATCCAATTGGCTGATGCAGTTTCAAAACGGTGGCTGCAGTTTAGCTGCTGTCCCATTTATGCAGTCCCAGCAGATTTCAACATCTGGTGCAGCCAGGTTAACCATCATTTACTTATATTTTCCCCACACATATGTAGCACAAACTCTTTTCTTTTAAATGAGCCCATTTATATTTAATAAATCCTCGCACTTTTGCTGTCACTGCCAATGATAAACTGTCCCCCTAAGCGGCAGGCAGCAGTTCATACATATTCATAAAGGGCTCATGAATATTGATGAGCCTCCCAGAATACCTGATTCTCAGATTTCATTTTAAAGCTCCAACGTGGCTTCTGAGACACTTTTCTAAGGTAACCAGGACCCATTTAGCTTAAGATGGTACCCGGTACCACTGAGAAGCTCCCCGTTTTGACTGCAAACTGAGCGGTCAGCAGATCCAATGCACTCCTTGCTAATGCGCAGTTGCCAGCAGCTCCAAAAACATGCCAGCAACTCATGGTTAGCAATTTTGGCCTGAGCTGAGCTCTATTAACAAAACAGACTGCACTGGGAGCAGTTTGGGGATACCAGGGCACCAGGAGGAGTTCAGGAGGATGCCAGCAGCAACAGGAGAGGAATGGGAGAAAACAAGGGACATGGGAGCAATCAGGGTAAGCCCCCAAGGGGGAGGGTTACATATGTAAGTACCATTAAGTAAGGATAACGTGACCTTGTGAGAGGGCTATAAAAGGCCCCTTGCTTTGCAGTTTTGAGAGGGAGATGGAGAGTGACTTAGAGGAGGAAGAGAGAAGGACAGTTGAAGCTGGGATGCTGACACACCAAGGCTGCTCTCCTGATTAAAAACTGTCTGAAGTTTCATTCCCTGATAGTCCAGTATTAATGTGTGCCAGCATTATTCCTGAGGAATGGTTCATCCTGAAGAAATTGGTCAGTACGCTGCATTGTTCAAAGTGATCCTGTCTTAAAGGTACAGCCTCCTGAAGTTCTGTGTATGATGTCTGCTATTTTAGTTTATTATTTCAGTTTGTTATTTTGTCTCCAGTAAAATGATAGGCATATTTATGCCTTTTACGCACCTTATAAGTTGTGTCTTGGCTTATACTAACTGTACCCCGTCACAGGGTCCTAATTCTACCCAATTTTACTGCTGGGAATTCGTTCTTTTTTTTTTTAAACTTTATCCCCGCCTGTACTACCCTCCATGTCCACTCCTTTGAACCATTGATCAACCCCCACAGACCACCAACACTGAGTCTGCCCCTAAAGTTCCTGGTCTCTCCACAGTACTTCCTTGATTCCCAGATATCCTCCTGGGTGGGGGCGAGAAAGGGGCCCTCTTCCTCGACCTTGCTTGAGGAGAGCCGGGACAGCGGGGTCTGCCCATGAGTTGATGGTTGTGAGGCACAGATTGGTCTTCATCTAGGACCTAAAGGGGGTGTTTCTGTTCCCTTCCATCCCCTGAGGACGCAGGCTAGGGTAGATGATGTGCTGACACACAATGCTACCAAGTGTCTGACAGTGTCCTTCCATCCCCAACTCCAGCGCCATGCAGCTGCCACAGCCCTGAAAATTGGTGCTCCCACCAACCCCCAGGGATGTTGGGTGTGACAAGCACCCCTGGAATCCCACCCCGAAGGAGAAGAGCATCCATTGGGATGCTCAATCCTCCTTCCCCCTACCGACCCCGACAACCTGAGCTGTTTCCTAAACCCAGGTCATCGGCGTTATGCGAGGTGTGGCGTCCAGTGTCTCAACCCTTAGCACCACCGGGCCGGCACTGCTGGGAATTCTGAAGCAAAGGGAGGTTAAGTTGCTTGCTTAAGGTCACACAGTGAATAAGTTACTCTGTTAGATTTGAGCCTCAGTGTTCTGCTTCCAAAGCCTATGTCAAAACCATTACACCACACTGCCTTCACTGTGGAAAGCATTGGGTAACTATTGTTGTCTCCAAGATGTCAAATGAAGTAGGTTTCCCTCTACAGATCTGCCTGGTTGCTGGTCATGTTGTTGGCTTCTAGTGTCAGAAGAAGAAAAGAGTGATGAGGTAGGTTTCCCTCTCTATAGGTCTGTCTAGGTGTTGACCCCATTGCTGGGTGTTGTTGTCAGTTGTAATGTAGAATGGGACAGGGTTCCCCCATTTCTAGATCTGTCTAGATGTTTGTCAGGATTGGACCGCTGGTGTCAATCATGATGTATGCTGGGTTGGGTTCCCCTGTCTATGGATCTGCCTGGATGTTATCCCCCTGGGTTCTAACTATTTTTGTTGATTGTGTTGTAGCACGGGTCAAGTCCCCTCTTTATGGATATACCCCAGGGTTGAACCTCTTTTTGAGTGCTGATGAGGATCATATTGTGAGTTGGAGTGGGGTCCCCTGCCTATGGATTTTCCTAGGTGTAGGTCCAAAGTTGTTGACTGTCGTGTAGGCTGGGGTTGGCACCCCTGTCTATAGATCTGCCAGAGTGTTTGTCAGTCTGCTGAGTGCCAGTGTTGATTATGGTGTGAGATGAGATAGGATCCCTCTCTCTGGCCCCATTGTTGAACAGTAGTGTCATGAATCTGATAGAATTGATCTAATGACTGTTAGTGTTAGCAGTGTTGGTGAATATAACAGGTTCCTCAGTATCTGGGTCTGCTTTGGTCTTTGACAAGTTTTTATATACTAGCATCAGTTGTATTACTGTAGTGGAGGAATTACACAGTATATCACTCAGTACCAACTTTGATCTAATCTGGATGTTTCTCTGATTTGTGATCGGCAGGTTTCTCTGGCCAGTTTTGCTGTATACGTCATGGTGGATGAGAACAACATTCTGGATGCCGAGAAAGCCTTCACCTCCATCTCCTTATTTAACATCCTGAGGTTCCCACTAGCCTTGCTGCCAATGTTTATCTCCACGATGGTACAGGTAAATGTCACTTGAAAATAACAGGATCCCAGTATCAGAAATGGGCCATTCTGAGAGTCCTTGGGAGCTGAACTGCCTAAGTACTTACACCTCCACATGTTTGATCCCATAAGATTTGCTAGCAGTCTCTCCTCTCACCACCATACAAACCACACCCCCTTTCTCAAGTGCTCTAGGTTACATGCCCTCATGTTTGCAACCTTAATGAGGTGCACATGTACGATCTTCCAATGCTTTCATAGCAGAAGGTTGCAAAAGTAAGGAAGAACTGGTACTGCTGGGCAGGAGAGTGAAATGTTAGTCATGTGATCTGAGGTATAAAATAAATGTTTATGCATATTCAACTTATATAAATATCTAAATATCAATTAAATTATGGGAACTAATATCAAAATTCAGAAACAATGCAAAAATATGTTTTTAAAATTTTATTTTTAAAACCATCATGACATTTTCCATGCCAATATTAAAATGTATATCAACATACTTTATCATTATGGAAAAAGTATGTTGCTTACATTTATTTTACAAAAATAAAACAGTTACGTTATCTTGTAAACATGTATAGCGATATAACTAGAGAAAACTGCCTTTTTTATATTGATGACTACTGTAATTACTACTGTTACCTAATAACAATATAATAACATCATTTCTTATTGGCTGGACTCCAAAATCATTTAAAAAAAATTACATTTCTAGCTCCAACAGTTTCAGAGTTAGACCTTTTAAAAGACATTTTCTTTAAAGTGTGATAACTTTGGAACCGTTAGGGCTAGTGACTTAATTTTTTATAAAAGCTTGGAATCAGCTAAGTAGATATATTGTTAATATAAAACTATTGTGACCATATATCGATATAAAAAAACATAAAATATTTCATATTGATATAAAAAACATAAAAATGGTTACATTTCTAAAGTCCTGTCATTTATGTCATTTTTAACATATTATATTTAAGCAATAAAGCATAACAGGGTGTGCATTATCATGGGATAATGGCACACCTGGGGAAATGAGGACTTTACACACTGAGAAGTGTCATTATCCTACAATAATACACGCCCTAGAATGCCTTGTTGAGATTATAAAATGGCTTCCCTGATTTTTTTTTTATTTTAGGATCAAGTAATGAGGTTCATAACGTTAAGCATTTTTGATCTGTGCTGTTGTGCTTGGATGTCAGCACAGTCATGTGACTGGAGTTCACCAATTACAACACAGTATTTCTCTTACCCATTTTATAACGACAGCTGTATGCGCGTAGCAAAACAGAAGAACTGTATTAACTGTCCAGATCTGACAGCTTTCAAAATGTAGCTTTAAGCATTACAAAAAAATCATATAAGATTATTTTTGGAACAGGTCAGAAGACACTAGTGGTTGTTCTGTCTAAGAATAAACACATTCTTTTCTAGTTTTGCACATGTATTTCTACAAGCGTCATAGGAATAGGTATAACTTAAAACAGTACTATGTTTAGGGTTCTGCTTTATTTTTCTGGACTTTTCTGTTTTTTCATCAAGAGATGTCAGATATAAAGTATTTTGTTAGGTACTCAAGTGGCTAATAATAAAAGCTAACCATGGTAACAATAACTTGCACTCCTCTTTTTTGCTCATGAGCAAGATGGTGGTCAGTTTCTGTTCTGGGCTATCTGCAGACTATTCTGAGCTGATCCAGTATTAAACTTGAGATCTAACAAAGTTAGTGTCACTGCTAGTTAGGGGCTACCAGTACTGAGCCACTATGTCAACTTTCCTACCGGGTTCTGGCAAACCCTGCAAACCCTTCAAACTCTCCTTTTCAATAAAAGGCAACATCTTGCCCTTTGGCCACTGTCCCTGGACATATCAGCAAATCTCTATATGGTCATAAAAGAAAAGCAAAAGAGTTTGATTTTTATATAGTAACTTTCATGCAAACTATTCCCAAAGTGCTTTACAATCCAGGTGAGAGGTAGATTACAGAGCACAGGGAGAAGACAACAGAAGCCACTTCCTGGGACCTGGTGCACCACAGAAATATTGATATAAGAAAAACAGTAGAAACTGGGGCACTCCAATACACATAAAGAAAGATCTGTACAGCAAGAATGTCTTGCAAATATTAAGGCTCTTTATTTGGGTGCATTCAGACACGTAAAATTAGGAGCATATACAAACTGGAGCACAAACATAACATATCACTCCCTCTGGAGCTTTTTCAAGGAAATGCTGCTCTGTAATGTTCTATTCACTTTGTACACACAGTGAAATCATGTGATCAATTTAAAAAAAAGTACAAAAATGCAAACCCTTCAGACAGTAACTAGGGTTACCACCTTTTAAAAAGCCCAAAGTGGAACATTTCGTACTGAAACATGATTTTTCGCAGGACAGTACCTAACCTTGACCAATGCAACAAACTTGTTTTCTCTATATAAACAGAATTAAGGCAAAGTATTGTAGTTTCTTAGTTGCTTCATTAATCTCAGCCATGGGATCAGTGATCTCTAGAGAATACCACCGTTTATTCAACTGTGCAACAATACCAATTAGAAATGTAAAGCGACAGTGCTGGTAAATATAAAGTGTGACTCAAAAACATCACCAAAGAGGACACAGAAAGGGCAAGGTGCAACGATTAGTATGTATCTGAGAGTGAGTTATCAATACAGAACAATGGAATCTCAATGCACTTTGTATTTCTCAGCTCTGTCACTTTAAGTTTCTGACTGATATGCTTGCAGTCTGTATTGCCTCCCATTAGCCTTCTTTTTGATGGCTAAATGCTACTTGGCTCATGTGAACTGCCAGGACATATTCTTAGCTTGTATTCTGGACCACGTTCGTGCACTCTCCACCCTTTCTTTTAATTTGTGCTTTGCCCACACTATACAGTATACCACACAGGATCATGTGGCCAAGTAAATAACAAAACATTGTCACAGCCATTCAAGCCTCGAATACTTACCAGCTGGCCATTTCTAGGATTATGAAATCTAGAACATTCCTTTATGACTGGGCAAAACCTGCCCCTTCCATATTTATTACATCGGGCTGGGGGGGGTAGTCAACTCTTACGTGTCTCCAGTGGCTGTACAGAATACACTAAGACATCCTTCGGATGTTTTGGTCTCCTACCAACCATACAGAAGAGATTATCTATCACATCCCTCAGTTTTGAGCTAGATGCAAACACTGGCCAGTGCTTTTGAATGACATGTCTACATTTGCTGGACCTGGTAGAATAAGCTGTTGTAAAATTAATTTGCTTGTGTTGGACTTGTGTTGATTTATCAGGGTAAAGCAGATCCTGTCTCTTTGTAGCTGCACTCACTTGCTTAGCCTTCTGTGCAACTTCGCTACTGCACCCTCTGTTGTAAAGTCTTTGTTCCAATACAGCAGTCTATCTCAAAACTCTCCTGGCTACAGCAATTTTTTTTGTTTTGAATTCAAAGTTTATTGAGCTTTTTTTATACATGCTTTAACATGAAGCATCGATAAGCATTGATGCACCTGCAGGAATTTTTAAAAATCAGCTCCATGCTAAAGCCCTCACCCTCTCCCTCCCTACAACCCCTCCCCGCTTGGCACTAACCCAATCATGAAGAGCAGGTAATAAGACAGAGACAGAACATATCCAGTTATAATACCAGAATGGCATACTACTGACTGAACAGTGAGTTCATTTTTATCCCTGGACTCAGTAGAGTGGTTTGTGTAGGAGCAGTGGTCTAGTACATTGAGGTGTTGGTTGACTTAATGTAAAGGACAGTACGCACCAGGGTGGTGGAGCAGTGGTGTATTTGATTGTTTCTAACAGTCACCAGTGGTTGTGGCCTACCCAACCACCCTACCCCTCACCCCACGCAACCCAGGCATGGCATTTCCTTTATAGCCAAGGTTCTGATATCACTTCCTCAACAGGTCTTGGAGCAGAACTGTCATATTCTTAATTACCCAGCACAGTGCATAAAGTGTAAGTATACACACAAAAAATTGTATATTACTCATTGTATATTATAAGGAAGAGGAACATGTGGGGGGTGGTGCAATGTACTGGCTGCGGGGCAACAATTTTCCAGGAAATATTCTGGAACCTGTGTTGCTGCCCTATTTGCAGGCAACTGTCAGCTCTGAGGGAGGAGGTTGCCCACCTCCAGGCTGAACTGGCAAGGACTAAAGAGGACTCCCCAACCCAAAGAGCACCAGTTCCACAACCACTGCCTCAGAGGTTGCCATGTGTGAACAGCAGATGGACCACAGTAGGTTCTGGGAGGGTGAGGGTGGTGGAACAGAGGCATAGCCCCCGAGTTGCACCTCTACACAAATCATATGTCAGTCTGGCAAATCAAGGTTCCTATATGATGACACCCTCATTGGAGACCAAGAAGAATGCTGGGGACATCCACAAGGAGACCCACAAAGAGTGGCAAGGGACAACACAAGGAAAGAAACAGCTTCTGATAGGGGACTCAACTGTTAGGGGTGTAGACCTGGGGAAGGGAGAGGAGAGGGAAGTAAGGTGCCTGCCTGGTGCCATGGCTTGGAGGGACAGGAAGCGAATCCTCAGGATTGCAGAAGCAGCATCACAGGAGAGGAAACTAGTTATCATTGTCCACCTCGGGACAAATGACCTAGCTAGGCATGAGATCAGTGCAGTGCAGGATGAATTTGTGGAGTTGGGGAGGGGCCTCAGACAGGTAGCAAGCACGGTAACCTTCTCAGAGGTGCTGCCAGTCTATGGCAGGGGTGAGGCTAGGGTACTGCACACCATGCGGTTTAATGAATGGTTGCAAAACTGGTGCAGAGCACAGGGCTTTGGCTTCATTGGGGACTGGCGGTCCACCTGGAGAGATGAAGGTCTATACTGGCATGATGGTCTGCATCTGTCCAGGAAGGGAAACACGCTCCTAGGTGACAGGTTTAAAGGCTTCATTGGCAAGCTTTTAAACTAGCCAAAGGGGGAGGTGCTGATAGGAAACAGGAAAGTTCAAGCCTCCCCCCCTGCAAAGCATGGAGGTAGTAGGGTAAACACTGAGGTACAGAGCTTGACAGAGGGCAGGACAGGGGTAAATGGAAAAATGGACAAGGGCGGTAAGAGCAGGAATGGGATAAAAAGGATAAAGCCAACATTAAATGGAGGGCAATGAGTACCAATGCCCATAGTCTGGGAAACAAGCTTCCTGAGCTAGTAGCCCTGATGGAAGTGGAACACTTGGATATTGTGGCAGTCACAGAAACATGGTACACGGAGAACCATGACTGGGATGTCAACATACCAGAGTACACAATCTACAGAAGGGACAGGGAGGATAAAAGAGGAGGTGGAGTAGCTCTCTACTTAAGGGAAGGGATCAAAGTAACAGAACTAAAAAGTAAAGGGGGAGGACAAGAGGAACTCTGGGTCACATTGGAGACAGGGAGTGGCATCACAATCTGCACAGGGGTTGTATACAGACCCCCATCTCAAGGGGAGGAAATGGACAAGAAAATGATAGATGGCATTCTCAAAATGGCTGAAAAAGGGGAGATACTGTTGATGGGGAGACCTGAATATGCCAGATGTTAACTGGGCAACATGGACGGCAGCTACATCCAAGAGCAGAATCATTCTCAATGCCCTACAGGGAGCATGCCTTAGACAGCTAGTGGTGGAACCCACTCGGGAGGGAGCAATATTAGACCTGGTACTCTCAAATGGAGAGAGGATCACAAACTTAGAAGTCAGTAGACATCTGGGAACAAGCGACCACTGCACAGTGTGCTTCACAATAAATACAACCATGGAGACAAGCCATACAAATACAAGGATACTGGACTTTAGAAGGGCTGACTTTGGCATAATGGGTGAATACCTGAGGAATGCATTAGCAAATGGCCAGAAAGGAGGGGTGGAAGAACAATGGAGAAAAATCAAAACTGCCGTCATGGGGGCAACAAGCCTTTGTGTGAAACAAATAAAGAAAACAAAACGGAATAAAAAAACACTATGGCTCTCAAAAGAAGTGTCAGGGAAGGTTAAGGAGAAAAAGGCTGCATTCAAAAAGTATAAGGAATCACAGACGGAACACGACAGGGAACTGTATCAATTAAAGCAGAAAGAAGTGGGGAAGGCAGTCAGAAAAGCAAAGGCCCAAACCGAGGAAAGAATAGCCAACTCAGTTAAGAAGGGGGATAAAACATTTTATAGGTACATTAGGGTACATAGAAAGGTTAAGGGAGGGATAGGAAAGATTAATAAAGGACAGGGGAGGTGGGCAGAGGGAGACAGTGAAAAGGCAGAGATAATGAATAAATACTTTTGCTCAGTATTCACAAAAGAAGAAGAGGAGGAGTTACCTAAACCAAACAGTAGAAGCACGCTAGATAGTGGGGTTGATACCAGTCCATGTAAAGAAGAAAGAGTACTTAAAGAACTTCTAAAACTCAAGGTGGACAAAGCAATGGGGCCTGACAGGATTCACCCTAGAATCCTAAAAGAGCTAAGGGAGGACCTAGTGACACCACTAACCACACTTTTTAACAAATCATGGGAAGATGGGGCAGTACCTGAGGACTGGAGGAGGGCAGATGTGATTCCCCTTTACAAAAGTGGGAGCAAGGCAGAAGCAGGAAACTACAGACCTGTTAGTTTGACCTCAGTGGTGGGGAAAATGATGGAATCACTTCTGAAAGAAAGAATTGCTGAGTACCTAGAGGCCAGCGGGGTACTGGACCCAAAGCAGCATGGATTCACAATAGGAAGGTAATGTCAGACAAATCTAATCGATTTCTTTGACTGGGTGACCAAAGTAATAGACCAGGGAGGGGCTGTGGATATGGCCTACCTAGACTTTAGCAAGGCATTTGACACAGTCTCGCACAAAAGATAAATAATCAAGTTAGCCAGCCTGGGAGTGGGTCCCAGGGTGGTAGCCTGGGTAGAAAACTGGCTGCACAACAGGACACAGAAGGTAATAGTGAATGGAACACATTCTGAAGAAAGGGGGTTACTAGTGGAGTACCTCAGGGCTCAGTACTGGGTCCAGTCCTCTTTAACGTCTTTATAGGTGACATTGCAGAGGGTCTGGAAGGAAAGGTATGTCTCTTTGCAGATGACACAAAGATCTGTAACAGAATTGATACACAAGGGGGGGTAGAAAGGATGAGAAGGGGCTTGGCAAGGTTGTAGGAATGGTCAGACATATGGCAACTTAGATTCAATGCAAAGAAGTGCAAAGTAATGCACCTGGGAAATTAAAATCCAGGAGAAGAGTACACAATAGTAGGGGAGGTACTGACAAAAACAATAATAGAAAGGGATCTGGATGTAGTCATATCAGATGACCTAAAGGTGGGTATGCAATGTGAGAAGCCAGGGGGATACTGGGATGCATAGAGAGGGGCATCACAAGTAGAATAAGGGAAGTGGTTATCCCTCTATACAGACAGTTGGTGAGACCCCATCTGGAGTGCAGTGTGCAGTTTTGGAGGCCTCATCTACGCAAGAACATAGACAGGATGGAAGCAGTCCAGAGGAGGGCAACTAAAATGGTGCAGGGTCTACATCAGAAACCATATGAAGAGAGACTGAGAGAGCTTAATATGTATACCCCTGATGAAAGGAGGGACAGGGGGGACATGATAGAAACTTGTAAGTACCTCAAGAGAATCAACAAAGTCCAGGAGGGTAGCATCTTTCAGAAAAAGAGATATGTAAGGTTAAGGGGGCACAATTTAAAGTCTGAAGGGGGACGGCTCAGGGGTAATGTGAGGAAATTATTTTTCACAGAGAGAGTGGTGGACGCATGGAACCGCCTTCCTGGAGAGGTTGTGGGGTCTAAAACAGTGGAGGAATTCAAACATGCATGGGACAGACATAAGGCAATTATAATGGGGGGATGCAGGAAATAGGTTGTTGGTTAACTAGAATCTGCAGCTTATCCAGTAGGTAGGGAAATGGGTAGACTGGGTGGGTCAAGTGGTCCTTATGTGCCGTCAAAGTCTATGTTTCTATGTTTCTATAACAATATACAATAGGGTCTTAAGCTTCAAACAACATGAAGTCTTGCTATATTATGACAATTGCAGTTTGTCCCACCATTAGAACTGCTCCGGAGGTGAAAGGGTTAACTACCATTCTAAGAATGGAGTTTTGAGCGCGAGCTCGGTTAGAGAAGCTCTGTCTGGATAATTTCAAACTGAAACTGTCAGATTCTTTACTCCACCTCACTGAACAGTCGCTCCGGAGATTTCTCCTACTGCTCGGTTCATTTTTCAGTTTAAACAGCATTTTCTCGGTTAAATTCAACCGCGAGTATTATTATTTTAACCGCAAACCGATCGGTTCAAGCTCTGTCTGTGGTATTGTAAGTAATAGACAGGTTTTTATTTCTGTGTGGAACTTGTAAATGTTTATCGGTTCGGTTCAAACCGATCAGGTTGGTTAAAACTTTAAAGTTTAAGCATTTTAAAGCTTTTAGAGTGCGGTTCCTGGTTCTTATCGGTTCTAAAAAAAACGGATTTCATTACGGTTTTTTCCACGACCCGTGACACGGTTGGGAACTGATAAGGGTGTCTTGCCTGGCACTGCTGTTAAAAGGGCAAGTTTGTTGGTTAGGCTGGCATCATGTCTGAGAAATCCAAAAGAAAAACCGGGCCCACTGGGTTTCAACACTGTAGTGTCTGTGGGCAAGCCTTTGCCAAGGCTGACCCACACACTACTTGTGTTTATTGTCTGCGGTTTGACCACCTCAATTCAGACTGCCAGATTTGTAAGAATTTCCCTGCAGCCACCCTGGATAAGAGAATGGGCAGGCTCAGGGAACGAGAGGCCAAAAAGTCCACTGACCCGGATGGCCAGCCCGGTTCGGTACCAACCGAACCGGAGGAATTGCCCTCTGACCAAGGCGAGGGCTTAATCGGGCAACGTAAGCTGGCTCTGAGGAGCCAGTTCCAGCAAAAAACTAAAAATCAGCAGGTATGGAGTCCAAAATTCCTTCTCCAACTGCTGCAGAAATAGCAAAAGCTATACAAATTGTACAGTCACTTTCTCGGTTCCGTCCGAACCGCCACTGTCTGGTAGGAGGTTGGTTCGATCGGTTCCACGGTTCAAGAGTATGATATTGGAGATTTTATGAACCAGAGGAAGGGAGGAGGATTATGAACAGTGTGAATGTGACTTTGAGAGTCTGGATGTGCCCATTGAACGGGACATCTCCCCAGACAGACCTTTAGAATCTCCCCCTATGCTTTCTGAGTCCCCTTCTCACTTTCTGTTTCATAAAAAGGTTGCTGAAACCCTCCAGCTCCCATTAGAGGAAGCTGTGGATGAGCAGGAGGAACCTGATTTTGTGGAAATGATGGATATTCCAGAGTCTAGGAGATTATCTATCCCCTTACATAAGTCTTTTAGGAAGCAAACAATAAAAATTCTAAAAGCCCCTAATTCTGTGCCTCCTGTTGACAAAAAGATGGACAGGAGTACATTTTGTCAGGTCCTGATACAGACTTTCTTTTCACAGCAATGCAGTCATGTTGGGGTAGTTCAGGCTGCAGCCTGTGATAAAGCTAACATTCCCCTGGCTTCACATCCTCTTGACAAGGACTCCAGGAAGATTGATGCCATGGCTAAAAAACAATACATGGCAGCGTCCTTGGGACTCAGACAAGCAAATTACATGGCTTATGTGGCAAGACACCAAAAATCTAGATGGGACACTGTCATGGCTTTGGCTAAACAGGCCCCTGGCCAGCTTGCCAAGGAGCTGGAGCAGATGGCTACTGATGGTATTGAGGCTTCCAAGGTACAATTCCGTGCAGCTGTGGATTCTAATGATGTATCCTCTAGAGTCATGGCTACATCTGTGGCCTTTCGTAGGTTAGCTTGGCTCAGGTGTACTAACTTGTCACAGGATACCCAGACTAAGGCCATGGATTTTCCTGTGGTGGGGAATTCTCTGTTTGGGGAGCAAACAGAGAATTACATGAAGAAAATGGGGGGGAAATGCTACAAGTCTCGATGGCTGAGAGGGACCTGGGAGTGGTGGTGGATGTCAAGATGAACAACTCTGAGACTTGTGGGAGGGCAGCAGCCAAGGCCAACAGGATGCTGGGATGCATCGCTAGGGATCACCTCCAGAAGGAGGGAGTGATACTCCCTCTGTATAACTGCTTGGTGAGGCCGCACCTTGAGTACTGCGTGCAGTTTTGGAGGCCACACTTAAGCGGGACATTAACCTCCTGGAGAGGGTCCAGAGGAGGGCAACCAAAATGATTTGGGGCTTGGGGACAGGACCTATGAGGAGAGGCTCAAGAGCTAAATATGTACACATTGGAAGAGAGAAGGGACCGGGGGACATGATAGAGGTCTTCAGGTACATGAAGAGGGTAAATAGGGGAGGAACAGTCGGGGTGCTTGAAGGAAGGAGGAAGGGCCACTAGAGGGCATGGCTGGAAGCTGGAGGGGAAGATTCAGGGAGAAAGGAGGAGGTGCTACTTCACTGAGAGGGTGGTGGAGCTATGGAATGCACTGCCTAGGGGCTGGTGGAGGCAGAGACAGTGGAGGGGTTCAAGAGGGGGTGGGACAGGTACAGGGGAAGGGTTCTGGAAGCAAAATCCAATGCAGCAAGAATATCCGGAACTGGGAAGGGAGAAGCCAGAGAAGGCGAGGGGGACAGCAAGGTCAGCACCCAGGTTGGGGACTGACCAAATGAGCAGACACGAAAGACCGTTAGGCCTATTCTGCTGGCATTTTAGTATGTTAGTATGTTTTAGTAAAATGGATGAATACAGAACAACTTATAGGAGTGCACAAGCCAAAGAGTGGCAAACCACTCCTCAGAAACAGACCCCAGGGGTAGAGGTAGGCCTATCCACAGGCCTTTTTACCAAACCCAGGCTTCTTTGGCTTATGCTCAGAGGGGGTTCTTCAGAGGCAGAGGCAGACGGGGTGCAAGTAGGTCTGCTCCCACCCCTCAGCCTAAAGCCCCGGCCAAACAGGCACCCTGATGGGGTGCCCAGGGCCGGTTCTCCACTTCCTGTAGGGGGCAGGCTGGTTTACTTCGCCTAGGACTGGGAGTCTCTAACATCAGACAAATGGGTCCTGGAAGTAGTAAGCCAGGGTCTGGTTCTCAGTTTCAAAACATTTCTAAAGATGAGAGCCAGATTTTTTCCACCTGCAAACCCTCTAGAGACCTTTACCTTAGAAACAGAGGTCTCAACCCTCCTAGCTCTCAGAGCTGTAGAAAGGGTTTCCCCCCTCCCACACCAGGGCAAGGGTCTGTACTCCAGATATTTCCTTACCCCAAAAAAGACAGGAGAATGGCAGCCCATTTTAGACCTAAGATATCTGAACAAGCACCTTTTGAAACCAAAGTTCAAAATGGTGACTCTGGCAATGATTTTACCTTCTCTAAGGCCAGGGGACTGGCTAGCTTCCCTGGACCTCAAGGATGCCTATTTCCATGTTCTAATCAGAAGCTCCCACTGAAAGTACCTCAGAGTCGAACTGCCCTCAGGTCACTACCAGTTCAGAGCAATGCCCTTCGGCCTCTCCTCTGCCCCAAGGGTATTCACAAAATGTCTGGCAGTAGCAGTTGCTCATTTAAGAAGGCAAAGGATTGCTGTCTTTCCCTATCTAGACGACTGGCTCATTATAGGCCAGTCTCCAGAACAGGTCAAATCTCACCTGCAAGTTACCCAGCAGCTGCTCACCTCTCTGGGCTTCTTACTCAATCTTCCAAAGTCAGTTCTGGAACCTGTTCAGGTACTCACCTTCATAGGTGCAGAATTGGACACAAAGCAGGCCAGAGCCTTCCTACCCTTAGAGAGGGTAAGGAGCCTGGTGGCCCTGGCCTCCTCCTTCACCCTGCAGGTCTCTCGACCAGCAAGGCACTTCTTACAGCTGCTAGGGAACATGACTGCTTCCACAGCTGTAGTGCAAGGAGCAAGATTTCAGATGAGGGACATTCAGTTTCACTTGAGAGCCTTTTGGTCTCAGAGAAAAGACCCCCTTTCCAAGTTGGTCCCAGTGACTCGAACCCTGATCCAGGCCCTTCAGTGGTGGCAGGATCAGAGCAATTTAAGATTGGGGTTCCCCTTCATTCCTCTGTCTCACTCCTTGACTCTCACTACGGATGCATCCCTTCTGGGATGGGGAGCCCACATGGGCGACCTCTCCACTCAGGAAGTGTGGTCCCCTCAGGAATCTCTGCTCCACATCAATTTGCTGGAACTCAGAGCTGTCTTTCTAGCACTTCAAGTGTTTTCTGTGTCTGTTCAGAACAAAGTGGTACAAGTCAGAACAAACAACACCACTACAATGTGGTACATCAACAAACAAGGGGGCACTCGGTCTTCGGCCTTGTGCACCGAAGCAATGAAGTTGTGGTCTCTGGCTTATTCCCTGAACACTTCCCTCATAGCAGTTCACCTCCCAGGAAAGGACAATGTCCTGGCAGATGCTCTCAGCAGGATTTCCCAGGGCCATCACGAATGGTCTCTGGATCCTCAAATACTGGGGATAGTTTTTGCCAGATGGGGCACCCCTCAGATAGATCTTTTTGCAGCCCCAGACAATCACCAACTTCCACTGTTTTGTTGCAGGCCCCCAGTGTTGGGCTCAGTCCCCCTGGATGCCTTTCTCCTAGATTGGGAAGGGAAGTTTCTTTACGCCTTTCCCCCCTTCCCTCTCCTATTCAAGGTGCTAGTCAAAATCAGATCCCAGCCTTGCAGGATGATTCTGATTGCCCCAGATTGGGCCAGGCAGCCCTGGTACCCACTCTCTCTGTCCTTAGCAGTCCATCTTCCCCTGTGTCTCCCCAGGAATCACAACCTGTTAACCTGTGCCCAGGGGAGAGTTTGGTATCCGAACCTCAAATCCCTCAACCTCAAGGCCTGGCTCTTGAGGAGTTAGAATTTGCTGACCTACACCTTTCTCAAGGTGTTCTTGAAATCCTAAAGGCTTCTAGGAAGCCTTCCACTAGGGCTACTTATAATTCTAAGTGGAAAAGGTTTTCCATCTGGTGTTCTGGGAAACATATTTCCCCAGAATCTGCTGATTTGCCCATTGTTTTGGACTATATGGTCCATCTTAATTCTTTGGGCCTGAAACCAGCTACCCTGAAAGTACACTTGGCAGCTGTCTCTGCTTTTATTTCAGCAGGAAAGCCCTCCTCTCTTTCCGCTCACCCTGTGTTTTCCAAGTTTTTTAAAGGATTACTTCATACTAATCCACCTTTCAGGGACCCGGCCCCTGCCTGGGATCTTAATGTTTGCATTGCTCAGTTGATGCAACCTCCCTTTGAACCTCTGTCTTCTGCAGAGCTCAAGTATTTGACTTGGAAAACTGTTTTTCTAGTAGCCATCACTTCTGCCAGGTGCATAAGTGAGTTACAAGCCTTGTCAGTGGAGACTGACTTTATTTCCTTTCACAGGGATAAAGTAGTCCTTAGGACTAACAGGAAGTTTTTGCCTAAGGTGGTTTCAGACTTCCATCTTAACCAATCTGTCTCCCTTCCAGTGTTCTTCACTGACTATTCCTCCTCTGGTGAGAGGAGGTTGCACAGTTTAGATGTTAAGAGGGCCCTTAGTTACTATATAGAGCGTACCAAGGGTCATAGGTTGAATCCCTCAACTTTTTCTCACTTTTGGTGAGGTTGGAAAAGGTAAACCTACAACTAAGAGATCCATTGCCAGGTGGATTGTCTCTTGTATCCAATTTTGTTATCAAAAACTGGGAAAGGTTCCCCCTTCAGGCCTGAGGGCTCACTCTACCAGAGGTACAGCTGCGTCTATTGCTGCTGCCAGAGACATCCCTATTTTAGAGCTATGTCAAGCAGCTACCTGGAAAACGGTACACACTTTCACCAAGCATTACTCCTTGGATATCCAGGCCAGGAGGGATGCTAGATTTGGCACAGCCGTGCTTCAGAGCCTATTCCCTAAGTAGGTTCTGTTCCTCCTCCATGGAGGTACTGCTGTGTATTCTGCAATTGTCATAATATAACAAGACTTCATGTTGTTTGAAGAAAAAATTACTCACCTTAGTAATGTTGTTTCTTCTAATGGAGTCTTGCTATATTATGACCTCCCCCCCCAGCCTGCCCCTCTCAGAACTTCTATTTGGGTATGGGGTGGGCAGTCCAGTGTGGGCACCGGTTATGCCCATTATATGTTTTTCCCCCTTTTGGGGGTTTTGGGGTGTGGTGTTTTACTCTACCTTGTTTTATTTTTTTCTGGGTCCCTGACTTGAGTCTTTGTGTTGGGACCAGGAATATGTGTTAATATTTAGGTAGCCAGTTGGCTAGTGTAGGTTACAGCTTCCACACAGAACCTTAGTGAGTTTTTGCTCGTAAAGATCTGACAGTTTCAGTTTGAAATTATCCGGACAGAGCTTCTCTAACTGAGCTCGCGCTCTAAACGCCATTCTTAGAATGGTAGTTAACCCTTTCACCTCCGGAGCAGTTCTAATGGTGGGACAAACTGCAATTGTCATAATATAGCAAGACTCCATTAGAAGAAACAACATTACTAAGGTGAGTAATTTTTTCATACATTTCCTACTATGGTGAGACCCCAGTCTGGAGAAGGTATGGAGCATGAAGACCTTCCCATATCTTCTTATAACAGTCAGGGATCCATCAAGGCTAGCTTTCATTTATTCAGTACAGAGATTAAATAAAAAGTCTCTCAGCCATTTGTCATAGCATAGGCGATGATATGAGCATCTAGTCAGTGACGTAATACTAGCTTTTTAAGAGTAAGAGATATCATGGCCATATGATACTTAACAGCTCTTAACTGCTGTCTTAGAAAAATCTCCTAAGAGACAAATCTCAGGTGTAAATAATTCAGCAAGGCCCAACAAGGGGTCCGCCCTAGCCCTAATTAGCTCCTATAAGTCTCTAATCGAGGGGCAGTCCCAAAAAATATTGAACATGGTCCCCTTCGGCGTTCTGACACCTGATACAAAGTGTATCCACCGACTTTCCTACTTTTTTAAGTTTAATAGGGGTCTAATACATATCATTTAATAGTTGATACTGCGTGAGCTTCAGTCTATCTCGGGAAACATACCAGTGAGAATTTAACTGAATGGATTCCCATTTATCGAGCAGATTTGGAAAATGGGAATTCCACTACCTAGGGACCCCACTGAGTGTATCAAGCATCTTTTCTCGAAAGCGTGAGTATATTTGGGAAACCACATGGGGTTTTACAGCAATCTCTACAGGGTCCACAGAATTAGCTTTGGGTCCCCTCTACCTCTGAGAGCTCCTGGCCCCCTATGTTATTCAGGAGAAGAACTTGGCCCCCTATGTTTCAGGAAAAGAACTTGGCCCCCCATGTTTCAGAAGAAGAAGTTGGCCCTATGTTTCAGGAGAAGAACTTGCCTCCTCTGTTTCAGGAAAAGAACTTGGTCCCCTATATTTTAGGAGAAGAGCTCATTATACTTGGCCCACTTTACTTCTGAGAGTTCCAGACCCCATAGGATTCCTGCCCCTTGCTTGGTTCAGAGACTACCTGGGCCACAGGAAACAGGCCATCAAATTTGGAAATGCTCTGTTTGGAGTAAACACTGTCACCAGTAGCGTACCCCGAGGCTCTATTTTAGGCCCATTTCTTTTTTCTATTTTCATAAATAACCTGCCTACGATCTGCAAACCTGTGCATGTCCCCCCTTTACGCAGACGACACTGTTCTTTATACCCACAGTGATTCCCAAGGTGATGGGAATGCATAAGAGGTGGTAATCTGTGATGGGGCATGACAGAGTGGAAATGGAGCTGCTGATATGAACTGTAGGCATCTATTCCTGATTGGGCCACTGATCAGAATATTACTGTTGAGTCCATGTATTTGTTTTCTATCTGTGCTTTACTGCTCAAAGTTGCTTGAAATGTTTAGGTTGAAGGACTCAGTGGCTTAAAATGGCACCAAATGGTGCAGTTCAGGACATTCTCAGGCTGCTCCTTCCTCCTGACCAACTTTGGCACCTTTTGCATACAATGCCAGGCTCTAGAACTATCACTTTAGCAACATAATGCTAGGAGGAGGTATAGCGCAGTGGGTTAAGGCTCTGAGCTGCAGATCTGGAGACCTGGGTTTGAATCCCACAGCCACCTTGGTGCATACTGTGTGATCCTGAGCAAGTCACTTAACTTCCTTGTGCTCCCAAGTCACATCTGGAACCAAGCTTCGGCTTAGTGTGCTACTCCTGGTTAAACAATGTTCCTTTTCCCTAATGCTGCTGCCACTTATTGCTGCACATTTTTCTAGTTAATCTTCACATTATAATATAGATAGTGGCATACATGAATAAGACTTATTTTCTGGAGATATACCGGACATATACTTAATAGGGGTGGTGATGGAATGCCTGAAGAGTGCCTATTCAGGTCTCAATATAGATACCACACACTTACTTAGCTATGCAAACCGTTAACAATGTCTGCTTAGTACTATTACTGTTCGTAGGTTATGTCTCTATACCAGTTTCTAAGTTCATTTCTTGACTAGATTTATGTGTCTCTCTGACTTTACAATGTTGTATTCCAAGGACTTACAGCAGGGCACAGGTTTGGTAAGGCTCTCATTATACATCATTTTGTACCTTTTTAAAGATTCTTAGGTGGTGGTTAACCCACAATATTGAGTGCACAGTATTGAAAACACCTTATTATCCCCACTCTTGGCTGCAGTGGCTAAATATTGTTTTTTAAATGTTAGATATATTTCTTTGTAATGTATTTAGTTAAATGTTGAACATAAATTTAGATAGCCCCCAGGTGCTGTAACATGGGGTAGGGGCTTTTTGGTTCTTTTCTGTAAAAATATTGTAAATACTATCAATAAAAGATAAACCTACCTGTCAGTGATTTCTGCATGTATTATCTTAGTTCCACCAAACAGTTTCGACAATGAAGTTGTCAAAATCCATTACATCAACAGGCACAATGCCGACAGTCAGCATTGTGCTGTCAGAAAAACACTTTTTCTGCAGTGGGCTGCACCCCACACACCCCCATGCATGAGCTCTTTCCCCTGCACCCCCAGATTTCTAAAATAACCAACTCCAAGTCGAAGTTGATTCAGAGAGGGAGCGAAACACTGAGAAAAGTAGTGTCAGTGTACAGCAGGACCATTACAGCAACCATACTGATTTTGGCACTGTAATGGCCTTTGTTGTATTGTTTTCGCTGTTTTGACAGTATACCATTGTCTTACATCAAACACAATAAAATACCATTGAAAAAAAGAAACAAGCTAACTGGGGAAAGAGCCATTGAGGTGACTGCCCAAATGATTTGGAATGTTTTGCCTTTTTATTTCCATAGCGACCCCTTGGCGGAGACTCTTACGAAAGAACTGAAGTTCTATCTTTTTGAGACAGCCTACTGTAACCTGTTACAATTATAATTGTGTTGTACAGTGTGATATCCTATTTATTATTCCACTGCTTGTATAATTTGTCACTTTGCTGTAAGACACCCTGAGCTTGCGAGAAATGGCACCAGATAAATAAAATGAGGTACAAGGTACAGCTGTGTGCCTTACACACCTGAGAGGGCTGTTATCATACAATTGTGCACAGCCAGAAAAGCCTTATTGTAGTTATAAAATGGCTTATCTGATTTGTCAGCTTTAAACTGAGTAATGAGGTATAGAAATGTAAGCATTCCTGAACTGTATTTTTGTGCTGGAATAAGGCACAGGCATAAGGTCAAATTTGACCAATCGTGTCTTGGTTTCTCTTACCCATTTTAGAGCAGTATTTAGCACTCTGAGCAACTGACAAATAAAACCCTACTACTAATACATAGATACATAGACAGTGTCGGCAGATAAGGGTCTATGGCCCACCAAGTCTGCCCATTTAAGTTTGTAAGTTCAGTTTATGTTTTCCAGGAAGTCTGTTGCTCCTTACCCCTGATAAATCAGATGTATAAGAACCAGATATTGTTTTTGCAGGTGAGTGTCTCCCACCAACGTCTGCAGAAATTCTTGGGAGGGGAAGATCGGGACACATCTGCTATCTGCCATGATCCCACCTCTGGTAAGCAAGATGATGTCATTTTGAGATATGGTGAAAAATGTTGTGGTGTGGGCAGGCGAGCAGTTTCACAGCAACAGTGGATTCTACCTGTGTTCTCTTTCTTGTTACAGATGCTGCTGTCAGCTTCATCGGTGCTTCCTTTGTGTGGGACCGAGGTGAAGAGCCAGCTATCAGAGAGTAAGTACAATATGGGGCACCAGCTCAGTGTGGGTTTTTTTGTTTGTTTTCTTTGGAAGCATATCAGGTGCCAGTGGCAACAAGGGAGAATAGGAAATGCATTATGATGAGACATCATATAGTGTCTCACTATGGAGAACCCCAGGCCAATTTTTGCACTTTTAAACATATGCAGGATGGGGTTGACAATGCAAAATGCATAATTTAATTCTCTGTTTAAGACTGCCCAACAAGATTCCATTTTTTTAAAATATCTTAGAAATCGGATGATGTATCATATGAGATTCCTCATTAACTTCCATTCAGCGTGTTTACAGCATGTAAACAATGCTGGTTACCTGTTTCAGCACTATTGTACTAAAAATATATATTTAAAAGGGTAGCGATCATTCAGAAATCTTAAAGGAGAACTAGAGTCAAAATTTACAAGAAAAAGAATGTTGTTGAGAGTGTTATGATTTGTGTGTATAGTCCTAGTGCGTCCTTGGCTTTGTTTTCTATTAGGATTTATTTCTAAATGTGTCAACTTGTTTTATGGCCCTTGGGGATCTCCATGCTTTCTTGTTTTATTACTGTTCCTTTTTCATATAATACACCCTGTCCCATGTGACACTGATGCATTGGAGGCCATTGATTCAATAATTTACAGAAATAGAACTATGCTGGTAAGTGCCTCACCTTATCCAATGAGCACTAATAAGGGCTACATTCACTATCTGGTAAACACCTAAGGGATAATTGAGTGGGCTGTTCTTTAATAAAGCAGCTAGAGACTTTACTAATTATAACAATGATGACCTAGGGTGATTTTTGTGCTTTTTTATGACTGTCTGTTATGACAGGGTTGAATAAGGCCCTGTCCCATTTGTTACACAGAAAGAGTTAAACACAAGGATCTGTTCTATTCTCTCCTTTTCTGTCTCTTGTCTGTCTGACTGTGCAGTCAAAGTTTCTTGTGAGACCTAGGAACTGATCACTCTGATGGTCTCACAATTCTCCCCTTCCCGCTATCTCTCTGCTTCCACTTAGTGTTTGTTACTTTTCTATCCTTTCTTGCCCCTTGTGTATCTGTGGTTGTAGAATATATGTGAATCTTTATGTGAAACTGGAATCCCTTGGTTTGAAAATGTTTATAGTTATATTGTTGAAATGATTGCAAAAAGCTATTTGGAACTTAAGGATTAACGTTGAGATGCAGTTTGACCTCCACAAACTCTTTTGCTGAGTTGTTAACAGGAGGTTAGGTCTGGGACACCATGTTCTATTCTGTTGCACCTGCAAGGAAATTGACAAAGTTCTGACACATTTTGTGAGAAACAGGATGCCTCTTAACAAGATGAGATTGCAGAAGTTAATTGCCAGGCAAAGATTTGTTATAAAAAGAGCAGCAATCTTTTGTTAAAGGACTGAAACTTACAATCAGAGATACCCTCAGATGAAGGACTTTGTTGTCTCTGTTTGTATTGCCTTTGTAAATAGTTATACTGAATCATTTCATTTTTACTGTTATTGACAACAATAAAACACTACTTACAAATTTTATAACTGCTCCTGGTTTTCCTTTGCTTCCTGACCTGTGCCTTGATGAAGTGTATGGCTTGATGAAAATAATAGCTTTACAATCAGAACATTTACTTTAGCTGGCCAGACCTAGACGCACATCTAGAAAACAAAAAGACTGGATTAGAAAGAGTATTTAGTTGATGCCAGAACAACATGTACTTAGTGACACAGTGCAGCTGCAGACAAGGCAAAAAGTCCTCAATTGTTTCCAACATGTTACTATATAATGGGAGTAGAGGCATTGTGGGGGAAAAGAAAGGAAATAAACAAAGTAAGCCTGGAGATCCCCAGGAGCAATAAAGCAAGTAGGTAAATTCTGAGAAAAATCCTAACAGCAAACAAAGGAAAGGATGCACTAGGACTACACACACCAATCAAACCACTTTGCAAAACATATGTTTTGTAAATTTTTGCAGTAGTTTCTCTTTTAAACACATAATTAAATTATGTATTTAACACACTAACAGGCATGCTAGTTTAAAAGAGCTAGTACTGGTCTGCAGGGGCTGATAGTGTCTGCTTAGCACAATAGCCAGAATATGGAATGTTTACTAAGGTTTATTATTAATATCTATGGAGGAGGCTATGAAGATCATCGAGATGGCTCCCCCACTCCCCTAAGCAATGTTAGTGATCGATGTTCCCCTCTCTTATGTAACCATCTAAGTGTTTTTAAAGGTAGCCTTAGTTTGACAATTCAACACTTCTTCATTTCACGCACCACAATTCTTTGTATGAAGAACTTTCTTCTGTCACTGCTAATAGCGTCACAAAATGGGTTGGAAATTTCCTGATACTGGACTGGAAAATTAGGTTCAGAGACCCATAAGTTAATTCCACAGTAATGCACAGGTTGGAACAAGTTCAAGCAGTAAGATTGGGAATTTTGGCCAATCACATACAAAAGTCATGAGCCACTTCGCTCATATTTGCCATCATAAACATGGTTGCCATCTTTACTCACTGAAAACCTTCAACAAGGCTCTGCAAAATAAAAAAAAAAACTAAATAAATTACATAACATAACTAAATAAATCAATACATATTTGTTCCTGTCATGATACCCTCCTCATACACACACAAAATTTACAAAGAAAGTATTATTTACAGTTTTAATTCCTAGTGTTTCTTTGGTGACCTTGAGAATTCCCCATCCTATCCTTACCAACTTGCCAGGGCAGTCTCTAATGATTATCCTGCCACAGATAAAATTAAGACTGTAGTTCCACATAAAACCCTCTATAGTGTATGGTAGAGTGTTGTTATGGATAGAAATCCATAACTAGAATGGAGTTGTTATGCTGCAGTAGCTATGTCATCACAGCTGTTATGCTGCACTAGCTATATCACTACTGCAGCATAACAACTTGGAATGCTGCCACATAGTTGCTTTCCTCAATCCAGTTAAGCTGGAAGTTACTGGTTTTTTTAAACTTGAACTTGCAGAAACATCTGCAGCACACTGTGTCAGTTAAAAAAAAAAGAAAATGTTAAAATTTCTATTTTCTGTTGTCTTCTCCAGCTAGTTTTGTGTGATTTTCTATGCTGTGACTGCCCATACACTATAAAAGATTAGGTATGAGCAGTCATACACAAACAAGGAAATTCTTGTATCTTGAGGTTCCCTTGGTAACAGAGTACCTCTCGAGCTGCGCTCTCGAGGTCATCTGTTACCAAGGAAACCTCTCGATACAAGAATATCCTTGCTATGTATGACTGCTCATACATAATCCTCTATGTTGTGTGTGAGGGGGTGAACATTCTACCAGTAGAATTCTGCAGATGTTTAAATTCCTGTATCCAACAACAAACATTCCATCTTCAGTGGTGGGAAAAGTAATGGAAACCCTGGTAAATGAAAGACTGGCAGAGTATCTTGAATCCAGTGTGCTGCAGGACCAGAGGCAGCATGAATTCAAGGATGGGAGAGGTCATGCCAGAAGAATCTGATTGATTTCTTTTACTGGGTGACCAGGAAAACAGATCGGAGAAGGCAATGGATGTGGCCTGTCTGGATTTTAGCAAGACTTTCGACACTGTACCACACAGGAGACCGATAGTGAGATTGGGTAGCCTGGGAGTGGGATCCAAAGTGATGAATTGGGTTAGAAACTGGTTAACATAGAGGGTAGTGGTAAACAGCACTCACACAAAGGATGGTGGAATAACCAGTGGAGTGCCACAGGGTTCAATACTGGGATTGGTCCCCTTCAATGTCCCTCTAAATGATATGGCAGAAGAAACGGAAGGGAAGATATACTTTTTTGCAGATGATACCAACATCTGCAATAAGGTGGACACTCAGGAGGGAGTGGAGAGAATGTGCAGGGATCTTGGGAAACCCAAGGAGCAGTCAAGAGCATGGCAGATGGGGTTTAATGCCAAAAACTGCAAAATCTTGCACCTAGAGCATGGAATACCAGGAGCTAAGTGTAAGATGGGGGGAATATTGAGAGGCAATAAAGAGGAAAGGGGCCTTGAGGTTTTTATAACTGACAACCTCAAAGTGGCAGGGCAGTGTGATAAAGCAGTGGGTAGGGCTAGTGGAATACAGGGGTGCAGAGAGAGGGGGGTATCTCCAGCAGGTGGAAAGCCATAGCATAACCACTATTGCTCTCTGGTCAGGCCCCAACCTGGAGTACTGTGTCCTGTTTTGGGCACCACACTTTAGAAAGGACACAGACAGAGTGAAAGCAGTCCAGAGAAGGGCAACTAAAATGGTAAAGGGGTTGCAAGAGAAGCACCACTATGAGGAGAGATTGAGGGTCTCAACATGTACACCTTGGAAGAAAGAGCCAGATGTAACATGATGGAGATCTACAAGTACCTCACAGGGGTGAACAGGGTGCAGAAGTGGAGTCTCTTTCAAATGAGTAAGAAGCCCATGACCAGGAAGCATGCAATGAAGCTGGAGGAGGGAAGTTTAACAGGGTTTTAAGGAATTGCGACATCACTTTTCTCCCCAAATAAAAGAATTAAAATTCAAAAATTTACAGACAACTTTGAACATGCAATAAGATATTCATAACAGAAATACAGAAAGAAAGAAAGAAATAGCAATCACTAAAGTAGTTAATTACTAATGAACAATGGATACCATACCCATTTAGGTTCTGAACCTAAGTATTTACACATGTATAAATATTAGATCTATATGACAAAAAGAGCATTTTTAAATATGGACAGTCAATATTCTTATAGATCAGTGTTGTAATCCAGAAAGAGACCCCATGTAAGTTGGGAAAGATCAGATGTATCTAGTATCATGTAACTGATTCTTTCATTAGTGGCTAGGCAGCCAAGTGAGTCAACCCACTCCCTTAATTAAGGATACCTCCCTCTTTCCAGTTCTGCAAAATTCGTCTTTTAAAAGCCAGTGACATTGGGAGGATCCAAATCTGAAAATGTCTTTACAAGTTAGGGATTTCTGAACTATTTCCCAAAATGAATAATAAAGGAGAAAGGGGACTATTAGTTGGCAATGCAAATGGATACATTTCTATATTGTATTAGTTTTTATTTATTATTATTATTTCAGAGTACACCTTTGAGCTACAAGCTTATTTGCAAAGGTTCCATATCAACAGAAATTGTACAGGCATCAAAGCATAGCAGAGGAAACTGTAAATGTTACAAACTGTTAAACAAGAGAAGCAGGGAAATATGTACAGTTTACAATGATTGCAAGTCATTGCCGCATGACAGTGCTTTGACAATGCCACACAAGGATCAGAACAGAGCTATATGTAAGCACTAATCCATGACAAAGGATGGCTGTACTAGGGAATTAATGCCTGGTTGGGAGAGTGGCCTTGTGTCTCCAACCACCAACCAGGCATTAATTCCCAAGTAAATCCCTCCTTTGGAGTGGATTAAAGTGCTTGTAACATGCCCACCACTAGTTTAGTAATGTTACTAGTGAAGGCTTTGGGGGGCATAAATGAATAGCAACTTACAATATTGCTTCATACAATATTTACTGCTGTTCAACTGTGTACTTTTCAATAAATGTGTATCTTAAACCAGCACATGCACGTTCACAATTCAGGATCTATTTATATTGTGAGTCCTATTTTATGTACGTTTGCAAATGCACTTCAAAAAGAACTTTGCCAGCTGGCCCGGTGACACTGAGGGTTGAGGCTCTGGATGCCACACCTCGCGTTATGCCAGCGACCCGGGTTCAGGAATGGACTCGGGTTGTCGGGGGTCAGCTGGGGGAGGGAGGGAGGATGGAGCATCCCAACGGATGCTCCATCCTCACTCGGGATGGGATTCAAGGGGCGCATTGGAGCACCTGACATCCAGAGAGGGTTGGTGGATGCACCGACTCTCAAAGGGCATGGCAACTCCGTCTACTGGAGCCGGGGAGGGAGGACATCATTAGGCGCTTGAATGGAGCGTGCGTCAGCACGCAGATTCTCTGCACCGGCATCTCAGAGGGTGGGGTTAAGGGGGGAAGTTACTCAGAGGAAAATGCCCTCCGGTCAGCTGGATGAAGTCCTCCGGAGCTGGCCTTACCACCCTCCGACCAGGGGCAGACCCCAATGTGCAGCTGCCACAGGGGGAAGGGGGGGAAGGGGATCCTCTCGTCGCCCCACCCGGGGTGTAATCCAGGCCATCAAAAGGGCCCCCAATGGCAGTGTAGCACTCTATGGGCAGATCAAGCTGGTCGGCAGAGGTTGGGAGGATCGTCACTCCTTGCAGGACGGAAGGAGTGGTGATTGGAAGGGACAGCAGGAGTGGATAAAAATAAGTAGAAAAAAACTTTGCCACAGATATCAGTTAAACTCACTTTTTCTGATTCTTACATAGCTATTTTTACTTGTTTCCTTGATTTGTATCTATGGTTTGCTACTGCATTCTGGGGACATAACCATTATTTGCATATCTCGTATCTCAGTTCGTTGTTGATAAGGTATGCAAATATTCGTGGTATCCCCACAATGCACTGTTCATTGCAAAGGAATGTCCATGAACACTGATCCAAATTACCATAAAAAATACCACTCGTGCTATGCTTGTTTGGGAGGATCTGCATCAGGGAGTTTCTGAGGGTACCTGGCAACCCTGCTGTTTTCTCAGACTCTGCAACATGTGGATTGCCACACAGAAATGTGCCTGTCTGTTGCGGTGCCCATAGGTTTCTTGAGGTCCGACCCATTGTGCGTTTACTACCATATTCTACGTGGGGCAGGTGGCGTCAACACAAACTTGACAGAGCGGCACCTTGTGACACGCCACCTATAGGCAGCAATTTCACACACAGACACAGTGATTTCCAAAGCGCAATCCCGATGCGTAGCGGGGATTATTGCTGTGTTGGAGCGGGCATTACTAGTGATTAATCCCCGCTCCAACTCTGGTCAGCTGATGCATTTATTCCTATCACTTGCTGTTATTCTTCATTATTGATGTCTGGCATGTTACAAAATTGTATTTATACTATTAGCAAGCCAGTTCAGTCCAGTCTTGCATTGCACAAAGCCACTGTCGTAATTAACCAGGCAGTTGTATATTGGTAGGGTAAACCCAGTATTTGAAGCTGTTATTAATAGGTGATGTAATCAGTAGCGGAGTCAAAAAGGTGGATAGTAGTAAAAGAGCCCTGTCACTCTCCAAGCAGCACCACAATATATGACTTAAATCTGTTTCCAAGGTACCACATTTCCAGCAAATATCCAAAATAGATAAGCCAATTTGTTTAAGATGAAGGGGGGATAATAGAAATAATGGAGGCTCTGGGATTGAATTAACATGGCGCCATGGCTTGGAGGGACAGGGAGTGAATCCTCAGGATTGCCAGAGCAGTTGCACAGGGGAGGGAGCTGGATGTCATTGTCCACCTAGGGACAAATGACCTGGCTAAGAAAGGGATTAGAGAAGTGCAGGAAGAGTTTGTGGAATTGGGGAGGGGCCTTAGTCAAGTAGCACGCACGGTAACCTTCTCGGAGGTGCTACCCATCTATGGCATAGGAGAGGCTAGGGTGTTCCGTGCCATGGGATTCAATCAGTGGTTGAAAAACTGGTGTGGAGCTCAGGGATTTGGCTTCATTGGGGACTGGGGTCACACAGGTGATGCAAGCCTATACTGGCATGATGGGCTGCATCTGTCCGGGAGGGAACCAGGATCCTAGGTGATAGGTTTAAATGCTTCATTGGCAAGCTTTTAAACTAGCCAAGGGAGGCACTGGAAAGGAGCAGGGAAAATCTAGCCCCCAAACAATCACGGTAGTAAATGTGGCAAACACCAACATGGAGGTGTCGATAGGGAGAAGAACGAGGGGTAAATGGAGAAAGTGACAAAGGCAAGAAGGACAGGGATGGGGCAAAAGGGGTAAGGCCATCAGGAAATGGAGGGTAATGAGTACCAATGCCGTAGTCTGGGCAACAAGCTCCCTGAGCTGGTGGCCTTAATGGAAGAAGGGATGCCTGGATATCGTAGCAGTCACAGAAACATGGTACACAGAGAACCATGACTGGGATGTTAACATACCAGGGTACATAACTTACAGGAGAGACAGGCAGGGGAGAAGAGGGGAGGTAGCTCTCTATGTAAAGGAAGGGATAAAAGCAACTGAACAAAAGAGTAAACAGGAGGAGAGGGAGGCACTGTGGGTCACCTTGGAGACTGGAAAGGGCACCACAATCCGCACAGGGTTGGTACAGACCCCCATGTCAGGGGAAGGAATGGACAAGGATATGATGGAAGGCATTCTTAGAATGGCAGAGAAAGGAGATACTGTTGATGGGAGACCTGAATATGCCAGATGTTAACTGGAGCACATTTGCTGCAGCCACATCCAACAGCAGGGCCATTCTTGACGCCCTACAGGTGGCAGGCATTAGACAGCTAGTTTCGGAACCCACTCGTGAGGGAGCAATCCTAGACCTCGTACTCTCAAACGGGGCAGTGAGAGGATCTCAGATCTAGAAGTAGGTTGCCATCTGGGGACAAGTGACCATCAAACAGTGTGGTTCACGTTAAACTCAGCTACAGAGTCAAGCCATAAAAGTAGGGTACTGGACTTATGGAGGGCTGACTTTGCAAGATGGGAGAATGCCTCAGAAAAGCACTAGCAAACAGGCTAGAAGGAGGTGTGGAGCAACAATGGGGAATTATCAAAACTGCCATCACAGAGGCAACAAGCCTTGTGTGAAGCAAATAAACAAATCAAAGCGAAAGAAAAAGCCACTATGGTTCTCAAGAGGTGGCTGTGAAAGTCAGGAAGAAAAAGATAGTATTCGGAAGTATAAGGAAACACAGAAGGAGCAGGACAGAGAGCTGTACCAGTTAAGGCAGAAAGAAGCAGGGAGGGAAGTCAGAATAGAAAGGCCCAAACTGAGAAAAGATAGCCAACTCAGTTAAGAAGGGGATAAAACCTTTTACAGGTACATCAGCGCGTAGAAAGACAAAGGAGGGATAGTGAGGCTGAATAGAATGAACGGTGGGTGGGCAGAGGGGACAGTGAAAAGCAGGAATACTGAACGAATATTTCTGCTCAGTATTCACAAAGAGGAGGGAAGCGCCTAATCCAATTAAGAAGCACTCCTGATAGAGGGTCGATCCCAGTCCTTTCACAGAAGAAAGGGTTCTGCAAGAACTCCTAAAACTGAAGGTGGACAAAGCAATGGGCCTGATGGAATTCACCCCAGAATTCTAAAAAGAATTAAGGAAGGAACTAGTGAAACCACTGGCTACTCTTTTAATAAATCATGGGAGGATGGTGTGGTACCGAGGACTGGAGGATGTGATTCCCCTTCACAAAAGTGGGACCAAGACAGAGGCAGGAAACTACAGACCTGTCAGTCTGACCTCTGTGGTAGGGAAAGTGATGGAATCACTTCTGAAGGAAAGAATAGTTGAGTACCTAGAGGTCAGTGGAGCACAGGATCCAAGGCAGCATGGGTTCACAGCGGGAAGGTCATGTCAGACGAATCTAATAGATTTCTTTGACTGGGTGACCAAAGTAGTAGACCAGGGAGGGGCTGTGGACATGGCCTACCTAGACTTTAGCAAGGCATTTGGCTAGTCCCACACAAAAGATTGATAGTCAAATTAACCAGCCTGGGAGTGGGTCCCAGGGTGGTAGCCTGGGTAAAACATTGGCTGGACAACAGGACACAGAAGGTAATTGTAAATGGAGTCCACTCTGAAGAAAGGGCGGTTACTAGTGGGGTACCGCAGGGTTCAGTATTGGGTCCAGTCCTTTTTAATGTCTTCATCAGTGACATTGCAGAGGGACTGGAAGGAAAAGTATGCCTTTTTGCAGATGACACAAAGATCTGCAACAGGGTTGATACACAAGGAGGCGTGGAAAGGATGAAAAGGGACTTGGCAAGGTTGGAGGAATGGTCAGACGATGGCAGCTAGGATTCAATGCAAAAGTGCAAAATAATGCACCTGGGAAACAAGAACCCAGGGAAGAATACAATGGGTGGGAGGTAGTAACAACAACAAAACAGGAAAGGGACCTGGGGGTAATCATATCAGATGACCTTAAGGTTAGCAAGCAATGTGAGAAGGCAGTAGGGAGGGCCGGGGGTATACTGGGATGTATAGGGAGAGGCATCAGCAGCAGAAAACAGGAAGTTGTTATCCCTCTGTACAGACAGTTGGTGAGACCCCATCTGGAATACTGTGTCCAGTTCTGGAGACCCCATCTCCACAAGGACATAGACAGGATAGAGGCAGTCAGAGGAGGGCAACTAAAATGGTGCAGGGTCTGCAAGAGAAGCCATATGAGAGACTAAAGGAGCTTAATATGTATACCCTTGAGGAAAGAAGGAGAGGGGACATGATAGAAACTTTGAAGTACCTCAAGGAATCAACAAAGTCCAAGAGGGTAGCATCTTTCAGAAAAGAGACTTGCAAGAACAAGGGGACACAATTTAAAGATAGAAGGAGGCGGTTCAGGGGCAATGTGAGGAAGTATTATTTCACAGAGAGGGTAGTGGATGCATGGAACAGCCTTCCTGAGGAAGTTGTGGGGTCTAAAACTGTGGGAGAATTCAAGAATGCATGGGACAGACATAAGGCAATTCTTGTGGGGGGCAGGAAGATATAGGCTGTTGGTTAACTAGGATCTGCGGCCTATCCTGTAGGTAGGGAAATGGGCAGACTAGATGGGCCTAGCGGTCCTTATCTGCCGTCAAAGTCTATGTTTCTATGTAACATTCCCTGAATCTCCCTGCAACACTGATATGCATTTTCCCAAACTTTGGACCTAGCTTTTTGCGATATTTGCATTCTAAAACCTTTTTCCCCACTTGCATCTAGAAGAGTCTGTTACAGCAATATTATAATCAAACAGAAGCCTATAGATATGACTGACTCCTTTTCTGAGATGAGTTACTTTACAGAAGCTATATCACTCTGGATTATCAGAAGGCGTGAGATCCGGCCTGAGGATATTGTTGATTAACATATCTCTAAGTTGCAAGTACAACCAAAATTAAGATTTTTGTGTATTATATTTATGTTAAAGATCTGCAATAGATACCACCTGACTCTATTTAGTAAATCCCCAACTTTTTTCACCCTTTTTTTACTCCATACAATGTCCATAAATTTCTTACCATCAAAGGTAAACACCAGATTATTTCACAAAGGCATAAACTTCAGAGTCTGAGAGTTAGCTTGCTTAAAAGTAGAATATTTTTCACAAATTGGAGTTGTAATACTCAAAGATGGGTTTTTAGATAACCTTTTGGGTGTGGGCTTGAACAAGAGGTCTGTTAGCTAGAAGGGTTCAGCTCTTCCAAGTGTAAGGTGTTACACCTTTGGTAGGGTAACCCCAATCATGAGTACATCCTGGGAGGGGATGAGTTGAAGGCCACAGTAGGGGGAAAAAGATGGGGGTTCTGGTGGATGTCAACATGGATAATTCTGAAAAGTGCAGGAGGGTGGCAGTAAACGCTAGCAGGATGTTGGGCTGCATCACACGGGGGATTACCTCAATGAGCAGGGAAGTGATTCTGCTGTTGTACAGTGGCCTGGTTAGACCACACCTTGAGTGCTGTGTGCAGTACTGGAGGCAGCACTTGAGGAGAGACATCGAGCTCCTGGAGAGGGTTCAGTGGAGAGCAACCAAAATGAGCTGAGGGCTTGGGGAGTTGATGTACGAGGACAGACTAGAGGAGCTCAGCTTGTTCTTGCTGGAGGAGAGGAGAGAAGGGACTGGGGGGGACATGATTGAGGTCTTCAAGTACCTAAAGGGAATCAATAAGGTTAATTGGGAGGGGATTTTTAGGCTTAAGGAGGGTGGAATCACCACAAGACATAGTTGGAAGCTTGAAGGTAGAAGGGTGAGGAGAGAAAGGAGGAGAAGGTATTTCACTGACAGAGTGGTGGAACCATGGAATGCACTGCCTGGTGAGCTGGTTCTGGCTTCCATGGTGAAGGATTTCAAGAGAGGGTGGGACAAGTACAGAAAGGGGATGAAGTAGAGGTTGGCTTGCCCGGGGGGGGGGGTTGCAGTGGAAGTCAGGGACAACAGTGATATGTGAGGGGGAATGGCTTTGGTATCCACCCAGGGTTCTGAGGCATGAGCAGACTCGATAGACCATAAAGGCCTAATCTGCTGGTGACTAGTATGTTAGTATAACACTTTCTATTCTAATCCTTAAGGGACAGTACACCATGTTTAGAGGAATGGACCATGATACCACTCATTTGAGTCTAAAAGCCAAAATATAACCCTGCAAAAAGAGTAAGATAAAACCTCTGTATTGCCTTGGTGCTCATATTTTTTAATAGCTGGGCAATATGCTTTTTTATCCCATAGGAAAGAAGAAATCAAATTGTCTAGTTTTTTAACCAAGTGCACTTGATTTGGGTAGATATGTTGTTAAAGACATAAAAATCTTTGGAGTAATAATAATTTTGATCTCATTTTTTTGTCCCATAAGGATAAATGAGGCTTTGATCACTCATCTAGGTCTGCTATAACTTCAAACATGATAGATGCTAGATTGAATCTGGAACTGTTTTCAATTGAGTCAAATATCCTAATGCCCAAGTAAGTTATCCCCCTGGCACCCATGGAATATTATGATCTCTATTTAACCCATTTTCCTCAAATGAAGCTTTAGAGAGCACAATGCCTTCTGGTTAGACCAGTTAAGGAAGAAGTCAGACAATGAGCCATACTGTTGAAGTAGCGGTTTTAGGTTCTGTAATGAAAAGTGTGGCTGAGGCAGGGTTAACAGGATATTGTCAATGAATGCAAAAACTTTGCTGGAGTAATTTCCAAACTGTATCCCATGGTTTCCTTTAGAATTCATTATTCTTCTGATCAGGGGCTCTATGGCCAATACAAATAGCAAAGGTGATAAGACACATGCCTGTCTAGTGCATCTGTAAAGTTGGATGGGATCAGAATTTTTTTTATTTTGTTCTTTGGTAACTGGGTAAGGCCCACTAGGCAGAAGTGCCAGTTTTGAGAGGCGATTTGGGAGCACTGGGGTGGTTAAGTGACTTGCCTAGAGTCTCATAGTATGCAAGTGGAGGTTGTGGAAATCAAACCCAGGTCTGCTCATTCACAGCTCATTACTCTAACCTCTAAGCTATACTGTACTGCCAGCCTCATTCTGCATGGTGCACTATACCATTTGCAATAATGAAGGCTCTGGAATTTTTGTAAATTATTGAAATCCATTTCCTCGGTATAGTGCCAAAATTGTATACTTTTGACACCATGTCTAGACAGTCCCATTCCAGAGAGTCAAATGATTTCTTTATGTCTAGAGCAATTGTTAACATAGGAAATTGCTAATATTAGTGTTTTTGGGCAGTCCAAATCACTGAAAACAACCTACAAAGGTTATCTGAAGCTTGCCTACCCTTCATGAACCCCAGCTGTTCCTTACCAATTAACATTTGCAACACTTGTAGCATCTTGTTAGCTAAAATCTTTGTAAGTATTTTGTCATTAACATTTTAAAGTGAAGTAGGCCTGTAGTTGGAATAATCCAACAGATCCTTTCCTTTTTTTTGCCAAGAGACAAATCAAAGCATCATTCATAGTTTCAGATAAACTATTCATGTTCAAAGATTCCTGGAACACAGAGGGTAAGTATTTACAAATGGTAGAGCTCAAATGCTTATAAATTTCCTAAGACAGGCCAGCAGGACCCAGTGCTTTTCGTTTGGGAGCTTTGCAAATGATCTCTGCAACCTCCTGCAAGGAGATGGGTGTATCTATCTTTTGTTTTCTGGACTCTGACATCATAGGCAAACTAACCCTTTTTAAGAAGTCAAAGACTCAGAATCAAGTTTTCCTTGTGATTTGTATAATTCCTTACAAAAGTCTTTAAAGTGGGCATTAATGGCCTTTAAATCATATGTGATATTGCCTTTACTGTCTTTGATCCCATTAATAATGTTTTGGTTTTGCTGCTTTTTGAGGTGGTATGCTAGGAGTTTGCCCGCTTTTTCACTGGCCTCCCAATTTGCTTGTTTTGTGCAGAATAAAGTATATTCAGTTTCAGATGAGTGTAGTTTGTTAATCTTGTTCAACTAACAAGAGCCTTGTACGGTGAAAACTGGCATCAATAGGTACCAAAACCAATTTACAATGGGGAAATTATGTTTGAAAAAGATGCTCCATTCAAGTGAATGGAGTGCACCCCTGCACTCAACCTATAATGACATCACAAAACATCAGAGCATGAGGGCAGATTGGTGAGTCAGGAAGTGGAGAGGGATCATGCAGCCAGCCCCTCAGGGCAAATTATGATCCCTTCCTTTCTTTTTGGAGCCAAATAAAATAAAAAGTACAAATAGCCTGAAGGAGCTCCCCATGAGATAAGGGAGCTCCCTCTTTAACCGTAATTATACCACAGGTATCTATTCTCAGCCAATCACAACACAGGAAAACTGACAATTATTCTCCCACAAACTACCACCTACATACCCACAGTAGTTTATTCACCTATAGCCATGCCCACAGTAGTTTAATCATCTTTCCACAGTAGTTTATTCAACTTAACCACACCCACAGTAATTTATCCACATTCCCTTCCTGTCCACTCATAGTCACAGGGAATGTCATATACAGACACTATCACTCTGTGTAACCAATTTGGAAACGCTGGCACAAACTGTGTAATCCTGCTTCTAAAATGTGTACCATTTTCCCCTGATTTCTTTTCACTGCTAAAACACAATTTCACCTCGCATGAAATTTAACTTGCACCACACATTTCCTCCTCTGTATGTCTCTAAGCTGTAGACGGTAGTACCGTGGGAGCAACTGAGAAGACTGTGTCTCACTAACTGATACTTTTATGGGTCTTTGTCCGAAGATAGTAATATGGGAGACTTACTGGTTTATAGATTATTTCAAAGTTAGTCCCATTGAAAAATGAGCACTACAAGCCTTTTGATTTCCTGTTCCGAAATCAAATCCGTGATTCTGGCCATGCGCATTACACAAGCTGGTAATGCGCATGTCCAGAATCACGGACTCAATTTCGGAAAATAAAATAAAAAGGATTATAATACTCGGTTTTCAATGGGAGCAACTTTCAAACAATCTATAAACCAGTAAGTCTCTCATATTACTGCTTTTAGACACAGTCCCACAAAAGCATCAGTTAGTCATAAACAGCCTTTCTAGTTGCTCCCACAACACTTCACCTCAGAGATGCTTGAAGCACATATTGCCTCCGCTCCAACTTTAATTACTACAGAAAAATACAAGGTTACCACAAATTCTAGTGGTATAATAATAATAACATTATGTTTTATGAAGTATACTCTGAATAATCGGCTTCTGTGGGGATTAAACACCTTGGCTTCACCTTGGTGTTTAATCCCCACAGAAGCTGGTTATTGCTTTGTATACTCCATAAAACATAATGTTATTACTTCATTACATTGAAAAAGGTGCTCTATAAGGTTCCAATTTCAAAAAGAAGTTTATGGAAAAAATCAGCTTGGCCAGCTGTCGGAGCACATATATTACACAGAGACACTTTTTTTACCATCAGGAGAACACTCAGAATTTAATATCTACCTTCCAAATCAGATATATGTGAATGTTTACACTAACTCTCTTTCTTAATTAAAATAGCTACTCTTCTTTTCTTTGTGGAAAACCAGCTGTACTCCTTATTGGTTACCCATTCCCTTACTAGTTTATCTGCTTTTAAAGAAGTAAAATGTGTTTCTTGCAATATCATTATATCTAATCTCTGTTTTTTAAGATGATTTAGAATTTTATTTTCTTTAATGGGAGATCTCAGGCCTTGCCCATTACAAGAAGCAATGGTAACAGTACTCATATTTAACAAGTCAGGTATAGACAGCTATTATAGTTTCAGCAAATCTATATAAAATATAACTCCAAAAAACAGCAACCGTTATTAACTTTAATACAAAAAGAAAACTAAATGTTCACTAAAATCAACTTCTTTTCCAAGTAACTAGCAATAAGATTGATCAGTAATGAGAAACCTTTAGGGGGAGTTGCAAACAGCCATATGGATACTAAAATCCCAATGTGAAGCAACACAACTTCTAGGTGCTTGAGTGTCGATACTTTGCCGTAGGCAAGGAAAAAACAAACAAAAAATAACACGCAATAGTTTCTGGCACACATTAAATTAGGAATGAGCTCAACATAGTTTTGGAGTTGTACCCTTTAGATAGTTATTTTGGCTATCAGTTTTGAGAAACATACAAACATAATATAAATTCTTCTAATTTTAAAATAGTGAAGGATAATGGACTTCTCTGGTGGGACTTGTCTTAAATATATTGTTAGAACAGGGTCACAAGTAAAAGGACCTTCCCCAAATACCAGAGAAAGTGACAGGGTGGATCCAGGAGCAACACTCAAAGAAAAAAAAAGAACCATAACCATAGGGATACCACTGAAAGATTAGTTATTCCTCCCCTCCTCTCCTCTGTGTATAAGAACCATACTTAGGAAGACTTCTGCTGTGACTAAGTGAACGGTCGTGATGGGTCCCCTTGGCTACCCAAGAGCCCCATCATAGGTATCCAACATAAGTCATTGCCTGGCAAAATGAATGCCATTTTTTTGCTCTTGTATTTTATTTTATAGGAAGGGGATGTATCAACACAGGGGAATAATAAAGGATATCAACATTTGAATTGCAATAGTAGTGGCATGAGTCCTGTCCATCTTACTGACCCAGATTATTTTGAAGCCAAAGGAATGCAAAGTGAAGGAGGTACAGAAATTAGTATTGTTGTCAGTTCCCCCCGCCCACATCTGACTGCAGGAGCCCACTTCCTCTGCCACTCTTGCACACCAGAGATAATTGTACCAACATGCAGTTGACTCACACAGTTATGAACTACAAACAGCAGATTATATTGTAGTGAGTCCCAAAATGAGTTCAGTAGCTTGTACTACCACCGCCATGTTGGCCTGAGATTCTTTGTGTTTAAAGTGGAAATTACATAATTCCTGACCTTCAGGAAGATAATTTCGGGGTCAGAACTGACTTGTAAAACTTACCAATTTGAAGACAAGCCAGAATAACCAGGGAAGCGTTCCACATGTAAAGAACATCCTCAAAAGTTCTTAAGGCAGCAATAGCCAACAATAAGAATGCTGGATTAGAGGCACAGCTCAGTGAACTGACACCTTGCAAAGCTGGTGAAGAGGATTCCAAGAACATGTCGGCTACAGGATCTTCAAAATAGCAGGACTGGGCAGGTACACTGTGGTTAGCAGAACTAGCACTGGTGTTAGAGGCACTACCTGAGGAGGCATCCTGATTGGAATGTTTGGGCACAGTTTTATTAGGAGGATCAGATAGCTTACTCCTGGAAAGAATTGTACTTTCCAGTTTGGTTTGGGGGACCATGTTAAAGATTTTAGTACAGTGTGGGATTTGTCCACGTAAGATAGAGGAGGGTTGACATTAGAGTTAAGGAGAGGCAGATCTGCATTTTGTATTGCATTTTATTGAACAGTAGCCACTTAAGCACAGGCACTGAGAGAGACCTGTTGAGAGTTCTGAGAGTTGTCACTTGGAGATGGGTGTTGTCTAGGAGATTGCTGTGAGCTTGCAGTCCTAGCAGGATGAGATGTCAATTGCTTGGAATGTCCACAGGCATTTTTTTCTATCCTCTTTTTTCTGGCAGGTCCTCCATCAAGCTCTGCCCTGGTCATGTCCCCCAGGCTCCACCAGCCATCAATCCCCACATACTCCTGGTCAGCCCTGGCTTGCCCCCCAGAGGGTGGGGCACGGCAGTGGTTCCCCTAATTCCAATGCTGCGGGACCAGTAACTAGTTGGGAGTGTGGCAACAGTGACTAATTGAAGCCCGAGGAGGCCTTCATGTAGATGGAGGACCCATCCCTCCATTTTCCTGTTTTTCCTCCAGGAGGTGGGGATGTGCAATGACGTCCAGCATCTGCCCTGCCTCCATTACAGATGAGCGCTGGTAGCTGCATGACTCCCGACTTCTGCCAGGGGCTATCGCACACCAGGCACTTCCCCAACCTCCCCGGAGAAGGAGAGCAGTTCATGGGATGCTCTGTCCTTCTCCCCCAGCCAGTCCTCCAATGACCCAGATCCGTTCCCGAACCTGGGTCGCTGGCGTCGCAAGCAGAAATCCAACCACTGCTCTAGTGGGCCAGCTGTCCACTGTCATTTTTAAACTGATTATGTTCACTTCAGGCCATGACTATCTCATAAACTCCCAAGCTTCCTCAACAGACTTTAAAACATGGTCCTTTCCTCCCTTGGTTACCATAAGCACAGCAGGGTACTTTATGAAATAGAGCACATTTAGATGTTGTAGTACAGTTCTGATTTCTGAGAAGGACCTTCTTTTTTCCACAAATTGAGAGGAAAAGTCTTTAAAGAAATTCTGCCCTGCCCTCAATAAAGCTTGTCTCTGTCTAGCCACTGACATTACTTCTTCCTCAATGTTAAACCTTAAAAAATTGACAATAATTGGTCTGGGTTCTTGCCCTGGTTTGAGCTTCGCTCTAAGGGCTCTTCGAGTCTTTTCTATCTCCAAGAGCCATGGGCACTGAAAATTCTGTAGGTTTGGGATACATTTTTGAAGAAAACCAAAGATAACATTGCCTTCTATGTTTTCAGAAATGCCTACTATTTTTAAGTTATTTTTCATACTGTAGTTCTTAGTGTTGTCAACGTTTGCAAATAGGTGATTTATTTGCCCAGTATTATGCTCACTTCTGTCTTCTACTTTTGATGGAAACTCTTCATTTACTGCCAGTTTCTCCTCCAAAATATCCATTCCATCCATTGACACCTCCATTTTTTTCCTGTCTATCCAGCTTCTTTCTTTATTTCAGCAGTGTATGGTTTCATCAACTGCAGCATTTCTCTAATATAAGTCATGTCTTGTTTATCTTTTTTTATGCTTACTTGCTGTACCAGGTAGTCATGGTGGCAAAGCCCTGGACTGTCCTTCTAAATGTCCCACTCCTGTCTTACTGTAATCTGGCATCATGAATAGTGGTAGACGGTGCAAATTTTAAAAGTAAATAACTTTGTGATTTGCTAACCAATATTCATCAAATTTAGAGTTTCATTTCCTGATAATGAACTCAAATGAAATTGCCCAAAAGTCCAAGACAAATTAATGCTTTAAGAAGATAACTGTAGAAAATATCACAGTCAGCAAGTGAGCATTGTACTCAATTAGTCGCCATCACCACTAGTGAATGCCTCGAAGTACTATGTCACTGGAAAGGTGGTAGATACCTGGAACTGGCTGCCAGCAGAAGTGGTGGAGGAGAAAACAGTGGAGGGCTTCAAGCATGCATTGGATAGACATAGTGGTACCATATATTAGTACATAGGCATAGAGGAGGGAGGGTCTCCAGAGACCAATTATAGTCTACAGAGACTGACTAGGCAGGGAACATCTGACCAGAGTGGATGGGCCAAGCAGTCCTTTTCTGCATACAAATTCTATGTTCCTATATTGTTGTTGTTTTTTATTTGTTTTACCAGAAAAAAAAGCTCTATTGAGCAGTGCTCATTTGCAAGGGGTTCCAGGATAGGACAGGTGGAAGTACAGCAATTAACAGTGTTACATAAAAAAGCACTGCAAAGTTGAACACTGAATTTACAAGCAACAGATATACTAGAATATGCTAGGATGATATACAGTAGAAACAAATAATAAAGATAAAAGCACAATAACTGAAATTATAAAAAGGTTCTCAGAAATGCTGCAGCCTAATTGGCTGTTAGGATTCCAACAGTCTAACATTAATCCATGTTTTACTGCCATGTACAGCCTGATCATAATAGCACTTAGAAAATGGGTTGCAGAAACCCTGCTCTCCGATTGGTCAAAAGCACACTCTACCCGGGTGGGTATCAGGCAACAGAGACCAGTAAATAACTAGTCCCCATGCCTGCCTGCCTTTTTATCGAAATCAGTGACTCTCGGAATGTTGACTTTTGAATAAGCCACCATTTTTTTCCTGTTGCTTAGCGAACCACAAAGTAAGTGATGCTGCCCAGACAGTGGCAGTTTCATGATGGTTCTATTCCTAAAAAATATTTATTATAGAAAGCTCTGCATCCAGTCCACTACTTTATGTCACTGTCATCACTGCTGCAAATCACTTGGGTCCATCATTTTACAGGAGTGTGAGCAGTCAGGATGGCAGCAGGCAGCCAGGATCACAACAGCAAGGACCAGGATGAGGGACAGAGAAAACGATGATCGCTTTCTGTTTTCCTTTCGTAGTGGGCAAGTTTGCACCCCCCCATGCCTGTTTTGTTGTTTGTAAATGAAGTTACTCAGCTCGCCTTCTTCGCTGAAAAACATATAGATCAGCTGAGAGACGGCATGCGCTATCTCCAGTAGCGCTACTCTGTATGAAAGCAGCAGTAATTTCTTCATTTTCCACACCGTAGGTGGATGTCCACCTGTGGTATGGAAAATGAAGAAATAACTGCTCCTCTCATACGTAGTAGCAGTACCAGAGCTAGCTCTCTCTGTTCCTTGGCCACCTGCCCACTACCACTGTTCCCAAGATTGATTTTTGCTGCGATAGTGTAGATTATCCACCAGTGTCAGTCTCCCATATTAAAAATAGGAAAAACAAATGAGCCACAGCAAGCAGAGAAACAGAAAAGGAAGAAACAACCGCTCCTCCCACACAGAGTAGCAGTACCAGAGCTAGCGGTCTCTCTCTTCCTCGTCCACCCGCCCATCAACACCGCACCTCAGCGTGACTCTCCCATTGTTTACCTCATGGGAAAAAAAAAGCACAGCAAGTAGAGAAATGTACTTTTTTTTTTGCAGCCACTCTTTTCCTCTTGGCAAATCTACAGTGCTCCCCACACCTGCAACCTTTCTAGCTCAATCTCAGAAGCTACTACTAAGTAAACTAAGATATGGAATGAAACAATAAATAAAAATACAGTGTCTTAACAATAATGTTAACTCTGTATGTGTATGTAGTGTGTATGTGTAAAATCATGGCAACTACCTCCAAAGTCACAACTAAATATAATTATGATGCAGGCGGAGGAACTATTTTATTAGAGAACTAACTTTATCCTAATTTTTCATTAACATTTTTTTATTAAACTTATTTTTTTTTTTAAAGTACCCATTTTCTAAGTGCAATAATACCCTCCAGGGTGGGCGGTATCGTGCTATACCGGACCTTCAAGGGGCTCTCCGCCTGCAGCGTCAGGCCTCATTACATCCCTAGACGGTCCGGTATAGCACAATGCCTCCCACCCTGTTGGGTATTATTGCTTACATGGATTCTTCCTATCAGCATTCCATCCTCTAGCACTGCTGAATGACTGAAATAATACATTCTGATTTTGAACCAGCATTCTTTAAGTGTTGGTGGAAGAACTATTTCATTAAAAATCTCCATCTAAATGAGGAAAAGATTCAAAAAGCATTCTAATTGAAAACAGTATGAATTAAGCAAACATTTGTCAATGCTGAATGTTTGCTTGCTGGCATTGGCAGTGGTAGTGTAGAAGTTACAGAGCTGCGTAATAGGAATGGCAGTGAAGTATTGAACTGAAGCCAACCCCACCACTACCCTGCAGAGAGTGAGAGGGATTGGGGTGTGCGTTTGGGTCGTCAGGCATAATGGCCATACCATTTCACCACACCCTACCCTGCAGACACTGACAAGTGTCACGGTGTGCCTTGGGGTCTTTGGCCCTTATGCACACCCCATTTCATTCGGAAATGTGGTGAGATGGGTGCGATATAGGAAAATAAGGTAAAGTTCGGAGCCGAAGAGTCCAAGGCATACCTCGATGCCTCTCACTGACTGCAGGGTGTGGAATGGTATGAGCATCACAGGCAAGAATCCCAAGTCACACCCCTGATGCCTGTCATTCTCTACAGGGTTGGGTGTTATAGTTGGAAACCCTAATACCTCAGGCATTCGTTGGTATTTTCACTCCAAATCTTCAACATGTTTGTTTTGTGACCTCATGAACAGGGGGAATATCGCTTTGTTAGCCAAAAGCTGCTTATGCACAGTGACTACGGCATTTAGCACCACAGGTGCAAAAACATTCTGAATGGGATGTAAAAAATGACAGCTGTACTGTTCATGGGGAGGTATAAAAAATGGCAATGTTGCAAATCTGTACTAAAAATATAAAAACAAGCATTTGTCAATGCCGAATGTTTGCTTGCTGGCATTGGCAGTGGTAATGTAGAAGTTACAGAGCTGCGTAATAGGAATGGCAGTGAAGTATTGAACTGAAGCCAACCCCACCACCACCCTGCAGAGAGTGACAGGCATTGAGGTGTGTATTTGAGTCGTCAGGCATAACAGCCACGCCATTTCACCACACCCCACTCTGCAGAGACTGACAAGTGTCACGTGTTCCTTGGGGTCTTTGGCCCTTATGCGCACCCCATTTCATTAGGAAATACGGTGAGATGGGTGCAATATAGGAGAATGGGGTGAAGTTTGGGGCTGAAGAGTCCAAGGCATACCTCGATGCCTCTCAGTGACTGCAGGGTGTGGAATGGTATGAGCATCACAGGCAAGAATCCCAAGTCACACCCCTGATTCCTGTCATTCTCTATAGGGTTGGGCGAGTTAGGTGAAAAGCCTAATACCTCAGGCATTCGTTGGTATTTTAACTCCAAATTTTCAACATGCTTGTTTTGTGACCCCACCTCATGAACAGGGGGAATATCAGTTTGGTAGCCGAAAGCTGCTGATGCACAGTGACTACGGGATTTAGCACCACAGGTGCAAAAATATTCCGAACAGGCTGTAAAAAATGACAGCTGTACTCTTTCATGGAGAGGTGTAAAAATGGCTATGTTGCAAATGTGTAGTAAAAATATTTAAAAAAATGGTAAAGTCATGAGCGTACATAGAAACTGTGCATCGCACACCCGTTATATAAGTAGGTTGGGGATATTTTATAGCAGATTGTCAACTCAGGCATTTTAGTGCCTCCGATCAGGAACAGTGTCACTGTGATTTTCTTTATCTGTGCCGAACAATGATTTCCGACAGCGACCACGCATCTCTGCACTGAAAGTGTGAAAACACCGCCGGCCATGTTGTGAAAAATGGCAGCTGTACTGTTCATAAGGAAGTTTAATAAAATGGACATGTTGAAAATCTAGAGTGAAAATATTAAATCTGCAAACTTACGAGCATGCATAGGAACTGTGCAACGACGCTCGAAAAAGTCATTTCTAGGCATTTTTCCACCAAGTTTTCAACATAGCCATTTTAAGACCCTGCTCATGAACAGTGCCACTGTGGTTTTGTTAATGTGTCCCATACACTGGAGGGTCGCACGACTGGCGCCATTGTGCACTACATTGGGCGGAACACGCTTTGGGTGAGATGTGAAAATGACAGCTATACTACTCATAAGAAGGTGTGGAAAATGGCAATGTTGAAAATCTGGAGTGGAAATATTGAAAATTCGCGAAATCTATGAGCGTGTAGAACTGCGCACACACGCCAGAAAACAGTCATTTTTGTGAATTTTTCACCAAATTTTCAACATAGCCATTTCAAGACCTCTGCTCATGAACAGTGTCACTGTGATTTTCTTTAATTTGTCCCATACATTGATTTCGCATTAATCGACTGCGCCATTCTGCACTACAAGGGCGGAAACACATTTTGGGTGAGATGTGAAAAATGACAGCTGTACTACTCATAAGATGGTGTGGTGAAATGGCAAAGTGGAAAATCTGGAGTGAAAATATTGAAATTTCGCGAACTTACGAGCCTGCGTAGGAACTGCACAACGCATGCTCATCAAACAGTCATTTTTTGGAATTTTGGTACCAAATTTTCAACATAGGGGGTTTGGGTCCCCTTCTCATGAATGATATCACTGTCATGGTGGTATTCAGTCCTGAAGGGTGATTTCGCAGTCACTGCGTGAAATCACCCTTCGAGCCAGAATAACGCCATGACAGTGACATCATTCATGAGAAGGAGTCCCAAAAACCCCATGTTGAAAATTGTGGTACAAAAATTCCCAAAAATGCCTGAAATATGCAATAAAGTTGAACCCCTCCTATCTAGCCCATTATACAGCTTACTGGCATTTCCTCAGTTCGCGGTCGGCTTTGAAGAGTGCAGACGTGTTCCCGGTCCACCGAAGATCGTCACGCCAGAGTCCAGAGGTAAGTATGGGGTGAGGGAGGTGTTGGGAGGCTGGTTGCGCAGTGGGTGGAGTGCGGGTTGTGGGAGGGGTTCAGAGGCGTGCCGTGGAATAGATTTTGTTTTACAGGTTAAAAAAAAAGAGCGTCGCGGGACCTTGCCACGCTGGTGGGCTCCCAGCGTAACTGCTGTCTTGGGCGTTCGGCTGGCGGGGATTGGGCACCCGGTCGGCAAAAACTGGGGGCGTTTGCCACGCTGGGTGGGCTCCCAGCGTGGCCTAGGACTGTGGGGCGACCTTCAGCCGATGGGGATTGGGCACCCCGTCAGCAAAATTATTGATTGCCATGCTGGGGTGGGCTCCTGCGTGGCACCAAATACTGGGAAGGGGAATCGATGCAGTGCAGCCAGCGGGATTGGGCACCCGTCGGTCTATACGCTAGCGTGGAGGGGCACGACACCTGCGGGGAGCTGTGCGTGAGCAGCTTCTTATCGCTGCTCACTCAAGCGTAGCTCCCCCTTTCGACTGTATGCCACTGCATTTTGGAGCGTGTCATAGACAGCTCCAAAATGCATTGGCTTACAGGGGCCGCGCCTGCCAGCTCACTTCCTGAATTGGAGGAGGAGGTGACACACCTCCGAAATCTCCGATGATGGCACTATGTTTCTTGCACATGCGTGCAAGCAAACATAAAAAATGGTGAAGTCACGAGCGTACATAGAAACTGTGCAACGCACACCCGTAATATAATTAGGTTGGGGATTTTTTACAGCAGATTGTCAACTCAGGCATTTTGGTGCCTCCAATCATGAACAGTGTCACTGTGTTTTTCTTTATCTGTGCCAAACAATGATTTCCCACAGTGACCACGCATCTCTGCACTGAAACTGTGAAAACACGCTTCAGCCATGTTGTGAAAAATGACGGCTGTACTGTTCATAAGAAAATGTGGAAAAATGTCACTGGTGAAAATCTGGACTGAAAATATTACAAAGTCATGAAGTAACAAGTGTGCGTGGAAACTGCACAATGCTCACTCGTATTATATTCATTTTATGGACTTTTGTCACCAAATTTTCAACATAGCCATTTTAAGACCTCTGCTCATGAACAGTGTAACTATGATTTTCTTAATCTGTCCTAAACATTGCTTTCGCACACCAGCAGCACCATTGTGGCTTATGACATGTCATGGTTTGATATATTTAAAAATGCATTCCTTAAGACATCTGATATGTTTGAACTCAGATTCCAAATATTTAGGCATATTTAGGAGGACAACTAGAAAACTGCCTATGATTCAAATTATAAATTGCGTGGGGAATATGGTGTTACAAAATAGTTTAGCAAAGATATGGAATGAATTACCTCATCAAATGACTGAAATTTCTGATCTACATATTTTTAAATTTGAATTGTATAATTATTTAAATGTTTGTTGTAGTTGTTTCTAGGTTTTGTATTTTGCATTGCTTACATAATTGTTATGTCTTGTTGTTTTTTACTGTAATTACCACAGGTATTTGTTGTAAATGGGGATTTACTCCCTAACAGATTAACCTGTATAAAAATAAATTTTAAACAAACAATTGTGCGCTACATGTGCGAAAACACATTTTGGGTGACATATGAAAAATTGCAGCTGTACTGTTCATAAGGAAGTGTAATAAAATGGCAATGTTGAAAATCTAGAGTGAAGTATTGAAAATTCGCGAACTTACAAGTGTGCGTTGGAACTGTACAACGCATGCTCGTAAAACAGTCATTTTTTGGAATTTTTCACCAAATTTTCAACATAGCCATTTTAAGACCTTTGCCCATGAACAGTGTCTCTGTGATTTTCTTAATTTATCCTGTACATTGATTTTACTTTTGCAAATGCTTGTCTTCATGAGTGGAAGCTACGTTTGAGTGAGATGTGAAAATGACAGCTGTACTACTCTATAAGAAGGTGTGGTAAAATGCAATGTAGAAGATCTGGAGTGAAAATATTGAAAAATTCCCGGAACCTACGAGCGTGCGTAGGAACTGTACATCGCACGCTCGTAAAAGTAATTTTTTGGAATTTTTTCACCAAATTTTCAACATAGCCATTTTAAGACCTTTGCTCATGAACAGTGTCACTGTGATTTTTTAATTTATCCCGCACATTGATTTCGCACACTGACTGCGCCATTGTGCACTACATGGGCGGAAACACGTTTTGGGTGAGATGTGAAAAATGACAGCTGTACTGCTTATAAGAAGGTATGGCAAAATGGCAATGTTGGAAATCTGGAGTGAAAATATTGAAAATTCACAAACTTACAAGCGTGCATAGGAACTGTACAACACACGCTCATAAAATAGTAATTTTTTTGGAAATTTTCCACCAAATTTTCAATGTAGCCATTTAACACCTCACCTCATGAACAGTGTCACTGTGATTTTCTTAATTTTTCCACATTGATCTCGCAGACAACTCTACTGCACCATTGTGCGCTACATGGGCAGAAACACGCTTTGGGTGATATGAAAATGGCAGCTGTACTGCTCATAAGAAGGTGTGGTAAAATGGCAATGTTGAAAATCTGGAGTGAAAATTTTGAAAATTTGTGACCTTATGAGCGTGCGTAGGAACTGCCCAACGCCTGCTCGTAAACAGTCATTTTGAGGAATCTTTTCACCAAATTTTCAACATAGCCATTTTAAGACATCTGCTAATGAACAGTGTCATTGTGATTTTCTTAATTTGTCCCGTACATTGAATTCGGACACCGACTGCGCCATTGTGCGCTACACGGGCTGAAACACATTTTGAGTGAGATGTGAAAAATGACAACTGTACTACTCATAAGAAGGTGTGGTAAAATGGCAATGTGGAAAATCTGGAGTGAAAATATTGAAAATTTGTGAACTTACGAGCCTGCATAGGAACTGCGCAATGCATGCTCGTAAAACAGTCATTTTTTGGAATTTTGGCATCAAGTTTTCAACATGGGGTTTTTGGGACTCCTTCTCATGAATGATGTCACTGTCATGGCATTATTCAGGCCCAAAGGGTGATTTCGTGCAGTGACTGCATATTGACTGAGAAATCACCCTTCAGGCCCGAATAACGCCATGACAGTGGCATCAATCATGAAAAGGGGTCCCAAAAACCCCATGTTGAAAATTTGGTTCAAAAATTCCTAAAAATGCCTGAGATATGCAACAAAGTTGAACCCCCCCCCATCTAGCCCATTATACAGCTTACCAGCATTTCCTCAGTTCGTGGTCGGCTTTGAAGAGTGCAGATGTGTTCCCAGTCCACCGAAGAGCATCGCACTGAGCTCCGGAGGTAAGTATGGGGTGAGGGGGGTGTGGAGAGGCTAGGTGTGCAGTGGGTGGGTGTGGGTTGTGAGAAGGTGCAGGGAGACTACGTGGGACCATTTTTTCTTTACAGGGAAAAAAAAAAAAAACGGACGACGTGGGAGGTTTGCCACACTGGGGTGGGCTTCCAGCGTGGCACAAGGACTGTTGTGGGGGTGCATTCAGCTGATGGGGGATTGAGCACCCCCTGTCAGCCTAAGGATTACTTGCCATGCTGGGGTGGGCTCCTAATATGGCACAAGGACGGTTGGGGGGGTGCGTTCAGCCAGCAAGGATTGGGCACCCCCGTCGGCCTAAGAATTACTTACTACGCTGGGATGGGCACCCAGCATGGCATTTCAGAAGGGTTTGGGGGGGAGGTGGGGGGAACGCAGCACAGCCGACGGGGATTGGGCACCCCATCTGCTATACAGTGCGTGCAGGGGCGTGCACGCCTGTTTGGGCTTCTGTCTGTGGGGGGGAGCTGCACATGAGCAGGTGATATCTTATCGCTGCTCACTCAAGCGTAGCTCCCCCTTTCAACTGTATGCCACTGCATTTTGGAGCTTGTCATAGACAGCTCCAGAATGCATTGGCTTACAGGAGCCACGCCTGCCAACACATTGACTGAATTGGAGGAGGGGGTGACACACCTCCAAAATCTACGATGATGGCACTATGTTTCTTGCACATGCGTGCAAGCAAACATAAAAATGAGCCAGGGAATACAGCAATCGAGGTACAAAATAGACAAAAGACTTCAATGACAAGTACATTTATCTGTGCAATGAGTTTCTTATACAGTTTTAGTAAGTGGGGCCAATCAACAAATTTAGGTTGAGAGAGGTTTGTAACTTATTCCAGCTTTCCATTGAATGTGTGGAAAGATAAATGATTGACAGATGAGAAGGGATTACTTTTAACAAAGAAAATACCTGTTTTTAATTAAAAGAGATGCAATTTTTTTGTTTTTTAACTTGTTTTTCAACTTACCCATTTTATAAGAGCAATAAGATGTTCCAGTTCATCGATTGTTTGGTGTTAATGCACTTCCAGGTGCTAAAGGCACTTGGCAGAAGTGCCTCATGCCTCAATTCTCACCTGGTGTGTATTAGCCCCAGACAACTAATGTCCTGTCATGTCTTATTGCTTTTGTATAGCGTAGTTCCTGATTGTGTCCTCTGGTAAAGCAGGTTCCTATTTTTGGTTCCAGGTCCATTTTTTTTTTCGATGTCCCATCTCTGCTGATGTCTTATTGTGCACCAATAGGAGTACACCTAAGATGCTTTTTCTCCGGGCTAACCATATTGAGTGCCTTTTAGTCTGGTCTCATAGTAATTTTCTCTGAACCTCAAAACATCTTAGTCACTCTATGCTGCACACCCTCTTCTCCGGCTACATTCTTCCTGAGGTGAGGAGCCCACAACTGGCTATAGTAGTCTAGGTGGGATCTCACCAGTGATATATATATCAAGTCTAGAACCTTTGGCTTCTACTAGTAAAATTCCACTGAATACATCCCAATATCTTACCAACTTTTGCCACAATCTGTGCACAGTGTTTAGAGTCTGTTAAGGTATAAGTTACTTAAGGTTTGTTAAGTTGTAAGTTAAGATGTAAGCCACTTAAGGTCAGTTAAGGAGTCAGTTGACATGTAAGTTAATTATTTTTTTTTAAAGATGTAAGTTAGCGTGTAAGTTACTTGAGGTCTGTTATGTTGTAACTTAAAGTGTAAGTTACTTAAGGTCGGGTAAGATATAAGTTAAGGTATGAGTTACTTGAGGTTTTTAAAGATGTAAGTTAAGGTGTATGTTACTTAAGGTCAGTTAAATTGTAAGTCAAGGTGTAAGTTACTTAAGGTTTGTTAAGGTATAAGTTAAGGTGTAAGTGACTTAAGGTCTGTTATTGTGTATGCTAAGCTGTAAGTTACTTACTGCAATGTTGTATTATGGGTGCTGCTCCTATTATTTTTTACTCTGTCAGTTTGAATAAATAGATTTTTTTAAATGAGCCAAGTTCAATGGTTTTTCACCAACTCAGTGTAGCTACACTTGTGCTTTTTTGATTGTATATATTGCAGTGGCTCTTAGTGTGCGTTCTTAGTAGCCACCTTTCTGTTGCAGTATGTGTGGAACACTACTTTTTTGTGGTTATCTGTATTAAATTTAGTTTTTTTATTTCTCTTGGTAATGAAAAGGACCAAAGGGACAGACATTGCGATGACAGCATGCAAAACAAATACTGACACGTAATCTCAGATACATGAAAAAAATAGTAATTCAGTATTGCTAGCGTAATTTACTTTCCATTCCAGCATACAAGCTTCCAGTGAATTTACATTAATGCTGCATTCTGAAAAATGACACTGATATGTTACAGTAGTGGCAGTGGAAGGAATGTGTGTATGTTTTTTTTGTTTTTTTTAGGTGGGGGAGAGGCCATGATTTCATATCACAAGGAAAATGTTGAGAAGGGCAACTCAAATACTGGCACACATCGTATGTAGAGGTTGGACAGCCAGTAATTGATGAGGGGCACTCGGTTCTGTCATAGTCAAACTTTTATTGTAATTCTGTTTTCATCGCATTGACTGTGGCAGTTTGACAAAGAACAGAAAAGGTGATAATGAATAAAAAGTAAACAAGTCGCACAAATACAACAATTTATTCAAATACAGTACTAGGCAAAGTGTTTGATTAGTTAATATACACATTTTAAGAATGCCATTTAGCCTCCTTCATTTTCAGCAGGAACTGCGGTTACACTTGTACTCCCGCTTATGCACGCATGGATTCACCAGCTAACAATAAAAGTGGCTCCTGCAGAATAAAAAAATAATAAATAAATACAACAGAGTGGCACACAAACATAATTTTTCCTTAACTTCAGATCACAGCACATAACTGGTGAAACACAAGTGCTGAGCTCACCTCAGAGATTAAGTATGCTGTCTCTTTAAAAGTGACACCAGGATGATTGACGGTTTCTTCCTGCCACGTCACAGACACTGGTGCGTGACTACAATCCCTTTCAATTCAACAGGAAAATCAGCCCAAACAGGACTTTTACAGCAAGAGAAAACTATTGTCAATCATGCACTTTACAGTATAAGAACAGTCCATCATACTGATGTAGCCACTCCAGTTATCACCATTTACGAAAAGCAGTAATGCACACTAGCTCTTTAAGTTGTTTACCTTTCATGTAATAGGTAGTGTTGGAATAGGTTCATAGGTTCATAGAAGTGTACAAGCAATGAAGGCATATGTAAGGATGCCCGTTGTATGCTCGCCACCCATGTGTCTTATGGGTGAAAATGAAACTTATTGTTTCCCATATGTTTATCTAATCTTTCTTTGAAGATACTTAGATTATCATTATCAACAACACTTACAAGGAAGTTATTCCACAAACCCACAAACAGTAGTTCCTATGTGTGAGACAGACCATTTATTAATGATAACTGTCATTCTCCATATGTCTCTCCAGACTCTTATGAAATCAAGGCCATCCTGAATACAGAGTCTCTCTTCTACCATGTCTTCAATTCCTCTAGTTTAATGTCATTTATTTATATATTTTATTTTTGTGTACCAGGTAAGTGCACAAGACAGCAACAAATTACCTATTTTCAGGCATGAACTGGGAGGGTTACAGAACAAAATGACAGTACATAAAAGTAAATAAAATGAGTACAGAAAATAACACATCAGCATCAACAGTGACAGTAAATAACAGTAAATTACATCATCATCACAGAAAATAACACATCAACAGGATGTAAAAGCTACAGGAGCGACATCTAGCACTAGTCACCACAAAGCAATAACAGAGAAAAAACATTTAAGAAATTAAAGCAAAACCCATTTAAGTGTACCGTGACTGGAGATACAGATGAAAAGCCCACATATCATTAGATGTACACAGGATCAGTTACAAGAGCATTTATCATTTACCAGGAGGAACCTACGAAATTAAATTTTGAAAGCCTGGTGCAATTTTGTGCTTCTTAACTGCACTAGAAAATAGTTCCAGAGCTTAGGAGTACACGTTGAGAAAGCATATTTGCCCATCTTTGTAGAACAATTTGGAACTGCAAGACATGACTGCATGAAGGACCTCAATGGGTATGCTTGTGGGACTTGAGTGAACATGTTGGCAAGTACTACTGGTGAACCAGTTCTAATAATGTTATCGATGAAACTCCCTACCATGTACATTCAATATGAGTTAGGGAGAGAGCCACCCAATGCTCGAGTACAGTATGTAGTGATGAGTATCTCTGGGCACAGATAGGGCAAAATGGCAGATATTGTTATAACATGTGTTCCATTTGCTCGACACCCCTTTATTAGCCTCTGCAAAATATATCTGCTCATAGGTAAGGCTAGGTAGTCACACACCCTGGCCAATAGCCAGCCTAGAAGCCGAAGTTAGATTATGTCCAATTTTGTATGTGATGCCAAGCTTCATGTCAACTGTCATACAAATACTTTTAAGATATAGGTTGAAGTCAAGATTAGGGTCAAGAGCAAGTTCTAGGTACCTGAATGAGTCAACAACCTCCATTGGGAAGCTGTCTAGACTGCAGACATTTAGGGTGGAGGGACAGACCCTGATTTTAGGTCCAGTGCCAAATAACATAATGGCTGTCTTTGTAGTGTTCAAGAGTAGTCTATTTTTCTGTAGCCAGTGCTGAATTTCATTAAAATCTTTGTTTCATCTTAAATTAATGAGAGATATATCTGCAGCACTAGTATATAGGACCATATAGTCCACACATAGAAGGGTGAAGCAAAAAACAGACACCATGGAAAGATTGTATAGAAACAGGGAGAGCAGTAAAGCACCAAGTATGGATCCTTGTGGAACCCCGACACTGGTAGGAGATAGTTCAGATTTAGATCCATTTATTGCAACAAATTGCTGCCTACCAGTGAACTATCCCACAAACCAGTTAGATAAAACTGAGGAGAAACCAAAGGCTTTTAGTTTGGACAGCAACAAGGAGTAATCAACAAGGTCAAACACCTTGGTAAGGTCAATGAAAACTGCCCCGTTAACATTTCTTTATCCATGTACATCTTGACATCACTGGTAAATTTTATGAGGGCAGTGGTTGTACTGTTCTCACACCTAAAACTGTGTTGAGCAGTGAATAATAAGTTGTGTTTCTGAAGATGTTCTGTTACCTGTAGGGTAACTAATCTTTCTAGTAGTTTGTCTAGCACAGATAAGATGGTGATGAGATGGTAGTTATCCATGTTCTTGACATCACTCTTTTTATGTAGGGGTCACTCTGGCAATCTTCCAAGGACATGGGACCTCACCACTGAACAAGGAGAGGTTGAACAGTCTAGTAACCAGCACAGCCAGTTGCAGAGCAGCTGTTTTGAGGAAACGTGGTAATAGACCAGCACAGCCAGCAGAACAACAAGCAGGGACGGTCCTCAGGAGTCAAAATACTTCAGATTTAGTGACAGGACTCAGGTTAAAATAGGGGTGTCGTATTCCAGCACTTCAGGAATTTGATCAGGTACTTGACCAATCAGCTTCATATACGTAGGTCCAAGAAGTGGGAGTTTAATGCGCTCGCAATCGTATTAGTATTGTTACAGTTTGAGCCATCCAGAGTAATCTCTGCTATGGACTGACTGGTGCCCTGATCCATGAATGATTTTATATGACTCCAAAAACTGTGAGAATCAGTAAAAGATGCCTGAAGAAGGTGTCTTCAATAGTTTCTTCTTGTGGCTCTAATTCCTTTCTTTAAACTCGTTCCAAACACTTGTAATCTTCCCAGTTGGAAGAAGTCTTTATGAGTTTAGACCGGATCCAGGTTTTGTCCCTCAATTTTATGGATGCCAGAAGGTATCTATGTATCCATTGTGTCACAGAACCTCTGATTCAATGTTTTTGAAGGGGACATGTTTATCTGATAGAGCCTGGAGCATAGATGAGAAAAAGGAGAAAGTCTTCTGTAAGTTAGAGGTCTGATACAGTTGATGCCAGTCTATGTGGTATAGACCAGCTTTTAGGGCAACTATATCCAGTCTTGAGAAATCCCTAAATCGAATTTGTTTTATTTTATTTTATTTAAACAGCAGTTTGGAAAACCTTTGAGCCATAGGCTCATTTACAAAGGTACCTTATCACAGTAAGACAAACAAAAATACACAGTATAACAGTACAACACATAAGTATAACAGTAAATTAAGACATAGATACAAACAAGCTGGTACAGCTAGGATGGACGGAAACAATACCAGAGTTATGTTGTCCTTAGCAGCTTAGTAATAAGCTTTGTCATAAGTATTGAGTACGGCTTTGACTAGTGGCAATTACAGCATCGGGTGTTAATAAGGTGGTTACGTAAGGAAGTTTTGAAGCACGATATAGTTGAAGCTTCGGAGATGGAGGGGAGCTTCGGAGATGGAGGGATTTCCCTGGGTGGGGCTTCTGGGTGCACACCATCCAGGTGCAGAATACAGGTGAGTGGTCACTGATAGAATCAGGCAATATGTCTGCACTATGGATTCATTCTTTTCTGTTAGTGAGTATCCAGTCTATGAGGGACTGGTGTTTGTTATTCACTGCTATTCTAGTTGGATGGGAGAATAGCTGTAATAGGTGGAGCTTTCCAAATACCTCAGCATACATAACAGTTTTTTCCAAGCCAGTCATGATTTAAGACCCCTAGGAGAAGGACTTCCTTATTTTTACCCTTCAGTGATGTCAGATATTGTGTAATTTCCTTTAGCCCATTCAAACCACTCTTAGGGGGATTGTATACAAATAAGATGGTTCATTTTTTGGTGTCTTCAAGAACAAGTACAGTGTAGAGAGCTTTACGGGTGCCAAGGGTCATGACTGGTTGGGCAGTGATAGATAGTCCTTACTTAATATACAGAGCAACCCTATCCCACCCCTTAGATGTGGGACAGTCTGCCCTTAATAATATATAGCAATGCGGGGTCCAATGGGAGTCCAGGGTGTTAGGTTTTAGCCAAGTCCCTGTTAACCTTAAGATGTCAGGGGAATAATGAGATGCCCAGGCCTCTACCTCTGCAAAATTAGCGGAGAGGCTGCGAAAATTCATGTGGGCAATTTTCAGACCTTTGGTGGGGAACCATTCCACAGAACACATGGGCTTTGTACCAAAAGGGGGTCCAGGGTTTGATTCAGTGTCCCCGATAAGGATATAAGTATGAGATGTTGCCAGACTTCCATGAACAATTTTAACATGAAACCTTTCCATGGAACATAAAAGGAGCATACAGTGAGATATTGCGTTATGTAATCTATTTTAAGAAGTCTCAGCTACCAGTAATATTTTGGGAGCTTAATTGCACCAGCTAATAAATTTGAGAAGACAAAAGAGGTAGCATCATGCGTATTTAGACTGTCAGTGCAATCAGGTGTAGAAATTTATTTATTTAGTGATTCGGAAAAGATCTTTGAGTGCAAGCTCCTTTACAAAGGTTCCACGTCACAGATTGCAAAACAAAGTACAATAAGAGAAAGCAAAGGTACATTACAATGCATGATACAGCTTGGATTCAGAACTCACGGAATAACTCAAAACATAGGTACAAGTTAAATAACAAGAAAACACTTTATGGGGGGGGGGATAAGCAGCCACAAAGTGCCTTGTCAGTAGATCAGAGGGACGGGGATAGCTGGCAGTGGGGTGAAGAAAGGAGGTACAAGAGAGAGGTATGTACTGCGGTGGTGAAGAAGGGTGGGGGAAGAAGGGCGATAAGGCATAGGGAGAAATGGTGGGGTGAGGGGAGGCTGAGCACAGAGGACATGCTAGAGTAAAATGGTGGGGTGTGAGGGGGCATGGTCAGGCAGCTTGCATTAGTAGTGACTGTTAGGCAAACTCACGGGACTGTGAGTTGGGGAAGGGGGGTGGCGGGTGCCGAAGGTGCATGATGCAAACTGATTGCTGGGGCAAGTAATGAGATGGGACAGAGGGAGGGGGTACCTGAGGACTGCCTATTGCTTGCTGGAGGGGGGCAGAGAGAACAGGTGTGGCTGGACTCCAGGGCAGGTGCACTTAGAGAGTGTTATTAGGTGCTGTTTGAGGTCAGTTTTGAATTGTGCCAGACAGTTGGTGTCCAAGAGGTGCCAAGGGAGTTAATTCATCCATAGGGGGGACCGGTAAGCAAATGCACATTGCCCAAGTGAGGTACGATGGATGGGAATAGCCAAGGCCCCTCTAGTCCTCCCTCTGATGACCTGCAACGAGTTGCCCGCCTTTATCAAATTGCCTACACAAGGTGGTGTTTTACCCAATAGAGCCTTCTACCCTGTGATGCAAGTCTGGATTTTGACCCTTTAGAGGCTTATGTGGTTGGCAACAACCAGCACTGCAAATAATGTAATCCCTACAATAAATGGTGCGCACTACATTCTCCAGGACATAGACATTCTGCTGAGTACAACTTAAAAATTGTTTAAAATCCTCTAAAAAATGTTTAAATAAATCTAATGTTTCAATGCTGGTACAGCTTGAACTGATGAATGCAAAGCTCAGATCACAATACAAAAAGCAGATTAAAGCTCTGCTCACAATACAGACAGCAGGCAGCAATTGTGGCCAGGCCAACTACTATAATTTCTTCCTAGGCTAAGATAGAAGAACAGTCTATAACTAGCAACTCTCATAGATTCACTGCTGCATGAAGTCTCATTTGCCACACTCCTAAATAAGTTGGTTTCCACACTGAGACACTTAATTCAGAGTACCTTTATACCCTAAAACATACTCACTATAACCAAGGATCTATTACCATAGCACCATTAAAATGGCAGTTTGGTCTAACCAGATTGCATGCAGGGGTCCAACACACACCTTACACCAGCACTGACTGCAAATTAAGAATGTCCTCAAAACACTGCCACCTTTGGGCACACAATAACACCACAGCTCCCAGGACACAGAGAAAGCTCTGTAGGCACCAACCCCTCCAGAATGCTGTCACTCGATTAGTCATTGTTCACATTGCCTGACTTGGTTGCCACTCAAACAGTTTGTCCCTTTATTGATTCAGCGGGTGGGGGTGCTTCTGAATACAATTTCTGAACCCACTTCCAATAGCTCCAATAAAAATCTCAAACAGTATCAGTCCCAAGACTGACTCTTGCAAAAACCCACTAGTCCCTCTTTCCTCCTCCAAGTGTCTTCTTTTACTGCTTAGAAGTAGCAGAGTACACAAGACTGCTGCACGGAGATTGTGGTGACCTCAGCAAGTGAAAGAGCACAGCTTAAAGAGCAGGTTCCTACCCAGCGTGGTGCTGCTCTCCCCCAGTATGCTAGATTACTTACCCCCTCAGTGGCATTTTCGCAAAGCGTGGCATGAAAATTCCTTGTATTTTAAAAGTTATATCCCTCATAAAATTAAATCTGGCAGCCAGGGCCAAATATGGATGAACTTCTCGGCCCTGAAAACACGCCCCCAAATCGACCCATGCAGGCCTGTTTTGCAATGTCACAGAATTAAGGCTGCATGAGCGCACCCCCTTTACGTGTATGGGGCTGGTATTTTCTAATATTTTTACACCCTTTAGTGTCCGGATTTTATAAATCAAAGTGATCAATCGACTAATAGGGTCCCTAGTGTCTATACAGAATTTATGCTTATGCTCATGCTAGCTGCCTTTAGGTTCTCTCCCCTTGCTGCTACTCCCCAGGTGGCTATTAAGCTGTTAACTCTGTCCCAACCATGTTTAAGCTATTAATGGTCTTGGTAATCACCCCCTCAGCCTGAAGAGTGTTCCTTGGGCTCTACCAATCTCTCTTTAACAAAAAATAACTTCTTCATGTCCCTCCCGAATTTTTCTTCCACCAGTTTCCACTCACGTCCCTGTGTTTCAGACTCACTATTCCTGTTAAAAAGCCCTTGCCATTCACCTTGTTCATTTTTTTCAGGAATTGAAGGTCTTTTTCATATTACTCCTCTCTCTTCTGGCCTCCAGTGGGTAAGACAAAGCAAGGCAAATTTTATTTAAGAGACGCCCATCCCGGAGGCTCTAGGTGCCAAACATTTAAACAAGAATAAATACTATACATTCAAAATAAACCAAAACATAACAATATATCAAAAATAAACACAATAAATATATACAATAACTTAGATAATGGAAACCAGTGCCTAAAAGGCAATACCTGTTCAGTAAGCCACTCTTCTTATGCCCTGTGGTGTGGGTGCACAGTGTATACTGGCTGTATTTTTATCTTTTGTGAACTTTGATATACTTCATTAAACAAATATTTGCTTTATTGGCTTCCTCAACTTGATCGGTGTTACTTGAATAGCATGTGCAAGGCTTCCTCTTCCTGTTCAATGTTTTCCTGTATGCCTATTCTCCTTGGACATCTCCATGTTTTCCTGTGTTTCCATGGTCCTTGGGCAGATTCATGTTTTCTTGTATGATCATGGTCCATTGACAGCTTGATGTTCTTCTGCACGCTTATGGTCTTTGTATAGCACTATGTACTCCTGTATGGTCATGTCCTATGGGCAGCTCATCCACATGGTACATGGACTGTTGTGAGTTTTCCTGTATGCCCATGGTCCTAGGACTGCTTCATGTTTTCTTTGTATGCTCATGGATCTTGGACAGTTTCATGTGTTCTTGATACTCAAGGCCTTTGGACAGCAACATATCTCCTGTATGGTCCTGGTCCTTGCACGACTCCATGTTCTCCTATATGCCAACAGCCTTTGTACAGCTCCATGTTTCCTGTATGCTCATGGCCCTTGGTTAACTGCATGTTTTATGTATGACTGTGGTCCACTGACAGCTACATGTTTCCTGTATCCCCATAGTATATGGACAGTTCCATGTTTTCCTGTACGCTTATGGTCTGTGAACAGCTGTATGTATTCTAAAATGCTTGTGGTCCATGTGTATCTCCATGTTGTCCTTTATTTTCATGGTCTGTGGCCAGCTCCATGTTTTCCCATAAGCCAATGGTCACCGGACAACTCTGCATTTCCTGTATACTCACTGTCTTTGGTCAGCTAAATGTCTGTATGCTTATGTTCATTGGACAACTCCAGGTTTCCCTATATATTAATGGCTTTTGGACAACTCAGTGTTTTCTTTATGCTCACATCCCTTGGAAATGTTCATGTTTTTCTGTAGACCTGTTATATTTGCACAGCCCCATGGCCACCTCCTCTGTCTTGAAGGCCTATAGACAGTGTTGTGTTTTCCTGTATGCTAACAGCCTGTGGACAGTTCATGTATCTAGCTACCTAGCAAAAAGATCCCAATGAGTCCAGATTCAGTTTACAAATATGTTTCCCAGAGTTTGATCTTGGGTCCATTGTTATTCCTTGTTTTTGTGAATTCTCTGCGTCTTATCACGAAGCACTTTAAATACGACTCTATAAGGATGACACTGTGCTAGTACCTACAAATACCTCGATGAATAATCTGCAGTCCAAATTGCAAGAAGGCTTTACCTCTTCTGGAAAGTTTTTTTTTGCATTCTAAACTTGCATTTAATGCCAAAAAGATACAGGCAGTGAGCTTCAATTCTAAAGGTAGAAACAGTTGTCATTCTGTTTAGATACTCTGAACCTTAAAACTGAATGTTCCGAGAATGGTTGAGACTGATTCCTAAACATATCCTAGAGTTATCTTCAATAGTTCTCTTAAATTGGAAAAACATATCAACAATCACTGTAAACACTTAAAATCACATACAGAGCCTGCATCAGACTGCTAGATGTGTGGATAAAAAAGTGAGATTTAACATTATTCAGCAGCTCTTGCTATCAGTATTTGATTATGGATGCATAATTTGTAAACATGCGTCAGAAGACTCTCTGCAGAAACTCAGTGTTATCCAGGACAAAACAGCACATGTTGTCCTATCATGTCCCTTTGACACATACCTCTATCACATACTACCAAATGTAAACTGGTCTACCTTTAATATGAGAAGAGAAAGAAGGTGGCTTCATCTGCTCCTCAAAACTGATGGAAATGAAAGCTTCCTTACCCCATAAGACATCCCAGTCTCTTGAGCAGGTACACTACACTCTAAAACCAGTTTTCCACCATGGCCTTCACCCTCTTCCCAAGATCCAAACACGCTATGGCCAGATGATCCTCTCATTCCATGCTGCCAAGTTCTAGAACAAATTCAGTCCTAAACACATGGATATCGGCTCCCTAAAATGCTTCCAAGTGATTCTGCAGCTGCTTTGTTAATGCATCCTAGTTCTGGTTGCTAATGTATATATCTTGTTTGTTTGTTTGTTGATTGTTGAATTTTGTTGAACCCGTAAGCCCACTGGGCCTAGAAGTCCCTTTTTCAGGGGCAACTGGGGGGGGGGGGAGATATAGATGGAAGCAACTGATATTGAACCAGTTTAAGCTGTTGGTGGTATTTTTAGTGAATTTCTGTCCCTATTTGCAACCGTATCCTAATCAAATAATTGAGTTCCTACACGTGACAGCATTGTAAATAGGTTTTGGCTGACCTGTTTTTTTCCTGCATAAATTTTACTCTACCACTGGTACTATACATCCCTACTACTACTCCTCCACTACCACTGCTATTATACAGCACTACTACTACAACACTATCACTGTTACTACACAGCACTACTACTACAACACTACCACTGTTACTACACAGCACTACTGCTACTACTACTACTACTACAACACTACCACTGTTACTACACAGCATTACTACATTACTATTACAACACTACCACTGTTACTGCGCAGAACTACTACACTACTGCTACAACACAGCACTACTACTACAACACTACCACTGTTACTACACAGCACTTCTACTACTACAACACTACCACTGTTACTACGCAGCACTACTACTACTATACTACCACTGTTACTACACAGCACTACTACTACTACCACAGCACTACCACTGTTATTACACAGCACTACTACTACTACTACCACAGCACTACCACTGTTACTACACAGCACTACTACTACTACCACAGCACTACCACTGTTACTACACAGCACTACTACTACACTACCACTGTTACTACACAGCACTACTACTACTATAACACTGCCACTGTTACTAGATAGCACTACTACCACAACACCACCACTGTTACTACACAGCATTATTACTACACTACCATTGTTACTACACAGCACTACTACTACTACAACACTACCACTGTTACTACACAGCACTACTACACTACTACTACAACACTACCACCTTATTACACAGCACTACTATTACACTACTGCTACAACATTAGTACAACTACCACCACTATTGTAATACTAATGCACTAATACCAACACCACATTACTACTACTTCCATTCTACTACCTTACTATACACGAACATACACTACTCCTACTATATTTTGCTGTACTCCTCTGTTTTCATGTTTTTAGCCCTGCTATCCAGCATCAGTAGAATTACTCAAAGGGTAAAATAATGCATTAGGTTCATATTGAGGGTACAAAGAAGAATCTGAAGAAGAATCTGCATTTATATAGCGCTTTTCTTACAACCAAAGCGCTTTACAAGCAATGCTAGACTGGTAGTGAAGTGACTGAATGTGTGGTGGTGGCCATATCGCACATCATCACCCACACACAGCCTGGATAATTGCATGAACCAGCTTATGGGAAGGGGAATGTTGGCCAGGACACCGGGAATGTTCCTCACTCTTGCGAAGAGTGCCCTGGGTTCTTTTACTTCCACCTGGACACCACCAGGACAACACCAGGATGGGAAGAAGGGACCAGGTTTAACATCTCATCGAAGGGCGGAACCAGCAGTACAGCACCCCCCAATACTGCACTCGGATGCCAGTGATTTTTAGGTGCAAGTCCAATCCCGGTGTGGGGCAAGAACCCACGACCTTCTGGTCCAGAGGCGGATGTGCTACCAACTGAGCCACGCTGACACCTAAACAGCAACCAGTGCGTTTCTCTGCACTGCCTGCAAATAATAGATGAAGCACAATGTTCATATTGTAAAGTACGAATCACAGATTCAGGCTGGAATTATTGATATAATAAACCATCTGTATTGATTATTGCAGTGTTACCCTGGATATCAACCCTGGCAAGCTGGTGGCAGTGGTGGGTGTCATGGGATCAGGGAAATCATCCCTTATTTCAGCAATGCTGGGTGAGATGGAGAACATTAAAGGGTACATCAATATCAAGGTATACAAACTCTTCTTTAATTCTGTGTGTTGTTTATTAAATAGCCTATTTATTTATTTTAGAATATCAGATTTATAGATCTTTGAGTCAAGGACTCATTTACAAAGGCACCTAGTCATGGAGTACAAAGACAGACAGTGTTACATAGTTCAAAACACAGTAATAATTACAGGTTACTGGTTTCAAGCAATAGTTACAAGGTTTCAACAGGTGTTACAGGAGGACAACGCCTCAGTGATACATGAATAGAATACAGTTACATGACTGAAGGAGGCTATACAGGAGGACAATGCCTCAGTGGTAGATGAATAGCAAAACAGTTAAGCAGTGTACAGTGACATATGGTCCCTGGTCAATAGAGCTGTGAGAATAATGGTGCAACACAACGTATTGCCAGGTGACAACCGCAGGAAGGGATGCAGGCATTAGGCCCTGAGAGAGACAGTAGTATTCATGCAAGGGAGTGGAGGACTTGTGATGTGGCATGAGTGCAGAAAAAGCAGTCCGAGGGACCTTGTCATGATCCTAAGCAGGATGGTCACTTAGGGTTGGTAGATTAATCCCCACAGGGGCAGTCCAGAGGAGCACTGGAGACTGGATTTAGGCATACTTACAGCAGCAGGTGCTGAGGAGGTGACTCTTGAGGGCTGTCTGGAAGGGACCAATTTTAGTGAGGCTGGTGACATTGGCTGGGAGGGTGTTGAGCCAGGAGGGTGCTCTGTAGCCAATGGATCTCTGGGCAAGGGACATCCTGGCTCTTGGTACTAGAAGAGCAGCCTTACAGGCACTATGGGTGGAGACCATAGGGGTGGACTGGTGAACAAAGGCAGTTACCCCAGGAGGGGAGATTCTGAGGAGCATTGTTTTGGTTAGCAGACAAGTCTGATAGTGGATTCTGTCCTCCAAGTTGAGCAGATTGGCTGAGGAGTACAGTAGACAGGTGTGCATGCACCTAGAAGCTCTGGTCAGGAACCTACAGGCCTTATTAATGGAGAGCTGGATTTTGGCAAGGGCAGTGATGTCAGCAACTGCATAGATAGGCAGGCTATAATCCACTAGAGACAGGACAGATGATGTAATGGCCAGCCTGAGAGCCGCAGGGGGAAGGCAGTCCTTATGATGCTATAGAAGCCCAATCCTGGAGTTAGTGATGTCAGAAAGGGTGCTAATGTGGGCGTGGAAGGTGAGAGCAGAGTCGAAAGTGATACCCAAGTATTTATAGGAGGACATTTGCTTTAGGTGGTGAAGAGTGCTGGGTAGTATCAGGAGGGGGGCATTTCTAGCTTTGCTTTGGTGGTGCATGAAGAGCATTGCCTTAGTCTTTTTTAAGTTCATGACCAACCTATGATCAGTGAACTATTGTTCAGCTTGGTGGAAGGCATGCTGGAGGGAGGCCTGTAGTGAAGCAGGGTTGGGGTGTGAGGAGAATAGCACTGCGTCATCTGCATAGAGGTGTATTCTACTGGAACAGATGATGACGAGCGTGTTCAGCTAGAGACTGAAGATAAAAGGTCCCAGGATGGAGCCCTGTGGTACTCCGGAGCGGACAGGTTGGGTGTCGGACAGGGAGTTGATGATTTTTACACACTGGGCTCTGGATGAGAGATAGCTAGTGAATCATGGGAGAGGACCAGCTGAGAAACCAAGGTGGAGGAGACAGTCAAGCAGGAGGGGATGGTAGACTGTGTCAAAAGCCTTGGAGAGGTTGATGAACACGGCTCCGGCGAGGTTGCCAGAGTCTAGGGCAGTGTACAGGAAGTTAGAAAATTCCAGGAGAGCCATAGTGGTGCTATGACCTGAGCGAAAGCCATGCTGCTCAGGGCACATGATATCATACTTGGTCAGGTACTCCGTGAGTTGGTCTGCTACCACTTTTTCAAAGGCTTTTGAAAGTGGGGGAGGACAGAGATCATCTGGTAGTTGACAGGGGAGGAGCGATCCCCATTCTTGTGTATCAGAGTGATGATGGCTGTTTTCCAGGCACTATGGAACTGACCCAGATGTAGTGAGCAGTTTAGAAGGTCAGTAAGGGGGATCAGAATAACATCCAAGACCTGACATAGGATTCTGGTGTCCAGGGGGTCATTACTGGGGCTGTTACTATTGACAGCATTTGGTAGATATGGCCTGGCTTCAAGTGAAGATACTGTGCAAAGGTAGAATGGTGGGCATGAGAGGGTGGGGGCAAAAAGGCCAGGACAGGGTCAAAGAAACTACTGAGGAGGACAGAGCTAAGGTTGGAGAATGTGGCATTGAGGCAGTCTGAGATGCCAATGGGATCTATGATGATAGTACTGTTAATGGAGAGTTGGTATGGGGGCACCCCTGAGACTTCCTGTTCAATTTGTTCATATTATTCCAGAAGTTTCTGGTGGACCCCTTGGGAGGAGGCAAGGGTGGTGAGGTAGTGCTCAGCCTTAGCCTATCAGATGGCCCAGGTACACTAATTCTGTTCAGCACTATAAGCTTGCCTGTCTGCTGGCTTGCCAGACTCTGTAGCGATGTGCCAAAGGTTATCCCTTGCTTTAAGTTTTTGGATGAGGGATGGGGTGACACATGGTGCATTTTGTTTCTTAGAGCAAGTCCTGGCGAAGGGAGTGAAGAGGTTGCAGGCCTTATTAAAGGTGTGCATGAAGAGTTCGAGAGCTACGTCAGTGTTCGGGGTGCGGCTGATGTGGGACCAGTCCATCTGGGCAAGATAAAGTTTAACTTTTCCAAGACCACCAGGGTGGAAACGCCAGTGCAATATTTTTCTTGGTACCAGTTTATGAGTGGTAGAAGACCATGTGAATAAGACAGAGGAGTGATCGCTTAGTGAATTGGAGAGGATGTTGATATCCTGGATTTTTTGAGGGTGGTCGGTTATAATAACATCCAGGAGAGTGCTGGTCCTGAAGAGGGGTTGTATCTGGTGGGCTGGGAGACTAACTGGGTCATATCGAGGGCGGCAAAGGTATCTGTTGTTTGGGACACAGAACTAGTAAGCCAACTGATGTTGAGGTCCCCAATAACAACTTGCTCCACTTTGTGTGGCAGGTTTGTAAGGTAGTCAGTGAGAGACACAATAGTGGGGTTCTGGTTCCTTGGGGGAATGTAGGCGACTGTGAGGTAGAGCGGACCCCTAGCAGGTTCTGGGGTGATTTTTAGTGTGAGAGCTTGAGCTCCATTATCAAGCTTGGGGGCAGGCAGTGAATGGCCAAGGAGGGTGTCACACAAGTAGGCAGCACATCCACCCCCGTGCTTACCCATCCGAGCTTCCCTGAACAGGGTGTACCCTGGGAGGGGATAAAGGAACTAGGGTGGATTAGGAGAACCATGTCTCAACTAGGGCACAATGTCTGGTTGGTGTTGTATGACCCAGCACTGAAGCGCAGCCGACATTTTCAGGAGGCTGCAAATGTTAAGTGAGGCAATGCAGAGGCCTGATGTAGGAAGAGGGATGTTTTGTCTGACAGACATAGGGCCTGGGTTTGGCTGAATGTTCCCACAGAGTAACAGAAAGATCAGTGAACAGTAGTAATTGGCGCAGCTCACTGGGCACCTGGAAGAGTGTTTAGTTACTGGTGTGCAGGGGATAGGTAAGGCGTGGAGGGTGGGGATGACAAGGAAGAGCTGAAGCCAGGGGGGTGTGAGGGCAGGAAGAGGTGATGGGAGTGTAGGCAGGAGGGGTAGTGGTGGGGCAGAAGGGTGTGTCCAGGGTGGGGTGGGTCGGGGTACCATGGCGTTGATACTCGGTATGGTGCTGTGCATGAGGGGTGCGAGCCCTGATTGTGGAGAGGCTAGTATCAGGAGGATCAATATGGTCAGGCTTAGCAAGCGTAGTGTAGGCATCCATCACTCTTATTGTTGCTAGGTAGTGCCCCAAGAAAATAACTGATCTTACTCATTTGTTCCTGTTGAATTGGGGTAATTTTGCTACAAATGTAACAATTAAAAATAAGACAGCGATGGGTTTAATGGATTCTAGGAGTAGACAGACCTTGGTTCACTCAGATGTGTTGGATGTTAATCCAGTAACCGGATCCTTCACTGGGGTAGTTTGCGTCAATAGAGACACTCACCATTACCCCACTACCCAAGTGAACATGAACATTGAGGGTCAGAAAGAGACTATTACTGTGGGGATAGTTCCAAAACTGCCTCTGCCAGGGGTAATTGGACAAGACTTCCCTAATTTTTATACCCTGATATTTCCCAAAGACCCTCTAGCTGCTGTAACTACCCGGGCACAAAATAAAGGGAAAAGTTACTTGGGGCCACATTTCCATTTGAGGGGATGTTTTTGAAGAACGAAGGAAAGACAGGAAATCAAAAGGGGGAAAGAAAAATACACAGACAAGATGGAACCAAGACCATGGACTTCTCAAAAACAAAGTAGACTATGGGTGGGATATTCAGAGTGCACCAAGCAGAGGCGCAAGCCTGGGCGCAGCAAACTGGGATGCTCCAGGGAGTGTGCTGGGTGATATTCAACGGGGCTGCACCATGACTCAGCACCATTGAATATGGCAACGTAGCCTCCCACATTGCGCATGACGCAGTGGCACTGCGCCAGCGCAAGTGGCAAGAGAGGAGCAGGGGGATGCAGTTGCGCTAGGTGCAGGAACCGCAATATTTAGTGGTGGATATGCAAATTGGGCCATAATGCATGCAAGGCACAACTGGGGTCATTAGCATGTCATTATATCTCCATTTGCATGCAGGTGCGCCGATCCCCGGCGACTTGCGCCCTGTCAGGCTGCAGCCATCAGGGACCAACACCCCCTGCACATCGCAGCAAAGTGCCCCAATGCCTGATTGGCATATGTATAAAATACCACGCCCAATATCCCTGATGGTTCAGTGGATCATTTCCAGCCCATCGCAGGCATAAGTATAAAAGAATACATGTCAATATCTCTGGTGAAAGGTCCAGTGACCGCATTCACTCACAAGCAGGCAGTATAATAAACAACATTTTAAATATCCTTGGTGGTCCAGTGGGAGCCCCCTTCCCTCGCCACTGGCTCCTCACCACCTCACCCCGCCTCCCTTCAAGTTAGTGGTGGGCGGCAGCTCACACCCACAAGCTGCCCAGTCGCTTCATCGATTGATTAGCATAGGCATAGCTGCTCACTGGTTCACAGCATGGGCCATCAGATGCAGATCGCATTATACTACACACAGTCCCAATATATGTGAATTTCATATCTCGACTGTGTAGTACGGCACGGTTCAGACGCCTTACTGGGCCCACGCAGGTGGGATTCAATGGGCATACAGCTGTACTGGTGCTGTCAGTTGGCAGGTGGCTTGTGGTGGGGAGCCGCCACCCGCTGACTGGGGGAGGGGTGGTGAGGCCCAGTGGTTGGGTGGGGAGGGGGGTACCACTGGACCACCAGGGATATTTAAAATGCTGTTTATCATACTTATGCCCGCGATCGGGCTGGAAACGGTCAACTGGACCACCAGGGATATATGACGTGTTTACATTTATACTTATGCCCACGATCGGGCTTGGGGAGGCATGACAGTGACAGACCCTGGCTCTGGAGCTCAGGTGGCCAACCACAGCTGACGGCTGTCATGTTGTGCCCTGCAATATGGCAGCTCACCTGTGGGTGGCCAGCCCTTGCTCCTATATCTTTTAGGCTCAACTTTGAGCACCATTGTGCTGCATATGTCTATGTGCTCACATCCCAGGCTGAATACCGGGATGTGTGAGATTGATGGCCGTAAACACCCCACACTTGATGCCGCATACATTACTGGGTGCTCTGGCACATAGATTTGCACGGAGCTTATTCACCTCTTTGAATATCGCACCGTTATTATAAGGGGTTGTGCTATTACACCGTTGCGCCTATGCACAACCCTTTGAATATCCCACCCTATGTTTAGCAAATGTGACTTAGCTAAGGAACAATGAAGTGATGTGTCTTTAAATTCCATGTTTCCTCAAATAAGGAAGAAGGAGAAACAAGGGGACCCTTAGTATAAAGTTGTAAATAAAATGCTGTATAGACTGTTTATCAATCACAGAACTGGTGAAGAGGTTGAACAACTGGTGGTCCCTGAAAGGTTTGGGAACCAGTTACTGTATCTGGGGCATGATTTACCTTGGGCAGGACATGCTGGGAGAGACCAAACCTTGCCCAATTGTTACAGTGATTTTATTGGCCTAACATCCATGAACAGGTAGCAGACTATTGTAAATCCTGTCCAGAATGCCAGAAAGTGGCCCAAATCAGTGGCAAGGACATGGTGCCCCTCATGCCCCTACCAGTTGTTACCCAACTATTTCAGTGCATGGCAATGGGGATCATAGGCCCCTTGGAGAAGAGCTCTAGAGGGAATAAATATATTCTAGTCCTTTGTGATTATGCCACCAGGTATCCCGAGGCATACCACTACATTCCATCACAACCCCTAAAATAGTGGAGGAGATGGTGAAAGTGTTGAGTCAACTAGGGGTACCTAAGGAAATAATGACTGACCAAAGCACCAATTTTCAATCAGCCTTACTCAAAGAATTATACCATTTGTTGGGAGTAGTAGTAGCAGTAAGAACATCACCCTACCACCCACAAACTGATGGACTGGTGGAACGTTTCAATCAAACTTTGAAATGCATGCTTAGGAAATTTGTGCATGATGAGGGGAAGGATTGGGACAGGTATCTCCCCTTACTTCATTTTGCTTACAGAGAGGAATCTCAGGCTTCCACAGGATACTCCCCATTTGCCCTGTTATATGGCAGAAATCCCCAAGTACATATATATAGTTAAGGAGTACTGGGAGGAAGGGACTGATGTAGGACACACAAACATCACAGAATACATGATACAGCTCAGGAAGCGATTAGTGGAATACACAAGGAAGACACACCAGAACAGCAATGAAGCCCAGGGCAAGCAGAAAGCTTATTATGACCTAAAAACTTACAGGAAGGAGACTGGGTGTTGTTATTTCTCCCCACCACTGAGAACAAGCTATTAATGAAGTGACAGGGACCCTAGAGGATTCTGAGGCAGACTGGGCCAGTTACTGATGCAGTAGAAACCCTGGACAAAAGACCAGGAAGAAAGGTGTACCATGCTAATCTTTGAAAGAAATGAAACAACAAGCTAGAACCCCATCTGAGTCTTTTTATAATACCAGAGAGAGAGGCATCTGAGTTAGATGCTGGTTAAAAGAGCGTCAAGGAATGGCAAACGTCAAGATAAACCCCTCATTAAATGTACACCAGCAAGAAGACATCTTACAATACATTTACTTTATTCCTTCCCCTCTACCTTTACCAGTGTACCTGGAAAAGCAGTAGGTGTGAAACACTACATCAGAATTGACTTTCCTCCCATAAGACAAAAGCCCCACCGACTCCCAGATAGGGTCAGAGTTGGAATAAAGCAAGAAAGAAGGAAATTGAGAAGCTGAATCCTGTAGGCATAATTGAACCCTCCACAGGTGCTTGATCATCCCACATAGTGGTTGCCTCTAAGAAGGAAGGTGGAATTAGGTTGTGTCTAGATTTCCATAGAGTCAACAATGTTTCACAGTTTGATGTGTATCTAATGCCAAGGATTGACGATATAATAGGTCATATTGGTAATGCCAAATACATAGCCACATTAGATCTAACCAAAGGGTACTGGCAAATACCCTTAGCCTCTGGCTCCAAAGAAAAGACAGCCTTTAGCACATCTGTAGGGTTATTCCAGTTTGTCACGATGCCTTTTGGCCTCCATGGTGCCGCAGTGACATTTCAAAGATTTATGGATTGCATACTAATCTCACATACTAACTACTGTGCCGCCTGTCACAAACGCACTCAGCAGGTCAGGTCCTCTGCTCCCACAGTGCCAACCTCTGAGCGCAGTAATGTGAACAGGTAACAGACAAGGTAACCCTCCTGTCTGCTTGTGGGTCCAGATAACCTTTGGTCTCAAGTTCTGGGGGATTCAAACTGTGAACCATATGCTAGCGTACCCAAATGTACAGGCTCAGATAATATTTTCTTCAGGGGGATACAATATATCTTTCACCTAAGGGCACCGAACCAGGTCTCCAAAATGTATCCTTTAAAACTCTATAAAAGACCTTATGTATAGTCTTGCCTTTTCCCAGGTTAGTAACACCATCAAGCTTTTGAACAATTTTTACCAGTCTTAACTCTCTCTACGTCACATGCAAAAAGAACTGGCAGAACACCCAGGTAGTATTTGAATAATATATTTACTAAAAAATGGATAAAAATATGAAAAATGTAAACACAGAACACTATATTAAAGAGGATACAGTCACTTTAAATAACAAGGGCAAAATACAAAACAAAAACTCCTACAACAATACAATTAGACTTTTTCTATCTAATGTATTACCTCTTTAAGTGCCTAAGTTAGATCACAGAGCTGTGTCTCTACAGTCCCGAGATGGAATATATCACAACTAAGTTCAGACACAGTATTCAGCTTTAAAATTCTGCATCTCCACACCCCTTCTGAGTCATCTAGCTCCTCCTTTTAGAACCAAAAAAAATGCAAACATGATTTTCCTGTCAGGAGATATATTAAATAAGTTGACATCAGCAAAAACTCATTTCCCAAATTATGAGTCTTTAATTAAATATTTTGTCTTTGATCTTGAGCGGTTCCTGTTTTCCCAAGGAACATCAAAGGTTTTTACAGCTGTGCCATACATCTCTTAGGTGGAATATAACCAACAGGAATCAGCTCAATGATGTCCTGTTTCTGAAGTCATAAAATGTATATTTTTAGTTTCCCAGCTTCAGAGGCAGGAGGTCATAAAAAGGCTATAAAATGCAACTTCTCAAGGAAGTTAATTACATTACAGAGATCTCCTGGTCAATTACATATCATGTAGTTTTCACTGAAACCTGGGGGGGCACCCCATGGAGCACAGACTCACATACTATATTTTTATATTACAAATATCATACAGCAATCATAACTAGCTGGCCAAGCGTCACACCGCCTATCTTGATGATGTGGTCATTTGCAGCCCAGACTGGCAAACTTATCTAACGCAGTTGACAGCTGTCGTACAATCAATTAAAAAGACATGACTGACTATCAGTCTAGTCAAATGTGCTTTGGCAATGACAGAGACCAGGTGTTTAGGATTTCTATTAGGAAATGACATAATGAGACCTGAAATAGAAAAGGTAGAAGCTGTAGCTAAATGCCCAATACCCAAGAGCAAGAAACACGTCAGGTCCTTCTTGGGCCTAGCCAGGTATTATAGGAGGTTTATCCCCAACTTTGCCTCCATAGCCACACCATTGACTGATCTCACTAAAAACCAATGTAGTACTATTGTGAAATGGTAGCACTACTGTGAAATGGTAGTACTACTGTGAAATGGTAGTACTACCGTGAAATAGAATCCAGAATGTGATGAAGCCTTTCAGTCCATTAAGACAACCCTTTGTGCATCCCAAGTATTGAAGTGCCCTGACTATAATACCCCATTCCAAGTCCATACAGATGTATCTGAGACAGGAATTGGGGCAATTTTCATCCAGACCATACAAGGGGAAGAACATCCCATTATTTACATTAGCCAGAAGCTGCATGATAGACAGCAGAAGTATGCCACAATAGAAAAAGAATGCTTGACCATCAAATGGGCTATAGAAGCCGTATGCTTCTATTTGAGGGGAACAGAATTCACACTTTTTACAGACCGCAATCCATTATGCTGGCTTAACCAAATGAAAGACCAAAACATCTGCATTATGCGGTGGTACTTGACCTTACTGCCTTTTGAGCTTATAGTGAAGCATAGACCAGGAAGCCAGCATAAAAATGTTGATGTTTTTATTGAGACATGGTGCTGATGTACAGCGATGAAATGTATATAGGCATATGAGTATTATGACGATTAACCCAGGGTAACTGTTATGATTGTGTAGTAAGTACAGTTCGTATTGTTTGTGCTATGCATCATATTTGTTTAAGGGACCCTGGGGTGGAGCTTCTAAAGTGGTGGGTGGTGGGTGGAAACTCCAACCAACCCCCCCATTCTGCTTATGGTATGATAGCAATCAAGAGGTTTTCAACTCTGAAAACCAGCTGATTTAAGAATATTGGTTTTCTCTTAAGGAGGGAGGTGTGTGGTAGATCTGTGTTCTACCTATTGATATGATTGGGCAGAGGGATGACTTTACTATGTTTTTTTTCCTTGTTAAAAACTGTTGCAATAGGATCTTCTAAAACCTATCCTATTCTCCCTTCTGATGCTGAAGTAGGAATTTTGCTTTATAACTCCGCAACCGTATATCCAACCATTACGAAACTTGGCAGATCTAGAGATCTATGGCACTACTCTCTGCCAGGCAAATCTGTCATACAGTGGCAAAGTTATTAAGATGCAAAATTTCACACTTTAACCTTAAATGGGGTACTCAACCCTAACTATAGGGGCACTACTGTGCCACTATTTTTTTACATACATATATACACATATACATATACATATACATATACATATATATATATGCATATATATACACATACATACACACACACACACACATATATATGTGTATATATATATATATATGCAATGACAACAGTGAAAGGAGTGCGCATGCATCTGCACCAGCTCTTCCAGGTGCCTGCCCCATCTCAGCCCCTTCTTTGCAGCATTAGTGCACTGCCCCCCCAGCCTCCATTGGGGGCCAGAAGCACATCGACCACTGACGTCTCCCCTTCTGGAGAGGGAGAGCAGTCCCTCAGATGCTCGATCCCTCTCCACCCCTGCCAACCCACAGCTGCCCATGCCCATTCCCAAACATGGGACACCAGCGTGGCATGAGGTAAGGCACCCAGTGCCTCAGCCCTCAGCACCACCAGGCCAGTCACACGTTTTATATATAATTGATATCCATTGCAAAAAACTTCATTAATACATCAGTTAGGGTTAAACCGACAAAAGATGGGAAATAAGATGTGAGGGAAGAGCCCCTAACACTCCACTACCCCACCCCCTATCCTCCACAGACCAACAGACACCCGGGTATGCCATGGGATTGTGAGGCCCAACTCTCACCCCATTCCATGTGTAAACAGGTTGACATGCTACAGTAAGAGGGAATGGGGTGAGACTTAGGCCTCCTGACCCCCTAGGCACACTCCGCCATCTGTCGGACTGTGAAGGACGGGGGATGGGGTGTTGGGGCTCTATCCTAATGTCTCATTTCCTCACTTTTGTCAGTTTAACCCTAACTGAAGCATTAAAAAGGTTTTTTTGTAATGAATTGCCTTACTTTTGGAAAAAGTGTAATATAACTAGTAAAGAGCATGTGTTGGTGGACTCTACGCTCCCACCAAGCTGCTCATTTCTGCATAACTTTATGTGTCTGGGGGAGTGTGGGCCCTCGGGGCTCTGCACTCCCACTCACACGCAACTATGGCACCATACAGCAGCCATATAGGGCAAGGAACCCTTGTGCCACTAATGTGCCAATATCTCAGCAACTGTAGCAGCTACAAACACAATTCAAATGACATTGTAATCATGGCAGCGAGACCTCCACGTGCGACAAGTCGATGAAACCTCTATCTTGCATAGTTTTCGAGTTAGAGTCACCACAGTGGCCACAATTCAACAGACACATGTAACTTGGGCATTTTTAGAATTCTTTCCACCCAATTTTCAACATGGTATTTTCAGGACCTCACGTCATGAACAATGTCACTACCATTTCTTTAATCTCTCCCGAAAGTTGTGTTGGCACAGCAAACGCGCCATTCTGTACCACAGGTGCAAAATCATGTTGTGGGCAGGATGTCAAACATGACAGCTGTATAATGTTGATGAGGAGGTGTGGAAAAGGGTAATGTTGAAAACCAGGAGGGAAAGTATGGAAAACTGGTGAAGTTATGAGCATGCGTAGAAATTGTGCAATGCACGCTTGTAACCTAGTGTTTTTTTTTAATTTTTTAACCAAATTTTCAACATGAGCTTTTTGGGAAATCCCTTCATGAACACTGGCAGTGTGATTTTGTTAGTCCATCCCAAAAGTTGATTTTCTCACAGTGATGCACCATTCTGCGGCAGAGGTGTGAAAATACACTTCCAGCAGCCTATGAGAAATGACAACTATACTTTTCATGAGGAGGTGTGAAAAAATAGCAATGTTGAAAATCTGGAGTGAAAATATTAAAAATTGGCAAAGTTATGAGTGTGCGTAGAAACTGCGCAACACATGCTTGTAACATGGTCGTTTTGGGAATTTTTTGCACCAGATTTTCAACATTGGCTTCTTTGGACCTCCCCTCATCAAAATCATGACTGTAATTTCCTTAATCAGTTCTGAAAGGTGATTTTTACATCCTGAAAGTTGATTCCGTGCAGCGACCGTGAAATCACCATTCTGGATTGAGTAATGAGATGACAGTATCATTGTTCATGAGGTGGGGTCCAATACCACCCTATGGCTAACATGGGATGATATTGGAGGCGGGGTTACATGGGTTGATATTGGAGGTGGGGCTTACATGTGGTGATATTGGAGGCAGGGCTTACAGAGGGTGATATTGGAGGCGGGGCTTATCTTGGGGTGAGAGTGGAGGCAGGATTTACATGGGTTGATATTGGAGGTGAAGCTTACATGGAGTGAGACTGGAGGAGGAGGAGTTTACATGGGGTGATGTTGGATGCGGGGTTACATGGGTTGATATTGGAGGTGGGGCTTACATGTGGTCATATTGGAGGCGGGGCTTACATAGGGTGATATTGGAGGTGGGGCTTATAGTGGGGCAAAATTGGAGGCAGGATTTCCATGGATTGATATTGGAGGCGGGGCTTACATAGGTTGATACTGGAGGCGGGGATTACATAGAATGAGATTGGAGGCGGAGCTTACATGGGGTGATATTGGAGGCAGGGCTTGCATGCTGAATATGTGGTAAAATCAGATGCCCTGACACATGCAGTTGCTGGTTCAGAGAGCAATGTACATCTGGTGGTTGTGGAATTCAAACATAGGACTTTGAGGTCTTTTGGTTTGTAATTCAGTGCTTTAACCTCTGCACCATTTTGCAGTCCCTGTCAAGCGGCCAGTATTTTTTTTTTTTAGGTAATTGTTGGGGTCAAAGTATAAAAAGTATAGCAACTGAAAACAGGAAAGGCATGGTGAAACCATGATAATAGTGACTACATAATTCTTCAGTGTATTTAATAAGACAGTACAAGAAGTGCACTCATCTAGAGATCAAAGCCCTGATCTTTTGCTTGTAAAGCCAAGACACATCCAGTGCACCACCTGAGGAGCTTAGTTAACTAGCTGGTCTTCTCTTTAAGAGCATGTAGTTCGGTAATACCTGAATATAGCATAGTAAGTTTTAAGAGGAATGGGCTGCTTGCTCTTAGAAGCATGAGTATAATGACAGCACAATATTTGAGTATTGCTCATTTATTATTTGAACAGAATTCTAGGTAGCCTGGATTCAAATCCTAGCCAATGCACTGATTTTCTTTTATCTTTTCTGTTTCTCTGGGTTCCACTAAAGATGCGTATACTTTGAATTAGAGCCACCTTGAGTGCCTGCATTTTTTTAATCAATCCACTTCCCAATCAGCAGTATATCAGCACCACACACTACAGGGTGCCCAATCTTCACGTTTTAAATATATATATATAAATCTATTTCTTCCCTGGTCACTGCAGATGGGTGCAGACTGGGGAGGGGGGGTTGGCACCCATCTCTAGTCATCCATCTAGCACTGTACCCTGACATCATACAGCATCCCCTCTTTCCCAACAGTGGAGGAAGCACACATACGTCCGCACCAGCTCCTCTGGGTGCCTGCCCCATCTCATCCCCTTCTTTGCAGCATCAGTGCACTGCCCCCCCCAGCCTCCATTGGGGGCCAGAAGCATGCCGACCACTGAAGTCCCCCCCCCCGGAGAGGGAGAACAGTCCCTCAGATGCTCGATCCCTCCCAACCCCTGCCAACCCACAGCTACCCATGCCCATTTCCAAACACGGGACACCAGAGTGGCACGAGGTAAGGCATCCAGTGCCTCAGTCCTCAGCACCACTGGGCTGATCACACGTTTTATATATAATTGATATTCATTGCAAAAAACTTCATTAATACATCAGTTAGGGTTAAACTGACAAAAGAAAGGAAATAAGATGTGAGGGTAGAGCCCCTAACCCCCACTAACCCACCCCCCCATGGTGTGAGAGTTAGGACTGACGACCCCAACACACACCCCAATGCCAGTTGGGGGGGTGTGCTGGGGGAAAGCAAGGGGAGATTTCAACCCTAACACCAAATTTCCTCGCTTTTGTTGCTGTGAAAAATCCCTAACTGATGCATTAAACAGAGTTTTTTGCCATGAATTTCCCTTCTTTTTGATAATGAGGACTATAAATAGTGAATGGAATGTGGTGGTGGGAGCGCGGGGCCCGAACCATGTGATTTGTTGTCACATAGTAATGGTAACTGGAATGCAAACACAAGCACTAACAGTTACGCACATGGTTATACAAACGTAAATGGTAAAGCAAACGTTAATAGAAATGCAAGCGCAAAGTGACGCCAAAGCGAACAGTGACACAAACAGAGACACAAGCGCATACAGAAGCACAACTGGTAATGCTCACGGTCATGGTACTGATATTGTAAATGCAAATGGTAACTGTAACAGCAACAATAACGCCAAAGGAAACAGAAACGCGAATGCAAGCGCATACGGAAACGCAAACCATAACATGCACGGTCACAGTACTGCAATTGGAAATGCAAATGGTAATGGTAACAGCAAAAAAAATGCCAAAGGAAACAGGAAACAGAAACGTGAATGCAAGCACGTATGGAAACGCAAACCATAATGTGCATGGTTATGGTACCGCAATTGTAAACTCAATGGTAATGGTAACAGCAACAATAACACCAAAGGAAACTGAAAAGGAAACGTGATTGCAAGCACATATGGAAATGCAAACATTAATGGTACAGTCACGGTACCGCAATTTTAAATGCAAATGGTAACAGTAAGAGCAACAATAATGCCAAAGGAAACAGAAACGCAAATGCAAGCACATACGGAAATGCAAACCGTAATGCGCACAGTCACGATACCACAATTGTAAATACAAACGGTAATGGTAACAGCAACAATAATGCCAAAGGAAACAGAAACACAAACGCAAGCGTGTACAGAAATGCTAATCGTAACGCACACGGGCATGGTAACGCAATTGGAAACGCAAATGGCAACAGTAACAGCAACGAAGATGCAAACCAAAAGAGAAACACAAACGAAAATGTAAACGAAACGGCGGCCGAAAATGCAAATGGTAATGGGCACAGTGACGCAAACCTAAATGCCAACGCAAACTGTAGTGGAGACGCAAATGGTAACAGTAACGCAAGCGCAAATAAAAACGCAAAGGGTAACGTACACGGTGGCGTACACGGGAACGCTAACGCAAACGGGTACGGAAACGCAAGTGGGAACATTAACTGTAACAGTAACGGAAGCACACACCCTGTTTTAGCCCAACAGCTGCATAGAGAAACACAGTGAGTACAAAGAATGTATGCATAATAATGGGCCTCAGACCACAAAATGAGCTCTTGGAATACTAAATTACTTATATCTCAGGGACCGTACGACGTAGAAAAAAAAATTAAATTTCATATGATTCATGACTTTCCTGGCCAGGTTTGCACTTAGCCCCCTAGGGGCTAAGCATTTTTCCAAAGAAAATTCTGTATCTTGCACCGTTTCTGAGATACGGGCCCCGAAAGGCGTGGCGGATGCCACAATGTTAGTCTATGGGCAAAAGTGGCAACTTCAGAGTACAGTAACTTGGCATCCCTGCAATATTTTGTCACCAAACCACCAAAAGGCACATCTGTGGGATGTTGGCTTTCTTCCTTCCAAATTTCAGCCCAAAAGACCAAACCGTTCTTTTGCAGCAGGGTGGCAAAGAAGTCCTATTATTTTCCCCATAGTGTCGAATAGTAGTGTCGCAAATCATGATACTTTCACAAAATAAATCACAAAAGTGTCACAGGTGCGACACTGCTTTTCCCAAAAATTTCAAAAACATATTTCTGGGTTGTTTAACCCCATAATAAAGACATGCCTAGCATCCTCAGGGCTCGACTAGGTAAACACAAAAAGAATTGTGTCCCTACAGGGTCCCAATTTTAAATGCCAAGCATTTCTGTGATCAGTAACTGAAAAAAGAATGGCTGACTCACGACACTACAGGGGTCATTTGTGGCACTAAAAACTGCATTTGTGACACTGTCGAACTTTTTGTTAACTTTTCCCATTGACTATAATGGGAAACTTGTATTTTGAATAATGTTTGAACTGTTCAATATTTTTTTACAAAATCTTCAAAAGGCACATCGGGCACCCTGGCCGCATGTTCTTTGAAGTTTTTGGACTGGTCGCACAAACCGTGTGACATGTAGGCACAAGCAAAGAATGCGCAAGAAAGCAGAAATGAGCTCCGGAATGTCGCTTAATAAATCTGTCTCCATATATCGAACCGGTAAGAACCTTGGCAGATCCCAAGATCTATGAAAACACTTCATGCCTGCCAAATTACAGGCAAATCCATTGAATGGTGGCAAAGTTATTAAGGTGCAAAATTTCACCATTTAACCTTAAATGGGGTACACAACCCTAACTATGGTGGCACTACCATGCCACCATAATATATATATATATATATATATATATATATATATATATATATATATATATATATATATAATACATCATTGCTTTCTGCATAATGTCTTATAATTAGCCCAGAAATGCCTGATTGATAAAAGTGGGTGGATTACATGTTCAGGGGGAGGGGTATAAAAACTCTGAGAACAGTGAATATGGTAGATTAGCTGTGGTTGATCTCACTTGCCTGAAACCAAGGTAAGAGGAGGAACTACAGGGAGCAGGCTCCTGGAATTCGCAGACGTAAGGATCTAAAGCATTTGCATAAAATCAGGATTGTATATACATTACTGGAAGTAGTGAATTCTGCTGCATATATTTATTATTTTTTGCTTATTTTTGTGTAACCCCCAGGAGGCACTATCACAAGGGCTACTATCCCTGCCTGACTGACTACTGACAGGTTGAGGGGCCTGGGTCCAATGGCGAGTGTCTCCACCCAGAGGTCAGGGTTTGCAATAGGTAAACTAACTTGGTCACAGCCCTCTGGGACACTGTAACCCCCCTTTCTTCCCAATAGTGGCCCACACAATGCATCAGGAATATCTTCACAATGTACACTAACCCCCAGGACTGGCTCTGTCGGCTGGACGCTGGGGACCCCCTGTAAAACAAGATGATACAATGCAAAAGCTACAGTACAATACTTTAACATAAACAAATACCTCAGACAATGTAAGTTTGCTGAAACAAACAGATTTAATTTATTTAAGGAGCTGTAACAAGGAAGGGGGAAATCAGGTTAATTAGGTTAAACACATTAATAATCACAGTACTGTGCGCATAGTCAGAGTCTCAAATTGTCACTTTCACTGGGTACCCAGGATGGGGGGGGGGGCTAGCCAGGATTGGTGCAGTCGGTTGGGGCCCCATGATGGAAAAACACTGGCACAATACCCAAATTGTAATCTGGAGCCGGTTGGCTCAGTTCGTGAAGAAATGAAAAAAAACAATTAGATGACACACTTGCAATTCGACAAACAGATGGCAGGGAGCTACCCTGCTTTGTACTCACAAACTCAATGCTGGGAACTGGATGGAAGGCAGATTGTCCTGGATTGCCAGGAGGAGCAGACCCTGTGGACAAGTTCCTTGTGACTGGACCCCACTGCAGTTTAGAGCAAATGGATGTAGTCTGGATTAAGCTGGGGTTTATGCACTCAATTCACTGTACAGGGGATTTGAAACACAATTCCCCACAAGCACTACACACATTTATATGTAAAGGGAAAGTACTATACCAGGCAGGCTGCTTCTCTATCCCGATCGCAATTACTGCACAATACCCGGGAGAACACACAGCAGATTCAGTTCCTGACAGACCGAGCGCAATTCAGCAATTTCTCCAGTCTTCTACAGGGTGAGCCTGGTTTCTACTCTTCAGATCTCCTTGATTCTCTTCACAGGTTGGATTCCCCTAAGCAGACGCTTGCACAAGCTGCAGACCGAAACTCAGGGCCTTACACGTGCTTCCCACACTAAACTATACACCGCAGAAGCACAGAGCTCCTTGTCTCTTCACTGCCAAAACTCATCTGATCTTTCCAGTAGACAGAGCCGGGCATTTCCTTTGAGTTCCTCCCAGTTCAGTTGGCTGGTCTGGCTGTCACTCACAATAAACTTCCCCTGTTGGTGCAAAAAGGCGCCGAAGTCCAAACTACAATTCCCGGAGGCATCTGCCATACAGTCCCATTGTGGCTGGCTCAACTTAAGAGTCCAAGTTCTGATTTGCTAGCAGCAGGCTCCATTTTAAAGGTCCCCCACGCTGACTGGTCCAGTTCAGCAGTTCAATTCCAACATAGAGGGGAAACACACACAGAGTCCCAGCTGCAATAAAACAGGTTAGATAAACTGCAATCTCACAAATGCTGCTAAATGACTACAGGCAAACAGTTACAGCTTTCAGATGGGCTCCCTTTGCACTCTTAGCGACTGCAAAAATGGAGCGAGTTGGCAGCAGCCTGGGTGGGATTCGGGCACTAGAACACATAGTCCCCCCTCCTCAATTAATTATGGTCACAAGCAGGCAGCTCTTAAAGAGACACTACCAGAGGCTCTAAAAGCACTCACACTCAAGCAGCTTAAACGCTGAACACCTCCAGACTTGGAGCATTCGAGCAAGCCCCTGGAAGACTTCTGGGAACCCCCATTTGCAGGGGGGTTACATTTGTATAAAATAAAGCACACTGAGGTGTGTTGTACCTGACTTCTGTTATCTTATCCTTTACCCACACCCTACGACAATATGGTTATAATGTTAGAAAAAAACAGGACCGGGATAGGTGGACCAGGGATTGTTTCTCTCTGTACTGAGACTGGGGTGTGGGAGTGGTGGTGAAGGCCATCAGCATCATTTAAGGAGCAGTTGGCTTGTGCTGACAGATCGATGATCCCATAATTATATTTTGTTTCAGTTTCTACTTAATTTTTGAAATGCAAGTTAAGTACAGCTCTCATTTACAACTGCAGCCAGTATAGCTGAGAACATTTACAGCCGGTAACCACAATAACAGGTGAAGGAATAAACTGGGTAACAATAAAAACACATGTTGCTGAGACAAGGTATTTATTTGAAATATTTATTTTTTTTTATTTACTTGGTGAGTGCGCTAGGCAATAACAGTTACCTATTTTCAGGCACAACCTGGGAGAGTACAACATGGGAACAATATTACATAACAATACAACAGGGGAAGTGAAAATCGGTTTGATAAAAATACACTGTACGGTACAACACTAAAACAAAACATGCTAACAACAATTGGATTACAGGTAGCCAGCCCGTTGGCGCTGAGGGTTGAGATGCTAAATGCCACACCTCACACCACGCTGGCGACCTGGATTTGGGAGCAAGCTCGGTCTGTCGGGGGTCGACAAGGGAGGACAGGATTGAGCGTCCAAAGGACTGCTGTCCTGTTCTGAGAGGTAGGGGGATCCACGAACCTGGGCTTGGTGATTCCCGGTGGAGACTGGAGGTACAGCAGCCTGTGGATCCTGTTTTGAGGGGAAGGCTATGGCAGTGATCCTGCATGCATGATCAGGAGTGCACATGCACATGCTGGACACATTGCATGTCTGAGCCTTCGGGGGTGGAACAGAACAAGAAAAACACCCTGGCCTCGGTAGGCGAAGATGGGTCGAGTGGCTGGCCACCACACCCAGTGTCAGGTCCTCCAGCCTGCCTCTGGTGCTCCCTACACTGTCTGGTCAACCCATTAAATTACCGAAAGGTTGCTAAGAGGAGTCACGGTTGGTGAATCGGTGGACCAAGGTAGGTGGAGTGGAGTTCCCCCTCCACCGGTAAGGTAGGACTGGGGACTACAGGCGGTCAGGATAAGGCCAAGTCGAGTATCCCTCTAGAAAGAGTCCATGTGCCAAAGAGTAGAAGTATAAAGAGAGTTTAAAAGAAAAAAAAAAAAAACTATTGGAGTACAGGAAAAGGCAAGCATACATTGTACAAAGGCAAATATCATATAGTACATATGAGAAAGAATACAAACAACTAAGTCTAGAATGCATATTTATTTTAACACCATAAGTACAGGAATGTCACAGAGTACAAAGCAGATGGGGGGAACTCCTAGTTAAGCCTACAGGCAGTAACATACTGTAGCTTGGAAAAGGTAGGAACGATATGCCTTTTTAAAGGCTTAAGAGGACAAATACTGCTGGATAGCGGCAGAGATAGCGTTCCAGACAGTGAGAGCAAGAAAGGCAAAAGACAGTTTATTACAGTTGGTCTTAGTTTTAGATACATGCAAGGACCCTGGGACATTGGATCTAAGGGGGTAAATGTGATTGTCAGACTTAAGAAGCACAGACAGGGTCATGAGGGATTGCCTATTAATGACTGAGTAGGTTAGACATCCCAAGGCAAATGTCCACAGTTCAGAGGAGAGAGCCACCCTAACTTGGCATATAGATCACACTGGTATGTAAACCTGTCTGTCTCCAGAGCAAATCTGCAGATATTGTTGTAAGCTATGTCCCATCTGTGAAGGGTAGTTTTAGAGGCAGGGTGATAGACTGCCACCCGTATGACAGGATAGGTGGAAATATGCCAAGGGCAAAAGAAATACGGGGCATGGGTGTCGGGCAGTCACTGACTTTGTAAAAGAGTCCAGCGCTTTGTGCTAACTGCTTTGCATGTGGAAGCAATATGTGCTGAAAAGTCAAGAGAGAGACATCTAGTGACACCCCCAGGTATTTAAATATAGGGACTGTAGTGAGGCGTGGTCCATCCAGACATCCAACAATGGGGGAGGGGTGGGTTATTCATTCTTAACCTAGAGGTAGAGCCAGATGACACTGCTTGGGTCTCAGCAGTATTCAGGAGGAGCTTGTCTGAGTAAAGTCAGGACTCCATGGATTTAAGGTCAGAGGAGAGGAAACAATTTAGTTCAGGGATGCTGCGAGACCTAGTGCAAAGAGCTAGATCATCAGCATAAAGGATAGGGGTACATTGATTAAGACATTCACTAATAGAGTTAATCTACATGGAAAAGAGAAGGGACCCTAATATGGAGTCTTGAGGGACTCCAACTTTAGTGGCAGCCGGGTTAGATAGGGCATGACAAAATATAACTCTCTGAAACCTATTGCTAAGGTAGCTATTGAACCAGGCCAGGAGAGGGAGGGAGACACCCAGAGCACCTAGTTTAGCTTTTAGTAAAATGTGGTCAACCAGGTAAAAGAAACATAGAAGCTGTTGGCAGAAAAGGACCTCTTGGCCCACCTAGCCTGCCATAAAGTCCCTACCTATTCTACTGTAGACCCTAATAGATCTCTGGCCTTACTCACCCCCAGCTCTGTTACTAAGGTGCCTCCGTGCCTATCCCATGCACGTTTGAAACCTGTTACTGTTTCAGTACCCACCACCTCTGCTGGGAGGCTGTCATGAAGAAATATTTCCTCACATCCCCTCTATGTCTCCCCCCTTGCAGTTTCATATTATGCCCCCTCATCCTTGAACATCTCTTTCTGCGCAATATGCCACCCTCCTGTACTTTATTGATACCCTTGAGGTATTTGAATGTTTCTATCATGTCTCACCTTTCTCTCCTTTCCTCCAGTGAGTACATATTTAATTCCCTGAGTCTTTACTCGTAGGGCTTCTGATGCAGGCCCCGCACCCTTTTGATTGCCCTTCTCTGTAGTGTTTCCACCCAGTCTATGTCCTCCCTAAGATGGGGCCTCCAGAACTGGACACAGTGCTCCAGGTGTGGCCTCTCCATTGATCTGTAGAAGGGTAACAGTACCTCCATTTTTCTGCTGGTAATACCCATCCCTATGCACCTCAGTATCCTACTAGCCTTTCCTACTGCCTTATCACACTCCTTTGCTACCCTCAGGTTATCAGATATGATGACCCATAGATTCCTTTCCTATTTTGTTGTTAACACCTCCCCCCACCGCCAAATGATACGTTGCCCTTGGGTTTCTGTGCACCATGTGTATAATTTTACATTTTTTGGCATTGAATCCAGTCACCAAATCCTTGACCAGTCTTCCAGTTTTTGTAGCTCTTCCTTCATTTTCTGCACACCCCCCAGGTGTGTCCACTCTGTTGCAGATTTTTGTGTCATCCATGAACAGACATACCTTTTCTTCTAGCCCCTCAGCAATGTCACTAATAAAGACATTGAAGAGGACCAGTCCCAGTACTGACCCCTGTGGCACCCCGCTGGTTACCATACCTTACTCCAAGTGAACTCCATTTACCACCACCCTCTGAGTTGTTGCTTAGCCAACTTTGTACCCATTTTACTATCTTTGGATCCACTCCCATGCTGCCTAGCATGTTTACCAGTCTTCTGTGTGGAATGGTGTTGAAGGCCTTACTGAAATCCAGGTAGGCCATATCCACAGCTCTTCCTTGATCCACCTCCCTGGTATCCCAGTCAAAAAATTATATCAGGTTTGTTTGGCAAGATCTGCCCCCTTTGAACCCATGCTGCCTCAGATTCTGCAATCTACTGGTGTTAATGTATTCCCCAATCCTTTCTTTAAGTAGAGTTTCCATAACCTTGCCCACCACTGAAGTTAGACTTACAGGTCAGTAGTTTCCTGTCTTCTCCCTATTCCCACTTTTTTGTACTGGGACCACATCCACCTTCCTCCAGCCCCCAGAACTTCCCTCGTATCCAATGATAGATTGAACAAGGCCATCAGAGGCATAGACAATTCCTCCTTAGCTTCCCTTTGTTTCTCCTGATAACTCTCCCTATATTCTTCCTTCTGTATTGTCTTGTATCTTTCCATTGTCTGCTTCGTCTCCTTTACCGTCTCTGCTACTTCCTTGGAGAACCATAGTGGTATATTTCTTCTCTTCCTCTTAGTAACCCGCTTGACACAGAGGTTTGTTGCCTTCTCGATGGCCTGCATTATTCTTGCCCACTTTTCCTCTACCCCACCCTTATTCTCTTTTTCTTGCTAGTGCTTTCCTCTTGGCACTCCCTCATTTTCTTAAAATTGGCCCTCCTAAAGTCCAGGACTCTCATTTTAGTGTGGCTCGGAAAGGCCTTCATAAGGTCAGTGAAGACTGCACCTGTAAATTCACCCCTGTCCATAGCTGTGACAATAAAGGTGGAGAGGGAGAGGAGGGCAGTGGCAGTGCTATGACCCTTACGAAAGTCATGCTGAGCAGGAGAAAGAAGGTTGTAGTTGGTGAGGTATTCGGTCAGTTGGGAGGCAACCATTTTTTCAAGTATTTTGTTGAGGGCTGGGAGTACTGAAATAGGTCCGTAGTTGTTGACATTCATTTGGTCACCTTTCTTGTAGACTGGGACAACATGGGATACCTTCTATATATCAGGGACAGATTGGGAGATGAGGAATATATTAAGAATTCTGGTGCTGGGGAGGGCAAGTTCAGGTGCCACAATTTCCAGAATTCTGGCAGATTTGTCTAAGGAGATTTAGGAGATGAGTCTGTGCACTGCCCAGCAGGTGTCAGATTTAAAGTAGAAAAGGAGGGTGACAGGAGCTGGCTTCAACTGGGGGCACTAAGGGAGGTGGCAGTAGTAATGAAATTACCTAAGTAAGCAGAGAGGCATTCGCAATGGTAGCAGGGTTATTAGAGTGCATTTCATTGATGGTTAGTTCACGTGGTATGTTCTTACTAGAATGGCCCAGGGCTAGTTTTAAGTTTATCCAAAAATGTCTGGAGTTACCAGCCGAGGAGGCAAGCAGTGATTTGAAGTGTCGGCTTTTGTTTTGTCTGATGGTCTTTATGCATTCATTTCTGAGCACCCTATAGTTGGCGGCAGTCTTGATGGATTTATAGAGGGACCAACTGGCATCTCTCTGTTTTAGACGTGCCAACAGTGAACGGTCCAGCCACTTGGAGACACTGCTACGAACCTACCTTGTGGTCAGGGGAGCAAATCTATTTTGGATATCCTGGATGATCTCGTAAAAGATATTAAGGGCACATTGTTAGTTAGTGGTGAATCATAGCAGAGACCAATCAACAGTAGCAGCAGAGGCGTGTGCAGAGTCAGTAAACAAGGGTATCCAAAATCCTCACAAAGCTAGGTGTGTCTGGAGGTATGCCCCCCTCCAGGAAATTTTTTAAAACATCCTTATAAATGAGTGCCTTTTCCTGCATTTTAGATCTAAGTAAGATATGTTACAGTCCACCAGGATGAAATATTCTGTGATAAGGACGTTGCTGCTTCCTGTAAGAATGTTTTTAAAATGAACTGTTTATGAAATTGCATTCTTTGCATCTTTTGTAAAGTTGTTTGTTTCTTCTTTTTTTTTTTTATGCTCTCACCCTGCACCCTGGCCGATCCCTCTTTCAGGCCTCTCAGGGATCTTCTCACCCTGGCTGCTCCCAACCCCACCGCCCCACATCGCAGCCACCCCAGGTTACCCCGATGTATCTCTTCATCAGGCGGGCCCCTACCTGCAGAGGGAATGAGCCTTACCGGCCATGCCAATGATCCTGAGTGCTGCTGAGGTGGCTGATGGAGTTCTGGGACTTCAGCGGTGAGGGTTTGAGAGGCCATCACCTGATCGGCCAGTGTGCCATTTTCCCATTTTCTCCTGCAGAAGTGTGACATGCAGGATGCAAGGCGATGCCAGTGTCTGTCATGCACCTCAGACAGTAGGACCCAGCATGCTGCTGTACCCCTGGCCTCCGCTAGAGGTCATTAGACACCGGTCCTCTACCCACCCTCCCCCCGAGAGAATGTGAGCAGTCAGTGGATGCTCAGCCTTCTTTCCCCGGCCGGCCCTCCGAAGCCCGAGTCCGTTCCCGAACCTGGGTTGTCGGCGGTGAATCTATCGACTGTGCCACCACGCCAGCTCAGTCGATTGTTTCTAACTTTCCATTTCTCTCACACACTCTGTGAAATGGAACCCCCCTCCAGCTCACACTTAGTCCCTTTGTTAATTAATCCCCTTCTTCCACCACCAGCCCCCTAGGATTTTTTGCCAGCCCACTGCCTGCAAGCCACTCACCATACCCAATCACAAGACTTGGGCAAGCAAGGCAGTTTAGGCAAAGGATTATTATAATATAGCTATAAAAAATCCAGTTATCTGATTGGCCAAGGAGCTTGGAACCCAGTGCTGATATCCCGTGATGACAGCACTGGAAGAAGATCCAGCAGCCTCTTCACAATAAAATCAATAGTACCAGCCATTCCCGGCTGCCATCACAAATATGGCTGCCACCTTTACTCACTAAAAACCTTCACCTAGGCCCTAAAAATAAAACTATTAAATTTATAAATGTAAGAATTAAATGTTATTTGCCCTCATAATACTCTTGTTAGAACACATGCATATCTTAAAAATGAAGTACTACAGTATTAAGAATTGTAATTTATGGTGTTTCTTTGCTGACCTCTCCCATCCTTACCTGCTTACTAGGGGAAATCTGTGTTGTTTAAGCTGTTACAGATAAAACAAAAGCCCTGGTTCCATCTGTGGCCTTTTGTTGTGTGCTAGTGGGAGTAAACATTCTGCCTGCAGAACTGAGCCAAGGTTTGAATTCTTGCATTCTATCTGTAGTAAACATTCCAC